>CM056050.1:554992405-556451155 GCA_029574335.1 Rana kukunoris | reverse complement strand
AAAGGAACATTTGGCACATCAGAAGCTGCCTCCAGTTTAGGTAATTATCCCTCTGAATAAAAGAAAGGAGAGCAATATCTGCAATAAATATTATAAGAGCTTGCTGGTTGCCTGTACTTATTTTCAGACAATGCATCTATTAAAGAATTATAATTAGTTCAGCCAACAAATTAACAGCTATATAAAAGAGCTTAAAGAGGATTTATCAATAAAATTCACATGTCACAAAAATCAATAGGACACATGTCGGTATTAAGTAAAAGTTTATTTTTATTTTTTTCTATGAATAAAAAAAAATAACACTGCTACTGAGGGGAAAAGTGGTAGCTAACGATCACACTATCTCTGGCTACTAGGAGCATTATGAGGTTTTAAAATTATCAGAGACATGTCGCTAAATAGTGTCTATTATTTTAAGAGATGGCAGCATATGTATTGATATGATCATTGAATTGGTCATTTGTTGCAGTTAAAACCACAGACCATCTATTCAATCGAATTAGTGAGCATTTAATCGATCTTGACACTGACAAGTTGATTGACTGTGGCGGAATTTTATCAGTGGTTTCTGAATGACGACTGCCCATGTGTCAGACAACCAATTTTAATGCGGATTGATTAAATTAACATTTTCAGTAGATTGTATTTTTAATCAAAATGCATTTGTGCGAGCTGCCTTTCAAAGGATTTGTACAGTATATTTGTCCACCCGGTTCTGATATTTACACAATTTGCCAGACATACAGCAGAGCCAGGTGAGTAACCTAACGTTTCCTTGTGCAGTTAAAGTGGCTCTAAAGCTAACACTATTTTTTTTATGCATTCCCTACAAAAAAAACAGGTAAAAAACATTTTGGCACTTGCTGTCCCCCCTACCAATTACTTACATGAGATGTAGATTGATTCAGCTCTGTGTCCGGTGTTTTGTCGAGAAGTGCCCCTCTCCCCCATCGTATAGTGCCCGGGACTAACTGTGCATATGCCGCACGTCATAGCACAATGGCTGGTCATCTGGGCTCAAGTAAGCCATGGAGAATGCGCACATCGTAGGAGGTATCTCTCTCATAATTGAAACCTAAAAAAAGAGCGGGGGGGGGGACTGTAGTTCTCAGACTGTGCCTCACTGTTGTGGGGCAGCTTTACAGTATGCTGATGGTCCGGTCTTCTCTGTGTTGCAGGGCGAGTTTGCTGTGTTGAATGGCTGGTTTTGACTGTGTCAAAGGGTGGGTTTCAACACAGACGAAACCTGGCTTTCAACACAACCACATGCCGACCTCCAGCAGCGGCGATGCACAATCTGAGAACTACCATCTCCCCCCATTGTTTGTACAGGTTTAAATTGTGCCTGTGAAATGGTATCTCCCCCAGAGAGCTATAACTCCACGATTTGCGCATGTGCCATTGTTATGTCAGCCCAGCTGATCGGAAAATCAGCTGTTGCGCTGTTCAGTACGGCACATGCACAGTACATCTACGGCACTTCTCGATAGTGGGCACTTATCAACAGAACACCAGCTGCCAGTCTTACCTTTCCTGATGGCCATCTAGTATACACTTTTTGTATTCAGTTACCTTTAATTATGTAGTGCAAGGGCCTGCTAATTTCATACAAACTGAAAGTGTTTTGGTTTGACCTCATTATTATATGTTTTTGGTAGAGCTAAAGGAACATTTTATAATGTACAGTCAGTAAGAGCAGCACTGTGTGTGTCTATGGATGCATACAGCCTGGCTTGAGAGAGTGCCCCGCGCATATGCCCGCATAGTAGGCAGCTTGCAATAGGGTTTTGTAATAAGGTCATACAGAGAAGAGGAGGAGCCGAGAACACTGGCAGGAGACCAAAGAAGAGGCAGTTCAGGGCCGCCCTGTGCAATACCTTTGCACGGAGCAGGTGAGTAAAACATGATTACTTTATAAAGAACTTTAAAAATACTTTAGAAACACTTAAAGTAACACAGCTAGGTAAACTCAATGCCTCCAGGCTGTGATTGAACCTTGAAAGAAGAACAACAGGTT
The DNA here is from genome assembly GCA_029574335.1 of Rana kukunoris. NCBI lineage: Eukaryota > Metazoa > Chordata > Amphibia > Anura > Ranidae > Rana > Rana kukunoris. The sequence continues at coordinate 556,449,138 of CM056050.1, read as the reverse complement.
GACATTGTTATCTCTTATTCCTGTAATCTTAATAGCTTTCAGCGCAAGTAGTGGTGGGTGGTGGGTTGGGGTTGGTGGGGATGTTCTTAATCAAGCTGTGCTGCTGCCATGGTGCTAGGTCTAGGCTCAGCCTGTGCTGCCTGGCAGTAATGCCTGAAACACAAACTTTGCTGCACAGAATTAAACATTTGGGGTAAATGGAAGATTTGCGTCTTATGAACTCTACAGTTTTTTGTAAGTCTGCAAGCATAAAGAGAACTGAGTAACCACAATGATTTGCGGTCATAGGGGCAACACCAATAAAATGCTTAAGGGGCACATAATTGAAATGCATCCATTACAGCCAAACGTTACAGCATGTGGAATTTTTGGCCAATTGACATTCATTTTCCAACTCCAATTAGTTTTTAATTTCAAAATATGGTCCTTGACTACATGTCAAAAATCGACATAAAATATGTCCAACACATGCATGCATTAACGAGGGGTGAAGGTTGGCTGCGATACTTTACATATTTACTTTTTCTTGTAGGTATTTTAAACAATTTTAGAATATCAAAGGTTTTTTATATATTACAACACAAATTTAATTTTTCATAAAAAACAAACACAACAAAAACTGTGGTAGTTCTATCTGTATAGGAGCTCTATTTTTATAACAGACACTCAGAAACTGTCATAAAAAGTGCCTTCAAGATTGCATGAAATAAATGTGGTATAGGCTTTTTTTCATTGACAGTTTCACCCTGCTCCAGCAGTCCAATAAATGTGTCAGTTATCAGCTGTAAGCTCAGGCAGGAGACAGATTAGCCCTTATACCTTACAACCATATACTTAGTTGACATTTGTGCTGTGAAGGACAAAAAAAAGACTACACACATAAAATACAAAAATCTGTGCTAGAGTCTACACGGGATCTAAAGAAAAATAAATCTCACAGATTCCTCCATCTACACTATACAGTGTAAATTGAAGAATCTATACATATTGTATTCAATTGAGGGATGTTAAAGGGGTTGTAAAGGTAAAAAGAAAAAATCCTAAATAGCTTCCTTTATCTTAGTGCAATCCTCCTTCACTTACCTCATCCTTCAATTTTGCTTTTAACCACTTAAGGCCCGGACCAATATGCTGCCAAATGACCAAAGGGGTTTTTGCGATTCGGCACTGCGTCGCTTTAACAGACAATTGCGCGGTCGTGCGACGTGGCTCCCAAACAAAATTTGCGTCCTTTTCTTCCCACAAATAGAGCTTTCTTTTGGTGGTATTTGATCGCCTCTGCGATTTTTATTTTTTGCGCTATATACAAAAATAGAGTGACATTTTTGAAAAAAAATCAATATTTTTTACTTTTTGTTATAAGAAAAATCAATAAACTAAATTTTGGTCAAACATTTAGGCCAAAATTTATTTAGCCACATGTCTTTAGTAAAACAAAATTGCAATAAAAAAAAATTAGCTACCTAGCGGGAACAGCGACACTAATACAGCGATCAGAAAAATGATTGCTTAGTGACGCTGGCAATAGGGAGTGAAAGGGTTAACTAGGGCAGTGATCAAGGGGTTAAAACTTTATTGGGGGGGGGGGTACAGGGCTACCCTGAACCTAACACTAACTGACTTTTACACTGCCTGTCACACTGACACTAAATACAGTAATCATACATGTATGATTACTGCAATCAGTGACACTGTGACAGGGGGAGGGGGGGGCCATCGCGGGGGATAAATGTGTTTATGTGAAGTGTTTGGCCGCGTACACACGAGGGGATATGTCCGCTGAAAATGGTCCGATGGACCGTTTCAGCAGACATCTCCGCTCGTGTGTATGGGCTAGCGGACAGATTTCTCCACCCGACAGATTTCAAAGCATGCTTTGAAATCTATCCGGTGGGGATCTGTCCGCCCGACATGTCTGCTGGTTAGTACACTTACCAGCAGACATGTCGGCCCCCACCACCGCCGCGCCGCTGCCGAATGGATTCGGCGCATGCGCGGAAGTGTTTTACTTCCTGGTGCGGTGACGTTGCGGTGACGCGGCGGCGTCAACGTCACCGCCGCGTCACCGCCACGTCACCGCGCCTTCCGGCGGCGGGGAATTTGATCCGATGGTGTGTACACGCCATCGGATCAAACTCCCGATCGGACATATCCGATGGAAATGGTCCGCGGACCGTTTTCATCGGATATATCCGATCGTGTGTACGCCGCCTTAGTGTAGTGTAGTGTTAGTGCAGACTTACTGTGTTGTGATCTCTCCTCAGCGGTGGTTGAAAAAAACGCCGAGGGAGAGATCACGTCGCTTCCTCCTTCCTGTGTTTACACAGGAGGAGGAAGTGACAGGGCGGGCGGGCGCGCGCATTGGCTGAGAGCGATCCGGAGGGGGCGGACAAAAACGAATAGCCGCCCCCTCTTGTCGGATCGCTCCTGCAGCTGCGCGGACCGCCGCATGTACGGGGGGGTCCGATCGGACCCCCGATCCCCCCCAAGGCACCAACGTATATATATACGTTGATGTGCCTGTCGGTGCCATTCTGCCGACGTAAATGTACATGCGGCGGTCCTTAAGTGGTTAAATGTCATTATTTCCTCTGAGAAATCCTCACTTCCTGTTCTTCTGTCTGTAACTACACACAGTAATGCACGGCTTTCTCCCTGGTGTGGAGAAAGCCTCTTGAGGGGGGAGGGGGCAAGCATGAGTGTCAGGACGCCCACTAACACACAGCTCCTTTCTCTATCTGCAAAGTAGATAGTGTCCTGAGCCGCAACGCTTCACTTCCTGATTACCCTCACCGAGGATAGTTGGCTGCCGACATCGTGGGCGTGCTGGACAGGTAAGTGTCCATATTTTAAAAGTCAACAGCTGCAGTATTTGTAGCTGCTGGCTTTAAAAAATAAAAATAAAATTGGCGGAACCTCCGCTTTAAATAGCAATGTGCATTATTAGATAAAATAAATATTCATTGAACTTATATAATGCCACAAATCATGTATCCAAAAAACAAAAACAAAATCAGCTGTGCAAGTCCACAATAATTATGAAATAAAAGTCCTTTATTTACCAATGTGTGGGTCCATTATCATTTTCTTTCACTTGTGTCATAAATACTGTAAACTTTCTGTTTGGGAGGAGCCTATAACCTCACACTGCAAACATGAAGTATACGAGGTGCCATCTTGAACTATTTGTTAACTATTCCTACTGCATGTAATCTGATGTGCACTTTATAAGTTATGTTTTTGATCCTGGGCTTCATTCATGAAGGATTCAAGTGGATGGAGGTGGATTGAATGACATCTACAGTATATACAGCAGAGGGGAACAACGCTTCTGGTATATCATACCCTGTTAAAAATGAAAGTGCATGAAACCTATTTTTTTTATTGGGTTTTATTGGGTCAAACCACAAGGTGAGAGTATTGGAATGTTGGTGAGTGAAGAAAATAATAATGGACGCACACATTGGACTTGCACAGTTAAGTTAGTTTTTTTGGATATATGATTACATGATTTTGTAGTTTTTTGTTCATTGACAGATAAGTAACTCTAGCTATTCCTCATGCTATCCCATCTAACAGTACCTGTGCATAGATGCTATTGTAAGCTCTTTATTTCTCTGTATCCATGTCATCGATCCCTAGCAATAACTAGAAACATGCTTTAAAAACCAATCCAATCGGCTGAAGGAAAATTATGTCATTTTATCTGGGAGACTTAATAATAGTTAAGAGCATCTGACTTTTGAAGGTAAAGTTGAGTTTCCACAGCTGCTGCCTAGGGATTGTATAAAAGCTGTGGCAAAAGAGAAGGAGCAATTAAGAGGGGGATACAACAGCCTTTATACACAGGTAAACTTAGTTGATATACTTTAAAGGCTAAGTTTAGGTCAAGGGTCAGGGCATACTACCTAAACTTAAAACAATTTTACGTCAAATTCTCCTTGGTAAGAACTTGAGCTTTTGCAATAGTGAGTCTCTAGTCTAGAGGTACCAATGGACCGAAGATAGTGGATGGAAAACACAACCTATGGAGAATGCTTCAGCAAAGCAATCATTATGACACTGGCTAAGTGTGTATATTTACTCCCTCTACCCTCTTGTTGGTGTCACCTCTGGAGAATATACATCCTGCCTGATTTATTTAGCTCACCAGATTAGTGAACCTGGGGATGTAACCCACACAAATATAATTCTTCTCTGAAGCAAAAATTATTGGATAATAATCATCTTATGCCAATGTGTGTTCTAAGACCTTTATGAACAAAAAAAATTAAAATTAAAACAAAAACCCCAAACTGGATTAAAGTTAAAAGTATTCCAAGGGGAAGCAGATGTTGCAAAAGCAATGTCTGTGTTAAAGTAAACACAACTTCAAATTAATGAGCTCTTCCTTGTCTGTAATTAGTAGTTCTAAAGGCATGCAAAGGACAATGAACCCAACTTGTATACACAAATGTTAATATGCAGCAAAAAAATAAATCTATTTTTTCTTCTTCTTTCATATGAGACATAAAACAGCCTTGAGTTAAAAGCTTAAAAGAAAAGTGATAACGTTTTTAATTGGAAGCCTTTTTCCTTCATTATGAACTTGATTGCCAAGCAGAAATTTAGGGGGGGATATAAACACATCATATTCTATCCCACATGGAAAATTCAAAAATGTAAGATCTTATAAAAATTCATGACTATAACTACCACATGCCTTCCTACAAGGAAAGTACGTCTGAATGCCATCTGTGCAGGACAGTCTAATTAGGGGATTAAACCAAGGGAAGCTCCTTGTGCTCACATGTGGAAGCACATGCTCCTTACCATTAAAGCAGAAAAATGATCAAGAAGACATTGACAGGGGTGGCATTCTTTTGGCGGTTTTATCATACACTACTGTAAACAAAGAACAGTATGCCTCAAATAGTGTCTGAAAGGAAAAAGAGCTTGGTGTGCCTTTTTTTTTGTATGTTTTTCCTGAAACTACAAAGATCCTTCCTACCTATTGAAAGAGAGCTTGTGTTGTTTATTGTAAGTTTATAATAAAAAAGCAATATGGTAATATATCCATCAGATAAACAGCAGTCTCCGGATTTAGAAAGAGTTGTTGGGTAAGAGTAGGTGTAAGATTAACAGTCACATTAATTACTGACTCATCATGTCATTGCTAATCATTAAAACCACAGCCAATATGGAATACATTGTTGTAGAAGAACGAGAGAAGTTAACTGTAAATTTATCCTCTCTTATGGTTCTTCCTTAGCCCTCCTGCAAAATCTAACAAATACCTGTGAGACTGGAGTGAAGTCCTTCAGCTGCAGTTTCCATTGGAGAGACAACATTGCTGCACTGCTCCTGAATTTAGAGCAGTATTTTTATCCCCATCTATGGTGTGTCTGCTTACACAGAGAAGATGTTGCAGGGGACATGACACTACCTGCCTGAAAAGCAATCCACTACAGAGGTTTTGTATAAAGTCTAGAAAGAATAGAACACATGTCAGTTTTTATTGCCGTTTATTTGTCCTGTTTAACACTATCATTGAAAGTAAAAGTAAAATAAAATCCAAAATGTTAGCCCAGAAAAGTAATAGAGAGGAAATATTCCAATGTCATTTGTTCTGGTGACCTTGATGGCCCCAAGAGATCCCCTTCTTTGGTGTGGTTTTTCTCTCATTTCCATTGTTTTGATTATGGGACAGGGAGAGAAGGTAAATCTCCCAGTGGGACACACTTGGCAAAAAAAAAAACTGGGCAGGGTTCTAACCCTTTCTTGCTCTATTCAAAATTCCAAATGTTCCAAATGTCTATGTTAACTGTAACTTTTCACATGTGTTTTATTGAGAAGAGTAATAAAGGCTTACAACAATGGAATACAATGCAGAAAAAAAAGAAAGTTTGGCACACTAAATGATCAAATCCCAAAAGTCAATCCAGGTAAACAATATAACAGTGAAATAATAAAAAGTCCAAAAATGTCCAAAACAACTCAATGGCAGCCACTATAGAAGAGCTAGAAACAACTCTGCAATTGCAAGAAGAACAGGAGTGTATGAAAAAATAAATAAAAGAACAGGAAAGGAAGCAGCACCTAAGTGTAGTTTGGAAACACTTTACTCTAAATCAACAAACTGGGAATATACAAAAGTATTATCAGAAAACGTTCATCCTTTTCAAATAATGCATTGCAGACATCATTTGACAGTATCATTGGTAAATTACAACAAGCGTACATTCTGAATGATACAGTAGAACAAAAGATTGTGGTAAACAGAGATTCAGATCTGTATACAAATGGGTATCGAAAAGAACCTCGGAGATATTATTATTTTTTTTACCGAACTGCAAGGCTTCCAAGCCCCCAGCTACCCCCTCCCAATCGTTAATCTAAGGAGTGTGGTAGTGGAATCTGCCAGATTCAACTCTGGGGCGGGGGCTGAGTTAATAGCTCTGGCTATGTGTTGTAGCTGGGAGGCCAGGTAATGCAGCCAAGGATTTGGCAGTGCCAGCCCTCCTGCTTCCTTAGGCCGCTGAAGCTGCTCCAGTCTCACTTTGGCCGTAGAAGAGTGCCATATTAGGGATCAACCTTGAAGATATTGAAGGACAACAACAGATCATTAAGCAGTAGTGAGGACACACTAGGAACAAATAGGAAATATTTGGTAAGGCTAAGAACCAATTTCTGTGAGAGCCAACCATCGATTCAAAGTTCTACTTTAACGTTAGGCTAATCACACATTACAAAACTGCCTTCTTCATTATGAAGCATGCGGGTGAACCATAATAAGATCTGCCATTTTGCTAACCAAATCACAGGTTAAGGAGTAATTCTACTTTTGTTGAGAAAAACACATTCCCTTCTGGGTGATCTATGTGCATTGCAAGGATTTTAACAAATTGTGTTGCAGATCCCTACTGTTTGTTATCCTGAAGAAATCCCTGTGTGTTTGTCTGTGTCAATGTGGGAAAGTGAATCTAATGGGCGTGATTTCATAATTATCAACCAGCTGCATCACCTCCAGGGCTCTAATGAGGAAAGCTGCTGGGTCTGTATCCCCTTAGACATGATTTCCTATTGGGAGTATCTCACCAAAAAAAAAACATTTCCGGGGGATGCCTGAAATCTGACTTCTTTCTTAATGCAGACTTCTGATAAAATCAGTGAGCCAATCACACAAACAGGAAATTATGTTTCTGGGGGCATTCTGCACACAGTCTGTGTACAGAACACATCCAGGCAGCCACATTTCATTGCATTTTCAGAAAATCAAAGTGGCTGCAGATCGAAAAGGAAAGGTTATTTTAATAACATTCAATTACAATATGACTTGTGTCGCAATTGTAAACGCTATAACGCTATAATTTTTTCTTTATTTGCCATTTTTCCCCCACCAAAGAAGAGCCTTTAACAGAATTTAGGTTTTTAGTCTGCCAACTAGTCATATGACTTTGGTGTTACTAACTTACTAGTTAGCTAGGAAAAACTCACTCTAGTTCTCATGTTACCATGGAAATCCCACATGACTAGGCCCAAATAAAGATACCATGTCAATAACCCTACATATGATGTAATTTATGATTACCACTACCTCCTTTCTGCCAGCCAACCAACTGAAGTGAATAAATGCTGGGAGTTAATAAGAGTTCTTTGCTGCCAGAAACGGGAAAACTATGTGCCACAACCCAACTACAAAAGGTATTAGCGAATTTCTGATGTTTGCCTTTAGTCATGAAGGCTTTGGGGTTGTCTCTTTTCTAACTTGCTTTTTTGCCAATTTCATATTGTCAACAGATGCTTAAATGATGCTTACTCAGCTTGCGAACTGCTGCCAGTGAGTGCACGCTGCTTTAGCGGGCTGCTGCAAATTAATCCCAGAAGAGAGCAGTTCTATTTGCCTCTCAAACAAAGAGAAGAAACACTGATGAAGAAAGATACTAAAGATCAAAAAGCCAATAACATGAGACTGGATGGTTTTAATGCATACCGTCTCTGTATTGTTTTCTTGCTTCCTGATTAAAGCGTGCTTTCTGGCTTACAGCGTCCAGACTTGAAGTATGCAATGTGCGTACAATAATGGGATAAGAGGCTTTTTCTTTACAGATTGTACTAAACTTTATAAACCACTTAAATATTTTAGTGCCATACAAAGTACCTGGTGAAGTTTTTCAGTGGGTTTCTGAGGTGGAACTTGGTAGCCTTGAGAAAAGGTAATTAGCTACAAATAGTAGCAGACTTGAAGCTGATTTTTTGCTGTGAACAAGCAGCTGATTGGCTGGTATTAGAGAGGCACTGCCCCTGCCAGTTATCATTTTAAAACTGAGCAACTATAAATCACAAATAATTATCAAGCCTAACAAAATTGCACAACTTTTGTTTTAATATTTCCTTATTAAAGTATAAAGCTTTACCAGTCATGCATAGATGTTATCATTCAACAACTTTAGTTCAGACCCATATAGGGTTCTTCATAAACAGGTATTACTGTGTTAATTAGCAATATACTCATTTAAACTAAATTGTGAACATGCAGAGCTTCCTCTATATAACTGAAACTGTAGTTAACTGATAAACAGGAAAATAGAAAGGATAGAAAATAAAAGAAACTAAGAACATCACAGTCACAAGTAGGGATGATTAAGAAAGCTACATATCAGAGAATATGAATAATCTGGATATGCTACCTTATACCAATCAAACCATGGTTTCCGTCCCAAGTTGACTCTTTGACGGTTTCCTAAGGAGGATGCAAGCATCACTTCTTACCTTGCATGTGTATGAATTGTATTTGTCACTTCACTAATAGGGGGGCTGTAGAACCTTTCCAGTTTTTAACTAATGATAGTCTAGCTCCTATAAGGATAGGAATTGCTATGGCTCTTAGGTCCCCTGGAATTGATTCAATCCCTAAGGAGAGGAGAGCTAGTCCAGGTGATAATGAAACATTTATCACCAGAACATGTGAGAGGATCCTGAAAATTGCTGTCTAGAAGATCGATATGGCTGGAAATTACCATATGTGGAATAGAGTACCTACATTTCTGCAGTTTCTCCAACATAAGGGAGTGCATTTGGCATGAACATTTTGCAAGTCTATAGGGAGCTAGGTACCATCTGAGCAATATTTTTTGCAATAGTTCCCATAGATTGGCACTATTTTTGGTCACATAGGTAGTTTTAAGTGCTGTTTGTCATTGAGCGGGGGTGTAACTCCTACCTAAGTCACGTTCCCATTCTTTAATAGTTGTGGTTTTGGTAAATTCTAGACATGTGCATTCGTTTTCGTTGGAATGCATTTTCGCCCGAAAATCTTTTTTTTTTCATTATCGTTTTAACATACGATAACGAAAGTGCAAGAAACGAAAACCGAAAGATCCGACATAAAAAATGCTTTATTTTCGTTTTGGTAAAAATTCGATATAGAGAGATTCGACATTATAGAGAAAAGATTCGACATATGAGAAAATAGATTCGACATTATTACTAGTCATACAACATTAGAATTCTTGTAGGCGGAATATTCGAACGAAAATGTACGATGCGACATAAAGATTCGACGTTCCATCGAATATTCTTTTGACCACGCGACAGAAACCAAAAAAGATTCGACGTTCCGTCAAATATTTATTTGACCATTCGACAGAAACCAAGTATTATTGGATTTTCGGATGAAAGCTATTTCCCAACGAAAAACAAAATAAATCAAAACGATTTTCGGGAGTAACTAAATAAATTTATTTTCCAAACGAAAAAACGAAACAAAATATTCCAGTCTGCACATGTCTAGTAAATTCATATTTGTTATGCAGTGTGTTATAGAATAGTGATATTCCTTTGATATTGGTATTAGGTCTAGTCTAGAAATTGACTATTTTCCAGAGCAATGCAATTTCAGTGTTGGGGTTGCAACAGAGAAAGTGGGTAATTGGGAGGTGTTTATAATGTTCACGAGTTGGTATACCAAACTCTATTTGAATAGACCTAAATGTTTTGGAAGTAGGGCCTATCATAATTTATGTGACTGTTCTTATTCCGAAAGACTCACAGTGTGTGATTTTGAGGTCAGGAATGACAATAGGTATGCTGATTATTGGGAGGGAGAGTAAAGGTTGTCACATATTCTTTAAGAGGCATATTCAGTAATGTTTGCCATGTCTAAAGTGATGCCTTAATAGTTGGGTATAGATTTAGTGTTTGGTATTTAATAAAAATGGCTTGAAAAAATTGTATAGGTTTGCGCCTTGGATTTGATTTTGTTCCAGTTCACCCGTCCAAACAAAATTGCACAACTTTCATAATTGTTACAGCTAATGATTACCTAGTTCTGGTTGAATGTCAGTCCCTCTATGTCATGGCACTGGTCTCATGATATGTCCCTGTAAGAATGCTGCTATTGTTTAATTTTGATACCATGTTTTCACAGATTCAAAATACCTTGTTTTCTTTATAGTTACATTTTAAATGTTACTTTGAGGCCCCTTTTACACATGCGGACAGTATGTCCATATTTCATCCATCCATTTTCGTATGAATAATGGACATACATGTACCCCTTGGGATAGCGGGTGTCAGCAGATGAACATCCGCTGACACCCGAATCTCATCGGTCCCCGCTATGGTCCAATTTTACAGATGGAGGAAAATCCTATTTTTCCATCCGTCTGTGGATCGGATCAGGTGAACACGGACAGGCGGTCCGTGTTCATCCAATCCCCCCATAGGGGAGAGCAGAGATCTGTCTGGGTGGTCCCTGCACACTGTTCAGGGTCCGCCCTTCCATCTGCCAGCGCAGTGGGGATCAACGTAACGATCCCTGCTGAGCAAGCGGATAAAAATGTACGGATTCTCGTGGGATCAGTACATGTAAAAAGGGGCCTTATTGTACTTTTACTAGTTTAGCAGATCCAAGATAGTACATCTAAAAGCCCTAATGTAATCCCTAACTGAAATTATCGTACAGTGGTGGAATTGCCTGCACAATGCCTTATACTATCAGTGATCCATCTGCATTGACCGGTTTACCTGTGTGATGTTAATTAAATGAATTGGGGAAATCAGGCTTGTGAATGGACAGTCTGTACACTAGACACCATATTCATTTACCAGAGCTAATGGAGGAGTTAATTTCCATGAGTTTAGCTAATCTTACATAAAAGTGACTCTGTCATGAAAATAAAATATAGGGGCTGCCATTAGTGACTTTTTATGAAGACTTTTAGGTTATGCCTTCTAACTGGATTTTCTGCCAATTCCATATTGTTGACAGATGTTTTAACAATGCCAGGCAATTTAGCCAGACACAGCCAGGCTACCAGTGTTTTAAAAAAAAAACATGACATAAAAGACTAGCTGTAAGATAGCCAGCACTTTATTTTTCTAGATTACATAATATTGGTCCCTGCACCTCTTTTCATATATTTTTTTTCTACAGCTTTTTTTTTAAGAAGCCATAACTTCCTATTTTCTTGCCTAAGTAGAAAGAACATAGACCTAGCTGTCTGAAGCCTCCTAAAATACCCATGACACCCATGCTAGGATGCATTAGGGTCAACTAAAACAGATGCACATTTGCACCACACATTATCAGGGGCTGGCTGCAAGAACCTGCAAAAGATCGCTGACCCCTGATGACATACAAGAGGAAGATAGTGGAATGGGACAGGACCTAAAAGAGGAGAGTGAAAAAAATAAAACGTATGTTGCTGCAACCCATGTTGCTGCAACCCCTAGGCCGCGTACACACGATCGGTTTTGTCCGATGAAACTGGCCTTAAGACCAGTTTCATCGGTCCAAACCAAGCTTTTGTACTCTGTCCTCTGTTGGACCAAAGTTTTAAAACTTGCTTTAAAATCGGACCGATGGACGCCTGACCATCGGACCAAACCGATGGTTAGTACGCAAAAGTATCGGACCAAAAACCCGCACATGCTCAGAATCAAGTCGATGCATGCTTGGAAGCATTGAACTTTGTTTTTTCAGCACGTCGTTGTGTTCTACGTCACGGCGTTCTGACCCGATCAGATTTTGGACTGATGGTGTGTACGCACATCAGACCATCAGGCCACTTCAGCGGTGAACCGATGAAAACGGTCCGTCGGATCATTCTCATCGGGTTGGACCGATTGTGTGTACGCGGCCCTAAATTGAATGTCCAATGGGACAAGTGTTATGCCTATGCCGGATATATGCTGTATATCCTATAGACAAACATCAGAGAGTGAGAAAATCCGTCATGACTTGATTGATGATAAAATGGTTCAAGCTTTATTAAGTATCCATCAAGACATAAAAGTATCCATCAAAAAAAGAATTTCCGCATTTCTTTCCCAACCTTAGGACCTTAGTCATAGAAGGAGAGTGTTGTGGGAAGAAGACAATGCTGGATTCGTTAAACTCGCAGAGAATGCAGAGAAAACATTAGGGTAAAAAAACATTGAGACTTTAGTACTACTTTAAGGCTCATTTATGTGCCACCCTTGACCTTTTAAGCCAGGAACCATCAACTAAAAGGAATTCTTAGTAGATTACCAAAAGTATTGTTAATATGTTGTAAATAGAAACTAGTAAAGAGTAACTGAGCTTTTTGTGTCTCGTATTTGTTCTGACAAAAATAAATGTGACACTGAGTTATAGTAGAAGCAGTCAATATACCTTTAGAGTATGTTAAATGTGGTCTATTTCTGCTGATTACTAAAAACCACCTAATATATTTGGAAAGTATCTGACTGATTACCTCAGTCTGCCACATCAAACGTCAGTGTGCGCAAATCTGTGCTACAGGAAGTGAATCAAAGACTCGGGATACTTCACTGTACACCATCTCCCATTTCCAGATGGTCAAAGCCACAAGATGATATTAGAGGAGCTTAAAAATGCTACAGTCAGACCTCTAATATATACTACTGTCTGTCTGCCAATCCAGATGGAGGATTCTTTATTAGAGATAACGAAGGCCAATTAATCATATTTACGACTAAATTAAAAGTGACCATATGTGGAAATTTTTCTGTCCAATAAAAACCAAGTGAAATCCTGAGTTATACAGATGTGCAGGAAACAATATATTACAAGTAAACTTTGAGCAAACAATTGAACATAAGGTTGACAGTCTGTGTTGGAAATGTTTAGATATTTACTGCCAGTAATGTGTCAATTTACTTACTACCTGATAAGAGATAAAAACCTAAAACAGGGACTGTGTGTGACCATTTAGGGCTTGTTAACGCCATATCTGTTAAGCTATGTTGAACCGCAATGTAACAATTGTTCTCTACGTACCCTATTAACACGATAACCCTGGGGGTAGTGAGGGGCAGTGCCACTCATCCCATCGCAAGTCAATGCACCACATTGAAGTAATTGATGTGAATGAAGTGTTACTTTTGTGACACTTCAATAAAGTTTAAAAAAAAGGGAACAAGTAAATGTGCAACAAGGAATCTCATCACCTCTCACTGCCTCTACACATCACACAACAGTGTGCACACATTTTAGCATGCTCCTGGTGTGAACCGTGTAAAGCCGCCCAGGCAAGTTTTAGTCTTATTGGGCAATCTCCTCTATATTTACTACTACTATGTAATGTAGGTCATTCCTAAACAATCATATTAATGGGTATCTAATCAGACAAAATATCTACTGGATCCCCTTGACTGCATAGTCTATTTTCTGAAAAAGGTAAACGTAACCTTTAAAGTGGACCTGCGATGAATTTCAGAAGTTCAAACCGAGCATTATATTGGGGAAAAAAGGGGATTTAATTGACTTTGAACATGCTGGTTTGAGTATTTCAAAAACTGCTGCTCTACTGGGATTTTCACACACAACCATCTCTAGGGTTTAAAGAGAATGGTCCGAAAAAGAGAAAATATCCAGTGAGTGGCAGTTGTGTGGACAAAAATGCCTTGTTGATGTCAGAGGATAATAGGCAGACAGTTATTTGTATATTGTACATTCACATCAGTTCCTGCCCACAAGGAGCTTAAAATCCAAGGTCCCTAACTCACATTCATACATACACATACTAGGGCCAATTTAGACAGGAGCCAATTAACCTACCAGCATGCGGGAGGAAATAGGAGTCCCCCGAGAATTCCCATGCAAGCACAAGGAAAACATGCAAACCCCAAGCAGATAGTGCTGTGTTCACTTGGACTTACTTTTACTTTAAAATGTGGAATGTATAAACAGGCATATGATGTGTCTGATTATGTTGTGCACTGGGTAGCATGGTCAAATTCTGCTTTCTATTGGACTGTGAAGTTATATTTAATCATGTTCTCATAGAAGGAAAATTGAAACAAGAATATTAAAACGATATGCTCTGTTCAATTGCAGGATATCTATTTCTGTGACTTGCATTGAGCTTTAGGGGAAAAATCTTTGTTTGCGACCATTCAGAAACTCCGGACTTTTAAAATTCCATTCCTGAAAGATATGTGAGTTAGTGCCATATAAATTCAATGGCAAGTTGAAAACTGTTATTAACATTATATATCCCGCAGCACAGCAACTGCACATTATGCAGCATAGATCATAAAGGGGTGGACAGCTGGTTTAATGGATGAATATAATGGAATACACAGTTGGCACACAGCCTACATAGTTATTATATGGTACAGTAATGATCACGTTAAGCATTTTCTGGTACTAGAATAACCCTAAATTGAGGACAGACAGAGGCCACCCAAAAAGCAGAAATGAAAAGAGTTAGAGGAGCTTTCCATCCAATGTCCTAACCTCATGAAGAGATGGGCTGCTACAACAGCTGCCTGCGTGCTGGTGAGTAACGCGACAGGAACCCGAAAATAAACAGAAGACATCAAAGATAACTCTGTGTGCATTAGCTCATGGATGCTGAAGGTTCAACTCTGGTTACCCATTTTAAATAACATTTTTTTTACATATGCCTATATCACAGATTACTATCCAAACACATCAAGTGACCCTAGTAAGCATGCGTTCTGTAACCTGTGACAGACCACAAATAAACAATTTTCTAGGCTGGAACTTAATGGACTAATTCTGTTACAATGATCGACTTTTCAACATCATTTTAAAATGAGATACTTTCAAGAAGATCATTTTTGTCTGGGTAAAAGTAAAAAATAAGTTTGATATTTTTTGTTGTTTTCTGGAAAAAATATTTCTGAAGCTGATGCTTCAAAGTAGATTATATATATATATATATATATATATATATATATATATATATATATATATATATACCAGTAAATAAAATAGTAAGGTGCATATAATCAATAAATAAAAGTAGAATATGTTTGTCATATAAGTTTATACACTTGGTACTTATAGTCACTGATGAATGAAACAGGATCTATGAATGTAGGATGGGTGGATGATTGACAGGTCTGCCCCCTCCATTCATGGATCCTGTTTCATTCATGGAAGCTGTAGTATGGCTTCTATGTATGAAGCATCTGGATTTAAAGGGTGGGCAACTGGCATACCATTGTCCTTGATCCCATATATATATATATATATATACAGTATATGTCTTCTAATGGCCAGGAGGATGACAGTATATGTCTTCTAATGGCCAGGAGGACAACACCCCATTGCCCATTACTTTCTATGGTTAAGAAGGAGCTAAAAATGTTTGTATACCTGAAAAAATTGGACGCTAAACTTTGGACTCACCAAACACTTATTCACTTACTGGAAAACCTTCATGGAGCATTCCTTATCTTTGTCTGAAATACACAAACTCATGACCACCTTTTAGTTTTCCGCCTGGTATGCCAAGGCAAACCTTATCAATACTCTAAGCAAACTCAAATTACCGGACCCTACTCTCATTCTGGGCTGTGAACCACCTCACCCTAGCGGGGGGGGGGGGGGGGTTAAATACACCCATTCTGTGAAAGATGTAAGCGCACCCTGTGATCACCACTGTGCCATTTACATCTCTATCCACTCATATAACTATGAAAAGCCTGTGCCGGCCTACCAACATGTATGCTTAGTCTGGTTAAAAATGTAATTACTTGTGATGGGATATTTTTCTTGGCAAGTAGAATCTACTCTAACTGTGATACGGTATGAAACAGAGACACCCTTATCATCCACACTTCTTGGTTCTTACTTATTATTTGGACAACCATGAACCTATGGGATGCCCTTTGCGTATATTGGTCAACCATTATATAGTTTCTGGTTGTTGTTCTGGTCATGCTCTATGATTTTGGCCTACTAGATTGACACTTCTGTATCTGTGGTCATTTGATTAGTGTACACCATATCTACAAACTCTGAATACAAATAAATGGTGGACATAGTTGGGCTTTCTTGATGAGAGAGTTGTATTAACATCCCCACCGCTGCAACCTTCAGGTGCGGCAGAATAGAGAGGACAGGATGGAGGAAGATTTTCACTAACAGAAGAGAAATCAGCACAAGAGACACACCCTACTGACTAAAAGTTATGTCTATTGTGTTAGTTTTTCTGTTTGTGATTGGCTGTACTTAGGCTATAACATGTAATGCAAACCGGCATACACATTTTAGTACCAGTGACTGTAGATGTTGAATTTGTGTTAACAGGTAACACTCCAGCTTTGTGGCCAAAATGATTATGATCTTTTTTTGTTCAAGATAAAAAAAAATCCCCACTCCCCGTGATCCCGATATTGATCCAGCAGTGTGCACAAGATCAGCATCTCTCTCCCCCTCCTCACTGGCTGTGATTGACAGCAGCAGGAGCCAATGGCTCTTGCTGCTTTCTCTGAGCCAGTGAGGAGGAAGAGAGCCAAGTGGGGGAAGCTGCATGCTGAAGGTTTTTTTTTATCTTAAAGCCCAAAATGCATTAAAGTGGATGTAAACCCACTTTCATCCTTTCTAAACTAATGCCAAAGTGGTTAGCTATAAGGATATACATGCCTCCTGCATGTATCCTTACCTGTGAAATGTCTCCCCACTGTCTGTTATGGAACCCGAAAAACTGCAGATTCTGTGGGTGGGTCTGTTGTCCGAAGCTCGTGGGTGGAGTCGTGATGTCAGTAGACTCCCCACCCTTCTCTACACTCCCCTTGTCAACATGCATTTTCTCCTGTGTCTTTCTTACACTGAACTTCTGCTTTGATCACTAACAACCAGTGTGGAGCAGCCAATCCGGGAAGAGCTGGAGAGGAAAAGATGGGGGAGATCTGATCTACACAAAATGCCTCTCTCAGATTAATGCATGAGACATGTAAATCACCTGTCACCCCTAGGAAGGGGGGAGAAGGGGGAAGAACTGATTCCTATTTCTCTGTGTGTCCATTTTTCTCTTACTGAAAAAAGATAAGAGGATTGCTCAGAGCTGGATTTACTCTTTGTGGCAAGACTGGGCACAGATGACATGGAATCCTATACTGTACAAGGTGCAAGCCTTAATTTAAAAAAAAAAAAGAAAATACGGGTTTACATCCACTTTAGGGTAAAAACCTTCTGCCTTTAGAACCACTTTAATGTTTTATGTTATTTTGTATTATTTATCTACATAATCATAGCTTACCCTGTTACTTGCGGGTCTCTTACAACTATGTTTTTTTTTTTTTTTAAAAACAGAGTCCATGGTACACACTTGGAAAATGTCACTCAATAAACAGAAAGATGAAACATTTATCCACTGAAATGCTTATTTGGAAGCCATTTGGTGAAATGTGAGTTAATCTCTCAAAGTTTGATTTATTGAAAATGAAAAAAGTCAGTAGCTACTATGGGAATAGCAGCTCACTATACAAGATCTGTTTACAAGTCTCCTGTGCCCTCAATTAACAGATTTAAGGTTTTTATTAATGAAAGCTTTGGACTCTGCAGCTGTTGGCGATGGATGACACAACATTTTTACACCTGCCAGAGCTAAGTTTAGCAATGTGTGAATCAACATTGAGAAATAAAATGTATAAGCCAAAGACCAGTGTTAAAAGTTTAGTAACTCATGGCAACTAGTCACATAGTTATATAGTTAGATTGAAAAAAAGACACTGGTCCATCCAGTTCAACCAATGAAAATCAGTTTCTACTGTTCTGACGGCTCTAAGCGGATTGCCTTAGACTACATTCAATCGTAACAAAATGGGGACCACAGTTGTGATGCTGTTACGATGCTTTTTAATGGCAACCCAATCATGGAGCTTCTTTTGGGCAACTCGTGTTATGATTTGCGTAAATACTTTGTGATTGAAGTGCCATAAAGAAGTAATGGCATCGCAAACATGTCCCACGTTTTGCCTTGATTTTGTCTGCGATTCTAATTGCCTAGGTTTGAATGAAGTCTTAATGGCTTGTACACACGACCGTGTTTATGTCAGACTAAACTCCTAAGGTTTTTCCGACGAAGTCCCGACAGAATTTCGCTCAAGGTGTCTTGCATACACATGGTCACACTAAATTCCGAACGTTAAGAACGCGGTGACATAAAACACTACGACGAGCAGAGAAAATTAAGTTCTATGCTTCCAAGCATGCGTCAAATTGTTTCCGAGTGGTGTTTATTCCGTCAAAAAGCATACGGACGATCAGAATTTCTGATCAATATTTTTTCCAACGGAAAGATTGAGAACATGTTCTCTATCTAATTCCGTCTGAATTTCCGACGAAAAAAAGTCAGATGGGGCATACACACGCATGGAATATCCTTTCACTGACCTGACTTAAAATGACATGTTGTGGCTAAAATGCACAATAATTGAACAAAAATTAGACTTTTTACTTTATAAATCATTTTACTTAAGTCATTAAAGTTTTTTTTAACTGTGTATGCCTGTTATAATGTTCTATATTCATATATCTGTGGCCAAAAGTCTTGATTTCTATATTTCGTATTCATTATGTTTTATGTTTGTCTTCTAGCCCTGATGAAAAGGCAGTGTGGTTACTGAAATGTGCTAGATCTTTTTTATGTGATCAAATTAAAACCAATTAAAGGATAACTTCACCTTTGGGAACATGTTTCATGTTCCACCCATTTTTTAGGATGGAACACGTAACATGTTCCCACTCCTGCAGCCACTGCCCGCTCTGCTGCCTCTAGTGACAGCAAGCAGTGCACAAACAAGATCCATAAAGACATGGATCAGTGAGTTTAGGATGGAGGAACTTGACTCGCCTGTCCTGACCTTAACCCGATAGAGCACCTTTGAGATTAATTAGTGGGGACTGCGAGCCAGGCCTTCTTGTCCAACATTAGTGCCTGACCTCACAAATGCGCTTCTGGAAAAATGGTCAAAAATTCCCATAGACACACTTCTAAACATTGTGGACAGCCTTTCCAGAACAGTTGAAGCTGTTATAGCTGCAAAGGGTGGGTCAACTCAATATTGAACCCTACGGACTAAGACTGGGATGTGATTAAAGTTCATGTGCGCATAAAGGCGGGCATCCCGATACTTTTGGTAATATAGTGTTTTTTTTTAACATAGCACTTTCACAACAAGCCTTTTCAGAAAGAAGATTAGCAATGTCAGACCACCCATTCCTGTCAGTTCAGGCTTCTTTTAAATTCCAAGAGTAAAGCAAAAGGGGCCAGAAGCACCAAGCCATCCTTCTAAACAGCTTAGGAATTCATTCAGTATATAGGTATAAACCAACACTAAAAACTTGCGTGAACAATGTTGGAACACTTGCAAAGGGCTAGAGCGGGAGGGAGCTTCCATGCGCAGTGTCACAAGAGCACAGGAGGACCGCCTGGAAGTCTCTATTGAGGGATCCACAAGCGCCATGTGTTAGCCTCAGCTGGAGCATCGGTAAACCTTGTGGAAACATCAGCTGTGTGTCTCTGGGTGGTAGTGGTCCAGGGCTGTCAAACTGGGGAGCTACCCACTCGATGTCTGGCCAATCAGAACGTGTTTCACCCTCTTCATCAGCCAAGGAATGCTGATTTAGTTCAGATGTAAAAAAGGAGTCGCCAAGCCATATAAGAACTTAGTGGGTAATTCAGGCCACCAATGTTCGCCCATAACTGGAATATCACATAAAATTACCCTTTAAACAGAACAGAAAATAATGCAGCTAAAAGTTCCTCTCCTCGAAAACCTGCCAGTTGTGGCCATGATACAGGAGACAGCAGAAGATAAAATGACTTGCTCCAGGCTCAGACTTTTGACAGTCATTTATGATTCCTCTTCTTCAGTAACCATTCCTTTAATGCCGGGCTAGAACCGTTCCCAATTAAAGCACAAAGGCTTTGTGGACGATCCACCGGAGGATAGTGCACAGTCACGCAGTCTTCTGTTGTGTTTTTTTTCTTCATTGTTCTATTTTAATATGGATATTTATGATAATGCTCTCTTTCTCTGTGATGTCTTCACTCACACTGATGCAAAGGCTTTTAAGTGTCACTAGTGAAATAGATCGTCAATGGCAGAGAAACAACCATAAACTGTTACCGTGAGGTGCGCTGCTCCTTTGTAGCACTCAATTAATGCTGACACATTTAAACATAAAACGGGGACATCTGTTCAATACAACGTTAACGTGCTACACTGTAGATTTTAGTTCCCTTCATTTACATAGAGCTTAACTTGTCTCGAGCACGGGCAGACAACTGCACAACCTACTGCATGAGAGCCTACAGGGAAACACAGAACAAAGGAATGATATGGCACTTTTGCGAAAAGGGGCCTTTTTTTTTATTTTGCTCCTTTTGTCTAATGCACCATAGAAATGACAAGATTAGCAAAGAGCTAATAACAGCCAATTCTATATTGATTTTATTTTCCTCCGTGTTCAAATTTCTTTTCAGGAAAGCGTATCAAATGTTTTGTATCGGAGAATGGCAAGGCTTGCTGTTACATTATAAGCCTTACAAATGACAGTTATTGCAAATTAGATTATTATTATTTATGCTGTTACAGTAGGAAGATCATCACTTTCTATGGGTATGATAGTCTTTCATGCGTTTCAGGCGTTATTTAGCAATTTGTAGCCAAAGAAATAGGTTTATTTGAAAATCAGGAACTGCTGTTTCAAAAAAAAGGGGGTTTGAAACAATCCTGTTTACTTAAAGGGGCTGTAAAGCTTTGCGTTTTTTTCACCCTAATGCATTCTATTCATTAAGGTGAAAAAACTTCTGTCAATCTAACGAATGACGTGACGCACCAGGGGCAGGGCCAAGTGATACAGTTGGCAGCTATAGCCGCCGGCTTTATCACGGGAGTGCACCCGCAATTTAACCCCATTGGGAGAGAGCTTCCCAGGAAGGGGGTTAGTGTAAAATGAGATGCACAATGGAGGTAAGTATGACACGTTTATTATTTAAAAAAAATATACCATTGAACCTTTACAACCCCTTTAAAGTATACAGTGCCTGCCGCCGAGAATGTGTTTTTAGCACGCCAGCATCGCGCTGAATCTCGGCGACAGGCTGCCGATATCTCGCACTCGCTGGAATAGTAAAAGCACATTCCAGCGAGCGCGTCATAGAAGCGACGGGGATCCGACGCGGATTCCCGCCAATTCTACACGTGGGCGGAGTTTGTTATGAATCCTGAAGGAGAAATCCCCGCCGGATTTAAAAAAAAATCCGGCATGGGTTCCCCCCTCAGGAGCATAACGGGCCCTTAGGTCTGTTATGGGTTGTAAGGAGACCCCCCCCCTACGCCGAAAAAACGGCGTGGGGGTCCCCCACAATCCATAACAGACCCGTATCCAAAGCACGCCGGCCGGCCGGTCAGGAAGGGAGTGGGGGCGAGCGAGCCCCCCCCCCCTCCTGAGCCGTACCGGGCAGCATGCCCTCAACATGGGGGGGTTAGGTGCTCTGGGGCAGGGGGCGCACTGCGGCCCCCCACCCCAGAGCAGCCTGTCCCCATGTTGATGAGGACAGGGCCCCTTCCCGACAACCCTGGCCGTTGGTTGTCGGGGTATGCGGGCGGGAGACTTATCGGAATCTGGAAGCCCCCTTTAATAAGGGGGCCCCCAGATACCGGCCCCCCACCCTAAGTGAATGAGTATGGGGTACATCGTACCCCTACCCATTCACCTGCAAATAAAAAGTGTAAACACAAATAAACCACACACGGTATTGAAATATTTTATTAGTTGGCCGCCGGGGGGGTGTGTATGATCGCTTTTATAAAAGCGCCCCCCTCCGGCGGGCTTCTGTGGGGGGTGGGTGCCGCCGTCTGGTTCTCTTCCGCCGCCGGGGGGCGCTTTGATAAAAGCGCCCACCACCCGGCGGGCTTCTTTCGACGTCTTCGGCGGCGGGGGGTCTTCTCCCACTCTCCGGGGTCTTCTCCCGCTCTCCGGGGTCTTCTCCCACTCTCCGGGGTCTTCTCCCGCTCTCCGGGGGTCTTCTCCGCTCTCCGGGGGTCTTCTTCTTCAGGACTCGCCGCCGCTATCTTCGTGTGTTAGCTCAATTACTAGCGGCGGCGGCCCCCTCTTCTGCGACGTCGGCGGCGTCTTCTTCTTCTTCTTCTGCTGTCCAGATGTTGACGCGACGCATCCTTCCGCTGTTATGCCGGGCGCGCGGCTCGCAGCGAAATATATAGGCCTGTCTTGTGACGTCGCAGTCCCATCATGCTCCGCTAGGTACCACGTGCTACCTACCCACGTGGTACCTACCGGAGCATGATGGGACTGCGACGTCACAAGACAGGCCTATATATTTCGCTGCGAGCCGCGCGCCCGGCATAACAGCGGAAGGATGCGTTGCGTCAACATCTGGACAGCAGAAGAAGAAGAAGACGCCGCCGACGTCGCAGTCCCATCATGCTCCGGTAGGCAGAAGAGTCCTGAAGAAGAAGAAGACCCCCGGAGAGCGGAGAAGACCCCGGAGAGCGGGAGAAGACCCCGGAGAGTGGGAGAAGACCCCCGGAGAGCGGGAGAAGACCCCGGAGAGTGGGAGAAGACCCCCCGCCGCCGAAGACGTCGAAAGAAGCCCGCCGGGTGGTGGGCGCTTTTATCAAAGCGCCCCCCGGCGGCGGAAGAGAACCAGACGGCGGCACCCACCCCCCACAGAAGCCCGCCGGAGGGGGGCGCTTTTATAAAAGCGATCATACACACCCCCCCCCGGCGGCCAACTAATAAAATATTTCAATACCGTGTGTGGTTTGTTTGTGTTTACACTTTTTATTTGCAGGTGAATGGGTAGGGGTACGATGTACCCCATACTCATTCACTTAGGGTGGGGGGCCGGTATCTGGGGGCCCCCTTATTAAAGGGGGCTTCCAGATTCCGATAAGTCTCCCGCCCGCATACCCCGACAACCAACGGCCAGGGTTGTCGGGAAGGGGCCCTGTCCTCATCAACATGGGGACAGGCTGCTCTGGGGTGGGGGGCCGCAGTGCGCCCCCTGCCCCAGAGCACCTAACCCCCCCATGTTGAGGGCATGCTGCCCGGTACGGCTCAGGAGGGGGGGGGGCGCTCGCTCGCCCCCACTCCCTTCCTGACCGGCCGGCCGGCATGCTTTGGATACGGGTCTGTTATGGATTGTGGGGGACCCCCACGCCGTTTTTTCGGCGTAGGGGGGGGGGGTCTCCTTACAACCCATAACAGACCTAAGGGCCCGTTATGCTCCTGAGGGGGGAACCCATGCCGGATTTTTTTTTAAATCCGGCGGGGATTTCTCCCTCAGGATTCATAACAAACTCCACCCACGTGTAGAAATGGCGGGAATCCGCGTCGGATCCCCATCGCTTCTATGACGCCTTGGTCTCCATCGCGGCAAGCCAGCTCGGCGCTGGCTCCCGCGATGGGGCTCGCAAGTGCTCAATCTCGCCGAGAAAGGGAGCGAGATTGACACAATATCCCAGTCACCTACTGTAACTAAAGGCATTTTTATGTTTCTTTTTAGTTTTGGATAGAGTGGAGAGGGATTAGAATACCTATTGGGTCAATGGTGCTATCTCTGCTCACGTCCTCTCTATTTGTCAAGTTTACCAGTGACATTGAAAGAAAATTCCAACTTTTGGGTGGCCTCCAGAACAGGAATAAAGAGCAAACCTTACAATTGGGACACTAGTTCTGGTGACCCTGGTGACAATCAGGGATTCCCTGCCTTTGGAGAGATTTCCTCTTCCTTTCTGCTATGGGACAGGAATTGAAGGGAAATCTTCCCAATGGGACACAGATGGCAAAAAAAGCCCTCCCTTACTCTAAAATTAAAATTGTATTTCTAGATTAAAAAGTACTATAAAATGGTGTGATTTCCCAGGTCTCCCCCAAAATTGAGGCCTACAAGGCCCATAAATCCTACGCCAAGCAAAAAAAATATTATTTGAATATAAAAATTCTAACCACAGAATGGTAAACACTGCCCAAGGAAACACAATAATTTCTAAGATAACTAAAGGCCCCTTTCAACTATCTATCTAGGTCTCTCTACATATGAAACAGGTCTCAAATCCATCACAAGAATGCAGTGCTGTGCACAAAAATAACACAATAATTGTCATATTGTTATTTTTAACATCAGAAAGATAAGGCCTCTCAGAGCTTCTCTTCTTCTATGTGACTTCTATGATCACCCCCTTACGTGCTTGCTTGTCTCAGATGCTGTGTTCCAATTCCCAGATATTGGCACATCTCAACAGATTACACAGCTTGTAGCCTATTGACTGACTTCTATTGATCATGCAATGAAAATCCAGGTTTATTAGCACAGATACCCTTTAATCTGCTAGGAGCTTGCTCCACTTCTGGCATGAACTGTAATAATGCCAAAACAGGTATGGAAGATGCAAAAACAAAGAATGTCTTATTCTACAGCTTCTATCTATGCTTTCTTTGTATCTTTTCCACAATATGTGTCATTGCTGTGCATTCATGGAAGACATTAAGGATATTGAATATCGCAGATTTGTAATGTATGGATTGACAAGCATTGAAACCAAATAGACAAAAATTCCAGGGGCCCCTAAGAATATCCAGATATGGAACGACTGGATTTCAAGGCTGTGATCCTTACCATGAAATATACAAACAACATAGACCATTTTTCGAAGGAACATGTACCAACAATGCATGCTTTCACTGCACTAAGATTTTGTGCACTTTATTGCTTCATATTTAAAGAGAACTAATCCCTCTTAATCACAAGAACTTAATTATCCTTCAATAGGGTGCGGATTATGCTGCCTTCTGTCCGGCTCATGTAAATTCCTGTTTTATACAGCAGTAATTTTGCTGGGAAATAAAAAAAATTACATTATCATTTGCCATATCATAAACTCGGTCAACGAGATAATATTGTTTAAAAAGTAACGGTTTATTGGATTGAGAGTCTCACTAAAGCAAAGGTTCCATCACAAATCAGCTGTAAGCTGAACTGCTACTTGTGGTTCCCTTATTTCGTATTCTCATTTGCCTTTCTACAGCATGCTTTGTTTCGGGACTGAGACCTATTAGCATTGCTAGATTTCATCTGCTGCTGGATGATATAGCACCTAAATGGCCACTGGCCAGTCTCCACTCTGCCAATAAATCTCACTAGAGTTGTGTTCAAATTTAAAACCTTTGTGGAGCAATTATTAATGAATTAGAGAAAATTTGCTTAATTCCCTGTCCTGCTCACAGTTTCAGCAAACAAGTTAGGAAACGTTTGCAATGGGGACAAATGTAAGGGTGCTTTCACATGGCTGGACTGTTCGGGTCTGCCTGTCAGTTTTTCAGACAGACCATCCAGTCTCTTCTATGGAGCGGTAGGTGTCAAAGGACATGTGTTCGTTGACACCCGCCAATATCTGATCCGATCCTGTCTGCTAAAAACAGATGGATGGGGATCTATTCCCTATCCATTTGAAGTATGGTTTCTCAATCTCTTCAACACGGGGGAACCCTTGAAATACCGTTCTGGTTTCAGGGAACCCCTGCTAAAAATTACTATATCTATAACTTATGATACCTTAGTGTGATGGTCAGTGGGGAAAATGTTCCTTATACTTGTGGTCATTGGAAAGAATTCCCCCCTAACAGATAACTAAAGAGATCAATGGTGTTAGTGGGAACTTATCTGAGAGGCAGAAATTGCTCGTTGTTTAAGGAACCCCTAGCAACCTCTGGAGAAACCCAAGACCTCCTTGGAACTCTGGTTGAGAATTATGATTCTGGAAGATTGGATCTGATGGCAGTCAATCCATTTAAATCTGTCCGCCCATAGAGGACAGCGGACTCCAATGATGCCCGCCCTGTGTGTAAAGAGGAACTCAAGCTTTCCTCTACTCTACAAGAAAAACAAAATGTTGCTGTTGTAGGGCTCATTACACTTCATGTCTGGCAAAATGTTGTCAGGAGGCCAGGAATTAAAGGGAAATCCCTCTAAAAGAGCCCCAGACAGCAGTAAAAACCCTACACAGTTTTAACTATTCCCTACTACAGAAGTAAAAAAAAAAAAAAAAGAAGTTCTGCCTTGACATTCCCTTTAACATTTTGTTTGACACTTAAAATGTATGTAAACGCTTAGTGGAAAGAAAAACCCTGCAAACCAAAGGCATAATGCTATGCATACTAACTCATTATGAATTACTTACCTGAGATCGAAACCCCTGCAGCCATCCTCCGGCGGCCAACATCTCTCCCAGGTGTTACTTCCAGTTACTTACGGGTATCTGGGCCTCCGGCGCTGTGATTGGCCGGTGCAGCCGTGATGATGTCACTCCCACACATGCACATGGGAGCCACCGGTAATGGCACACAGACTGAAGCAACGGCACATAAGTGCCATTGCTTCATTTTGCCCCAGTGCACATGTGCCAATGACATCGGCACATGCAGGGGACAGGGCATATCTCCTAAACCGAGCAGGTTTAGGAGATATCCTGGGTAGCTACAGGTAAGCCTTATTATAGGCTTATCTGTAGCATAAAGTGGTCTGTAAGGGTTTACAACTACTTTAAATTGTATCTTTGGCAGTGACAATTATGCAATACGTTTAGGGTAAAAAATTGAGACTCCAGAAAAAAAGTTGGTATTCAATTTTTTTTTGTTAGCGTCTGAAAACTGTTATGGTTGTTTTTGGCACTTAAGGAATCAGCTAAGAGTTTTAAATTAAAATAATTTTTGGCATGAGCAAAAGTGATTTGCATTTGTATTTCATACTGTTTTATATAGTAGTTTACAGTCACATTTGGCTATACGTGTAATTGGAATGATGCATTTGTTTCAACAAGCAAAAGTTGCCCCTGATTCAAAAATACCCCCTTGGGTATGCATGCCATTGGATGAGAACCTATTCTCTAGGGTTTTTATTCCTGGAGAAAGGAGCACTGTTTTGCTGAAGCAGGATGAAATACTACAGTACAGCAGAGATGATGAATGTGGAAAGGCAAGCAGTTTTACTTGAAAACACAGCTCAATGGAATTCCTAGATCACCCAAAATTTCACAGAGCCAGCACAACCCCTGGATTCCTCCATGCTGGAGAAAACAACTTTATCATTGCTCACCACAATTGACAGTCCTGTCAATTGAATGACCTTATTTTTAATTAATGAATGTAAGCATGAGAGTTCAAAACCCAACTAAAGAACAGCGGGCTGTGCAGCCTGCAAAATGCTGTAGGGGAAATTGATAACAATTAAATAGGTCTTTATGCCTCACAAATAATTAAGGGAGGAAGACAAATCCAGAGAAGCATATTATTCTGAGTCATCGGTAGAGTAATGTGATATCTATTGATCAACCCTCATGTACAGACTGTGGGAAAGTGCACAGATCAACCACCAAAAGCAAACTAGAAATGCTCATTGTATTAACATGATGCATAAATTACAAATACATGTCCTGTTGCAACATTTAAAGTCCTTTTTTGTGACTTAAGGCTCCGTTCACACCAATGTGCTTTTTCATGCTTTTTCTGCAAATGCAGAACATATTTTTTAACATGGGTTCCCATGGAACACATTCACATCAATGCATTTTTGTCCTGCATTTTTTTGGAAAGGGTCAGGGACTTTTTTTAAATGCAAAATGGTGCTTTTTTGGTTCAATAGACTTCAATGGAAATGCTGCAGAAAAGCATGAAGTGCCTTTTTAGCTCCCTTTTAATGCGTTTTTGCCATTTTTTGGGGCGTGTTGCAGGTTAGCATTATTTAATCTGCCCAACAACAAATTGTCAGTATATATATATATATATATATATATATATATATATATATATATATATATATATTTATATAGCAAAATGCCCTGAAAACGGCAGCAAAAAGCACTGCAGAAATACTCAAAAGCAATATTTTTATTTTTTTTGGAAGGTCTACATTCATATATATATAGATATATATATCTATATATATCTATATATAGATATATATATCTATATATATCTATATATAGATATATATCTATATATATCTATATATATATATATATATATACACATTTTCTACCTTTATTTAATCGTTAAAAAAAGTCAGTGAGCTTTAGTCAGGTGAGTTTGTCTATGTTGATATGATGTCATCAGTCTTCTGCAGGTAGAAGGAAGTATTTCCTCAGTCTCCCCTCCTTCAGTGATGAGACACTGTAGCTTTTTAGCGAGTCATAAGGCAAGAGTACATTTCTGAACACATCCAAAAGCTGCACCAAGATTGGCATGGTTGTGAGCCAACATCTCAGTCTAGGTATGCCCCACAGACTGCTCATATACACAGACATTCTAAGTCACCAGAGTTTTGTTTAGTGTTCTATAAGGGTGAACAGGGTGGAACCCAATTCTGCCATCTGATATTTGCAGTAGAAGGACCAAACTGAGAGATGACATTTTGTAGTAATTGCTTCTGCCAGGATCTAAAATGTTTTTCATCTACTGACAAAATCTCTTAACAGGGCTTTCCCTGGATATAGAAATTCACGTGATGTGCTGAAATGATCATCCCACTTTTTAACATTTGGAGCCAAAGTCTTAATCTCACTATCTGATGCTGAATATCAGAACAGTGACTACGTCTTATTGGATCAGTCACTGTTTTGCCAACAATTTTCCCCTTGCCTCCTTTGTCAACATGCGTTTGAGTGTCAAAAGTATACAGTGCCTGCCGCCTGCCTGCCGCCGAGAATGTGTTTTTAGCACGCCAGCATCGCGCTGAATCTCGGCGACAGGCTGCCGATATCTCGCACTCGCTGGAATAGTAAAAGCACATTCCAGCGAGCGCGTCATAGAAGCGACGGGGATCCGACGCGGATTCCCGCCAATTCTACACGTGGGCGGAG
The DNA here is from genome assembly GCA_029574335.1 of Rana kukunoris. Taxonomy (NCBI): domain Eukaryota; kingdom Metazoa; phylum Chordata; class Amphibia; order Anura; family Ranidae; genus Rana; species Rana kukunoris. The sequence continues at coordinate 556,420,008 of CM056050.1, read as the reverse complement.
TTTGTTATGAATCCTGAAGGAGAAATCCCCGCCGGATTTAAAAAAAAATCCGGCATGGGTTCCCCCCTCAGGAGCATAACGGGCCCTTAGGTCTGTTATGGGTTGTAAGGAGACCCCCCCCCTACGCCGAAAAAACGGCGTGGGGGTCCCCCACAATCCATAACAGACCCGTATCCAAAGCACGCCGGCCGGCCGGTCAGGAAGGGAGTGGGGGCGAGCGAGCCCCCCCCCCTCCTGAGCCGTACCGGGCAGCATGCCCTCAACATGGGGGGGTTAGGTGCTCTGGGGCAGGGGGCGCACTGCGGCCCCCCACCCCAGAGCAGCCTGTCCCCATGTTGATGAGGACAGGGCCCCTTCCCGACAACCCTGGCCGTTGGTTGTCGGGGTATGCGGGCGGGAGACTTATCGGAATCTGGAAGCCCCCTTTAATAAGGGGGCCCCCAGATACCGGCCCCCCACCCTAAGTGAATGAGTATGGGGTACATCGTACCCCTACCCATTCACCTGCAAATAAAAAGTGTAAACACAAATAAACCACACACGGTATTGAAATATTTTATTAGTTGGCCGCCGGGGGGGTGTGTATGATCGCTTTTATAAAAGCGCCCCCCTCCGGCGGGCTTCTGTGGGGGGTGGGTGCCGCCGTCTGGTTCTCTTCCGCCGCCGGGGGGCGCTTTGATAAAAGCGCCCACCACCCGGCGGGCTTCTTTCGACGTCTTCGGCGGCGGGGGGTCTTCTCCCACTCTCCGGGGTCTTCTCCCGCTCTCCGGGGGTCTTCTCCCACTCTCCGGGGTCTTCTCCCGCTCTCCGGGGGTCTTCTCCGCTCTCCGGGGGTCTTCTTCTTCAGGACTCGCCGCCGCTATCTTCGTGTGTTAGCTCAATTACTAGCGGCGGCGGCCCCCTCTTCTGCGACGTCGGCGGCGTCTTCTTCTTCTTCTTCTGCTGTCCAGATGTTGACGCGACGCATCCTTCCGCTGTTATGCCGGGCGCGCGGCTCGCAGCGAAATATATAGGCCTGTCTTGTGACGTCGCAGTCCCATCATGCTCCGCTAGGTACCACGTGCTACCTACCCACGTGGTACCTACCGGAGCATGATGGGACTGCGACGTCACAAGACAGGCCTATATATTTCGCTGCGAGCCGCGCGCCCGGCATAACAGCGGAAGGATGCGTTGCGTCAACATCTGGACAGCAGAAGAAGAAGAAGACGCCGCCGACGTCGCAGTCCCATCATGCTCCGGTAGGCAGAAGAGTCCTGAAGAAGAAGAAGACCCCCGGAGAGCGGAGAAGACCCCGGAGAGCGGGAGAAGACCCCGGAGAGTGGGAGAAGACCCCCGGAGAGCGGGAGAAGACCCCGGAGAGTGGGAGAAGACCCCCCGCCGCCGAAGACGTCGAAAGAAGCCCGCCGGGTGGTGGGCGCTTTTATCAAAGCGCCCCCCGGCGGCGGAAGAGAACCAGACGGCGGCACCCACCCCCCACAGAAGCCCGCCGGAGGGGGGCGCTTTTATAAAAGCGATCATACACACCCCCCCCCGGCGGCCAACTAATAAAATATTTCAATACCGTGTGTGGTTTGTTTGTGTTTACACTTTTTATTTGCAGGTGAATGGGTAGGGGTACGATGTACCCCATACTCATTCACTTAGGGTGGGGGGCCGGTATCTGGGGGCCCCCTTATTAAAGGGGGCTTCCAGATTCCGATAAGTCTCCCGCCCGCATACCCCGACAACCAACGGCCAGGGTTGTCGGGAAGGGGCCCTGTCCTCATCAACATGGGGACAGGCTGCTCTGGGGTGGGGGGCCGCAGTGCGCCCCCTGCCCCAGAGCACCTAACCCCCCCATGTTGAGGGCATGCTGCCCGGTACGGCTCAGGAGGGGGGGGGGCGCTCGCTCGCCCCCACTCCCTTCCTGACCGGCCGGCCGGCATGCTTTGGATACGGGTCTGTTATGGATTGTGGGGGACCCCCACGCCGTTTTTTCGGCGTAGGGGGGGGGGTCTCCTTACAACCCATAACAGACCTAAGGGCCCGTTATGCTCCTGAGGGGGGAACCCATGCCGGATTTTTTTTTAAATCCGGCGGGGATTTCTCCCTCAGGATTCATAACAAACTCCACCCACGTGTAGAAATGGCGGGAATCCGCGTCGGATCCCCATCGCTTCTATGACGCCTTGGTCTCCATCGCGGCAAGCCAGCTCGGCGCTGGCTCCCGCGATGGGGCTCGCAAGTGCTCAATCTCGCCGAGAAAGGGAGCGAGATTGACACAATATCCCAGTCACCTACTGTAACTAAAGGCATTTTTATGTTTCTTTTTAGTTTTGGATAGAGTGGAGAGGGATTAGAATACCTATTGGGTCAATGGTGCTATCTCTGCTCACGTCCTCTCTATTTGTCAAGTTTACCAGTGACATTGAAAGAAAATTCCAACTTTTGGGTGGCCTCCAGAACAGGAATAAAGAGCAAACCTTACAATTGGGACACTAGTTCTGGTGACCCTGGTGACAATCAGGGATTCCCTGCCTTTGGAGAGATTTCCTCTTCCTTTCTGCTATGGGACAGGAATTGAAGGGAAATCTTCCCAATGGGACACAGATGGCAAAAAAAGCCCTCCCTTACTCTAAAATTAAAATTGTATTTCTAGATTAAAAAGTACTATAAAATGGTGTGATTTCCCAGGTCTCCCCCAAAATTGAGGCCTACAAGGCCCATAAATCCTACGCCAAGCAAAAAAAATATTATTTGAATATAAAAATTCTAACCACAGAATGGTAAACACTGCCCAAGGAAACACAATAATTTCTAAGATAACTAAAGGCCCCTTTCAACTATCTATCTAGGTCTCTCTACATATGAAACAGGTCTCAAATCCATCACAAGAATGCAGTGCTGTGCACAAAAATAACACAATAATTGTCATATTGTTATTTTTAACATCAGAAAGATAAGGCCTCTCAGAGCTTCTCTTCTTCTATGTGACTTCTATGATCACCCCCTTACGTGCTTGCTTGTCTCAGATGCTGTGTTCCAATTCCCAGATATTGGCACATCTCAACAGATTACACAGCTTGTAGCCTATTGACTGACTTCTATTGATCATGCAATGAAAATCCAGGTTTATTAGCACAGATACCCTTTAATCTGCTAGGAGCTTGCTCCACTTCTGGCATGAACTGTAATAATGCCAAAACAGGTATGGAAGATGCAAAAACAAAGAATGTCTTATTCTACAGCTTCTATCTATGCTTTCTTTGTATCTTTTCCACAATATGTGTCATTGCTGTGCATTCATGGAAGACATTAAGGATATTGAATATCGCAGATTTGTAATGTATGGATTGACAAGCATTGAAACCAAATAGACAAAAATTCCAGGGGCCCCTAAGAATATCCAGATATGGAACGACTGGATTTCAAGGCTGTGATCCTTACCATGAAATATACAAACAACATAGACCATTTTTCGAAGGAACATGTACCAACAATGCATGCTTTCACTGCACTAAGATTTTGTGCACTTTATTGCTTCATATTTAAAGAGAACTAATCCCTCTTAATCACAAGAACTTAATTATCCTTCAATAGGGTGCGGATTATGCTGCCTTCTGTCCGGCTCATGTAAATTCCTGTTTTATACAGCAGTAATTTTGCTGGGAAATAAAAAAAATTACATTATCATTTGCCATATCATAAACTCGGTCAACGAGATAATATTGTTTAAAAAGTAACGGTTTATTGGATTGAGAGTCTCACTAAAGCAAAGGTTCCATCACAAATCAGCTGTAAGCTGAACTGCTACTTGTGGTTCCCTTATTTCGTATTCTCATTTGCCTTTCTACAGCATGCTTTGTTTCGGGACTGAGACCTATTAGCATTGCTAGATTTCATCTGCTGCTGGATGATATAGCACCTAAATGGCCACTGGCCAGTCTCCACTCTGCCAATAAATCTCACTAGAGTTGTGTTCAAATTTAAAACCTTTGTGGAGCAATTATTAATGAATTAGAGAAAATTTGCTTAATTCCCTGTCCTGCTCACAGTTTCAGCAAACAAGTTAGGAAACGTTTGCAATGGGGACAAATGTAAGGGTGCTTTCACATGGCTGGACTGTTCGGGTCTGCCTGTCAGTTTTTCAGACAGACCATCCAGTCTCTTCTATGGAGCGGTAGGTGTCAAAGGACATGTGTTCGTTGACACCCGCCAATATCTGATCCGATCCTGTCTGCTAAAAACAGATGGATGGGGATCTATTCCCTATCCATTTGAAGTATGGTTTCTCAATCTCTTCAACACGGGGGAACCCTTGAAATACCGTTCTGGTTTCAGGGAACCCCTGCTAAAAATTACTATATCTATAACTTATGATACCTTAGTGTGATGGTCAGTGGGGAAAATGTTCCTTATACTTGTGGTCATTGGAAAGAATTCCCCCCTAACAGATAACTAAAGAGATCAATGGTGTTAGTGGGAACTTATCTGAGAGGCAGAAATTGCTCGTTGTTTAAGGAACCCCTAGCAACCTCTGGAGAAACCCAAGACCTCCTTGGAACTCTGGTTGAGAATTATGATTCTGGAAGATTGGATCTGATGGCAGTCAATCCATTTAAATCTGTCCGCCCATAGAGGACAGCGGACTCCAATGATGCCCGCCCTGTGTGTAAAGAGGAACTCAAGCTTTCCTCTACTCTACAAGAAAAACAAAATGTTGCTGTTGTAGGGCTCATTACACTTCATGTCTGGCAAAATGTTGTCAGGAGGCCAGGAATTAAAGGGAAATCCCTCTAAAAGAGCCCCAGACAGCAGTAAAAACCCTACACAGTTTTAACTATTCCCTACTACAGAAGTAAAAAAAAAAAAAAAAGAAGTTCTGCCTTGACATTCCCTTTAACATTTTGTTTGACACTTAAAATGTATGTAAACGCTTAGTGGAAAGAAAAACCCTGCAAACCAAAGGCATAATGCTATGCATACTAACTCATTATGAATTACTTACCTGAGATCGAAACCCCTGCAGCCATCCTCCGGCGGCCAACATCTCTCCCAGGTGTTACTTCCAGTTACTTACGGGTATCTGGGCCTCCGGCGCTGTGATTGGCCGGTGCAGCCGTGATGATGTCACTCCCACACATGCACATGGGAGCCACCGGTAATGGCACACAGACTGAAGCAACGGCACATAAGTGCCATTGCTTCATTTTGCCCCAGTGCACATGTGCCAATGACATCGGCACATGCAGGGGACAGGGCATATCTCCTAAACCGAGCAGGTTTAGGAGATATCCTGGGTAGCTACAGGTAAGCCTTATTATAGGCTTATCTGTAGCATAAAGTGGTCTGTAAGGGTTTACAACTACTTTAAATTGTATCTTTGGCAGTGACAATTATGCAATACGTTTAGGGTAAAAAATTGAGACTCCAGAAAAAAAGTTGGTATTCAATTTTTTTTTGTTAGCGTCTGAAAACTGTTATGGTTGTTTTTGGCACTTAAGGAATCAGCTAAGAGTTTTAAATTAAAATAATTTTTGGCATGAGCAAAAGTGATTTGCATTTGTATTTCATACTGTTTTATATAGTAGTTTACAGTCACATTTGGCTATACGTGTAATTGGAATGATGCATTTGTTTCAACAAGCAAAAGTTGCCCCTGATTCAAAAATACCCCCTTGGGTATGCATGCCATTGGATGAGAACCTATTCTCTAGGGTTTTTATTCCTGGAGAAAGGAGCACTGTTTTGCTGAAGCAGGATGAAATACTACAGTACAGCAGAGATGATGAATGTGGAAAGGCAAGCAGTTTTACTTGAAAACACAGCTCAATGGAATTCCTAGATCACCCAAAATTTCACAGAGCCAGCACAACCCCTGGATTCCTCCATGCTGGAGAAAACAACTTTATCATTGCTCACCACAATTGACAGTCCTGTCAATTGAATGACCTTATTTTTAATTAATGAATGTAAGCATGAGAGTTCAAAACCCAACTAAAGAACAGCGGGCTGTGCAGCCTGCAAAATGCTGTAGGGGAAATTGATAACAATTAAATAGGTCTTTATGCCTCACAAATAATTAAGGGAGGAAGACAAATCCAGAGAAGCATATTATTCTGAGTCATCGGTAGAGTAATGTGATATCTATTGATCAACCCTCATGTACAGACTGTGGGAAAGTGCACAGATCAACCACCAAAAGCAAACTAGAAATGCTCATTGTATTAACATGATGCATAAATTACAAATACATGTCCTGTTGCAACATTTAAAGTCCTTTTTTGTGACTTAAGGCTCCGTTCACACCAATGTGCTTTTTCATGCTTTTTCTGCAAATGCAGAACATATTTTTTAACATGGGTTCCCATGGAACACATTCACATCAATGCATTTTTGTCCTGCATTTTTTTGGAAAGGGTCAGGGACTTTTTTTAAATGCAAAATGGTGCTTTTTTGGTTCAATAGACTTCAATGGAAATGCTGCAGAAAAGCATGAAGTGCCTTTTTAGCTCCCTTTTAATGCGTTTTTGCCATTTTTTGGGGCGTGTTGCAGGTTAGCATTATTTAATCTGCCCAACAACAAATTGTCAGTATATATATATATATATATATATATATATATATATATATATATATATATATATATATATTATATAGCAAAATGCCCTGAAAACGGCAGCAAAAAGCACTGCAGAAATACTCAAAAGCAATATTTTTATTTTTTTTGGAAGGTCTACATTCATATATATATAGATATATATATCTATATATATCTATATATAGATATATATATCTATATATATCTATATATAGATATATATCTATATATATCTATATATATATATATATATATACACATTTTCTACCTTTATTTAATCGTTAAAAAAAGTCAGTGAGCTTTAGTCAGGTGAGTTTGTCTATGTTGATATGATGTCATCAGTCTTCTGCAGGTAGAAGGAAGTATTTCCTCAGTCTCCCCTCCTTCAGTGATGAGACACTGTAGCTTTTTAGCGAGTCATAAGGCAAGAGTACATTTCTGAACACATCCAAAAGCTGCACCAAGATTGGCATGGTTGTGAGCCAACATCTCAGTCTAGGTATGCCCCACAGACTGCTCATATACACAGACATTCTAAGTCACCAGAGTTTTGTTTAGTGTTCTATAAGGGTGAACAGGGTGGAACCCAATTCTGCCATCTGATATTTGCAGTAGAAGGACCAAACTGAGAGATGACATTTTGTAGTAATTGCTTCTGCCAGGATCTAAAATGTTTTTCATCTACTGACAAAATCTCTTAACAGGGCTTTCCCTGGATATAGAAATTCACGTGATGTGCTGAAATGATCATCCCACTTTTTAACATTTGGAGCCAAAGTCTTAATCTCACTATCTGATGCTGAATATCAGAACAGTGACTACGTCTTATTGGATCAGTCACTGTTTTGCCAACAATTTTCCCCTTGCCTCCTTTGTCAACATGCGTTTGAGTGTCAAAAGGCCCACCCACAGAGCAAATTTTGGCAGATTCAAAAAGAATCCCACAACATTTGAGCCTTATATGGCCAACGTTAGTTTAAGCTATTACAATCAATGTATACTGGGGTAGAATTATAGGGTATACTGCTCCCAAGTCCCGAATATGGTCATTCTCATGGAAGAGTGGGTGCTCAATGCCAGCAGAAGCTTGTCCTGTGCTCCACAGACTGCACACATCCAATGGAAAAGACCAGCTGCCCTCCAAAAATAATTCAAAGGCTGGAAATTGTATTCATCTGGACAACATAAACAGAGAGACCCTACCTGGGACCTCTTCATCTGGTATACTAGTTGTCTGCAAGGGTCTAAGGCATGGATCTATATGCTATCTAAAGTAGAAACAACTTTGAGTTTCTTTGTGTATGCCTTCTGCACATGTTCCAGACTAGTATGTAATTTAGCTGTCTCCTGTCCTCAGCGCTAAGCCACTTTCTGGCACTAATTCCCTGATTGGGGGGAATAAGAACGGAGAGAATTGGAAAGCAGACCCTATGTTTCTCCAATAATCACTGTAAATGAAGGCAGTGTGCAGGTAGATGGGGGTATACAAATATTCTCTCATAGAAGGAACTGCCTAAAGAAAATTGCATTGTATGTATGTATATATTTATCAATCATCTATCTTTATATCTGTCCAAAACTTTCAGTCTTTACAATTAAGGATTTGCACTGTCCTTTGATGTTTGTATATGTGAACTTGTTTCAACCTCATTGCTGAGTCTTGGAGAAGTTTGGGGTTATGATCTTGAGGCTTTTTTTTTTAGAATAAACAACAAATCACAGCAGATATACAGCAGGAAATATTTATTGTAATAGCAGACTTTTATTTTATGGGCAGCAAAATATTTAACAATGCTATTAGACTTTTAAATGTTTTCTATTCATGTGGTAATTGTACAGTGCACTGATGTTTTAACCTGGCATAGGTCCAATGTGCTTTGAAACTGTATACAACCATTCAGCATATGAAATGAGTGTGTTGAGATGAGTGCTTTAAAATTAGCAAATTGACAAATTATTTTAGAGGGGTTATTGTAAGGATACCAAAATCATCCTATTAGATTAACCGATTCCCGAACGGCTCCTGCACATATACATCGGCAGAATGCCACAGCTGGACAGAGTAACGTATATATATATCACTTTAAAAGTCCTGCCGTGCGGGTGCACGTGTGCCGCCAGCAGCACGCACGCGCCCCTACTGCAAAATCCGTGACCGTGCCAGGGTTAACTCATTCATTGCCAGTGTAATTTTTACAGTAATCAGTGCATTTTTATAGCACTGACCGCTGTAAAAATTACAATGGTCCCAAAATAGTGTCAAAAGTGTCTGATGTGTCTGCCATAATGTCGCAGTCATGGTACCACCATTACTAATAAAAAACATATTATTAATTAAAATGCCATAAAACTATCTCTATTTTGTAGATGCTATTGTGTTTCTGACAGAACACACCTGTCAGCACTCTCAGCCATTGGCTATGAACACTGATCAGAAACCGATTGGCAGATCTTGTTCGGTGATGCCCCTTTGATGGTAGGCTTTTGACGGACAGGCCGCCGTACACACGGGTCGAATGTGGATATTCGGTCCGTGTGTACGTTCCTTAAGGAACTGTGGTGACTATAAATAAGTCTGCTCTCAGTCATGTATCACTGGATATGTCTGAATATTGGTGCTCTTATACATCATATGGATCATTTGGGAATCTAAGACACCACCATAAACATATGGAAATGGAGACTTGTGTTTCTATTGAAATATTAGAAACAAGTTTAATTAGTTGTTAGTTATTAATTTCACTGGCTAATGCCTGTATTATATATGGTCATATACTTGAACATATGCCCACAACTGTCTCCCCCCTGGGGCAGATTTTCTTTATTTTTTACTGGGTCTGTTTTTTAACACTGTGGTCATGTCTGCTTTGTGACACATTGCCCATCCATTCTATATACAGGACTGTTAAGGTTAATTCTGGTTTCCTTCACCACAAAAGTCAAGAGTCACATTTTGAAATTCCTAATCATTTTAATTTATTAGGTAGTAATATATAAAATAACCAAATAATAAAAACACATACATTTTGTTTGAAAAAATGAAATAAATAGATCTACAACTTGTTGAGTTCCACCATCTGGACAAGCCAAGGCTATTTCCATGTGATTGTCTGTTCAATAATCCCATGTCACAGAACGTACACACTCATTAATGTTGAGAGATTGCCCCTAAAAATACAGTTTACAACAAGTCAATGATTTATCGCTGTGCTGTCCAGAAGCCGGTTTGTGGCTTGAAAGTAGCTTGGTTTGCACTGTATGCCACTTCCTAAAAAGGTCTTGTGTTTACACAGATAAAATCCAGCCTTTTAACCGCGGATCAACACAAGCAACACGTCCATCTGGGTAATATTTTTGAAAAATCTCTCACGTCTTAGTAGGAAAATTTGGCATTCGTGAAAACAAAAGTTATAGATTGTCATACAAACATGGACTGACTGGCCTGTATAAATATTTGAAGACATTTTAGGTAGCACCAATTACTTTACAGCTACTAGAGTAGAACAGTACATGATAGTGTTAACATTAACATATGGAATTTCTAAATACTAGTACCACTAGAATAGGGATTTTTTTCAGTTCCTTTTTTTTTTTAACTGTCTTTTAAACAGACTGTTTTAGACTTCTGGATGTTTCAAGGTCTGCATTTGATAAAGTGAACTTGCTTGCATTTAAATATTTAAAAGGTAAAGGATCACTAAAGGATTTTTTTTTAGCTAAATAGCTTCCTTTACCTTAATGCAGTGCTGTTTTCAGGTTCTCATTGTTCATTTTTTCTTTGAAGTTGCTGTAATACTTCTCTGATCTCCACACTTCCTGGTTGTCTGGCTCCTTATGAAAAAACTCATGGCAGATTTTCACTGTGGTCTAAGCTGTGTGTCTAAAACTCCTCAGAACCAATCAGATTAATTTTAAAAACAAAACACTGCCCTGGATTTGTTTGTTTTTGTTCTGTGTGTCTTCTCTACTTCACAGAAACATGAAACCATTTTAAAAACGAAAGTGAAACTAGAGGCACATTATATGGTTGATTTTTATCTATTTTTTAATCATTTTTAAACGGAATCAGTTAACTTTTATGTCTCTATACTCTGTAAACAGTCATTTCAGCAAAAACATTTTTCTCCTTTAGTGACCCTTTAATGTTCCCAAATTGTCTACTTTTACCGTTGTGAGCCAGAGAAGCCACAGTGTATGACTCCCAGAAACTAGTTTAATTTTGTTACTTGGGAAATGTATGATTAAAGTTAAACTAAAGGCAAAACTTTTTTTTTTAGTTTGGGATAGAGTAGTGGGGGGATTATAACTCCTGTCATATTTTTATTGCTGTCTGTGCTCCCGTTAGGGAGATTCACTCTTTCTATTTGCCTTGTTGACCATCATCAATGAAAGCAAAGGTAAAAAAAAATCTCAAATATTTGGCTGTCCCCAAAACAGGAATAGTGGGGATATCTTCCAACGGCTAGTGCCTCCATTGGAAGATATCCCCACTATTCCTGTTTTGGGGACAACGGTTTTCTGACAACCAAGGATTCTCTTACTTTAGGGATTTTCTCTCACTTCTTGTTTTGGCTATAGGATAGCAAGTGAAGAGAAATGTCCCCAACGGGACATAGATGTTCAAAAATAAACCAGACAGGGTTTATAAACCTCCCTTGCTCAATCAAAAAAAAAAAAAATGTACCTATAGTTCTATTGAGTCCTAATAATAAATAAGGTAACTGGCAGGGCTTAGTCCATATTTGTTAAAACCCCATAACAAAATGGAACTAGTTTTTAGAGGAGCACAAAGTGGAGGGTTTTGCTGCTGAGAAATGTAATAGCAGTCCTGTGGTGTGTGCAGGGCCGCCATCAGGGGGGTCCAGGCATTACACCTGTAAGGGGCCTGAATGTTCCCAGGGGCCCGGACTACCCCCCTTCTCAGCTCGCTGTTGAGAGGAGAGGAGAAAACTTTCATTTCGGCAGCCCCCCCCTCTCATGGAGAGAGGAGAAAAAACACTTTCACTTTCAATTTGCAGCAGGAAGAAGAGGTGAGTCACACTGTCATTTTCGGGAGCCCCAGCACCCCCTCGGTTCCCAATTTGGGGCCGCACAACCCCCAGTTCTTAATTTGCGGCAGCACCACTCGGTTCGCAATTCGCAGCAGGACCCCCTGGTTCTCAATTTGTGGCAGCACCCCCCTGTTCTCTGCTCCAGGGGGCCCATGCCTGAAGCTGTGTGAGGGGCCCCAAAATTTCCAATGGCTGCCCTGAGTATGTGCCACTATTTTTGCCAAGTTTTTTTTTTTCAAATACGTTTAATGACAGGTGCACTCTGAGCTATTTTTTTTTTTCATATCTTATATTTTTATTTTGTCAAAAAGAGAAAAACATACATAACAGAAAACAGATTCCATACAATTAAACAACTGGGTATTACCAATACAACACATCCAATTACCCATCTATATCTGTTCTTCTGTATTTAACCCATCTGACCAGTATAATCGGACACTTAATCTGGACTTTCTATATCGCACTCTCCTTCTTTCCTTAACCTCTTCTCCCTCCAGAAACAAACCCCCCCCCCCTCCACAAAAAAAACCCAAAAATCCCCGCCCCCACTTCTCCCCTCCACCTCAGCACTCTGAGCTTTTAAACAATGGAATTAATATTTGAGTTCTAATTTGCTAAAGCAAAATGTCTATGCTTTTCAATTTCCTTTATTTGCATGTGGAGAAAAAAAACGACTGCAGTATTCATTACATCCTAGCATGCCCAAATAGCAAAGTGCTAAATTTAAAGTGATAATAAAGGTTCCAGCTCTGCAGCTCCCATTGGCCCTCTTATGACTCATCCACCCTCCATTCCTGGCAAACTCGCACAAGAGTGAAAGAGAGAGAGAGCTGTGCATGATGTCATAAGCCTAGGTAAATGACCAGACAAGAAACAGGAAGTGTTGTATAAGGTATTTACTGGCAGAAAAAAATGTCTTTTACTATCCTAAGTTAAAAAAACAAGGGCAGAAGATTTAATAGATGGACAGATGAAAAAAAAATGGCTTTAAGGCCAAAGGGCTCATCTGTTTATTGCTCCATGCAAATAATATGGCTGAGATCACAAATCCGAACACTCTACAACAAAGCAGTGACATTTCCAGGCTCCGATTGTGACTCAGACTACTGAAAAAAAGTGACTCACCCCTTTGCCTCATTATATATAAAAGCTATACAAATTGCATAAAAAAGAACTTTTCAAATATACATGCTGAAAGTAAGAAAAGATTCATTAAAACCCAGAAAGAGAAACACAAGGGATTATTGCAGGAAGTGGTTAAATAATGGTCACGATGCTTGCTGTGATGTTAATTTGTGTGTGAATGACTGCTTATAGAAATGAATACACGAGACGGCTCTTAATTAATTCCAATTAGAATGGCTCTGTATGAATCAAAGTTATCTAATTATTTGTAAGAGGTGGGATTCAGCATATTCCTAAAAGTGCGCTCCAATGTTACATAAACAATTCCTATTTAACCGGACCGGATAAGGCCGGCCTGCCTAATTATTATCTTAGAATTTGGCAGCTGAATGCAGTGCTAGGTAAATTCATGCGATTGTTGGCATACTTATCTACTAATTTTCCCTAAGGCCTCCTGTACATGTACAGTGAGATGTAGAGAAAAGGCTGGGCCTAAAAATCCTGGTGTTTTCCTGCACCCGGGAGCCACGTGTGCCACAGGTTGTATGTGGCTGTACTCTTGTAAACATTGATTTTATTTTTAACTTTTTGGGGGGTTTGGGATTTATCTGCACATGCATGTGTAATGTATTTGCAGAATGTGGAAGTCTTAATGGTGTTTCTAAGAATACGGCTCATAAAGAAATTCACTGCTCTCTGGGTACAGGAAAATTCCTGAATTTTTTTACCCTGCAATTTTTTTGCCTCTCACTGTCTAAGTTCCTGAGGCCTTTATCAGTCTGCCGAAATGCAGAGGCAATGGCAGTGAGGGGGGGGGGGAGTAATTACATGTACATTCACTTATTTAATCTAGAGTGGAACTAAACCCTCCTATCCTTTTCAGCCAAGGGAGCTGCTATTTGGACTCTGTTTGATCTTCAATTGCCACGGTGCTGTACATGTGATCAGTTAAAACACCAGCTTTCACAGCTTATTTAGCTTTTCCATAGAGCGCTAGGATCAGACCTGCTCAAGGGCATTTTCTGATATACCATTTTACATGTGTTAGAATGGCTCAGTCAAAGTCCAGACCTAAATCCAATTGAAAATCTGTGGCAAAACTTAAAAATTGCTGTTCACAGATGATCTCCATCCAATCTGACTGAGCGGTTTTGTAGAGAAGAATGGGTAAAAATGGCACTCTAGGGGCCAGATTCAGGTAGATGGGCGAATCTTTATTCTGGCGTAACGTTGCTCATTTACGTTACTCTGCCGAAACTTTAGGAGAAAGTACTGTATTCACAAAGCACTTGCTCCTAAAGTTGCGGCGGCGTAGCGAAAATGGGCCGGCGGAATTCAAATTGGGCGGGTAGGGGGCGTGTAGTATTTAAACTAGGCGCAATCCTGCGGCGAATGAACTGCGCATGCGCCGGCCGTCAATGTATCCAAGTGCGCATGCTCCACATTAGGACGGTGTTTTCTACGTGAAACGTCAATGACGTCAATCCCCATTCACGGACAAGTTACGCAAACGACGTGAACATTTTTCAATTAGACGCGGGAACGACGGCCATACTTAACATAGGATACGCATGCTTTTTGTTGCTTTATCTTTACGCCGGGAAACCCCTTACGGAAACGTCGTTAAGTGACTGCGTCAGGCCCGCGTACGATCGTGAATTGGCACATCTCGCTGATTTACATATTCTGGGCGTAAATCAGCGGGAACGCCCCTAGCGGCCATTTTAAAATTGCAGTTCCGATACGATGGCGAAATACAATTACGCCGCTCATATCTGAACTTAATCCCGGCGTATATTGTTTTCTGATTACAGAAAACAGATACGACGGCGTAGGTTAGAAGTTACGCGGCTTATCTACAGATAAGCCGCGTAACTTCTACCTGAATCTGGCCCTAGATGTGCAAAGCTGGTAGAGACATCCCCAAAACTTTTGCAAATGTAATTGCAGCAAAAGGTGGTTCTACATTTGTATTCAGGGGGCTGAATACAAATAGATACTATGGCCCAGATTCACCGAAAATTAGATTCTCGTAGAGTATCAGAAATACACTACGCTGCCGTATTTTACCTGGCTCTACGTGGAATCCAGGTAGATTTTGTCCAGTAAACGACGGTGGCGTAGTGTATTTCTCCCGTCGCAATCCATCTGCGCGAGTAGGGGGCGTGAAGCATTTAAAATAGGCGCGTTCCCGCGGCGATCGAACTGCGCATGCTCCGTTCGCAAATTTCCCGCCATGCATTGCGCGAAAACACGTCGTTACGTCATTCGTTGTTTGAGTAGCGTCGTTTACGGACAATCCTAGTCCCGAACGAGTTACGTAAAAAAAATGAATAAAAAAAAAAATCGACGCGTGAACGACGGCCATACTTAACATGGGCTACGTACCGTTAGACAAGCAAAAAGCTGGTCTAACAGTACGTAAAAAAAAAATAGACGAAAGCGATTGCGAAGACCACTCGTATCTTCGTGGATCGCCGTAAAAACACATTTGCATATCCCGACGCATGAAAACGACGCGAACTCCTCCCAGCGGCCGCAAAAATATCGCAGCGTAGATCCGAAGGCTTACGAAGACGTAAGCCTCTCGGATCGAAGCCCGAAGCCGCCGTATCATGGTTTGAGGATTCAAACTAGTGATACGGCGCGCAAAATTTGAAATTACTCCTGTCTAACACCAGTTAGACAGGCGTAATTGCTTTCTGAATCTGGGCCAATACTTTTAACATATATATTTAACATATATATTTACGTTTTTGGTTGTAACATGACAAAATGGGGAAAATTTCAAGGGGTATTAATAATTTTTCAAGGCATTGTAGCACTGGACATATTTTGGGTTTAGATTGTGTTTGCACTTTACCTATACTTTAATAAGTACAGCTGCTTGTGATAATTATTTTGTATATATTTTACTATTGATCTAGACATGATTATTGTTAGTGTAGTATAGTATGTTGTTACTTATTGTATTATACTGTATGTTACAAAGGTTGCACATTTTTAGTGTCCCTCAATGACCTGCTTTTTAAACAGTCAGGACATCTCACAGTCCAATTCCCCAAGGGATAAAACAAACCTATGTCTCATTCAACCACCTACATCCTCCCATAAGTACATGCTGCCATAATGTTGACATTTCTTTCTAATTCAAATTTGAGGTTGACTTTTTTCTTTTTCTATTCTGCAATCTTTAAAGATACTTAAGAAAGAAAATTCCTTTGTGTATTGTGACCCTTATGTAGACGAAATGCCAAAGCCAGGTGCAAAATCATCGAACTTGGAGATTGCTGTAATGGTGTCAGATGTGATTTTCCCAGCTGCTGGGATTAAGTTTTATCTCCTATTGCTTAAGCAGCTGCAGGTGACGTCAGTGGATGTGTTCCGAAATCATTACCTAAGTATTGTTTTACAGGTGATGTTTTCTACCAGGATGCAAAAAAATATCATCCAGAAGCTAGTGGTTAGAAAAGTATTCAAAAAGCTACTCCAGACAACTAATGAAATCACCAACTAACTGCTAATGGCATCTAATAAACACTGCAACTGGCCTTAAATCTGCAGGCCTAACAAAGACATAGTTCATAGTTTAATTCACCTTTCGGAATAAAATCAGCAAATGTTCGCGCACTGGGAAAAAAAAAATATGCACTTATGATTTCTTTGCATTGGAACCTGTGCAACCATGATCAGTGCTTTAACAGTCCATTTTGATCCATGTAGTCACAAGTAAAAAATAGTCTGATGGGAGACCCATGTAACTAGGGCTTTAGTGTGTGTTTTTTTTTTTTTAAACAAATTGCTATTGCCCCCCCACCTTAAAAATAATCAATTTTTTAAAGGAGTTTGACAGGTATTGACTAGGTCACTTCCTTATTGCCTGTTTAAGCCCTCAAAATGTGACCAAAATGTGACCAACTGGATTGCACTAGAATGGGTCATGTTCAGTGGCAGTACTGCCTGCTGAATGTTACCTGGCGTTTTAAATTTGTGCCATGCATTGTGGTTGCAGAAAGTGTAGAGCCCCGAATGGCCGGCTGTATTAAACACTGCCTGTTTTATTGCTCCCTGGCCACTTTTGTGAACAAGCCCTTAGGCCTCGTTTAGGCTTCATGCACACTGAAGCTAAAAAAAGCTATAAAAAAATGCCAGTAGCTTTGCAGGGAGCCTTTCAATTTTTTTTTAGTGTTTTTGCAATAACTTTTATTCGCGTTTTTTAGTGTAGCATTTTTTTAGCTTTTTTTTTCAGTGGATAAAAGAAAAACGCAAACAAACACTGGCGCCAGCGTTTTTGAACACACTTTGAATGCAAATTTCGGGCTTTCAATTAAAAGCCAATATACTCCAAAGCTCATTAACACTAAAAAACACCCATGTGTGCATGGGCACATAGTCTAACATAGAGTTCAGTTCATGGGCTTTTAAAAAAAAAGGCCAAAACGCCAATAAACTGCAGTTTATCAGCTTCAGTGTGCATGGAGTCTAAAACTTGTAGTGGTGGGGCAGTGATAAATATATTGTGGATGCCCCCCCCCAACCTACAGCTCCATCTTAAAGGGATTGAAAACCCTCCCGGTTTTTCACCTCAATGCACTTTATCTATTGGGGTGAAAAACCTATTGTAGTTGAGCCTGTTTGTTCCGGAGATGCACACACCCTGCAGTCAATTAAATCCAATGACGCGGGCGCCAGGGGGGCAGTGCCGAGTCCTGATGTCTGAGTCTATGGATGCAGGAGCAGGACATGGTAGTGTGCCCGCACGGGTGACCTGAAGGAGAGCGCTTCTCCAATGGGTTACTCGATGCGGAAGGAGCAAGGAATGTCGCAGAGGAACCCCAGAAGAGGAGTATCAGGGACACTCTGTGCAAAACCAACTGCACAGCGTAGGTAAGTAAAATTTATATAATGTTTGTTATTAAAAAAAAAAAAAAAAGGAACTTTTAGTGTCCCTTTAAGCTCTTGCAGCCGTAATGCGTTTGCATTGCATTGTGGCAAAAACTATCCACCCCGTCCTGTGGAATGTGGGCTAGTGCATGTGGTTGTGATGTAATGGTGAGATTTTATAATTAATTAAATTAAAGAAATAATACCAGGATGGAAGAAATGTAATTGTTACAAATTTCTGTATAAGAGCCTTGTTGATTTTTAGAACTTTCAAGGACGGTTTAGCCGATTAGATGTACCTGCAGAATGGAAAGCACATTTAGAAGAACGGCAGCAGATGCTGACAAAGTGAGTAAGTGTAAGATGAACTGACAGAGTGGTGTATGGTTTATTTCACTATCCCTGCTGGAAGGAGCACTGGGCGCAATTTTAGAATGAGTGAAAACATCTTGATTTATTTACGTCACATATTCATTGTTCTTCATAGAAATACTTTACATTGATTGTACATTGTGTAATGCCCTCACATAAACACACCAACTGTTGAGGGATCCAATCTGCTTTGATTACAACAGTTGAAAAACATTAATATTTCTATGCCCCCTAAACGAGCAGACATCCCCTACAATCTGGACACAGTTCCACTGCAAGGGAGAAATTTCAAGTTTCCTGGCGTTCAGCTTTAAAAAAATAAATTAGGGTTTGGTAAGGGTGGTTGTATAGAAGTCAATTGGTAGATTAATTTCTATACAACCAACGTGCCTATACATGGATCGAAATTCAGCTGGTTCCCCTGAACATTGATCCATGTATGACTGGCTTTAGTCAGAGCCCATTCATGCTAAAGGCTTTAGATGAATATCAGAGTACGCTAGAGGTTCCCAAACTTGTTTGGCCTATTGCCCTCTCTTCAGAATTTAAAATACTTAGCGCCCCCCTGGAAATCTACCTTCTTTAAGTGAACAAACAGAAAGATGGCGTGACAAATTTGCCCTCTTTTATGTACACTTGCACAGTATCTATATGTATACCTACGTGATTCTCTGCTCTTTTTCACACAAGACTGGTCCCTGCAGCTCCTGCAACCATGTGCTCTAGTTTTGAGTCCATACATTATCAAGCCCAGGGCAGCTTCTACACTGCTCTGGACATTGGGAAGCCAGGAACAGTTCACCGCTAGATTGCGGCGGAGGGCCATTTGCAGGGGAGTGCCATTTGCGGGGGAGCGGAGGTTCGGGCAAGTTTCTCCTCTCCCCTGGTCAAAACGAGCTGCAAGGGATAATTTTTCGAGGCCGAAGTTGGGCTTTAGGACCTGTCGATGAACTTGACCACTGATCTGCAATAACTTGCATTTTCTGAGTTTATGTGGAAAATAAAGTAATCACTACAACAGATGAAACATGTACAAGCGTCCTTTCAAAATGTTCTTCTCTTTTTGTCTTTCTTTATACGTCCACTGCTCCCTTATTTTTATTCAGTGCCCCAATTGAGGCTACTACTGCCCCCTAAATTTTTCCAGCGCCCCCAGAGGGCGGTTTCACTCACTTCGAGAACCACTTGTATATCTATGCCTTCAATGATATTCTATGTTTTGATTTGTTGTGAATTAAAAACCCTGCATGTTGCATTTTGGTGTGCAGCTATTTTTTCCCCCTTTGTTAATTGAACGTGCCCCTCTAAAAATGTACATTAACATATTGTGATTACTGTACACATGTTCAGTTACTTTCAAGCCTGAGTTATTGGATGGTGATTGTAAACTCTCCTACATTTCTCTGATAAGCATGCTTATCCATCTGGGTAACAGCGGACTTTAATAGTTCTTATTACAGCTATGTTTCATTCATAAAATGATGAAGGCAAATAGATTATTAAACCATCATATAAAATAATGAATGAAGCAGCATCTTTCTGAAGTACCCTGTAGTGTTTAATGTCAGGTTAAACTGTCAGCTCTGCTTACTGTAACACAGTAAAAGGCTTGGTTGGAAAGCCAGACAATAAAACCTGTTACTGTCTAAACATTGTGAATCAATAAAGCTGGAAAGACAGAATGTACAAATATCTACAGCAATCTGTGCATACAACGGCTGGGGTATTTTTTATTTCACTTACAAGTTTAAAACAGCCCAATTTTACATTGTTTTGTTTTTAATTTTACAAACAAGAGTCTACTAGTGTATGGCCAGCTTTAGACTGTGTTACATTAAACCCATTTCTTGCAATTCTTTTGTGATGTAAGCTAGAATTGCTGTACAGTTATAGGTATTATACTACCTACTGTATATTGGCAGCTTATGTAGAAAACAGAGACCTTTCCAATTATTTTGCATGGTCAGATGATTATTGGGACAATGTGATCTTTTTTTTTTTTTAAAACCCAACTCCATCCAAATGATAGTTCTGGACAAGACAAGGAAGGGTCTCAACCTCTGTCTGTGTCCCCAATGGGAATATTTGCTTCCAGGATGTTACAGGATCTGGACATTAATAATATCTGTCCAATGGGGGACAAAGATAACAATAGAGTTGGGGAAGGCAGGAACTTCTGCCTTGCTATTTTCATCTTTCTCTCCCTTAGGACACCCTTGGCAATCCTTGGCTTTAAAAGTGAGGGTAAGCATAAAAGTGCGCTTCCAGGCATGCTCCCCCTCTTTTCTTTTTTCTTTTCCACATAATTTGAAGGGACATAAGGGGGGATTTATGACCTCCCCTTTCCCTTCTCCGAAAGTATGGATATGTATATATGCACAGATATAGAAAGGGGATACACATAAAGAGGGGTAAATATGAGGGGGTAAAAATACACACATTTTTATTTAATTTTTGTTGGGGGGAGGGATTTGCTCTTTTGACTCTTCTGATCCCTAGGTTTCCGAGAGATCTTGGAAGATAAAAGAGAAGACGCTATGGTATAGATAGATCTACTTTAGGCGCATGTTTTAGAGGATGGACCCTACATGTATTATTGTATGTTTTTATGAATGTATTTATGTGTACTTTATAATGGTTTGCAATCTTAAAAATGTTTTTGTAAAGTTTGTAAAAGTCTTTTTTTTTGGTGGAAAACAATAAAAATAATTTAAAACAGAAAAAAAAAGTGAAGACGCTATGGTATAGATAGATCTACTTTAGGCGCATGTTTTAGAGGATGGACCCTACATGTATTATTGTATGTTTTTATGAATGTATTTATGTGTACTTTATAATGGTTTGCAATCTTAAAAATGTTTTTGTAAAGTTTGTAAAAGTCTTTTTTTTGGTGGAAAACAATAAAAATAATTTAAAACAATTGACTGGAGCTGAATTTTCAGATAATATAACACAGTGATCTAAAAACTATGACCCACAATCCAAATGTGGCCCTGTCTTTGCCTTTAACTCACCTGTGGAACACTATTTCTCCCAATACAATCAACTATGGGGCACTATTCTTCCCACCAGCACTGAGGGAACCATCCTTTTTCCATTAACCACCTGTGTTAGGTAATTTTTTACTCCCACTGTTCTCCAACTCTGGGGTATTTTTCAATATTTTGGACCACCAAGTCTGAAGCATTATTTTATCCCAATTACTATAAAGCCTGGGGCATTTTTACCTGCCACTGAACCTAGCATATTTTCTACTCCCACTAGTCACAGTACATCCCCCTTAACGTCTTATGCCGCGTACACACGATCAAACTCGTCTGCTGAAACTGGTCCGCAGACCAGTTTCAGCGGACATATCCAACCGTGTGTACGGGCTAGCAGACAGGTTTTTCCAGCAGACAAGTTTTAAAGCATGCTTTAAAACTTGTCTGCTGGAAACCCGTCTGTCCGACATGTCCGCTGGTTAGTACGCCTAACCAGCGGACTTAAACCCCCTGCATGCGCCGAATGGATTCGACGCATGCGTGGAAGTATTTCACTTCCTGGTTCTGTGACCTGGCGGCATCAACATCACCGCCACGTCACTACGCTGTCCGTCCGCGGGGATTTTGGTTTGATCGTGTGTACACACATCAGACCAAAATCTCCAGGAGACATATCCGATGAAATCGGTCTGTTAGACCGTTTTCATCGGATAAATCTCCTCGTGTGTACGCGGCCTTAAGGTCTGAAACTTCACCTCTAAAAAAAAATCGCTGTAAATACTGGTGGGCAAAAATGTGATTTCTCATCCCTAAATGTTAATAAAGCAGCCCCTATCAAGGGAACAATATTTATAAATGTACTGCCTTCTGGCAAAAGCATAGGGCAAAATGTGTAGCCTCCTGAACCCTAACTGCTTCTGGATTTATTACATTGTCTCGTAGTAATCTATAGAAATGGGAATAGACCTAATACTAAAAAAGGTGAAGCTTGGTGATTGGGTGGGTTAGATACTAAAAGGTTGGCAGCCATTGGGGATAAGAAAGAACAGGAAGCATAAAGAAAGGAGCAATGTCTACTTTTCAGCATAGACAGAGTTCTTCATGGTAGGACAGATACAAAATTCTCAGCCAAAAGAGCTGGTGGCAAACAGTAATGCCGTGTACACACGATCGGTCCATCCGATGAGAACGGTCTGATAGACGGTTTTCATCGGTTAACCAATGAAGCTGACTGATGGTCCATCGTGCCTACACACATCAGTTAAAAAAACGATTGTGTCAGAACGCGGTGACGTAAAACACAAAGACGTGCTAAAAAAAATGAAGTTCAATGCTTCCAAGCATGTGTCGACTTGATTCTGAGCATGCGTGGATTTTTAACCGATGGTCGTGCCTACAAACAATCGTTTTTGTGCTATCGGTTAGGTATCCATCGGTTAAATTTAAAACAAGTTGGCTTTTTTTTAACCGATGGATAAATAACCAACCGATGGGGCCCACACACTATCGGTTTGGACCGATGAAAACGGTCCATCAGATCGTTCTCATCGGTTTAACCGATCATGTGTACGCAGGATAAAAGTGAGTTGAATGTAGACTGGATGGCCTACATGGTTGTCAACTCATCCCTTTAATTACTGACACACATGAATAGCAGAGGTTATGTGGCTCATTAAATCTGAATAAGACAGTAGCTGAATCAGTTAGCCACAGAACCTATATAATATAGGTATGTCAGTAATTACGTAGCTGTCTTGACCACTTTCATTTCTAGAAGAAGTATTTTTAGTTAAATCTGTGAAGTGACTAATCTAGGCAAATTATCTTAGTACAACGTATGCAGTCATGGAGAAACATTATTACCTTCCACTGCCTCCCTGGGATTCAATATAGGGTTTATAATGATGAAATTTATAGGATGACTATGAACTCTATAGACTTTTATCCTTTTTTAACTTACTATTTTGCTAAAGACTGCAAATACGAAAGTATGACTGAAATAGCAACAGGAACAATACTAATACAGAAAACAAATACATATTGTAAATCACTGAATATGTGCTGGTATCAGATATTTATATTTTTCTATTAGACAATGATCTTGTTTGGATATTGTACCTAATTGTATTGTTTTATATGATTAAGCTGTCGTGTCTTTTTATCCCCCTTGTGTGATTTGGAAACTTGCTAGGAAAATAATGTCATTGGTGATCCTTTTTGGGAAGACTAGTTGCCTGGCTGTCATGCTGGCACCCACACATAGTAATAGGATGGGAAGGACAGGCCTGGACTGTTGTGCTGTCACTTCAATTGCCTTGCGGTATATAATGAGTGGGCAGTATATGTTCTACAGGGTGGCATATAGGTTTAGAGTAGAACATAAGTGAAAAGCCATCAGTGTTTACTATTATGGATAGTGTCTTTCACTTCTTGTCTTTCCCATTGAAGGATTTATGTTCTATTCTGGTTCTGGTGACAACTCAAAAGTTTGTTTTTCACAGACAACAATTAAAACCTGATAGCTGTCTTGGCCCCCAACATTATGTGCAAAACTAGAAGAAAAACTTTTAAAGTGGTTGTAAACCTTCTTTTTAAACAAATAAATACAAATAATAAACATACCTATACTTACCTGCTCAATTAAATGGTTTTGCACATAGCAGCCCCAATCCTTCTCTTCTCGCATCCCCAGCCAGCACTCAGGCCCATACTTTTCATCGGGGCCTAGACAGTGGGACTTGCCCCCCCCCCCCCAGCTCCTGTGTCACAGGATTTGATTGACACCAGCGGAAGCCAACGGCTCCTGCTGCTATCAATCTGTTCAATGAGGAGAGAGTCAGCAGCTTGAGCCGCTGCCCTCTTGCACATTGCTGGATTGGATCGGGCTCAGGTAAGAAAAAAAGGGAGTCTAGGGGCAGCTACAACAGACGTTTTTTTTCCCCTAATGCATAGAATACATTAAGGTTGAAAAACCTTAAGGCTTTACAACCACTTTAAGATATACTGGAGAGACAGTTTACACCAGATGTGCTGGGGCTATGCTGGTGGCTATTTCGAGTGCAGCCCCTATACTTAGACAAGGCCAAAAGGTGTCAGCTCACACCAACCGGGGAAACTTGTTCCAATGACAACTGTCTAAGAGGGCATTTCCTTGGCATTTGGGAGACTTCCTCTTACATCCTGTTGTGTCTACAAGACAGGACGTGAGGAAGATGTCCATGCTAATAAAAGGTACAGCATCTGGTAGTTTTTTCAGCGCAGTGGGTTGGGATGTAAACCACTGTATTTCACCTCCACTGCTGTAAATAGAGCTGTGATGAAAGTAAAATTAAACAGTTAGTGCTAGGATCGGGGCAGTGTCTCCCAGCACACAGCAGCAGCCATGTGGTCAGTGTGGCTCGGTATGAACGGGCCATGAAACTTATTTATGTTGCAGCAAAGTTATTCTAGATTTCTTCTTTGTTTTCCATAATTTGTAACTCTGCAGGCTAAACAAATGACTTCACTTTACAGGCCCCTATTAAGATGCTTTGATGCACAGTGGAATGCTGTGGCAGGTCTGATGGAAACCATTACAGCATAAATCCTTCTTATTAAGCCGTTTTACCTAAATATCAGAGGTTCATTAAGGCATATATCGCTAATCACAAGTCTGCTTTACAACACAGGCAGAGAAGCCCGTCTGCCGTCAAACATTCCTGCGTGGTGAAAATCCCATTCAGCGGTGTTGGCTAAAGCTAAGCAGATACGTTTTCTAAGTCCTATTTATAACTTCTATAACAGCCTCCCTTTTATGCGGCCTTCCTATTAGACACAAACCTCTGGTGATTTCTCTGATCAAACCCCCGTTGACCAAAAACCAAAATGTAAGAGTGAAAACACCCCTCCCGCCCCAAACACCCAATATCAGCTTCAAACCACATTTGTCTTTTTAGCACAGTTTCAAATGACAACAAAATTAAAACTGAGAATAAGTGCATTTTTTTATTTATTTTTTATTCCACACATTGGGAAGTGCATATGTTTTTTTTTTTTTGTGTGCAGCTATGTAACTCTATACACGCGGACACCTCAAAACATATGTTTTAAATCCTGACTGCCCGAAAAAAAAATGTATGTTCCTGCAACAGGGATTGTTGTACACACTGCTGGGAAGCAAGATAAAAACTCTAGAATTCTAAGATATGGTTGATAATTTATGCATTTTGTTTTTAGATATGCCACATTTAAATTTTCTACAGAGTTACTTAAAAACACAAACAAAACTAAATCCCAACAATCACTAAGATGAACTAAGCTTAAGGGCATTGGTTTAACGCTTATACAGTATATGAACATTTGGAACTTGGGCCAAATGTTAAGTGACTAGGTTTGTATTGATTTGGTCATATACTGTATGCATTTTTATGCATCTTACATACTTGAAAAATTCCCAGATTGGTTAAATTATTAAAATTGTAGCGGTAACCAAAATAAAAATGGCAACAATGTTGATCCTCGGCTCACTAGAGTCTACATTGTGAATGTCCAAGATCACCTATCTGGCAAATAGTGTTCCAGGTGCATTCTTCTCAGGTAGACATTCTGGGCCAGATTCAGGTACAATTGCCCTGGCGCAGAGATACACTACGCCGCCGTATTTTACCTGGCTCTTAGACGAATTCTGGTAGATTTCGGCCCAAAAGGTACGGCGGCGTAGTGTATTTCTCGCGGCGAAATCGAAATACGCCATTAGGGGGCGTGAAGCATTTAAATTAGGTGCGTCCCCGCGGCGATCGAACTGCGCATGCTCCGTTAACAAATTTCCCACCGTGCATTGCGCAAAATTACGTTGTTACGTCAGATTTTTTTTGAGTAGCGTCGTTTACGTACATTCCTATTCCCAGATGACTTACACAAAAACAAAAACAAAAAATGAAATTCGACGCGGGAACGACGACCATACTTAAAATGGGCTGTCTAACTATAGACCAGATTTTTGCTTCCCTAACTTTACGCAGCAAAAAGATGACTACAGATGCCGTAAGAGAATGCGACGGACGATCATAACTTCATGGATCGCCGGAAAAAGCTAACTTGCATACCCCGACGCTAAAAACGACACAAACTCCACCCAACGGGCGGAAAAAGATTGCAGCATAGATCCGACGGCATACGAAGACGTAAGCCTGTCGGATCGAAGCCCGAAGCCGCCGTATCATGGTTTGAGGATTCAAACTAATGATACGACGCGGGTAATTTGAAACTACTCCGGTCTAACAGGAGATAGCCCGGAGTAATGGCTCTGTGAATCTGGCCCTCTCTAAGGATGTTTAGAATGATGGACATTGGTCACCTTTGTTGAGATTTTATTGCACTATTGCATGAAGTAGGAAGGAGGGTGAATGGAGAACAAGATATCTGCAGATTCTACTTAAAACATAGTCCTTGGTCTTCTGCATGTATTTCTAAACCTTCTCGGACAGTTTATCACAGAACTTTACTGGCTGAACTTCATTTTGGATAGAGCAGGGGAGGGTTATAACCCCTGTCAATTGTTGTTGCCACCTGTGTCCTCTTTTTTTACTTCCTGTCTTATAGCCAAACAGGAAGTAAGAGAAAATCCCTGCAAATGAGTGGTTTGGTGCCCATTTGTATGTCTATACTTTGAGTTGCTTCTGGCTACCCATAGGTCTGTGTGTTTACGAACTGCCACATCGGGGCCAGTGAGCTAGCTTTAGGATTTTTTTGCCTTTGTACTATTAAAAAGCGTTAAAACTCCAGTGCTTCTTAAATGTGCGTTTATGGCTTATACTCAAGGGATCCTGCCAGGTGGGGTGACCATCATCCCTGGACCCTAAGAACAAGACGATGATGTTACAACATGCTCACCGGGAAAAAGCCCAGAAGGAAAGACTATGTGTTAGGAAGTGACTCAGATATTAAATAATTCCACCCATCATGTGGGGCCCCCAAACCTACTGGAGAACACACACAGCAAAATAAAAGACTAAAGTTTTCTACAAGAACACCAACATACAAAGGAGAATTTGGAAAAATACTACATCCCTAAAATAATAATTGAAGAATAATTATCTGTAGACTATGTGAGAAGTGGATTGAGGTTAATTTAATTAAGGCAGATTAGAGGTAGTGTTTAAAACCGCAGCTATACTCTCCTATCCGGCCATGTCTTATTGACAATTTCATTAGCCTGGGACACAAATTCTGAAAATGGTAAAATCAGGACTGAGTTGTTTTCAAGCATCAGGCCATCTCCCATCCTTCTGGATACTGCCTTTGTGGTGAGGTCACTATCTTCCACATGCTGAAACACTACATGGCACAATATTTAAAAACTAGGATTATTCAACCCAATTCTCTATGTGATGCTCACACATATATATCCTAAGGCTATGATATTTTTAAACACTCTATACCTTGAGGGCTTTCTGACAACACTGAAAAGGCAGAGAGATAACAGCCCTGGAAGCAACATTTTAAACATCCCTTGGTATTGCAAATTGTTTAACTTCTTAAAACAAATAGCCACTGCTGAACTCATTTGGAAACATGCTAATCCACTGGTTTTAATACCCCCTGAGTTGCTGACCCAGAAAAGTTATGCAGATCTGGGAGCTCTCTGAAGACTGTAGACATTTGAAGGTCTGATCAATTGGGGTTGTCCCACTCCTAACCTTTGCCTATCAGCAGATTAACCGGCAATGATAAGCAGCTCTGAGACTACTACTATTCAGCACTAGCTGTTGTTTTTGGCTGCCTCTTGGAACCTTCTTTTTGGAAAACCACAGAGTTGCGTGTGAAATCTGAACATGGCCATGCATCAGTGGGTGAGGAGGATGAGGGGGTAAGAGCACATTTTATCCCTGCTCTTTCTGAAAATGCAGAAAGTTTAGAGTTTATGTAATACCCTTTTTTTACTTATGCTGCACACACACGATCAGGCTTTTGCCCGGCTAAATCACAAAGGATTTCCGATGGAATTCCATCTGAAAAATATAGAACATGTTCTATATATAAAGTCCCATGGAATTCATCAGAATTTTCGATGAAAAAACTTAAATGAGGCTACACACGGTCGGAAAATCCGATGGAAAAAGTCCATCAGAATTTTTCGATCGGAAATTCCGATCGTGT
The DNA here is from genome assembly GCA_029574335.1 of Rana kukunoris. Taxonomy (NCBI): domain Eukaryota; kingdom Metazoa; phylum Chordata; class Amphibia; order Anura; family Ranidae; genus Rana; species Rana kukunoris. The sequence goes on along the minus strand of CM056050.1, from coordinate 556,391,869 downwards.
CTACGGGGCATAACAAAGTAAAAAAATTGTGAGTACAATAGGAAGGCTTGTTTATTGCAATAAATGTTCCTTCTGCAATAAAGGCCCCTTACCTGCCTACTCACAGGCTAGTTTAGAATGTACAATTAACTGTGCATGAACAACTCAATTTCAATTCTCAGCATGCCTCAATAAGGTTCTGAAATAACTTTAATGCGCATGTCATCCCTGGCTTGCCAATCAAGACGGCCAAAGATGCCAACCCAAAAGAAGACGCCGGTTTTTGTGAGGGAGCTTGCTGGTGTTGCATCGCTGGAGCAGAGATATTTGTTTACATTAAAGTGGAGTTTCCATCCCAAAATATTTTTTTCATTATTGTGCTCATTAGACTTAAAAAAGAAAAAAACAAAAACAATTTTTTTTTTTACTCATCTGAAAATGCCTGTTGCTATGTGGTCCCACGAAATCTGCCCTTGGAATCACCTAGGATTCTGACATCATCTCCCTCTAATGCTCCTGGGAAATGTGTGTCATCACTTCCCAGGATGCAATGCACTACCCAATTATAACTCCCCATCCGCTTTAAGTTATTAAATGTGCAAACTTTCTTCACCTTTCTTAAAGGGTCACTAAAGTCAGGGATTTAAAAAAAACAAAAAACAAACATGTGATACTTACCTCCACTGTACAGTTCGTTTTGCACAGAGTGGCCCGGAAACCTGTCTTCTAGGGTCCCTCGGCGGCTGTCTGGGCTCCTCCTCGCAAAAGCCTTCCTTCTTCATGCGAGGGCGCTCGCATGGAGGAAAGCTTTTGCGAGCGCGCTCCCGTGATACAGCGGCGGCCATAGCCGCCGACTGTATCACTCGGCTCCGCCCCCCAGCGCGCCGCGTCATCCGCCCTGATTGACAGCAGCGCTAGCCAATGGCTGCGCTGCTATCAATCCGCCCAGCCTAGCCAATCAACGGCCAGGCTGGGAACCGAAGAGGATGACGTGGACGCGCTTGGGAGATTCAAACGGTCAGGTAAGTACAACGGGGGCTCGGGGGGGGGGCGGTGCTGCTAGATGTTTTTTTACCTTCATGCATAGGATGCATGAAGGTAAAAAAACTTGTACCTTTACAACCCCTTTAAGTTCTTTCCTCAGGCATTATAGAATTCTGTAAATGGTTCTAAAACCCACATTTATTTACAGAGATACAAAGAGAAGCGATGAAATACAACCATGGATACTATAATTATTTTTGAAGACACTTGAGTATTAATGACAGTTGTTAAGGGTTAGGATATACTGTATAGACAATGATAAGGGCTTAGGCATGTTATTGATTAGGAGATAAGAAACCTGGGCACACTTCATAACTCTAAACTTTCTGCATTAATCGATGGCTAACATTGTACAAGACTCTACTCCCTTAAAGTGGAATTTGTACATTAATACTGCTCTAGAAAGTTTCCATCTTCATTTCAAGAAGTAAAAGTTAAACTTTTTACATAACCTGCTATAATTATCACAGATGACATCTGTACCCATTAATGTAAAACATTCTCCATGCTACTGTGAACATTCCAATCAACTAAGGCCTTGTACACACGATCGAATGTGTCTGTTCAAATCGGTCGGACCGACCGATTTGAACAGATCTGTCTGCTGGCATTTTGGTTTGCTCGCGTGTACACACGAGCAAACCAAAATCCCCGCCAGCAGACAGTGCACTGACATGTCGGTGACGTTGACGCCGCCACGTCACCGCACCAGGAAGTAAAACACTTCCGCGCATGCGTCGAAACCATTCGTTAGCGTACTAACCAGCAGACATGTCCGGCGGACGGGTTCCCAGCCGACAGATTTTAAAGCATGCTTTGAAATCTGTCGGGTGGCCAAATCCGTCTGTTTGCCCGTACACACGATCAAATCTGTCTGCTGAAACGGTCTAGCAGACCGTTTCCAGCAGACAGATTTGATCGTGTGTACGAGGCCTAAGTGTGTTTTAGGTAGACTTCTTAAAAATTATGGGAGGAATTTTAATGGGAGGAACCACACTTATGCCCTGTACATATGATCGGTTTTCCCGTCAGAAAAAGTCTGATGCGAGCGTTTGGTCGGGAATCCTGACTGTGTGTATGCTCCATCTGACTTTTTCCAACTGAAAAAAAATGTTCGACGGAAAAAAAAATACATGCATGCTCAGAAACAATTTGACGCATGCTTGGAAGCATTGAACTTCTTTTTCTTGCCTCGTCTTAGTGTTGTATGTCACTTAGTTCTTAATGCTTGAAAGTTCAGAGAACTTTTGTGTGACCGTGTGTATGCAAGACAAGCTTAAGCGGAATTCCGTCTGAAAAAACATCCACATTTTTTCCGGCGGGAAATCCGGTCGTGTGTACAGGGCATAAGTCCAATGCAATCAGTTGTTCTCATTACCCCCTTACTTTCCCAATACCCCGTAAGTAAAAGTCATTGCATAGGAACTAATGAGATGCTAAACATAACCAGAGTAGAAGGAGAAGCATGTTGAGAATTAGCAATTTTGCACAATGGAACGCAGATAACTGATGATTCCTGTCAGGAGCTGCGGCCCAAGATTAGAGCCGACTATGAGATAACAATTAACGTTGAATATATTAAGCCCTGGTGATGGATAGGAGAATCATAAAGCATGGCTGATTCAATTGATCCTCTTTATTCCAACCTGTCACAGAAAGTGCAATTTACTAGAACAGTATTGTATATCAACTTTCCCCACACTCAACACGGTGCCGCGGGTTCCAACATATATAACATTTCATTCTGCAGGTACAAAATATGCATTACGTGTATGTACAGCTGTGTTTTCCTAGACACAGAGAGGCATTGTGAAAAGCAGCAATCAAGGAGGATCTGTGTAGTTGTATCAAAGTGTTTTACATTACTATGTAAAAGTCATGAGTTTGGTGTAAATTAACTTACCATTATGTGTTAATGTTTAGAAATTATGATTCAATGTAAAATTTGTAATAATGTATAGTGGCCCTGTATAAATATATACTGTAAGTTGTGCATTTCTCTGGTTTGGCCGCATCTAGAGTAATTAGTTCAGTTCTGGTCACCAATCCTCAGAAAGGATGTGCTGGAACTGAACAGAGCCCAGAGAAGGGCAACTAAATTAATAAGGGGACTGGGTGACCTCAATTATGAGGAACGACTACAAGCACTAAATTTATTCTCCCTGGAGAAGAGACACTTGAGAGGAGATATGATAGCACTATACAAATATCACAACGGGGATCCCTGTGTAAGTACAAAACGTTTCAGTCCCCAGGGGTGTAAGAAGACACAGGGGCCACACGATGAGACTGGAAGTGAAGCGGTTTAACCTTAAAGGGTCACTAAAGGATTTTTTTTTTTAGCTAAATAGCTTCCTTTACCTTACTGCAGTCCTAGTTTCATGTCCTCATTGTTCATTTTTGCTCTGATGTTGCTGTAATTCTGCTCTGTTCTGGACACTTCCTGGTTGTCTGTTTCCTGATGACCACAGTACTGGGAGATTCTAGTTTAGTTTTCTTAACCATCACTGCTCTATGGCACTGTCCAGCACAGAGGCATTAAATTACATGCAAAAACTAAGCTAAATGCAAAAACGAAAGTGAAACTAGAGGCACATTATATGATTGATTTGTATCTGTTTTTAATCGTTTTTAAAAGGAATCAGTTAACTATTATGTCTCTATACCTTGTAAACAGTCATCTCAGCAAAAAAAAATGTTTCCTTTAGTGACCATTTAAGCTGCGTAGAAGGCTTTTCACTGTCAGTGTGGTAAGGATGTGGATCTCGCTTCCACAATCGGTGGTGTTGGCAGAAAGTATGGTTAGATTTAGAAAGACTCTTGGACTTGAATCTTAGCGAAAACAATATTCAGGGATATGGGAAAAGATTTTCTTCACGCACACACACCAACACAGTTTGAACTGGATTGTCTCTATTCAACCTTACCAACTATGTAACTATTTCTGTGCTGCATAATGGTTATGCTTTACTGTTTCTACTCTCTCTGCAAGTCTTTGAGGTTGATTTACTAAAGGAGAAGACACTGTTCACTCAGCAAGTGAATAATCACCCAACATAGCCACTTTTCTACAGCAATAGGTGGATTGGTGAACCTTTATTTACCCAGTGCTGTTTATAAATCGTACTGGATAAAGCACTATCAAGCAGCCATTGCACTTAGTAATGTTGAATAAACTAACTATCCTCTGATAGCTGCATTCACAGGCACTGTGTACAGGGCAGCTCTGTACCTTAAGGCCTGCTAGACCGTTTCAGCAGACAGATTCGATCATGTGTACGGGCAAACAGACGGATTTGGCCACCCGACAGATTGGAAAGCATGCTTACCAATCTGTCGGCTGGGAACCCGTCCGCCCGACATGTCTGCTGGTTAGTACGCTAACCAGCAGACATGTCTTCTCGCACACGTGCCGAATGGTTTAGACGCATGCGCGGAAGTGTTTTACTTCCTGGTGCGGTGACGTGGCGGCGTCACCGCGCCGTCTGGAGGCGCGGATTTTGGTTTGATCGTGTGTACACGATCAAACCAATATGTCCCCAGCAGACAGATTTGTTCAAATCGGTCGGCCGACCGATTTGAACAAATCTGTCTGCTCGTGTGTATGGGGCCTAAGATCACTGTGATTGGTCACAGTGATCACATGATGTAAACAGTGTGGGCCATCTACTTCCTCTTACAACAGAGGAATGGAACAAAACAGGAGCTAATTAATGGATGACTCATGAATCACTGTTCAGATCAGGGGAGAAGCATTTGCAAAGTTTTTTTTAACCCTTTCATTCCCTTTCCTTCTCTCCTATGCAGGTTATTTCTATAGTGTTTCCATATGTGGCCTGTATATTATCTCTTAAAACTCTGTTGCCTAAATGTTGGGCATGGTAAATAAGTGTTTTCTTCTTTTAAATGGAAAATTTGAAAATGGAAACTTTTCCTTAAAACTGGGCCGGCGCACTACTAAACTGAAAACTAAATGGAAAATGCTTATTTCCTGTTGGCTAAGCAAAAGCAAAAGAAAAAAGAACTCAAAATAAACTTGGTGAAACCACACACATAATTACAGGCCAAGAGATCAAGTACATCCAAAGACAACAAAAAAGACTGCACAGCATGGCAAGGACAGATCAGGTATTCCCCCACCACCACAAGAAAGAAAATCTGGGCAAAGACTGTATGAAATAGACATATCAGCAATTATGAATCCCATACATAGAGGGAGAAGCCAATAAGCTGAAGGTCTATTTCAGTCATGGGGAACAGCATGGCTCATTATGCATATGTGTCAAACCATTACACCTTCGCTAAGAATGTTAAATGTACGAGAGATTGTATCAGGTCACGGCTGAAGTAGAGAGATCTCTGCAGTGTTGAAAGATTATACACATTCTGCTCTGTATTCTGTGAAGTAATGCTGTCCTATATATGCATTGAGGACTTGCTTTACTGGAGCAAATCAACGAACCTTCATTTACAGGTAAATAGGCTGCATTGTGTAAATAGTGATGAAGCCAGGAGTATAAAAAATCCATCTAGGCAAAAAAAAAAAAAAAATGGACCCAAAAGTTAATGCATCAAATCATAATCTTAAAGCAGAACTAAAAAGAACAAAATTGAGCAGGTAGGATTAGAGAGAGTCTGGCTGCAACCATTTTAATTGTGGGCAGCTGAAGCTGCTGCCTGTTCACTTCCTGGATTTACACAGACACACACCTCCAGCTCTGAAGCTCTCATTGGCCCTCTTATGACTCACCCCCTCCCTTCCTGGCAAACTCTCACGGGAGTGAGAGAGAGCTGTCCATGATGTCATAAGCCTAGGCTTTTAGCTAGACAAGAAACATGAAGTGGGCTGTATAGTGTATTTGCTGGCAGATTTCACCACAAAAAATTTCTTTAGTGACCCTTTAACCACTTGCCCACCGCGCCATAGCCATTTTACTGCTACAGCACGGTGGAGCTACTGTGGGACGACGTCCCTGGGACGTCCTCGTGCACTTCCGCGATTGCGCGTCCCCTGGGACGCGCTCGCAGAAGTGTCCGTGCTCATCACGGATCACGGTAAATTGCCGCTGATATCGGCCGTTTACCACGTGATCGCGCCGTCAAATGACGACGCGATCACTTGTAAACAAACCGGCGTCATTTGAGAGGGCTAACTTTACTGTTTTTTTTTTTTTTTAAGCACAAAACAGCGTTCAAAAAATTTCTGCAAAAATACCATGCAAGATAAAAAGTTGTAATGGCCGCCATTGTATTCTCTAGGGTCTTTGCTAAAAAAGCATATATAATGTTTTGAGGTTCTATGTAATTTTCTAGCAAATAAATGATGATTTTTCCATGTAGGAGAGAAATGTCAGAATTGGTCTGGTGGCGTTCCCTGCCAGTAGGGCCTCTGTATGTGGCCACGCTGTGTAAAAGTCTCACACATGGGGTATCGCCATACTCGGGAGGAATAGCAGAATGTGTTTTGGGGTGTAATTTGTGATATGCATATGCTGTGTGTGAGAAATAACCCGCTAATATGACAGAAACAAGATTTTTATTTATTTTTTTACAGAATTTTCAGTCGTTTTTCTTTTATAGCGCAAAAAATTAAAAACACAGAGGTGATCAAATATCACCAAAAGAAAGCTCTATTTGTGTGAAAAAAAGGATAAAAATTTCAAATGGGTACAATGTTGTATTACTGAGTAATTGTCATTCAAATTGTGAGAGCACCGAAAGCTGAAAATTGGTCTGGTCAGGAAGGGGGTTTAAGTGCCCAGTGGTCAAGTGGTTAAAGAGATAAAACATGGGGAAATGTGCTTGTATTCCAAATATGTACTAAATATATTTACATTTATTTTTTATTTATTTTTTGCCTTGACACACAGTAATCATTTCAGTACATATCTATTTTGAAATCAGTTCAGACAGCTATTTTCCTTTTTATAAAATTATAATTTTAATTAGTCATATATTATTAAAATAACAACAGTTTTCAAATTAGCTTTTCCTCTCTTTTTTTATACTTGATAAAGAACAGCTTTTTGAACCATGTTTCTTTCAGTAATATCCTTAACCTCTCTTTTAATTTATGTAACAAACAAAAGCATAAAGCAATCTTCTATGTAAATGGAAACATGCATATTCAATAGCCAGCAATGCTGGTCTCTGCCCAGATCAGAAAATTGGTAGCCAGAATAATTTATACCTTTGAATATGTTAACAAGCAAAGCATCAGCTGGGAGGGAAGACTAAACTGAAAAACACTGATCCATCCAAAGAAAAATACCAGCTGTCTCTTCTCAGAGAAGACAGATTACCACCTGTCCTGCTCTTTAATACATAATACAAGGCGCACAAGCCATTTTTTACTGTCATTACTGTACCAGCACGATAACGCTCGGACAAGCTGAATAGTACACTTTATTTAAAAATAAATATGGGCAGAGTCTGCTTTTCATAGACAGAAAGATGTCTCATCCAGATAGATGAATGGTAAAACACTTGCCCATCCTCATAACCAAAATACCAGAAACCACCATCTGATTCCCTATTCTCCATAGAAAAGGAAATGCTGGTCAGTTGGTGGCAAAGTGATCCTTAAATCAGAATAGTGTTTAGAGGAGCAGGTACCTATCGTGTTTCCACGAAAATAAGACCTACCCCGAAAATAAGACCTAGTGTTATTTTCCATGAGGGCTGCAATATAAGGCGGCGTACACACGACCGAGGTTCTCGCTAGAAACCAGCGAGAACCTCGCTGGAAGCTGCATTCCAGCGAGAACCTCGGCCGTGTGTAGGCTCTCGGCGAGCATCCCGTCGGGAATGCCGTCGAGCAGAAATAGAGAGCATGTTCTCTATTTGCTCGACGGCCCGCCTGGATGAATGGCTGGTTGCCATTCCCGACGGGCGGGTCGCCGAATCTGACGGCCGGCAGAGAACCTCGACGGGCGGAACGATGTGTTCTGCCCGTCGAGGTTCTCTGCCGTGTGTACGCGGCTTCAAGCCTTACCCTGAAAATAAGCTCTAGTTTAAAATGCTTGTAAAATCCTATAATCCACTCTATTATGCCCTGTACACACGATTGTTTCATCCGATGAAAAAGGACCGATGGATTTTTTCATCAGATATCCGATGAAGCTGACTTTCATCAGTCTTGCCTACACACAATCAGTTACAAATCCGATCGTGTCCAACGTGGTGACGTAAAACACAACGACGTGCTGAGAAAATTAAGTTTAATGCTTCCGAGCATGCGTCGACTTGATTCTGAGCATGCATTGATTTTTGACCGATGGTTTTCGCCACAGACGATTATTTTTTTCTATCGTTTTTTTTTAACATCGGATAATTTTAAAACATGTTCCACGTTTTTTCACCGATGGGAAAAAAAACGATGGGGTCCACACACGATCGGTTTGTTCGATGAAAACGGTCCATTGGACCGTTTTCATCAGAGGAACCGATCGTGTGTACAGGGCACTACAGTAGTATAGAATGTACAATGTGTGTGTTTCTGTAATATAATTGTGGGGAAGAGAGCTCTGGTGGGTCACAGAAGCGCAGAGCGGCACTATAACAAAGGTATTTGGCACAATTATATTACAGAAACACACACATTGTATATTATATAATACTGTAATGGAGTGGATTATAGGATTTTACAAGCACTTGGTTCACACTGAAGATTCCTGTCACACAGGGAGAGAGAGGGGGAGAGAAGACAGCACAATACAAGGTAAGACCTACCCCGAAAATAAGCCCTACTGTGTCTTTTGTTGCCAAAATTAATATAAGACTGGGCTTATTTTCGGGGGAAACACGATAGCTACTTCAGTCACCGTGAAACGAAGTGAGGGCAAATCTCTTCAACGAGGACACAAACAGCAGTAAATACTGTTATGCCCCGTACACACGATCGGAGTATCCGATGGCCTAAAATCCGATGGAATTTTTTGTTGGAATTCCGTTCAAGCTGTCTTGCATACACACTGTCAGACCAAATTCCAACTGTCCAAAAGCAGTGATGTACAACACTACGACGAGCCGAGAAAAAATAAGTTCAATGCTTCCGAGCATGTGTCGATTCTGAGCATGTGTGGTTTTTCAGAGTTGCACACAGACGATAGGAATTTCCTATTGTTTTTATTTCCCTCTGAAAAAAAATAAAACATGTTCTATTTCTAAACACAGACAGAAAAAGTCAGATGGGTCCCACACCCGATCAGAATTTACGATGAAAAAAGTCCATCAGACTTTTTTTATCGGAAATTCCTATCGTCTGTACGCGGCATTAGTCCTCAATTTCATTGAGAAACTTTGCTGGAATAAGAGTACACATGTTGCAGCTACAATGATTTGAAACAGACATCGATCAGTGGTCTGAGTTCATCTCCATCTCTGACCACCATCTAAAATCATAGGCTATATTTACCAGCTTTGTAATATGGGTGTATGACCCACTCTGTGGCTGTTTGAATGACCAAACCTTAATTAGACATAGCTGTTAACATTTTCAAAATGATCCAGGTGTACTAATGAATTGAAAACTACAAAAACAAGAAGGCCTGCCCTTCACATAGGTTCCCTACTGCTCTTGCTTAGGAAGCTCAAATAACCAAAGTGCAAAGTCAACACTCCAGAACAGAAGTTGTTTATGGCGTTGGCTGTACATGTTACATTTTTAAACGGCTGCAATCCAGGGTCTCTTACGAATCTGAAGTTAAGCAACAGAAATGATGATGTGTGGCTGCGAGGCTTAAGAATATTTTGCAATGACCAACCAATATGCAACTACAAATTTCCTTCGATGTAAAATCTCTATTTTAAAAATGCCATATGACCAGGTCAGGAGGAAGAAATTTGAAGCTCCTTATTAGTAGAATGATGTGATCACACTACCAGAGATTATGTTTAAAGCCTAATACTGCACACACTGTGAATTTTCTTTTGGTTCAACCCAGCAGGTTGAACCCACAAACAAAAAACGAAAGAGCTTGTGAGGAGATCCTGTACTAACAATCCAATGTTAGTACAGCAATCTCCCTGCTGAGCTATTGTGTTCTGGCCAGAACACATCTGTCAACCATTGTCTGACAGTGTTGATCGGCAGATGTTTTTCAGGCATGCCCCTTCAACAAAAGATGGACATTCCACCCACTTCTATTGGACCTGGTGCCTTACACACAGGCTGAATGTTGGCTGGTTTTCTATTGAACCAGCTGATACCACCTGATATTCAACCTGTGTATGGGGCATAAACATTCAGATTTCATTAAGGTGAACAATTGTCTGATTATTAGGCAGATAAAGCCTATTCTACTGGTATACAAATAGCTCTAATGCCTCGCACACATGATCAGTTTTCCTGACAAGAAAAGTGTGATGTGAGGTTTTTGTCAGGAATTCCGATGGTGTGTATGTTCCATCACACTTTTTCTGTCAGTTTTCCTGCCAAGAAAAGACTGAGAGCAGGATCTAAATTTTCAATACAGTAACAATTCCTATCGCAAATTGTGGTCGTCTGTATGCAATTACGACACGAAAAAAAAAACGTGCATGCTCAGAATCAAGCAGAAGAGCCGAACTGCCTATTGATGCATCCAATCAATGCTTAGCCATTCCTCATCACAAATGTGGGAAGGTTAATGTGATGAAAACACATATTTTTTTAACATAACAATCTCTCGGTTAATTGCTCTGCTTGTTTGTGTCTGTGTCAGAACTAATTACTGTTTATCTCTCACCTGCAGAGCCGGGACAAGGGGTGGGCATCGCTGCTCACCTGCACCAGTGTTAGACTGAGAGACCTCGGGATTGTGTGATATGTAGTTTCTTCAAAGGAAAAGTTAGTTCTTACCCTACAAACAGAGGTCATTCATTAACATGTGCAGTGTTGAAAACAAACAGAAACTTCTGATACTGGAATCCATAGATGTTTTTTTTTTTTTCTTTAAACAATGATGTATTCTACTATAAGGTAACAAATGACACCTTGAAATACATGATCAATGTACATTTTATTAAAAAAAAAAAAAAAAAACACCAGGTGCAGGTGGAAAGGTTTAATATGCCTTGAAAGAGTAACTTTTGTTGAGAAAAAAATATATTCCACTCTGGATGATCTATGTACATTGCAGGGATTTTAACACACTGTTGCAGGTTCTCACCTTGTGTTATTCTAAAGAAATAGCTGTTTGTTTCTTTGTATCCATGAGGAAAGTGAATCTAATGGAAGTGATTTAATAATTATCAATGATGTGCTGCACTTGCAGGATTCTAATGAGGATAGTGACAGAGCCTGCACCCCCTTATACGTTTTCCTGTGGGAGTATATGAGCAAAAATGACATTTTTGTTGCAGGGGATGCCCAAAATCTGATTTGTATCTTAGTGCAGACTTCTGGGAAAATCAGTAAGTCAATCACACAAGCAGGAAATGACATATCTGTAAATAATGCCTCCAGGTTGCCATATTGCATTGCATTTTAAAGAAAAATGCAGTAATTTTCATTAACATCCAAATGTAAACAAAGAAAAATGGATAGCCGCACTCCAAAACCTGATGGGTGGTCTTTTATTCAATAGACAGCATGTACAAAAATAGGGTCACAGCAGTAGAAACAAGGAACAGCCGACGCGTTTCGCACTGGATCAGTGCTTATTCAGCCATGAATAAGCACTGATCCAGTGCGAAACGCGTCGGCTGTTCCTTGTTTCTACTGCTGTGACCCTATTTTTGTACATGCTGTCTATTGAATAAAAGACCACCCATCAGGCTTTGGAGTGCGGCTATCCATTTTTCTTTGTCTTCATTTTGCTTAGTGCACCGCCAGCACCCTCGGTATCCTGCACCACCTGTAACCATTTAGTGATCCTACCTGGAGCGGTGACTCCTTTCTCTCTAACATCCAAATGTAATATGACTTGTATATGCTATAGTTTTTTTTTTTTTATCTGCCATTTTTTTCCAATGCAAGTGGAGTTACCCTTTAACTGGTTAAGGACCGCCGCATGTACATTTACGTCGGCAGAATGGCACCGACAGGCACATCAACGTATATATACCTTGGCCCCCCCCGTACATACGGCGGTCCCTGTAGCTGGCCGAGCGATCCGGGATGAGGGGGGGCTATTCGTTTTTGTCCGCCCCCTCCGGATCGCTCTCAGCCAATCCGCGCCCCCCCCCCCGCCCTGTCACTTCCTCCTCCTGTGTAAACACAGGAAGGAGGAAGCGATGTGATCTCTCCTTCAGCGTTTTTTTCAACCACCGCTGAGGAGAGATCACATCGCACAGTAAGTCTGCACTAACACTACACTGACACACACTACACATAGTCACATTAACCCCTTGCGATCACCCCCCCCCCCTCCCCATGTCACAGTGTCACTGAATGCAGTAATCATACATGTATTATTACTGTATTTAGTGTCAGTGTGACAGGCAGTGTGACAGTCAGATAGTGTTAGGTTCAGGGTAGCCCCCGTACCCCCCTAATAAAGTTTTAACCACTTGATCACTGCCCTAGTTAACCCTTTCACTCCCTATTGCCAGCGTCACTAAGCGATCATTTTTCTGATCGCTGTATTAGTGTTGCTGTTCCTGCTAGGTAGCTAATTTTTTTTTATTGCGATTTTTTTGGCCTAAATGATTGACTAAAATTTTGTTTATTTGATTTTTCTTATAACAAAAAGTAAAAAATATTGTTTTTTTTTTTCAAAAATGTCGCTCTATTTTTGTATATAGCGCAAAAAATAAAAATCGCAGAGGCGATCAAATACCACCAAAAGAAAGCTCTATTTGTGGGAAGAAAAGGACGCAAATTTTGTTTGGGAGCCACGTCGCACGGCCGCGCAATTGTCAGTTAAAGCAACGCAGTGCCGAATCGCAAAAAGGGGCAAGGTCATTTACCTGCATTTTGGTCCGGGTCTTAAGTGGTTAACTGCAAGCTAAAAAAAAAAAAGGAAAAATGCCTCTGTCTATATATATATATATATATATATAATGTATATAGGTGAAGAAGGTGAAGGACCACTTTAATGTGAATCGAAAAATGAAAAAGATTTGCATTCTTTTATGCTCCTTCCAGAAGATGCACTTGCTTCCAGCTATAACAAACATAATTTTACTTCCAAGCATGAGGATTATATTGTTCACAACTGGCTGTCTAAGGAAACATGTGGATGTGCTGATCAAAAGAAAACAAGGGACTCTGGACATTTGCAGCTTCTCTTATCGCATTTTGTGTATGTAAACATATGAATTCTCACACTCCTTTAAAGCACAACTCCAGGCAGGATTACCTTCACAGGTTTCCAGCAGTCAAACATTCTCATTTCTCGGAAGGACCTTTTATACTTTTATGTACAACAAATCAGATTGTTTACATGCTGGAGGAGGTAGAGCTCCTGGTGTACTTCCTGGCTTCTCTAGGTGCATGTACTGTGCTAGTCTTTCAGGCCTCGTACACACGATCGGACATATCCAATGAAAACGGTCCGCGGACCATTTCCATCGGATATGTCCGATCAGGAGTTTGATCTGATGGCGTGTACACACCATCGGATTAAATTCCCCGCGGTGACGTTTCGGTGACGCGGCGGTGACGTTGACGCCGCCACGTCACCGCCACGTCACCGCACCAGGAAGTAAAACACTTCCGCGCATGCGCCGAATCCATTCGGCGGCGGCGGCGCGGCGGCGGTGCGGGACGACTTGTCTGCTGGTAAGTGTACTAACCAGCAGACATGTCGGGCGGACAGATTCCCACCGGATAGATTTCAAAGCATGCTTTGAAATCTGTCGGGTGGACAAATCTGTCCGCTAGCCCATACACACGATCGGAGATGTCTGCTGAAACGGTCCATCGGACCGTTTTCAGCGGACATATCCCCTCGTGTGTACGAGGCCTCAGAGATTGCTGTTATCATGACCCTCTCTCCTCTAGGCCATTTCCACAACAGAGCCTATGGGTATGTGTTTTGTTAATGGCCTGGAAGAGATTGGTCTTGGTTGTGGGGTCGAAGAGACTTGCAGGCCTTACAGCTGGAGTATCAAGGATGTACTGTGGGAGCTGTACTTCCTCTAGCATGTAAACCAATTGATTTACAGGACATATAAGTATGTCTACAAGACAGCAAGGTCTTCCCGAAGAATGACAATGTCTGCCTTCTGCAAACCTGTGCCCAGTTTTTTTGCTGGTAGAAACCATGACGGTACAGTTCCTGTTACTGAACACAATAACGTGGATCTAAAGCCTTAAAGGGGTTGTAAAGGTTTTTTTTTTTCTAAATAGGTTCCTTTAAGCTGGTGCATTGTTGGTTCACTTACCTTTTCCTTTGATTTGCCTTCAAATTTTTTTTTTCTTTGTCTGAATTTCTCACTTTCTGTTTCTCCTCAGTAAGCTTGCCCCGATGTTCTGGCTGGGGGTTAGTCAGCCAGAACAGCTTACTGAGGAGGAACAGGAAGTGAAAAATTCACACAAAGAAAACAAAGAAAAAAAAAACATTTAGAAGGGAAATCAAAGGAAAAGTGAACCAACAATGCACTAGCTTAAAGGAACCTATTTAGAAGATCAAAAACGAACCTTTACAACCCCTTTAACATTGTTTTACAATTCCTTAATGCATCGAATGTTGCCCCTAACCCCCCCTCCCCCTTTATCCTTACCCGAGCACTCATTTGATGTGCACATCTGCAGCTCTTCTCTCCCCTCACTTATGGGTCTCACTAACTTTGCTGGGGCATTGGGAGGCATTGGCTCCCAGTGCTATCAATCAAAGCCACTGATGAGGGGAGCGGGGGACTGGGCCAAATCCCACTGTCAAAGGACTCAGCGGCGGAGATCGGGAGCGAGCATGCACGAGTGCCCCCTCCCATTGCAAGTGACTTCCCATGGAGGCACTGGACAGAGAAGAGGGGCTAGCAAGGAGCACCAGTAAGGGGCCCAAGAACAGGAGGTTTGGGTCTGCTCTGGGCAATTCCATTGCATAGAGCAGGTAAGTATAGAGATGTTTGTTATTTTTATTAAACTCATTTTATTCATTTACAACCTTTTTAAATCAAAAAAGATATAGAAGCAGTAAAACATGAATATTTTAACTTTATCATAAAGATTTACTTATCTTTCAAAGATTTCCTTATTAAGTTGCCATACTGAAATCTCATACTGCTCCCATTTAGTAAATGGAATATCAAGGTGTGCAAAATACGACATGCAGAATTTTGTATCTCCAGAAAAAGCTTTCATCTAGCACAGTGTGGGCCACTACTACGGGCTTCTGCAGTAAACTAAATGAGCAATATCAGCTCAGCATGGATTTTGCACAAAACTATTTTAAACAAATTGCTTTAAAAACTCCACTACTCAAGAGATTTAAAGAAGTTGTAAAGGAAAACATTTTTTTTTGCCTAAAATGAATGTCTGCAAGTAGGGATGAGCTTCGCGCTCAATACAAACGTATGTTTGACTCGATGTTTGTCTGTTCGTACGTTCGACGAAATTCGAACAAAATCGGTCGTTCGCGCCAAATTTGAGTGACGCAAAACGGCCCATAATTCACTGCGGCATTGTGCGCTGATGATTGGCCAAGCATGCTGTATGTCCCGCATGCTTGGCCAATCACAGCGTGCAAAAAAACGAAGAGCCATAATTGGCCTAAGCCTGGGTGGCTTTGGCCAATTATGGCTCAGGGCTTTAGCACACGCCCCACACTATAAAAGGCCGCCTGCTGGGCGGCCTCGCGTAGTTTGTTCCGGCATGTTAATGAGAGCAGTCAGAGAGACAGAGAGATTGTCTTTTTAGATAGCTAGATAGAGAAGGCAGGCAGGCTAATCAGTTTAGCTTAATTTACAGTGTGTAGAGAATATATATACATCCCTAGGAGTTGTACATATATTTATACACTGTATAGCTTAGCTAGATCGGTTCTTCCTAACTTACTGGCAGGCAGGTGATTGTGCTATTTAAAGGTGTTATCAGAGGCATAGACACCCAGCAGGTACAATATTTAAAGGAATTTTATTTGAATGTTTTTAATTTAGGCATCATTAAAATCACTGATCCTGGAGCAGTGATTTTAATAATGTTTAAATAAAAAAAAAATGAAAAATTCATTTAAATATTGTACCTGCAGTGCTGGGTGTCTATAGTTTGCCTGTGAAAACGTCTTTGAGAACCCGGGTATTTCCCGAGGGAACATGTGTCAATGGTAAAAAGTTTTAAAAACGGCAGTTTTTTCAGGAGTCCTGAAAAAACGACCGTTTTTAAAACTTTTTTGCATTGATACATGTTCCCTCGGGCAAGACCCGGGTTCTTAAAGACGTTTTCACAGGCAAACTATAGACACCCAGCACTGCAGGTACAATATTTAAAGGAATTTTTCATTATTTTTTTAATTTAAACTCCTGGAGCAGTGATTTTAATGATGCTTAAATAGAAAAAAAAAATCCTTTAACTGCTTGCCGACCAGCCGCCGCAGTTATACGGCGGCAGGTCGGCTCCCCTGGGCGAGAGCCCGTAGCTCTACGTCGGGACTTCTGCGGCCACTAGGGGGCACGTGCGCGCCGCGGGCGGCCCGCACGTCCCAAAGCTCTCGTTCCTGTCAGTGGGGCAAACGCTGATCTCCTGTTCATACAATGTATGAACAGAAGATCAGTGATTTCCTCTAGTGAGTCCATCCCCCCCATACAGTTAGAACACACCAGGAACACACTTAACCCCTTCCCTGCCCCCTAGTGTTAACCCCTTCACTGCCAATGGCATTTTTATAGTAATCCAATGCATTTTTATAGCATTGATCGCTATAAAAATGCCAATGGCCCCAAAAAATGTGTCAAAAGTGTCCGAAGTGTCCGCCATAAGGTCGCAGTACTGAAAAAAAAAAACGATGATCGCCGCCATTACTAGTAAAAAAAAAAATAATAATAAAAATGCCATAAAACTACCCTGTAAGAACTAAATTTCCCAGTATGAATTGCGGCACACCCAATAATTCACACCTCCTTGAAGTCTCTAACGCGTAGAGAGCATCCTGCTTTCTACCAGGAGGGGGCAAGCACGTTGCTGACCACCGCAGTAAACCCTCCCTTCACGATGGTGAGTAACAAACAGTCAAAGCAGGAAGTGAACAGAACAGAGAAGAAATAGAGCAACTTCTGAGCAAAAACAAACAATGAGGAAGTGAAAAAAGGAATGTCTGCAGGTAATGCTTATTATGAAAAAATAAAATAAAAATCCTTTACAACCCCTTTATCTGTCTATGCTCCCCCCAAAATAACATTTGAGGTCTTGATGCAGGATATAACAGTAACTTTAACTTTCTAGTCCACTTGTTGAAAATGATCCTCATGGTGGACCGTTGTTGCAAATCTAATGAGAGACAAGCATTCATTTGTTACAAAATGATGAAAAAAAGTGTGGGGATGCAGCAGATGCTCTGCGGACAATCCAAAACTGATTTACTTATTAAACAAATCATAATATTCCAAATTTGTTCAATTAGGTTACAAAATGAGCTTCTGCTTAATTACTCCAACTCTGTATGATTAAGCGCTCTGGACAGATCATTTTCTGGCATTGGTGGGGGACTCTCTCCACCTCCGTGTTTCTAATAGAATTCCATCTGCCGAGGATCTAACATTTTAATAATGAAACAATTAACACATTCAGACTTTGGCAGTGAGGATGATAATTAATGGCTCGATCTGCTAATTTTACAGTAAAGCAAAATTACTTTAGCTGCATGGTTGATATGTTTGCATATTGTGTTAGGGAATATAATTGATAATGCAGTTAAATCATTAGATGCAATTGTTTATATTAAATACAATTTTGTTAAAAACTTCTAATCTTTTGTCATTAATATTTGAGAATCGTAATTAAATTGAGAGCTTTTTTACTGAAACTGAAATCTGAGATGTCAATTTTATCAAAGTTTAAAGCAGAACTCCAGCGTGTACCCTGCTTGCTTCCTAATTATCTGCAGTTATATATTAAAAACTCACTACAAATACCTAAAAAACATAATTTCAAAGTTGTGGTCACATGACTGCTCCAGTGCCTGTCTTCCCTTTACTTAGGAGATGATGGCCAAATAGCAGTTCAGAAGAACTTCTCCAAAGTAATGTTTGACACATGTTGCTAGGACCTACATGTCCCATAAAAGCGAGGGGCATTTAATGACCATGTTTAAGACCATAAGTTCCTAACTTTTACAAGATCAGTAAGCAAGAAACAAGGGTGAGCCAACCAATCTGACAATGACCACACCCACTACATGTGTGCGCAAGTAAAACATGTCACCAATGTTGTCTTCAAAAAAGCATTAAATTGACAGGAGCTGTGACAGAAAGATACTTTGCAATGAATTCTTTGACACATCTGGAAGTTACATGAGTGCCAAAGCATGGAAGGAATTCTATGATGAAGGTCAGCATATCGGGGTCCTGGAGCAATATGAGGTATAAATTAGGTAATTGTATTGAAGTTGGAGTTCTGCTTTAATGATACATTTTCATTTAAACATAACTCCAGAGATAGAGATGGAAAAGGAAAAAACTGAGGCCACGTACACACGATCAGACCTGTCCGATGAGACAGGTCCGACGGACCATTTTCATCGGACCAGGCTGAAGTGGTCTGAAGGTCTGATGTGTGTACACACCATCGGACCAAAAATCTGATCAGACCAGAACGCGGTGATGTAGAACACACCGACGTGCTGAAAAAAGGAAGTTCAATGCTTCCAAGCATGCGTCGACTTGATTCTGGTTTTTGGTCCAATGCTTTGGCGTACTAACCATCGAATCTGTCCGACGGACAGGTGTCCGTTGGACAGATTTTAAAGCAAGTTTTAAAACTTTGGTCCGACGGACACCTGTCCGATGGGCCGTACACACCATCGAATTGGTCCGATGAAACTGGTCTGCAGACCAGTTTCATCGGACAGGTCTGATTGTGTGTACGCGGCCTAACAGTCAGGTGTTTATTTCTGTCTCTCAATATGTTGCAGAAAGTCCATAGGAGCACTAATTGTGTAACAGCTTCGCAATACTTTTAACTAAATTAATGAGATCAGATTTTCTCTTTCGCTGTATTGCTGACCTAATTTGAGACTTGATATCAATTATGTGGAAGAACACATGAATCATGCACTCTGGACAGACCTCTGAGAAGAGCATATTTATGGGTGAGCCGGTCGCTGGTACATACTTTGCTGCCTGTACAATATATAGGGGTATAATTTATAGCCATTGCCAGCACAGTAACCGACCCCAACAGCAAAAAAACATTGTCAGAAGTTCCAACCAATCCCAATCCTACTTAAATATGTTGTGTTTTAGAATGTGTCACTTTTGAAGATATTTCCCCTTACTTCCTGTGTTGACAGGAAGTGAGAGGGAATTTGCCCATGAGAAATACAGAAAAAAAATTAGGCTTATTTTTCAACCTGGCAATGTCTGAGTACACCAGACCAGTCTCCTGAATGCAGTACTTCCATTGCCTGTAACCTAATCTTCATCCTGATATTCTAGGTTTTATAGCTCCATCCATTAACTTTCATCAGTCTAACCGTGCATATGTCTAGCATACAAAAAACACATAAATAGCACTACATTGTCTCTATTAGCATATACTGTCTAGTAAATATAAAATGCAAACAGAAAGAGATGGCAGTCTTCTCAAACATAATAATTTTGCATTATAGTTAATTCAAGGGACACAAACTATCTGCTCAATGGCTCTAGGTTTCTACCTGAGTTGGCAATTTAAATTTGCAGACAGAGGCAAGTACACTGCTTACTCTAAACTCCAGGCAGATATCAAAGACACATAATAATGCAATTTTGTATCCATTAAAAGAGAAGTATGGTATATCCAAAGCTACTTTGGCCATACTTCTCTTGTGGCCCAAAGGGGTGCACTTGTGTTCTCCTGTGACCTAAAATAGTCGACAGTGGGCTTACGCTGATGATCTAGGCTCTGGAAGGATACCAACCATATTGTCAGCACTCAAATGAGTTCTAAAGGAAAGAGCAGAGACTCGCAATTCTCTGCTTAGTGCTGACTAAGCACTGAACTATCGGCGGCCATGTGATCGCTTAGTCCTTAAGTTTAGAGCTGACAGAGAACAGCTGCAGCATCAACAATCCCAAACATCTCCTTTAATACACCATTAATTCATTTTTAATTCAAGCAGTGAGTACCTAAATACATGTAACTTTGCATCTGTCCATGTACAGAAATTAGACTGGGAGAGGAAGGGGCAACAAAATCAGCCAATCAGTAGTGCTGCAGTGACCATGTGCTAACAAGAAATATGCTGATATGTTAAGAGATGAGATTGTTGCCTCTCCATTCGCTGTCCAGTTACAGCTACAACATACAGTATATTTACATGCACATGCCCTGCACCTAGAAGCACTATTTTGATATATTCTAGCACCAGAATAGGTAAACCTTGGTTCATTTCAGTTAATGGAAAAATGTGTCATAAAAAAGATTTTTCCCAAATCCGGCTATTACTAGCCTAAAGGCTACCTTTCATGGACCGTTTTTCGCTCATCCAACTCGTTGCCTAAAGAAAAGACAATCAATCATTTCCTCATCCATGTTATTAACATGAATGGAATTGTCACTGCTGCCAGCTATTGTACACATCATATAGGATGCAGTCCCTGTTTGGCCATTGACTTTTCACCCAGCTCAATCAATTTATAAATCAACGTTTGTTGAGCCGGTTTGCTTGCAGGGCCACTCACACCTTGAATTTTGCCCCATTTAGCAGGAATCGTCCGAAATTCAAGCCATCTATGGGGACCGTTACATCCAGCAGTTTTGTCTTTTTTATTATATGTAAACACACAGCTTACAACAACTGTTTGTTTTACTTCAGTCCTACAATAAGTTGCTTCTGTGTGTACACCATAAGCCTCTCTGGCAGACGCCCCCACAATCACAGATAGGAAGATGAAAGCAGGCAACAGAACATATTAATTGTTTATGAAACGCTGGCAGTCAGCGACGTTTCTAAAGGCCATTTCGGATTACAGCAGATGTTCATTAATAGTTGACTATTCTGAGGATCTAGGCGTTCTAGCCGAGGTGCAGATATACTTTTACAAAAGTATGAAAATCACAAAAAAATACAGATATTCTGTCATCAAATGCATGCAGAATATATTATGGATTGTTACATAACTGAAAAACTTGTTTTGTGTTCCAATAACCAATACCTTTTCATGAAGGTAGGGTGGAGACTACATTAAGAATATGCAACATCTATGTATTACCTCACCTTTGCTTCAGTCTTTGATATATTGATTCATTATTCTTCAAGGAAGGACTGAACATTTTTTTGCAATCAACTAGCCATATACTCCATGGGCATACTCCATTAGAAAATCCATACCGTGCCCCAGCATGCTTGGCCCCCAAAGTTCAGGTTTGGTTGACTAATGTAATAGCTCTGTACCAAGCTCAGGCATGGTTCAGCGTACTGTGCCTTGGTCCACTTGGTTAGGTGGGCTGTGACACAGTTCAGTTGGACTGAACACAGAACTCTCACAGATCACTGAGCAACCACAGAGCATGAAGACAAGGATTGCCGTGGTTTGTCTGGCAGAGGTGATGATTTAAGTATGCTTGTGCCCAGTAGTGTTGAGCGGAATATGCCATATTCGATTTCGCGATATTTCACGAATATATAGAAGAATATTTGTGAAATATTCGTTAATATCGAATATTCATGATATTTTATAAAAAAAAAATGTTTGCGAAATTTCGCTAATGCGAATGCGAAATTGATTGCGGAATTCTCGTCTGCGCATGCTCATGCGCGCGAACAACACGCGAAAATGGAGATCATTTCCTATAGGAAGCACAATGCTAAGCTCTAAGTTCGCAATACACAGGAAAAACGCACAGAAACACTCCACTCTCTCTAGCCACCTTGTGAATTTGCACTGAAATACTGCTGGGAGTGATCTTATATAATGGTCGTGCAGGCAGGTTCCTATTGGTTCCTATTGGTTGCTAACCTTTGACAACTGTGGTAGGAGAACTCTGATTGGCTCTGATGCAAAAGAAGGGCAGAGAAAGTATTCGCGAATATTCGTAATACGAATATTCGCATTGCGAATATTCGGCAACATAAAAGGATCGCCTCAGCTACTCGGCCCAGGGTCTCTAATCATACCAGCAATGCTTTTAGACGTCGATGGAGATCACTAGGATGTGATCTGTTTTAAAAATAAATTTGAAAAAATATGAATATTCGCAATAGCGAATATTCACCGCGATATTCGAGTTATTCACGAATACTCGAATATGCAATATTCGTAATGAATATTCGCAATGCGATTATTCGTGAGCAACACTAGTGCCCAGCACAATGTGGGCACAGGCTAGCAAGGAGTGAAGAGAGAGGACAATTGTGTTGTACCTACTGTGCCTAGTGTGGGTAATCCCCAACAATACACATAACATAATGCAGCAATACAGGGAAACAATACCCTCAACAACTTGTAAATGTGTCAGCAGATGTTGGACATAAGCAGCTGGAGGTTCACATACCTTAGCGTGGACAGTAGATATCTGTAAAACCCGAGGTTCAATACTGAGCAGAGAAATTGTCATACCAAGGGACCACTAATGAGGTACTGATGACAAGTGGTGGAGGACCAGAACTTGACTTTTCAAGCTTGGATCACCATTGGCATAACAGAGCACTCCTGTCTTGGAACGTCTGTGGTGCTCTAGAAGATAGGTAAAGGCAACTCTATGTGCTTGCTTCAGATTAAGCAAGTTTGTGACATACAGTAAGCTGATTGTAGTAAGAAACAGCTAACAACCAATTAGATACCTTCATTTAAAGGTCACCTGCAATCTCCCACAGCCCAGCCCCCTCTATTTCCAAAAAAATAAAACTCTCCAATGATGTTTTTACCTATCTGAGACCACCATGCTGTGGCCTTACAATGCACCCTTTCCTGTTGTGGAGGCCAGTAATATAACGCTGACAAATCTAGACCTGCTGCCAAATGGTCTTGTTGCCACTATCTCTCATAACGTCACCATGTGGACTCTGTAAAAAGAAAGGATCCTGCAGCAGGAATTATTCAATCCTTCACCAGCGCAGAGGGTATTGGAAGAAGACCCCTCACAAAATATTTACCTGTCTTTGACAGGTATCCTGTCCCCCCTCCCCCAAAAGGTGCCAATTATGGCACCGGAGGGGGGGAGAAACCCAATAAGTGGAAGTTCCACATTAGGGTGGAGCTCCGCTGTAAGTGCTCATACTTTTATTAGTTAATTTAATTTCAACCAAATGTTTCCTTTTACAGCAAAAGTCATATTCCTATATCCAGGAGTAGCTTACTGGTTGCTACTGGTAGGGCCTCATTTTAATTACCTTGATAGCATGCTGCATACATGGTTGCCCTTCAAGTGTACCTGTCATCTTTGTGTAGCACAGGAGGCAGAAACCGTTTTGTGGGTTATTCCAATATTTAGCTGACTCAGAACTTGTGACATTGCTCTGGCTTGGCTTTACTAAACCTGCCCCCATTCACCTTTTTTTTTTTTTTTTTTTTTTTTACAATTTCTTTATTTTTCAAATAATTTTCCAACATCTATACAAAACATGGGAGATAACATTCATGTTAGCTAAAAAACAAAAGCAAAATGCATTCAGTTATCTTAGTACACCCTTTAATCCTCAGTTAAAACACTTACAAGAATTGGGTAGGGAGCGTCCTAGATCATTTCCTGCCTTTTATTGCTTACTATTTCTTGTGTCACTGAGACTGAATTATTTTATTAAGAAATGGAGCCTTTGTGGTTTGACAGACAATGTAATGGTGGTTAGTAAGAATAATACCAATATATTGTGTCACTGTTCATACTGTTGGAAAACAGGTTTAACCACTTGACGGATGGGCCAGCCACGGATTCTGCAAGTACAGTGCATACATAGCTGTTAGTATGCAGGGACATACTGTATATATAATACACTGAGAGCTGTACTGTGTTAGCTGGAAATTTAATAACATTACGTTGCTAATACTAAAAAAGTGAACGTTTTTGGCAGACCCCAGTCTGTAATAACAAGAGGCTAACCTGACTTCAAGACTGTTAAAAGTAGCAGCCAAGAATCCACTATTGCTGTCTATGAAGAATATAGGTGGTGCTTAATTCTAAATGTCCTGGGATTCTGCAATTTGGCAAATCCTCTAAAATTGCAGAAGAAGAAGACGATTGTCCAATGTGTTTGTGGTTTTGCACTGATTAGCGAAGTGGCTCATTTGTCCCACATTTAAAATGTGAAGTGTTTAATATGGCGATGGGAAAGCACGTCTCACAAAGCTTCCAAAAAGCTTACTTAGCCCAGAGCAGCATTTCCACTTATTTCTAAATCTGCTTCTAAAAAAATAAAGCTTTCGTTTTTGGCATGTAATGTATTAAGACAATCATTAACCTCTACGATTTACAAGAGAAAATGCATTAAAAAGCATTTAGAGACATTCCTACGATTCCATGAAATTCACTAAACTCCCAACTAAATGCTTCTAAAGGAAAGGATTATCGGTTCTTAGAGTTAAAATATAAAGCATGTTCCTTTGTCTCTGCTACAAAAGACTAGTCTCTTTTCTTGGGACCACACCCAGGTACAAGAAAGGCTTTCCCAGACCTCTACAGATGTCAAGACATACAGATAATGATCTTCATCAACCAAGCCTATTCACTAACAAAGCTTATAGCCTCTCTCACCACGAGAAGAATATCACCTACTAAAAGGCACATGAAAGGAGAGCAATGTTATTTTTTCAAAATAATTAAAAGAACAGCTGATCTCAGACTATCCAAATAAAACGTAAAGTCACACTGTAGTCAAGTACAGGCAGTGCCCGGGTTACAAACATCCAACTTACCAACGACTCCTACTTACAAACGGAAAGAGACAACAGGAAGTGAGAGGAAATCTACCCCTAGGAAGGGAAATTCACTCCCGTAGGAGTCATGATGAGAAAAAGGTGTCTCTACTGAAGCTTTATCACCAGTCCTTGTTTTCACAACAACCCAAAATGTACAAAATCACAGGGACAGAAAAGGAGGTAAAATCTTCTGAATGGGGCACAGGCAGAAAAAAATAATGGTACAGGGATGTTAACCTTTCCCTACGCTATCCAAAAAAACGCAATGTTTTTTTTTTTGGCTGGAGCGGAGCTACATTACATTTTTTTACCTGTTCCAACTTACAAACAAACTCAACTTAAGACGAGATATAAGACCCAAAAGTGGAGTTCCGCTTTAAGTGATCCCCTGACATGCCATATTTGGCATTTATATTGGGGGGGGGGGATACCCTGTTTTTAGAGACATCCAGCTTCTACTTATTCCACGGCACCAGAACAAAGTTCACCTCTCCCCCTCCCACCCAGAAATCTTCTGGGACACATCACAGGTCCCAGAAGATTGTGCAGGCAATCGCAGCACGGCTCACGCATATGCAGTGCGTGCCCGGCTGTGAAGTCACAACCGGGTGCCCACAGTAGTGAAGCCAGCGCCTTGGAGAGGATGGGAAGAGGAGCGGGGCTCCGTACGCCAGGATCGCTGGATCGTGGGGCAGGTGAGTGTCCGATTATTAAAAGTCAGCAGCCACACTTTTTGTAGCTGCTGAATTTTTATACGTTTTTGGGCAGAACTCCACTTTAAGAACAAAGCTACAGACCCTATCTTGTTTGTAACCCGGGGACTGCCTGTATTAAACTTTTACATTTAGACCCCTTTAACACTGGCACCGCTCCACGTTAGCAGCACTATTTGGATGCTAGTGGGGCGCTATTAAACCCCCGCTAGTGGCCAAAGAAAGGGTTAAATGCGCCCGCAATGCACTGCTTTGCAGACCCTTCGGCGTGGTGCCCATTCATTTCAATGGGTAGGGGCAGTGGCAGAGAGGTGTTTACACAGCTCCTAAACCACTCCAAAGATGTTGCTTGCAGGATTTTTTCTAATGTCCTGCAAGTGCACCGCTCCAGTGTGGAAGCCCTCGGGCTCTCACACTGGGGCTACAGGGGAGGCATTTTTCAGGCACTTTACAGGCTTTATTTTTAGCCCTATTAGTGCCTGAAAAACATCTCCAGTGTACAAGGGGTCTTAAAGCTTAACTCCAAGCAGATACAAAAGACACAAATAATGCAGATCTTCTTTTTTAAATGTATTTTTTTATATGCAAGTTGTTCAAGTAACTGAACTTGGCTTGACATCAGTCCCTGGAGTGCCTTGTACAGAAGAACGAGACAGGAGCTGCTGAACTGGTCAATATTCAAACCATCTATGGCAGTGATGGCGAACCTTGGCACCCCAGATGTTTTGAAACTACATTTCCCATGATGCTCATGTGCTCTACAGTGTAGGTGAGCATCATGGGAAATGTAGTTCCAAAACATCTGGGGTGTCAAGGTTCACCATCACTGATCTATGGCTTACCCCCTCCTCTTCCCTTTACTTTTATATGATTTATTGCTGATGGGATTTATTTGTTGATATGTGGTGGGTGTTATGGGGAGCTACTCGGAGCACATAGCTGGACCACTGTTGGTCCCGTAACCTTACATGGAGGCATCGTGTGGTCCCTCGCCCTTGGTCCCTCTGGCTCGCGGGGGGTGGAGGGTGGTAGTTGAAGGCCTTGGTGCCCCCCCCCCCTCCGCCCTGACCGTGGGTTACGGGCCCGGACTCGGGCTCTGATGTTTCCATTTTAGTATTTTTTTTTCCTTTTAAAGCTCCCCCTCCATGATACCTGCCCCGTCTCTTATGAGGCTGCCGCCCATCTAGTTATCTTACTATCCCATTGCCTCGAGGATCGCTGTGGCTGCTAGGGCCTCCTTAGGTGGTTGGCTGCTGTAGCGGTCCTTCGAGTAATAACCGCATGTGTTATTGTTTATACACGCGTGTTCAGTGTGATCTGTTTAAGATTTGCTTACGACTGTTGGCAGCCCTGCGAGGCTTTCATTTTAGTATGCAGCATCCTGTTGGACATGCTTGTCCTTTGTTTGTATGATTTTCTCTTTTATTTGGTTAATAAATACTGATTACACAAACCAGCTATGGCTAGCCTAAGCTGTGCTGAAATTGAGCATGCTGACAACAGGAGATGTCAGAGTGAGAGGAAATGTAACTTATCAGTTTGCTGCATCTCTTTGATTGTCTAGTCAAAGGCTCAGAAAGGGACAAGACCTATAAGGCTGGCCGTAGGTGATATGAATTTCTTTCCTTCCACTACAGATGGAAGGAAAGAAAACTGCTTGATTCCTCCATCAATTCAGTCAGTGTTGATGGGGGAATGCCTCCTGCTGCGCTACTGAATTCTGCCAGTGGGGGGCGCAGGGAGCATTCCCTGGCTGGCAGAATATAATAGTTACTGCTACAGTAGCAGCTTTAGTATGAACAAAGCTCCACTTTCATGTATGGCATTCCCATGTTGTCCAGAGAAAGTCTCATTTAAAAATATGTGTAAAATCTCATGCTTAATATGAGTAAAGACTGCTTCACGTTTACTACTCCTTGGATACAAGGAGGAAGGAGATAATGAAAGAAATTGAAAAAATAAAGAAAGATTTATCAAAGAATTATAACAAACACAGTGTCTCAACATGTAATTAATAAAAAACAAGTTCAATAAAACAAGTGTTCATGTGTATTAAATATAATTTTGATTGTATTCCGCCAACTGAATGTGCTATGCGCCGTTCCCAGTGATAATACAATACATCGTATGAAGATTAAATTGGCCTCTTACCAAATCACACTGATCTCCAGATTATAGGAGATCATCTAACGTAGGAGGTAAGTAAATGCTGATGCCTGGTCACATCCTTTGTCTGTCTCCCGACCTCCGAGATTAACACCGGCAGTTCCATTATAACCTCTCGTTTTCTGTTTAACCCTTTTAATGCCTCCAGTGTCTGTCATATACAAGTGTCAGTGTGGGGTGAGTGTGTGAATCCTGTAGAAGTCGGCTTTCATATGAAAAATGCTTTCTCTGACTCCTGGAAGCTAATGGAGGACAATTTGTGCTCTATTAGCTTCAATGGAGGGCATGTGAGACATCAGAGATCTAAAAGACTCCTGATGTGGCATCAAAGAGAACAAATCATAACATCATCACATCACATAGGGGACTCTAATAATAACTAGTGTTGCTCACGAATATTCGCATTGCGAATATTCGCTACGAATATTGCATATTCGAGTATTCGCGAATAACACGAATATCACGGTGAATATTCGCTATTTCGAATATTCGAATTTTTTCAATTTTTTTTTTAGAACAGATCACATCCTAGAGATCCCCATCGACGTCTAAAAGCATTGCTGGTATGATTAGAGAACTTGGGCCGAGTAGCTGCAGCGCTCATTTTATATTGCCGAAAAATCGCAATGCGATTATTCGGCAATAGCGATATCGCGCGACTATTTTATATTGTAATATATCACGAATATTCTGAGCCAATCAGAGTGCTCCATTCCGCATTTCTCGAAATTTCGCAATTATTTTGTATTGTAATATATCACGAATATTCTGAGCCAATCAGAGTGCTCCATTCCGCATTTCTCGAATATTCGCAATTATTTTATATTGTAATATATCACGAATATTCTGAGCCAATCAGAGTGCTCCATTCCGCATTTCTCGAATATTCGCAATTATTTTATATTGTAATATATCACGAATATTCTGAGCCAATCAGAGTGCTCCATTCCGCATTTCTCGAATATTCGCAATTATTTTATATTGTAATATATCACGAATATTCTGAGCCAATCAGAGTGCTCCATTCCGCATTTCTCGAATATTCGCAATTATTTTATATTGTAATATATCACGAATATTCTGAGCCAATCAGAGTGCTCCTTCCGCATTTCTCGAATATTCGCAATTATTGTGTATTGTAATATATCACGAATATTCTGAGCCAATCAGAGTGCTCCTTCCGCATTTCTCGAATATTCGCAATTATTGTGTATTGTAATATATCACGAATATTCTGAGCCAATCAGAGTGCTCCTTCCGCATTTGCCGAATATTCGCAATTATTGTGTATTGTAATATATCACGAATATTCTGAGCCAATCAGAGTGCTCCTTCCGCATTTCTCGAATATTCGCAATTATTTTGTATTGTAAAATATCACAAATATTCTGAGCCAATCAGAGTGCTCCATTCCGCATTTCTCGAAATTTCGCATTGGCATTCGCAATTCGCATTCGCAATAGCGAAAATTCGCAATAATTTCATTTCCAAAAAATATCACGAATATTCGTATTTAGCGAATATATCTCGAATATTCGACTATATATTCGAGATATATCGCGAAATCGAATATGGCATATTCTGCTCAACACTAATAATAACGGGACAAAGAACCAGCCCAGGTGATGACAACTGGATCCCTAGGCTAGTGAGAACCTGTTTAATAAAAGTAATTTGTAGCTGCTGCCTTTTAATTTTTCTGCCGAAGTTCCTATTTAGAGGGCTATGTAGCCAAGTCAAAAAGAAGCCTTGAGATTGCTTCTGTAGTGCACCCCATTTGTAATGGTAATATGAGAATCCCTGCCTGTTTTTCAGGAGAACTATGCTGTACACCAGGGATATGCAATTAGCAGACTTCCAGCTGTTGCAGAACTACGGGTCCCATGAGGCATTGCAAGACTCTGTCAGCCACAAGCATGACACCCAGAGGCAGAGGCACGGTGGAACTTGTAGTTTTGCAACAGCTGGAGGTCCACAAATGGCATATCCTTGCTGTACACACTTACTGCAGGCTACTTTCTGTCTCTTCCTTGCTGGCATAAATGATTGCCCTTTAGGTACCCACACACAAGGGCTTCTGACTGTTACAGTAAGAATGATTAGAACCTTGAATGATGAATTCTTAAACCAAGGCACAGATCTATTATGCATAAGCTCCTCAAAGGGCAGTACACTTGGACTAATATTTAATCACTTGCTTACTGGGCACATACACCCCCTTCCTGACCAGGTGAAATTTCAGCTTCCGGCATTGCGTCGATTTAACTGACGATTGCACGGTCGTGCGACATGGCTCCCAAACAAAATTGATGTTCTTTTTTCCCCACAAATAGAGTTTTCTTTTGGCGGTATTTGATAATCTCTGCGGTTTTTATTATTTGCACTATAAACAAAAAAAGAGCGAAAAATTTGAAAAAATAATCAATATTGTTTACTTGTTGCTATAATAAATAGCCCAATTTAAAAAAAAAATTCTCAGTTTAGGCCCATACGTATTCTTCTACATATTTTTGGTAATTTTTATTATTATTTTTTTACTAGTAATGGCGACGATCTGCGATTTTATTGAGACTGTGACATTATGGCGGACACATTGGACACTTTTGACATGTTTTTGGTGCCATTCACATTTATACTGTGATCAGTGCTATAAATATGCACTAATTACTGTATAAATGTGACTGGCATTGAAGGGGTTAACACTAGGGGGTGAGCAAGGGGTTAAATGTGTACCCTGCAATAGTGTTCTAACTGTGGGGGGAGGGGGGTGACTGGGGGAGGTAACCGATATGTGTCCCTATGTGCAAGGGACACAGATCGGTCTCCTCTCTCCCTGACAGGACGCGAATCCACGTCCTTGTCCTGTAAACGCTGATCGCGAGTGCCTGGAGGACATCGCGGCCGCCAGGCACGCGCATCTCAGGGATGCGGCAGGCACGCGCTCACGCGCCCCCCAGTAGCCTGGAGAAGCGACTTTATACGGCGGCTCAGAGAAGTAGAACCACCCTGCGGCCGTACAAAGTCATACGGCCGTCGGGAAGTGGTTAAAGAGTTTCTAAACCAAGGACCCTGCATACACTATATCTGGTCTCCCACAGAACATGGAAATGCAATTATTTTAGTAAATATATACTGCTAAATACCTTTTCTCATCAGCAGTATATAGGAGTCGTATGACTTCTATCAGTGTCTGGTTAAAGCATGTAGGAGGAGTTTTCATTCTACTCTGACTGTCTTATGAGGCTGCCAGACCCCTGAGCCTCTGTTTGGACTTCGCTTATTGGCCCTGTCACCCTTCCAAGGGAAACAAAATAATTTGCCAGCAATACACACCAAACTGAGCATGTGCAGAGTGCCCCCTAGGCTCTGTTCTACCAGGAGATGGATTGGGAACAGTAAAAGAAAGGGAGGATCAGAGAAGACAGGATCAAACAGCCTTTTTTACACAATGCAGAGAATTAACCCCTTAGGTTCCACAGTGAGTATAACAAGCATGCTTTACTGCATATACAGACTGATTTTACTGTTGTGGGTTTACATTTGCACAGAATATAAACCTCTCCAAAAAATCCCAACCTTTCTTAAAGCGGAATTTCACCCTGAATATAAGCCCTCCCATGTGATCCAGCATACTGGCGTCAGCGCCAGTATGCTGTTTTTTTTTTTTTAAATCCATGTACTTACTGTCTTATTCAGAATTTTATTTTTTTTACCCCGCGGTGGACGGCGCCAGTATAGCGCGTCACATCTTACGAAAGTTCCCTGAAAAGGACTCGGGTAATCTCGGCGAAAATGCGGCGCCTGCGCACAGACCTAGGAGCTGACTGCGCAGGCGCCGTATTTCTCAGAGTCCGGAGAAATACGGCGCCTGCGCAGTCAGCTCCTAGGTCTGTGCGCAGGCGCCGCATTTTCACCGCGATTACCCGAGTTTTGGGGACTTTCGTAAGATGTGACGCGCTATACTGGCGCCGTCCACCGCGGGGTAAAAAAAATAAAATTCTGAATAAGACAGTAAGTACATGGATTTAAAAAAAAAAAACAGCATACTGGCGCTGACGCCAGTATGCTGGATCACATGGGAAGGACTTATATTTAGGGTGAAACTCCGCTTTAATCTCTCAATCATCAGAATTCATCTACTGTCATTTTCTTTTCTCTATCTATGCAATCTGGTTGTCACATAAATGTGTTGGAATCATTGAAATCATGTAACAATTTGACTCCACATTTGAGTGCCTCTAGAGTTTTTTTTTTTTTTTTTGTTCAATAATAGCTTCAAAAAGAAGCAAAGTATAATGGCTCATTCCCAGAAAACATCAAAGCTAAAGAGCAAATGATTTGTATAACAATGCTTCATGTTTTTTTTTTTTCTCCTGAAAAGTAGTGAATGCAAGCACTTGTATAAAATGTTTTTCTTTTTTTTCCTTGCTGCACCATGATGTCAGAATAGAGGTTATAGAGTTCCCATATATTTGATACAGCCACAAAGTGCAAGAAGCACTCAGTGTCACAGAACATTGTTCTTTGTATTTACACACTGAACCATATAATCCAGTTGACCAGAGTTCAAGGGTTTGCTATTGTGCATTAACACGATGCTGTTAAACCCACAAACCTATTTAAATTGTACGCCTTACTCCCCATTTCACCATCCAATGTCAATTTTGCTACTTCTAATTTAATGTTGTTAAAATGAAATGGGTAGCTTAGACTATAAATTCACCTTCAATTCATTTCCATCACGGTTTTTGGCTTTACAAATTGATTGCATTTAAGGGCCAGCAAAGCCAGATCATAGCTTGCCCTATGTAAAGCATTTGCCCGTATCATAAAAATACAAATACATTTTATTTTATAAAGTGGAGCAATTGTTAGGTTTTGTTAATTATAAAGATGCAGTGTATCGGACAGCAAAGCTGAGTATTGTTTAAAAATGAGAAGCGCCAACATTTTTTTAAATAAAAAAATGAAAACCAAAACTGACCATTATATAGCCATAAATTAAAGGGTCACTAAAGGAAACATTTTTTTTTGCTGAAATGACTGTTTACAGGGTATAGAGACATAAAAGTTAACTGATTCCTTTTCAAAATGATTAAAAATAGATAAAAATCAATCATATAATGTGCCTGCAGGTTAGTTTCACTTTTGAACTGGCTTCATGTATCTGCAAAGTAGAAATAGACACACAGAACAAAAACAAACAAATCCAGGGCAGTGTTTTGTTTTTAAAATGAATCTGATAGGTTCTGGGAAGTTTTAGACACACAGTAATGACAGCTTAGAACACCGTGAGAAAGCTCCCAGCACTGTGGTTATAAGGAAACAGACAAGAAGGAAGTGTGGAGAACAGAGCAGGATTACAGCAACTTCAAAGCAAAAACGAACAATAAGGACATGAAACCAGTACAGCAGTAAGGTAAAGGAAGCTATTTAGCTAAAAAAAAAAATCCTTTAGTGATCCTTTAATTTGATACCACAAAGGTAGGGTTCAGCTGTTGTGACTATATTTTGTCAGAGGGCAGCAGAGCAATGTTATAGCTGGGGCTTTTTTCTGGGTTAGACCTACCTAACTTGGCAGAATTCATAAGTAAAATGTAATAACTTACATAACTGGATGGCATTTAGAGGCATGGGGGGGTATTTACTAAAACTGGTGCACTCAAAATCTGTGCATGATAGCCAATCAGCTTCTAAATTCAGCTTGTTCAGTCAAAGGAGTTGTAAAGTCAGATTTTTTTTAAAAATCTAAATGCATTCAATGCATTTCGATTAAAAAAACGTGTGTGTAGCATCCCCCCCTCCCAGCCCCCACCCCCTAATTACTTTCCTGAGCCCCATTTCTCTCCAGCGATGTCCACGAATGTCTAAAGCCCTGTACACACGATCAGTCCATCTTATGAGAACGGTCTGAAGGACAGTTGGTCCTGACTGATGGTCTGATGTGCCTACACACCATCAGTTAAAAAAACGATCGTATCAGAACGCGGTGACGCTTACGTGTTTTAACACAACGACGTGCTGAAAAAAAACGAAGTTCAATGCTTCAAAGCATGCATCGACTTGATTCTGAGTATGTGCGGCCTTTTAATCGATGCTTTTGCATACTAACGATCGGTTTTGACCCATCGGTCAGGCTTTCATCAGTTCTATTTTTTTTGACTGAAGGATAAATGACTGATGGGGCCCACACACGATCGGTTTGGACTGATGAAACGGACCTTCAGTTGGTTTTGACTGATCGTGTGTACAGGGCTTAAGCCATCCGGGACACTCCTTCTGATTGGCTGAGACACAGCAACAGCCTCATTGGCTCCTGCAGCGGTCAATCAAAGTCAGTCAGCCAATCAGGGGAGAAAAGGGGTGGAGTTGGGTCAGGGCTCCGTGTCTGAATGGACACACAGAGCTGTGAGACATATCGAGTGCCCCCATAGAAAGCTGCTGACTGTGGGGGCACTCGATAGGAGGGAGGGGCCAGGAGTAGTGTTGAGCGGAATACGCCATATTCGATTTCGCGATATTTCATGAATATATAGAAGAATATTCGTAAAATATTCGTTAATATCGAATATTCGTGATATTTTATCAAAAACAAAAATTTTGCGAAATTTCGCGAATGCGAAATTGATTACGAAATTCTTGTCCGCGCATTCGCATGGTCGTGCAGGCAGGTTCCTATTGCTTGCTATGGAGGTTGCTAACCTCTGACAACTGTGGTAGGAGAACTCTGATTGGCTCTGATGCAAAAGAAGAGCAGAGAAAGTATTCGCAAATATTCGTAATACGAATATTCGCATTGCGAATATTCGGCAACATAAAAGTATCGCCTCAGCTACTCGGCCCAGGGTCTCTAATCATACCAGCAATGCTGCGTCGATGGAGATCACTAGGATGTGATCTGTTTTAAAAATAAATTTGAAAAAATACGAATATTCGCAATAGCGAATATTCACTGCGATATTCGAGTTATTCGCGAATACTCGAATATGCACTATTCGTAACGAATATTCGCAATGCGAATATTCTTGATCAACACTAGCCAGGATCAGCAAAAGAGGGACCCTAGAAGAGGAGGATCCGGGCTGTTTTGTGCAAAACTAACTGCACAGAGGAGGTATAACATGTCTGTTATTTATTTTTATTTTTAAACCAGCCTTTACAATCACTTTAAAGTGGAGTTCCACCCAAAAATGGAAACTCCACTTTTTGGAATCCTTCCCCCCTCCGGTGTCACATTTCAGTTGGGGTTTACATCTACTTTTATTAAAACAATAGAGGCAGACAGTTCAGTAAATGCACAGACAGAACCCTACTGGTTCCACACCATGTTGTGCGCTCCACAAGGGATGGATTACTTTAATAAATTACTATTTACAGTAAAAGAGAATTTTGGAAATATACCAGCGTCCATATCAGATCACTGGGTACAATGAATATTTGTTGTATAGGCTTGGCTAAGCCGGTGTGGCTGTCAGTAATATTTAGTGCATTATTAATCAAAGCTGATTGGCCCCTATTACTTAACCTATATCGTATTACTGTTATCATTACTGTCCATATACTTGAGGACAGACTAACCTGACAGTGAAAAATGATAATTCATTGCAAACTTCTTGCTTTTCCATACTCAAGTTCATATGATATGCTAAAGCAAAATGAAAAGCTTCTGGTCATGCCATTTTCACCTAACACTATAGAAACGTTATTACTTTTCCTGTCTGAATGGTTGGGATTGTTTTAAGATTGTAAGTTGCTGGTCAACATATGTCAAACCTTTGCGTCATCGAGTGTTCCATTAACGGCCAAATCCATGCAAAGCCAAGTTGCTGACACTCTCCTCTAATGGACTCTTCACAATGTAGAATAAACAGATAGGGTTCTAGGTGTGAGAGAGGAATATGTTCCTTGTGGACGGGTATGGAGACTGCTGTCTTTGTAAGGAATACTTATGCTAGCCAAAAACGCATAGATTTCTATCATTCAACCAGCGGGCTAAACAAGAGAGATTGAATAGATTCCCTAGTTGGCTGTTTATCCAAACAGTGGCTACAGGCACTGCTCAATGGATACATTTCCAATAGGTTCTTTGAATTTTTTTCTATGAAAATTTGTTGAGTTGGGTGGTGCTGGCAGGGCCATCCATTGTTTAAATTGTATCTGATTTGGCAGGAATCTGTAGAAATTTAAGCTATAGATGGCTTTCTGAAAAAGTTGACAAACATACAGATGGCCACCCAAAACCACAATCGGTTTTAAGTAATAAAAAAAAATATATATTCTGTATATATACTATATATGAACTCACTGTAATTGAAGAAAGCAGCACACAGTCTGTAATCAGAGCAATGCAATCTGGTCCTCCCACTGACCATATACAGTACATAAGAAATTGATGTACTTAAAATTTTGAGGTGATCAGAAGTTGTACTGTACCCACCAACATACATTAAATTAGAAAAATAGACTGGGTGTAAACCTATATCGGTCTACGTCAAGTCTTTGTATTGATTTAATATATATATATATATATATATATATATATATATATATATATATTAATACAGTGGAATCTTGGTTTACGGGTAACGCGATTAACAAGCATTTTGAATAACAGTCAACTTTTAAGAAAAAATATTGACTCTGTATGCAAATGTTGTCTCACAAAATGAGTAGAATTCAAGCGAATAGGGCATGCAGTACCGCATTTGGCCTGAAGTGCGAGGGCGCCGGAGCCAAGCAGAGCCGAGTGGAGCTGATCAGACCTGTTTGGAAATATTTGTAAAAACTCTGAAATACTCCATTCCCAAGCCTTTCTAATGTTTTCAGAGTTCATCCAAGCTGTCCCCGTTTCCGAGGCTCTCCGGCACCCCCCACCTCTGTCCACATGCGGCATTGCATGCCATAGAAGTCAATGCAGAACAAATCATTTTCGTTTTCCATTGACTTCTATGGGGAAACTCGCTTTGATATGCAAGTGCTTTGCATTATGAGCTTTCTCCTGCTCGTAATCTAAGGCTGCGTACACACGATCGAACATGTCCGCTGAAACTGGTCCGCAGACCAGTTTCAGAGGATATGTTCGATCGTGTGTACTGCCTATCGGACCGTTTTCCAGCGGACCAAAGTTTCAAAACATGCTTTAAAACCTGTCCGCTGGAAACCTGTCCGTCGGACAGGTTCGATGGTTAGTACACAAAATCATCTAACCAAAAACTCGCGCATGCTCATAATCAAGTCGACGCATGCTTGGAAACATTGAAGTTCGTTTTTTCATCACGTCGTTGTGTTCTACGTCACCGCGTTCTGGTCCGAGGGGATTTTGGTCCGATGGTGTGTACGCACATCAGAGCAACAGACCACTTCAGCATGGTCAGATAAAAACGGTCCGTCGGACAAGTTTCATCGGACATGTCTGATCGTGTGTACGTGGCCTAAGGTTCCACTGTATATATATATATATATATATATATATATATATATATATATATATATATATATATATAGTAAATCAATACAAAGGTTTGGCATGGACCGATATAGGTTTACACCCAGTCTATTTTTCTAATTTAACGTATGTTGGTGGGTACAGTACAACTTCTGATCACCTTTGATGACGTGCAGCAGATATCGGTACTGGCGCACACTGTGTCAGGCAGCTGGCCGTTCAATTCTTCCAAAGTACCAAACAGTGCTGACTTTTTCTGTCTGTATACAGCAAATTCTCTCTCCCATAGAGATAAATAGAGTTTCTCTTTCACCTGCAGAGAGACATCAAATAAAAAATATATCTGATATCAAGCTACTTTGGGATTCATTTATAAAAGCAAGAGGAAACAAAACTGGATTTACTTCCTTCCACTGCGCTCCCCAGCAGCCAATGAGATTCTAGTTGTCTCATTTCTAGATAATACCTCCACTATTCTTCTGGTTTTATAAAGATTCCTAATGTATCACAAATATACTTTATGATTGTGCTTCACACACCCATAACGAGTGCTCACAACCAGGGCCGGGACAAGGGGTGGGCAGGAGGGACGGCTGCCCCTGGCGCAATGGTTTATTGCAGGGATGGGGGGGGCACCCTGACCCTAGCCCTAATGGAAAGGGGGGCACCGTTTGGCATCTTTGCCCTGGGCGCTGGATGACCTTGTCCCGCCACTGCTCACAACATCTCAGTTCTGAGACAGAATTCCTTTTCTACAGGGTTAATAAAATAAATGAATATGTCATTTAAGTCACGTTTATATATCTTGGTGAAAGGATTTATGGATCTTAAGATGATACAATTAGCAAAAATACCATTAATGCCATGTCTTCTTTAGACACATGCTCTATGGCCTCGTACACACGAGCGGATATGTCCGCTGAAAACGGTCCGATGGACCGTTTCAGCAGACATCTCCGATCGTGTGTATGGGCTAGCGGACAGATTTGTCCATCGGACAAATTTCAAAGCATGCTTTGAAATTTGTCCGCTACAAACCTGTCCGGCGGATATGTCCGCTGGTTAGTACGGGAAACCAGCGGACATATCCTCCCGCACATGCGTCGTATCCTGTGAATGGATCCAACGCATGCACGCGGAAGTGTTTACTTCCTGGTGCGTGACGTAGCGGTGACATGGCGGCGTCAACGTCACCGCCGCGTCACCGCCATGTCAGCGCGCCGTCCGCCGGCGGGGAATTTGATCCGATGGTGTGTACACGCCATCGGACCAAACTCCAGATCGGACATATCCGATGGAAACGGTCCGCGGACCGTTTTCATCGGATATGTCCGATCGTGTGTACAAGGCCTATGACACCATTTTACCTTTCATTAGCTATAACTGGTAAGGCAAGGGGTTAATTTCTACTTTTATTAAAGAATCATAGTGATGCTCAATTAGGGGTTCAGTATGGGGCTTTGTGGTTCAGAATATCAATGCTGGAGGAACCCACAACCAACAGGGATGTTTAATCTTACTGTAGGTACAACTGACTTATTCACAAACCATTCCCTTCCCACCATGCTTTTTCTGATGTTTTAAAATGTTTTAAAATGATAAATGATAAGAAATTATAAAATATTTTTTTTTTCTGTAGAAACAAAAAATCCAAGTTACCTCCAGTGCCAGTCACATGATATAATATCATAACATTCGTTAAAACAGCAGCCCTGCCTGAACTTTTGTTCTATATATGATGTAAAGCGCTGCGTAAACTGGTGGCGCTATATAAATCCTGTATAATAATAATAATATATTCAGAAGAAAGGAAAATATGAGAAGTTTACAGGAGAACTTCAGGTAGATCTTCACCTATTTAATTCCTTTAATCTGCTCCATACCCCCAGTTTCTTCAGCTGGTCATATGCAGTTCGAATTCCTAATCAACTTGACGAGATTCGAACCATGTATCGGTAGGCTGAACGTACCCAAGTTGTAACCAGCCTGGCCTGTCAGATTTTACATGTGATTATTGCTAGAGGCTGTTATAGCTGCTAGCAATAATCAATGAGTTGTCCCGGAGGAGACGGCACCCCCCCCCCCATCCCCGCTGGGAGAACACAATGACTCTGCAGGAGGATCAAGCTATCTTGTTTCTGGCAGCCAAAAGAAAATTGCTCTGTCTATTGCTGGCCTTAAGCCCTGTACACACGATCGGAATTTCCGATGGAAAAAGTCAGACAGACTTTTTCCATCGGAAATTCAAACCATGTGTATGCCCCATTGGAAAACATGTTCTCTTTTACTCCGATGGAATTCCATCGGAATACCGATGTGAGTTTGGTCGGACAAAAGTCTGATCGTGTGTACAGGGCTTAACACAAGAGCAAATCATTATTACTGCTAGCCATAGTAAATACATTTAATTTGGTTTGGCCTGCCCCTTTCTTGTTCCTAAGCATGGATGGAGCAAAAAAGCCACCAGCAGCCTCCAGGGATGTCTACCTCACATATCCCAAGAGGCAGTGGGCTGAAGCTTAGCTTTGCGTTATTTAGGACCTGGCAGAGCACCCAGCAGCAAGTCTGCACGTGAACAGGATCTTGCATGTGCGTTAACACACCGTGGGCTCTTTCGAGTCTCAAGTACCTAGCAGAGCCCTGTGGCATGTCTGTTCATGCAGGAGAATCTTGCACGCAGGTCAAGGCTTTGTCAGGCCCCAAAGGTCATGCATGTGGGGGATCTTGCAATCAGGAATGAACAACCTGGAGAAAAGAGTTTCAAGATGGCAACATGGATGCAAAGAAGACTTTAGCTCAAGGAAGATACTGCTTGACTACATTTTTTTTTTTTACTATTATTATACAGTAAAACCTTGATTTGAGAGTAACTTGGTTTGAGAGCGTTTTGCAAGACAAGCATTTTTTTTTTATAAATTGTGCCTTGATATACAAGTGATGTCTTGATATAAGAGTAGCGTCATGTCACAACTAAGTATAAAAGAGAAGAGAGAAGCCTCTTAGTGTAGCAACATGGTTACATTTAATGAAGGTACAACATTTAGCAACTTATTGCTACACTAATCCACACAATCGGAATTTCCGATGGAATTTACCGTCAGAATTCCAAGGAAAATTACTTCCATCAGTCTTGCATACACACTGTCAGACTAAATTCAGACCGTGCAAAACGCGGTGATGTAAAACACTACGACGAGACAAGAAAAATTAAGTTCAATGCTTCCGAGCATGCGTCGACTAGATTCTAAGCATGAGTGGGTTTTTTGTCCATCGGAGTTGCACACAGGTGATAGTAATTTACGTTTTTTTTTTTATCGAAAAAAAAAATAAAACATGTTCCATTTCTAAACACTGATGGGAAAACGTCTGATGGGGCCCACACACAATCGGAATTTCCAATGAAAAAATTTTGATGAGGCCCACACACGATCAGAATTTCTGATGAAAATTCTTGTGTATGCGGCATTAGAGGTGCCTCTCTTCTATTTTATACAAGTTCTATTTGATATACAAGTGCTTTGGATTACAAGCATGTTTCTGGAACTAATTATGCTCGCAAACCAAGGTTTTATTGTACAGGCAAGATTATTAGAGAGATAACATTTAGTTTAAGGTATGGTAAAACCTCCCTATACATACTTTATAAATCATTTTAAGAGAGCAGTATACTTAGGATTGTAGGGAGCTAATTGGTAAAGATCCATTTCAATTATGTTTATTTATAAAACCTTTTTAACCACTTCAGACCTGCGCTATTGACAGAATACGTCAACAGCGCGGACCTGAGGCGCCAACTTAACGTCTTTGGACGTGATTTGTGTGCATTACCCGCGCGCGCCACTGGGTGGCGCGCGGCGGGTAAACACTGTCCCGCCGCATCGCTGGGGATCCGATGCATGTACCTGGCGGCCGCGATGTCCGTCGGGTACATGCGATCGGCGGGAAACCGAACAGATGACAGCAGGGACGTGGAGCTCTGTGTGTAAACACAGAGCTCCACGTGCTGTCAGCGGACAGGAGACCGATCTGTGTCTCTTTACATAAGGGACACAGCATCGGTCACCTCCCCCAGTCACCCCCCTCCCCCCACACAGTTAGAACACACCCAGGCAATACATTTAACCCCTTCCTCACCCCCTAGTGTTAACACCTTCCCTGCCAGTCACATTTATACAGTAATTAGTGCATTTTTATATCACTGATCGGTGTATAAATGTGAATGGTCCCAAATTTGTGTCAAAAGTGTCCGATATGTCCGCCGCAATATCGCAGTCGCAATAAAAATTGCAGATCACCACCATTACTAGTGAAAAAAATATTAGTAAAAAAAATCATAATTTTGCTCCCCATTTTGTAGGCGCTATAACTTTTGTGCAAACCAGTCGCTTATTGCGATTTTTTTTTTTTTTCAAAAATACGTCGAAAAATACGTATCGGTCTTAACTGTGAATTTTTTTTTTTTTTTTTTTTTTTTTTTAAATGGGATATTTATTATAGCAACAAGTAAAAAATATATATATTTTTTTTAAATTGTTGCTCTTTTTTTGTTTATAGCGCAAAAAATAAAAACCGCAGAGGTGATCAAATACCACCAAAATAAAGCTCTATTTGTGGGGAAAAAAGGACGCCAATTTTGTTTGGGAGCCATGTCGCACGACCGCGCAAATGTCAGTTAAAGCGACGCAGTGCCGGAAGCTGAAATTTCGCCTGGGAACGAAGGGGGTTTATGTGCCCAGTAATGAAGTGGTTAAACAAAAACAAAATGTGTCTTAATATATTCAGGACTACTCTGTGGTTGGACCATTGTAGTAAGTGATCTTTAAATATTTGAAACAAAATCACTTAGTAGACATTTTGTATTGTTGTAGCACAAGAAGAAGTTGTGTTTCTCCCTCTATCTCCTATCAAGGCTGTTCCTGTTCCTAAAACAGAGACCCCAGCCAACGTTGCTTAATGAAATAATACACAACTTGGCAGTCGTATATTCTGGCTATTTAAACAAAAGATTTCAAATGCTTTTAAACTCATCAATCTTAACCAATCAAAGGGGGTGTGATGCTGGGATGAGTTCAGTTGGTTTAAGGAAGTAATCTGCTTCCTTTAAGATTCGTCATGATGGAAGCAGCTCATGGCACGTTGAGGAGAGAGACATAGAATGGTAAATGAGTTGACTCTGAAACGTGACAAACTGCCTTGATGGAACATGGCTGCGGCCATGTAACTACTTCCATTGTTCAATTTCCTCCTTCAATCCAGCCAAAAGCAGCGAAAGGGCCAACAAATGTGGTTGTATTAAAGAAAATAAATGAGATTATGATTTGGTATACAGTTTGATAACTACAGAGTGCACAATGAAGTTTATTGGCAGTGGCCCCTAAAATATGGGAACTCTCACTAATCTTGGCAAGCGACTAGGATATTTCACTAATTTTGGCAACAGGGGATGTATAAACAAATTTTTGTTGCTCTGCTGAAATGTTTCTCAACTTAGATTGTGTTTAACCACTTCTTGTAGTTTCTCCAAGGAATTGTGTGCATAAATGGTAGAGAACAAAGGATGATTTGTTCCCTCTTGTATTTTAGCTTGTGTTATACAGTACTTTTAATGCATAATTAAGCTGAGAAATGGTAAAACAGCATATTGCTGGCAAACAAATGGTATGTATCATTCATAAGTACAGATGAGACATATGTGACGCAATGATTGGTAAGCCATTTAGGTCAAATCAAATTTTGAGTAACAAAGTGAAGGCACTTGGGCACTGGGACATGCTGCTCTAATTAATTAACGGAGTCACGAACTAAGAAAATTGTGCCAGCAAGAAAATCAGTTTGGCAATAATACCAGGCATGATTTCAAAATTAGAAAATCTAAGCCAGACATGACAAGCGAAAAATCTAGACTGGTTATGTGACATACTTGGAAATTTGTTAAATATACTGGAGCAAAACACAATTCTGAGGTATATTAGTGGTTGTTTCGTAAAAACAATCTACTCAAGACAAATGTATATTTATATACTGTATATTTATACATACTAGCGACTTTTATTTTAACTCTATATTCATTCAAGGATATATTTTTTTTATTTTTTTGCATCTGTTTATTTAATTACATGCATTCTATTTGTGTTCTCTAGATTGTCCCATCAGCTGAAAGTTTAAATCATATTTTGCAGAATAGCAGGAATAGATCTCAAAATGTGATTCACCATTGTTGTATATTTACAAACCCCATTTGCGCTGACAGCAGCTCAGCGAAGCTGGCCCCCCTACAATCAGCACAAATAAAAACTCAAGTGTGTTTCTTTAGTGCTACGTTTGTGCTGTTTTGTGCCGCAAAAAATTACGTTTGTGCTGCTTTTATTTTGAAGATATTAGCAATTGTTTTTTCCAGACTATGACATCATCTAGCCCCCCTACAAGCCCAAATGACACAAAACTGGTCTCATTAGTTAGTGCTACGTTTGTGCTGTTTTGTGCTGCTAATATTTCCGTTCTATCTTTTATCGTTTTTGCGTTATTAATGATTTATTAAAGGTCACCAAAGGTCACACAGCCCCCCTACAAGCCCAAATGACACAAAACTGGTCTGGTTGGTTAGTGCCACGTTTGTGCTGTTTTGTGCTGCTAATATTTCCGTTCTATCTTTTATCGTTTTTGCCTTATTAATGATTTATTAAAGGTCACCAAAGGTCACACAGCCCCCCTACAAGCCCAAATGACACGAAACTGGTCTGGTTGGTTAGTGCTACGTTTGTGCTGTTTTGTGCTGCTAATATTTCCGTTCTATCTTTTATCATTTTTGCGTTATTAATGATTTATTAAAGGTCACCAAAGGTCAATCAGCCCCCCTACAACGCCCAAATGACACGAAACTGGTCTCATTGGTTAGTGCTACGTTTGTGCTGGTTTGTGCTGCTAATATTTTTATTTGTGCTGTTATGGTTTTAAAGTTATAACAGTTTATTTATTTTTTTCAAACCCCATTCACTTTGCCCACCTTACAATCAGCACAAATAAAAACTCAAGTGTGTTTCTTTAGTGCTATGTTTGTGCTGTTTTGTGCTGTTTACATTTCCTTTCTATCTTTTATTGTTTTTGCGTTATTAATGATTTATTAAAGGTCACCAAAGGTCACACAGCCCCCCTACAAGCCCAAATGACACAAAACTGGTCTCATTGGTTAGTGCTACGTTTGTGCTGTTTTGTGCTGCTAATATTTCCATTCTATCTTTTATCGTTTTTGCGTTATTAATGATTTATTAAAGGTCACCAAAGGTCACACAGCCCCCCTACAAGCCCAAATGACACGAAACTGGTCTCATTGGTTAGTGCTACGTTTGTGCTGTTTTGTGCTGCTAATATTTCCATTCTATCTTTTATCGTTTTTGCGTTATTAATGATTTATTAAAGGTCACCAAAGGTCACACAGCCCCCCTACAAGCCCAAATGACACGAAACTGGTCTCATTGGTTAGTGCTACGTTTGTGCTGTTTTGTGCTGCTAATATTTCCGTTCTATCTTTTATCGTTTTTGCGTTATTAATGATTTATTAAAGGTCACCAAAGGTCACACAGCCCCCCTACAAGCCCAAATGACACGAAACTGGTCTCATTGGTTAGTGCTACGTTTGTGCTGTTTTGTGCTGCTAATATTTCCGTTCTATCTTTTATCGTTTTTGCGTTATTAATGATTTATTAAAG
Source organism: Rana kukunoris (assembly GCA_029574335.1). Lineage (NCBI taxonomy): Eukaryota > Metazoa > Chordata > Amphibia > Anura > Ranidae > Rana > Rana kukunoris. The sequence goes on along the minus strand of CM056050.1, from coordinate 556,346,900 downwards.
AGCTCAGCGAAGCTGGCCCCCCTACAATCAGCACAAATAAAAACTCAAGTGTCTTTCTTTAGTGCTACGTTTGTGCTGTTTTGTGCCGCAAAAAATTACGTTTGTGCTGCTTTTATTTTGAAGATATTAGCAATGTTTTTTTTACAGACTATGACATCATCTAGCCCCCCTACAACACCCAAATGACACAAAACTGGTCTTGTTGGTTAGTGCTACGTTTGTGCTGGTTTGTGCTGCTAATATTTTTATTTGTGCTGTTATGCTTTTAAAGTCATAACAGTTTATTTTATTTTTTCAAACCCCACTCACTTTGCCCACCTTACAATCAGCACACATAAAAACTCAAGTGTGTTTCTTTAGTGCTATGTTTGTGCTGTTTAAATTTCCATTCTATCTTTTATTGTTTTTGTGTTAATGATTTATCAAAGGTCACCAAAGGTCACACAGCCCCCCTACAATGCCCAAATGACACAAAACTGGTCTCGTTGGTTAGTGCTACGTTTGTGCTGTTTTGTGCTGCTAAAAAAATATTTGTGCTGTTATGGTTTTTGAGTTATAACATTTTTTTTGTTTTTTTCAAATCCCACTCACTACCCCCCCCCCCCCCCCCTTACAATCAGCACAAATAAAAACTCAAATGTTTCTTTCGTGCTATGTTTGTGCTGCTAATATTTTTATTTGTGCCGTTATGGTTTGTAATATATAGCAGCTTGTTTTTATTTGATAATAACCCACTCACTTTGCCCCCCATGTTATTAAATCTTAAAAACAAACATACTATTTGTTAGTGCTACTTTTGTCATAAAAATACACATTTGTGCTGCTTTTATTTTTAAGATAATAGCAATTTGTTTTTTCCCAGACAATGACATCACCCTGCCCTCCTGTCCCATACCTGGTTAGTGATCTCCTGGTTAGAAAGCAGCAATTGAAGCACAGCAAAGTATGAGTGCCTGTGATCAGTCCAATAGACTGCATGGTGGCACCAGTCAGCTGGTGGATGTGACAACAGAACCGGCTGATGGCATATAAGCTGGCACTGAGCTTGGCTGGCGGCAGACTGTGGGTAAGCAGCTGGAAGCAGGAGACAGGTGAAAGCTTGCTGGACTGAAGAGCTGTAGCAGGATGCAGGGTCAGATGAGCCGGGTCCATAATGGTCGGGCAGATCAGGCATAGACGGCAGACAACAGGATAGTTGGGTCACAAGCCAAATCAGCAATGGGAGTTAGATCAGGCAAGAACAGAAGGCAGAATCCAACGGAGGTCAGGAGCAAGCTGGGTTAGGATCAGAAGTCAAACACAGCAATCAGGAGCGAACACACAGAAGCTGCACACCAAACTGCAGCCTGTTTAAATAGTCTGTCTGGCGCCAGCATTGATGACAGGCTCACGCTCATCTGCCCGGCCAGTTGCCAGTCTGCGCATGCGCATATGTATGCACAGAGAGACATCATTTGTGCTATGGGCAAGCCTTTGCTGACAACCCCTACAACAGCCAAACAAAATGAAAAGGGGCTGGTTGGTTAGTGCCACGTTTGTGTTGGTTTGTGCCATTTTACTCTCCATTCTAGCTCCTTTTGTTTTTCATTTATTGTTGATTTAATAAAGGTCACCCAGCAGCCCTACAAGAGACACAAGACATGAAACCAGGCTGGTTGGTGCCTCCTTTGTGCTGGTTTGTGCTGTTTAAGTATCAGTTCTACTGCTTTTTGTTTTTCAGCTATTTACTATTTATTAAAGGTCAGTAAAGGTCACTGGGTTGGTTGGTTAGTGCCGCGTTAGTGCTGTTAAAATTACTATGTGTGCTGCTTTTTTATTGCAAAAGTTTTTTTTAATTAATCAAACCCCACCTCCCCCACTATAAAAGCATAAGGATGTGAAACTGGCTGATTAGTTAGTGCTGCTACTGTGCTGCTTAAACATCCATTCTCTCAGGTTTTGATATTTTAAGTTATTTTTTTTATATAGTATATACTATAGTTTTACACCATATTTTTGTACAATTTGTATGTAAATATAAGCAACTTTTGTTATTCCCTATGTCACTTACATAACTATAACTTTATGTACAGTATATTGCTATATTACATGCTATAATGGGTTATTTTTAGACCTTTTATTTGTGTTACATTGTAACCATGTTCATGTGTCTGCACATAACAAAATGTAGTTTTAGGCTCCTTTTACACATGCTGCCTGATCAGGTGCGCCTGTCCGTTTTTTCAGTCGTACCTGATCGGATCGGACACTCCATTCACCTCTATGGAGCAACAGAATATGTACATGTGCAGTACAGCGGTTTGGAGATTCTGATGGAATATGATGTCCAGGGGGGGCCCTGGCATCTTCAAAGTTAGGAATCCAAGACAATGTGATGGCAGACCCCATTCCTTTTTGAATACTTGACATGCTAGGGGCCTCATTGCTAAATTTCGGGGGGCCTCTAGCCTACTCTCAGCATGCATATATACAAACAGGTAAGGGGGATGGTCTGCCATCAACCCATCTTAGTTCCCTCAACTTTAGAGGTTTTAGATATACCCAAAGATATCATAATCTCTAAACTAGGGGTATTTAATTAAATTCTATGTCACTAAAATTCTCTTTTAGCCAAGGTCCGAAACTCTAGTTTGTGCTATGACCTAGAACATTTGTAGTCACTGTATGTCTATCAAAAACTGAGAAATGTATACTTTCCCTAGCATTTCAACAATATTTTTTGTCAAGTTTCAGTTTCGACATTCTTACATTAGTTGCCCCCATCAGAGTGCCCCTTTCCATCTTATGTGCTCATAGAGTGCCCCATTGCATCCTATTTCCCATCAGAGTGCCCCTTTACATCAGGGGTCCCAACCCATCACAGTGCCCCTTTACATCAATTGTCCCCATCAGAGTGCCCATTTCCATAATTTGTGCCCACCAGAGAGCCCCTTCACACCATATGTGCCCACCAGAACGCCCCATTACACCATATGTGCCCAGCAGAGTGCCCCTCTTCATCATATGTGCCCATCAGAGTGCCTCTTTCCATCATATGTGCTCCTCAGAGTGCCCCTATACATCAGGTGCCCTCATGAGAGTGCCCCCTTTACATCATATGTGCCCAACAGATTGCCTCTTCATATCATATGTGCCCATCAGAGTGCCACTTTACACCATATGTACCCATCATAGTGTCCCTTTACACCAGAAGTGGCAAACACAAGGCCTGCGGACCTCTCCAGTCATCCTCCAGACCCTTACTTTCTGCTTTCAAGCAATGCATCCAACTTCTTCCCAGCAGCAGCATAAGGAAAGGGGGGTGCACTGTGATGTAAGGGAGAGTGGGGGACTCAACTTCTGATTGTGGGGTGGTTCTTGACATCTAATGTAAGGGGAAGGGATGCGCTGGACATCTTAATCTTACAGATACAACTGGTCCTTTTGAGGGCAACCATAATGCTGATGCGGCCCACAATGAAATTGAGTTTGACACCCCTGCTTTACACCATATGTGCCTATCAGAGTACACCTATAAACCCCATTCAAGTGAACAGCATACCTGCACACGTCAAGTAGCTGGACAGGCACAGTACATTGTAGAAGGGAGGAGCTGCAGGGGGCAGTACCTGGGTGGATCAACTTGCTACAGGGGGTGGGGCCCACATGTAACATCACTGGTTGCTGGGACACCGGCGATATCAGAAACAAATGACTGTTGAGCAGCTGGGGTCACGCCCTGCATACTGGTGGTCTGAAAGTGTGGACATGGCATTGTTCGGTCTTCCATTTACTGAAGGCTGCTCTAAACATTTCCAACCAGCGCATGCACAGTACAGCTACGAGATTTTGATGAGTTGGCGATCTTGACAGAACAATGGTTTCGTTTTAGAGAAATGTCACATTATATTTTACATTGTGTCACCTCTAGTCCTGCCCACTTTACACCCCCATGGTATTAAATTTTAAATATAAAGGTACCATTCAATTGTTTTACTTTTTGTGCCTTAAAAATATTCTCACCTCTACCTTGCACCCCATCTAACAGTAAAAGCTATAGCTACTGCAAGCTTATACTTAAAGCAGAGATCCACCACATTTTTTTATTTAGATGTCAGCAGCTACAAATACTGCAGCTGCTGACTTTAAAATATGGACACTTATCTGTCCAGCGCGCCTGCGATGATGGCACCTGAGGTCAACCCGTGCCTCGGATGCTGCCGCTGCCATCTTCGTTAAGGGAATCAGGAAATGTAGCCTTGCAACTTCACTTCCCGATTCCCTACTGCGCATGTGCGAGTCGTGCTGCGCAATCGAAATGGTCCCTCCTGTCTTCTGTCTCCCAGAACGGGGGACGACAGGATGTGATACATAGACCCCTGCAGATTCTGTGGAGGTCTACGCCTGGAAGTGGGTGCAAATACCAGATTAGACAGGCATCTTCACCCCCTCCCCCTGAAAGGTGCCAAATGTGGAGGGGGGGTTCCGAAAAGCGGAAGTTCCATTTTTGTGTGGACCTCTGCTTTAAGTATTCTCCATGCATCAGTGTCTTCAACACAGCACAGCCTGAGTTGCTAGCATTATGTGGTTTAAATCTTAAATATGTGTGTGTGTGTGTGTGTGTGTGTGTATATATATATATATATATCACATACATCATACAAGTGTTTGAAGTGTAGAATTTCCACAGTCTGGCCTAGCATTTACAATTCCCTTACAGCTTACCATTTAGTTAAAGTCAGAACAAATAGGTACCCAGTTTGGGCAAAAAAAATAAAAAATAAAAAATTGGGAGTACAGTTACCAATGTACCTTTGTGTGTAGACAGGAAATGATTTCAGTATATTGCTACATGGATTCAAAATTCTGGATAACACAGAACACAGTGTATACACATGGATGCATCACTAACAAACACATCAAAAGAAAAAATTTGTGGGCTATACTTTAATTGACTTGATTTACACTCAGGTAGCAGTCAAAGCATCAAGCATGAGGTTGCAAAAGCTGTAAAAACAAGTGGGTTAAACTTAAATTTACCCTGTAATCTTTCAGGCAGCAGTCAAAACATCAAGCATGAGGTTGCTTAACCACTTAAGGACCGCCTACTGCACATTTACTTCGGCAGAATGGCACGGCTGGGCACATCAACGTATATATACGTTGGTTTTAGTACCCAGCCGTGGGTCGCGGGCGCGCGCCCGCGACCCGGTCCGAAGCTCCAGGACCGGGACCGCGGGATTCGCGGACCCGATCGCCGCTGCAGTGCGGCGATCCGTCCCTGGAGCGGAAGAACGGGGAGAGCCGTGTGTACACACGGCTTCCCCGTGCTTCTCTGTGGCCGGAGCATCGATCGCGTCATCCCTGTAATAGGGGGACGCGATCGATGACGTCACACCTACAGCCACACCCCCCTACAGTTGTAAACACACACATTAGGGCACACATTCCCTACAGCGCCACCTGTGGTTAACTCCCAAACTGCAACTGTCATTTCCACAGTAAACAAAGCAATTTAAATGCATTTTTTGCTGTGAAAATGACAATTGTCCCAAAAATGTGTCAAAATTGTCCGAAGTGTCCGCCATATTGTCGCAGTCACGAAAAAAATCGCTGATCGCCGCTATTAGTAGTAAAAAAAAAATAATTAATAAAAATGCAATAAAACTATCCCTTATTTTGTAAACGCTATAAATTTTGCGAAAACCAACCGATAAACGCTTATTGCGATTTTTTTTACCAAAAATATGTAGAAGAATACGTATCGGCCTAAACTGAGGAAAAAAAATGTTTTTTTATATATTTTTGGGGGATATTTATTATAGCAAAAAGTAAAAAATATTGCATTTTTTTTTAAATTGTCGCTCTATTTTTGTTTATAGCGCAAAAAATAAAAACCGCAGAGGTGATCAAATACCACCAAAAGAAAGCTCTATTTGTGGGAAAAAAAGGACGCAAATTTTGTTTGGGAGCCACGTCGCACGACCGCGCAATTGTCTGTTAAAGCGACGCAGTGCCGAATCGCAAAAACCCCTTGGGTCATTTGCCAGCGTATTGGTCCGGGTCTTAAGTGGTTAAGCTGTATTAGTGCCTTCCTCCAAGGTACTGTGTGCAGTGCTTACAGAGCCAGGTACAGAGGAGGAGCATTACAAAAATAAACTCCAGGCTGAGTAAGAGGCCTAGCAAGGAACAATGTAAAAAATTGTGCTATTATAACAAAATGGATATTACAATTTAGAAAAACATTTCTACTGACTAGTGAAAAGTGTTTGTGTAGCTTGCACTCCTCTTTCACCTGTTTCCATACAATTTTAAACAACAAGACACCAATTATGTTCTTTGCGCTCTAAATATATTATCCAGCAAACCAATAGATAAGTACAACTTGGATTTCTCCATTATATTTTTTCAAGCATACATGAAAATCATACTTATTTTTTTTCACATGCACAGACTGTTGAAGAAGTTCTGTCTGTGTGAAAGAGAAATTGTTAGCATGTGATTCTAACATGCAGAGGGGGTTTCATCAACTATAATGTACAAGATCTCCACAACCAAATCAGCACAGATGTAATTTTTTTCACAAGTTATCACAGATGCAGCACAAATGAATGGTGTAATTGTTATAGTATCTAATAACATGGGTGGGGTTTGATAAAAAAAAAAAAAAACTTTTGCAATAAAAAAGCAGCACACATAGTAATTTTAACAGCACTAACGCGGCACTAACCAACCAACCCAGTGACCTTTACTGACCTTTAATAAATAGTAAATAGCTGAAAAACAAAAAGCAGTAGAACTGATACTTAAACAGCACAAACCAGCACAAAGGAGGCACCAACCAGCCTGGTTTCATGTCTTGTGTCTCTTGTAGGGCTGCTGGGTGACCTTTATTAAATCAACAATAAATGAAAAACAAAAGGAGCTAGAATGGAGAGTAAAATGGCACAAACCAACACAAACGTGGCACTAACCAACCAGCCCCTTTTCATTTTGTTTGGCTGTTGTAGGGGTTGTCAGCAAAGGCTTGCCCATAGCACAAATGATGTCTCCCTGTGCATACATATGCGCATGCGCAGACTGGCAACTGGCCGGGCAGATGAGCGTGAGCCTGTCATCAATGCTGGCGCCAGACAGACTATTTAAACAGGCTGCAGTTTGGTGTGCAGCTTCTGTGTGTTCGCTCCTGATTTCTGTGTTTGACTTCTGATCCTAACCCAGCTTGCTCCTGACCTCCGTTGGATTCTGCCTTCTGTTCTTGCCTGATCTAACTCCCATTGCTGATTTGGCTTGTGACCCAACTATCCTGTTGTCTGCCGTCTATGCCTGATCTGCCTGACCATTATGGACCCGGCTCATCTGACCCTGAATCCTGCTACAGCTCTTCAGTCCAGCAAGCTTTCACCTGTCTCCTGCTTCCAGCTGCTTACCCACAGTCTGCCGCCAGCCAAGCTCAGTGCCAGCTTATATGCCATCAGCCGGTTCTGTTGTCACATCCACCAGCTGACTGGTGCCACCATGCAGTCTATTGGACTGATCACAGGCACTCATACTTTGCTGTGCTTCAATTGCTGCTTTCTAACCAGGAGATCACTAACCAGGTATGGGACAGGAGGGCAGGGTGATGTCATTGTCTGGTAAAAAAAAAAATTGCTATTATCTTAAAAATAAAAGCAGCACAAATGTGTATTTTTATGACACAAAAAAGCACAAAAGTAGCACTAACAAATAGTATGTTTGTTTTTAAGATTTAATAACATGGGGGGCAAAGTGAGTGGGTTATTATCAAATAAAAACAAGCTGCTATATATTAAAAACCATAACGGCACAAATAAAAATATTAGCAGCACAAACATAGCACGAAAGAAACATTTGAGTTTTTATTTGTGCTGATTGTAAGGGGGGGGGGGGGGGGGGTGAGTGGGATTTGAAAAAAAAAATAAAAATGTTATAACTCAAAAACCATAACAGCACAAATATTTTTTTAGCAGCACAAAACAGCACAAACGTAGCACTAACCAACGAGACCAGTTTTGTGTCATTTGGGCATTGTAGGGGGTCTGTGTGACCTTTGGTGACCTTTGATAAATCATTAACACAAAAACAATAAAAGATAGAATGGAAATTTAAACAGCACAAACATAGCACTAAAGAAACACACTTGAGTTTTTATTTGTGCTGATTGTAAGGTGGGCAAAGTGAGTGGGGTTTGAAAAAAATAAATAAACTGTTATGACTTTAAAAGCATAACAGCACAAATAAAAATATTAGCAGCACAAACCAGCACAAACGTAGCACTAACCAACAAGACCAGTTTTGTGTCATTTGGGTGTTGTAGGGGGGCTAGATGATGTCATAGTCTGTAAAAAAAACATTGCTAATATCTTCAAAATAAAAGCAGCACAAACTTAATTTTTTGCGGCACAAAACAGCACAAACGTAGCACTAAAGAAAGACACTTGAGTTTTTATTTGTGCTGATTGTAGGGGGGCCAGCTTCGCTGAGCTCTTTAATAAATCATTAATAACGCAAAAACGATAAAAGATAGAACGGAAATATTAGCAGCACAAAACAGCACAAACGTAGCACTAACCAATGAGACCAGTTTCGTGTCATTTGGGCTTGTAGGGGGGCTGTGTGACCTTTGGTGACCTTTAATAAATCATTAATAACGCAAAAACGATAAAAGATAGAACGGAAATATTAGCAGCACAAAACAGCACAAACGTAGCACTAACCAATGAGACCAGTTTCGTGTCATTTGGGCTTGTAGGGGGGCTGTGTGACCTTTGGTGACCTTTAATAAATCATTAATAACGCAAAAACGATAAAAGATAGAACGGAAATATTAGCAGCACAAAACAGCACAAACGTAGCACTAACCAATGAGACCAGTTTCGTGTCATTTGGGCTTGTAGGGGGGCTGTGTGACCTTTGGTGACCTTTAATAAATCATTAATAACGCAAAAACGATAAAAGATAGAATGGAAATATTAGCAGCACAAAACAGCACAAACGTAGCACTAACCAATGAGACCAGTTTCGTGTCATTTGGGCTTGTAGGGGGGCTGTGTGACCTTTGGTGACCTTTAATAAATCATTAATCACGCAAAAAACGATAAAAGATAGAATGGAAATATTAGCAGCACAAAACAGCACAAACGTAGCACTAACCAATGAGACCAGTTTCGTGTCATTTGGGCTTGTAGGGGGGCTGTGTGACCTTTGGTGACCTTTAATAAATCATTAATAACGCAAAAACAATAAAAGATAGAAAGGAAATTTAAACAGCACAAAACAGCACAAACATAGCACTAAAGAAACACACTTGAGTTTTTATTTGTGCTGATTGTAAGGTGGGCAAAGTGAATGGGGTTTGAAAAAAATAAATAAACTGTTATAACTTTAAAACCATAACAGCACAAATAAAAATATTAGCAGCACAAACCAGCACAAACGTAGCACTAACCAATGAGACCAGTTTCGTGTCATTTGGGCGTTGTAGGGGGGCTGATTGACCTTTGGTGACCTTTAATAAATCATTAATAACGCAAAAATGATAAAAGATAGAACGGAAATATTAGCAGCACAAAACAGCACAAACGTAGCACTAACTAATGAGACCAGTTTCGTGTCATTTGGGCTTGTAGGGGGGCTGTGTGACCTTTGGTGACCTTTAATAAATCATTAATAAGGCAAAAACGATAAAAGATAGAACGGAAATATTAGCAGCACAAAACAGCACAAACGTAGCACTAACCAACCAGACCAGTTTTGTGTCATTTGGGCTTGTAGGGGGGCTGTGTGACCTTTGGTGACCTTTAATAAATCATTAATAACGCAAAAACGATAAAAGATAGAACGGAAATATTAGCAGCACAAAACAGCACAAACGTAGCACTAACTAATGAGACCAGTTTTGTGTCATTTGGGCTTGTAGGGGGGCTAGATGATGTCATAGTCTGGAAAAAACAATTGCTAATATCTTCAAAATAAAAGCAGCACAAACGTAATTTTTTGCGGCACAAAACAGCACAAACGTAGCACTAAAGAAACACACTTGAGTTTTTATTTGTGCTGATTGTAGGGGGGCCAGCTTCGCTGAGCTGCTGACAGCTTCCCAATTCTTTAAAGCAGAGCTCCACCCTCCACCTCCACTCCCGCTCATCGGAACCCTCCCCCCTCCGGTGTCACATTTTTAACCTTTCAGGGGGAGGGGTGTTCAGATACCTGTCTAAAGACAGGTATTTGCACCCACTTTCGGCTACATAGTCTGCGGGTAGGCTGCGGGCAGGACATCAGATCCTGTCCCCCCCTTTGTGTTCTGGGAAACACTCGGCTCCCAGAACAGAGCGGGAACCAGTCAGCACGGTGCAGCTCAACTCGCGCATGTGCCGTAGGGAACTGGGCAGTGAAGCCGTAGCGCTTCACTTCCTGGTTCCCTCACCGAGGATGGCGGTGGGGGCAGCAGAGTCCTCTGCTGCAGACAGCGCTGGACTCCAGGACAGGTAAGTGTGCTGATATTAAAAGTCAGCAGCTGCCGTATTTGCAGCTGCTGGATTTGTATTTTTTATTTTTTTCAGGGGACATCAGCTTTAAGAGTCCTAAAAGCCAGGAGGCGGGCATTCGGGTCATGTGACCACTCTGATTGACTGTCACAGTGTTCATATAATCGGAAAGCTCCGGATCGTGAGTATGCATCGGGAGGTTACTGATCCCCACCAGCTACCACGCTACTGATCCCCGCTGGCTACACAATGAGGTCAGAAACAAAAAAAAAATTTCAAAAATTTGACCTCTTCTCCGTGCTATCCAAATCTAAAACCAAAAATATTTTACCAGGATTTAGGCATTAAGAAGAGCAAGCTGAGTACATTTTCAGAGTAACTTGAAAGTTAATGTTGATATTTAAAGATTTTTACGAAAATCTAATACAAGTACAGTTAATGTAAAGTTGGTTCCAAAATAAAGCAAAAGTCAAATTAAGCACAAATTAAGCATATGGGGCCAGATTCAGATACACTTAATATTGCGCTGCGTAATCGAAATACTCTACGCTGCCGTATTTTACCAGGCTCTACACCGAATTCTGGTAGATTTTTACCCGTACGCTACGACGGCGTAGTCTATTTCTCGCTGCGTAATCGAAATACGCGATTAGGGGGCGTGAAGCATTTAAATTAAGCGCGTCAAAGCGGGGATCGCACTGCGCATGCTCCGTTCAGAAATTTCCCGCCGTGCATTGCGCGAAATCACGTTGTTACGTCATTCGTTGTTTGAGTAGCGTCGTTTACGAACATTCCAATTCCCGGACGACTTACGCCAAAAATAATAAAAGACGTCGGAAAACTTAGAAATTCGACGTGGGAACGACGGCCATACTTAACATGGGCTGTCTAATATTAGAGCAGCAAAAAGCTGGTATAGTGTTACGCAAAAAAAAGATGACTAAAGGTGCCGTAAGAGATTGCGATAGACGTTCGTAATTTCGGGGATCGCAGGCAAAAGCTCATTTGCATAACCCAACGCGGAAAACGACGGGAAGTCCACCCAGTGGCCGCAATTTTATTGCATCGTAGATCCGAAGGCGTACGAACACGTAATCTAGTCGAATTGAAGCACGCAGCCATCTATTCATGGTTTGAGGTTTCAGACTAGCTAAAAAACGCGCGTAATTTGAAATTACTCCAGTCTAACACCAGTTAGACAGGAGTAAGGGCTCTGTGAATCTGACCCATGGTATATTGGAAATATTAGCCCTTTAAGTAAACGTTTACCTATGTTTTTGAAATTCATATCTAGAATGCTGACTGAAGAACCACAAATCTCGCTAATTAGTTTATAATAAATGACAGTTCAACAACACAGTGTGAAAGCAGGCACCTGGGGATTTGTTAAAAGCAAGATCTCCTAACTACAGTGTTCCGGTAAAATGAATCTAAGGGAAGGGTGACCTTTCACTTAACCTGAAAATATTTGAGAAAGGTCAATGTGAACTAAAAAAAATCCCTGTTATTGAAGGTGTTGGTTAAGGTCTATCATTGTCTCATATTTTCAGTGTCTCTAACACTGATATAAAAACAGGGAAAAAAAAGAAAATGTGAGCACACAGCTTTAAAAGATCTAGACTAAAATATTATTATTATTATTATTATTATTATTATAACAACAGTGATACGCTGCTATGTACATCACCTTCTCAGCAGGGCTGTAAATGGTAGAAGCCACTCTCGGACTATTGCCTAGATCAGCAGGGATAGAGGGGCAGAAACTGTCTTTAAATGTACAAGTTGTTATTATATTTCTCCTACTGTGTTTCCCTCCTCTGTTACCTCTGGACATGTTTTGTTAAATTCAGAAAAATAATAGCAGGGAGAATGGCATGCAGATGATGTTGGAGGAGTTAGAAAGTGCACTATAGTTTTGGAAACACATACTCTCCTTTCTTTTAGTTGTTGGCCTTTACAGTTAAATGTAGACAACATGGTGCCTCCAAGAATACAATCTTACAGTAGTTTTTACTACAATAATCACATGACACAAAGGAAGAAGCTTGAGACATGACACGCATCATCATTCCAGTGTTCCCAGGCGTGTCTAGATATGGCCCTGCTTCTCCAATGCAGTCACTGAATCCCGAGTGTTACGTGGCCTACAGAAGCACAAGGACCACAAATCAGTATTCATCAGCCATAAGCTGAAAATTGGTGCTTTTGAGGCAATAAGCAATTTGAGAAATTAAACTCAATAAACACCAGTTTTAAGGGGCTCCTATATCCCACCCACCCTGTTTTCTAAAAGTCCACCCAGATAAGCTGTTTTTTTTTGTTCAGAATAGAGTAGAAAAAAGGTTAAAATTAATAGAGGGCTTTTACTGATATCTGGTGTTCAGTTAGAGAAACTTCACCTCACTTCACCAGACGGAAAGCGTATTGGAATAGAGAAAAGCTTGAATGCTTAAAGCATTCTCACTAAAGGGTTCCTCTTTATGTCCTCCTCTGCTTTTTTTTAACCCTGTTTTTTGGGGGGAGGGAGCAGGTACCTGGTTTTTACAGGTACCCGCTCCTACTTCCAGTCAGATTACCACAGCGATCCCCCGGACACTTTTTCACCCCCACAAAAAATTGTGAGACACGTGAAAGGTTCCAGAAGCCTGTGGGACAATTCACAAAGGACAGTGGGAAACTGACTATGAAGCCACAAGTAATCACAGCTGGCTGCCCATATTAAACATGCCAGAGGCAGGAATTTGAAGACCGGTGAAGAAGTGGTTCCGGAGAGCATGGCATTGAACCTAAGTATCCTTTAATAAAAAGTCAGCAGCTACAGTATTTGTAGATGCTGACTTTTATTTATTTTTTAAATTCAGGGTGAAGAACTGCTTTAACAACACCTAACTGATATATTTGTTCCAACTGTAGTTATTCCCTCTGAGAGAGAAAATGAGAAAAGAAAACTGAGCTCAGTGTAGTTCTGTTGGAATTCGCAGCACTTCTGCTGCAGACCCGACCCCGTGCCACCATCTTCCATTGTTACGTCATTGGAAGCTGTCTGTCCTGCCCCCCTGATGATGTGCACCAGATTTGTCTCCCTCCAGTGCTGGAAGCTGATGGCTTCTGGGATATAGGTATCCCAGGAGGCTGTAGGAGAGGGATTATAGGTCATTCTCATGTAGGTGGGAATGGAGGCAGAGGTGAGCTGGACTGTAAATTTTGAAAACATTTTTTTTTTAGAAACCAACCCCCCCCCCCCCCCCCCCAAAAAAAAAAAAAGTTTATGTGGATTGTGCAGGAAGCAAAAATGCAATGCTGGAAAGTGAAATTTTGCTATTACGTTCAAATTAAAGTCATGGCACTTCCTTCTTTAGAAATGAGTTTGCCTTGCTGCTTCTACACTTTCAGGAGATGGCAGAACCAGGTATGGACTATTATTGTTAAACCAAAAAGGGTCAAGGTGCATCTGATTTTGCCTATTTAGGCATTGGGGTACTAAAGGTATTCAACTTATGATGTATTTAAAATGAAAGATGCATTTAAAGCTACAGTATACCACAAAGGACAGTTAAAGAAGCAATGACAAATTGTACAGAAAAAGTAAAGATTTCACAGGAAGGTAGTGTTAGTTGTGATTAAATGAAAATAGGTTTTCTTCTTCTTCACTGCAACTAATAGCTAAACAGGAAAAAATTGTCTTTTCAAGAAAATGACAAAAATACTTATGTTATAATAGTTCTACCTTTGCTAACTTCTTCACGTCACTGTACCGCTAAGGTCAGCCTTCTGAACCATAAACGTAACTAAGAATTATGCTGGTACTTAGAATAAACTTGACGTTGAGAAAGAATTGGTTTCTCTTGCGTAGGAATTGAAGCTGAGACAAACACAGGCTCTGTTATTTAGTTATTCATAGCTCCTTTGTAATTGTATTACAACACATAATCACATTGCATTAACTTCACCAATTACGCACTCCTTAATCAAGTCCTTGAAGGCCGCGTTCAAAGAGATAAACAAACGTGTTGCATGTGTTTAGCTGCATTTAAATCAACAAAGCTGATTTTAGATCAATACAATATTGCTTCAGACTGGTTTGATGCTACAATTAGCTGGAAAAGCAGCAATGATACCTTGGAAACGTTATTCGTTTATAATTCTGCACTGTCTATAGGTCAAGTAATGCTGGCCATACATGGGACACTTTGTTAACATTTTAAATGTGTGCATTATCCGAATGCAGGTTTAAAAAATACAAAAAATAACATTGTAAAGCTAGTAGATTTTCAAATGAATGTTCGCAGAAACATTAGTATGAGCATTGGTACATAAATTCTTAGCACGGTGACTCGGATGCTTTTCGAAACTACTTCAGAATTTCATTTGCTGTCAACATTCGATTTTGTAATAGATGGCCTTTTCAAATGAAAACCACATACACTGTAAAAATGTGTTTGTTCCAAAAAAATACTTTGTCCTGCTCCTTCAAATTTTTTCATCACTGCGGTATAAAACAAATGTTGATTTGACCCCACTAACAATTGGGAAGTCCAACAAATATTCTTAAAACAAAATATTTTTAACAAAATTCTACTAGTGTAACTTGTTTTTCCTTTTATGCCATTTCTGTGATGGCAGGGTGATTAACTGCTACCGATAATTATTGTGCTTTGGACAGTAGCAGATATCTTTTGGACTTGTATTGCCCAGCACTCTGAATGATCATTTATATTAATAGTTTTTCTCAAAAATTACTATCTTTAGAAAATTATTATTTAGACTAATATATGCCTTTATCAG
This sequence comes from Rana kukunoris, assembly GCA_029574335.1. Taxonomy (NCBI): domain Eukaryota; kingdom Metazoa; phylum Chordata; class Amphibia; order Anura; family Ranidae; genus Rana; species Rana kukunoris. The sequence goes on along the minus strand of CM056050.1, from coordinate 556,331,628 downwards.
TTGTTAATTTTCGCACCTAGCTTTTTATAACATTTGATCATGTTTGTTGAATATTTATAGCTCTACATAGCATCCTGTGCATGGTCACATTTACGTGGTTGCTACTAACAGTGATGAAGCTAGGCCTTCTGATGCCTCAATAAAAGATACATGTTGGGGTCCCACACCCCAAACTCAATATTTCATTTTTCAAACCTGTGTAGACAAGGACAAACGTGGCATGTGTTTTCACAGGTACAGTGCTTGCAGGGCTATGCCACCCACGAGGTGGCTGCCTTAGGTCACACTCATGGAGTCATGGTAGCCATAACCATAGGCCCAGTGTTACTTACCTCCCTGCCCAGCCACTAGACCTGTCTCACAGATGGGCAAAAATGGCAACCCCGGGTATCATCTGTCTCCAGCTCAGACTTGAGTGGCTGAAATGTATCTTAAAGGGGTTGTAAAGGTTCATTTTTTATTTTCTAAATAGGTTCCTTTAAGCTAGTGCATTGTTGGTTCACTTCCAATTTCTCACTTCCTGTTTCGCCTCAGCTTGCCCCCATCATCTGGCTGGGGGGTTAGACTGCCAAAATAGCTTACTGAGGAGGAACAGGAAGTGAAAAATTCGGACAAAGAAAACAAAGAAAAAAAAAACATCAAAAGAAAAAGGTAAGTCAACCAACAATGCACTAGCTTGAAGAACCTAATTAGAAAATAAGAAACAAATCTTTACAACCCCTTTAATCTTTGTCACAGCTTAAACAACCCTGATGAAGTTGTGGAGTTGATTTTCATTAGGGTTGAAAATTCCAAACCATGTAAGTAATAGCTGCAATGGTCAACTTCACTTTACTCCACTCCTCCAGTTTCATAAATTGGTCCTAATCAAAGAAATAATATGTTGTTTTAATGTGCTTCTTGGAGCAGTTTAGTATTTTGTTATCCTTTCACACTTTCATATGCATTTGTAATGTGTCAGAGCTGTGTTTTCTGCAAGAGTTTTAGTAAAAAAAATATAAAGAAAACATAATCTCCTTCTGCTGGTTGTGTAAAAGGCTGCCGTAACCCAGTAAAAACCCAATACACATGTTTTACTGTATTACTACCATTACCATTTATCTCTTGGGGCCACAAAGGCGCATTAGTGCAGCACAATCCATGCAAGACCTGGATAACTATTCTATGTTTCCTGCGGTTGGCCTGCAGCATCTGACCGCACTGGACAACGGAAAACTGCTTACATGTGAATTAAGGCTTACTGTATATACCCTCCAGAAACAAATGTACTAGCCAGTAACCTAAAATCTTCAATTCTGACTAAGGTAATCACATTTCCTTTTGCAGATGCACGATATTCGTACGGGATACAGGACATCTACTCAGATCTCTATTGCTGGCCATATACATGCAATTTCAGTGGCAGGTAAGCTGGTCATACACAGTTAGATCTTCTTTCAAATGCTCATAGAAAACCCTTCAGCAGAACATTCTTCCTTGCCATCAATAAGTCAACTAATTTAGTTTGAAAGCCCTTAAAATTTCATCCAGACTTGCTACTTGAATAGACTTGCAGAATTTATTTGTCATTGGGATTGAAAATAAATGTCGACATGACCCCATTAATTATTAAAAAAAATAAAAAAATAAATAGGAAATTCTACTGGTGTATGGCCAGCATAAGCTTGAGGTACTGAGGTTTATTAAGGGTTAAGACCCAACTGATAACAAAAACAAAATGTTGAATATCTGCAAATATTTCCAGAACATATTTGACAAAGTCACATGAAGATACATTTTCTATCCTATCTGTGTTTATACAGTATTCATTGTAAATAGAGAACATAGATAGCATAGATAACATTAACACTCTGTGACTTCTTGGAAGCCTCCGATCTGTCATAGCGACGCACTTTGTTCCTCCTTAAAATTACTGTAAAATCCAATGTGCTCAGAACATGTCCTGGAAATTAATACAAATATATCTAGTAATAGCTAGTCACGCTTAACTGAACTTTTTCTGTAGAGATGAAGAGGTTTTGTAGTTTCTCCAAGACACTTTTTCAGTTGCAATGCGTGTCAGGAAGTTACCTCAGCATTTATATTCACACCTTAAAGTGGAAGTCCAGGCTAAACATATGATCGGCTCCCAGCATCGGCTTTAGGGGAGAGGAGGATCAGCCAACAATGAATCCCCCATGGTATACTTATGGTGATGTCACCAACTAGGCATTACAGCTGCTCTCTTCCCTACCCTGAACCCGAATCTGGGAGTCGATCACATGACTAGACTATAGCGCTTTTAGAATAGATAAGTATAAAAATCTTTCCTCTACAGCAGGGATATGCAATTAGCGGACCTCCAGCTGTCGCAAAACTACAAGTCCCATCATGCTTTTGCCTCTGGAAGTCATGCTTGTGACTGTCGGAGTCTTGCTATGCCTCATGGGAATTGTAGTTCTGAAACAGCTGGAGGTCCGCTAATTGCATATCCCTGCTCTACAGGATAGTTAGTATAGGACGTAGAATGGGAGTGGGAGTGGGTTTAAGATCAGGGTTTAATCCAAACTTCCACTTTAAGACACTGTAAAACTATACCATTGCCCTGGAGAGACTGTAGCTCCTACTGCTGGTAAAATATGATATTACGGCAAAACTCAGTATATTTCACTGCTCAGATCCTAGCATACTAACAAAATTCAGCAGCCTTAACACATTTTTCATAAGAAAGTTGTGAGAGGCCCTCATTAAAGGAAAAAACACTTAGGGGCAGATTCACAAAACAATTACGCCTGTCTAACTGGTGTTAGACAGGAGTAATTTCAAATTTCCCGCGGCGTATCACTAGTTTGAATCCTCAAACCATGATACGCCGGCTTCGGGCTTCGATCCGAGAGGCTTACGTCTTCGTAAGCCTTCGGATCTACGCTGCCATCTATTTGCGGCCGCTGGGAGGAGTTCGCGTCGTTTTAATGCGTCGGGATATGCAAATGTGTTTTTACGGGGATTCACGAACAAACGAGCGAGCGTCGCAATCGTTTTCGTCTATTTTTTTATACGTAATGTTAGAGCAGCTTTTTGCTGCTCTAACTTTACGTAGCCCATGTTAAGTATGGCCGTCGTTCCCGCTTCGAATTTATTTAAATTTTTTTTTTATTTACGTAACTCGTCGGGACGTGGATCGCCCGTAAAGTACGCTACATAAACAACGAATGACGTCACGACGTGATTTCGCGCAATGCACGGCGGGAAATTTGCGAACGGAGCATGCGCAGATCGATCGCCGCGGGAACGCGCCTAATTTAAATGTTTCACGCCCCCTACTCGTCTATATGGATTGCGACGGGAGAAATACACTACGCCGCCGTCGTTTACCGTAGAAAATCTACCTGAATTCCACGTAGAGCAAGGTAAAAAACGGCGGCGTAGTGTATTTCTGATACGCTACGATAATCCATTTCTCTGTGAATCTGCCCCTTAGAGTGTAATTTGGGAACCTTTCATGTGAAAATCTATCATGATGGAAGTTTATATCAATCTATTAACCCATTCTATGAGTTTGTGTTGCAAACCTTGGTGCATTTCAATCCTTATACCTTTTTGAAGCGTCATGTTTGAAATCAGTACCAGAACATTATTAGCCACTCGAAAGAGCATTGCCAGGGTATGCCTAATAGGCCACATTTGGATTTTTTTGGATTATCTTTTTGGAATCTGGAAAGAAACCAACACAAGCACAGGGAAAGCGTGTAATAGTGCCCTAACTTGAACTGGAACCAATAACCCTGGTGCTACAAAGCATTAGTGCCAAGAACAAGCTAGTCTCTTGTCCTTCACTTGACATTTTGTTCAAGGAGGCCTATACAGCTGTGGCCAAAGGTTTTGAGAATGACACAAATCTACATTTTTACAAAGTCTGCTGCCCTGGGTTTTATGATGGCAATTTGCATATACTCCAGAATGTTATGAAGAGTGATCAGATGAATTGCAATATATTGCAAATTCCCTTTGCCATGAAAATGAACTTAATCCTATAAAAAACATTTCCACTGCATTTGTGAAGAAGGCACCCAAGAAAGTCCAGTAAGCGCCAGCACCATCTCCTACAGTGATTCAGCTGCGGGATCAGGGCACAATCAGTGCAGAGCTTGCTCAGGAATGGCAGCAGACAGGTGTGAGTGTATCTGCCCACACAGTGAGGCAAAGACTTTTGGAGGATGGCCTGGTATCAAGAAGGGCAGCAAAGAAGTCACTTCTCTCCAGGAAAAACATCAGGTAAAGTACAGGGATTGGGGTAAAGTCATTTTCTCTCATGAATCCCCTTTCCAATTGTTTGAGGCATCCATAAAAAAAACATTTTCCAGAGAAGAAAAGGTGAGCGCTATCATCAGTCCAGTGTCATGCCAACAGTACAGCATTCTGAGGCTTCGTACACAAGAACATTTTCCTCGGCAAAATCCAACAAGAAAAATTCTGGCAGAGCATTTTTGCAGAGAAAAACGGTCGTGTGTATGTTTTTTATCGAGAAAACTGTCGTGGATCTCGACGAGAAAAAAAGAGAACAAGTTCTCTTTTTTCTCGTCGGGAGTCTCAATTTCCTTGTCGTGTTTCTTGTCGGGCTGGTTTACGATGAGAAACGCGTTTGTGTGTATGCTTAGAAACCTGCGCATGCTCAGAATAAAGTATGAGACGGGAGCGCACCTTCGGTAAAAGTAGCGTTCGTAATGGAGATAGCACATTCAACATGCTGTAACAGACTGAAAAGCGTGAATCCTCTCTCACCAAACTTTTACCAACATGCGGTAACACGAGATTAGCAAAATCAGCCCCAAGGGTGGCCCCAATGGAATGGAACTTCCCCTTTATAGTGCCGTCGTACCGTACATGTTGTACATCACCACGTTTGCGAACGACGAGATTTTGTCTTGACAGTGTGTACGCAAAAAAAGCTTGACAAGATTCTCGACAAGCCTGTCAAGAAACTCGTCGGGGAAAACGACGTTTAATTTACGACGAGATTCTCGGTCGTGTGTACGAGGCCTGAGACCATTCATGTGTGGGGTTGCTTCTCTGCCAAGGGAGTGGGCTCACTCACAATTTTGCTTAAGAACACTGCAATGAATAAAGAATGGTACAAGAACCTCCTCCAAAAGCAACTTCTCCCAACCATCCAAGAACAGTTTGGTGAGAAACAATGTCTTTTCAAGCATGATGGAGCACCTTGCCACAAGGAAAAAGTGATAACAACATGGATTGGGGAACAAAACATCAACATTTTTTGGTTCATGGCCAGGAAATACCCCAGACCTCCCCAGGGGCCTCCAGAGATGACATTGCTGGAATGCTTCATTTTCAGGTAAGTTTCACATTATGGAATTACCTTGCAGGTCTTAAAAAAAAAAAAAAAACCCCAGCGGTTTACAACAGCTTTAAGGTATGCTTACAAGAGGGATAAAGCAAAGGCTAGCCATTCTCTGCATTGTAAAGTTTAAAGTCCAGACAGAGGCAGGACAGCAGAATTTGTTTACGCTATTCCATACTGAAGCCAAGGTCACTGAAACTAAATAATTAATGTTACTTCACGATTCTTTACCAGCTAAAACCAATAGTCTATTTACTGTATTTGTCTAGCTGGAGTTGTGCATTAAACCTTAATAATATGCAAAAAAAAAAAAAAAAATGGGCAATAATCAAAGAAAATAGAAAGAACAATTTAAAGGGGATAGAGCAATGATAACCTTCCTGGTTTGCTGAATCACATAGACATACGCTAGTCTATAATAATACAAAAACAAATATCTCCATGGCATCATTAAACAATACACCTATTTTTAAACCTGTTTACACTGGTAATATTTCCCAGCAGAGTAAATCTACAGTGTTAAAGGGCCCAGAGACAGCCAACCCTGGGGATCATTTTTTTTACACAAGTGAACAAAAAGACTATTAAGCAACACACGTGAATACAAAGCTCTGTAGGTGATTTAATTATTTTATCCCACAGACTGACTAATGAACTAACAATGCACTAACATATATGATCTGACACCCTACTCGTTATTCACCAAAATCCTGGTGTCATTTGCACATATGGTCAGCATTATTACTAGTTTAGTAAATAAATCTGGCCATTGATGGTCCAAATATTGGCCAGTTCAGCAAGGACCAGGTGAGATTTAAATTATCTAGGGGCAGGCTGATTGGTCCCCAAGTCGATCCATCGATTGACTTGGGTGCAACCGGCATGTCAGATTTTTTATTTTTATTTTTTAATAATTTTTATTCAAGGTTTTGCAAAGATTACAAAGTTAAGCAAACAGTGACTATAACAGAAATGAGACTAAACATTACAGGAACCATTACGACAGTTGAGAGCAAGCAAAGTTGTATCAGACTAAAAGGGACAGAGCCCCCGCCCTATCCCCTCCCCGTGCCCCAAAAGGGATCATGCTGCATCAGGGGTAGATAGTGCAAGGTGACCCCAGTATATTACCTGCTCGCAGTATAGTACAAACTTCAAGGAGACACGCTAAATGGTAAGGCACTATGGCCTAGGCTGAATTCTTATACAGCAATAGGGTCTCGAAATCATATGTACCAGGAGAGGGGGGAGTACCCCAGGCACTCCTGGCGCCACCACTTGGCGTGCTGTAAACCTTATTCAAAAATGCAAAACAGATATACAAACACAGGGAAAAACCCAACGGGACCTATAAGGTCCAGAGCCCCTTTGATAGCTAAATGACTATTTCTAAGGCCTGGAAATCCCCATCAGTCTCCTTCCCAAAAGCTAAAAACAAAATTTCTTGGATAATGACTAATGAGAAGATATCCAACATTATTCTAGATAATGTTGAAGGCTTTAAGCTCATCTGGGAACCCTGGGCTTCCTATGTTGGTATCCCCCTTTGATTTGATTTGATTTTGATTACTTGGGTACCTGACCTATTTAACCTTACCTCTTTTCCTCCTCAGCATAAGACTCTTGTGAATGATAGGCCTTCCGTGTACTTCCTAACCCTTGGTCCTTTCTTCTCTCTCTCCTACCTTTCCTATTTCTGTCTCTCTTCTACAATCTGTTCATTTTTCCTGGTATGCAAACCCTTTTTTTGGCTCCCAGTAGGATAAAGGAGATCAGAGATTGTGAGCTCCTGGGAATTTTCGGGATAGGGTTGTTGAGCAAGGCTATGGTGGGATCAGGAGCTACCCCTACCCCCGTGACTTTCCTGATAAGACGGAACATTTTATGCCAGAAGGACCGGATTCTGGGGCATTCCCACAGTATATGTAGTATGGCATGTCAGATTTTTACATGCGGTTTTTGCCAGCAGCTAAAGCCATAATCACTGTGTTCTCCCAGCAGGGATGGCTCAAATATCCTCATGAACCAGAATAGGTAAAAAAAAAATGGCAGATATAAAAGATCCAGAGCCTATCCATAGGAGCTAAACAGTGGCAAGAGATTTATTTTGTTAAAGCAGCAACCTCTAAGGCCTCGTACACACAAGGGGATATGTCCGCTGAAAACGGTCCGATGGACCGTTTCAGCAGACATCTCCGCTCGTGTGTATGGGCTAGCGGACAGATTTCTCCACCCGACAGATTTCAAAGCATGCTTTGAAATCTATCGGGTGGGAATCTGTCCGCCCGACATGTCTGCTGGTTAGTACACTTACCAGCAGACATGTCGTCCCCCACCGCCGCCGCGCCGCCGCCGAATGGATTCGGCGCATGCGTGGAAGTGTTTAACTTCCTGGTGCGGTGACGTGGCGGTGACGTGGCGGCGTCAACGTCACCGCCGCGTCACCGCCACGTCCCCGCCCGCCGTGCGGTGGCGGGGAATTTGATCCGATGGTGTGTACATGCCATCCGATCAAACTCCCGATCGGACATATCCGATGGAAATGGTCCGCGGACCATTTTCATCGAATATGTCCGATCGTGTGTACGAGGCCTAAGGCCGCCTACACACGATCGAATATATCTGCTGAAACTGGTCCGCAGACCAGTTTCAGCGGACATATCCGATCGTGTGTACGGGCTAGCAGACAGGTTTCCAGCAGACAAAAGTTTTAAAGCATGCTTTAAGGCCTCGTACACACGAGGCAATCTATCTGTTCAAATCGGTCGGACCGACCGATTTGAACAGATCTGTCTGTTTGGATTTTGGTTTGCTCGCGTGTACACACGAGCAAACCAAAATCCCCACCAGCAGACAGCGCGCTGACGTGGCGGTGATGTGGCGGTGACGTTGACGCTGCCACGTCACCGCACCAGGAAGTAAAACACTTCCGCGCATGCGTCGAAACCATTCGGCGCGTGTGCGAGAAGACATGTCTGCTGGTTAGCGTACTAACCAGCAGACATGTCGGGCGGACGGGTTCCCAGCCGACGGATTGGTAAGCATGCTTTCCAATCTGTCGGGTGGCCAAATCCGTCTGCTCGCCCGTACACACGATCGAATCTGTCTGCTGGGACGGTCTAGCAGACAGATTTAATTGTGTGTACGAGGCCTTAAACTTGTCTGCTGGAAAGCCGTCTGTCGGATATGTCCGCTGGTTAGTACGCCTAACCAGCGGACCGAAATCTCCCGTATGCGTCGAATGGATTTGACGCATGCGCGGAAGTATTTTACTTCCTGGTTCGGTCCGCGCTGTCTGTCCTCTGGGATTTTGGTTTGATTGTGTGTACACAGATCAAACCAAAACATCCCAGGAGACATGTCCGATGAAAACGGTCTGTCGAACCGTTTTCATCGGATATGTCTCCTCGTGTGTACGCGGCCTAATATACAAATATCCAAATGCCTTAGGGCCCTGTCTGATTTGTGTAGGTCTCCTCTAGTGCACATAATATATATTTTAACTAATTTTTGAAATTAACCCCCAAGTGAACTAAACAATTTACTATGGCCTTGTACAAATGAGTAGCTGATTGCACAGCCATACAGAGTACACAAAACCAGCCGTGCACACCCCAGAGGAACTTAAAGTGGTATGTCTTTGTGGGTCAATTTTAGGTCACCATGTTCAGGTTTATCTGTTGTGTATAAGAGCTTACCGTACCCATTTCTTTTGAATCATTTACTGTAACTTTGAAATGTAACCATAGCCAACAACATCAATATGCACCTATTGTTGAGCTAGGAGTATATTAAACCTAAGGAACTGGGCCTATCCCTTAGTAAAAAAGAGTCAGAAGGGGTTGCACCAAAGCAACTTTTTTTATTATTAATATTGTTATTATTATTATATACAGGATTTATATAGCACCAACAGTTTATGCAGCGCTTTATACTTGCTTTTTTTTTATTATTACTTGATGTGGTCACTTCTAGATATTTGAGGGTAAATCCAGCACCATAGGGTTGTAGGGGCTGTGTAGAGTCTGTGCAGCTCATGTCATTGTATCTTTCTCCCTATACCTGAGCGTGGTATCGTTTTTGACTTCTGTAGGTATGTATCGTTTAGCTCAGTCCCCAGAGTGAGTAAAATTCCTATGTTAGACAACTGTAACATGGAATACCCATTGGAAGATTTCCACTACTGTATCTACAGCTCTCATGGCAAAAATCTAAAGGGTAAGCTTTTCCTTTACTTTTCCTCTTGTTGACAATGGTCATGAGGACTAATGGAGGGGTGGATCACCCCAGAGGGGACACAGATCACAATAAAACATGGCAGGGGGTCTAAAACCTGGTACACACTAGCTCAGCTGACAGCATAGGTCGGAGCCACTGCAATAATGATCCAATGTTAGTACAGCGATCTCCCCTGCCCCGCCAGAGCACTCCGGTCAGCACTCTGAGCCGGTCGGCTGTTGGTCGCCCAATATTCAGCCGTGTGTGCTAGGCTTAAACCGTATTTTGGGCTGAAATCGAACCTGAAACGGACCAAAAAAGTCACACATTTGTCCTGCTCACCACAACGGATCTGCTGTGGAGATATGTGAACGGTCTCCATCAGTGGTCAAGTCCTGGGGAAAAAAGTGTGGGAACTCCCACCCAAGATCTACACTCATATGCTTAATTACTAAACCGCCAGTTTTTTTTTTTTTTTGCGATCCACTGTACCTTAGTAATCCTTTATGTTATTGCCTGCTTCCTGTATATGGATTCATCAGGTAGTGTGCGGGTATTCAGTCACTTCCTCGATGTCGCAATGTCTCCTGGGAGCTTTTGTCATTGTTCACAGGAGACATTGCGGAGGTCTGCCATGAGTTATCGCGGGATTTAGAAAGAAGCAAGTTCTTTCTAAATCCGCGGCAGACCTCCGCAATGTCTCCTAGGAACAATGACAAAAGCTCCCAGGAGACATTGCGACATCGAGGAAGTGACTGACTACCCGCACACTACCTGATGAATCCATATACAGGAAGCGGGCAATAACATAAAGGATTACTAAGGTTTGCTTGCCCTTGACAGTGACTCAAGCTGGGCATCGCCGCTTAGTGAAGGATTGGCTCGGGCGGCTCGGCTGCTCTAGTCCTGCAAAGGGAACTGAGTTCCTGCTGTGAAAATGTGCAGGAACTCCGTTCCCGCAGGACTTGAGCCCTAGTCTCCATAGAGAGCAGGTCACATTCTCCTGCTATGCGAATTGGATGCAGTGAAACGCGCATTCAATTTGTATAGGTGTGAACCCAACCTAAAGGAATGCAGTCCGTATGAAAAGATACCTTATTCATGCATGTCTAGAGCAGCATAAATACTAAATCTGACCCTCTCCATTTGGCAAAAGTTAGAATCCATATGTATCAGGCTTCATCGCTAAAATTGCTAAGCTCATGTCTATACAGCAGAACTGATATATCCATGTCTGTATTTCAGAACAGCTATATGGCACATCTCCGGCCCCAGAGACCTCTTAGAAGTAACTCCGGAACTGGCTTTCAATGAGACAGCTTTCATGAGTAAAAGTGTTGTACAGTCTAGCAGAGCCCCGTCTGGAGTATCTCTCTCTTCAGCTGAGCTGAATTCTCAGCACGGAGCTTTGTTCTTAGAGACACACACCGGCACTGTAAAAATAATTCTACAAGAATAAGGCAAAAGCTGGTGAATGCGTTTTTTAGATGACATAAATTCACTCAGGCGGAGGAAGCAGAAAAACAAACATCGGCCTATTGAATTCTGTCACAACAGAAACATTTCACAGTAAAAATACAAAGAAAAAGAAAGACAACAATTTCTCTCAAGACACAAGCGACTGAAAGATGTGGGCGACACCCAAAAAGAGTTCACTTCAGAGTGAAGACAATACAGTTTGTCTCTTATTCAGACATCTGCAGGAAGTTCTCAGTTGGAGAAGATGATCTGTCGAAGAAGGAAACAATTTGGGACTCATTTAGAAAATCTAAAGCAACTCGATACCTAAATCTAGCCATTTGTCAAGATTTCTTATAGCCTATGTCCGCCCTTGCAGAACATGTGGGATGTATGTGTGCAATCTAATGTGAGTTAAATGTGTAGCTGCCACTGGTGTTACATCTTCTTTTGGTCTAATAGGAAAAATTATAATTTATACTGCTGAATCTTCAAACCAGTGCTCAGAGCTGTCTTAATGAGAGAGCACACCTGGGCACTGCCCAGGGGCCCCAGCTGCATGAGGGGCCCCTGCAGTTTCCCCAAAGCAGCTAGTCTTTGAGCCCATGCTGTCGCAAAATTGGGGGGCCCATGATGGCACTGAGAGTGATAGATACACAGGGAAGACAATCTGCCTCCTGCCTACTTGATGTCTGTTTACCTGCACTGTCATCATTGTAGGGGCCCCAGGGCATTAATTTGCCCAGGGGCCCATGATGCTATTAAGACGGCCCTGGTGGTGCTGAAGAATAATGGCCAAAATCTCATGGACATAAGATAAGAGTATAGGGGCAGCGAGTCCTCTTGTTTCCTTTCATTAGTGACTAGCACTAGATGATGAGGATAAGTCAAGTCCTTATTCTTCACCCCGTGAACAATAACGCTTGTGGGAAATTAGGTTTTTGATGAACTGCATTGCCCGTGTGAGAAAGCCTACTAAAGAGGAACATGCAGCCATTTCAACACAAGGAGCCATTGTTAACTGACCAAACCCTGTTCTGACCTGAGTTAGCTTTGTAGGCCAATGGATGTTTCCAACTTAAGATGACTATACACATCTCGATATTCGAGCTATGGATTCGCTCAGCAAACTTTCATTCAAAGACTGAAGGAGCCGGGTGGAAAGTTATTGGCCAAACAGTGACTTCAACCTATCAGATGCAGTCACAGTTTGGGTATTCAGACAGCTGTGGGTGCTCCAGCTGTCTAAATACAATAGCCGCCGACTGTATCACCGGAGTCCGCTCCGCAAGCTAACCCCCTTGGAAGAGCACTTCCCAGATGGGAGTCAGCTCTTGCGTGGGGGGAGCCTAAACAGCCGTCGAGGGACCCCAGAAGATGAGGATTGGGCTACTCTGTGCAAAACAGTGGAGGTAAGTATGATATGTTTGTTATTTAAAAATAAATAAAAACTTTACAACCCCTTTAAAGCAGAACTTCTACCAAAAGGTTAGGTTCTGCTCTTCCTCCTTCCCCCACAGCCTTCTGGGACACATCACAGGTTCCAGAAAGCTGCAGGACCATTTGCTCATGCGCTGAGAGCATCCAGCTGTGAAGCCGTGCTGGGGACTGAAGCTTGGTGAAGAAACCTGCCGGGTGGTGACAGTGCTGGATCCTGGGACAGATAGGTGTCTAATTATTAAAAGTCAGCAACTACAGGTTTTGTAGCTGCTGATGATTTTTTTTTGAAAAGTGACTGAAGAACCACTTTAATATATCTGCGCAAAGTTCAGCTTTAACGTGCTAGAACGCAATAGGGTTGTTTTACTAACTGAGAAGAGGCTGTTCACTTAGTCCATTTTGGACTGGATATTTATAAATAATGTTTAATCCCCAATCATGTGTTAAAAGTTATTTTATTTTATATCCCCATTGCACATGATTAAAAACAAAAATAAGTTAACTAGTACAGGCAAGTCACTAACAATGACTGCAGAATATCACACATGAAGATGGAAATTTGGACCCAGCGCCCTGAGGGCGGATCGATATGCCTCTGAGATGTGCCAATTCTGGTAATGAGTCTCACAAGCCTCGTAATAACACTTTTTAAATCCAGTTGTCACATCTGCTACAGTCCAGCAATCTCTTAGAGAACTGAATAACATCAGATTCCTGTTCGGTTACATGCACGGCCCAAAGCACACAGCTCCTTTTAAGACACAATGATACAGAAGGCTGCCCAGGGTCTGAATTTCCTGTTCTAATATAGTATGGGTGATGCATTTTACAGCAGGCTGAGTAGGCGCAGTTAGTGACGGCACAGAACTGTTTGTCTCCTGTGCAGGATTCTGAAACTTATCTGACAGCTGCAAGTGCATGAATATCAAGTAGCACTTTAACAAAGGATCTTACCGTAGTACTGTTGGGGTCACGCCTGGATTTTTGGAAAGGCCACACTGTCTTATGCCTAGGGCAATGCTGGTAACAAGATATTCCTCAAAGGAAAAAATCAGCCAGGCATTTCAGTGCCGATTGGGTGCTGGTGTGTCTAGTATAGGTGGTAAGAATCCTCTACCGCCATTGTTACTTTAATTTTCTTGTTCGGATGGCAACTGAAGTAGTTAAAACCCAACTCTGGAAATTATACAAAAATTACCCTTGTAGGGGATCCTACATTACAAAGGTTATATGCTTGTTAGGTCTAAGGATAGAGAAATAAGATGATATACTCACCTTATTCCTCACTCCGACAGGCTCCCTCCCTATGTGCAAGGCTGGTGTAATCAAGTACAATGCAGGGCAATGCAATACAAGCCCTTCATTGGGTGCAAGGACAGTTAGGGTTTGGATTGTCAGAAAGAAGAGTAGGGCGCCAAAGTCTGCCGGAGTGTGACTTAAAGTTGGTATTAGAACTTATATATTTATCCCCTAGACTTGACCAGCATTTAACCAACCCTTGACGTACAAGTGGAGGGAGAATTACTCCAATAGTGCTTTAAAGTAACTCCATTTAGAAATGCTATTAGCATTCAAAACAGCAATAGAGGGGAAGCTTCCAATGGGGACACTTGTCTTGATGACAACTGTCTAGAGCTGGGTATACACTAGTAGAATTGGGAGATTTATCAATGCAAGATCATTGTAAGAACATTTGTTAACCATTTCCATACAGGGCACTTATACACCTTCCCGCCCAGACCAATTTTTAGCTTTCAGTGCTGTTGCACTTTGAATGACAATTGCGTGGTCATGCTACACTGTACCCAAACTAAATGTTTATCATTTTGTACCCACAAATAGAGCTTTCTTTTATTGGGTATTTGATCACCTCTGGGATTTTTATTTTCTGCAAAAAAAAAAAAAAGACTGAAAATTTAGAAAAAATATGTTTTTTTTTGTTTCTGTTATAAAACATTATAAATAAGTATGTTTTCTCCTTCACTGATGGGCACTGATGCTACTGCACTGACGGCACTGATAAGGCAGCACTGATTGGCACTGATGAGGTGGCACTGATGTGGTGGCACTAATATGCGGCAATGATGGGAGGCACGGATGGGCACTGATAGGCGGCAGGGATAGGCGGCATGGATAGGCGGCACAGATGGGCACAGATAAGCAGCACAGATGGGCACGGATAGGCGGCGCGGATGGACACGGATAGACGGCACGGATAGGCGGCACGGATGGGCACGGATAGGTGGCATGGATGGGCACTGATAGGTGGCATGGATGGGCACTGATAGGTGGCATGGATGGGCATAGATTGGCACTGATAGGTGGCACTAACGTATGTGTTGTACTAATGGATGCCAATCAGTGCCAAACAATGCCTGCCAATCAGTAATGCCCATTGTGGGCACTGATTGGCATCCATTGCGGGCACTGATTGGCATCCATTATTTTTGTTATTGTCATCCCTGGTGTTCTAGGGTGGCATACCTGTGTTTTGGTTTTACATCCCTGGTGGTCTAGTGGGATCCCTGGTGGTCCAGTGGGCATCCCTGGTGATCCAGTGGGCATCCTCGGGGGGGCTGTGCTGATAATCGATCAGCACAAACCCCCCCTGTCAGAGGAGCAGCCGATCGGCTCTCCTCTACTCGCGTCTGACAGACGCGAGTGAGGAAAAGACGATTACCTGCTTTTCCTGTTAACATCTTGATCAGCCGTGATCTCTCTGTGAGAGACACTTTACCTAGATCTGTGTTGCGGGGTGTCAGACTGACACCCCGCAACAATGACTGCTGCGATGCGCGCCCCCGTGGCGCGCAGCGGCTCAATATCCTGAGGACGTCATATTGAAACCACTTTGTATTACACTATACATACACTAATACACTATGTATTTTTTTCTTTGTTTTCTTTGTCTGAATTTCTCACTTTCTGTTCCTCCTCGGTAAGCCATTATGGCTGACTAAACCCCAGCCAGAACAGCTCGGATGATAGGAGCAAGCTCACCGAGGAGAAACAGGAAGTGAGAAATTCAGACAAAAAACATTTAGAAGGGAAATTGAAGAAAAACGTAAGTGAACCAACAATACACTAGCTTAAATGAACCTATTTAGAAAATAAAAAACATGGACTGCTGGGGGGACTCGAGGACTGAGGTTGAGAACCACTTCCCTACTCTGATCATTGTCCAAAAAAAAATTGTGTTAGATATATATAGTTGGAACCTCTCAAAGGAGGACAGTAACCTTCTATATAACTGATAATGCGTGATCCATGATCCATAAGGTTCCAAAATATATTCAACAGCTGAATAAAAGTGTGTCATGAACCATCTCAAGTTGCAGATTGGTTTTCCTGTTGTGTGTGAGCAGGAAAATGTTTCTGTAGAGTAGGTAAAGGCGTAGAGTTGACTGGGATGATGGATGCAATGGGGGCTACAGAGCATTTTGTAATAGGGGAAAAGGGGGGCTAGTCCAATGCAGGAGAGAGTTAAACGGGGGGGGGGGGGGGTTCATGGGGGGTGTAAAAAGAGAGGAGGGGTGAAAAGAGAAGGGGTGAAAATAAAGAGGTGTCGTCTTTTTTTTTTTTTTTTTACTGCACGGAAGAATCAGAATCAGGTTTTTATCACTGTTTATGTAGCACTTACTGTAGGAATATTTTACCTCTCTGTATAGTTATTGAGACAGGAAGTAAGAAAAATCTCTCTTTTTTTATGGATAAAGATGAGAACTTCTGTCAGGTTTCTTTGCTTTTTGCGTCCCCATTAAGGCAGCATCCTCACTTTCCAATGAATCCACTGGATAGAAAATGAGAAGAAATCTCCTTAACACGGAGGGCAAATAACATCTTAAAGCGGAGGTCCGCCTTTTTTTTTTTAAGTCAGCAGATACAAATACTGCAGCTACTGACTTTTAAAATAAGGACACTTACCTGTCCAGCGTGCCCGCGATGTCGGCACCCAAAGCCGATCTCTGTTTCGGGTTCACTTTCTGGTTCCCTAATGCGTGTGCGCGACTCGCGCTGCGCAATGCCACTGGTCCCTGCTGTTTTCTGGGACCTGTGTGTCTTCCAGAAGACAGAAGGGGGGGTGCCAGAAGTGACGTAGACCCCCGCAGGAAGTGGGTGCAAATACCTGTCTTAGACAGGTATCTGCTCCACCCTGAAAGGTGCCAAATGTGACACCGGAGGGGGGGGGATATGGACAGCGGAGGTTACATTTTTGTGTGGACCTCTGCTTTAACCATTCCAAACTCTAATGGCCCGTACACACGATCCGAATATCCGAGGAAGAATCATACGATTTTTGGATCGTGTGTACACTACTTTCGAGAGCCGATCACCACAGTTCATCTGATATTATTTGATCGGACAAGCACGAAAATTTTCCTTGTACGATGTCAGATCGTACGATTATCATTTAGTCAGTATAGTTGTCGTCCGAAAACACAATACAAATACATTACAACACATGACATCACTTCCGATTTTTTTTTCTGTTGTACAAGAATTTTCGTGACTTTAACCCCTTCCTTACCAGCCCATAGGGGAATCGCGTCATGGCGATCCCCTCGCCGATGAGACTGGACGTTGCACAACGTCCAGTCTTCACGGCGTTCTAGGGCGCGCGCGCGCGCCGCCGGTGGCGCGCGCGCCCGCGGCACCACTCGTGGTCCCGCGCGCGTGCCCGACGGCCGTGATTGCCGCCGGGCACCCGCAATTTCCGGCAAACACGTCAGGAGTGTGGATCTGTGTGTGTAAACACACAGATCCACCTCCTGTCAGCGGTGAGGAGACTGATGTGTGTTCCCAGTACAGAGGAACACACATCGATCTCCTCCCCCTGTGAGTCCCCCTCCCCCTACAGTTAGAACATACTTTAGGACACATTTTAACCCCTTCAGCGCCCCCTAGTGTTAACCCCTTCCCTGCCAGTCACATTTACACAGTAATCAGTGAAGTTTTATAGCACTAATCGTTGTGTAAATGTGAACGGTCCCAAAAATGTGTCAAAAGTGTCCGATATGTCCGCCGCAACGTCACGGTCACAAAAAAAAAAAACGCAGATCCCCGCCATTACTAGTAAAAAAAATAAAATAAAAATGCCATAAATCTATCACCTATTTTGTAGACGCTATAACTTTTGCGCAAACCAATCAATATACGATTATTGCGGGTTTTTTTTTACCAAAAATACGTAGAATACGTATTGGTCTAAACTGAGGGGAAAAAAAGTTTTTTTTTTTTTAAATATTGTGAGATGTATTAAATAAAAAGGAAAAAATATTGTGTTTTTTTTTTAATTGTCGCTCTTCTTTTGTTTATAGCGCAAAAAATATAGATGAGGTGATCAAATACCACCAAACGAAAGCTCTATTTGTGTGGGGAAAAAAACATAATGATTTAATTTGGGTACAGTGTTGCCTGACCGCGCAATTGTCATTCAAAGTGCAACAGCGCTGAAAACTAAAAATTGGTCTGGGCAGGAAGGGGGTGAAAATGCCCTGTATGGAAGGGGTTAATAACCTATTTCATTTTACTTGCGACTAGTAAGCGAAAAAAGTCATATGATCTGTCGTACGATATTCGGATCGTGTGTATGGACCATAAGCAAGTCAATAAAATATGTTTTGGCTTGAGTTGGGCTTTACCTTAAACATGAAGTAATACGAAGCCTTTACTGCTGTCCTGATGTTGGTTGACTGACTTGACATGCTCACCCACATGTTTCAACACGTGTCAATACCACTGACCCAAAAGAAGTCAAAGCAGATCAGAAAAGTCAAGATTAAGCCGGTCCTTATCGTAAAACGTGTTTAGGGTAAATTACTCAAAATACTGAAGTCAGAGGATCGGCATGACAGTCAAACTAGCATGTTCAGTAGAAATATAACAATGGCAGCCACAATGTTTCTCCAGTGACAGGTCCTCTTTGATAAACAAAGTTGCAGTGCTCCACATCTGAATTATATATACACATGTGCTGATTTTCCCTTGGAAATAAAGCTGATTAATGTATTATTCCAAAAAATGCAACAAACATGCACACTTATCGACATTTTACACCACATGCAGGCAAGAAATAATACATCACTGTTATATCCCTCCTACCGTAACTATTGACTTGTCAAGCGATAACTGCAAATTCAATTGCAGAATACATGAACATAATACTGCGATCAATAGACTTATCCCTTCACACTAATTAGCTGTGTGCTTCAGCAGGCAGGGGGATTATTGAAAGACGTGTTTTGTATAGCAAGAGACTTAATTGGATTAGGGCATTTTTGGTTAATAATTTGGGCTATTTATATACCATGTCTAGGAAGCCATAACAAAGTTTGAAGTATATATCAACATATCTCAGAGAGCTTATCTGAACCTTGATGCTCATAAAACAGTCTGACTGTGATAAGAACAGGCTATAATGGAGGAATTATGCATTCTTTTCTCTGTGATATGAGGAATATTGCCAGATAATGTTCCCCTAAAGCTTGTAAGAAGAGGCACACAATCCTGTGATGCTTCCTAGAAGAGATCCTGATATAAGGGCAGCTGCTACTTGAATACACTTAAACGTTGCCAACCACTCGTACCCACAAGCACCAATCACTACATCTATTACAATGTACTATCTAAGCCTCCTGTGTATTAAGCAGCATTGGGTATATGTTGCTCTCTGTGATGAGAGTAGGCACCTATATTTATTGATTATTTGTTCAAACCAACCTTCAACCTAGTTCTAACACAAGTGGGGACTATTTTAAAGTGGAAGTAAACCCATCTATAAAACAGTTCCATTTACGGCATGTACCGGAAATGTAACACTCCCATTGATTGTGCTCTCAACCAAACTGTCAAACCATCCAATGGCTAGTGTCATAGTTGATCACATGTGTAGGATCATGGCAGTTGTAGATTAAACAGAAGCAAAGATGGCAGCTTCCTTGGTTGAAAATGATAGGAGGGTTTACTTACACTTTAAATGTCTCTCTAGACGGGTGTTTTTCAATTCCAGTCCTCAAGGCACACCAACAGGTCAAGTTTTCAGGATTTCCCTCAGATGAAATTGCTGTGGTGATTACTAAGGCAGTGAAACTGATCAAATCACATGTGCAAAATAATGGAAAGCCTGAAAACATGACCTGTTGGTGTGCCTTGAGGACTGGAGTTGAAAAACACTGCTCTAGACGTTAAAAAGTAGCTTTGGCTGTTATATTCAGACCTGTCCCCTGCAGTACCTCTTCTTTGCCACAAGATGTCCACAGTCTTTAACGTTAAATGACTGTGAGTAGTGGGTGTCACGGCCCCACCCCTAAGCATCGTTCACCCACTGTGTATTTTTGCAGAGACTGGCACTGATGTCATTGTGTAAGGTAAAAAATAAAAAATAAATCACAGCATATTGCTGATGGAGGCCTCATGGAGTTGGGAGTTGTTTTGCTTTTGGGCTTTGAAGAAAGGCTATCATAACTTGCAGGTAGTAAAACTTACAATTCTATTCATTATAGAAAACATGTATTAGGGAGTAGGGCGGCTGTGAATAATAAACTCTTCTTTTGCAAATACTAGTTCCCTGCCTGTTAACTTGGTCCTATGGCCAGTAAGTCACTGGCCTGTAAACAAGTATGAAGATTGCTAGTTCTGACTTCATCCTGATCTCTATGCTTGTTCTGGCATTGTGACTCTTTATTGCAACCTAGAGATAGCGAGTATTTTCAGAAGGAGGTTTCATAACACAAAGTAAGGATTTTTTTTAATTTCAAATGTTGGTCATTAAATACCACCAAAAGAAACATTTTGGTAAAGCACAGACAGTAACTTAGCATTTAGCATTAGCCCTCCTGTCTTATAGCACCAGCGTCCTTTGCTGGTATCCCAAATAGGACATTATCTGTATGGAATTTGCATATTCTTCTTTGCATTGTATGGGTTTTCTTGGGGGTATCCCAGATTCCTTCCACACTCTTAATGCATGCATGTAAGTTAATTGGTCTGAGTATGTTTATATATGCATGTAAGGTAGGGACATTAGATTGTAAGCTCCAGGAGGGCAAGGACTGATGTGGAAGTACATTATATATGTAAAGCATTGTGTAAATGTTTCTGTGCTCTCTCTCTCCCTCTTTCACTCTCTCTCTCCCTCTCTTTGACTATATTGTCAAAAGTATTGGGGCACCTGCCTTTACACACACACACATGAACTTTAATATCATCCCAGTCTTAGTCCGTAGCGTTCAATATCATGTTGGCCCACCCTTTGCAGCTATAACAGCTTCAACTATTCTGGGAAGTGTTTGTATGGGAATGTTTGACCATTCTTCCAGAAGTGCATTTGTAAAGTCACGCACTGATGTTGGACAAGAAGGCTTGTGTTGAGGTCAGGACTGTGCAGGCCAGTCAAGTTCCTCCACCCCAAACTCACTCATCCATGTCTTTATGGGCCTTGCTTTGTGCACTGGTGCACAGTCATGTTGCCACAGGAAGGAGCCATCCCCAAACTGTTTTCACAAAGTTGGAGCATGAAACCATTTAAAATATCTTGGTACGCTGACACCTTAAGAGTTCCCTTCACTGGAACTAAGGGGCCAAGCTCAACCCCTGAAAAACAACCCCACACCATAACCCCCCCCCCCCACCAAACGATTTGGACCAGTGCACAAAGCAAGGTCCATAAAGACATGGATAAGTGAGTTTGGGGTGGAGGAACTTGACTTGCTGAACTTAACACGACAGAACACTTTTGGGATGAATTAGAACAGAGACTGCAAGCCCGGCCTTCTCATTCAATCCCCAACATCCGTGCCCAACCTCACAAATGCGCTTCTGGAAGAATGGTCAAACAATAGACACACTTCTAAACCTTATGGACAGCCTTCCCAGAAGAGTTGAAGCTGTTATAGTTACAACGGGTGGGCTAACTCAATATTGAACCCTATGGATTACGAAGGGGATGCCATTAAAGCTCATGTGTATATAATAAAAAAATGATATATGTATGTAAAATAAACAAAAATAAAATACAGTATTGCATGGCCGAGTAGTTGTCATTCAGACTATCACATCACTGAAAAAAAGGAATTACAGACTGGTAATCAATTGGTTAAAAAACTAACTTTGTCTGTCATTATAAGTGGATCTGTTGGTTTCTGTAGTGAGGTCCATGCTCTGTAATTCCTCGTAGATACTAGCTTATCACAATTCTATTATTATGTGGGTTTTTCTTGAGCTGATGAATCAGACATCAAAGAAGAAGTAAGTTCTTGTTAATTATCATCAGAGTCTGAATAAACTGAGAATAAACTCAGATGATTCTTATGTAATATTTTGCTTCCAATGTTCTTTGTAGCCACAAAGCTGTTTTATGGTGTCATGCAATATCATTAGCCCTTGGGGACTCGGGAACAATGTATCAGATCTCTGTAAATTTTATGATGACCAAGCAGCCTAAACCATTGTACACAAAACCCTTCAGCTCACCACACTGATACGTCACCGTGTCCAAAGAGTTTGCATCCAGTTTATATAGTGAGTGCTTGGTGTCCATGACTAATCATTGTAAACTGAATCTGGCTGTAATGTTGCCTGGAAAAGATGCTGATACCAATCCCAGGGGACAATCTAAGTCTTTATACATATGGATAAGTATTCATTACTCAGATACATTGTTTTATTCATCTATTATAGGTCATGAGATCTGGTAATCTCAGTCTGGAATCGACCATCATTTCCTGATTTAATTGAGTCATCGTCTGCATACCAATTGTCATATGTGAGCCCTTTAAAGAGCCACTAGGCTTAAAGTGACCCAATTACTTAACTGTGTATTTAAAATGAAGCTTAGTTTCAGCACCTTTAGTTCTAGCCACCAACTACCCATTACACAGCATGCCGATTTAGATCTATATTATACATGTGTTGACGCTTTGCGTGCCACTCATTTTGGATAACACATCAATGCACACGCTGCAAAGCATGGCAATGCAGCATAGTGTGTTGTAGCACATTGTGGCAACAGTTCTGTGGTATGTTTGATTTTTGGGACATTATGGTTTTTAATGGCCTGCCCTAAGGCTGCATTCACACCTAGGCGTAGGCGTTTTGCAGCATTTTTTACCGCGATTTGCCGCATCGAATTGCGGCGTTTTTCCCCACGATTTGCCGCAACAAAACACAGCGTTTTTCCCCACGGTTTTGTACAGGTCATTGGCATCAATGTAAAACGCCCAAGCCGCCCGATTGGCGGCTTGGGCGGGACTTGGGTCCGGGACTTGTTTGAAATTCAGGCGTTCGGCGTTCTTTCGGCGTACAACGTTTTGCGTTGGAGATGTGAACCATCTCCATAGAGAATAATGTTATTTTTCCCCTCTAGCGTCTTTGAGCGTCGCGCTTCAGGCGACAAAACGCTCAGATGTGAATGCAGCCTAAAGGAGAAGTGCAGCCAAAGCTCGTTTGACTGCACTTCTCCTGTAAAGCACAGAAGTGCAGATCATTCTGCACTCCTATGACCTGTTTTCAGCACAAAGCAGACTGAAGCCCGCTGTCAGCTGATGTCACAGAGACAGTCCAGGCTTGGATAAGATTGCGACCATATGGTTGGTATCCGCCCACATGCCTGGACTGCCACCCGGCTTAGCCAAGCATTCCAGTGAGCAGGGGGGGCAGGTTAGACAGGGGCAGTGACTGACAGTCACCAGCTCTCTATTTAGGGAGTCCTGACAACTAAGCGATTTTGAGGGGGGGGGGGGGGGGGTTGATCGATTGGTTCTCAGTCTTAGAGCCGGCGGTAAGGCATGCCTAGGCAAGTATGATTCTGAAAAAAAAAACATACTTCTCTTTTAAAGAATACGTACCCAACATTTCCTGATATGTGTCTGCTGTACCATGTACTTGAATGAAAAAGTATACTGTTCTCTTTGTATTGCTTCCTTTGTGTGACACATCTGGTGTTCCTGACAGTCCCTCTGATTTCCTGTTAAAAACTGACTACACTAGGTATGAGAGAAAAGTGTAGTCAATTCTCTAGCTGTGCTGAGAACTCAGCCAGCTCTCGTCCAATAGTCAGACTTCTACTGACACACCTCCCCCTGCACAGCCATTCAGAATGGTGTACTGTTGTTTCTTCTCTCCCAGCTCTCTGTTCTCAACTGTATAAGGAGCTTAGAGGATATATGTTCACTTATAAAAAAAGGGAAAAAAGGTATTTATAATTTTTATACATATGTATAATATATATATATATATATATATATATATATATATATATATATATATATATATATATATATATATATATATATATATATGTATATATATATATATATATATATATACACACACACACACAAAAATGTGTTGCTTTTCTTCATTTCTTTTTTAACCTGAAAGGGTTGTTTTACATGGTGAGGGTTTACATATACTGGAAAATGTATTTCCACTTTTGCAGCCAAATTGGGATAACACATTTGTTGCATGTCCCCTGTGTACTGTGGAAGACCAGATATTGTGAATGCAGGGTCCTGGGTTTAGTAACAATTTAAGGTATTTTGATTACCATTAGGCAACTAGCATTGTCAGAAGGCAACATAAACAACAGCACCCTCCACGCTCCCTGGGTAAAGTTTTTTTATTTTTTTTAATGTCAGGTATACTTGTTATTTTATTTGAATAATAGTTCTCATTTAGTCTAAAGAGTCCTTTCTAAATAAATTGTGTTTTTCCACCAAATGCAAATTATATGATGTATTTTTACACATATTTCTGTTTGTTCTTTTATAAAATATTCCACTTGGACACATATACAGTATAAGAGTGATGATTAGAGCTAAATAAAGCTCCAACCACTAATATTTTCAGCATAATTATAAATATAGTCTACTTATCCCCCCAGAGACCTGTCTACATGGAGTCATTAAGCACCTGCAGCACTCAATTTAACTAAGCTTCAAATCTTATGATGCCTCAGTGAGCAAGGAACCGCTCCCTCTGATCCATCATTTCATTAGTATACACAGGTCATATACCCAGAATGATGCCCACTCATGACAGGCTCACTTTCACAGCCAAGAGATAATAAGGCTGTCTCATGGCTCAGCGCCTGTGATCCCCCTGGACCCAGTCTGTTCTCTGCCCTGACATGTGACTGCGTGTGCTCTGACTGTTACAAGAGCCATTATCAAGTGCGTAACATGTTGGCCAGATAAGGGTTCAACTTAAAAGGGAATTATTTGTATATTTGCCAAATCATTTGGAAAATTCCAGCATTATTATTAAAATACAGCTCTCTATAAACCATACGTGTATGCAATAAGTCAGTAAGAACAGCATATTTTGCATTGCACACATACAGTTTACACAGTCTGTTACCATACTATAAGGCCTTATTGTTTTCCAACTGCCAAATTAAAATCTGCCCATCCCTCCTACAACTCAGCCACTTCCAGGTGACAGTTTGCACAATAATGTTAGCTATTAGAAATCTAAAAGGAAATTCACTACAGGGCTTGTTTACACCAGGTGCATTGATCTGCATTGATTAAAGCAGGCTCAATGCAAGGATGGGTAGAAAACAATTGTCAAATGTGCAAATGAAAACAAATGTGCTGTGTTCACCCCATACAGGTGTATTAGTGTTGGCTGCATAAAAATGCAGCACAATATAATGCATCACAATGAGTTTTTGTGCATTGAATTGAAGGAAGTGTGTGTTTGTTAACTTTCGATAAAGTTAAAAAATAAACAGACAGGAAAATGTAAACACTCAGATGCATCCACTGCACATGCCCACTGGTGTATCTACTTAGCTTTTGTCCTTACAGCATATGTGGGGTATTCAAAGTAAATACTGCAATTTAAAGTAGCTTATTTAAGCATAACCCTAGCTTAGACTTCTTCTTTCAGGGTCCACTCAGACATACTGTACGTATCTTCCTAATTGCAGTATTTAAAAAAAAAAAAAACACATGTTAAAGAGGAGATCCAGGCCCCCCAAAAACAATAAAAGTCAGCAGCTATAAATACTGTAGCTACTGACTTTTAATATCAGTGCACTTACCTTTTGAGGGCCGGAGCGGTGATGACGTCACTCCCGCGCATTCGCACGGAACGGTGTGTTAACATTTGCTGTGGTGTGCTGAAATTCAGGTGCATTGGAGGTGTGTTGGATTACTTAGTTGGGATGCCACTCAAAATAAATAGCACCTGAGCCCACCAGAGATAATGTGAAGGGACTCATAGTATTTGGGAAGGGTTACAACTTCTGACAAGTTTTGAATGTTGTGACTCCATCACAAATATTTCTTCTGCTCTGTTTTGGTGACGTCAAATGAGGAGTGGATATAAATCGCTTCAAAAAAGAACCCACACCAATGAAGAATCTAATTATTCTCTGCGCTATCCAAAATAAAGAAAACATTTTCAGCTTGAGTTCCACATTTTAGGATTAACCTGCAGCTTAATAATCTGTAACCTTACACACTGAAAGGAACGCCTCGCATATGCTATTTTAGAACGAGTAAGAAGCTTTACAGCTTCTCCACTTCAAGTGAGAACTTTGAATGTTGGTAGGATATATGTGTACTTCTTTGGAGACTATGGGTTGATTTATTAAAGGCACATAAACTGTGCACGTGTGCAAGTGCAGTTGCTCCAGAGCTTAGTAAATTAGGCAAAACTTCACTTTACAAAGAATATCCAATCTCAGGCAAAGAAAAAAAAAAAAAAGCTGTATTTTTGCTTGTACGTAATTGGATGATGGAAGTCAGCAAAGCTATCCCTCATTTACTAAGCACTGGACAGCCGCCCTTGCAAATATGAAGAGTTTGCCTTTCTTAAAGTAAACCCCTATATATAAAGTATATAATATACATAAATACATAAAAATTGCATCTACTCTATTACATATTTTTTGGTCCTACCCTAGAATTAGGAAATTTTAGAAGGAGGTCCTGTAGATCATGCAAAAATTTGGTGATATTGAAATCCTGGGAGACGCTGCCTTTTTCCTATTGCATTTATCCGAAATCCCAGCTAAAACATACAGGAAGTCCATCTTGTGCCACTTATCGAATGCAGCCAAAGCCCCCTTACTTGGAAACAGACACAGCCCCCCCCCCCCCCCACAGGAAGGTAGAGGAAGTAAACCGGATGGAAGATCTAATCTGGACATCTCGACAAAAATGAGAAATCTATATGCAAACATGGTCGCCATGGAATCTTTTTGTTTCTTCAGAGGAAGGAAGAAAACGTATTGATGTGACCCCCAGCAGATGAGGGAAGGATATGGGTCATTTAGTATAACTTAAATCGAAAGGAGGGGAGCCTTTGGGGGGGAGGAGGGTAGTGGAATTGGGGGGGGGGGGGTGGTTCTCCTTGTAGTTTTCCTTTTTTTTCCTTTTAAGGTGGGGGGGCAGAAAAGGGAAAGGAGGGGAATAGTCGGATATTAGCTTCTATGTCTGGACAATGGGGGGGGGGGGTAGTTGCGGGTCCTGAGTCAGGGGTTGCGTTCCCCCTTGACCAGGTTTGGTTAGCAATTTGGAAAGTGGATTATAGATGGAGATATTTCCTGTCTTTGATACCCCCCCAGATTCAACGTCAAGGTTAAACGATATTGAATTTGATGATATGTTGTTGGTTATAAACAGGTGATGCATGTTAATTATGGAAGAGGCTGTTAATTTTCCTTTTGTTAAAATAAAAATAAAGAAATTATATATAAAAAAAAAATGGTATCTATTATGTAATTTTCTTAGTTTGCTATACAGAATCCAGACATTATTAAAAAGAGAGTCTTGTTTACAAATCAGCTCCTACGACCCGCAATGTCCGTTCCAGGGAACCCGCCCATCTTACAAAAAAGGATATATAGGAATTTAGGAAATATCATACCGGCCTCTCCTCCGTTTCTCATAGTGATCTCAGCTTCTTTAAAGTCACCAGTTAAGCTGCATGAACTCAGCATATGGAGGCTCCTCTCTCGATTTAAGCTGTTTTCTCCAGAGAAAGGAAAATTCCCTACTGACCTGCCAGACATCTGCTGGTGTGCTTACCAGCAACACCACAAGGAAGGATAATGATATCTTCCATGTGATTAAAAGAGCGGCATCAGAAGCAAGCCCCTGGCTTCTGTCTGATTAATCAGACTGCTAAACCTTTGTGGATTTTCAAAAGTAAGAAAAAGTCACTGGATATTTTACTTTCAGAAATAAAACAAAATAATAAGTTGAACTTACTCTATTCTGTGTTATTTAGTTGTTTTTTGTCTACCGTGCTCATTTGATAATTGCCATTTTTAGTGTCATGATGATGAAAAAGCTCAGCCTTCTAACCTCCTCAACCATCTCATCCTTGGAAGAAGGAGATTTGATCTATACCAGTCTTGACAACCAACGTATATGGTCAAACAAATAAAATATGCAAGTATGGCACCTAAACTGGAACTTCACTCTCTCAATCAACATTGACTATTTGTAATCCTTATGCTGCTAGCATTAGTAAATAGATAGAAACGTGCATCACATTTACTTGTTTTCAACATTTCTTCAGTTACTTCCTGTTTTTTTGCCTAGGCAAATGATACCTGAATCATCTGCCCTTTTTTAAAGATGGCCACGACCATAAATGCTAAGGGGGTTGTTTTCTCAGAAAAATAAAGACATAGATGGATGGGGGAGTTTGCTTTGAATATTAAAAATGTATTAAAGTGTTTGTATACCCTCTCTGCCCACTTGCACCTACAGGTAAGCCTACATTAAGGCTTACCTGTAGGTGCTTGCAATATCTCCTTAACCTACATGGTTAAAGAAATATTTTCAGAGAAGTAGGCAACATGTCTACCGCGCAAACGGCGCAGGCGCACTAAGCGCGGCGGCTCTTGAATAGGAGCCTGCCGAAGATGTGCGAATGCGCGGGGATTGTGCCATTCCGCGCGGACGCGTGGAAGTGACGTCATCACCGATCCTGCCAGTCACAGCTCCGGAGTGCTCGATATCCGAAAGTCACTCCGGGTATCATGGCGGCGGCAGAGGACCGGTTTTTCGTGGGTATACATCTGCTTTAAATAACATTTTTGCTTGGTGGGGCTCAAATGCCGCGTAGATCTGCTTTAAGTTGAACTTTCACAAAGAGCACTTGAGCAGCAGAAATAATCAGACAAGGATCACATTTATTGGATTTGCTGTCATTGTGCATCTAGAAATTCCATCCCAATATTTTCAACACCCATCTACTTTTGCAAAAATATTACTATGCTGGTAGTTACTGTGGACATCCATAAATACTATAGCTGTCAAAGTTAAAAAAGAAGTGTAATTTATTTTTTATAATGTTATTTCCTCCAGGAGACAAGGTACATGCAGTACTCCGTCCCATCTACATGCTGTGGGAGGCTAGCTACATGGTCAGACAGGACACCCCCAGCCATCCAACAATACAGGACCCCCCCCCCCCCCCCCAGCCATCCAACATCACAGCTAGATAGGTCTTTTCTCTGATCTATAGCACTTGCCCGCTACAAGTGCTGGCAAGAAGAATGCAGAAGGGGGGGTATGTCAGTCTTGCTAGCTGTCTCCTTGTTAGATGTGTTGTTGGAAGGCTGGGGCAGGGTTCAACCAAGAAGATAGCCGTCCACAGCACGCAGTAAGATAGAAAAAAGTACTATGTGTACCTTGTCCCCTGGATGATATAACTCTTTTATAAAAAAATTAATTATACTTCTTCTTTAAGGAACAAAACAAGCCAATTTAGCTACCTTCTGTTATTTTCTGTAAGGATTGATATTTGTATTTATACACAATACGTTAAGAAATGTCAGCATTGCCATGCATTGAAATGTTGTACATCCCAGAATAACAATTTCTGCTTACTCATATACTTTTGAACCCAATCTATCATGAAAAACATCAGATCTACAACAGACTAGCTCTAACTCTAGGTAATTATCTGCACACTAGGAAATGCACTTTGAAGTTGTGCGCCAGGTATCTTAAGTGACATTTAAATTGTTATTACATCACTGTACATTTTTATAAATCGTATATCCATCCTGACTTTCTTATGTAAAAATGTAGGCAGAAAGATTGCCGAGACAAGTCCCTGACTTGTTCTAAGACGTGTTACTTGTCCAACTCCATGAACAATGAGAGATATGTGAAATAAAGTGCATCTCTACACATAGAAGTCATTTCATCAAATCTGAAACCTTAAATTTGTGTCTGAGTCAAGCTTAATGGAAAGAGCTTGGATGGAATCTAGAAAATGATTTATTACAGTAAACATAAAAAGGGACACAATTTGATTACAGATAGCAATGTACGGCTTTGACGTCTTAACAGAAGGTAATTACTGTTTTTACTTCCACCAGAAAATTCAAAAAAGCAAATGCTATATTATGCATTTAGGGGCTTTGGACAGAGCCATTTAAATGATTCCATTATGTCACAGCACAGTGGTCAATGGTACATTATTAAAAAATATATGGCTTGTTTGAAAGTACATTTTAGTTTTGTTTTTTGTTTTTGTTTTTAAAGTAGAAATCCACTCTAAAACTAAAATCCCGGCATCTATAGACATGCACGATCTAACACTAACCTATCTAACCCTGTAAAGAAGAAATCAGTATACATAACTTTTTTTGAAGCCGATCCGACCCAATCCCACGCTGAGCTGACAGCGGGAGTTTCGCTGTAGAGGCAGGGGCAGAGGACACAGCCAACAACGGAAGCTCTAGGGATGACATCACTCCCCATTTATTTCACACGTGGCTGTTGGTTGTGTCCTGTGCAGAGCTTCCGCCGCTGGAGATCGTATCGAAGCTGCTTCAAAAAAGGTATGTATACAGATTTTTTCTTTACTGGGCTAGATTGGTTAGTATTAGATTGTAGATGTCTATAGATGCAGGGATTTTAGTTTTAGGGTGGACTTCTGCTTTAAGTTTATTAATAAGATTAAACTGTGCCTTTGCAAGGTATACATTGCCATAGTATACAAAGTATTGCATTAACAGAACTATACATGTAACAGCTAGAGTTGAGCAGGATTTACACGTGTTTTCTTTTTCGAATGAAAAATGTAACTGGAAAATAAATTATTGCAACAGTAACCATTAACTTGGTTATGTGGTGGTGAAAGATATACATGTATACAATGGCTTCCAATAAAAGAGATTCACTGTACTAATTTCATTGTGAGTGTGCTTTGTGCTTTGACTTTATGCAAAAAAAAAAAACGTTTTGGGAAAGAGAATCAACTTATTACAGTTACGATGGTGAAGCAATAATTAGCTGTTCACAGGAGTTAAATTGATAGTAAAGTCTTGTTTCTTTTTCTATTTAAAAAATAACAAACATATTATAGTTTCCTGCTTTGTGCTCGGGTCCCTCACCGCCGATCCTGGCACCTCCCTCCTCCTGCCTCCTGCCCCCACAGCAAGCAGCTTGCCATGGGGGCACTCAAGCCGAACTGCTGTTCTGTGTTTCCATTCAGGCTTGGCCTCGCCTTCCCTCTCTCCTCATTGGCTCACTGAATTTCATAATTCTCTGGCAACACATGGCACCTCTTATCCACCTCCACAATTTGCACTGTTTGCATTGACTGAGTTGGCACTGTCTGCTCTATCAGAAATCATCGGCCTAACAAGTCATCATCCCATGGGAATTGACATGCATTTTGACCAATTACACTATCCCCATGGTTTGCTGCAGAAGTGTGAAGATTGTAGTTGAGCCCTCTGAACATCCTCTTATCCTCAGATTCCTGCCTAGGTTGACTTTGGATTATCTAAATAAGTTCAAGGAGTATATTTCTGATGTATTCTTGGTTCACCTGCAAATAATAAAATTGGTTGTAAACCCTTACATATACTCACTGAAGTGACTAGCCCAGTGATACACAGAGAATAATCAACCCCCCCTACATAAGTCGTACATGTTTATCTGCAGTGCTCTCTTCTCTAGATCTGTTCAAAGTATACAGATCAAAAGCAATTTGATGTATGCGGGGACGTCACACGCTGCACAGCATAAAGAGGAGAGCTCAGTGTGATGTGAGACCTGAGTGGGGGGAATTGACACCTCCCACCACACTCAAACTATTATGCCCTGTACACACGTTTAGATTTTCCGTTGGAAAACCCTTGGATGTTTTTTTCCGACAGAATTCCACTCAAGCTTGGCTCACACAAAAGTTCTCTGAACTTGCATCCGTCAAGTACGCATTAACGCACAACACGAGCCGAGAAAATTAAGTTCAAAGCCTCCAAGCATGCTTCAAATTGTTTCTGAGCATGCATCGGAATTTTGCGCGTCTGTATTTCTACAGACGATCGGATTTTCCAATAGGAATTTTTTATGTGAGAACCAGCTCTGAATCTTTTGCTGGCGGAAATTCCGACTGCAAAAGTCCGATGGAGCCTACACACGGTCGGAATTTCCGTTCAAAAGCTCCGATCATGTGTATGGGGCATTAGTGAGGGGAAGGTCTGGTAAGGCAGAATGTTCCTCTTCATAGAGCTCTTAGGCCCAGCAGTTGCCAAAGGGCAGAGGGATCATAAATGTTAGCACTTGTGTATCTATCAGAACCATAAAGGCTGCACAATTTCCAGAAGATGGACCAAACCCAGTCTGTCCCCTAATTTTTCAGGCTTGTTTGTTAATGGGAGACAGTATTTTCATATCCTTTAAAATGCCTACTGGCAATGATCATGTTCATTAGCTGGATGAGTTTTACGTGCTTAAATATCAAATCTTATGTAAGCTATGTAAGTGTACTGTACAGAAGGTGCTTCTATAAGTACAAATTGTTATGGCACTCTTTTTTTACAGTTGCATTGGAGACCTCAGCTTTACTATGAGTTATTCTTTGTCTTACTACTTTTCAGTAATTTTACATATATATCCACAGTATTCGATTACGGTGTCTGTCGCTTGCCTCCAGCATCCCCTACTGCGATGCTATTTCATGAATTCAGCATCTTTCACCTTCATGACTAAGGGCTTCCTCATTGTTCCCTGGAGGCTCATCTCATCCAACTTCTAAAACTGCCCAGTCTTCTGTTTATTCTCCTGCCCTAACAAAACGCTTCCGTGATCAGCAACATATGTCCGTTGCATGTACATGTTTGTTCATCTTATGGTAATAGAAATATAAGTGTGGCACAGCATCCTTGTCTTTACGTCAGTTATTATAAGAAATGCATTTAAATTATGTAAGGAGAAATTTATAAATTGTAACTGGAACAGATGAAGAGGTAATGGGGGTTATTTATGAAAAAGAAATCTACGTTGCACTAAAAGTGCAAACTACAAGTGTAAAGTGCGCTTGAAAGTGCAATGAAAGTGCACTTGGAAGTGCAGTCACTGTAAATCCGAGGGGGACATGCAAGGAGAATAGTGCAATTTCAAGTGCACTTTGCACTTGTAGTTTGCACTTTTAGTGCAAAGTAGATTTCTCTTTCGTAAATAACCCCCATTGCCTCTTCATCTGTTCCAGTTACAATTTATAAATTTCTCCTTACATAATTTAAATGCATTTCTTATAATCACTGACGTATAGACAAGAGTGCTGTGCCACACTTATATTTGTCTTTCGTAAATAACCCCCAATGTCTCTCAATGGAGCACCTGTTTTGCGTTCAAATGTGAAAGGTGGGATTTATTTTTACGTTAGGGGGATTTTCCCTTATTACAGGCCGTATTACAAGCAATGGGGAGAATGGGGGCACCCCTTGTTCTTCAGAGCTTTGGCATTGTTAGATTTGTTGGTCATGGGCACTGCAGTCTGTGTACTAATATGATAATGGTGTTCCGGAGTGCCTAATGCATCTGCAGTGGCAAAAATCTGTGCTCACAGTGGCGATTTGTTTGCCAGTGTATGCACAGCAGGGACTTTGTTGCTGGACTCAGCTGCTGCTGACTTGCCTAGAGTGCCATATCTACCCTGCAAATGAATTCAGGGCTGGTTCACACCACAAAAATGTACTCCAAACCCGTCCTGGTTGTGTTTCTGGATGTACGTTTCTAATGCGTTTTTGATGCATTTCAGGTGGGGTTTTTTTTTTTCTTCTTTTTTTCCTGTTTTTTTTCCAAACTATACTAGGGTCCAGTGCATTTTTTATGCGTTCAGTGTGTTTTTGATGCGTTGAGTGTGTTTTTGATGTTCCAGTTCTACTTTTTTCTGGAACTGAAAAGCCCTGGAATTGAATGCACTGATGTGAACTATGCCATTGGAACCCATATAACCTACTTTCTATGTGTTTTTAATGCAGAAAAAAAAGGCACTGGCCTGCATATGGTGTGAACTGGCCCTGAGGCCTGAAAGAAATGTGCTATTGGTAACTTTTTTTTTTAGCCCAAAGTCAGTGGGGATGTTTGCAAATAGCTAAAATCTTGCCGCAAACTGATTCTGGAATGTATCGGAGAGTAGTTATGAAATATTCTTGTGAAACTGTAAGATCCCACCCAGCGTTGTGTTTTCAGGGTTGTTCTGATCAAGGTGATATGAAGCATATATGGTGGACATGCCCCAAAGGCTGGGGATCCGCTTTGGTCAATATGCTCTTTCATTCTAATATATACGCAAGGACCCATGGGAAGCTCTACTTCATTAGGCAATCTCGGAGTTAACGAAACGAGAACATATCTTGGCAACACACATTTTTATGGCTAGTAAACAAACCATTGCAAAGTTGTGGAAAGCACATCTCTCTTTTGAGGAGGTGAAGCGACAGGTGCATGGTACATTGCCAAACGAGAAGCTTATGGGGATAAACGCGGACACTAGGGACACATTTTGTAAGATTTGGCAACCTTGGTTGAACCAGTTTCGAGAGATGATCCTGCCTTCCCGATTTTTGGACTTTTTTTTGTTGAGCCTGCTAATGGCAGCCCTGGATTCTCTGGTATGGGGCTTCTTTTCTCTTTCATGACTCTCTTCTTCTTGGTTTTCTACTATTAAGCCTCGTACACATGCATGGTTTTCTCGGCAAGAACCAGCAAGAAAACCGCTGGCAGAGCTTTCTTGCCGAGTAAACCGAGCGTGTGTAAGAGGCTTTGAGGTTTCTTGTCAAGAAAACTGTCCAGAATCTAGACGAGAACTTGCTCTCTATTTTCTCATCGTGAGAAACCTGAGCGTCTGCACACGTACCTGTCGTCATGGAAATCCGCACATGCTCGAAATGACTTTGACGCATGCGCGGTAGCTTCCAAGGCATAGGTAGGGTGAAGCAAGATGGCGGCAAAGGCATCAAATGTGACGAGCGCATGTCGACGATGTCACCGCGTTCATGCCATTTAAAAGAATGGCGGTTCTTTTGAATGGTGTGTCTGTACACTCGGTCAGCAAGAGATTCTTGCCAGGAATCTCATCAGGAAAAACAACGTTTTTTTTTCCTGACGAGAATCTGGGCCATGTGTACAGAGCTTTACTCTTCTTTGCTGTTGCTTCCATTTTTACTTCCTAATTTTTTTTGCCCCTATTCTCAAAATTATTTTTATATAGATATAGGCCCGGATTCACAGACATCGGTGCATATTTGTGCCGCCGTGCCGTATCTCTTTAACGCTACACCAGCGCAGTGCGGAGAGGCAAGCATGGAATTCACTAAGCAAATTCTCCCAACTCTGCGCCAGGCGTAGCATATATTCATAGGCGTAAGCCAGCGTAAATGGAAGTAGGTGAAAGTGGGCTGGAAGTGGGTGTGATCCATGCTAATGAAGCGTGACCCCATGCAAATAATGTGCCGGGCGCCAGGCAAGTACTTAAAATGAACTGCGCATGCGTCGGGACATGGACGTATCCCCGTGCGCATTCGTACAACCACGTCGGAACAACTGCCTAAGATACGCCGGATCACTGTGTACGCCGTGAACATAACCTACGCCCAGCCAGACCCACGTCGGCCCATATTCACAGACGTCCAGCGTAAAATACGTAGGCTTGTGTTCCCTGGTCCATACCTTTGCATGGGTTGCGCCTCATCTATGGGGAATAACTTTATGCCGAACGTAAAACTTACGCAAACCGCTTAAATCATGCGCCAGGCGCAAGTACGTTTGTGAATCGGCGTATCGCCCTCATTTTCATATATAAATAGAAAAAAGCCACATGCGTCCAGCGTAAATATGCGCCCACTCTACGCCGGCGTAGGCAAGTTACGTCGGTGGGATGAAGTCAGTTTTTAGGCGTAACTAAGTTTGTGGGTACGGTGCACAGATACGACGGCGCGTATTTGTACTTATGCGGCGTATCTGGAGATACGTCGGCGTAAGTGCTTTGTGAATCCGGCCCATACTGTTTAAAACACATTTGGTCGTTGAGAGAATTCTCACACTTTATTCCAAATACGAACATAGGTAAATCTTAGGTATTCTATGATATTTGCTAATTGATGATGTCTGGAATATTGTTTGGGGGGGTGCCCCGCGAATCGGAGTTGTTGAGCGGGGGGGGGGGGGTCGGTGTTGTTGAGCGGGGGGGGACTCCAGCCCTGATCGCGGGACTGCGGGAATTACAGCGAATCGCAGGAAAGTCGAGCAAAATCCGGGGGACGGTTGGGAGGTATGCCTTCTAGGCTTTGATCATTCAGAGATACATGTTTTGTTGTTACCCCATAGACTGTATAGGTGCTTAGGCATCCTCGTCTGGTTACTTTTTGTCTTTGTTTGAAGCTACTAGCTACACCATTTAAGTGTCCTACTTGTCTGTGGTATGAATGTTATCCTCCTCAAGTTACTTATTACAGACCTATTTTGCCTGTCTAGGGTTCTTACAGTTTCTTTCACAATATTTTTATTGAAAAAAAAAAAAACAGTGAACAGACGTCAATGCCAAGTTTTTTTTTTATTCAATAAAAATATTGTGAAAGAAACTGTAAGATCCCTAGACAGGAAAAATAGGTCTGTAATACACAAGCAATTTAACAAGAGGTTACAAGGCCAGCAGAATGCAGATTAGGTCTCCCTGGAAATCAAGGACTTTTGCCCAGTATAAACAAATATTGGTTTTATTTAATTCACCCCCTGACTGCTACAGCTCTGATAGTCTTCTGTTTTGGCATAAAGTAGAAAATTATATCGAAATACTGATAACAGCAAATCTATATGTATTAATACAACCAGCAAAAGAATAACAATGACCGCGGGTAAAAAACACATACATAACCTCAACAATTGGCCTTCGCAGTAAGAAAAATAGAGAATCAGAGAAATAATTATTCCAAATTGCCCCGTAATGCGCTCATCGTTTGGTGTTTTTCTAGCTCAAATGTATAAAATAAATCAGGCACAGAAAAGAAGGTCATTTGTTTCATTTAAAGACATCATTCTAATCTGGACCAAACCCAATCTGTCCCACACAGTTAACATATCAAATATTTATGACATACAAAGTATTGGACATTAATTATACCATTCCGTTTTTCACACTTTATGTGGATCACGTCAATAGGCCCGGTTTAGTTTTGGCTTATGTCAGGGTTATTACTCCAGCATATTAAATTCACTTGACAGTTTCTAAATATGCAAGTGACTTCTGTTTCAAGTCAACCTGATAAGATTACAGTGAAAGGCTAAATGGAAACCATTACAAACACTGAAGCCTTTTCCTGTTCCCAGTCCATCAAATACAACCAAATGCTACTGCTGACCCACTGCAGAAGCTGTTTGATGTTAAAGGGTATGCAAAACGTAACAATAAACTTCCCTTTGTTTGTTAACAATACATTCGAAAGCTTTTTATATCTGTTTGACGAGTGCCAAACAATACTAATCTACAGCCTTACCTTTTTTCCATACCTCTAGCAAGTTATCCTTTATGTTAATTAAAATTGATTATTCTCAATTCTCTGCTAACTTGCATCTCCACAATATAACAGTCGCCAATGCCCTCCCCATAGGTGAGTGGGACCTATTGCATTAGGGTGTGCACCCCCCTGAAAGGTGCCAAATGTGACGCCGGAGGGGGGGAGGGTTTCCGAAAAGTGGAGGTTCACTTTTTGTGTGGACCTCCTCTTAAAGCACATTATTAAAGCTTAAATAAAATCATATATTTACCAACTGATCTCATAAGCAGTATGGGCATTTTGAAAGGTTTTGTAAAAAAAGAGAACTAGTTGGCTTAGACCTGGGTGGGGTTAGGGTGGATAGGAGAAAAAGCTATGTTGAGCCATGATTTTTATATTTTGATCTTGTCAGAATTTGTTTTTTATTATTTTAATAAAATTCTCAATTAAACCATTTGAAGAAATCATCAGAATTGCATGTGTTGAATTTATTTGGTGACATATGTGGCCACCTACAGCTGACCCCCTGCCAAACCGTATGGCTTTTCATTGTGAAATGTACTAATAGTGAGATAATTGAAGGTACCGTATTTATCGGCGTATAACATGCACCCTAAGGCCTCGTACACAAGACCGAGGAACTTGTCGGAAAAGACAACATCGTTTTCCTCGACGAGTTCCTTGTCAGGCTTGTCGAGAAACTTGACAAGCTGTCTTTGCGTACACACTGTCAAGACCAAATCTCCTCGTTCTCAAACTCGGTGACTTCAACACATACAATGGCAGGGGAAGTTTGATTCCACTGGCACAACCCTTGGGGCTGCTTTTGCTAATCTCATGTTACTGCGTGTTAGGTAAAAGTTTGGTAAGAGACATTTGCACTTTTCAGTCTGTTACAGCGTGACAAATGTGCTATCTCCATTACAAACGCTACCGCTACCGAAGGTGCGCGGGTTTCTAAGCATACACATCAACGTGTTCCTCATTGGAAAACCAGCCCGACGAGGAACACAATGACTCCGATCGAGGAAAAAGAGAATTTGCTCTCTTTTTTCCTCATTGAGTTCCTCGACAGTTTACTCGATGAAAAGCATACACACAACCGGTTTCCTCAGCAAAAAAGCTCTGCCACCAAGTTTCTTGATGGATTCTGTCGAGGAAACCGGTCGTGTGTACGCGGCCTGAGGAAAAATCTTTCCACAGCGTATAACACAGGCACAGTTTACCCTCTATTTTCAGGGTACAAAAGTGAGTGTTATACGCCAATAAATACAGTAATTGGCAGCTGATATTTACCGGTCCTTTAATATTGCCTCTAAAGTAAGTGCAAATGAGGTTAAAATACAGGTGCGCCTAAATTTACATGTACAAGTGGTATGGAGAGCACTTGTGTATTACTCATGTGCTTTGTAGGTAAATTCAATTCAAAGCTCTTTTGCAAACAAAGATAAATCTATTTCTGTATGCATGGACATATTTTCTTAAGAGAAATGGATATCATGACATTTTTAATTTTGTTAATTTCTTGTGTTTCATAATTAGGTTATTTAACATCCAGTCTAACTTAAAGTGTACCTGTACTTAAAGTGAAACTTCAGCTATTTTTTCATCTATTAAATTGTCTGCCCTTGTGATTTTAACTTTGGATATTAAAACATTTTTTTTCTGTCAGCAAATACCTTTTACAGCCCACTTCCTGTTTCTTCTATGGTAAAAAGTCTAGACTTATGCCATCATGCACAGCCCTCTCCTTCCCGCCTGAGTTTGCCAGGAAGGGAGAAGGATGAGTCATAAGAGGACAAATGAGAGCTGCAGAACTGGAGGTGTGTGTCTGTGTAAATCCAGGAAGTGAACAGGCAGCAGCTTCAGATGCCCACAGTTAAAATGGTTGCAGCCAGACTCAGTGGAGGGAAATTTCTGCAGCATATTTGGCAAATATAGAATCAAAGTATATATAAAATAATATGCAAAGTGGTTGGAGGGAAGCTTCAGAATAGCAAAGATGTTTGTATTACAAGTTATGTGAACAGACTGCAGTTCCTCTTTAAGTTATGGCAAACATTCTGCCAGCAAATAATAAGGGAAAGTACCTAGTGGTTGATACATTTGTATGGCTGCAATGTTCTTCATGAGTACTTAGAGTCGGTTCACACTGGGGCAACACGACTTCCAGCATGACTTTGGGAGGCAACTTGGACACGACTTGAGTATGAATCACCAGGCAACTTACAAGGCAACTTCAAGTTGCCTCCTGGACAGTACAAGGCAACTTGTACAGGAGACTTTCCAGTAGCCAATCAAACAACAATCAGCTCTGGGAGAGGGAGGGGGAGGGAGGGGTTTGCCTGAGAAATGTGTTTTCTCTTCCTGTATTGTTGCTTCAGTTAAGACAGTGATCAGACTTCTGAGACGACTTCCATTAAAATCAATGGGTACAAGTTGCCTACAAGTTGCCTACAAGTCTGATTGAAGTATTACAGGAACCTTTTTCTGAAGTCGGAGCAACTTCAGTAGTGTACATTAAGACGGCTCTCATTCACTTCCATTGATTTTCTCAACCACACGACTTGGGACGACTTCGGGAGACTTCAAGTCGGATCCCAGGTCGCCCCAGTGTGAACCGGCTCTTAAAACACGAGGAAGGCAAATACTGACCAGTTCCTGAAGTAATGCTTCTGCCCACCTCTTATTACTTCTGCCATCCTGCTATTGATTCACTACTGTGATGGACTGTTTAACAGACCAATGGTGAGTTGCAGAAGACAGGCGGGGTTAAGCCTGAACTCAAATTCTGGAGCTGAATCCTCTATCTGCAGACACATGTGCTCTGTGGAACTTGTTTTGACAGGTACCTGCTCCCACTTTCTGCTGAGTCCACCTGCGCAACTGGCCCATTGAGAATGCGATTAGTGCATTCGCAGTAGGAAACCTTGCGGCTTCACTGCCGGCTTCCCTTACCCAAGATGGTGGCCCACACACGAGAGCCAATTCAGGAATCGGCTTTGGAATCAGCTTTGGTGAGGACACCGTGGGATCTCTGGACAGGTAAGTGTCCTAATAGTAAAAGTGAGCATCTACAGTATTTGTAGCTGCTGACTTTGAATTTTTTTTTTGGGAGGGGGCTGGAGCTCCACTTTAAGTACACCTTTAATATACACCAATAGGCCAAGTATGAAAAGATTAGTTCTTGTGCCCAAGAAGCCCTTAAACTGAGAACACCCTGCAAAAATCCTTGATTTGGGCTCCGACATTTTCTACCTAATGTCCTACAATACAATGTGACTTTCTCAGCCATTAACGATGAGTAGACCAACTTTTTTATCCTTGATTGTGCAAATCTGTTAACAGCTTCTTAAAAAACAATAACACCTTCCAAAAATGTTGCTTTGCAAAGAATACTATAATAGAAAAATTGAATTTCTTCTAAAAAAGCATCAACTTTTAAATAAAATGTTAAGTAAATAAAAATAAATAAAAAAAAACGAAAAATACAAAACAATGGAAGGCTTCAGGATAGTCAATGCTTTTCTCCAATCCCCTCCAGCTCTGGAATGTCAGTAGGCCCTTGATGTCCTCAAAAGCAATGCAGCTGGTAAGTGGAGGGAGCACCCACAGATCCACCCAAGAAGAGGGATTTTTAAGGATCATATGTCCACCCCAGAAAAGAAGACGAGAGGATCTTTTTCTTAAAGGGGTTGTAAAGGTTTGTTTTTTATTTTCTAAATAGGTTCCTTTAGGCTAGTGCATTGTTGGTTCACTTACCTGTTGCTTCGATTTCTCTTCTAAATGTTTTTTTCTTTGTCTGAATTTCTCACTTCCTGTTCCTCCTCAGCAAGCTGTTCTGGCTGACTAACCCCCCAGCCAGATGATGGGGGCCAGCTTACTGAGGAGGAACAGGAAGTGATAAATTCAAAAGAGAAAAAAAAAAACATTTATAAGGGAAGTCAAAGGAAAGGGTAAATGAACCAACAATGCACTAGCTTAAAGGAACCTATTTAGAAAATAAAAAAAATAACCTTTACAAACCCTATAATGGCATTTGCTTCTCAGTAAAAATGTCTCATACAGGGAAGCAAAGGGGAACATGGGGGCTACGTCAGAAAGAGGAAATGCTAAGGTTAGAAACCTTTTGAAAAACAAGAAGAAATTCTCCAATTGTGGAAAAAGAAGGGAGGGGCCAGTAAGGAAAAAGTTGTCCCCATTTTATTGGGTGAGATAGATAGATCAAAAGGGAGCAAACAAGAGCTGAGTTTGAAAACAAGATAGACCTGGAGGACCATTTTGGCAAAACCGTCACTAGACTTTTTTTCTTGCTTTTTTCCTTTATCTTACTGTATGGATTTATTTTAGAAAAATAATAAGAAAATAAAAAAAGATCTAAAATAATTTTTCACTGAAACACAACTAAACAAAGCAGTTATTTGGAATTTGGCATTTGCTTCACAGTAAAAATGCCTCATACAGGGAAGCAAAGGGGAAGATGGGGGCTACGTCAGAAAGACGAAATGCTAAGGTTAGAAACCTTTTGAAATACAAGAAGAAATTCTCCAATTGTGGAAAAATAAGGGAGGTGCAAGTAAGAAAAAAGTTGCCCCTATTTTATTGGGTGAGATAGATAGATCAAAAGGGATCTAAAATAATTTTTCACTGAAACACAACTAAACAAAGCAGATATTTTTCATCCAACGCATAAAATAATGTAGACATTGTCACTTACTAGCAACTTCAAGCGATGCGTTGCGACTCACTGTCTCCCCAAGATAATTCCGAGCCACACAGACGTAGACCCCTTCATCCGGTCTGCTCTTGCGCCCATGGACGATTCGTAAAAAAAATAGAGATCCAGTCGGCAGCAGCATTCGATGGGAACGAGGGTCATCTTTATCTGTCTCTACTTTTTCCCCCCCTTTATACCACTCGATGGAAGGAGCTGGTCTTCCCTCCGCTTTACAGTTTAATGTGGCAGGTTCACCTTTGGAAACGATGAGATCCGAGGGATGTTCCACTATGCGAGGAGGGAAATCTTCTTGCCGGAGACGTGAACCTAATGAGTAAAATAAATAAATAAATAAATTACAGTAATTGCCAGATTATGGGATTATGAACAGAGATGAAGGTGATGGGAAAAGTGTGCCTAAAAAGAGATGCTATCCATTAAAAAGGTGAACAGTTGGCACATACATACTGTTTTAAATAATTCATGATTCACCTGTCATATAAGTGTATTAACAATAGACTTAATCCTATAGAATAAACCAAAATAGACACAAGGTAGGATACACAGCTGGTGTTTGTTGTGCTACCCAGGTAATCAGATATCCTCCATATTGGACTGCTGAATGTAAAATAACTATATAGTGGACTAAAAGCGGCATTTTCAGAAGCAAAATAAATAAATAAACAAGGTGTTTATTTAATCATTGTGTAAAAGAGCAGAGGAATGTGGAAACCTGTGTCAACCAATCAGATTTCAGTAGCTTAACGTCTGCAACCTAATTAAAGGTGATTTCTGGCTTACTGAACATTACTGCTGTTTCTAGGGTATTATTATGTAACCTCAAAAATGTGACAACAAAACAGTAAATTACAATGTTTAGGTCAACATTCCAAGGCAACCAATCAGAATTAAAGTGAAAAGCCTGCCAAAACTTTTTTCTCCTTTTCGGTTCAAACAGAATTTGGAAGAGTTACAAATTCTATTACTACATATGTCCCTGGTAATGTCAGCCAAATAGAAGTATTCATAGCTGAAACATATAACGTATATTGGGACGGCCAGCACTTTAAGGGGAGGTTCACCCTAAAAACAATTTTCTAACATTAAAAGCGCTCACTCTCGACATTGACAGTATGTTTTTTTTTTTTCTTTTGTTGCCGTACATACTATTGTATCGCTATTTTCTTCCCCGGCTTCCGGGTAGTGCCTCCCGCGGGAGTGGGTGTTCCTATGCACAGGCTAAGTGATTGACGTGTGACAAAAGCTTCCCCCCGGAGCATAAGGCGCGTCACGAGTTGCCGAAAGAAGCCGAATGTCGAGTCGGCTCTATACGGCGTTAAACGGTGCCTGCGCACCGACGTTCGGCTTCTTTCGGCAACTCGTGATGCGTCTTATGCGCCGGGGGGAAGCTTTTGTCACACGTCAATCACTTAGAATGTGCATAGGAATGCCCACTCCCGCGGGAGGCACTACCCAGAAGCTGGGGAAGAAAATAGCGACACAACGGTATGTACCGCAAAAAAAAAAACAGCATACTGTCAATGTCGAGAGTGAGCGCATGTAATGTTAGAAAATTGTTTTTAGGGTGAACCTCCGCTTTAAAGGAGAAGTCCAGCCTGAACTTTTTAGGCTGGGCTTCTCCTCTGGGTCACAGCAGTGCAATTCATTTTGCACACTTGTGACCCGTTTTCAGCAGAGACTGACCTCTGCTGACATCACTGGAACCAGTCCAGGTA
Organism: Rana kukunoris; assembly: GCA_029574335.1. Classification (NCBI taxonomy): domain Eukaryota; kingdom Metazoa; phylum Chordata; class Amphibia; order Anura; family Ranidae; genus Rana; species Rana kukunoris. The sequence continues at coordinate 556,287,955 of CM056050.1, read as the reverse complement.
GCGTGTCATCCCGACTTAGGAAGTCTGAATCCGCCAGCTGCCTGGACTGATGGCAGTCTCAGCCTCTCAGCGAGCATCTCCCTACCCCTCCACAGCTTAGCACTCCAATGAGCATCGCAGAGCAGGTCAGGAGAGATGCTAATTGGCACTCAGCAGCTCTCTGCTCTGGAGGTGAGGGAACCGAGTTTGCGGTGGCTCGGTTCTCAGCGTAGAGACAGCGGGGGACAGATGAATCATCAGTGTGATTCTGCATCCACCTAGGTAAGTAAGAATAGGCAAAAAAAACATACTTCTCTTTTAATCAGATCATGCGGTTCTGCATGCTTAGTGTCACTACTCCACCTCATTTTCACTCTTTGATCAGTGTGATACCCGTCCCCAAATCCTCTCCCTATACATGACTTTTTTAACCACTCAGAGTCAGTTCACACTGGGGCGACTGCCAAGTCGCGTCCCATTCTATGCAATAGAACCGTTCTAATAGGAGCGACGCAAGACGATCCGACTTACAAAAAGGTTCTTGTACGACTTTGGGGGCAACTCGGGGCGACCTGCATTAACTTCTATACAGAAGTCATTTTGCAAATCGCCTCTGAAGTCGTCTTCAGGACGCCTTACCGAGTCGCCACCAAAGTCGTGCCGCCGCTTTGTGAACCGGCTCTTAAGGACCGAGCCTCTTTCTGAGATTTGATGTTTATACAGTTTTTGTTGCTAGAAAATTACGTAGAACCCCCAAACATTATATATATTTTTTTCTTTCTAACGCCCTAGAAAATAACATGGAGGTTGTTGTAATACTTTCTGTCACACCGTATTTTTGCAAAAAAAAAATTGGAAAAAATACACTTAAAAAATAAGACAACAGTAAAGTTAGCCCACTTGTGAAAGATAATTTTATGCCGAGTAAAATTGCGCCGCTTGTGAAATGGCGACAAACTTTTACCCTTAAAACTCTCCATAGGTGACATTTTTAAAAATTCTACAGGTTGCATGTTTTGAGTTGCAGAGGAGGTCTAGGGCTAGAATTATTGTTCTCACTCTAATGATCGCGATACCTCACATGTGTGGTTTGAACACCGTTTTCATATGCGGGCAATGCTCACGTATGCGTTCGGTTCAGTGTGTGAGCTGGGCGGGATGGTGTTTAAAAAATATATATATGATTTTTTTCTTATTTATTTTAGCTTTTTTTTTTTTTTTACACTGTTCTTTTAAAATAAATAAATAATTGTGTCACTTGTATTCCTATTACAAGGAATGTAAGTAGGGTGCGGTACATTTATCTCTTTTTGATATAAATATATATTTTTTCATCTGTCTATGAAGTTCATGCCCAGAAATGTGTATTAGACATCATCTTTGAAATGTAGACAAATCCATTCTGAAAAAAAAAAATATATTATATATATATATATATATATATAAACATATATATATATATATATATATATATATATATATATATATATATATATATATATATATATATATATATATATATATATATATATAAACTGTAATGGTGAAATTGGAGAGGATAGTATCAATATAAAAAGTTCATATTATCTTATAATGAATAGTGATCTCGCCTTGTTTTGCCGAGTGTAACAACATTAGAGAGAGTAACAAGCATGTCCATTACTGGCATCCTGGCTTTGCTTACTGTAACCTGACCTTCGATTTAGAACCTCGGAAAATTGCTAGAAGCCGAACAGGACAAAAGATCTAAAACACTCTTGATTGGCAGATTCTGCGCATTAGCAGGAACGCCAGTGACATGCTCGCCCAAGGGATGTAATGACCTTGACAACTGAATCCTAATCTTCCTCCTTATGTACTAGTTATTAAAAAACAATTCCATATGCATGCCAAGCTTGATTTTCAAGCCCTATTAAATGTGCATTTTGCTGAAAAGGAGACCATTTATTACTGGAATAATACTTAAACCCTGCAATCAACACCAATGCTATAATTTTCTTGTCAAAAGTTCTTTGCAGAAAAGAATATTTGTTGAAATAGGAATGTTCACCCATTAATTACGAGGGTTATCCAGTTCTTGGTCATATCATTTATGTATCTTTTTGTTAAATAGTCTGCAAATAACTCCCCCCCCCCCCCAAAGTGCCCTCTTTGTATAAGGCTACACTTTGGGTAAAAAAATATATATTTGGATAAGGTAAGGAAGGGTTAGAAGCTCTGGCAGGTTTTTATTTCTCACACACAAAGATGCATTTGGGTGTACACCATTAAGCCCTGTACACACAATCGGATATCTGATGGAATCTAATCCGATGGATTTTTTGTCGGATATCCGATGAAGCTGACTTTCATCAGTCTTGCCTACACACCATCCGTCAAAAATCTGACCGTGCCAAAACGCGGTGACGTACAACACTACGACGAGCCAAAAAAAATGAAGTTCAATGCTTTTGAGCATGCGTCGACTTGATTCTGAGCATGCTCAGATTTTTGTCTGATGAAGGTTCCATAGGAGAAATTTAAAGTTTCACCGATGGAAAAAAAAAAACGATGGGGCCCACACACGATCCGATTGTCCGATGAAAACAGTCCATCAGTCTGTGCCCATCAATTGATGGGCTACTGTGCCCATCAATTGCCACCATTGTGCCCATCAAACGCAGCCACTGTGCCATCAATTGTCGCCACTGTGCCATCACTTTTCGCCACTGTGCCCATCAATTGTCGCCACTGTGCCATGCCATCAAACACAGCCACTGTGCCATCAATTGTCACCACTGTGCTCATCAATTGTCGCTACTGTGCCATGCCATCAAACACAGCCACTGTGCCATCAATTGTCACCACTGTGCCCATCAATTGTCGCCACTGTGCCATGCCATCAAACACAGCCACTGTGCCATCAATTGTCACCACTGTGCTCATCAATTGTCGCTACTGTGCCATGCCATAAATTATCGCCACTGTGCCCATCAATCGCCGCCAGTTTCCCCCGTAAAATGCTGCCAGATGGCCCCCTCAAATACCACCAGATTGCCCCCCGCCCGGCACTTACCTTTCTCGGGTCAGCCATTCTCCCTCCACGATGCCTCGATGTCTTCTCTCACCCTCTTTGTCGCTTTAAATCAGGTTACCAGTGACCAGACCCGGTGACCCTGATTGGCTGAGACGCGTGTCAGTGTTAAACAGGGAATGCACACCCTGTGTCCCCCCTGGTTAACTATTTGGAAGCCGATTACAGCCCACAGGCTGTAATCAGGAAGCCTATCAGAGCCACTGGCTCTGATAGACACTAACAAAAACCAACCAACTGCTGTTATTCAGATGGCCGGCGCTCACTAGGGGGCCAGCCATCTGAATAGTGGGCGGCAGTGGCGACAATACATCGATTCATGCAATGCATGAATTTATGTATTGTTGCTCGTATCGCTCAGGGAGCGCAGCACCGCTCGCGCATGCGCAGTGATTGCCGAGCCGTGAAGCCAAAAGTTGTCACAGTTAGGATGGAGGCGCCGGCGGAGAGGGGGGGAGACGAGGCGGCCGCGTCGCTGGACAGTGGAACAGGTAAGTGTCTTTTTGTAGCTGCTGACTTTTAATAAACATAAAAAAGCCTGAAACTGCCCTTTAAGGCAGCCTATGAGATACTCCATTTTCTCAGTGATATACTGGTAACAAGTTTTCGTTAGATAAGGTTAGCAAATATTTCATAGTAATCTATACTGCCTAAGTCCTTTTCTTTCTGTACACATACAATGGCTACTTTGTTTCTTTTTGACATTAATAGCTGACAAGGTGTGTCATATTGACTAGACGATAAGCAGACATACCAAGAAAGAAAAGTGTCTCGGGCCAAACATAGGAAGTTCACACTGAATGAAAAGTTCACCATTAAGTGGTGGCCATAGATCAGGGGTGTCAAACTGGCGGCCCTCCAGCTGTTGCAAAACTACAAGTCCCATGAGGCATTGCAAGGCTAACAGTTACAAGCATGACTCCCGCAGGCAGAGGCATGATGGGACTTGTAGTTTCGGAACAGCTGGAGGGCCGCCAGTTTGACACCCCTGCCATAGATGGATCAAAATTCAGCTGGTTCAGCAGGGACCAGCTGAATTTTGATCCATATGTGGCCATTGCAGTTGATGTGACATCATCGCTGCTCCTGCCAGTCACAGCGCCAGAGCAGTGATACCTGGAAGTCACTCTGGGTATCATGGCAACGTCGGGGGAGGCGAACGAGGGCTGCTGCGGGGACTTTGATTTCAGGTAATTCATAATGGGCTAGTATGCTATGCATACTAACTCAATATGCCTTTGTCTTTATGTCTTTGTCTTTTTTGAACGAGAGTGTTTACTTCCTCTTTAAGACTGCACAACACAGCGGGAGATCAGGTATGCACATGAGGCACAGTGAGGCATGCAGATGGGCACAGTAAGGCATGCAAATGGAAACAGTGAGGCATGCAAATGGACACAGTGAGGTTGCAAATGGGCACAGTGAGGCTGCAAATGGGCACAGTGAGGCTACAAATGGGCACAGTGAAGCTGCAAATGGGCACAGTGAGGCTACAAATGGGCACAGTGAGCCTGTAGATGGGCATTGTTGACCCTCTTTTCCACTTACAGCAGCTGCTGCATTTCCCACCCTAGGCTTATACTCGAGTCAATACGTCTTCCATTTGTTTGTGGTAAAATTAGGTGCCTCGGCTTATATTCGGGTCGGCTTATACTCGAGTATATACGGTAAATAACCCCCAATGGTTGGTGAAATAATTTTCAAGCTCATATAATCACAAATCCATAAAATGAATTACTAGCAAAATTATTTTAATCCCCCAAACAAAAAAATCCCCCTAACAGAGCCCTGGATAGCGGGAAACATCCGATATGTTATAATCCTTCATTGTATCCACAAACAAATAAGATTAAAAACATTTGGGCTGGACATATACCTCAATAGAAAAGAGCTGACTTGTATTGAAGAGTAAACGCCACAAAATCACTGTTCTTGTTGTAACACTAGGAGCTATTGTCACGGTAAAATTGACACAGGGGGCCAGATTCAGATACATCCGTGTATCTTTGTGCGGGCGTAGCATATCTCATTTACGCTACGCCGCCACAACTTTGAGAGGCAGGTGCCGTATTCAAAAAGAAGTTGCGCCCAAAGTTACCGCAGCGTAGCGTAATTGGGCCGGCGTAAGAGCGCCTAATTCAAAATAGGCAGGTAGGGGACGTGATCCATGTAAATGAATCGTGACCCCGCGCAATTGACACTTTTTCTGAACTGCGCATGCGCCGGCCGTGAACGTATCCCAGTGCGCATACTCCAAATCACATCGCAATTATTCATTGATATTGACGTGAACGTAACTTACGCCCATCCCCATTCCCGAACGACTTACGCAAACAACGTAAACGACGTACAATATGACGCTGTCCCGGCGTCCATACTTAGCTTTGGCTGCGCCTCATATAGCAGGGGTAACTTTATGCCGGAATTACGCTTACGCAAACGACGTAAAATACGATGACCGGGCACAAGTATGCTCGTGAATCGGCGTATCTAGCTCATTTGCATATTTGACGCGAAAATTGACGGAAGCGCCACCTAGCGGCCAGCATAAATATGCAACTAAGACACGACGGCGTACGAGACTTAGGCCGGTCATATCTAAGCAAAATTCTGGCGTATCTTGTTTTCTGAATACAGAAAAAAGATACGCCGGAGCATCTCAGAAGTTACGCGCCGTATCTCGAGATACGCCGACGTATCTGTTTTCTGAATATGGCCCAGGGTATGCACACTTGAGAGGTGCAAGACTACAGAGCATAGCTGTGGACTGGAGAAGACTTCTTATGAAGCTTTCTCCAGGTTTTGGTATTTCATCATGGGGCTCTGTAGTGTGGAGATTCCATAGTGTCTTGGGTGGGACGGGATCTCCAACCCTGTGTCCAGATTTTGTGGATGACCAGCAGGGTGTGTGCTCAGGTGAGCACAGCCCTTTATAATGAGGGTGTGGGAAGACCTCATGGCTCCCAGTTGGAGACAGCAGGTCTCCAGAAGTCAGAGGCTGTAGGAGACAGCCAGAATGGTGACTGCAAGAGGCAGACCTGTAGACGCTGAAGGGAAGCCGTCTATGTTGAGGAGTCCGCTGGTCTGGACGACCAGGATAATGTGCAGAAGTACTGCTACAGAGAGCCAGGTGGGCTAGCATTTTCTGTTGTGTATTTGATGGAGAAGAACCCCCTGTGTGGGAAACGTTTGGACTTTTTATTTTGCCTTTTTAATAAAAATGGGCTACCATGCCCTTAAAGAGGAGTTCCACCTAAAAAATAACTTTTTTTTAATCCACATTTGGCATGTAATTTTTTTTTTGGGGGGGGGGGTGGGGGCTTCAGTAGGAGTGGGACTTCCTGTCCCACTTTCTGCTTCCGCCGAGGAGCTGGTTAGGCGATTACACCAGCCCCTCCCTGTAGGCGATCACATGGGACACATGACAGGTCCCATGTGATCGCCTGTCCAATCAGCGGGGAGCCGCGCCGCGCGCGCATGCGCAGTGCGGCTCGCTCATGCGCAACGGGTGCCCGGCCGTGAAGCCGAAGGCTGTCACGGCTGGGTGCCCACAGTAGGAATGGAGACGCCGGCTGGGGAGGGGGGGAGAGGAGCGGAGCCCTGGTCGGCGCGTCGCTGGAACGCAGGACCAGGTAAGTGAGTGTTTATTAAAAGCCAGCAACTACACTTTTTGTAGCTGCTGACTTTTAATAAACACAATTTTGGGCTGGAACACCCCTTTAAATATAGTTCCTGGCTGCAGTGAATCACTGGAAAAACGCCCATACCACGAGAGCTAAAAACCCCCAACCTTACATTGTGTATTCAGGGAAGGTCCTCCTTCATATGTGTTATTCGGAGGATAAAAAAGTGCTTGTTTTCCTCATTACTTGTGTGTGTTTTTTTGAAAAATGTTCACAGGAAGAAAGGCGTCCTTTTTTACAAATGTCTCCCTACACATCTCAGGGTACAGGGTTACAAAGTTCAGTAAAATAAAACCAAAACCTTGCTTTGTTTCTTCCCATTAAGATGCCCAGCTGGAAAGCTTGTCTCTGGGTATTCATCAAAATGAATGCTGCAAATTAGGTGATACTCCTTATTCTCAGTTCTCTCGCTTTAATTGGACTATTTATTAAAAAAGCCATGGCTGCATAATACCAATCAGCAAAAAGGACAACGAGCAGAACAAAAAAAAAAAAAAAAAGAACTAGATTTTTTTTCATATAATAAGTAGCAGCCATGTTTTTTTTTCAACATCCACCTCTTTATTTAGGAGCACTACTAACGGTCATTAAAAACAACTATCCCAAGAGGAATATGTTGTCATTGCTGAGCTATTTCTAAAAAATGCTAATTTCATGGCTGGCTCTGACGTTAGCGATGACCTGAAATGTACATGAGGTATCCTAACATTACTTTTTTTGAATGATTGTTCTAGGTCAATGACTTCGAAAATGTTGGAGCCACAAACGGCCAAGCTGTTAGTGTTTTAAATGGAGATCAACATTAGCAGTATTCATATCTCTCCCAGTACGTCCATAGAATATAAACAGCTGTACAGATTTGGCAAACAAAATGAGAACTGTAGCACACGTCTAGCCAAACACATAAAAAAAAACACTGACCAATCATTGCTATTTCCCTTAAGACACTTGGATTTCTATAAACACTGTTATTTTGTTAGCCCTAACCATTATAAACAAAATATGTACAAACCACTATACATTTTTTTTTGAAGAAAAATTAAGGATTTATTTTTTTCGATCACAGTGTAGAGTAAAAGATTTTCTATCATCTGTGCCCAGTCTTGCCACACAGAGTTAATCCAGCTCTGAGCAATCCTCTTTTCTATTTTCAGTGAAATAAAACGGACTTACAGAGAAAAACCTTAGTCCGTTCCGCCCCCTTGCTGTGAGTGACAGGTTATTTACATATCTCATGCACTAGCTTCAGACAGGCATTATTTATTAATTCCCACCCCCACTCCTTTTCTGAAATCATGCGGTTACTTCTGGATTTTGACTGGATTTTCGTTATCATAGCAGAATTTAGTGTAAGGCCCCATACACACAAGCAGACACATTTGTTCAAATCAGTCGGACAGACCGATTTGAACAAATCTGTCTGCTGGGGACATATTGGTTTGATCGTGTACACACGATCAAACCAAAATCCGCACCGGCAGACGGCGCGCTGACATGGCGGTGACGTTGACGCCGCCACGTCACCGCACCAGGAAGTAAAACACTTCCGCGAATGCTTCGAAACCATTCGACGCATGTGCGAAAAGACATGTCTGCTGGTTAGCGTACTAACCAGCAGACATGTCGGGCAGACGGGTTCCCAGCCGACAGATTTGAAAGCATGCTTTCAAATCTGTCTGCTGGCCAAATCCGTCGGCTCGCCCGTACACATGATCGAATCTGTCTGCTGGGACGGTCGGGCCGACCGTTTCCAGCAGACAGATTTGATCGTGTGTACGCGGCCTAAGAAATACACAGGAGAAAATGCATGTTGACAAGGGGAGTGTAGAGATGGGCGCGGAGTGTAGAGGTGGGCGGGAAGTCTACTGACATCACGACTCCACCCACCGAGCTCCAGACAACAGATCCATCCACAGAATTTGCAGTTTTTCAGTTCTTATAACAGACAGAGGGGAGACATTTGACAGGTAAGGATACATGCAGGAGGCATCTATATCCTTATAGATCAGCACTATGGCAGTAGTTTAGAAAGGATGAGAGTAGGTTTCTAATCCACTTTAACCAAAGTAGTCAGTCGGACACTTGCTTTCATTATTACAGAAGAGTCCCGTCATAGTTAAGAGATCTGTTTCATAAAGAAATTTCTGGAAAAAAAAAATCTGACTTTTAAAATAAGAATTCTGTGTGCATTTATTGTATAATTGTGAGATTAAAAGTCAGAATTATTAAGTTAAAGTAAGAATTTTGCATTGAAAACTGTGATTAAAAGACAACTCTGAGTGAGAAAGTTAGAATTACGAGAATAACATTTCGACTATATTATTTCAGAATTCTGACTTAATGAAAACTCAAAATGTTGTGATAAAAAGTCAAAATTTGGAGATTAAAAATCAGAATTCTTAGATTAAATTTAGAATAAATTTTTGTTCTAAATGAATTTTAGGATGGCCCCAAGCCACTGCCATACATTTTGAAGGCTTTTTTTATAACTTTAGAAGGAATTTGATTGGTTGATCTGGGCAGTACCTATTTTGTCTATATTGTATAGCAGGTTTCCCCAGATTAATTCAAAATTAATATTTAACGTAAGCATTTTAAGCTCTCCCACAAACGAATATTTGAAAGTGGGTTTAATGTCTAAGCAGCTACATGATGCTGAACTTAGAACGGAAGTTTCATTCAAATTTCAGTGGTTGCAAGTTTGTACCAGTAGGTCAGGTAGTGAACCCAGGGTCATTATGTCAAGACCTTGGCCTGGACCTTTAAAAACATGTCAACACCAACATTTCTGATCTTGCAGGTCCACTGTAAATAAACACTTTATAATTAGTCATACTGCCTCAGAGTCGGTTCACACTGGGGCGACCTGGGATCCGACTTCAAGTCGCCCAAAGTTGCCCCAAGTCGCGCGGTCGAGAAAATGAATGGAAGTGAATGGGAACCGTCTTAATGTACACTACTGAAGTCGCTCCGACTTCAGAAAAGGTTCCTGTACTACTTCAATCCGACTTGTAGGCAACTTGTAGGCAACTTGTACCCATTGATTTCAATGGAAGTCACCTCAGAATTCGGATCACTGTCTTAACTGAAGCAACAATACAGGAAGATAACATACATTTCTCAGGCAAACCCCTCCCTCCCTCCCATAGAGCTGATTGTTGTTTGATTGGCCACTGGAAAGTCTCCTGTCCTGGAAGCGACTTAAAGTTGCCTTGTACTGTCCTGGAGGCAACTTGAAGTTGCCCTGTAACTTCCCTGATGATTCATACTCAAGTTGTGTCCAAGTTGCCTCCCAAAGTTGTGCTGGAAGTCGTGTTCCCCCTGTGTGAATGGGCTTTAACTGACCAATAATGGTCGTATTTATGGGTAAACACAGCAGTTCTCCAATAATGAATGTTCAAAATGTAGAAACATGGTTTACATGACCACATTTCTTTGTGTATGTGGTCATATTTGCCGACTCCAAGGTTTTCAGTCCTTTGAACGTAACCTGCAATCTTTGGACCTCGGAAGCAGATTTTTCATAACGCAGTCCTTTCTATAAACAGTTTATGGCAGACCCTACCTAAAGGGATTTTTATCATGGTGTATCTCTTTTACTTTAAATTCAAAATCATAGAAATATTATGAATAAACTAATTTACATGCCAGTCACATGAACAGAAATCAGCTTAAAGTGATTTTAAAGTCTTTTTTTTTATTATTATTAAAATAACAAACATGTTATACTTACCTGTTCTGTGCAATGGTTTTGCACAGAGCAACCCCGATCCTCCTCTTCTTGGGTCCCCTTCTGATGTTCCTCGCTCCTCCCTCCTCCTGGGATCAGGCTCAGATATTAATTTAAGGGTATAAAAATCTTCTGCCTTTCAAGCCACTTAACGATTTTATCATATGTTATTTATTTAAATGCATTTATGATATATTAATATTGTAAATATTAATTATTATGTAGTAATTGTTTTATTTATATACCGTATATACTTGAGTATAAGCCAACCTGAGACACCTAATTTTACCACAAAAAAATGGGAAAACATATTGATTCAAGTATAAGCCTAGGGTGTCCATCTGCATGCCTCACTGTCTATGTTCATGCCTCACTGTCTCCATGCCTCGCTGTCTATGTTCATGCCTCACTGTGTCCATGCCTCACTGTGTCCATGTGCATGCCTCACTGTGTCCATGTGCATGCCTCACTGTGTCCATGCCTCACTGTGTCCATGCCTCACTGTGTCCATGTTCATGCCTCACTGTGTCAATGCCTCACTGTGTCCATGTTCATGCCTCACTGTCTATGTTCATGCCTCACTGTGTCCATGCCTCACTGTGTCCATGTGCATGCCTCACTGTGTCCATGCCTCACTGTGTCCATGTTCATGCCTCACTGTGTCCATGCCTCACTGTGTCCATGTTCATGCCTCACTGTGTCCATGCCTCACTGTGTCCATGCCTCACTGTGCCCATGACTAGACTGACATTTAACATGGGAGCCTATGGAAGGGGTGCCCAGCTTTGAAAAAACGAAAAACAAAAAAATGTGCTGAAAAACTCGGCTTTTACTCTATTTAGTAAATATGTATGTGTATTACATATTTAAATTATGTATGTATTTAAATGAAATGCTTATTTATTAATAATTATTTAACCACTTAAGGACCGCCTACTGCACATTTACGTCGGCAGAATGGCACGGCTGGGCACATCAACGTATATATACGTTGGTTTTAGTACCCAGCCGTGGGTCGCGGGCGCGCGCCCGCGGGCGCGCGCCCGCGACCCGGTCCGAAGCTCCAGGACCGGGACCGCGGGATTCGCGGACCCGATCGCCGCTGCAGTGCGGCGATCCGTCCCTGGAGCGGAAGAACGGGGAGAGCCGTGTGTACACACGGCTTCCCTGTGCTTCTCTGTGGCCGGAGCATCGATCGCGTCATCCCTGTAATAGGGGGACGCGATCGATGATGTCACACCTACAGCCACACCCCCCTACAGTTGTAAACACACACATTAGGGCACACATTCCCTACAGCGCCACCTGTGGTTAACTCCCAAACTGCAACTGTCATTTCCACAGTAAACAATGCAATTTAAATGCATTTTTTGCTGTGAAAATGACAATTGTCCCAAAAATGTGTCAAAATTGTCCGAAGTGTCCGCCATATTGTCGCAGTCACGAAAAAAATCGCTGATCGCCGCTATTAGTAGTAAAAAAAAAAATGATTAATAAAAATGCAATAAAACTATCCCTTATTTTGTAAACGCTTTAAATTTTGCGAAAACCAACCGATAAACGCTTATTGCGATTTTTTTTACCAAAAATATGTAGAAGAATACGTATCGGCCTAAACTGAGGAAAAAAAATGTTTTTTTATATATTTTTGGGGGATATTTATTATAGCAAAAAGTAAAAAATATTGCATTTTTTTTTAAATTGTCGCTCTATTTTTGTTTATAGCGCAAAAAATAAAAACCGCAGAGGTGATCAAATACCACCAAAAGAAAGCTCTATTTGTGGGAAAAAAAGGACGCAAATTTTGTTTGGGAGCCACGTCGCACGACCGCGCAATTGTCTGTTAAAGCGACGCAGTGCCGAATCGCAAAAAACCCTTGGGTCATTTGCCAGCGTATTGGTCCGGGTCTTAAGTGGTTAATTACTATTACTTTAAATAATGCAATACCATGCCGCTAATTGTCTGCTTGCCTACATTTATTTGTTGTCTTCTCTGATTTTATTTTCAACTATTAAAATCAATATATAATAAAAAGCAGATCCACAGAAGAATGGTTTTGGAGGAGAGAAATTCCCACACTGGAAATGCTAAATAAAGCTGCTGACAAAATGAACAACATCTGCCTGATTCACGAGAGTGTTGAATGAAGAGAGCTGTTGATTGAGAAGAATCTGTAGTGAGCGGGAACATGAATGGCAATCCTCAAGAATAATATCCATCACAAGCAGAAATTTAAACAATGTAACAATTGCCCATCTCTCAAAACGAAGCATTGTTTTACTGTATCAGACCATGTGCTGTATAAATAATTCAATAGAACCAAAGAAAAATGTCAGCTCAATAATTCACTAACCAAAACTGCGATTGAAGTAGAACTCAAGTCTCAGACTCGGGTCAAACTTTTTACAAGTTTACTTGTTTCAGTTTCATTGCCTTGATCTTGCTGCTTTGGTGATATCCAAAAAGCCTTTTTTGCCCTTAGTAAATCAACCCCTTAAGCCTTTTACACACGATCAGTCCATCCGATGAGAACGGTCTGATGGACCGTTGTGATCGGTTAACTGATGAAGCTGACTGATGGTCTGATGTGCCTACACACCATCGGTTAAAAAAACGATCGTGTTAGAACGCGGTGACGTAAAACACAACGAAGTGCTGAAAAAAATTAAGTTCAATGCATCCAAGCATGCGTCGACTTGATACTGAGCATGCGTGGATTTTTAACCGATGGTCGTGCCTACTAATGATTGGTTTTGACCTATCGGTTAGGAATCCATCAGTTGAATTTAAAGCAAGTTGGCCCACACACGATCGGTTTTGACCAATAAAAACGGTCCATCAGACCGTTGTCCTCTGTTTAACCTATCGCGTGTACGAGGCCTAAATGTCAAGCCCCGTACACACGGCCGAGGTTCTCGGCAGAAACCAGCGAGAACCTCGCTGGCATCCTGATTCTGCCGAGAACCTCGGCCGTGTGTACGGATTCGGCGAGCATCCTGTCGGGAATGCCGTTGAGCCGAAATAGAGAGCAGGTTCTCTATTTGCTCGACGGCCCGTCGAGATGAATGGCTCGTCGCCCTTCCCGACGGGCTGGTCGCCGAATCTGACGGCCGGGCGAGACCCTCGACGGGCAGAACGATGTGTTCCGCCCGTCGAGGTTCTCTGCCGTGTGTACGGGGCTTCACTGTAGGCCAATCTAGCATAGGGGAATTGCAGCCTTTCACAACCTTTTTTTAACATGAAGGAACCCACAAATGAACTTTCTGGGCTCAGGGAACCCTGCTAATATTTATTATATGTACAGCTCACAATACATTAATATAGGGGTGCCCAACCTTTTGAAGGCAGAGAGCCACTTAAGCGACTTAGTAACCAGTCGCAGGCCACAATGAATGGATTGGGCAGCTGATGTCCAGTCTGCATATGTAAAGCAGACACAGCCCAATCTACTCTATGGGCCCTCTGATCCAATCAGATGGAAGGAGACGGATACACTTTTGTATAATTTAGCAGATCGAATTGGAGGTAGGCAGGTGTAAACGGACAAGTCTATTTACATCGGCCACTCCATAGAGGTGAATGGTGGGTCCGATTGGGTCAGAAGGATCGTGTGAAAGGGGCCTAAGGCTGATTTTACACTGATGGTCTGCGGTCTACCCACACCGTGGGTGCGCTGCAGTGTACCTGTGGTTTTCCCGCCGGTTAGCTGCACTTTGCCATAGACGTCTATTATATCCTGCAGGTGTGGTGCACTTTCTGAAAAGCCGATTGCTTCCTCTACCGCCAGCTTCATTCACAACACTGATGCTGTGGGATGGCAGGTTGCCAACCTCCAATATGGGCTTGCCAACCATCCAATTCCAGAGTAGTGTTGAGCAGAATATGCCATATTCGTATTCGCGATATATCTCGAATACATAGTCGAATATTCGACAGATATTCGCTAAATACGAATATTCGTGATATATTTTCGAAATGAAATGATTGCGAATTTTCGCTATCGCGAATGCGAATTGCGATTGCGAATTGCGCATGCGAATTGCGAATATTCGAGAAATGCGGAATGGAGCACTCTGATTGGCACAGAATATTCGTGATATATTACAATATAAAATAATTGCGAATATTCGATAAATGCGGAAGGAGCACTCTGATTGGCTCAGAATATTCGTGATATATTACAATACACAATAATTGCGAATATTCGGCAAATGCGGAAGGAGCACTCTGATTGGCTCAGAATATTCGTGATATATTACAATACACAATAATTGCGAATATTCGAGAAATGCGGAATGGAGCACTCTGATTGGCTCAGAATATTCGTGATATATTACAATACACAATAATTGCGAATATTCGAGAAATGCGGAATGGAGCACTCTGATTGGCTCAGAATATTCGTGATATATTACAATACACAATAATTGCGAATATTCGGCAAATGCGGAAGGAGCACTCTGATTGGCTCAGAATATTCGTGATATATTACAATACACAATAATTGCGAATATTCGAGAAATGCGGAATGGAGCACTCTGATTGGCTCAGAATATTCGTGATATATTACAATACAAAATAATTTCGAAATTTCGAGAAATGCGGAATGGAGTACTCTGATTGGCTCAGAATATTCGTGATATATTACAATATAAAATAATCGCGCGATATCGCTATTTGCCGAATAATCGCATTGCGATTTTTCGGCAATATAAAATGAGCGCTGCAGCTACTCGGCCCAAGGTCTCTAATCATACCAGCAATGCTTTTAGACGTCGATGGGGATCTCTAGGATGTGATCTGTTCCAAAAAAAAAATTAAAACATTCGAATATTCGAAATAGCGAATATTCGCCGCGATATTCGCGATATTCGCGAATACTCGAATATGCAATATTCGTAGCGAATATTCGCAATTCGAATATTCGTGAGCAACACTATTCCAGAGCAGGTGGTCGCGGGCCACATAAGAGGGCTCCGTGAACCACATGTGGCCCCCAGGCCACTGGTTGGGCACCCCTGCATTAATTTGATGGTCACTGGGGAGAATGCTCCTTACTTTTGTGGTCATCAAAAAGAATCTCACTTAGGAGATAGCTAAAAAGATAATTGTGAAGAGTGGTTACTCATCTGAGAGGTTGCATATTGCTCAAGGAACCCCTAGCAACCACTGAAGGGACCCTAAGGTTCCACGGAACCCTAGTTGAGAAAGACTGGTCTATTGCATCATTTGGGGGCAGAAACAGTGAGTTCCTAGTAGTTAATCCTCTGTCTTATAATGCTAGGACTATGTCGCACATACTAAACTGTGCCTATTTACCCAAGCTCACTTTATGTCATATCAAGCTATGCATATCCCTTGGTGTATCGTTTAGGTTTTAAAACGTTGTGTTGGGAGGTATAGCTGTGGGAAAACTGTGGGCATGCTGAATGATGTGACAATGCAATCATTACATGGTAAGTGTAGAAGAATACAGCAGCTGTAACTTCAGTTCTCTATGACACTGAGCAAAATCTGAACATTTCCCAAAGGAAAATGCCTGTACAGATATAACCAGCCAGGACAGCTCACGAATATGCCTACTATACAAAATGGCTAAACGATTCATTATTTGAAAGCTTTTCTGTCCTATGTCAACATCTTTTTTTATCTGCAAAGATTGCTATAACTGAATTGGGCAGGCATGGCAATGAAATAAAAATAAGGCATGTCGTGGCTCCACATGGCTTGACTGGATCTGGAGAAATGCCCTGTCATTCATATTATGGGGTATTTACACATATGTGAGGGCAGAGTTGACAGAAGAAATTTTTCTTCAACACGAATGTCGAAAACATGTTCTATAAATACATAAACAGCTGCTTTGCAGACCCCTGTCTGGCACTGGGAGACGTAGGCTAAAGTCCTAAGTGCCTGGATTTAGTGATCTGGCTCCTAGTATATACAATGTATCCAGAGTCTATGGATAACTAGTCTGTAACGGTACCTTGGACACCAAGATATGACACTAATCCCTTCACACACATCCACAATCCCGGGGGTTGGCTCATGTGACTGTTCATTGACTGACAATACCTGACCCTCATTTCTCTCCGGAAGATGCCACCGCTTTCACTGCTGGTATTTTCTGTGTACACTAAAATGGTCACATAAGTGAAAAACCTAGTGCTATTTTACAATGTAAAGCATAAAAATATTGTCAGCTTGTTAATAATACAATTATAGGTATTTGTTTTCTTTGCGGTCTCTCAAAAATATACTCACTGTACATACACAATAGCTTCCAACTGACCCTGATTTTGGGGGACTGTCCCTCAATTGGAACAAATCCCCTCTGTCCCTTTTGTTTTCTCCTCATTTGCTTTTAACGGGGCATGGCACAGGCAGTGTCTTATGCCTACATATTTTTGCTAATAGGTGTCCCTTGTTCCCATCTTAAAAAGTTGGGAGGTATGCATACATTGTCATAGATGGCAACCTGTTGTTGCAGAAAATAGATTTGTGTGATTCCCTCATCAACACAGACAGTGCTAAAGGGGAATCCCTCCTGCCGAGACATTGTATTATCCTGGAAGGGAGGCAGGGGAAGCCGCCCCAACCAGAGGGAAAACAGTGATTATTGTTAGCAGCCGCTAATGATAATCGCAAGTAAATCTGGCAGGCTGGTTGCACCCAAGTTGATCGATTAATAAACTTGGTACATTCAGCCTGCCCATACATGCTTTGATTCTTGGCCAGTTTACCAGGAACTGTCTATGACTGGCCTTAGGCCGCGTACATGCGATCAAATCTATCTGCTGGAAACGGTCTGCCAGACCGTCCCAGCAGACAGATTTGATCAAGTGTACGGGCGAGCAGACGGATTTGGCCAGCCGACAGATTTTAAAGCATGCTTTAAAATCTGTCGGCTGGGAACCCGTCCGCCCGACATGTCTGCTGGTTAGTACGCTAACCAGCAGAAATATCTTCTCGCACATGCGTCGAATGGATTCGACGCATGCGCGGAAGTAATTTACTTCCTGGTGCGGTGACGTGGCGGCATCAACGTCACCGCCACGTCACCACGCTGTCTGCTGGCGGGGATTTTGGTTTGATCGTGTGTACAGCGATCAAACCAAAACAGCCAGCAGACAAATCTGTTCAAATCAGTCGGTCCGACCGATTTGAACAGATTAATTTGCTCGTGTGTACGGGGCCAAAGTGTCTGTAAACCCTAACAGACCACTTTATGCTACAGATAAGCCTATAATAAGGCTTACCTGTAGCTACCCAGGATATCTCCTAAACCTGAACAATTTAGGAGATATCCCCTGTCCCCTACATTGGCGATGTCATTGGCACATGCGCACTGGGGCAAACTGAAGCAATGGCATGTATGTGCCATTGCTTCAGTGACTGCCGTTACCGCGGCTCCGGCCAATCACAGCGCGCATACCCGGAAGTAACCGTCTGGAGGGGGGGACGAGGACTGCTGCGGGGGTTTCGATGTAAAGTAAGTAATTCATAATGAGCTAGTATGCTATGTATACTAGCTCATTATGCCTTTGTCTTGCAATACTCTTATTGACTTGTGATGCAGAAACCTTTGGACTTTGTACTTTTAGCTAAAGTTTGCTGTACGCTATTCTGCTTTTCAAAAAGACCATTTAAAGAGAGCTTGTCACTTTGAACATAGAGACCTTGTTACTTTGAACATTCAGAGCAAAGTGATAGTGTCTTCTAATATCCCATCTGCTAGCAAGTATACTCATCATCTGTGCTCCCTTGCTGCCTACCTGCTGTAGGCATCCACCCGCTCCAGTTTGGGATGATGTCAGAGCTTACTCAAGTAGATAAAGTCCCTCTCACATGACACTATTTATCAAATGACTGATCAAGCCAAAGTTATGTCACCAGGGGAAGGTTACCTGCTCCTCCATACCTGGAAACCTGATGAAGCAAGGAGATGGCAAAGGAGCTTGGATTGTTCACTATAAGGAGCTAAGGGAGTGGGCTAACAGTAGACGTTAGAATGCATTTTCGTCCGAAAATCTGGTTTTTACGTTATCGTTTTAACAAACGATAACGAAAGTGTAAGAAACTAAAACCGAAAGATCCGACATAAAAAATGCTTTATTTTCATTTTCGTAGCGGTAAAAATTCGATATAGAGACATTCGACATTATAGGGAAAAGATTCGACATTATAGAGAAAAGATTCAACACTATAGAAATAATAGATTTGACATTACAGAGAATAGATTTCGATTTATGAGAAAATAGATTCGACATTATTACTAGTCATACAACATTAGAATTCTTGTAGGCGGAATATTCGAACGGAAATGTACGATTCGACGTAAAGATTCGACGTTCCGTCGAATATTCTTTTGACTATTCGACAGAAACCAAGTATTACTGGATTTACGGACGAAAGCTATTCCCCAACGAAAAACAAAATAAATCAAAACGATTTTCGGGAGTAACTAAATAAATTTATTTTCCAAACGAAAACGAAAAAACTAAACTAAATATTCTAGTCTGCACATGTCTAGTAAACATTCTGCAGGTACTAAGTTCAGGGTGACTTTGAATAGACAGGGAATGATAAAGGGGTTTATCTGTCCGTCTTCCAGCAAATTGTTGGCAAATCATTGGAGTGCTAGGACCTACTGTCATTTTTCTCAGCCCATGTGCTTTACTTTCTACCTTTACATTTCTACACGATGAGTGAAGGATCGGGTCTGTTCACAGCTAGAACATCTCCCTGTGTGATAACGAGTGCCTCTAACTGATAGTGTCGGTCATTATCACTCCCTAAGAGATCGGAAATGATCTGATTATCACAAATAACACTCAAAATAGAGCGCATTGCAGGGGGTTGGTGAAGAAGCAGGCTTATACAATATATAGTAGAAATCACCAAAGAAATCGGCCACAGGTTACTTGCGTACAGTTTTACCTTTTTTAATGCTCTGACCATTGCAAGTGCTGTTTGTCTTACGCAGGGAACATGATTACAGGAGGGGGAGCACAGGGGTGGCCTCATTAGTGTGCTCCTACTCCTTCACTGTCTTGTCACAGGGTAAGGTGGGTCTTGGATAGGGCTAAATTGCTTAAAGGGGTAGTTCCCCCAAAAACCTTTTTTTTAACATTGATTGAGGCTCGTTATGTCAAGGGGAATCGGGTGTTTTTTTTTTAGAAATGAAGCCATACTTACCGTTTTAGAGATGCATCGTCTCCGACGCTTCCGGGTATGGTCTCCGGGTCTAGGCGTTCCTATTTGATTGACAGGCTTCCGAGGTCGGATACATCGCGTCACGATTTTCCGAAAGTAGCCGAACAACGGTGCGCAGGCGCAGTATAGAGCCGCACCGTCGCTCGGCTTCTTTCGGCTACTCGTGACGCGATGTATGCGACCGTCGGAAGCCTGTCAATCAAATAGGCACGCCCAGACCAGACGATCATACCCGGAAGCGACGGAGACGATGCATCTGTAAAACGGTAAGTACTGCTTCGTTTCTAATAAAAAACCACCCGATTCCCCTTGACATAACGAGCCTCAATCAATGTTAAAAAAAGGTTTTTGGGGGAATTACCCCTTTAAAGCCAAATGGAGGATGAATGAAAGGTCTGCCTAATCCAATCAGAGATAAAAGTTCAGCTTTTATGAATGGAGGACAGGGGTGGAAAGGGTGGGCATAGTTGGCTCTCTTGAGGAGTATAAATGAGATTATGGCAGTGAGGGTAAGGGAGGGATATGAGAAAAAGGATTTCAACTAAACAAAGAGCAATTAGCACAAGAGACACATTGGATTGATAGCAAGTCATGTCCCTTGTGCTGATTTTTTTAAACTAAACTTATGTTTTAAACCTCTGCTCATTTCTTCTCTCTAGACCAGGGGTCTTTAAACTTTCTAAGCAAATTGACAGTTAAATCGCCTTCAAACTTTAGGGGGGCTGAACTGATGCCAGTGGCAGTAGAAAATTTCCCAGAATCAGCGGTAGTAAACAATTCCTCAGATTTATTGGTCAGTGGAAGTAAAAAAATGAATAGTGTCCCATCATTGGCATTAGTGGGAGGAATAGTGCCCCATCGTTGGTTTCAGTGGGAGGAATAGTGCCCCAATGTTGGTTTCAGTGGGAGGAATAGTGCTCCATTGTTGATTTCAGTGGGAGGAAGAAATGCTCCATCGTTGGTATTTGGTGTTAATGGAGGGAACAGTGGCCGGCAGTAGAAAATGCCTCAGCTAAACAGTAAACAATTCCTCTTACTTGGTGGTCAGTGGAAATGTAAAAAAATTACATAGCTCCTGTGGGAGCAGGAATATTTCCCCCATTATTGGTTTCAGTGGGAGGAATAGCGCTCCATCGTTGGTTTCAGTGGGAGGAATAGCGCTCCTTCGTTGGTTTCAGTGAGAGGAATAGCGCTCCTTCGCTGGCTTCAGTGGGAGGAATAGCGCTCCTTCGTTGGTTTCAGTGGGAGGAATAGTGCTCCTTCGTTGGTTTCAGTGAGAGGAATAGCGCTGCTTCGTTGGTTTCATTGGGAGGAATAGCGCTTCTTCGTTGGTTTCAGTGAGAGGAATAGCGCTCCTTCGTTGGCTTCAGTGGGAGGAATATCGCTGCTTCGTTGGTTTCATTGGGAGGAATAGCACTCCTTTGTTGGTTTCAGTGGGAGGAATAGCGCTCCATCGTTGGTTTCAGTGGGAGGAATAGCGCTCCTTTGTTGATTTCAGTGGGAGGAATAGCACTCCATTGTTGGTTTCAGTAAGAGGAATAGCGCTCCTTCGTTGGCTTCAGTGGGAGGAATAGTGCTCCTTCGTTGGTTTCATTGGGAGGAATAGCGCTCCTTTGTTGATTTCAGTGGGAGGAATAGTGCTCCTTCGTTGATTTCAGTGGGAGGAATAGTGCTCCTTTGTTGATTTCAGTGGGAGGAATAGTGCTCCTTCATTGATTTCAGTGGGAGGAATAGTGCTCCTTCATTGGTTTCAGTGGGAGGAATAGTGCTCCTTCATTGGTTTCAGTGGGAGGAATAGCGCTCCTTCGTTGGTTTCAGTGGGAGGAATAGCGCTCCTTTGTTGATTTCAGTGGGAGGAATAGTGCTCCTTCGTTGATTTCAGTGGGAGGAATAGTGCTCATTCATTGGTTTCAGTGGGAGGAATAGCGCTCCTTCGTTGGTTTCAGTGGGAGGAATAGCGCTCCTTTGTTGATTTCAGTGGGAGGAATAGCGCTCCTTCGTTGGTTTCAGTGGGAGGAATAGCGCTCCTTTGTTGATTTCAGTGGGAGGAATAGTGCTCCTTTGTTGATTTCAGTGGGAGGAATAGTGCTCCTTCATTGATTTCAGTGGGAGGAATAGTGCTCCTTCATTGATTTCAGTGGGAGGAATAGTGCTCCTTCATTGGTTTCAGTGGGAGGAATAGTGCTCCTTCATTGGTTTCAGTGGGAGGAATAGCGCTCCTTCGTTGGTTTCAGTGGGAGGAATAGCGCTCCTTTGTTGATTTCAGTGGGAGGAATAGTGCTCCTTCGTTGATTTCAGTGGGAGGAATAGTGCTCCTTCATTGGTTTCAGTGGGAGGAATAGCGCTCCTTCGTTGGTTTCAGTGGGAGGAATAGCGCTCCTTTGTTGATTTCAGTGGGAGGAATAGTGCTCCTTTGTTGATTTCAGTGGGAGGAATAGTGCTCCTTCATTGATTTCAGTTGGAGGAATAGTGCTCCTTCATTGATTTCAGTGGGAGGAATAGTGCTCCTTCATTGGTTTCAGTGGGAGGAATAGTGCTCCTTCGTTGGTTTCAGTGGGAACAGTGCCCCGCCGTTGGAGCCAGTAAGATGAAATATGCCCACTACTGGTGTCAGTGGAAAGAATAGTGCCTCGTATCAGTGGGTGGAATCGTGCCCCAAGGGCAAAATAAAGACAGGCAAAGGGCTGCATCTGGGCAGCAGGCTGCCGTTTGGAGACCACTGCTCTAGAGCAGGGATCCTCAAACTACGGCCCTCCAGCTGTTGCGGAACTACACATCCCATGAGGCATTGTAAAACTCTGTCATTCACAGACATGACTAGGCATGATGGGAAATGTAGTTCCTGAACAACTGGAGGGCCATAGTTTGAAGACCCATGCTCTAGAGAATAAGGTGTTCTGTACTCCAGAAAAGGAGGGCTTAAACACTTCAGTGCAGCAGAGACAAAGTTGTCAGTTCTAACCAGAGGTAGGAACTCACTGTATTTTTGGCAGAATCTACAGGTAATGCTGTCTACTTGTTACATATGTAAACAGATAAAAGTATGTTTAATGTTTTGGAGGAATGCACTGCATAGTTATTTATTTTTTTATTTGCTCAGACATGCACTTTAACGCCAGAGTGGGCAGTGGTAAGGTCTGGCTGACCTAGCAAATTTCTAGTCAAGTAAAAAATTCACATATACTGTATGTGTTTTACCTGATTATATAATCGTTCACTGCTTAAAATTCACTCAACAATATTCACATCTTTTTTTGTATTGCAATGCACACCTTCCAGCGGATAACAAATAAAGACTGGCACATCAAACAATATTTTTTGCTGTAACCGGCACTGTAAACAGCTCCTATAACATAAACACATCTTCATATTCATAGACCGGTTCCTGGAAGGTTTGAGCATTTCTATGGGATTAATTACATGTAGTTAGGCCTACAGGAACACAGCTGCTGCGTACTCTCACCCAATGGATTTGGTAAATGTTTTATGTCTGTCTTTACATTGAAATAGGCCAAAAACTCACAACTCCCTTTTCATACCAGTGAGATAATAATAAAAATGTATACTTCTGATGAGGTATATTAATTATTTCTCAAAGACTTCCTCAATGCAGTTTAGGATTGAAGTCCAAAAAAAAATCAGTGTAGCTGAACAAGCTCCTTAAAATGTACCTGTATTAAAATCAAAGCTAAAAACTTCAAAGAAGAGTTAAAAGCAGGCACCAATGTAGATGCACAATATGCAAAACCTTTGTATCTGAGCTTTCCCATCCTACAATGAAACCTTCCCCATTGGCTATAGAAACTCAGAGGACTGTATTGAGGGATGTGATAGAGGAGATATGACCCTAGGGTTGGGTCCAGCAATTAGCAAATACAAATACTCTTTCTAATGACTGCCGATGAGATTATCAGTTGCTATGCTGGCATTTCACGTATGAAATAATACGTTTTTATGCTTCATGACGCTTACAGTGGAAAAAACCCAAACAAGGTCTGCCTTTTAACGCTAAGGCCTCGTACACACGATCAAATCTGTCTGCTGGAAACGGTCTGCTAGACCGTTTCAGCAGACAGATTCGATCGTGTGTACGGGTGAGCCGACGAATTTGGCCACCCGACAGATTAGAAAGCATGCTTACCAATCTGTCGGCTGGGAACCCGTCCGCCCGACATGTCTGCTGGTTAGTAAGCTAACCAGCAGACATGTCTTCTCGCACACGCGCCGAATGGTTTCGACGCATGCGCGGAAGTGTTTTACTTCCTGGTGCGGTGACGTGGCGGCGTCAACGTCACCGCCACGTCACCGACACGTCAGCGAGCTGTCTGCTGGCGGGGATTTTGGTTTGCTCCTGTGTACATGCGAGCAAACCAAAATCCAAGCAGACAGATTTGTTCAAATCGGTCGGTCTGACCGATTTGAACAAATGGATTGCCTCGTGTGTACGAGGCACAAGAAGACTGGTCCTATTATAGTTTTCATGGTGACATAGGAAGAAAAAAAATCCTTGAACCTAAAGTGGTATTAACCCAAAAACCTAAAATGTAATATGCTGTGGTCTTTAAAGCGGTTGTAAACTGCAGTTTTCTTTTTCTTTTAGGACCTGCAAGGCAATCTAGCACATTATGTGAAACTTACCTAAAAACAAAGCCCTTCTCTTCCACCTTCTCCCAGTCTGCAGCTCCGGCTCTGTGATAGGCCGGAGCCGCAATGACGGCACTCCTGCACATGTGCGGGGGAGCAATAATTTATGGCACACATATCTGATGGCCGAGTATTTGATCTATTTGCGCAGCGGTCTTTCAAATGCATTTTTTTGGGGGGGAAATTACACTTTAATGAATAAAAAAAACAAAAAACAGTAAAGTTGGCCAATTTTTTTGGTATAATATGAAAAATTATGTTACACCACGAGAATCGTGATCTTTATTCTAAGCAAAAAATCGTGAGTCTGATTTTGGCCAGAATTGTAAATCTGTAGAGCAGGGGTACCCAACCAGTGGCCCGGGGGCCACATGTGGCCCGCAGAGCCTTCTGATGTGGCCTGTGACCTCCTTCTCTGGGATGGTGGGTTGGCAAACTCAGATCGTGTTTTGCCAACCCGCCATCCCAGAGCATCAGTGTTGTGAATGAAGACAGGGATAGAAGAAGCAAGCGGCTGGTAGCAGAGACACATAAGCCAATGCTTCCTGAATAGCGCCGGCTCCTGTCACAAGCCGAGTGATACCAAATGCACTCTGATTTAACCTGCAGGTCTATGGAAGCAAACCCGCTGGAAAGCCACAGGTATACTGCGCTGCATCCGTGGTGTGGGTAAACCACAGCACATCAGTGTGAAAGCAGCCTTAGGCCCCTTTCACACGATCAGCTCAACCCAATTGGACCCTCCATTCACCTCTATTGAGCAGCAGATGCAAATAGACTTGTGTCCGTTTACAGCTGCCTACCTCCAATCTGATTCACTAAAGAAAAAAAACAGAAGAGTATCTGTCCCCTTCCGTATAGGCAGATCGGAGGGCCCATATTGTGGCCCCGCGGCTGATTTCCAAGTCGCTAGAGTGGCCCTTGCTCTTGAAAAGGTTGGGCACCCCTGCTGTAGAGTATGGTTACCAAAGGAGGCTGACCTTTAAAATAAGAGGCAAGGTATGTGCCATGACATACTGATAAAGGGCCAGATTCAGGTAGATGGGAGTTTCTTTACTCCAGAGTAACGCATCTCATTTACGTTACTCTGCCGAAATTTTAGGAGCAAGTGCTGTTATTCATGAAGCACTTGCTCCTAAAGTTGCGGCAGCGTATCGAAAATGAGCCGGCGGAATTCAAATTGGGCGGGTACGGGGCGTGTATTATTAAAACTAAGCGCGATCCCGCGGCGAACGTACTGCGCATGCGTCGAGTGTCAATGCATCCCAGTGCGCATGCTCCAAATTCTGTCAGTGAACGTCAATGACGTCACATCCCCATTCATGAACTTTTTACGCAAGCGACGCGATTTTTTTTTTTCGACGCGATGACGACGGCTATACCTAACATAGGATACTCCACTAGGGGGCTGCTTTATCTATACGCCGCGTATCGCTTCCGGAAACGTCGTAAAGTCACTGCGTCGCGCCCGAATTCGCTCGTGAATTGCCGATTCCCGCTGATTAACATATTTTTTGAGCGTAAATCGGCGGGAACGCCCCCGGCGCCATTTTTAAGTTGAAGTAACGATGCGATGGCGAAATTCATTTACGCTGATCGCATCGGAACTCCAACCCGGCGTTTCTTGTTTTCTGGTTACAGAAAACAAAAACGCCGGCTTAAAGTGACAGTTAGGCTGGCGGATCAATGGATACTCCAGCCTAACTCTACCTGAATCGGGCCCATAATGTTGACTTTTTCACTTATTGGTGAGTGATGTAGCTGCCTATGAATTCATAAAAACACATCTTTGCAGATGATCTATTCACAGTCTGTAAAGCTTATTTGAAACTATGAAAATATCAATAATATATTGGCTGGGGTAAGGCTTAAGCTAAACTACTGGGTACAAATAAGTGTAAATAAGTGTTAAATCTGTCACCGTCAGGTGTCTGCTCATCACTTCTTTTATCCTGTAAAGTGCCCTGTGTCCCCAGTAACAACAGAACTCTCTGATATGCAAATAGGGATGAGCTCTGTGACCAGGTCACCATTTTTCTCACCTTACTATCAGAGAATAACAGTGTTTATCAGTCTGTGAGAAAGCCAACACAGTTATGGGACAACAGCGAGAACAGGAAGAGGAAGGAGAGGACTAAAACCTGCAAAGACTGATGACAACGTGCTTACCAGAGTGCCCCATTGTGCATTGGTTCAGAGTTTTACATGTCACTCCCCATGTGTGCCTAATCACCCAATCTAGTATAGACTACTATACCAGCACACTGTATTAAAATGTAAACATTTCCTACCAGTAGGGGTTGATTTACTAAAGGAAAATCAATTTTGCACTTTGCAAGTGCAGTTGCTCCAGAGCTTAGTAAATGGGGTGAAGCTTCACGTTGCAAAGAATATCCAATCACATGCAAGGGAAAAAAATGAATTTTGCTTGCACATGATCGGATGATGGAAGTCAACAGAGCTTCCCCTCATTTACTAAGCTTGTGTAGAGTGCACAGTCTATTTGCTTTTAGTAAATAAACCCCATAGTGTTCTTTTTGTTGCACATACCCCAACAGAACTACTTTCCCCTCAACTTTCTTTGTTCAGTTGTAAGCAATGCACCACTCTGCCCAAACTACATTTCCCAGGTTTCAATGCACCCAGAAATCCTACTGTGCATGCGTCCCCAATGTATTCAATGTACTTTGTGGGCAATGATGTTATCGATTAGTGTTTTTCTGTGTTATTATGTGCTGGCAAAAATAGTTCTTTCAGGAGCAAAATAGGAGGGCGGACAAGTATTTTTACATGGGATGGGACCGCCTAGACTAAATAAGTATGTTGGAACTCTAGAGATTGGAAAACTGTCTGGTAATGGCATTAAATGGGACGATAATATATATAATTATTTTTTTCAATTGTAGGTTTACTGACAATTTAATATGTAATCTTTTGAGTAGATGATTCTACAGCAAAATTGGCAACCTTCAGAAACATCTTCTTAGATTTTTAGATTGCTGTCTTGAGCAGGACCCTCTTAAGGCCCCTTTTACACAGGCGGTTCTATCAGGTCTGCCTGTCAGTTATTCAGACCTGACCGGAATCTCTATGTAATAGTGGTCATAAACACTTCGGCCCAGATTCATAGAGCAATTACGCCTGTCTAACTGGTGTTAGACAGGAGTAATTTCAAATTTTGCGCGCCGTATCACTAGTTTGAATCCTCAAACCATGATACGGCGGCTTCGGGCTTCAATCCGAGAGGCTTACGTCTTCGTAAGCCTTCGGATCTACGCTGCGATATTTTTGCGGCCACTGGGAGGAGTTTGCGTCGTTTTCATGCTTCGGGATATGCAAATTAGTTTTTACGGCGATCCACAAAGGTACGAGTGTCCCTCGCAATCGCCTACGTCATTTTTTGGCTACGTAATGTTAGAAGAGCTTTTTGCTGGTCTAACAGTGCGTAACCCATGTAAAGTATGGCCGTCGTTCCCGCGTCGATTTGAAAATATTTTTTTTTTTTAACGTAACTCTTTCGGGAATAGGAATGTACGTAAACGACGCTACTACGACGTAACGACGTGATTTCGCGCAATGCACGGCGGGAAATTTGTAAACGGAGCATGCGCAGTTCGATCGCCGCGGGAACGCGCCTATTTTAAATGCTTCACGCCCCCTACTCACGCAGATGGATTGCGACGGGAGAAATACACTACGCCGCCGTCGTTTACTGGACAAAATCTACCTGGATTCCACGTAGAGCCAGGTAAAAAACGGTGGCGTAGTGTATTTCTGATACTCTACGAGAATCTAATTCTCTCTGAATCTGGGCCTTCTACTTTATTATTTGATGTTCAGTTCAATTTGATCACAACAATTAAATCAGGAACAGATTAAATAAACATTAACTTCTCTCCTGATCCATTTAGATTTGGTTTAGATCAAATTAAATTAAACTAACGTGACACTATAGGCTTGTTTTTTATTTTTATTTAAATAACAAACATGTCATACTTACCTCCACTGTGCAGCTTATTTTGCACAGTGTGGCCCCCGAATGCCATTTTCTGGGGTCCCCCAGTGGCTCTCTCGACTCCTCCCCACATCAGATAACCCCCTCTGGGAAGAGCTCTGCCCCTGTTGCCCCTGTTGCCGGCGACATTGGATTTAATTGACAGCAGCGGGAACCAATGGCTGCACTGCTATCAATCTATCCAATAAAGAGCCGAGAACCCCGGGCAAAGATCTAGCGCGTTGACTTTCCAGGGCTCAGGTAAGTAAAATGGGGGGCTGAGTGGCCAGTTTTTTCACCTTAAAGCGGAGATTCACCCTAAAAACTATTTTCTAACATTACATGTGCTCACTCTCGACAGTTGCCATACATGCATAAGGTGCATCACATGTTGCCGAAAGAAGCCGAACCTTGAGTCGGCTCTATACGGCGCCTACGCACCGACGTTCGGCTTCTTTCGGCAACTCGTGACGTGCCTTATGCCCCGGGGGGAAGCTTTTGTCATCACGTCAATCACTTAGCCTGTGCATAGGAACGCCCACTCCCGCAGGAGGCACTACCCGGAAGGCAGGGAAGAAAATAGTGATACAACGGTATGTACGGCAACAAAAAAAAGAGTGAGCGCATGTAATGTTAGAAAATAGTTTTTAGGGTGAACCTCCGCTTTAATGCATAGTAAGCATTAAGGTGGAAAAACAGGAGGGTTTACAACCCCTTAAGTCAATTGGCCAAGGTGAAAAACTATCAATTGTTTTACAACAAACGGCAGAACATGTGGTAGCCTGGTGGAAACAGGGATACAATCAATAATGTAAAGCGTAACTTCACCTGAAAGAGGCAGTTCCACTTTATGTCCCCCTCCTCCTCCCCTCCTCTACTACATTTGGCACATTTAACTTTTTTGGGGGGGAGAGGGTACCTAGTTTTCATAGACAGGAAATCTAAAAAGACATTTGGTCTCCCCTTTTCTTTTCCCACAGCATTCTGGGACATGTCACAGGTCTCAGAGGGCAGTGTGCAGTGTGAGTCACAGCCAGCTTTCTACAGTAAACATGCCTGAGCCGGGGACCTGAAGACCTGTGAAGAACTGGCCTCGGGTGAGGACAGGGAAGAGCCAGTCCTTTTCTGTTTTTTTTCCAACCTGAACAAGATGGATGAACAAAGGTTGTCTGATGCCCGTTGACATTCGACAGTTTATAGATGTAATATGGACCAGAACCTCCAGTTTTTTAATGGAGCCAAAAGAATGAATGAACATGGATGTCACCAGGGGATCTGCTCACTCATTCCCTATGAACGGATCAGATGGCGCCTATGTGAAAGGTGCTTAGCTCTAAATCCTGCAAAATATCAATACTACTAGGAACTGTGAATGCAGACCTTTATTATTATATATTGCCTCATGTTATCATATACATGGTTTACTTCTTTGTGTGCTAGCTCAGCATTTTTAGTTTAAACTGCCTTTTAATTTTACCTTGGTCTTAATATATGTACTTTTTTATACTATTAAACTTGCATTTGATACTATTTTGTTACACCTTTAAAGTCCCATCTCTATGGGAAAACAGTGTTGTTGTTATAATAATAACTAACTAATAATAATAATAATAATAAAAAAGAAGAAATTCTGCATTTAAATGATAATCCATAATATTCTCCCTAATCTTACATTCTTGGTAGAACGTGTAGTGAAGACAGGCCTTTCTAAAAATAAACACTTCCAAGTGTCTGTGGTGCCTGGAACACTTCCCGACGACAGATGTTACATTGTTAGGAAGATGTATGCCTCCTACCCAGTAAAATATATCCTCACTTGCCTAGGTTTACTTTTATGCCTGCTGCGAGATACAAGACATAATTTAGTGGCATTGCTAGAAGATAAAACACTCAGGGAGAGATATGACACATCACCACCAGCAAGGCCCCCGTTGTGGACTCATCTAGTCACTCACTTAATCCCTAGGTGCAAAAAAGATATCCTGGGATTTTCTTAAAGTAGCACTTCAAATTCTTTTCAACATTCAAAATAATTACAAAGGCATTGCTGTTTAAAGTCATTTAATGTTAGAATTTATGTAAGAAACGTCAAGAGTAATGGAGATTTAAAAAAGTCCAGAAACCTACAGTATAGCAACCGGTCACATCTCAAACTAACGAAGATAGCGTAGTTAAAGCGGACTCTCACTTGGAGTTCCAGGCTATTTTTAGTTTATTAAAAGTCAGTAGCTACAAAAAGTATAGCTGTTGACTTTTAATAAACAACCACTCACCTGTCCCGTGGTCCAACGATGAGGCCAGCTCCTCTCCCCCTCCTCTCCGTGGCGCCGTCATTAGAACTGTGGGCACTTGGCCGTGACAGCTTGTGGCTTCACGGCCGGGGTGCGTACTGCGCAAGTCGTGATGCGCTCTCGGAGTGGTCCCAGAAGATCTCCTAGAGGGAGGGGCCACCTAGGGGGAGAGGAGGAGTCACCTAGGCGGCTCGTAGACAGAAGGAGGAAGTGGGACAGGAAGTCCCTTCAAAAAGAAGAACCCACCCCCCCCCCAAAAAAAATGACATCACAAATGTGGCATGTAGGGGGGTGAGGAGTACTTAAAGCGGAAGTTCCACTTTTGGGTTGGACGCCTCTTTAAAATATTTTATATATTCATATTTTATATATTCAAATCCCCCCCACACACTATTTAAAAAAAAACCTGACCTTTTTTCTTTTGGTTTTTATTTACACTTTCCTTAATTTGCCCTTCCAACTGTCTCCATTATTTCCTAGACAAAAATGACACATCCCTTCAGCCTCTTAGGACACATAGCAGCTGGGGCCATCCTGGAGTATCCTATTATCAGAGAGCCAGCTGCAAGGACCCTGAAAAGACAGACAGCTCCCAATGATATAAGAAAGGGAGATGGCGGAGCAGGACCCAGCGTGTGGCAGACTACAGCAGGACAGCGCTGGATTCATTGGGCATGTTAGTATGTTTTTTTGATGAAAACTCTGCAAAAAGGGGACATTACTTGCTCCTGCAGGCTTCCACCTCTTCACAAGGCCGGTCCCCCAAACGCATTTAATGTGCGTTGCCGAGCATTCCGTGTCCGGCATGGTAACACGCATATTGCCACAAATAAATGGTGTGAATGGGTCCTAAAGCAGACCACTATTCCTGTTAGGACTTTGTCAATGTTCTAGTCAGGTTAAAGGATGAAGGCATACATCTAAAGAAGCCACAGTGTGCTTCCCCATGAACACACAAAACAAAACAAAAATACCTAAACTGACAGCCTTTAACCAAAAAAAATAATTTACAATGCATTTTACTGTTACTGTTTTATGAGAAGATTAGATTAGCGCACACTAAGCCCTCATTACAGGATGTGAAACAAGAAAATGGGGAAAATCCATTGTGAGTCATGTCTCCTGAAACACTGATTTACTTTTTTTCTTCTTTAACCTGCGGTTAGGATGGCATCTGAGTGACAAGGTAGGGAGGGAAGCTGTGGAACAATTAAACATGTCTTTTACCGTGAGCTAGACATTTATAAGCATGCTGCAGGTGGAATGTCTCACACGGGACTTTCGTTTACAGCGCTGTTCGATATCACCGCCATACCGTCAGCTGCCGACTTCTACAAATGAAATCAATGATCGTTCGCATGTTTATTTGACATTTTTGAGAGATCATCATCCTAACCCGGTTTGTGACGGTCCTTCGAAGCACAGCGTGGCAGCAAAAGCTAGCAAGGCGCGCTAAGTGGAAATCTCAAATCGCTTCATGTTTCTCCTCCTGGGGTTATAGAACTGTATTTTCTTTACTTATATGAACAGCATCCCTCCACATAGCAGGAGGACCTCCCACCGTCGTATCTGATTTATCCTCCCACATAGCCGCACAAAACAAATCAGTACAATGCCTCTGGGTAATGCACCGTCACACCTGTTATATAGCTAGACACAGGACCATACTACAAAAGGAAGGAAGACATTATAGTTACTGATACATCACATGGTATTACAAGGATCTGTGAAGATGGGTGTCTTTATTCCTTTACAGAAATAAAGGTTCTTTAACCACTTCAGGCCCAGAGGATATGGCTGCCAAATGAACGGGGCACTTTTTGCGATTCGGCGCTGCATCGCTTTAACTTGCAATTGCCGTTCATGCGACGCGGCTCCCAAACAAAATTGACGTTCTTTTTTCTACACAATTAGAACTTTATTTTGATGGTATTTGATCACCTCTGTGTTTTTTTATTTATTTCGCTATAAACAAAAATAGAGCGACAATTTTGAAAAAAAAGCAATATTTTTTACTTTTTGCTATAATAAATATCCCCCAAAAATATATAAAAAAAACAAATGTTTTCCTCAGTTTAGGACGATACGTGTTCTTCTACATATTTTTGTATTTTTTTTTTTTTTGCAATAAGCGTTTATTGATTGGTTTGCGCAAAAGTTATAGCATCTACAATATAGAGGATAATTTTATGGCATTTTTATTAATATTTTTTTTTTTACTAGTAATGGTGGCGATCAGCGATTTTTATTGTGACTGTGACATTATGGCAGACAAATCTGACACTTTTGATTCTATTTTGGGTCATTTACACAGCGATCGGTGCTATAAAAATGCACTGATTACTGTGTAAATCAAACTGTCAGGGAAGGGGTTAACCTCTAGGGGGTGAGGAAGGGGTTAAGTGTGTCCTAGGGAGTGATTCTCACTGTGTGGGGGCTGGGCTTACTGTGACACGACAGTGATGTTTAAGTATCAGTTCACACTACAGCAACTTGGAATCCGACTTGTGTCGCTCCAAGTCGAGCGACATGAGAAATTTCATTGAAGTGAATGAGAGCCGTCTTAATGTACACTACTGAAGTCACTCCAACTTCAGAAAAGGTTCCTGTACTACTTCAAGACAACTTGTAGGCTACTTGTACCCATTGATTTCAATGGAAGGCGCCTCCAAAGTCGAATCACTGTCTTACCTGAAGCAACTTTACAGTAAAAGAAAATAGTTTACTCAGGCCGACCCCTCCCTCCCACAGAGCTGATTATTCTGTGATTGGCCACAGCCAAAGTTGCCTGTCCTGGAGTCCACTTTAAGTCGCGTTGTAAGTCGCTCCAAGTCGCGCTGAAGTCACCTTGCAAAGTCGCGCTGTAAGTCGGGTTGCCCCTGTGTGAACCGGCACTTACCGATAGACTTGATAATCAGTAGTGCAAATACTGTGC
Organism: Rana kukunoris; assembly: GCA_029574335.1. NCBI lineage: Eukaryota > Metazoa > Chordata > Amphibia > Anura > Ranidae > Rana > Rana kukunoris. The sequence goes on along the minus strand of CM056050.1, from coordinate 556,254,409 downwards.
AACAAGAAAAATTGCAACTGCCAATATTTTATTCCACCGGGCCTGTTTTCAGTAAAAAATATGCTTTGAGGGTTTTAGGTAATCTTCAGGCCTAACATTTTCACTGTAATTTGTGTTAAAATAAAAAAAGCACTGTCAGTGAAAGGAGAGAGAGCAGAAGACAGAACTGTATTCTTTAAGTAATTACCAGCTGCTGAAGGGACTGACAGAGAGAAGTAGCACTTCAACAGTGATGTGAAGGATGGGGAACTTTTATTTTTAAAATCAATAAACTAAACTGTTAAAGTATGTATGTATTAGAATAAAAATCCAGTTTTAATTAAAAAACAAAAAAATTAAATAAAACACTAGTGTATTAACATAAATCTCAATAAACAATGCTAAAGGACCTGACAATAAACTCTGCCAAATGTGATATAATATATGAACTTGATAAATGTAGTTGCAAACAATAGACTGGCCCAGACTATTTAGCTGTTAATAGACATTTAGTCAGTGTCCCTATAAAGGCTGTCAGGAATGTTTGCTTTTGGTGGTAAGGCCAACCCTGCAGAACAAGTGAATTAGCTATTGACAGTAAGCTAATTCAGGTTCAGAGGTCTATTAACTCTTACAAGCATTTCATGTACAAACACAAGGCCTTTGTAGACACATTCAACATCTGTCTTACTATTAATTAGAACCTTTAGCCTGACTGATGACAGGTCTCTTTTAACTGTTCTAGTCTGAGCAGCAAATGATAGTAATTAGTCTCTGCCTTCTCAGTGACTGTATGTCCATGTGTTTCTACCTATAAGAAAATAAATTCACGAACACTGAAATACTACATACTGAAGAAATTCACCAGTGACATGTAACCAAATACAATACTATGAACATGTGGGTAGATTTCTCACCCTTTTGTAACATTTGGTAGACCCATATGTATGCCTAGGCAAGATGGTAGTTGGCACTTTCAGTACATCCTTTGAATGCATACTGTATGTACTAAAAGTACATACAAGGCCAAGTGATTGGATTGCCTGTTGGCCAATGTCATGCCATGCAATGTTCTTTATTCCCCCTCTGCATACTCATAAGCCCAAAAGTTATTCTAGGCAATGGGGTCTACAAACTTTTCAGTATGAGGGCAATATCATAAATGTTATAAACAAATGTTACAATGTTTTATAAATAACGGAGCCCTTCTTGCAAGGTCACCATCACAGTCCCACTTATATCAGAGTCCCCATCCAATCTTACTCACGGTTCCCATTAGAGGCGCCCCACTGTAAAGCTTACAGTGTGGTTGTAGCAGGAGAGTGGGAGTCGGGAGGTTGAGTAGGTCTGTACATAGAAAGTTTTGTCTTCCCATGAATGCCGGGGCAAGGAAGGCTGCAGTCCAAGCAAACAAGAATTGGAATGATGACATTGTAGCGGGGAAGGGGGGGGGGGGGTAATATGCACTGGAGACTATGGAGTTTGGGAGAAGAAGAGACGATTGAGGATACACCACTGATCTAGCTGCTGGCCACATAAAATCGTGTAGCGAGTTAGTTGTGGCCTGTAGTTTGGAGATTCTTGGCCTAGGCCAAGCAATTCATGCTTATTGGGAGGCACAGTCCAACCACCCTTTAATGTGCAACTACAGTCCAAAGACGTGCTAATACTTGTAGTGTATAAAGTGAGTATATATAGTCCCGCTGGTATTAAGGAACGGAATTTTTGGGAAAAATGTCACCATCCAGTAGTGTATAGCTTAGTTTAAAAAATTGCTGCTCAATCCTATGCAGCCTATTTAGTTAATATGTAATCACTCTACACGCCATATTCTCTGACACGTTTCGCCCCACCCACCATTTACCTATATGACTAAGCCCCCGAGGGTGCGGTGAAACATGTCAGAGGACATGGTGTGTGGAGTGATGCAAGGCTGAGGCCAACCTATACATGTTAACCACATAGACTGGATTGGGTCGAGAGGAGATTTTTTTAAAGTATACAGTCCAAACAAAATACACAAAATAAATAAATAATGTTCGTTTTTTTTTTTTTTTGCACTTTTTTTTTAAAACACTCTCAAAGTAACAATTTATTGTACTTCACTCCTAGAAGATTTATATTGTGATACTCCATACTGTCATCTGTGAAATGAAAATAAATATTACTTCTAAGCACCCTGAACTCCCACAATAACCACACAACGGGATGGTCTGGATTTAAACAGACAAAATATACCCAGCGCAGGATGTACTAGGGAGGCTTTTCAGACCACAACAACCAAAATCTCCATAAGCCGATATCTTCATTTTAAATCCCATGTTCTTCTATGGGACTGTCTGAGCTAGTTCTAAGGTTCTGTAAATATTTTACTTAAGAATTTCTTATAGTCAAGTGTAGAGCACAGATACACAAGAGAACAGTATTTCCCCACTTAAAAGCTCCATAAGCCGATATCTTCACTTTTAAAAAATCCCATGTTCTTCTATGGGACTGGCTAGTTCTAAGGTTCTGTAAATATTTTACTTAAGACTTATACTCACTGAAGCACAGCTACTGAGAACAGTATTTCCCCACTTAAAAGCACAACAGCTTACTTTAAAAAATCCCATATGTGGCCATACCACTGACTTATACTCACTGAAACCCAGCTCTGACCTAATACAATTACCGGTAGTTACACATTGACTATATCAGCTATTGGTGATGCTCCATCCTCCCATTCACCACCAAAGGGCTCTTGGCAAGTATGAAGGATCCATTGTTTACAGTGGTTGATTTTGGGTCTTTGTAGACAAGCTCTTAGCTTTTTCAATTCTGCTGATGAAATTACTTCAAACTGGGCTAGAACTGGCCATACAAAGTACTGACAAAATGTTTCCCCCGGCCACCCCAACCTTAGGCTGACTGGTGCTTCATCATAAATGAAACCCTTCCTTCCGTCAATGTCATCAGATCCTTACTACCGTGTTTCCCTGAAAATAAGACACCGTCTTATATTTTTTTTTCCTCAAGAAATGATACTATGGCTTATTTTCGGGGGGTGTCTTATTTTTATTACAGAAAATAAAGGTTGCCTACCTGAACCACACTTGCGCTTCTTAGCATTTCCTCTGTCCACCTGTAGACTGAGATTATCGTATTCTGCACGCCATTTTTGGACCATTCGGATATCCAACTTCTTCACTTTGCACTCATCTTGTCTGGCTGTACAGAAAGATAGGCCAGCAAAGCTGATGTGGAGCACAGTGGAGCTGGGGTGATCTCTTTGGGCTCAGTACGGTAGCAGCTTTTCCCCCTATCCCCTGGTGTTTGTGTGGGGTGAGAGAGGGGTTTGCTGGTCAGTGCTGGGAGAAGCTTTACAGCTTTACAGAGCGTTATTCTCCTTACTTCAGCTCCTGAGCTCCGCACCAGTACAGTACCGTACGCCTATCACGTGTTGTTTACCGCGCCGCTACGCATTCGACGCGCCCATCACTACATCTTATTTTCGGAGATTCGACACGCCATCGCTACGTCTTAATTTCGGAGATTCGACACGCCATCGCTACGTCTTATTTTCGGAGGGGTGTCTTATATTTCGATCTTGTGTCGAAATCCTGCTACGGCTTATTTTCGGAGTACGTCTTATTTTCGGGGAAACACGGTATGTCTGTTGGAACTATCATGGAGCAGCACTTTAGGTGAAGACCGGACTCGACAGCTTTCCAGTTCAAGTCTCATGCCGCGTACACACGATAATTTTTTGGCATGAAAAAAAAGTTTAAAAAAAATGTAATTTAAAATGATTGTTTGTGGGCTTCACATCATTTTTCGGGTTCTGAAAAACGACAACTTTTTTTTCTGAACATGCTGCATTTTTTAACGACGTTTTAAACAATGTCGTTTTTCGGGTTGTAAAAAATGATTGTGTGGGGGCTAAAACAACGTTAAAAACCCGCGCATGCTCAGAAGCAAGTTATTAGATGGGAGCGCTCGTTCTGGTAAAACTACCGTTCGTAATGGAGTAAGCACATTCATCACGTTGTAACAGACAGAAAAGCACAAATCGAGTTTTACTAACAGAAAATCAGCTAAAGCAGCCCGAAGGGTGGCGTCATCCGCATGGAACTTCCCCTTTATAGTGCCGTCGTACGCGTTGTTATACGTCACCGAGCTTTGCTAGAGCATTTTTTAAAAACGATCGTGTGTGGGCACCGTCGTTTTAATGATAAAGTTGGAAAAAGCAACGTTTTTTCGAGATGCTGAAAAACCATGTTTTTTTCATGCCGAAAAACAATCGTGTGTACGCGGCATCACGATCGTGTGTACGCGGCAACAACAACCTGTTTAACCAAATATATCTTCCTGCATTCTACGTGGCTTCATGTTCTGTGGATAAAAAACTACACCAAGGAAGAGGGAGGCCACCAATCCAACTATAACAGGCCTATTTATACATTTTGCTTAGTCAAGAGATAGTGCCAGATGAGGCTAAAGTAGGCTAAGAATTATATCTAACACTTTGAGAAATTATCCACTCTCGTTAATACAATTATATATTATTCACTGTCTACTTATGCAGCTACTAATTTATTTTTGCCTTGTTCCATTACAAACAACTTATCACATTTACATATATGTGTTGTAAAATGTAAGACTGCCTTCACCTTTAATAGTGGCATAGATATTATCCCAATCCATATGTTAAAAAAAGAGCAGCAATATGCTAATCACTCCGGTAGATAAGTCCCTGTTACAGTGATATGTGCTTATAATGAGACATATGGCACCAGGAAAGCAGGAGTGTACTGCAACCAAGCAACAGCACATTGTACAGCCTTTTCAGTATTATATCGCTTCATTTGCCACTCACACATACAGCCATTTATCAGGAATCACACAAACATAAATATACTGTGTAATGAAGAACAAATCCTGCAACTTCCCTTAAAGGGGAACTTCATCTTTAGAACACTGGGTGCCCGAGACACTTTTGTTTCTTCCTTTGCATTACAATATTATGCACATCTTACAAACAGCCATATGTATGGCAATGCAATTAAACAATCAAACTTCATTTGTTAAAATTGTTCAATTGAAGATTCAAAGCAATTGATATGATAATAATAGATATTATAATAATAGAGTACAAATTGCATTTTAATTTCCCTTCAATTTGATCACAATTTTACTTCAACTTTACTTTATTAAGATCCCATTCCAATGACATAACTGTAATTGAAATAAAAAAAAATCAATCAAATTTACATTTTGCAAACCCAAAATTGCATTAGTTAAACTCAAGCCTAATTTTGACTGGTGGTCATTTTCACTCATAGGTTGGCAGCTTGCTTAGATTTTGGAAATTACTTACATACCGTATTTGCCGACGTCTAAGGTGTCTGGGCGTATAAGACGACCCCCTAATTTTCCAGCTAAAATGTTGGTTTTGGAATATACTCGCCATATAAGACGACCCCCTTCCTACTAGTCTGTCTGGAAGCTGAGGAGTAGCCGGAACAACCACTGACAGGAACAGGCTTTATTCAGCATTTTTCAAATCTTAATGTGCCATTACATTCCTCACTGTGCCATTGCATACCTCACTGTGCCATTGCATGCCTCACTGTGCCATTACATGCCTCACTGTCCCATTGCATAGCTCACTGTGCCATTACATGCCTCACTGTGCCATTGCATAGCTCACTGTGCCATTACATGCCTCACTGTGCCATTGCATACCTCCTCACTGTGCCATTACATGCCTCACTGTACCATTGCATGCCTCACTGTGCCATTGCATGCCTCGCTGTGCCATTGCATGTCTCGCTGTGCCATTGCATGCCTCGCTGTGCCATTGCATGCCTCACTGTGCCATTGCATGCCTCACTGTGCCATTGCATGCCTCAGTGTGCCATTACATGCCTCACTATGCCATTGCATGCCTCACTGTGCCATTGCATACCTCACCTACCTTATCCCTGACATGCAGAGTCTCAGTCAGATTGCAGGTGTCCATTCTCAGTCAGATTGTGGGCGCTTCTCCTCCTCGTGCTGTTCCGTGATAGGCGTAACACTTAGTTTCCCAGCAGAGCCTGTGTTCAGTGTTCCACCTATCACAAATGTCCTCTTGTCCGAGGCCGAGGATGAGAAGACATCTGTGATAGGCGGAACACTGAACAGAAGCTCTGCTGGGAAACTGAGTGTTCTGCTATCACGGAACAGCACGTGAAGGAAGCGCTGCTTTTGAACAATGGACGTCCGCAATCTGACTAAGAATCTGCATACAAGCAGAAAATACAGTATTTAAAATTCCTGTTGGGAATTGTTGAAGTTGGCCGAAAGTAAAAAATGAAATCAGTTTTGGGCATGATTTCACCTGCCCTAGTGAGAAACGTGCATGCAAAATCAAGTAGCAGCGTATGAGGGGCAGCAGGGAGACCCTAACACCCATCAGCATATGCCATCTCATTGTTGAGGTGATGGTGGTGAAGACATGGGCCTGGTAGAGAATTATGGTTTGTTCTCTTTCTGCCTCATACCATCAGTATGTGCTTCCTGCAGCTATTTAGCACTTATGGTATAAGATGTTGATAAGTGTCATTATTAGTCCCAGATTTCTCTAGCCAATCACTTTCTCTAGTGAGAGAATATGAATGGTTAAAAAAAGACAGAATTTTTAGAGGCGGTGATGGTTTTTAACGAATTAAGTATAAATCTGAAGTTGTTCCCATTAGGCTTTCCAGCTGTTTTTTTCTATGAAAGAAATGAATTCAGTCATGGAAAAACACTCAAAGCCACGTTAATGTTCTCCAAATATACTGTATTTTGCAAGAGTGACACCATGGCTTTGAATATTTATGCTATGGCATCACAGCCAAATAAAATCCATACTTTCTATGGCAATTAAAGTAAACCAGTGGGTTCTATAGACATTGTATACTGCCTGCTGGAGCACATACATACTGTAGCTCCCAACTGTCCTTCATTTGATCTAAATCCCCCTGTCTCTCTTTTCTCTGCAGTCATTCTTCGGTCTGGTTTGATTTATAGACATTTATAAATAACAAATGTTAACTACACAAAATCTTTCATGCAGATTTTAAATTATTGCATTTGTTACTTTGAAGCCAGTATAAATGAAAATGTGATTTAAAAAAGACAATAGTGAGTTTAAAGTGTCATACAGACGGTCGGAAATTTCCGACAACGAATATTTAATGAGAGCTTTTGGTCGGATATTCCGACCGTGTGTATGCTCCATCGGACATTTTCTGTCAGAATTTCCGACAACTAATTTGTGATGTGAGCTTTTGGTCGGATATTCCGACCGTGTGTAGGCTCCATCGGACATTTTCTGTCAGGCCCCGTACACACGGCAGAGAACCTCGACGGGCGGAACACATCGTTCCGCCCGTAGAGGTTCTCTGCCGGCCGTCAGAATCGGCGACCCGCCCGTCGGGAAAGGCAACCAGCCATTCATCCCGACGGGCCGTCGAGCAAATAGAGAACCTCCGGCAGAATGCGGCTCCCAGTGAGGTTCTCGCTGGTTTCTGCCGAGAACCTCGGCCGTGTGTACGGGGCTTCAGAATTTCGGACAACAAATTTTTGATATGAGCTTTTGGTCGGATATTCCGACCGTGTGTAGGCTCCATCAGACATTTGCTGTCAGAATTTCCGACAAATTTAGATCGTCTGTATGCAATTCAGACGCACAAAAATTCCATGCATGCTCAGAATCAATTTGACGCATGCTTGGAATCATTGAGCTTCATTTTTCTAAGCTTGTCGTAGTGTTGTACATGACTGCGTTCTTTACGTATAACATTTCTGACAACATTTGTGTGACCATGTGTATGAAAGACAAGTTTGAGCAAACAATCCGTCGGAAAAAATCCATGGTTTTGTTGTCAGAATGTCCGATCGTGTGTACAGGGCATTAGTTCACCTTTTTTTATTTTTTTATTAAAAGGTGAACTAACACCGTACAGCTTTCACACTCCCCGATGCTCGCTGCAATTACCTCTTTGGGTGATGAGCCCGTGTAGTGGTCAGGGTAGTTGAAACCCTTCACTCTTCTCCCCCTTCTGCAGTTCTTCTGGGTTGGATCAGAGTGATTCTGATTGGTTACCTCTGACGCAATGAATCACTCTGATCTATCCTGGAAGCTCTGCAGAAAGACATTAAACTATACTATACATTTTCTTGATTAAGCAAAGGCCTGGTTGTGTAACAGATTACCTGTCCAATGGAACTGCTGGTTCAAGAAATAATCTGGATAATCATATATGTACGAAGGCGCCTGGTGGTGGCAGTAGTATACTGTAGGTAGCCTCCTATTTTTTTTTTTATTAAAAGCCAGCAGCTACAAATGCTGCAGCTGCTGACTTTTAATACATGGATACTTACCTGTCCAGAGCGCCCACGATGTCGGCAGCCAAAGCTGATTAGTCGCTTGGCTCTCGGCAGGAGTTACGCAGGTGGGATGCGGTTGCAGGAAAGACAACCGCTTCATCTATGGCTGGCTTTAGGAGTTCTAAAAGATACTTGTGAAACTGCTTGCTATTTAGCCAAATTTTAAAACTAGGGAAAGTCCATGTCGAATTCAGCTGTTTGTGTCCGACCAGTTATAACACAAATCCACTGTCAACTCTCCTTGTATTTAAAGCCCAAGAAATTTGAGGCCATCAAATATTGTAGTCATGAATGCTAACCAACAGAAGTGATGGAGCGCCAGAGAATGCGGGGCACATTCTCTGATCCAGACAATTATAGGATTTGGAGAGATCAAAACGTCAATCAAAACCCAGCAAATCCCAACGGATGTGAGCAGTGGGGAAAGTTTATAAAAAAGGCAAATGACTTGGTGGATAAGCGTCGAATGAGCAGTTGAAAAGGCGTGAACTACCATAATGGTGCCTTGATAAATAGAACCCTGTAGGTTCTTCTCACATACTAGTTGATATACAAGTCAGCACTGAATTTTACAGGATTAGAACTGAATGCTAAAAATCTACTTAAAGGGGTTGTAAAAGTAAAAGTTATTTCACCTTCTATGCATTAAGGTGAAAAAAAAAAGTAAAATAGTGACCCCCCCCTAACCACCGTTTACTTACCTGACCCCTCGAAATTCCCATGCCGTGAACACGCAAGCCACTTGGCTGGCTTCTCAGCTCGTTCATTGGTTGATTGAAAGCAGCGCAGCCATTTGCTGTCAATCACATCCAATGACACGGTGCGCCGGAGAGTGGGGTCGAGCGATACAATGAGTGGGCTATAGCCACCAGCTGTATCACTGGAGCAAGCCCGCAAGAACTGACCACCATGCAAGCTCACATGAAGGTGGTGAATTCTTGTGAGGAGGAGCCGCCGAGGGACCCCAGAAGACCAGGTTCGGGGCCACTCTGTGCAAAACGAGCTGCACAGTTGAGGAAAGTATAACATGTTTGTTATTTAAAAAACATTTTTTTATCTTTAGTGTTTTCCTTTGAAGCGGAGTTCCACCCAAAAATGGAACTTACGCTTAATCCACTCCACACCCCCTTACATGCCACATTTGGCATGTCATTTTTTTGGGGGGGGAGTGGGGGCTTCAGGAGGAGTGGGACTCCCTGTAGGCGATCGCCTAGGACACTGACAGGTCCTAGACGATCGCCTGTCCAATTAGCAGCGGGCCGCGCACGTACGGCTCGCGCATGCGCAGTGGGTGCCCGACCGTGAAGCCGAAAGCTGTCACAGCTGGGTGCCCACAGTCGGAATGAAGACGCCGGCCAGGGAGGGGGGGGGGAGGAGCCGAGCCCCGGTCGGCGCGTCGCTGGAACGTGGAGAAGGTAAGTGAATGTTTATTAAAAGCCAGCAGCTACACTTTTTGTAGCTGCTGACTTTTAATAAACATTACATTTGGCTGGAACACCCTTTTAAGGTATTCCAGCATTAATTGGCGAAGTTGAATAATGGTCTCCTAAGTAGGTTTGTCTCTCACAGACAGACTGAGTGTCCCTTCACGTCTCACAGATTTCACTGCTTGTAATTAGCTCTTTTTTCCCCCCTCTAATCCCTTTAACCCAACCAAAAGCAGTCCCGATCATGGCCGATTATGTATAAAAATGGTCACTTAGGCTAGGTTAAACCAGATCTCCTGACAAAGGCATCCTTACACCAGCCCATGTGAAATAAAAGTGAAGGAAAATCCTTGCTTTTATCCAACACTGGCTTTTAAACGAATTAAAATGCACAGGACCCGACTCGTATTTCAAACGTGCTGTTCTTCTCCACACTATAGCTTCTCAGACTATGTGGTGAAAGCTGTGAACTGAACAATTGTGAAGATGTAGGCTTGCCAAAGGAAACTGTTTAAATATTCTTCCCTCCTTCAAAAAGAACGTCCTACCTCAGAGAAAAGGTACAGTTGCGTCTCAAGTTACCATTCAAACTATAGTGCGTTGTGCATTATATCGTGGCTCAGCTCCTGTAATGTTAGAAAAAGTTAGAGCTTTATATTCTCGTTCTTTATTTTAGCCCCTTTCAACTACTTTCTCTTTTACAGGGCTATTATTGCAACACGGCTGTGCTCATTTGTTGGTTTTTGGCCTTAAAGGCTATGGGGAGTCTTTTATTTTGACGTCTTATAAAGAGACTTTGGAAAACCATCACAATATACACAAAACTTTCCTCTGAAAGGATGCAAGAAAAGCTTGAAACAGACAAATGACTTTACAAATTGCAAAACTTTTTTCTTCTCTTATTATAGGTTGTCTACGGGAGATTAGATCTGAAATATTATCCCATGTTTGTATTACATTTAATGCTAGAGTCATAATCTTTAAAGATATCTAAGCTTATTTAAGTAAACTTTTATTTAAAATCAGGTTTGGATTAACAAGACCGGAGCCCGTAGACAAATACATATTGGCATTTTGAGCTCTACCCATCTATTAACCACTTCCCTACCGCGCATAGTCAGATGATGGCGGCAGGAACCCTTTGTCCCTCCATGCCGCCAACATATGATGTCTTTTACTTCCCAAACCTATAGGGGGGCGTGCCCCCGCCACGTCACTCAGCACCAGATGCGTGTGCCCGGCGTCCGCGGTGTCCACCAGGCCCCCAGCGATTGCCCGCGAACTGTCCTGTCAGAGGAGAGGAGACCGATGGTGTGTTCCCAGTATAGAGAAACACTGATCAGTCTCCTCCCCTTGTGAGTCCGCTCCCCCTACAGTTAGAATCACTCACTAGGATGCACATTTAACTCCTTCCTCACCTCCTAGTGTTAACCCCTACCCTGCCAGGCACATTTACACAGTAATCAGTGCATTTTTAAGGCACTCATAGGCATGTGCACAGGGTGTCCCGGGTGTGCCCAGGCACACCCTAATCATCCTATGCAGCACAGATTCCCCCTACTGCCCTGGCTCCCCCTCCTTCCCTCTGCAGCACTACCGGCTTCCCTCCTTTCCTCGCCTGCCGTCTTTTGCTACAGGAATGTTTTAGGATAAGTGAGGGAAGGAGTGGATATTTTCATGGCATCGGTGGAAGTAAATATCGTCACATTTTATATTAGGGGGAGGAATAGTGCCCCATCGTTGCTATCATTGGGAGAAATAGTGCCCTATTGTTGGAATTATTGGTAGGAATAGTGCACCATTGTTGGTGTCAGTGGGAGAAATGGTGCCCCATTGTAGGTGTCAGCTGGCAGAATAGTGCATATTATCAGTGGGAGGAATAGTGCCCCAATGATGGGATAAAGGCAAGCAAAGGGCCGCATCAGTTTGGTGACCACTGGTCTATAGGCTTTTAGCAGGATTAATCAATGTGTTAAGAGGAAATCGTTCAACCATGGTAGATCATTTTTGCTGAGTGCTACTTTTTCCAGTGGAAGTACCTTCCTTCTACCTCACAATACTTAGCAAAGCAGGAACACAAATTGTTTCTGGACAGCCGCACTCTGAACAAATTGTATTTTATTAATTTATTAAAAAAAGAAGGACATCACTACAAGTCACAGCAACATAAAATAAAACCTGACTACTGACGCGTTTCGCACTGAAACTAGTGCTTAGTCATAGCTGCTATTAGTTTCAGTGCGAAACGCGTCAGTATTCTGGTTTTATTTTATGTTGCTGTGACTTGTAGTGCTGTCTTTTTTTTTAAATAAAAGCTACAATTTGTTCATAGTGCGGCTGTCCAGAAAATGTTTTTGTTTCTGCTTTGCTAAGTGCATTGCCTGCACCTGAGTTATCTGCAGTGGAGGATATTCATCTGGGTTCCCACCTGGAGCGGCTACTCCCTTTTCCCTCCACAATACTTACCTGAGCCCTATCTTGATCCAGCGATGTTGCACAAGAGGCTTCGTTGCCCAGGAAACTACCCTCCTAACTACCCTCCATTGTTGCCATTGGCTCCCGCTGCTGTCAATCAAAGTCAGCGAGCCAATGAGGAGAGAAGGGGGTGGGAACAGGTCCCAGCTCCATGTCTCAATGGACACACAGAGCAGCGGCTTGGCTCGGGCAGGAGAGGGGGGCCAGAAGCACTGAAGATGGACCCGTGAAGAGGAGGAAGGGGCTGTTCTGTGTAAAACCACTGCATAGAGCAGGTATGTATGGTATTCTTAACCACTTAAGGACCGCCGCATGTACATTTACGTCGGCAAATTGGCACCGACAGGCACATCAACGTATATATACGTTGGTGCCTTGAGGTGGGTCGGGGTCCGATCGGGACCCCCCCGGTACATGCGGCGGTCCCTGCGGCTGTACGAGCGATCCGACAATAGGGGGCGGCTATTCGTTTTTGTCCGCCCCCTCCGGATCGCTCCCACCCAATCCGCGTGCCCCCCGCCCTGTCACTTCCTCCTCCTGTGTAAACACAGGAAGGAGGAAGCGATGTGATCTCTCCCTCGGCGGTTTTTTCAACCACCGCTGAGGAGAGATCACAACACAAGTAAGTCTGCACTAACACTACACTGACACACAGACACACAGGCACATTTAACCCCGGCGATCGCCCCCCCCCCCCCCTCCCCCTGTCACAGTGTCATTGAATGCAGTAATCATACATGTATGATTACTGTATTTAGTGTCAGTGTGACAGTTAGTGTGACAGGCAGTTAGTGTTAGGTCCTGGGTAGCCCCCGTACCCCCCCTAATAAAGTTTTAACCCCTTGATCACCGCCCTAGTTAACCCTTTCACTCCCTATTGCCAGCATCACTAAGCGATCATTTTTCTGGTCGCTGTATTAGTGTCGCTGTTCCCGCTAGGTAGCAATTTTTTTTTTATTGCAATTTTTTTTTTACTAAAGACATGTGGCTAAAAGAATTTTGGCCTAAATGTTTGACTAAAATTTAGTTTATTGATTTTTCTTATAACAAAAAGTAAAAAATATTGATTTTTTTTCAAAAATGTCGCTCTATTTTTGTATATAGCGCAAAAAAAAAAAATCGCAGAGGCGATCAAATACCACCAAAAGAAAGCTCTATTTGTGGGAAGAAAAGGACGCAAATTTTGTTTGGGAGCCACGTCGCACGACCGCGCAATTGTCTGTTAAAGCGACGCAGTGCCGACTCGCAAAAGCCCCTTGGGTCATTTAGCAGCGTATTGGTCCGGTCCTTAAGTGGTTAATATTATTTATACTTTAATGTAAACCAAATAACTTTCTGATTGTTGGATTGTGGCAATGTTTCCTATATTGTAATAGCACTTATCTTTATGATTTTTGCCTAGAATAAATCTTCAAATCTTGTGGTCTTTGAGTAAACATAGAGAAAACCCCACAATGAATGAAGCATTTACAGTAAAGAGATACAACAATTCTATACGTGTCTTACTTTCTCAGCACAGCTACAAAATACATCTGTTTGCTTGATGCACTGCTGCACACAAGTTGACAATGATGACGCCATTTAAAATTGTGTTGTACCAGTTAATTGCTATGTCTGTTCCTTTAGAGCTGGTTTTGGATACATTTTAATGCAAATGCTTCCTGTGCATAACTTAACTCTTTTCAGAGTATTCTGATACACGGCCTTACCACAGACATATAATTCTGTGTGACATTATTTCACTGCAGTGAGGTTTTTTTTTTACTCCACTTTTGTTGTCAACAGTCAGTCACCCTTGAGGTGATTTGAAAAGAGAAAGGAGAGAGACGGAATAAAATGAGAGAAGAAATTTACATATAAAGATCCCCATAAGTATGCAGTCTTTGGAAGGCCTAATTCAACAATACAACAGAACTGAGGTACAAAAATGACCAGTTACTGAAGCAGCTAATTTATTTATTTTTTTAATAGGAAAAAAAAAAAAGTTAAAATTCCTCTACACAAAGATTTTGATTATTCCATCAGACTCTTCTGTATTTTTTTGTATTTTTCTGACACGCTAATCCTTTGGGTAGTACCTAGGACAGAATGCTGTGGCAGAGAAAGTCTGCTATAGTCAGGCAGGGCTCACAGATACAGTAAATCACCCCAATTCATTCATAAATGGCTTTATTGATGATTTAACCGCTTAACGACCGCTGCATGTATATATACATCCACAGAATGGCACGTACAGGCAGATGGACGTGCCGGCACGTCCCTGCTTTCCCGCGGGTTGGGGGTCCCCCTGCTACATGCGGCGGTCGGTAAGCCTCTGGGAGCGATCCAGGATGAGGGGGCGGCTGTTCGTTTCTGTCCGCCCCCTCGCGATCGCTCCCAACGAATCCGGTTCCCCCCCTCTGCACTTCCTCTGCCTGTGTAATGTAAACACAGGCAGAGGAAGTGATGTCACCTCTCCTCTCGGCGGTATTTTCGTTCCGGCAAGAGGAGAGAAGACATCACAAGTGAGTTGCACAACAGCACACTGACGTACTGGTGTACATAGGCACACCTAACCCCTTCAGATCAAGATAACAAAATTAGAAAATATCATTTTTTTGTGGAAAATAGCACAGACTTATATGATGAATAACGCTTTACAAGATCAAGATTATATACAGTAAAACATTTATATATATATATATATATATATATATATATATATATATATATATATATATAGCGATCAATCAATTTATAAATACCATGGGCCAGATTCACAGAGCCATTACGCGCGTCGTATCATTAGTTTGAATCCTCAAACCATGATTCGACGGCTTCGGGCTTCGATCCGACAGGCTTACGTCTTCGTACGCCTTCGGATCTACGCTGCAATCTTTTTGCGGCCGCTGGGTGGAGTTCGGGTCGTTTTCCGCGTCGGGGTATGCAAATTAGCTTTTTCCGGCGATCCACAAAGTTACGATCGTCCTTCGCAATCTCTTACGGCATCTATAGTCATCTTTTTGCTGCGTAAAGTTATACCAGCAATTAGCTGTTCTAGAGTTAGACAGCCCATGTTAAGTATGGCCGTCGTTCCCGCGTTGAATTTCAATTTTTTTTTTTTGCGTAAGTCGTCCGGGAATAGGAATGTACGTAAACGACGCTACTCAAAAAAAATGACGTAACGACGTTATTTTGCGCAATGCACAGCGGGAAATTTCTGAACGGAGCATGCGCAGATCGATCGCAGTGGGGACACGCCTAATTTAAATGCTTCACGCCCCCTAATCGCGTATTTCGATTCCGCCGCGAGAAATACACTACGCCGCCGTACCTTACGGGCCGAAATCTACCTGAATTCGTCTTAGAGCCAGGTAAAATACGGCGGCGTAGTGTATCTCTGATACTCTGCGCCAGGGCAATTGTACCTGAATCTGGCCCCTTGTCTTTAGGAATATGGTAAGTATCATGTTAGTATCGGTTTACTACTGTTTTAAGAAACAAGTGTCAGAAAAAGTATTAGACTTTAAGTGGTTTAACTTCCTGCATTTACACACAGAAGTGTATCCCTTTGATCCAACTTTGGAGGCGACTTCCATTGAAATCACACACAAGTCGGATCCCAAGTCCCGGTAGTGTGGACAGGCACTCACTCAAGAAAAAATCCAGGCAGTCTGCCAGGTTTTTAACAACATGAAACATTGTAAAGGCTTCCTTCGTAGATCAAAGGGATAAAATTACATTAAAGTGAATGAGAGCCGTCACACTACTGAAGTGACTTTAGAAAAGGTTTCTGTACTATTTAAAGGCGACTTTAGGTGACTTGTACCCATTGATTTCAATGGAAGTCACCTCCAAAGTCGGATCAGTGTCTTAACTGAAGCAGCTTTACAGGAAGAGAAAATTGTTTTCTCCCATAGAGCTGATTATTGTTTGATTGGCCACTGGAAAAGTTGCCTGTCCGATCAGTCAGTCCATCCAATGAGAACGGTCCGTAGGACCGTTTTCATTGGTTACCCGATGAAGCTGACTGATGGTCTAATGTGCCTACACACCATCGGTTAAAAAATGATCGTGTCAGAACACGGTGATGTAAAACACAACGACGTGCTGAAAAAAACGAAGTTCAATGCTTCCAAGCATGCGTCGACTTGATTCTGAGCATGCACGGCTTTTTAACAGATGCTTTTGCATACTAACGATCGGTTTTGACCTATCGGTTAGGCGTCCATCGGTTAAATTTTAAAGCAAGTTCTCTTCTTTTTGACCGAAGGATAACTGACCGATGGGGCCCACACACGATCGGTTTAGACCAATGAAAACGGACCTTCAGTCCGTTTTCATTGGTTTTGACCGATCGTGTGTACGCAGCGTAAAAGGTCACAGAATTTGAATCACATCCACACAATATTGAGAAATCCAATACTCCCCTGTGTTTCATTATTTCCGCCATGTCCCACAGTGAAAGCAAGGTTTCAAATTTTTACTGGGACTCACTCAAGCAAGATCAACATTTTATTACATCAAGAAAGAAAATACAGACAAAAACATACAAATGAAGAAACTCGAAACCTACAAGACTTCTGCTTTTCAAATCATCAAAGAATCCTGAGAGACATGCTGCGGAAATAAATTACAAGTGCTCCACCTACGGTTGCAAATCTTGAAGACATTTTTCGTGTCTACAAACAGTAAAATCCATAGCATGTTACAAAGCTAGAGCTGAATCTTATTCAGAGGTTGACTCATTTAAACACAGGTCATTTTATTGAAAGGATGACTCAGTCCTTGGTGATGGATGACCTGATGGATGATGATGAGGCCAACCCCTACATTGTGTTGTCATTTAAGACTTCTTATGGAAACATACTTAGACCCCAGACACTGACACTCCATAGAATGGATTTACCCCAAAAAAACTCCATTCCCTGGACAATGACATGTATTTCAGCAACTCCAAATAGCAATAAAGTGTTTCTTGCACGATTCTTAGTAATAAGTGTTCGTCATCCCAGCAATGCTGATGGAAAGAAGAGAAACATAACCTATTGGGTTTTTCTAAAGCATAGCTTACTGATATAAGTAAATTATCAAGGAGCAGCATAAGTGAAAATGCGTTCTTTTTAACCACTTAAAGACTGGACCAATATGCTGCTAAATGCCCAGAGGCATTTTTACAAACAGACAATTGCGCGGTCGTGCGACGTGGCTCCCAAACAAAATTTGCGTCCTTTTCTTCCCACAAATAGAGCTTTCTTTTGATGGTATTTGATTGCCTCTGTGATTTTTTTTTTGCGCATTAAACAAAATGAGAGCGACATTTTTGAAAAAAAAAATGATATTTTTTACTTTTTGTTATAAGAAAAATCGAATAAACTAAATTTTAGTCAAAATGTATTCAGCCACATGTCTTTAGTAATAAAAAAAAATCGCAATAAAAAAAAATGAGCTACCTAGCGGCAACAGTGACACTATTACAGCGTTCAGAAAAATGATCGCTTAGTGACACTGGCAATAGGGGGTGAAAGGGTTAACTAGGGCGGTGATCAAGGGGTTAAAACTTTATTAGGGGGGGGGTACGGTGCTACCCTGAACCTAACACTAACTGCCTGTCACACTAACTGTCACACTGACACTAAATGCAGTGATCAGTAAAAATATGATCACTGCATTCAGTGACAGTGTGACAGGGGTCTGGGGGTGATCGGAAGGGGTTAAATGTGCCTATGTGTGTGGTGTCAGTGTAGTGTTGAAAATACCGCCGAGAAGAGAGCTGACATCATTTCCTCTGCCTATGTTTACATTACAGTAGTGACACGCGGGGAGTGCGAGCATTGGCTGGGAGCGATCCGGAGGGGGCGGACAAAAACCAACAGCCACCCCCTCATCCTGGATCGCTCCCACAGCCACGGGAACCGCCGCATGTATCCGACCCACATCTAGGCAGGGACGTACAGGTACGCCAATGTGCCTGTACGTGCCATTCTGCCGACGTAAATGTACATGCGGCGGTCCATAAGTGGTTAACCTAACTAATCATAAAATTCTAAAGCAACACATACTGTATTTATCGGCATATAACGCGCACCGGCGTATAACGTGCACCCCCAATTTAAGAGAGAAATTTCAGGATTTAAAAATAAATAAATAAACCACTTAGAAGCAAAATAATGGTTAGTGTCCCTCTGCAGCCTGTGTGTCCCTCTGCAGCCTGTGTGTCTCTCTAAAGCCGGTGTGTCCCTCTGCAGCCTGTGTCCCTCTGCAGACTCACCATCTCCTCATGCAGCCACCAGTTATCTCGTACAGCCGTCATCTCAGTCACATACAGTCCCGCCTTGTGTCCCTCTGCAACCTATGTGTCCCTCTGCAGACTCACCATCTCCTCATGCAGCCGCCCGTCATCTCATACAGCCGTCATCTCCTGTTCACTTTGCGTCTGCAGTCACATACACAGTCCCGCCTCCACCATTAGCATTGGACCAGCTCCTGTGATTGACAGAACACTGGTCCAATGCCAGTGGTGGAGGCAGGAAAGTGTGTGTGACGTCGAAGCAGAGTAAAGGGAAGATGATGGCTTGGGGAATTCCGGCGGCACTTGTTCCCCTCCGAGTCTGAGGTGTGCTATAGGTGTATAACGTGCACCCCTGCTTTGTCCCTGATTTTCAGGGGAAAAAAGTGTGCGTTATACGCCGATAAATATATATAGGAAATCAAGACGTATTGCTCAAGATCTCTATAAACACACACATACACACACATACTAGCATATGGTTACAATGAGGAACTAAAAATACTAACAATGTACCCCAGGAGAATGAAAGCTACTATCTGACATGTCTCACTCCAGTGTTTTGCTTTGTAGCAGATAGTTACTTACAGTAACTGTGTATTTTTAGAACAGCCAGTAATGATCCACCCCGTGAACCTCCGTATGCTCAGTGGGGATCGCTCCGTTGATCCCCGCTGAGCCGGCGGACGACAGGGTGGTCCCCGCACACTGTGCAGGGACTGCCTTGTCTTTTCTCCGCTCTCCCCTATGGGGGATTGGATGAACACGGACCGTCTGTCCATCTTCATCCCATCCGCAGACAGAAGGAAAGTATGTCCTTTTTTCATCTGCACACGGAGGGATGAAAAAGCGGACATATGGTCCGCAGGTGTAAAAGGGGCTTAAGGGCTTATTTACACTTGCTATGGCTTCTAAACAACTTTAAAAGCTAGTTTGTACTTGCTTCAAAGCAAGACTTCGGACGCTCTTTGTTAAAGTTCTCTGAATGCCAGTCAACGCTACGAACCAGGACTGCCAACGGGGGACCCAAAAAGACGAGACTGCTCTATGCAAAACCATAAGTATTACAAGATGACTGATCACTGTAATAATGTCACTGGTCCCAAAAAAATTTCACTTAGTGTCCGATTTGTCCGCCGTAATGTTGCAGTCCCGCTAAGTTGCTGATCGCGGCCATTACCAGTAAAAAACAAAAATCCCATAAATATATGCCATTTTTTTGTAGATGTATACATTTTGTGCAGACAAATCAATATATGCTTTTTGGGATTTCGTTTTACCAAAAACCTGTAGCAGAATACATATTGACCTACATTGATAAAGGAAGTCGATTGTTTAAAAATATTGGGTGTGTTTATAGCAGAAAATAAAAAAAATATATATTTTTTTTTTTTTCAAAATTGTTGGTCCTTTTTTGTTTATAGTGAAAAAACAAACAAAAAAAATGCAGAAGTGATCAAATAACGCCAAAAGAAATCTCTATTTATGGGTACAATGGGCATCAATCTTATTTGGGTACATTGTGACCATGACCGCACAATTGTCAGTTACAGTAACGCAGTGCCGTATTGCGCACAGGGGGGGGGGGCTTGCGCAGCTGAAGTGGTAAAAGTAAAGAAAAAAAGGCATGGCAATTGTTTATGATGCATAGCGCTTTAGCAAACAAAATATTGTTTGGTGAAGGTTCTGTTTGATTTTAAAAGCAGAGCGTATTGCTATTGGAAACAAAAAGTTGCATACAAAAGGAGAAACAGTATCCCGTGTGTGTAATGCTACATTTCCCTTTAAACAGAGAGCTGCCTTATATTACCATGTGCTTTGTTTGCTATCGGAGAGCCATTAAGGCATATGCTCCGTCCCTAATCCTCATCACAACGTTTTCATCTTTTGTTCGAGAAACATTAATAAGCACTAAGCAGATCTGGAAAACAGGCTCTGGCAATGGAATACGTATTACAAGATGCTCTACTCCATCAAAGAACCTCAGGAAACATTATTACCAACATTAGAAACATGACAAGCAGCGCCGAGCCTTCCAAATGTTCCTCTGCAACAGTGTAATGACTAAACAGCGTGCACATATTTTATAGTTGTCCCAGCCTGTTTGGTCCTTGGTCACATGGTGCAATTTGTCAATGTGCTTCTCTTCTTATGATAGATTAAATTGCCCTGCAGACAGGGACAATGAGAAGTGGCACGGTGGAAATATTGTTCTAGGGCCTGATGTCAGCAAGTACATCATTCATGGTACATAAAAAATTCTGCTGATCACAGAAAGCTTTGTTTTCCGAAAATCTAATGCTAGGTTTTGGTTTGCCATTGTCGGTGGCGAGAACAGCCCAGTACTGTCCCCAATATGATGGCCACCTAGAAACTAAAGGCTAGATTCAGAAAGCCCGCCGTATCTTTAGGCGGGCGTAGCGTATCTTGTTTACACTACGCCACCGTAAATTAGCGAGGCAAGTACTGTATTCTCCAAGCTAAGTTACGGCGGCGTAGCGTAAATGGGCCGGCGTAAATGGGCCGGGTAATTCAAATGTGCATGAGGTGGGCGTGTTTTATGGAAATGTGTTGTGACCCCAAGTTTTTGAAGTGCACGTATCCCAGTGTGCATGCTCCAAATTACGACGCTAAGACGCATTGTTTTCGACGTCACCATAATTGACGTAAAGCCCCATTCACGGGCAAGTTACGCAAACGACGTAAAATCTGAAAAATTTGACGCGGTCCGACGTCCATACTTAACATTGGCTGCCCCATTTTTTTTGGTGGTTTATCTTTACGCCGGAAAACGCCTTATGTAAACGGCATAACTTTACTGCGTCGGCCGGGCGTACGTTCGTGAATAGGCGTATCTCGCTAATTTACATATTCTAGGCGTAAATCTGCAGGAATGCCCCTAGCGGCCAGCGTAAAAATGCAGTTAAGATACGCCGGCATAGGAGACTTACAACGGTCATATCTTGACAATATTCAAGCGTATCTCACTTTGAGAATACGCTTAAATATACGCCGGCGCAGATTCTACTGATACGCCGGCGTAACTAATAGTGAATCTGGCCCTAAGACATTAATTGGGAACTTTAGGGCTATCCTGGGGACATGGGATACCATTCAATCTCTATGTAGCACTACCCCCACAAACAGTGCCAGGACAAGGCCATCTAGAGTCCATGGTGAACATGCCAAATTGCACCCCCCCCAAGATGTTTGATATTATGTGTCAGCAAAAATCCACCCCCCCATAGAAAAAATTCCCTCCCCTCGTATAAATCCTCTACCCCTCAAGTTTCCCCTCCCTCAATTCCTCTCCCTCCACTCCAAATCCCCCCTCCTAGAGTAAATTCTCCCCAATTCCACATTCTAGCACAACCCCCCCTCCTAGCACATATACCCCCAATCATCCTTAATAGCACAAATACCCCCCCCCCCCAAAAAAAAAATCCCCCTAGCAATAACCCCCCCTACCATATTACCTTTTCTAGCACAGACCCCACACAATTCTCCCTCCTAGCACAAATCTTCTTCCCAACACAAATTCCCTCCAAGCACAACTCCTAGCACACCTCCCCAAATGTCCCCATCTAGAACAATTACTATCACCTGTCTCCCCCCAACCTCCTTGTGGTGCACCCCTACCTCCCATGATACCAAAGTGCCCAGGGCAGCTTCCCATCCTGCTCATCCCTTGTCCCGTCCCAGCCCGCAAGGGCAGCTGAATGTTGCATGTGTCCCCATTGTTTTCCCTGACCTTCATAGCCCCCAAAACACCTCTGACTGACTGGCTGGGTTCAGACATATTTAAAGCAGATATGAAATGCGAATACACCAATAGTTAGTAAGGTTTGCAATTTAACACTTTACTGGGTCATTAAAGAGGAACTCGAGGCTCCGTCAGATTTTTTTTTTAATTAAGCAGCCATAAATACTTTAGCTGCTAACTCCTATTAGGACACTTACCTGTACCTGTATTAGGACACTTATCTGTACCTTTCAGGCAGGGAAACCAGCAATGAAGCCTTGCAGCTTCACAGCCAGTCCCCTACTGCGTATGTGCGGAGCGCACTGCGCTTTGTGAATGGCACGGAGGCGGGGAAAGGAGGAGGGGGCCGAACTTCTGGATGACGTTGCTGTTGTGAAGTCAGCAAGAAGTGGGAACCTGTCAAAAGCAGGTACCCGCTCCCCCCCACCCAAAAGATGTGAACTGTGGCCGCGGAAGGGGAAGAGGCAAATTAACAGAGCTTCCCCTTTTGGGTGGGGCTCTGCTTTAAGTCAAACTATAACGGACACAAGTGTAACCCAACTTGAGTGATAATGCAGCAAAATGAATTCACATGAACACTGTGATTTGCATTTGCGCAACACATTTTTAAAAATTATTTTATTTATCTATTTAATTGGGACACAGACAACAGTAAAATCTGGCAGTAATCATTAAGTCATCTTTAACATAATAAAATGTGTATTGGCACTATAAAGCTGCAGTTTAAGAAAATTCCCTGTATTTTGTTCAGATGTCCCTGAAAATAACATCATTTTAACCCATTTAAAATATAAAATAGCTTAGAAAACAAGTTCGATTTCTTTTGGGGAATGCTGTCTTTTCATTCTGTTCAGCTCCCAATAAAAGTCTCCCCCATTATATTCAGCTGAAGACGCAACGCCCGAGGCAAGTTCTTTATTACAAGCAAAACCTGTCAAGCTTTTACAAAAGGTAAAGGCAGAAGAGAGCATCATGGGAGTGGCCTCATCAGCTTGAGTTAGTCTCTTATGGAAAACCTTGCCAATCATTTCCATGTTGGTTTTATACAATGTGACTCTGTCATGTTATTAGAGGCATTTTTCTAAAAATGATCAAGAATCAAAACAATGATCATGTTGAGTATTCAGCGCATGAGGGGCAATCTCGCCCTTATTGCCCTAGGCATTGCCAGCCATCATACCTCTCCTGTAACAGCAGAACACGGATAAATTGTTCATAATGTTCCAACCTGCTTGATAGCTTTCAGCAGCCCATCTCCAAAATGTTCTTCTGAGACTGCTGGTGCCCCCATACAGGGTGAGATTGTACTACAATAATAGTTGTAAAAAAGGTTGGCCAAACACAGACAAATGTTTGTATCAATATTCTCAGTACAATTGATGACTTGACAAATTCATTTAGGGCTCTTTCACACGTCCGTTCAGTTTTTTAGATCAGTTTTTTCCCCCTTCAGTTGATCCGTTTTTTCATCCGTTTTTCGTCCGTTTTCCGTCCGTTTACATCCGTTTCCGTTCCGTTTTCCGTCCGTTTTTCATCAGTTTTTTTCATCCGTTTTTTCATCCGTTTGTTTTTTTTTTTAGAACTTTTTTTTTTTTTTTTACATATTTTGATGAAAAACTGACGTTAGCGGATCGGATGGTAAACGGATCATCCGCTAACGTCCGTTTTTCGTCAGTTCCGTTTTTTTGACGGAAGAAAAATAGGGTTTTCTTCCGTCCAAAAAAACGGAGCTTACCACAGACGGATGTTAACAGACGTTAGCGGATGCTCATCCGCTAACGGACGCTAACCCATAGGGAAGCATTGAGGTCCGTTAACGGACGTCCAAAAAACGGACGAACTGAACGGACGTGTGAAAGAGCCCTTAGAAGTATTTCAAAATTTCTTTTGTTTTTAACATTCTATTTTGTAAAAAATTTCTTTTCACTTTTGGCTCCTTACACACGGAGCGGTCCGTTTTTCTGTCCGCTCCGTGTGTCCGTCAGCTCAGCGGGGGGTCTCCGCTGAGCTGTCGGGCGGACGGGGCGGTCCCCGCACACTGTGCAGGGACCGCCCCGTCTCTCCTCCGCTCTCCCCTATGGGTGGTCGGATGGAAACGGACCGTCTGTCCGTTTGCATCCGATCCTCTTTGCCCGGACGGAAGAAAAATAGGACATTCTTCCGTCCGCAAAAACGGATGCGGATCGAGCGGACGTTAGCGGATGCATCATCCGCTAACGGATCCGCTCCCATAGGGACCCATTACAAGTCCGTAAACGGACTTGTAATGAGCGGACCGTTCGTCCGCTAGTGTGAAAGGGCCCTTAGAAAAAAAAATTGAATTTTCTTGTCACTACGGTTGGTGTGATACCGAGATAAAAATGATTGCCATTAGTGGTGGCTGGTGAGTTTTTTGTTGGGGTGGCGCCAAACAACTACCCCCCCCCCCCAGCGGCGCGGCACTGACTACCAACCCCTCCCCCCGCACATCTGTTGGTTGGTCCGGCACTTACCTAGATGAATGGGGCTGTCATCCAGCGTGGGGGGGTTTGGGGCCTGGGCAATGGATCCAGGCTAGAGGGTGCAGGGTCCGGGCAGCAGCCCTAGGGTGACAGGCTTCCTCCCTGGCTCCACGTCAGGTGTCCAATAGGATCGCCTGATGTTTTGGCCAATCGGGAAACAGTTTTTTGCACCTGCTTTCTGATTGGCGGGGAGATTTAGTGTGAAAATAGCAAAAATTCATTCTCTGCGCATTCAAGCCCACCCTTTTTTTGAAGCCTCTGGCTTTAACCATGTGCTTCAAAAACACATCCCCGCCATAGGAAAAAAAGATCTATGCATTTCAGGTCCTTAGTTACAGCTTTGTCTCCAGCAAAGAGAACAGTAGTGACACCAGCAAATCATTCAAACAATTTTGTGAAACTAAAGGTCAGAGGTAATGGTGCTTTGGATGATCTCACACTGCAGATATATACCGTGTTTCCCCGAAAATAAGACACCGTCTTATATTTTTTTTTCCTCAAGAAATCACACTATGGCTTATTTTCGGGGGGTGTCTTATTTTTATTACAGAAAATAAAGGTTGCCTACCTGAACCACACTTGCGCTTCTTAGCATTTCCTCTGTCCACCTGTAGACTGAGATTATCGTATTTTGCGCGCCATTTTTGGACCATTCGGATATCCAACTTCTTCTCTTTGCAAAAAGCCGTAAGATTCTTGCCTCGGGAGTCCTCCACAATTCCTTTCTTGTACTCAACAGAATAACTCTTTCTTTTTGCACTCATCTTGTCTGGTTGTACCACTACAAGATATCACTACAAGATTCGACACTACATCTTATTTTCGGAGATTCGACACTACATCTTATTTTCGGAGATTCGACACTACATCTTATTTTCGGAGATTCGACACTACATCTTATTTTCGGAGATTCGACACTACATCTTATTTTCGGAGATTCGACACTACATCTTATTTTCGGAGATTCGACACTACATCGCTACGTCTTATTTTCGGAGGGGTGTCTTATATTTCTATCTTGCGTCGAAATCCCGCTACGGCTTATTTTCGGAGTACGTCTTATTTTCGGGGAAACACGGTAGCTACAAGGCTACAGAACAGGAGTGCCTAGGCACAGAAATTGCACTGATATTTTTTGGAGAAACTCAAGGCAAACATTAGATTTTTTTTGTGACCCAAGAGACCTGTATTGTGTGCTGCTCGGGCTCACTGAAGGGGGTATCAATCCTATACATCCACTGCTGGGATTATCGGTTGGGAGGGAGCCAATCATGGCTCCTAAATTGTCTAAGAATGTAGAAGATGTCCCTCTAACCACACATTCATATGATTCCAAGGTGTGGGAGTAAGTGGCAACCTCAGCCTGGACTGTGGCTAGGCCACGCTCTCAATGCATTTCGCTCAGACCCTCAGAGATTGGTCATGTAGCAGAGTGAAACATGTGGCCTGGTCAAAGCCCAGGCTAAGGTTGCCACTTACTACCATACCTTAGGATGATATGGATGTGAGGTTACAGGGACATCTTCCTTCAAGATTAGAATGTTTTCCTTAATCTCAATCCAGCATTGTTCATGAGAGCAACAGCTTTCCTGGCTCTGTCCCTCCTCATGGGGAAGATTGATAGCAGCAGGAGCTGTTGGATCCTGCTACTGTCAATCAAATCCAGTGACGAGGGAGCAAGTGGACGAGGCCGAGTCGCCCTGTCTATGTCAATGGACACAGACATGGCGGCTCAGGAGCAAGCCCATTTGAGTGCTCCCATAGAAAACAGGGCACTCACCAAAGAGGAGAAGCCAGGAGTTCCGGCAAAGTACCCCAGAAGAGGAGAATCAGGGCTGCTCCTGTCTGGACGCAGACAGGGTGGCTTGGGAGTGAACCTATTCGATAACCCCCATTGAAACTGGATTTCTATGGGGTCACTTGCCAAAGAGGAGGAGACAGAAATGGCGGTGGCTTACCCCAGAAGAGGAGGATCAGGGCTGCTCTGTGCAAATTATTTTAATTTTAAAAAGTTGAGGTTTTAATTACATTTTAATGTTTTCTGAAGAAACATCCGAGTTTTTGAGTTCAGGTCTACTTTAACCACTTCAGATCCGCGCTATAGACAAAAGACGTCAACAGCGCAGACCTGAAGTGTCGGGGTCACGTCTTTGGACGTCATGTTATTGTAATTCCCTGCGCATCGCTAAGGATTCGATGCGTGTACCCGGTGGCCGCGGTGTCCGTCAGGTACACGCGATCGGCAGTGACAGCAGGGACGTGGAGCTCTGTGTGAAAACACAGAGCTCCGCGTCCTGTCAGGGAGAGGAGACAGATGCTGTGTCCCTTGTACATAGGGACACAGCATCGGTCACCTCCCCCAGTCAGTCCCCAACCCCCACACAGTTAGAACACACCCAGGGAATACATTTAACTCCTTCTTCACCCCCTAGTGTTAACCCCTTCAATGCCAGTCACATTTATACAGTAATTAGTTCATATTTATAGCACTGGTCGCTGTATAAATGTGAATGGTCCCAAAAATGTGTCAAAAGTGTCCGATGTGTCCGCCGCAATGTTGCAGTCCCAAAAAAAATCGCAGATCGCCGCCATTACTAGTAAAAAAAAAACAGTAAAAAAAATCATAATTCTGTCCCCTATTTTGTAGGCGCTATAACTTTTGCGCAAAGCAGTCGCTTATTGCGTTTTTTTTTTTTTACAAAAATATGTAGAAGAATACGTATCGGCCTCAACTGAGAAAAAAAATCGTTTTTTAAAAAAAAAAAAAAATTGGGATATTTATTACAGCAACAAGTAAAAAATATATATATATATTTTTAAATTGTCGCTCTTTTTTTACTTATAGCGCAAAAAATAAAAACTGCACGGGCGATCAAATACCACCAAAAGAAAGCTCTATTTGTGGGGAAAAAAGGACGTCAATTTTGTTTGGGAGCCACGTCGCATGACCGCGCAAATGTCAGTTAAAGCGAAGCAGTGCCGGAAGCTGAAATTTCGCCTGGGCACGAAGGGGCTTTATGTGCCCAGTAAGCAAGTGGTTAAAGATCTCTATCCAAGAAAGGGTTACAGGACAATATTACCCTCCCCAAACAAATAGAAATGCCGGTGCTGGAATGATCAAATAAAACAAGAAATTCCCTTCTATCATTCTGTACAAAATTAGAACTTATCAAATAATTTTATCATTTTGTAGCTAAGCCTATGCTGTACAAGAACTGAAAGCCTTGAAAAGTCTATTATTTCAGTAATTGTATAGCGCATTGATTTGCTTATTCTGAAAGAAAGGTATCATGCTACCAGCATTATATACACAATTACATTTTTCCCTCTTGCCCCTTTATTGATTTTCACTAAACATTCTTATGTAATTGGAGCAAGACTTGTAGAAAAAGTGTAATAATTGTATAATTGTTAGTTGAGTACACCAGGGGAAGAAAAGGTTTAGCTTATGAGTGAATAGATGACGACCTTACAATACAACGCAAATACAGAAAGCAAACAAAGTAGTCTTTTCCTGTGACACTTTTATACTTAATCACAGACAATGTATGCACTTTTAACCCACTCGCTCGACACTTCCTGCTCAAACCTGTTGGGTCTTATATAATACACAAGCCTACAACTCACCTTGTTGTTGGCCTAGGTAGGGTGGGGATGGATTACGGAAGAACACTACACCGCAAACAAATGATAAGCAATCTGTTTCTGTAGAAGCCAAGTTTTAAATCTCTGGTTCTCGTTCCTTTGTTGATGTATTACAGAACAGTTTTAAAGTCTACACATTTTCACTAGGCATTAAAGTGGAAGTAAACGTCTATCTTTTGCTTTTATCTATAGGTAAGTCTATAAATAGGTTTACCTATAGGTAGTGTAACTATCTCTTAAATTGACGTCACTGGTGCATGCGCTCTGAAAGAATGGCCACCCATGCTGTTCCTTCAGAGCCCTGTGCCGCGAACGACGGCTCCTGCGCACATGCGTGGGAGTGACGTCATCGCGACTCCCGCCAATCACAGAGCCAAAGTCCACAAGCCCAGAAGCAAGATGGGTGAAGATGAGAGCCCCTGTATGGGAGGGCTTTGTTTTAACGCGGAGGTCCACACAAAAATGGAACCTCTGCTTTTCGGAAACCCTCCCCCCCTCCGGTGTCACATTTGGTACCTTTCACGGGGGGAGGGGATGCAGATACCTGTATAATACAGGTATTTGCACCCACTTCCAGGCATAGACCCCCACGGGGGTCACACCACATCCTGTCCCCCCCACTGTCTTCTGGGAAACACACAGGTTTGAGGCTGTGAGGACGCACAGGGTGACTAGTGCATGCGCAGTACGGAACCGGGAAGTGAAGCCGCAACGCTTTACTTCCTGATTCCCGCACCAAGGATGGCAGTGGGGGCAGTCGAGAGCCGAGCGATTGATCGACTTCAGCTGCTGACATCGCGGGCACCCTGGACATGTGAGTGATGTGTCCATTTATTAAAAGTCAGCAGCTGCTCGTGGGAGTGACGTTATCGCGGCTCCGGCCAATCACAGCGCTAGAGCTGCGACACCCGGAAGGAAGATAGATGCTTAAAAAATAACAAACATGTTATACTTACCTGCTCTGTGTAATGGTTTTGCACAGATCACGCCAGATCCTCTCCTTCTCAGGTCCCCCGCCACTGTCCCTGACCTCTCCTCCTGCCACATGCCCCCACAGCAAGCGGCACTCGTGCATGCTCACTCCTGAGCCAGCATTGTGTGTGTCCACCGCAATATATAAAAATGTTTGGTTTTAGGCTTAATACCGCTTTAATATCATCTTATGTAGGTTATTTTCTTTTACGGAAAATGTATTTTTATGCATCAAATGGCGTGCTATAGACATTGGATCTGTGTATTTCCATACTGCAAAAGTGCACTAATTACTAACTTTAAAAACAATTAACTTTTCAGGCCAGTTGAGAATACAAATCACTATTTGCCGACAGACATAACATACCTAATAGTTAATAATTACATGGCCGGAACAAAAGATCAACAAAAAGGTTATTTTAACAATGCAAAATGTAAATGAGCGCTTGCCTGCTATTGTAATTTATTGTAAAAGCAGCAAATTCTGCCATTTCCCCTCCATAGTGAGTGTGGATTCGGTGTTTAAATTGTATATACAAGGGGGGAAACAAGACATCCTTTGTTTGCAGAGGCCAAGTTAAATATGTAAGAGTTACTCAACTGAGGGTTTGAATAATCTCACCTTTAAACCTTTTACAGATTTGAAACAGAATTGCCAGCACCTGATCTACGGCTGATTGCACAGAGCCAGACTTAATAACTGCTTGCAGTTTACAGTATTCGTGGGGGCTTTTTTGTAGTCGAAGTTCCTTTCATGTCCCAAAGGCTTGCTTTTAAATCATGTAGGCACGGTATAATTTCACCACACATCTAAAACAGACTACGCCGACTTGAAAGGTGACATCAAATAGACCTTCAGAAGATGACATCACAAAGATGGCATCAAGGAGAATGTTACTTTAAAAGGACAGTAGAAAGACTTTGATGAATATTTGGTGGGGATGTAGTGAATGGGTACTGCGCAGTGTAAGCTTTCATAATGGTGCTGTTCCAGGAAAAAATACGACATATAAAGCTTTGACAAAATGCTCAGATGTGGAGAATGTCAAGCTTTGGAATGGCCGTAGGTGGACAAGTCTTATCTAGAGTAAAAGGTGATAGTGAAAGGCTGTCCATTCATAAAGTCACACCTGAAGGACCTGCACCAACACATGTACACTAAGGGTTCTTTCACAAGGAGCGGACCGTTTTTCGGTCCGCTCTGTGTGTGTCCGTCGGCTCAGCGGGGATCCCCGCTCAGCTGTCGGCGGACAGGGCGGTCCCCTCCAGCTGTCCTCCGCTCTCCCCTATGGGGAATCAGACGAATACAGACCGTGGGCCAGATTCTCAAAAGAGATACGCCGGCGTTTCGTAGGAAACACTGGCGTATCTCTGTTTTTTTTTACTGGGTATCTATGTGTGTGATTCCTAGAATCACTTACGCATAGATACAGTGAAGATCCGACATGTGTAAAACAATTACACTGTCGGATCGTAGATGTAAGGACATCGCTGGCCGCTAGGTGGACTTTACGATGATTTCTCATTTGCCTATGCAAATGAGCCTAATCTGACGATTCCCGAACGTTTTTACACCACCCCGTCGTCGTTTACGTCGTTTACGTACGCGTAAGGTTACCCCTGCTATATGAGGGGTAACCTTACGAAGTTCCGTCGTTGCCATGTTAAGTATGGCGTCGGGTCAGCGTCGTCTTTTTCCGTCGGTTACGTCGTTTAACTAAGTCGTTCGCGAATAGGGAATTACGTAAACGACGCTAACGTCGGTTTCATTCACTTTTTCCGACGTGAGCTGGAGCATGCGCACTGGGCTATTTTTGAGGCCGGCGCATGCGCAGTTCGATCGACGCGGGGGCGCGCTTAATTTAAATACAAGCCGCTACAAGAACCAGGAATGGACTGTACTTTGATGATACACAGCAGTACATACAATCTAGATTAGCCCAAGGGCTTATGTGATGGGAGTATTCCAGAAGGCTATAGACAGCTGGGGGACATCATTCTCGCCTAGGCAAGAATCCTCTAAGTGTGGGATATTTAAAAATAAATAAAAAAATGTGCGATTGTTTGAATGATTCAGATTCAGAATACTTTTTTTAATTAAAATTAAAACTTATTAAAGTTAAAGAGTGAGGGTGACGAATGTCCTCTTTAATTCTAAAAAGGGTCAGCTTGATAAAAAAAACAAAAAAAAACACAATTTTTGTATATTGTGATATGTCAGAAATGTAATCGTACAAACTCCTAAAGCTACTGAAAGGTCCACTTTAATCATTCAACCTTAAAGTGGTTGTAAACCCCCATCTACTCTCCTAACTAGTAACATCTTCTTAAAGCCAGTGTCCCGCTGCATCCATCGATT
Organism: Rana kukunoris; assembly: GCA_029574335.1. Classification (NCBI taxonomy): domain Eukaryota; kingdom Metazoa; phylum Chordata; class Amphibia; order Anura; family Ranidae; genus Rana; species Rana kukunoris. The sequence goes on along the minus strand of CM056050.1, from coordinate 556,222,623 downwards.
GTTATCTACTAAATGTCACTATTCGTTTTATGGTTTAAATCCTTACGTTTGTGAGGTCTCCTTCTTCTACTATGCCGGCGCCATTGTTCTTGTGGTCTTCCGCATCTGCTACAGTGAAAACTTCCGCCCACAGAAGTAATGGCTGTAATCCCGCGCGTGCGCACTGCAGCAAATATTCAAGCCTCTTATTCGTTTCCGGTTACTATGGAAACGAAGAGAAGCTCTTCACAGCGGTGGATTTGTCTTGCGCTGTCTTCCTCCTTCATACCTTGTGACGTAGGAGTCACAAGGTAAACATCCATAAGCCTCTGCGGGGGGAGGAAATCACACCGCAAACCATCGCGCAATGTCGGGGCTGACGTCAAAAGCAGGAAATGAAAGATTTGGCTGGCATGGTCTCGGCTGGCCGGTCTAGCTATCAGACGGCGCATGCGCGGAGTGACGTCAACACTCGGGATATCGGCAATATCCCGAGAAGGAAGCAGGTAAGAAAAAAAATAAAGAGAGCTATGCATTGGGGATATCAAGATACATGTAGAAATACAAAGAGTAAAATTTGGGTTTACAACCACTTTAACATTAAACATGTTATCTCACAGTGTATTTGCTTTGGGCCGCTCACTTTGTTATACTAGCTCAGCCGACCAATTATATCATTAACTAAAATAGTAGCACAGGCAGAAAATACATCAACGGACAGCATTTAAAGTAAGTTTCTCATCATTCTTCTCACTTAAAAGGCCGTCGCTGGAAGCGCGGCTGCAGCATAACTCAAGACAGGCCGAGCCGCCACATTTCATAGGCAATGTCTGAGACCCGTCCAATTAAAGGAAGCCCGTATTTGTGGTGGATGGAGCTCAGTGTAAGTGTTATTTTGGTGTGCACACAGAAATGTTTGGATCTTGCTATAGCCAGTATCGTATTACTGTTTGCAGTATAGTATTGATGCATTGTACTGTTTCCTCCTCTTTGCCCTCATTAGATCCTGCCACTCAGTTTAAGCTAATTCAAAGAATGTTAAGAATTCTGTGCACAGTGAGAAAGAACATCTAAATAATAGTCTTCGCAAAGCGTCTTCAAATCCCACAGACAAATATAAATAGCAGGACAAGTCGCAACAATTTTAGGTAATAACAATGACTCTGTGCTGTTAAAAGACGTAAGCCAGGACAGTTAATTGATGTCACTTGGAGAATTTAATAAGCATGTTTCCATAGATTTTATCCACAATCAGAACCACACATATAATTAACACAGTACCAAAAATCCTAATTGTCTGTGTATTCCACATCCCCACAGGTTGTCCATGTATACTTTATTATTATGACAGTTGTCGGTAATTATGATTTATTGTGAGATGTAATTCTGTGCTATAGGCAGGATGATCAAACATAAAATGAGAAATGGCATTACATTACAGCCTCAGTTATAGGCATGTACTGGCCATCAGGACTACCGGGAGTTTCCCAGTGGGTCGATGGCTCAGTGGGCTGGTTTCAGTGACAGCCACTGGCGTCGCTAGGGGGTTAGCTTTTGGGGCTATAACCCCAAATCTGGGGCCCATAGGCCAGAGTCACAGGGGTCCTCAACCACAGAGCTAAAGCTTCTCTGCAGTTGTGAAAAGGTCAGCACCGGAGAGCCGGAGAGGGGGCAGGAATCATGGGAGTGCGGGGTGGGCGAGAGAGCAGAGAGATGACATCATCTCTCACCATCCACCCTTCACCAGAGGCGATTAAGTTTGCATGTGATGCGCTATATAAGTTCTTCACTCACTCACTCACGTATCACTGCTGTTTTGCCCCCACTGTGCAATAGCGGGCAGCAGAGAGATTAAATCATCTCTCACTGCCCCCCGTCTCTCTGGTGACCCTGATGTAAGGGGGAGCTCTCAGGGGACCTTGATGTAATTGGGGGGCTCTCTGGGGACCCTGATGTAATTGGGGGGCTCTCTGGGGACCCTGATGTAAGTGGGGGGCTCTCTGGGGCCCTGATGTAAGGAGGGCTCTCTGGGGGCCCTGTTGTAAGGGGGGCCTTCTAAGAGGCCTGCTGTAAGGGGGGCTTATTGGTTGGTTTGCACTAAAATTATAGCATCTACAAACTATGGTATATGTTTTATTTTGTTTTACTAGTAATGGCGGTGATCATCGACTTATAGCGGGACTTCGATATTGCGGCGGTAAGCTTAGTAGGTGAGCAGAAGCTCTGTAGACTACCATCATCCAATAAATTACAAGCAAAAATGCTGTCTCTTTAAATGTTATTGTATGTGATTGCCTATTCTTTGCAAATTGAAGCTTTACCTTATATACTTACCCCTGGAGCAAGCGTGCACAGTGCACAGTTTCTTTGCCTTTAGTAAATCAACCCCAAAGTCCATTCACAAGTGCTCAGGAGTGAGCCTGCTTGAGTGCCCCCATGACAAGAGGTTGGCTATTGGGGGCACTTAGCGGGGGGGGAGATAGAAGAGGCTCAGGGGCTGCTCTATGTAAAACAATTACACAGTGTAGGTAAGTATAACATTTTTGTTATTATTTATTTTTTAAAGAAAATCACAACCTTTAGAATCACTTTAAAGCGGAGCTCCACCCAGGAAAACAACATTTTACAATGTTGTTTAAAAAAAATAAATAAAAAAATCCTGAAAAAAAAAAATACTCACCCGAAATAGCTGTTGCTATGCGGAAGTCCGTAATCTGCCTCTTCCACTCCGCGGTGCCTTTTCTTCTTCTCCTTCTCCTTGTGAATGGGGCGCGCTGCTTTATGGGAACTGTGTGTGTTCTCAGAGAGCAGCGCGCCCATTCACAAGCCAGGGTGAGACTCACGCAGGCGCACTAGGAAATGGGCAGTGAAGCCGTACGGCTTCACTGCCTGTTTCCCATAGTGTGAATGGCGGCGCGGGACCCGGAGCGATCGTGGGACCGGCATCGGGGGGGGGGCCGTCAGCGCGGGCGCCTAGGACAGGTAAGTGTCCTTATTTAAAGTCAGCAGCTACACTGTTAGTAGCTGCTGACTTTAAAAAAAAAAAAATTGCGGCTGGAGCTCCTCTTTAAGTTCCACTATAATTGCAGTTTTTGTTTCTGTCTAATGGGAATTTCTGAACCCAAAAAAAGCTTCCATGGAGCAATGGGATCTTTCTCTGTCCTGCCCTTGCAATACCTATGCTCATAACATATCTAGGCACACATGCAGTTCATAAGGGTGTGGTGTACATGCCTACAGTATATGTACCGGTACTTGTTCTTCTACAATGGCAGTAGTTAAATGGGTTCATTGTTTCTCTTATAATGATTTCTACCATTACTTATTTACTATTCAGCTTTTAATTTTTAATTTTTTTAATTTTAATTTCTTTTATTTTTCCACTAAACCTAATGCCGCGTACACACGATCGTTTTTTGTGATGAAATAAAACAACGTTTTTCTAACTTCATCATAAAAAAACAACGTTGCGTACACACCATCGTTTTCTGAAAATGCTCTAGCAAAGCGTGGTGACGTACAACACGTACGACGGCACTCTGTTCCATTGAAGCTCTCGTCTCATAACTTGCTTCTGAGCATGCGCGGTTTAAAACTTCGTTTTAGCCCATACACGATAATTTTTTATGACACAAAAAACAACATTTTGAAAAACGACATAAAAAATTGAAGCATGTTCGAAAAAAATTTGGTCATTTTTTAGAAGACAAAAAACGATGTGAAGCTCACACACGATCATTTTAAATGACGTTTTTAAAAACGTTGTTTTATTTCATCACAAAAAACGATTGTGTGTACGCGGCATTACTTATGTAACATAAAAGCACAAAATATATGTTACAGATAAATGTATATACTGTCATTTCTCCTACACACTATTTCACCCTGTAGACGTAATATACTTTGACGTATGTATTTCCAATAATACAAGTTAGAAGGCCAATCACTCGCTTTGATAGTTTAGCTGGCCGATCTTCCATTTAATATGTGAAGCGCTGTTGATAGACACGGCCATGGCAAAGCCACTTGACCTTCTGCTCGGTAGGAAGCTACCATGACAGCAGCCACACAGTTGAATGACAGGAACAAAGATACAGAGAAGTATGTCTCTAACAAGTGGAGTAGTGTTGCTTCTAATCAGACCTTAAAGAATATTTGTACGTAGGCAAACATTGCCCCCATTCATAGCCCTGGCTAGCCAAGGATGATAAATTATCAAAAGAAATGATTTGTTCAGTGTGGCTCAGACTGCTCCTTTTATCATTGGAGAACCTTTGCTATAGAAGCTGACAGTGTTTACATGGCATGGCCTACATTATTCAGCTACTTTAGGCTAAAGACATCAGGTGGTGGCTGAATGTTCACTGCGTGGAGCTGAGATTCCATTAACGTGCATACACGGATTGCCTGAGTGTGCATATTAATGTTTATTGAAGATGGATCACAGCCAGAAACCTCTGTCCTTATGTCGTGGGGAAACAATGGCGCCTGTCCAAAATATCCAATCCAGTTATTCGCCAGGTCTTCCAAGAATGATCAGATGGGACTGTCTGCGACTAATCACAGATGGACCTGAGTGTGCATGTAAACCAGCTGGATGGACAGGAGATCATCTCTAATCTATGGGTGACATCAACTAAGGGTTTGCAGCTATAGATGGAACCCTTTCCCTTTGAAAAACACATGCTCAAATGCAAAATGACTCGCCCACAATCAAAACACACTACAATAGGACCTGCAGACAAATTCATTGCAAAGCTGGTTAAACTTATGCCCTGTACACACGATCGGTTAGTCTGAGGAAAACGGACCGTTTTCATCGGACGAACCGATCGTGTGTGGGCCCCAACGTTTTTTTTTTTCCATTGGTGAAAAAAATAGAACCTGTTTTAAATTTTTCTTATGGTTAAAAAAGCGATAGAAAAAAATCGATCGTCTGTGGGGAAATCCATCGGTCAAAAATCCACGCATGCTCAGAATCAAGTCGATGCATGTTCGGAAGCATCGAACTTCATTTTTCTCAGCACGTCTTAGGCCCCGTACACACGAGTAAATGTATCTGTTCAAATCGGTCGGACAGACCGATTTGAACAGATCTGTCTGCTGGGACGTATTGGTTTGATCGTGTACACACGATCAAACCAAAATCCCCGCCGGCAGACAGCGCGCTGACGTGTCCGTGACGTGGCGGTGACGTTGACGCCGCCACGTCACCGCACCAGGAAGTAAAACACTTCCGCGCATGCGTCGAAACCATTCGACGCGTTTGCGAGCAGATATGTCTGCTGGTTAGCATACTAACCAGCAGACATGTCGGGCGGACGGGTTCCCAGCCGACAGATTTGAAAGCATGCTTTCAAATCTGTCGGCTGGCCAAATCTGTCTTTTTGCCTGTACACACAATCTAATCTGTCTGCTGAGACGGTCTGGCAGACCGTTTCCAGCAGACAGATATGATCGTGTGTACGCGGTCTTAGTGTTTTACAGTACGTCACCGCGTCGGACACAAAATACTGCAGATATGTGTGCCCAGCTCAAATTTCATGGGTTTACATCCACTTTAGTTAACTTTTTTTTGGTTATTTCTCCTTTAAGGGGGCATGACAGGGGGCATGGCAGGGAGCGTGTTCAATGCCTACATACGTTTGCTAGTTGGTGTCCCTCATTCCCATCTCAAAATGTTGGGAGGTATGAATGCGGACTTGTTGCAATTGTGCCACAAACTTGTGAAGCCTGGCTAGTCTAGCAATAGCTTAGCAAGTAATTTTCAAACATACAGCACAATTGCTTGCTATCTGGGATTATGGCCATTCCCCAAACTGTTTTTAGTCATTTAAACGTATGTCTGTCATTACCTTAAAAAAAAAAAGAAAAAAAAAGAAGGAACAACCCGATGGTGCATCCTATTAACAGGAATAATAAGAGTTAAATCTGATGGAAAATGAAGCACCAAAGATAATAGTGCTAATGAATGCTGCCAAATCATCCCTTTCAGATGTCATGCTACAGACAAAAGGACAGTGCAGGTGCGAAATAACAGTGTGCCACTTATGCCATGCAGATCACGCCATGCATGTTTATCAGGGATGTTTCAAGATGGAAGGGGTGGAGGCATCCCCCTTTGATCTCTGCAGGGTATCAGATTTATTGACAAAAAGGAAGTTGACTCTTACCCCTTAAGACTAGGTCAGCCTCAGCCAAATACTTTGTGTCCTATCATCAGTAAGAAGCGATAAACTCAGCTCCTCAAATAGCACTCATGCGTTATACAACTGTATACCTAAAGGCAATAAAAAATAAAGTGCCGTGCAGTGTTGTGTACAGAAACAATCCCAGAGACTGACAATATTGCATTTCTGCTTGTTTGCCTAGTAAGGCTCCCTGATGTCCAGACAAGCCTATTGTTTTGGGAAGTACACGTTTCTGAGCTTGCCTTGTTTTATTATGCAATTCAAACTTATTGGCAGTGTGAGCAGAGGAGACGGTTGAACTTTTCACACACTGCTGCTATTGAACTGTAAAATCAACGATGCTTACTTCTTCCTAATTATACCGAACCTGTGACTTCCCACACTGAAATTCTCACCAGATTCCTAGGCGCAGAGGAGATGAGATTACATAGAGATGGCCAATAGCTAGAAAAGGATGTGACATGTAATACATGACCAGGGACCCAACCTGATCTCAGCTGCCCAACCTGACCCAACTCTCAGGCATCGCACACACGACTGGGTTTCTCGGCAAAAAACAGCAAGAAAACGACTTCTTGCCGAGATTCCCGTTCGTGTGTACGAGGCATTCAGGTTTCTCATCAGGAAATCTGGCCAGAATCTCAACAAGAAAAAAAGAGAACCTGCTCTTCTTTTTCTCATCGAGATTTTTGTCGGCCTGTTTCCAGACGAGAAACTCGAGAGTGTGTATACTTACCTGTCGCTGTGGGAACCCGCGCATGCTCGAAATGACTTTGACGCATGCGCGGTAGCTTCCACGGCATAGGTAGGGTGAAGAAATATGGCGGCAACAGCATCGAATGTGACGAGCGCATGCTCATTCTACGCGATGACGTCACCACCTTCTTTCCTTTCAAGAGAACCGCAGTTTCTTGCCAAGAATTTCGTCAGGGAATTTCTCCTCAAAAACCATATCAGACACGAAGTGTCTGGTATGGATTGGGGGAGCTGTGCTGTTTTTTTGGTTTCTCAAATTTAAATTTCTGTCAATTCTTTTGTTTACATTGAACTGTCATCGGGTGACCCCTGCTGACAGCTGTTGAGTCATCAGTTGTTAAAGCGGAGCTCCACCCTAAAGTGAAACTTCCTCTCTTTGGATTCCTCTCCACCTCTGGTGCCACAATTGGCACCTTTTGGGGGAGATGTATCCTTTCCCACTTCCGGGAGTCCGGCCGCGGCCTTGACATCATCATGGGGCTCCCTCCTCCACCTTCCCTGGGTGCCAGGCTAATAGGAGAGAGCAGCGGGCCTCACGCATGCACAGTAGGGTTCCCGGAGTGAAGCCGAAATTCTACACTGCCGGGTTCCCTTACCCGCAATGGCGGCGGCAGTGTAGCACTTTCGGCTTCACTCCGGGAACCTTACTGCCAACATCGCTGGACTCCAGGACAGATAAGTCCTGGAGTCCAGCGATGTTTTCATGTCCTCATTGTTCGTTTTTGCTTTGATGTTGCTGTAATTCTGCTCCGATCTCCACACTTCCTGGTTGTCTGTTTCCTTATAACCACAGTGCTGGGAGCTTTCTCACTGTGGTCACTAATCAAGGAGGTGCGATTACTATGTGTAAACTGAAACTGGGTTGGTGCTGAGGGGTTTTAGACAAACCATCACTGCCCTCTATTGGCTCTCTGGCTCTGTACATCAGAGAGATGGGAAATAACAGCAAAAAGGAAACTAGAACTGTAGGTTGATTATATGATTGATTTTTATCTATTTTTAATCATTTTTAAAAGGAATCAGTTAACTTTTATGTCTCTATACCCTGTAAACAGTAATTTCATTTTTTTTCCTTTAGTGACCCTTTAATCTAGTGTACATTGGAGACAAAACAAAACAGAGCCAGTAATGTGACTCAAAAATGTATAATACATGCAGGACGATCTAGAATTTAAATTGTAAACTTAGTGTAGCTCACCTCAATATCAATCATTTTTAATTTACTATATTTAATTGCTAAACCTGTGTGTAAATTTCAATAAAACACGTAATAATTCTAAAAAAACATAATGCTACTGATAATATACAATTTCATTTGCAAGGTCATTTAAGGAAATCAAACAGAGGCGGGCTTTTATTTTTTGGCTTTTATTTTTTTTATATATATTTTTTTTTTTTATACCCAAATGAAAAAAAAAAAGAGAGTCAATTATCCTAAAAGCATGACATTTGTATTTTCATGCTGATCTCAGTAGCAGCTTTCTGATATGCTATTGTGAAACGGATATAACAATAGCAATAAAGAGTTTTTTTTTTTTTTCACCCTTGCTTGTCTATTATTGCTGATGAAAGTGACTTTACTCCAGTGAGGCTCTACCTTTTGTTTTGTGTAAAGTGTGACTTTTCAGTGGCGCAGGCTCCCTGGAGTTCGGTGCTTCTGAACGATTGTGCTTATAGATGGGGATTTCAATCCTTTTTCTGCTATCAGCTTAAACTGTGTAGGATATGGGGGGGGGGGAAGCATTGAAAGCTTTTATTTTAATCTGAGCTCGAATGAAAGCTTTAGCTGAATAAATGCATAAGCTATCATGCAGAAAGAGGAGCTTTTATGCGACTCCCTATTTGGAGTATCACGAAATCTGCAGAAAAAATTACAATAATGAGTATTTAATCATTCCTGATGCCAATTTAAATCTGGATGGCTGGGCCCTAAAATAAACACAACTACTTAATGTATACAATCTCTGACCCCTGCTGCCTCCCGCTCTTTAAAACCAGCTAGCGTTAAAAATAACACATAGATCTTTTTTTTTTTTATGGTTTTTGTTATAACCAAAAAAAAAGCAAATTAAAGTATTTTATGATCGCTGACAAAGAAGGGCTATGCTGTAAGTGGAGACATAGATTGGAATTGTATATTCGGCTTCCGTCTTTTTAAATCTTCCCACCCACACAGCTACAGAGCCTACCAAGTGACTTATTTTACTGGATGTTGTTATTTCAGTTTAGATAAATCCTGGCTAGCATTACCATGGTAACATGCTAAAGGTATTCATTCAGCTTTATTTCACCATAGAACGCTGAGGCCTGTGTATCTCACAGTAGGCCTCATGATGGAAAGTGAGGATAGAACTGTTCTTAAAGCTCACATTCTTCATTTGCCCCCATTTACACCTGAGCAATTTTAATTAATTTCTCAAAGTGTTTTAATGCTTAACCTCCCTGGCGGTCTTCCCGTGTGTGGCACGGGGTGAGATTTTAAAGCTACGATCGGTAACCCCGTGCCACACACGGACTTGCCTCGCTGGATGCAGAAAAAAGTTTACTTACCTTTTCTCTGCGATCCAGCGATGAATCTCCGCAGTACACGGCGTCCGGATGTCCGCCTGATGCTGTGTGTTCCGCCGATTCCCTTCCCTGCGAGCGTGGCGACGTAGGGTGGGGAACGGCGCCAAATTTAAAAAAGTAAACAAACACATTACATACAGTACACTGTAATCTTATAGATTACAGTACTGTATGTAAAAAATACACACCCCCCATGTCCCTAGTGGTCTGCCCTGTACACTACATGTCCTTTTATATAATAAAAACTGTTCTTTCTCCCTGCAAACTGTAGATTGCCCATAGCAACCAAAAGTGTCCCTTTATGGCAAAAATTGTTTTAGAGCAGCTAAAAAAACAGCGATAATAAATCAGAATCACTTGCAGAATTTAGCGATAGCGATTTTTGGGGAAATTCGTCATAAAAAAAAAAAAATAATGACAGCAAAAATTCTGCAACTGAGCAAATTTCAGTGATTTTGATTTGATTACATTATTGAATAATTTTTACTATAATTATATTATTATTTGTTATAATTTTTTATAATTATTTATTATATTATAATTTTTAATAAGAAAAAAAAAAAAAATCATACCCAGGATGCCTATTAGACTCTTGTTTGGATAGATTTCAGTGAGTTATTCCTAAGAATTACAAGCCTACAGTATAACACGCCAAATTCCCTTGCAAATAATGGTACCGCTTTTAGCACCTAAAATCTGAAAGAATCATACTGCCAGGGAGGTTAACATCAAATTTTCATGTTTTTTTATTGTGCCCATTCACATCTTACATAGTCGGTAAGGCCGAAAAAAGACAATAGTCCATTCAGTTCAACCTGTGTAGGTGCATATGTATATAATGGATTTCCCAAATCCCTGTATGTTGTGTCATTTAAGGCCGCGTACACACGATCGGTTTGGACCGATGAAACTGGCCTTAAGGCCAGTTTCATCGGTCCAAACCGATCGTGTGTACGGCCCATCGGACCGTCGTCCGTCGGACCAAAGTTTTAAAACTTGCTTTAAAATGGGACCGATGGACGCCTGACCATCGGGCCAAACCGATGGTTAGTACGCAAAAGCATCGATCCAAAAACCTGCGCATGCTCAGAATCAAGTCGACGCATGCTTGGAAGCATTGAACTTCGTTTTTTCAGCACGTCGTTGTGTTCTACGTCACCGCATTCTGACCCGATCGGATTTTGGACTGATGGTGTGTACGCACATCAGACCATCAGGCCACTTCAGCGGTGAACGGATCAAAACGGTCCGTCGGACCATTCTCATTGGGTTGGACCGATCGTGTGTACGCGGCTTAAGATGTACATCAAGAGTCTTTTAAAAATATCCATACTCCCTGCATCCACCCCCAATTGTGGGAGAGAGTTCCACATCCTTATTGCCCTAACAGTGAGGAACCCACTGCACAGTTTAACTGCTTGCCGACAGGTGCACGACGATATACATCGGCAGAACGGCACGACTGAGCAAAGGGACGTACCTGTATGTCTCCTTTAAATCGCAGCATCGTGGGCATGTGCCCTGCATGCTCATTGAGTTTGACCGCCGGTGCCGCCCTCTCGATGTCCGCCGGGTGTCCGCGATTGTGTCACGGAGCTGCAGAACGGGGGGGATGCCTATGCAAACAAGGCATTTCCCTGTTCTGCCTAGTGATCAGGAGCAGTGATCACTGTTGTGTCACTTGTAGCCCAGCCCCCACACAGTTAGAATCACACCCTAGGACACACTTAACCCTTTCATCGCCCCCTAGTATTTAACCCCTTCCCTGCCAGTGTCATTTACACAGTAAGCAGTGCATTTTTATAGCACTGATCGCTGTATAAATGACAATGGTCCCAAAATAGCGTCAAAAGTGTCCGATGTGTGACAACCATAATGTCACAGTCATGATAAAAATTGCAGATTGCCGCCATTACTCATGCCGCTTACACACGATCACTTTTTGTGATGAAAAAAAAAAATGTTTTCAAAAATGTCATTTAAAATGACCGTGTGTGGGCAAAATGTTGTTTTATGTCTTCAAAAAAACCACAAAAAAAAATTCGAACATGCTTGAATTTTTTGTGTAATTTTTCAAAACGTTGTTTTTTGTGTCATAAAAAGTGATGGTGTGTGGGCAAAACAATGTTGAAAACAATGTTTTTAAACCCGCGCATGCTCAGAAGCAAGTTATGAGACGGAGCTTCAAAGGAACAGAGTGCCGTCGAGCGTGGTGTACGTCACCACGCTTTGCTAGAGCATTTTGGAAAAACGATGGTGTGTATGCAACGTATGCAACGTCGTTTTGGAAAATGAAGTTTGAAAAACGTCGTTTTTTTTCATCACAATGATCGTGTGTACGCGGCATAATAAAAAAAATGCCATAAATCTATCCCCTATTTTGTAGATGCTATAACTTTTGTGCAAACCAATCAATGTATGCTTTTTTACCAAAGATAAGTAGAAGAATACATACAGGCCTAAACTGAGGATTTTTTTTATATACTGTATTTATTGGCGTATAACACTCACTTTTTTACCCTGAAAATAGAGGGTGTTTACCCTCTATTTTCAGGGTAAAAAAGTGAGTGTTATACGCCAATAAATACAGTATATTAAAAAAATCCTCAGTTTAGGCCTGTATGTATTCTTCTACTAATTTTTGTTATATGCAGGGGGCTGTGGAAAAAAAAAATCCTGAAACTTCCCTCTTAACGTTAGGGTGCGTGTTATACGCCTGTGCGTGTTATATGCCGATAAATACGATATATACGTATATATATATATATATATATATATATATATATATATATATATATATATATATATATATATATATATATACTGTATATATATATATATATATATATATATATATATATATATATATATATACTGTATATATATATATATATATATATATATATATATATATATATATATATATATATTATTTTTGGAGATATTTATTATAGCAAAAAGTAAAAAATATTGCTTTTTTTTCAAAATTGTCGCTCTATTTTTGTTTATAGAGCAATAAATAAAAACCGTAGAGGTGATCAAATACCACCAAAAGAAAGCTCTATTTGTGGGGAAAAAAAGGACGTCAATTTTGTTTGGAAGCCACGTCGAGCAACCGTGCAATAGTCAGTTAAAGTGACGCAGTGCCCAATCGCTAAAAGTGCTCTGGTCTTTGGCCAGCCAAATGGTCCGGGGCTGAAGTGGTGAACCAAGCATTTTTTTTGTATAATTCCCCTTTAAGTGGGTGTGGCAGGGGGTGTGTCCTATGCCTAATAGATGTCCCTCATTCCCATCTCAAAAAATTGGGAGGTTTGCTGATGAGATGGTGTCTTTGTATTCTACAATAAATGTCAGCACTCTATAAATACGAGATAAAAACACATACATGAATTCTGTAAATGTCTATCTCTCTCTTGGAGATATCTGCCAACTAAAACAATTTATCATCTCCAGGAATAACACAGATTTCACACATGAAATACACTTTTACCAGAACAGGCCGTTCATCTGGTCTCCAGATTAAATGAACAGGCCCTGAGCAAAGACTGAGCTCCGAACCCATTACACAGATGAATCATGTCAGGTCTCCCCTGTTATGTAATTTCACTAAAAGCTAAATGGGATTATTATGGCGTCAAAGACAGCACTTTTGTTGATTATTATGAGCAGATGACCATGCTGTTAATACATATAATAAACAAACCTTTTCATATCTCAAGCCAAGTTCTGCAAGGTCAGAGCTAATCCAAATATTACAATAAAATGAATTGATGTAATCAGGTTTGATGAAATGGTGTTAGCAAAAAAGAAAAAATGAAAATAAAAACGTTCGAAACTGGTCTTATTATATGAGACACAATGTCAAATTCATCAGCTATAAAGAGGGTATTTAATACCAGTGCAGAGCCAAAGGAAGTGCAACAATGCACAGCAAGCAAACCCATATTAACCACTTAACCCCCGGACCATGTTGCTGCCCAATGACCAGAGCACTTTTTGCGATTAGGCACTATGTCGCTTTAACTGACAATTGCGCGGTCATGTGACGTGGCTCCCAAACAAAATTGGCGTCCTTTTTTTCCCACAAATAGAGCTTTCTTTTGGTGGTATTTAATCATCTCTGCGGTTTTCATTTTTTGCGCTATAAACAAAAATAGAGCGACTAGTTTGAAAAAAATGCAATATTTTTTACTTTTTTCTGTAATAAATATCCCCCAAAAATATATAAAAAAACTTTTTTTTCCTCAGTTTAGGCCGATACGTATTCTTCTACATATTTTTCATGAAAAAAATCGCAATTAGCATTTATTGATTGGTTTGCGCAAAAGTTATAGCGTTTACAAAATAGGGGGTAGTTTTATGGCATTTTTATTATTTTTTTTTTTTACTAGTAATGGCGGCGATCAGCGTTTTTTTTCAGTACTGCGACCTTATGGCGGACACTTCGGACACTTTTGACACATTTTTGGGACCATTGGCATTTTTTTAGCGATCAATGCTATAGAAATGCATTGGATTACTATAAAAATGCCATTGGCAGTGAAGGGGTTAACACTAGGGGGCGGGGAAAGGGTTACGTGTGTTCCTGGGTGTGTTCTAACTGTATGGGGGGGGGGGGTGGACTCACTAGGGTAAATCACTGATCTTCTGTTCATACATTGTATGAACAGAAGATCAGCGTTTCCCCCGCTGACAGGACCGGGAGCTGTGTGTTTACACACATAGCTCCCGGTCCTCGCTCTGTACCGAGCAATCGCGTGTGCCCGGCGGCGATCGTGCCCGCCAGGCACGTGCACAGGACTCGGGGGCGAGCGGGGGGCACGCGCGCACCCCCTAGCGGCCGCAGAAGTGCCGATGTAGAGCTACAGGCTCTCGCCCAGGAGAGCCGACCTGCGGCTGGTCGGCAAGCAGTTAACCTTATGCTACCTGGGCTAGTTAGGCTAATACAATCTTACTTCTCATTGCTTAAGTAAATGAACCCAAGTACCTATATTACAAGAACCCAATTTTTGTTTTTATTTTTTATGTAAGTGAAGCCCAAGACCTAAAATATACTATATTACCAAAAGTATTGGGACACCTGCCTTTACACACACAGGAACTTTAATGGCATCTCAGTCTTAGTCCATAGGGTTCAATATTAAGTTACTCACCCCTTTGCAGCTATAACAGCTTCAGCTCTTCTAGGAAGGCTTTCCACAAGGTTTAGGTTTGTGTCTATGGGAATGTTTGACCATTTTTCCAGAAGTGCATTTGTGAGGTCAGGCACTGATGTGGACAAGAAGCTCTGGCTCACAGTCTCCGCTCTTATTCATCCCAAAGGTGTTCTATCGGGTTAAGGTCGCATTTGGGATGAAGTAGAGCAGAGACTGCGAGTCAGGCCTTCTCCAACATCAGTGCCTGACCTTACAAATGCACTTTTAAAAGAATGGTCAAACATTCCTATAGACACACTCCCAAACCCTGTGGACAGCCTTCCCAGAAGAGTTAAAGCTGTTATAGCTGCAAAGGGTGGGCCAACTCAATATTGAACCCTACGGACTAAGACTGGGATGCCATTAAAGTTCATGTGCGTGTAAAAGCAGGTGTCCCAGTACTTTTGGTAATATATTGTACATACAACTACATTAGAAAATCATCTGCCCCCTGTTCTTGGTGCCCTTTGTACTGCTTCCATATTAAACCGGAAAAACCCAGCTGGGGGCTGAAGTCCAACACATCCATGCAAACTTAATGAGAAAACACCAGGGTCACCTGGAATAATAAGGCTTTAACAGCATTGGACATCACAGTGTGCCACCGGCTGTTTTCCTCTGGATTTGTTGGCATTTTGGGTTGTGGATGAGCACCCAGACAGTCGAAGAGTAAACTACTATAGAGGACTTGGGAGCAACGAGAAACCTTTACTTGTCTGTATGGAACTGTTCATTTATAATCTTCAACACCAACAACAAAGGCTGCTCACCCATCAAAGCCATGCCCAAACAACTGAGCATAACTCTATTTTTTCACTTTCGGGCCCCATACTATCACATTATATTAGAAACTTCAAGGTGTAACTCCAGCCAAACTTTTTTTTTTAGATCGTAATTAAAGATTCAAATTAGGTTTTTAATCAATGTCTGGTGTCCAGCTACGCTTGCCCGTCCCTTCCTGTAAAAGTTTAGAAAGAGGGTAGAATTTCTCCAATTTTTTTTATTGCAGTCTCTTGAAACCTCCATTCACTTCCTGTCTCGGTGACCGCTGTCACCGACACAGTTAGAGAGGGGAAATCATCTTCAACAGGGACATAGAAAGCTATTAAAGCCAGACAGCGATTTCTCACTCAGAAAAATTAAACGTTTTGTTGCAGTAGCACTATAAATGAGGGCATTTATCATTCTTAATTATAGTACATTTCAGGACTATCTGTCATTAGATGGTTCTGCAGCCTGAACAACTGTTTTTATAAAAGCACTGACTTCTTCCAGTGTGGTCATTTGGTAGGCTGATTTGAATCTCTGTTTAAAAATTTCACAGTCCCCAGTCTAAGAGAAACAGGTTTCATTTATTAAAAAAGCATTCCAGATTGTTTCTGTTTTAAACATAGATTTTACTATTCCAATCTGTTGTATATTCCTCTAACAATTTCGCTATTACTTTGGCTTTCAGCCCAGCCATTGATCATAGAAAGCAGATTCAAACCAAATGTAAACAGTAAAGTATTTGGCTTTTCAATAATTCTGTTTCCAGGGGAAAAAAAATTGCATTCCGAGTCAAGTGCGGGACCGCATTGATTCACACATTTACACAAGCCTATAAGTAAATTATATGGTGTTTATTTAATAGAGAGCTACAATAAGCCAGATGGAGTAAAACGGTTATAGTTAAATGATCTGGAAGACTGGCTGCCTTAACCAAGTGCATTGTGGGTAGCTTTTAGTCTCCCACCAATCAGTCCAGAATTTTCTTCAAATTCAAGCTTGCTTAACCAAAACTAATTCAGGCTTTGAAAAATCATGGCATGGGACACCAAATTAGGGACAGTCATGATATACTGTATGGGGAACCAGGCAATTTATGAACAGAAAAGTAGAAATTATAAATACGTCATATTTTTAGCTTGGAAATGCTCTTCGCAGAGGTAAGAGGTGTGTCTGGATTTCTTAATTGTTAAGCCTTGTACACACGATCAGTCCATCCGATGAGAATGGTCTAAAGGACAGTTGTCTTAGGTTATCCAATGAAGCTGACTGATGGTCTGACGTGCCTACACACTATCAGTTAAAAAAACGATCAGAACGCGGTGACGTAAAACACAACGATGTGCTGAAAAAAATGAAGTTCAATGCTTCCAAGCATGCGTCGACTTGATTCTGAGCATGCGTGAATTTTTAACCGATGGTGGTGCTTACTAACGATCGGTTTTGACCTATCGGTTACGAGTCCATAGGTTAATTTTAAAGCAAGTTGTTGTTTTTTTAACCTAAGGTTAAATAACCTATGGGGCCCACACACGATCGGTTTTGACTGATGAAAACGGTCCATCAGACCGTTGTCCTCTGGCTAACCTATCGTGTGTACGAGGCCTTAGACAATTACCTCAATAATGTTCCCAAGCTCTGATCACATTCTATAAGTCCTAACCTATTACAATGTGTGTTACTGCTTAGGTGTGTGAAAAAATGTGATTGTTTCTCTTTGTAACCCTTTTGGAAATAGGTGGGTTATAGAACCATTTTAAGAATTGTATAATTCATGAGAAATGAACCCAAAAGCCTGACATTTGGATAACCTATAGTAGAGCCAAAACTTTTTTATATATATATCTGCCCATCGGTTGCCATCTTTGTCCCATTGGGGGGGGGGGTCCTCACTTCCTGCTCCATCCATAGCCACAACAGGAAGTGAAAATAAATCATTCCAAAATGAGGTAATCCCTGGTTGTCTTCAGGGTCACCACAACTAGTATCCCCATTTGATACTGTTCTAGTGACAATCCAAAATTGAGAAATTGAGATCTTCTTTTACCCTTGGTCATAATGGTGAACTGGACAAATAGAAACAGTGAATCTCCCAAACGCAGGTGCAAATAGTAATAAAAAATCTGACCAGTGTTCTAATCCTTCTATAAAAAGTGTTGTCCTTACTTATACTTTAAAAGGAAAATGTCACATTTGGTGACTTTTAATTGATTCTCCTCAACCCCCCCCCCCCCAATCCAGTGATGTTTGCTGAGCAGTCTTGTCCGGCACCGCATAGTCGTCCAAAAGAAAACCTCCATCCAGCTCCTCTTAAAACTACACTTGTGTGCCACAACTACATTTATTGTTATATGATGGATGTATTTCAAAGGACCACCACTGCTAGTATGACCATTTCAAAGGAAGTGAAGGAGTCAACCAGGGGTTTCCTTAGCAACTGCTATGCGGTGCTAGGCAACCTTTTAGGATCAGGGTTGAAGGTAAGTAATATAATAGGTGGGCCACACTCAGGAGGTATGGAGAATTAATAATGTAAGCCACCATAGGGTATCACTTAAAATCCCAACCTTCCGTAGAAAGATAATACCTTTTTGTGAGGTACATTAGAACCATCAAAAAAACAAAAACAACAATATATATATACCGTATATATATATATACCGTATATATATATATATATATATATATATATATATATATATATATATATATATATATATATATTTGTAGATAGGTAAATATATATGTCACAGAGTTAAAATTTTGCAATAAATAATGGACCAACCCCTAAAACACTGATGGTGCTTTTAAGTTGATCGGCGGCCTTTAAAGTACTTTCTGCTACTCAGCATAGGCAATTTTCATTTTTTTCACCGAGCCATTAAAAGCAATAGCAGGGATATTTTCTACTTCTCCCGTCCCATTAAAAAGTGATAGATTTGTGATTTAATGCTCAAGGCACAATATGAAACTGGATATTTCACAAACTTCATTCATTCACAGGCCAGGTGTGTTACATTCCCATAACTTAATTGCTCATCTGGGCTCTCCTCACTTTTATTAAATCAATAGCATTCCTCTTTAATGTACCCTTGGCATATTAGTTTCAGTTTTCCTCTAACTAGGTCGTGTACGGTTATTTTTGGATATTTAATTTTGCTCTTTCATGAAGCAATCATAAGGGAGCTATTTTTTGGAGAAATGCATCAATGGGAAATGTTATGTTAAACTCGGTTGTAGCTGAATAAAGAGGTCTTCATTTCTGTTACTGTAAAATAGTTACAAAGTACTTGGTGGCTAAAAAATTACACATGGGTCCATGTAACAAATTATTAATACAAGTTACAAATATACATGTAAAACTTTTAGACACTTATGAGATGGCAATATTTGTGGTCAAAGGCTGTATTTATATGGACTTATTAACCACTTGCTGACCGCGTCCTGTACATATACGTCGGCAGAATGGCACGGCTG
The DNA here is from genome assembly GCA_029574335.1 of Rana kukunoris. Taxonomy (NCBI): domain Eukaryota; kingdom Metazoa; phylum Chordata; class Amphibia; order Anura; family Ranidae; genus Rana; species Rana kukunoris. The sequence continues at coordinate 556,203,689 of CM056050.1, read as the reverse complement.
CGCAAAGCTTGAATTGCTTTGAATTTGTCTCCGCGTGCACGCCCCTGTGGAGAGCTCCGTGACCGTGCCCGTGGGACCTGTGGACTCAATGCCTGCCGGTGTCCCGTGATCATGTCACAAAGCTGTAGAACAGGGAGATGCCAGTGTAAACAAGGCATCTGCCTGTTCTGCCTTGTGACAGGACACTGATCTACTGCTCCCTGTTATTGGGAGCAGTGATCAGTGTTGTGTCACTGCTAGCCCAGCCCCCACACAGTTAGAATCACTCCCTAGGACACACTTTATCCCTTCCTCGCCCCCTAGTGGTTAACCCCTTCCATGCCAGTGTCATTTACACAGTAACAGTGCATTTTTTATAGCACTGATCTCTGTATAAATGACAATAGCATCAAAAGTGTCTGATGTGTCCACCATAATGTTGAAGTCATGATAAAAATCACAGATCGCCACCATTACTAATAAAATAAAAATAAAAATTCCATAAAACGACCCCCTATTTTGTAGAAGCTATAACTTTTGCGCAAACCAATCAATAAACGCCTATTGTGATTTTCTTTACCAAAAATATGTAGAAAAATACATATCAGCATAAAGTGAGAAAAAAAAGTTTTTTTATATATATTTTTGGGGGATATTTATTATAGCAAAAAGTAAAAAATATTGTATGTAGTGTTTATAGCGCAAAAAATTAAAACCGCAGCGATAATAAAATACCACCAAAACAACGCTCTATTTGTGGGAAAAAAAAGGACCTCAAATTTTGTTTGGGAGTGATGTCGCACGACCGCGCAATTGTCAGTTAAAGCGACGCAGTGCCGGATCACAAAAAGTGGCCCGGTCATTTGGTGGCCAAATCCTCCAGGGCTGAAGTGGTTGAAGTGAATCTACGCAGTCCAAACATGAAAACTTTTGAAAGCCAAATGAAAATTCTTGTCGATTGTTAGGTCGTTCGTTTTTTGCAGGCTGCGACATGCGATTTTCATGCCTTATTAAAAAAGCTTTTTGGGGAAAACCTAAACAAATGATGGCACAATCGTGTGCACCATTTATGTTTTCTGATCGGCAGAACGTTCGGTTTTCGCCTTTTCTATGGCCGGCCTAAAGTGAAACACATAGAATGGCACCAGACACATACCAATTCTCTGATTGGGAACATGGTCTGTGCTCTTCCACCTTCTAAGTGGCCATCCATAACATCAAGAGGGGGCAGTTTTTTTCCCCCAAGAAAGCTATTTGGTATTTGCATATAAGAACCTCTTGGGGTGCTGAAAACAAAAAGTGACGTGACATACCAGTACTTTTGAGTGGAACTTCACCCAAAAGTAGAAGTTCTTCTCTTCCTTCTCATTCCCCCTCAACGCTGTAAGGAATCATAGCCGGCTTCCCAAAATGAACATGCTGATGGCGGGGACCCAAAGACCAGCTAAGAACCAGCCCAGGTGAGGACAGCGCTGAATCCCTGGACAGGTGAGTGTCCATTTATTAAAAGTTAGGAACTACCATTTTTGTGGCTGCTGACTTTTAAGTTTTGGAAACCTGGCTTTGAAGACCACGTGAAGGTACATACTGTGTGCTGTCTATAGCTGATGGATCACTTTTTAGATCTGCCACTTGCAAATCATTCTACCCCTACCCTTAACATATTAGCATTTGCACATGCTGACAAAGAAAAATGCTTGTATGTAATCAACCAGTAGTGAGAAGCAGTACTGCATTAAAGTCAGCAAGTTGGATGTACCACCAGCAGATGTGTTCCAGGATCACCAAATACGAAGTGAAGTGAGGTGCATTCTCTGGATTAGAATTACTCAGCAGAATATTTGTATAAATGTCAATGTTTGATTCTTGACTATATTGTGTCTTTAGGTTCACTATAATATAGAACTAGAACTAAAAATAGCCTAAAATAGCCATGCTGGTTGTTTAAGTAACATAAACCCCACATACCAAACAGCTGCCGGTTATCTGTTATGCTAGGCTCCTAATGCGGCACTAACTAAAGTAAGTGTATATACAGTCATAGAATGTGCCTGAGTTCATTTCCTCTCCATCATACACCTCAGCTATGGCAACTTGTGCTAATTAGCCTTTACGGGCTTCTTCATTTACACAACAGTGTCTCCTTGGACTTGATGCTTCATGTAGACATAGAGTCACTATCATTAATGAGTGAAGATGACTTACAGATCCAAAAAGCTGGCTTTTATTACTTTTGATAGTAGTGGAATCTCTTAAACTGTCTATGCACTATACTATCTGATAATTGCTCAGCCCTATCATCAACTATGTAATGTTTGGCCCGTTTGTACAGGGCCTAATGCTGGGCCACGTCAGCCGGTTCAATAAAAACCAGCGGACATTCGGCCCGTGTGTATGGCAGCCAATCCGACAGAAGCCGGTTACTGTTGGACGATCATGCTGGAAAACCAGTAGTTGGCCGGCTCCCAATCAGTGCTCTCAGCCATTGGAGTACTCACTGTGTGTACCAGGTTTAAGATCTTGGCTGATTTCATAAAAATGCAGTGAATTGTTTGGGTTTGCCCCATATCACATTGTTTTGGTAAGTCTAAATGAGATTATATAGAGATTGTACAATCAAATTGTATGGTAAAAAGCCAACTTTGTGCTTTCAATTGATCTGTTAAGCCATCAAATGCCTGATGTCACAACTGATCACATGTGCAGCACCGTGGCAACTGCAGACCAAACAGAGACTAAGATGTCAGCTTCCTTGGCTGTAAAGGATGTAAGGGGTTTAGTAACACTCTCAGTTCTAAATGACCTCCATTCTTGGTCAATACAAAGTTATTATTGTTAAATGGAGTTAAACCATAGCAGCCAGTCAAAATACAACTTGAACTAGTTTGTCTTCAACAAAGGGCATTATTATTGACTGCTGTGTGTTAAACACTTGCAACTCTCAGGTTCCTTAGTTTGAATCCTGGCCAGGACACTATCTGCATGGAGTTGCCCCCTACACTCCAAAGACAGCTTATATGATTTCTGTCTAAGGATGGATATGCCAAACAGGACTGCCTCATGTCCTATCTGCCCCAAACACTAATCTGATAAGCACTATAGCATTGAAAATTAAAGTAGAACTCAAGCCTAAACTTTATTTCATTTTTATTTTGGATAGAGTAAGGGAGTGTTATAACCCATCAGCTTTTTTTGTGCCATTTGTGTCCCTAAGGTGATTTCACTTTACGTCCTGTCCCATAGCCAGGACAGAAAATATTGAGAAATCCCTCCAAAGGAATGGAAATCTCTGGTTGTCAACAGGTTCACCAGAACTAGTGTCCCCATTGGAAGATTTACCTTATATTCCTGTTTTGCAACCCAACATTTTTCTGTTCACCTCAGATGATAATGAAAAATGTGGCAAATAGAGTGGGTTAATCTATCTAACCGGAGCACAGACAGCCATAAAAAACTTGAGAGTTCTATTCTCTCTCCACCCTACCCAAAACAAAGAAAACCCAAAACAAAGAAAAAAAGGCTTTGTCATTAGTTACATCTCATTTAAGAGTAAGTGAGATCAAAATCAGTTAATTTATTAACTAACATAGAAACATAGAAGAGTAAAGGTAGAAAAAAGACCAGGTTTCCCGGGAGCCGCACATCAAGTCAAGACCTGCTGTGTAATAGTGAATGGCAGTCTAAGCCTGGACCCCTCAGGGGCGTGGCTTGGCAGGGGTCCAGGCTGACACTGTCATTCACTATTACACAGCAGGTCTGGACTTGGTGGGCGGCTTCTGGGACACCTAGTCTTGCTCTACCATTGTCTGGAGCATGGACAAGCTCCCTTCCTGGCCAGCACTCACATCGGTGGGAATAGGACTACATTCCAATACAGCTAGAGTGGCTCACATACCTATCCTTGGTTTGTAGAAAAAAGACCAAGTGGTGCATCAATGGGTTTGCCCCATTTTTTTTCTATATTAATAATTTTTTTGTCTGATTAATAATTCTTACGTGCAGTAAACCATAGCAACCAATCAAAATCCTTATGCACTTCAGCATAAGGAATTTTGGTTGGTTGCTATGGGTTATTACATTGATGAACAATGTGGCAATTCTTCTATACAGTACATGCAGCCTATGCAGGGTACAATTCGGAAAACAGGAAGCCACCAGGAGAGCCAGAAGATGACTAACGAAAAACATTAAAGCCATTTTAATATTCACATAACTTAAGGGAAATAAAATAAAATAAAACACATTATTAGCACTCTGGGCAGCTGAGTTCCTCCTTAGAGCTTCAATTTAGTCATGCCTCAGAAAATCCACACAGCTAGACTTCGGCTGAGGTAATACACAGCAATAGTTAATGAAAGATTATGTTGATAGATTAATGACCAAATATTCCCAAAAATATACCAATCAGCACTTCATGCTCAGATTCTTAAATACCTCGGAGATAAGCTGACAAATATTTTTACACATACTCTGGGTGGCTTTGTTTTTCAGTTGACATTTTGACAGGTGGTTTTTGCAAGCTGGATCCCCAATTTCACTAAGAAGTTTTAACACCGGGGACAAGATACAGTTACAAATTAATGAACACTTGGGAAAGATGAGTATGTGTTCCTACCAACTGTGTATAAAAAGACACAACAACTGCAAACTCGAAAAAAAAAAAAGAAAAGAAAGTAGGCCGACATGAAGCCTGTCATAAATTTCTTCCAGTGAATTTCCTCACATCATTTAACTACTTTTTTTTTTTAATAGTGTTAGTCAACATTATCCTTCAAGCTTCAGAGGAACTAAACTATAGGGCTCTATTTTGCATGCGGAAAAGATTCTTACACAGGTGTCAAGTTTTACCAGCTTTAAAAATGTTACTTCAATGCAACACATCGTAGGGCCTTCATGGGTTTGTGAATACAGTCTAAAGCTGGCCATACTCTAGTAGACTTTCAGAAAAACAAAAAATTGTATGGAAATTCCCGGTACATTTGATGTTGTTTGGAAGTGTTTTAAAACTGAATTTGCTTTTAACATTTGATTTCGGAGTGAATGGACGCTGAAAGGAGACCACATACATTGTTTGAAAATTGTTCTTTTGAGAAAAATCTTCTATGTAGCTCCTTCAATTTTTCTCCTTACTGCTGTCAAACATATGTCAATTTGACCCCACCAACCACTAGAAAATCAATAACCATTTTATAATAAATGCTCTTAAAATGAAACCTTTTAAATTAAATTCTATTAGTGTATGGCAAGGTGAACTAACACACCAGACTCTCTCCACCCCCCCCCCCAACCCCTGTCCTTGCTTTTACTCCGTAGATAATTAGCTTGCACTGCCTATACAGCGGTACAGGGATTGGAAAACTGTAGTCTTCTTCCTCTTCTTAATTAGGGATACCAAGAATGGATTAGATTGATTCTTATTGGTCAAAGCAGTCATGAGTCAGTGCTCAGAGTCACTCTGATAGTCCTGGAGTCCCTAATTAAAGAAGGGGAAGAAGACTACAGCTTTCAAATCCCCGGACTGCTGCACCGGACTCGATTCCCCCATCCCCACTTGATGGGGATGGGGGAATCCTCCCCGCTAAGCCTTTGTATTCAGTCACTACTGGCTTTAGCCTGATTGAACGAGGAAAATCCGACAGGGTGGTGGTACAGTAGTCGATCAGTAGATGCATAAAAACTGGAGCTTGAGCTACTGAGCTCTGTAAAGAGCAGCTAATATTGACCTAAGAAACATTTGAAAAGGCATAAAAAGCTAAAACCCGCTAACTGGAAAAATATAATATGCAATGATTTATATTTATCTAATTAAAAGGATGCAACAATTTTGTTATAGTCTTTAGTCATAAACATAAAAAAAATATTTGAAAACAATGTTATTTATCTTACCTATGATTAGCTGGATCCCTATAAATGAAACTATTACATTGAAACTATTGAAATGTATCATACCTCCCAACTTTCTGAGATGGGAACGAGGGACACCTATTTAGCAAAAAAAAGTATGTAGGCATAGGACACACCCCCTGTCATGCCCCTCCCCCTTTAAAGGAGAATTATATTAGTGCTTTTTGTATGACTACTATTCATTTATATTGGCTTTTTAAATTTACAAATGCAGCAATTTAGAAATTAGGTAAAAAGTTTAGCATCCTACAACTTTTTGATAGATAAATAGTGCATTTTATATACATCTTTATAGATCAGACCAAAATTATATATAAATGAGAGGAGGAGGAAGGGACAGAGGGACTTAATCCAAATCAGAGTCAGCCTCTCAAAATCAGGGACAGTTGGGATGTATTTTTGTCTTCAGAACAAACATGGGGATAACTGATTGCTATAGGCAGCAAGACCCAGTGTGTGTAAGTGATTTGTATTCTTTAGAGCAGGGGTAGGCAACCTGGGGCCCCCAGCTGTTGTGGAACTACATTTCCCATGAGGCATTGCAAGGCTGGCAGTTACAATTACTCCCAGAGGCATGATGGGACTTGTAGTTCTGCAGCAGCTGAGAGAGCCCAAGGTTGCCTACCCCTGCTTTAGAGGATCCCCCTTTGCCTATTACATTTTTTTTCCATTTGCCATGATCAGCAATAGTGTTGCTCACGAATATTCGCATTGCGAATATTCGCTACGAATATTGCATATTCGAGTATTCGCGAGTATTCGCAATTAATTTCGCATTCGCATTAGCGAAATTTCGCATTTTTTTTTCGTGATATTCGTGATATCAATGCGAAATTTCGTCAATGCGAAATTTCGTCAATGCGAAATTTCGCAATTTTTTTTTTTTTTAAATAAAATATAGCAAATATTCGTAAATATCGAATATTCGTGATATTTTATCCCCCAAAAAAATTGCGAAATTTCACAATTTTTTTTTTTTTTTTTTTATAAAATATCACGAATATTCAATATTTACGAATATTCGCGAATATTCTTCGAAATATTCGCAAAATATCGCGAAATCGAATATGGCGTATTCCGCTCATCACTAATCAGCAAAAACATCTCCGTCTTGGGCATAAAAAGGGTTCAGGATGTTTAAAGCGGATGTGCGCTCAAAAAAAAATATTAAAAGCCAGCAGCTACAAATACTGCAGCTGCTGACTTTTAATATTAGGACACTTACCTGTCCTGGAGTCCACCAGCGTCCGCAGCAGAGGACGAGCGATCACTCGTCACTCTGCTGCCCGGGGCTGCCCCCCCGCCATCCACGGTGAGGGAACCAGGAAGTGAAGTGCTCCCGCTTCACTGCCTGGTTCCCTACGGCGCATGCACACAACGGGGGGGGGGGGGGGGCACGGGAGGTGACGAAATGCCCGCATTCTGCCCGAGAATGCTGGGCCGGAAGTGGGTGCAAATACCTGTCTTTAGACAGGTATCTGCACCCCCTCCCCCCTGAAAGGTGTTAAATGTGAATACCGGAGGGGGGGAGGAATCCGATCAGCGCGAGTTCCACTTTAGGGTGGAGCTCCGCTTTAACCTAATATGTTATTGAAAACTCTAGGAAAGGCAATGGAGACACAGGGAAGTGGTCCAAGTAGGAGATCGGCCACGTTAATATTTTGCAATTTAAACATTTTGGTACAAAAAAAAATCACATTTCCCATCTCAAAAAATGTATAGGTATGATGTACCACGTTTGTGTGCGTTGCAAAATCTCATTCCAGTTAAATCCAGGTGTAATGAATTTTAACTTGGACTTTATTTGCTATTCAATGGTACACAGCAAATGAAAGGGAAGGATTTGCACGTGTATAGGAACGTCCCTGATCTTTACACAACATGGTTTAGAAAGCCTCTAATACACACACACAAAACATAATCTACGTAAGCAATAGAGCACTTGATCCGTTGAAATACAAAATAAATAAATGGCAGGATAAAATGAGAATGTTGACCTTGTTCCAAATAGCGTAGCATTCTCAGGGTCCACAATACCTGCACCGGGAGTCGTATCAAATTCCTGAAATCAAGCCTTACCAATGCAACAGTCCCATCTGCACAAGAAAAAATGTTTTTCTTACATGTCCTTCAAGCTTGCATATAAATAGATGGCATTGAAAAGAGAATAAGCAGTGCAAATTTATATTAAGCCCCAAGAATGCCAGAGGCCCACAAAGCACATCAACATAAACACAGCGCTCCCCTAACCAGCAAGGAGTTTTATGCCAACAAATCATTCTGCAAAAAATGAAAACAGCTAATCCAAACAGTGGCAAATACAAAGAATTTTACAAAGGCCATTGTGCAAAAGGTAAAAGAAATCTAACCAAATAAACACATAGCGGTACATAAATATATTAGACCACTTATAATGTACAGATTAAAAAAAAAATGGACCACAATATTAAAAAAAAATATGCACATATATTTTTAATTGTTCTTTACTCAAAAACGAAAATACGTTTTGATGGTTAAAAAACAAAAAAGTTATTAACGTGGATATAAACCCACTCTCATCCTTTCTAAACTACTGCCATAGTGCTGATCTATAAGGATATAGATGCCTCCTGCATATATCCTTACCTGTCAAATGTCTGCCCTCTGTCTGTTATAAGAACTGAAAAACATTAGATTATGTAGGTGGATTTGTTGTCTGGAGCTCGGTGGATGGAGTTGTGATGTCATTAGACTCCCCGCCCTCCTCTACACTTCCCTTGTCAACATGCATTTTTTTCCTTTGTATTCCTTACACTAAATTCTGCTGTGATCACTAACATCCAGGCAAAATCCAGAAAAGTAACCACATGACTTCAGAAAAGGAGTGGGGATGGGAATTAAAAAATAATGTCTGTCTCTAGGCTAGTGCATGAGATATGTAAATAACATGTCACTCACAGCAAGGGGGCGGAACGGATTAAGGTTTTTCTCTGTAAGTCTGTTTTATTTCACTGAACAATACAAGAGGATTGCTCAGAGCTGGATTAACTCTGTGTGGCAAGACTGGGCACAGATGATAGGAAATCTTATACTGTACATTGTGACATAAAAAAAAATCGGTTTACATCCTCTTTAAGTAGAGCCATTTATTTATTTATTTTTTTCTAGAAGTACAAACACGTAAATAAGATAAAAATATTATTATCATTTTTTTTTAAATGTAAATAACTTTTTTAAATTTTTTGTTTTTATGTATAGTTTGTAAGAATGCTTATACCTTTGTCTTATTCTATAAGCATGCTTTGCTTCTTGATCTTATCACACATGTAAAGTCACTTGCAGACTCTAAGCAGTCTGTAATGATAAATGGGGAGTACTCAGAATGGTCAGGGGTGGAAAGTGGGGTCCCCCTTGGTTCTGTGCTGGGACCATTCACATTTAATTTATTCATAAACAACCTGGAGGATGGGGTGAACAGTTCAATATCTGTATTTGCAGATGATACTAAGCTAAGCAGGGCAATAACTTCTCCGCAGGATGTGGAAACCTTGCAAGAAAATCTGAACAAATTAATGGTGTGGGCAACTACATGGCAAATGAGGTTTAATGTAAAAAATAAATAAATAATGCATTCATATTTTTGCCACCCAAATGCAATCTATGCATTGGGGGGAGAACCTCTGTGGGAATCTAGGATGGAAATGGACCTGGGGGTCCTAGTAGATGGAATACAATGCCAAGCTGCTGCTAACAAAGCAAACAGAATTTTGGCATGCATTAACCTCAGAGATAAAACAATAATTTTCCCACTCTGCAAGACTCTGGTCCGGCCGCACCTGGAGTATGCTGTCCAGTTCCAGGCACCAGTCCTCAGGAAGGATGTACTGGAAATACAGCGAGTACAAAGAAGGGCAACAAAGCTAATAGGAGGATATTGATTATGAGGAAAGGTTGTGAGCACTGAACTTATTCTCTCTGGAGAAGAGATGCTTGAGATTGGTAATGAGTTTTATCCATATTGTGGGGTCACCAGTAGGGATGAGCCGAACACCCCTGGGTTCGGTTCGCGCCAAAACCTGCGAACAGACCAAAAGTTTGTGTGAACTTTAGAACCCTGTTAAAGTCTATGGGACTTGAACGTTTGAAATCTAAAGTGCTAATTTTAAAGGCTAATATGCAAGTTATTGTAATAAAAAGTGTTTGGGGACCTGGGTCCTGTCCCAGTGGACATGTATCAATGCAAAAAAAAAGTTTTAAAAACTGCAGTTTTTCTGGCAGCAGTGATTTTAAGAATTCCTTTAAGTGGAACAATGAAAGTGAAATATTCCTTTAAATTTCGTACCGGGGGGGGGGGTGTATAGTATGCCTGTAAAGTAGCGCTTGTTTCCCATGCTTAGAACTGTCCCTGCACAAAGTGTAATTTCTTATTGTTTCACTTTAAGCATTATTAAAATCACTGCTCCTAAAAAAACGGCTGTTTTTTAAAACTTCTTTTGCATTGATACATGTCCCCTGGGACAGGACCCGGGTCCCCAAACACTTTTTAGGACAATAACTTGCATATTAGCCTTTAAAATTTGTAGTTTAGATTTCAAACGTTCGCGTCCCATAGACTTTAACAGGGTTCTAAAGTTCACACAAACTTTTGGTCTGTTCGCAGGTTCTGGTGCGAACCGAACCCAGGGGTGTTCGGCTCATCCATACTGGTGACCCCACAATATGGATAAAACTTTTTTGCGGAAGGGAGTTTAACAAGACACGTAGCCCCTCAATAAAATTAGGAAAACAGAGGTTTAACCTTAAATTTCATAGAGGGTTCTTTACTGTAAAAGCGGCAAGGATGTGGAATTCCCTAATACATTCAATGGTCTCAGCAGGAAGCATCGATAGTTTAAAAAAACGATTAGATAAGCACCTGATTGACCACAACATACAGAGATATACAATGTAATACTGACATATAATCACACACATAGGTTGGACTTGTGTCTTTTTTCAACCTCACCTATTATATAACTATGTAATAATATCAAACGCCCACAATGCACTTGGCAAAGAGAAGCCATGACATATTTTCTATAGGCTGACATGATATATATAGTTCGGAATTGTGATTTTTTTTTTCAAAGGAAGGAAATGGCACTTAGTTGCTTGAACATATAACAATACTTGGTAATGCTGATGCCCTACTGATCAGCGGGAAGTGTGATTTTTGTAAGGTTAGGTCCACTTTAAGAAATGAAATGCCAAATGTACATTGTAGCCTGAGGAACACATGTGGGCGATTTAATGACACCTCCATTGTGCTATTACACTGTAATGAAGCTTAAATTATAAGCAGATGTAGCTACAGTGCAGGTGAAGGACAGATGACAATGCGGGTAACAAAAAAAAAGCAGCCAATTACAACGTCTTTGCTGGTTCAGGTGCTACCCCTATGTACTGCGAAGGTTCATCATGGCTCTTTCATTATTATTCCTTTTTGATCATGAAAATCCCAGACTTGCCTGCTGAGAAGATACAGTAGCTTAACAGCAAGAATGTTTTTTAAAAGGAAAAGCCAGAATTCACCCCAAAAATATCTGAGTATTTGAAGTATGGCATTGGCATTATTTCTAACATGAAATATACCAGTTCCCAAATATTCAGCCTGTAGAAAGGTGACACTCACTCTGCCCATTCAGGGCCATCCAGTGACTGCAGATACTCCCTCCCCCCAGGTAATTATACTTACTGAGCCACAATCCCTCATTGCCTCCCAGGTAATACCAGAGCTTAGACAGGAAGGAATTCTGCAGTGATGAAGCATTATTTGGTGGGTATTAAAGCACGGGGAAGTGGACTAACTGCGACACAGTCTTTTTAAGTAAATTCTATTCTGTATTTAATATTAACCACTTCAGCTCCAGAAGGTTTTAACCCCTTCCTGGCCAGGCCTTTTTTTTGCGATAAGACACTGCGTTGCTTAAACTGACAATTGCGTGGTCATGCAACGTTGTACCCAAAGAAAATTTAGGTCATTTTTTTTCCTGACAAATAGAGATTACTTTTGGTGGTCACCTCTGTGGTTTTAATTCTTTGCGCTATAAAAAAAAAACAAAAAAAAAACGCCAATTTAAATCTTTTAATCAGTTTAGACCCATTTATATTCTGCTACATATTTTTGGTAAAAAAAAATCCAAAAAAGTGTATATTGATTAGTTTGTGCAAAAGTTATAGCTGTTGTGAGCTCCTGCTATGACTGGACACAGCAGGAGCCAATCAGCGAGGTCAGCGGCCACGATGGCCACCAGGACCTGCCAATCGTTCATAGGAGAGTTAGAACAAGGCAGACAGCTGTTCTGTCACAGAGGAAGAGAGAGATCCTGTGTTCTTGCTAATCAGGAACACAGATCTCTCTCTTCCTCCAGCCAGTCCATCCCCCACACAGTTAGAAAGCATTCCCTAGGAGCACACTTAAAGTGGAGCTCCACCCTCCACCTCCGCTCGTCGGAACCCTCCCCCTCTGGTGTCACATTTGACACCTTTCAGGGGGAAGGGGGTGCAGATATCTGTCTAAAGACAGGTATTTGCACCCACTTCCAGCAACACAGTCTGTGGGTAGACTGCGGGCAGGACGTCAGATCCCCCCCCCCCCCGTTGTGTTCTGGGAAACACTCGGCTCCCAGAACACAGAGGGAACCAGTCAGCACGGCGCATCGCAACTTGCGCATGCGCCGTAGGGAACCGGGCAGTGAAGCCGGAGCGATTCACTTCCTGGTTCCCTCACCGAGGATGGTGGTGGGGGCAGCAGAGTGATGAGCGATCGCTCGTCCTCTGCTGCGGACGGCGCTGGACTCCAGGACAGGTAAGTGTGCTGATATTAAAAGTCAGCAGCTGCAGTATTTGTAGCTGCTGGATTTAAGTTTTTTTTTTTCAACGGACATCCGCTTTAACCCTTTGATTGCCCCTGATGATAACCTCTTAATTGCCAGTGTGATTTATACAGTGAGAGTGCATTTTTTTAGCACTGATCACTGTATTGGTGTCACCCAAAAAGTGTCACTTAATGTCAGATTTGTTCACCGTAATGTAACAGTCCCGCTAAAAATCGCTGATCGCCGTCATTAATAGTAAAAACAATAATAAAAAAGAAGTCCATAAATCTATCCCATAGTTTGTAGATTTGTGTTCACAGCGTCTCCCCATAGAAATGTAGTCCCAAGAGAGGGGGCGAGCACGCTGACTAACCCCGAGCCAGAACGGCTCGGATGATGAGGGGAAGCTTACTGAGGAGGAACCGGAAGTGAGAAATTCAGACAAAGAAAAAAAACATTTAGAAGCAAAACCGAAGGAAAAGGTAAGTGAACCAACAATGCACTAGCTTAAAGGAACCTATTTAGAAAATAAAAAATGAACCTTTACAACCTCTTTAATAAGGCATTTGCACCATAGAATCGATAAACCCGCAAACAAGACTGAATAACCTAAGTGGATTCTCACTTGTAGGGAGGTGCATAACCAGGAGAGTATAAATATGTCTAATGTGGTTTACAAAGCAGCAAATGTTCCAGCGTCCATTCCAAACACATGGCAGCTAAGTGCTGGCGTACCTAAAATAAAGATGGGATTTTTCAAATACTTTCAAAGCTATCTTACATCTGTTAGCTATTTTACATGTGCTTTTCATGTAGGAACAATACGGTATGAAGTGCACACAGAAATCACTACAGGTCACAAAAAAAAAAGAAGAACTCAAAGTGAATTAATCCATAGCACAGTGTGGGCAAGCAGGGTGCCACAAGCCCATAATATACATATGCATACATACATATCTAAGTGCAGACTGTGGCCATGGAGCATGGAAATGGAAATTCACCTTCAAGGAAGTAATACTTTCAGGCCTCTTTCACATGACTGTTGTCAGCAGTGGCTGGTCCCTAGTTAGCAGGGAATCAGGAGGGAATGTGCTGCCTCCTGCATTTGGATGTGGTTCCATTGTGGTTGCAACCGCAGTCGAGTCTCTCGTGCAACATCACTGGATCGAGATGGGACTCAGGTAAGTATTAGGCTGCGTACACACGATCAGACCGATGGTGTACCGTTGTCCGTCGGGCCAAAGTTTTAAAACTTGCTTTAAAATCTGTCCGACGGACACCTGTCCCACGGACAGATTCGATAGTTAGTACGCAAAAGCATCGGACCAAAAACCCACGCATGCTCAGAATCAAGTCGAACTTTGTTTTTTTTCAGCACGTCGTTGTGCTCTACGTCACCGCGTTCTGGTCTTATGGGATTTTTGGTCCGATGGTGTGTACGCACATCAGACCATCAGACCACTTCAACCTGGTCTGATGAAAACGGTCCGTCGGACCAGTTTCATCGGACCAGTCTGATCGTGTGTACGTGGCCTAAGAGTGGCAGCTGCACGCAGAAGGCTTTTTATCTTAATGCATTAAGATACAAAAACCTTCTGACTTTACAACCACTTTAACCACCCTGGCGGTATGATTCTTTCAGATTTTTGATTCTCTAAGCAGTACAATTATTTTGCATGGAAATTTGGCGTTTTATATTGTAGGCCTGTAATTCTTAGGTATAACACACTTAAATCCGTCCAAACAAGAGTCTAGTAGGCATCCCAGTTATGGAAACGTTTGAAACACGAAATCATAAATTATAGTATAATAAATAACTATAAATAATTATAACAAATAATAATAATAATAATAAAAAGTATTCAATAATGTAATCAAGTCAAAAACACTGAAATTGGCTCAGTTGCAGAATTGTCACTGTCATTACTTTTAGTGTTTGATGACGAATTTCCCTGCGGATTACTATCGTTCAATTCTGCAAGTGATTCTAATTTATTATCGCTGTTTTCTAACTGGTATAAAACCGCTTTTGACGTAAACGGACAATCTCCAGTTTTCAGGCAGAAAGAACTGTATTTATAATATAAAACTACATGTAGGGCATTGGACAGACCACTAAGGACAAAGGGGATGTGAAATTATTTGATACAGTACTGTAATCTGTAAGATTACAGTGAACTGTATGTACAGTATACTGTGTTTTTAACTTTTTGAATTTGGCGCCATGCTCCGCCCCCAGGTCCACATCTCCTATGCCGAACGCCGAAGCCGCCTGAAAAAAAGGGTTCGGGACTTGTTTTGAGCTTCAGGCGTACGGCGTTTCAGCGTTCGGCGTGGAGATGTGAACCATCTCCATAGAGGGCAATGTAAAATCACCCCTCCAGCGTATTAGGGGCTTGCTGCGGCGTCAGGCTTCAGGCATAAAACGCCTAGGTGTGAATGGAGCCTAACTGGAACCTGCGATGTGATCCCGAGTGTGGCTCGGGGGTTACCGCTTTTGATATGGAGCCACACTCAGGAATACTGCTAGGGGGGTTAATAAACAGTGTATTATAAAGATAAGATTTAATACTCAGGTTTTTTTTTTTTTTTTTCTTCCTCCCCCCCTCCCTTCCTTTCCTCTCCTCATCTCTCCCTACACGAATAAACTTGTTCAAGCATAGATATTGTTCTTTCAACCCAGTCAGAAAATTGATGCAGTTTTGATACATGTATGCTTGCATAAAAATTATTTTCTGGATTTTTTATACGATTGTTATTTTCTCTGTTGTTTACCTTCTGATGCTTACAATTATCCGCTGCTATTGTAATTTTGTAAGTGTAAGATGTATTATGTGTTACTTTTCACCAAATAAAATCTTTTTGTGGAAAAAAATAAAAAACAGTGTATGAGGCCTCGTACACACGAGGCAATCCATTTGTTCAAATAGGTCGGACCGACCGATTTGAACAAATCTGTCTGCTGGCATTTTGGTTTGCTCGCGTGTACACACGAGCAAACCAAAATCCCCGCCAGCAGACAGCGCGCTGACGTGGCGGTGACGTTGACGCCGCCACGTCACCGCACCAGGAAGTAAAACACTTCCGCGCATGCGTCGAAACCATTCAGCGCGTGTGCGAGAAGAAATGTCTGCTGGTTAGCGTACTAACCAGCAGACATGTCGGGCGGACGGGTTCCCAGCCGACAGATTGGTAAGCATGCTTTCCAATCTGTCGGGTGGCCAAATTCGTCGGTTCGTCCGTACACACGATCGAATCTGTCTGCTGAAACGGTCTAGCAGACCGTTTCCAGCAGACAGATTTGATCGTGTGTACGAGGCCTTAAAGTCATATGCAAGTCTGACGCACTCTATTTTTGTTGTTTTGTAGTGTCCAATGGCCAGTGCCTGGTTTTGACAGACAGCTGAGGCGAGTTAAAAAAATGTCTCATCCTTCTCATTTGCAGTGCCCTTGTAAAACAGTTGTAACTTTGCTGCAGGGTGTAAGGCCTGGTTCACACCTATGCATTTTTTTGTGTGTTTTCAGTCTTGCAGAAACACACTACAGTCCATTTAACATGGTCTCCTATGGGATGCATTCACAATTGTACATTTTATTGTAAGGGCCAGAGACTTTTATATTTTTTTTTGTTTCAGACTTCAGTGGATCAAACACGTGTATTGAAAAAAAAATGCAAAATGCACCCAGAATATGCAAAGTGAAACCTACATAGGTGCGAACCAGGCCTTAGACCACAAATGACTGCAGGGAACTCTCCCCTTCAGGATCTCTAAGGTACAAGAAACCAATGGGCGATTCTATTCACAGCCTGGAGTAGTCACCCAACCCTAGTAGTTACATAAACATAGAACTCCTGATAACATTCAGCAGCCAGTTCCCTAAACTCAAACACTACCTAATGGCTTCTAAGTCCCTTATCTCTTCTCTAATCTTCCCTTCCTTCATACATCATCCTGACAATTGTCTTCAAACATGCAAATAAACGTTTAACACAGAGAGTGATCCAAATCTTCTAAGGCTAATCTGCTCCAATAAATTAGGCAGAGTACTAAAGTAGGAAAAAGTTATTTATTTCTTCCAGGTTAGGTAATTGCACATTCCAGAGTGAGGAGATAAAAGTTCAGTCCCCTGTGTCACAATTGGGGTCGTTCACAGCCTGTGATCCTAACCTACACAACTGGAAGGTGTACAGATGGAACAATACAATATTAGGATTTATAATTATGCTGCCATTGTTGGTAATCATCTTGAAAAGACAAATAATATTGGCAATTAGAGAAACACAAAGAAACATATACAATAAAACCTTGGATTGAGAGTAACTTAGTTTGAGAGTGTTTTGCAATACAAGCGATGTCTTGATATACAAGTAGTGTCGTGTCAAATCTGAGTATAAAAGAGAAGAGAGGCGCCTCTAAGTGTAGCAATATGGTTACATTTAATGAAGATGCAACATTTAGAAACTCACATGGTTAACCACTTGAGATCCGCGCTATAGACAAAAGACGTCCACAACGCGGCCCTCAGGTGCCGAGTGGACGTCTTTGCACGTCCTTTTAGTTGCATCACCCGTGCGCGTCGCTGGGGGGCGCGCCATGGGTAAACATTGTGTCGGCGCATCGTTGAGGATCCGATGCGAGTACCTGGCGGCCGCAATGTCTGCCGGGTACACGCGATCGGTGGTGACACAGAAGGGAAGTGGAGCTCTGTGTGTAAACACAGAGCTCCACGTCCTGTCAGGGAGAGAGGAGACCGATGCTGTGTCCCTTGTACATAGGGACACAGCATCGGTCACCTCCCCCAGTCAGTCCCCTCCCCCCACACAGTTAGAACACACCCAGGGAATACATCTAACCCCTTCCTCACCCCCTAGTGTTAACCCCTTCCCTGACAGTCACATTTATACAGTAATTAGTGCATTTTTATAGCACTGATCGCTGTATAAATGTGAATGGTCCCAAATTTGTGTCAAAAGTGTCCGATATGTCCGCCGCAATATCGCAAAAAATAACGCAGATTGCCGCCATTACTAGTAAAAAATAAAATATAAATCATAAATCTATCCCCTATATAGTAGGCGCTATAAATTTTGCGCAAACCAATCAATATACGCTTATTGCGATTTTTTTAACAAAAATATGTAGAAGAATACGTATCGGCCTAAACCGAGGAAATCTTTTTTTTTTTTAAATCGGAATATTATTATAACAAAAAGTAAAAAATATTTTTTTTCCAAATTTTATGTCTTTTTTTGTTTATAGCGCAAAAACGAAAAATCAAACAGGTGATCAAATACCACCAAAAGAAAGCTCTTTTTGTGGGGAAAAAATGATAAAAATTTAATTTGGATACAGTGTTGTATTGACCGCACAATTGTCATTCAAAATGCGTTAGTGCTGAAAGCTAAAAATTGGTCTGGGCACAAAGGGGGTTTAAGTGCCCAGTAATGAAGTGGTTAATGATTAACCTCTTAAGGACAAGGGTGGCAGCCTGTACAACTAAAGCCAGCAGCCTAGTATGCAGCAACAGCCCTGAAGAAGGGTAGACAATTCCCCCAAAATGCATTGGATTCATAGATACAAACCATATTTAGAAGTCTACATGCTGAAATGACCTTAAAGCGGAGATCCACCCAAAAGTGGAACTTCCGCTTAAACCACTCCTGACCCCTTTACATGCCACATTTGGCATGTCATTTTTTTTTGAGGGGGAGTGGGAGCTTCGTTAGGAGTGGGACTTCCTGTCCCACTTCCTCCTTCCGTCCAGGGACCACTTAGGCGACTCGTCATATTGCCTTAGGGTCCTTTCACACTTGCGCTGTGGGGCGGCCTTGCGCCTTAGGCGGCCCCTCCCTGTAGGCGATCGCCTGGGACACGTGACAGGTCCCAGACGATCGCCTGTCCACTCCTAGAGCGTAGCGTGTCTCGTGCATGCGCAGTGAGTGCCCAGCCGTGAAGCCGAAAGCTGTCACGACCGGGGGCCCACAGTCTGAATAGAGGCACCGGCGGAGAGGAGGGGGGAGAGGAGCGACCGTGGACCGCGGAGCAGGTAAGTGTCTGTTTATTAAAAGCCAGCAGCTACACTCTTTGTAGCTGCTGACTTTTAATAAACATAAAAAAGCCTGGAACTCTGCTTTAAAGTCGCATAGAAAAGGCAGCTGCCTAACCCTGAAGAGGGCCCATTGCCACATCCATTACTGGGCACTATCCACCAGAAAGGCATTCCTTCCTTTTTGCCCACGTGATTACCCACTCAGGACCAGTGACCAATCCAGTTAGTCCAGTGTGGTCTCCAACACAAGCAGCCCACCATTGTGATGCATTGTAAGTTGCTAATGCACCGCACAGTGCTGTCCTTCTATGATGTTTTCAGGCACTTGGAGATAAAGGAATAGGATATTTAGGTAGATTGCAGGAGAAGGACATCAAATACGAGAAATTAGAGATAGAAGGACAAGCAAGGTATAGAAAGAGGGAAGAGGAAATGACTGACACAGGTGTAAAGTAACTTCTTTAGTCTTGAACTGAGATTTGTATCAAGATACACTTCAATCCTTGAAGCATGATCCCTGCCGGTGCCGGACCTCCATGCCAGTTCTCTAAACATGGTTATTTTCCATGCCTTTGTAATCTTTCTATAAAGGGTTTCCCTATGAATCCACTTTAAAGCACAAAAACGTGCTGGACTTAAATAATTCCATAAGACCCAAGGCTCCAACTTTTTCCAACTTTTAGGAAACAAGATATGGATTTTACATTGTCAGTCACTATTCAGCCAGGGGATATTATATATCTGCCTCGTACCCTATCCTCTTCTGTTTTTCTTCTGCATAGGATTCCCACGAGTTTTTGCAGACTATTATCTTTTTTCTGAAGTTGTGAGTTTTGAGGCGGAGGGTGGTTTAGTGCGGCTTTTCTAATGTGCTCTAATTACAACCTTCATCAAACTCTGCAGACATATATTTTGTTGCTCGCAACGCTCTCTCCTTGCAGGAATGACAAAGTGACACATCCAGGTTTGTCAAGCCAAGTTTGCTTTACACACGGCTCCAAAGAGATTCGAGTTCTCCATCATGGTCGCTCTGCGTGGTCAGGAGAAGAGCCAACAGCTTCACATGACTGAACCCGATCGTTTGAAATAATCAGACTAATTTCTAACATCTGTAAGAGAAAAGCTCATTTGACCTCACAACAGAAATATTTCAGTTTAGCTAAAGTCATACCAGCTTCTTTTTTTCCATCTATCTACTGGGTTTTTGATTTATTCAATAAAACAAGGGTGTGCACAGGGCTGCTGTTAGAAATCATGGGGCCCTGTACAGCCTACCTGAGGGGGCCCCCCAAAATATATCAAAACAATATTTTCACAAACAAATACACTAAAATCCTTATTAGCGGAGAACCTGTGTGAACTAGCCATTTTTTTAATTTTTATATAATTTTTTAAAGAATGTTAAAATGTATTTTATTTTACAATTTGTTATTTTTTTTACAAGACAGGTAAGCCAGCAGTGCCGTGGGGGGGGGGGGCAGCACAGTGACAGGGGGCACAGAGGGGGATCAGAAGCAGGCACAACACGGAGGGAGATCGGTGCGGGGAAGTAATTCTGTAATTGCCCCTCCATCCGACCACAATGATTACCTCTGCTATCTGGGCCCCTCTGTTTGCCTGGGCCCCCTACAGGAGGGCTGGTGGTCCCCCCTATCAGCGGCCCTGGGTGTGCAAATTGACGCAATCAAAATGTTATTGCTGCCAAGAAATTGTCCATGACTCAGGTTTACAGAATTAAGTCCTGTACATACGGGCCAGAATCTCGTCAGGAAAAAAAAATTTGTTTTTCCTGATGAGTTTCTTGGCAAGAATCTCTTGCCGTCCGAGTGTACAGACACTCCTTTCAAAAAAACCGCGGTTCTTTTGGAAGGCAAGAACGTGGTGACGTCATTGCGTACGACGAGCATGTCGTACGTCACATTCAAAGCCGTCGCCGCCATCTTGCTGCACGCTACCTATGCCTAGGAAGCTACCGCGCATGCGTCAAAGTCATTTCGAGCATGCGCGGGTTTCTACGGCGACAAGTATACACACTCCCGGGTTTCTCGGCAGGAAAACTGCCAAGAATCTCACGACGAGAAAATAGAGAACATGTTTTCTATTTTTCTAGATTCTGGGCAGTTTTCTTGTTGGGAAACCTGAAAGCCTCGTACACACGCTCGGTATACTCGGCAACTCTGCCAGTGGTTTTCTTGCTGGTTCTTGCTGAGTAAACCAAGGGTGTGTACGAGGCTTAAAGGAACACTAAAGTCAGGTAGTTGTTTTTAAAAAAAATAACAAACATGTTATACTTACCTCCACTGTGCAGTTCGTTTTGCACAGAGTGGCCCGGAAAGCTGTCTTCTGGGGTCCCTCGGCGGCTGTCTGGGCACCTCCTCGCAAAAGCTTTCCATCTTCATGCGAGGGCGCTCGCACGGTGGAAAGCTTTTGCGAGCGCACTCCTGTGATACAGCGGCAGCCATAGCCGCCGACTGTATCACTCGGCCCCGCCCCCGGCACGCTGCGTCATCCGCTGTGATTGACAGCAGCACCAGCCAATGGCTGCGCTGCTCTCAATCCGCCCAGCCTAGCCAATCAACGGCCAGGCTGGGAACCGAAGAGGATGACGTGGACGCGCCTGGGAGTTTCGAACGGTAAGGTAAGTAAAACGGGGACTCGGGGGGGGGGGGGGCGGTGCTGTGAGATGTTTTTTTACCTTAATGCATAGGATGCATTAAGGTAAAAAAAACTTTTACCTTTACAACCCCTTTAAGCCATTTTTTATTTTGGTTGCCCTGAAGTAGGCCTTTTTGGCAAGACCTTGTTACCTAGCAGGCATGGGCCCATAACAATGCAACAATACAACAGCAGTGAAGTGGGATTTCATTAGCAGTTCTCTGTCCAAAGTCTTAAGTAGGTAATTAGGGTTGATTACAGGATTATGACACTAACATGAATGCCCCGAGGAATGTGATACACAGAACATCCAAAAACAAGTTAACTGGAGAAGTTTGAATGATTTATAAAGGTGGCGAATAACCTCACCCTACCTTGTGTGAATTTAAAGGGGTTGTAAAGCTTCGTGTTTTTTCACTTTCATTGCATCCTGTGCATTAAGGTGAAAAAACATCCAATGCTTACAGGCCCCCGTTTACTTACCTGAGCCCTCAAAAGTCCCGCGTCATGAATGCACTGGCTTCTCAGCCCGGTCTTCTCAACTGCACTCGGCTCTAGTGATACACTTGGCGGCTATGGCCGCCGACTGTATCACGGGAGTGTGCCCGCATACTAACCCCCTTGGGAGAGCGCTTCCGAGAAGGGAGTTAGCTCTTGCGGGGATGAGCCTAGACAGCCGCCGAGGGACCCCAGAAGATGAGGATCAGGGCCACTCTGTGCAAAACAAACTGCACAGTGGTGGTAAGTATGGTATGTTTGTTGTTTTAAAAAAAAAATACCTTTACAAACCCTTTACAAGTAAACCAGACACAATTGAGGCAGCCATACTGGTGGTTGGAATGGCAGTGGTGGCATTAACCATAAGTACAGGTATGGGGTTGATTTACTAAAACTGGAGAATTCAAAACCTGGTGCAGCTGTACATGGTAACTAGTGATGAGCGGAATACGCCATATTCGATTTCGTGATATTTCGCGAATATTTTGAAGAATATTCGCGAATATTCGTTAATATCGAATATTCGTGATATTTTATATAAAAAAAAAAATTGCGAAATTTCCCCAATGCGAAATTTCGCTATTTTTTTTTTGGATAAAATATCACGAATATTCGATATTTACGAATATTCGCTATATTTTATAAAAAAAAAATAGCGAAATTTCGCTAGTGCGAATGCGAAATTGATTGCGAAATTGATTGCGAAATTTGAAAAAATACGAATATTCGAAATAGCGAATATTCGGCGCGATATTCGAGTTATTCGCGAATACTCGAATATGCAATATTCGTATCGAATATTCGAAATGCGAATATTCGTGAGCAACACTAATGGTAACCAAATCAGCTTCTAACTTCAGCATGTTCAATTAAGCATTGACAATAAAACCTGAAAGCTGATTGGTTACTATGCAGGGCTGCACCAATGTTGCACTCTCCAGCTTTTGTAGATTTAGACCCCTTTCAGGCAGTACAGTGCTAAAAATAGCGCTGCTATACCGCCTGAAAAACTCCTGCACTGCATACTCAATGTGAAAGCCCAAGGAGATACGCTGGCGAGAGAGAAGCATCTTTGGAGCGGTGAAGGAGCGGCGTGTATACCGCTCCTTCCCATTTAAAACAATGGCAAGCCGCGGCAATACCACCCGCAATGCGCCTCTTCAGAGGTGCATTGCGGGCGGTATTAACCCTTTATTGGCTGTTAGCGGGGGTTAACACCGCACCACTAGCGGCTGAATCCCGCGGCAAATCCGACGGTATAGCGCCGCTATTTTTAGCGGTGCTATACTGCCACCGCGCCTCCTGCCCCAGTGTGAAAGGGGCCTTATCGTCAACTATTTAGTGCATGGGCCTGCCTATTTTCATACAAATTGAAAGTGTTTAGGTTTGACCTCATATTATATCGTTTTGGTAACTCTAAAGGAAAATTGTACATTTTTTTTTTTTTTTTTGTAATGCATTGCCAGTCTCAAGTTCACTATATAGAGTGCAGTGATATCCTATGTACCAAAGTAATTAAGATGATAATCCTCAATCCACCCTGTTTAATAAAGTACCAAAAACTCTACAGCCATCACAATTTTCCAAGGACAACTGTCCACCAGGAAATCACATCACATCACTGATTGTGGACCACCATATCCTCCATATTACTGCTTTCATTACAACTGTTTACTTTTTTTTTAAATGTAATCTTTATTTAACGTTGACAAGCCAGATAGGTAGTCCAGTTCCTAATTTTCAAGGCATAGCACAGAATACTCGTCACAACTGCACAAACATCTGTATAATAGTTCCAAAGCCTTGAGGAACACGTACATGACTTATTCCATTTTAATCAAGATCTAACTTTGCACACAGTGTTGGTCACATGCAAAAACTGGAACCCTAGAAATGATAACGTGTCTTCACACTTTATTGCTTTTTTGGGCTTCAAAAAGTTCCATCGGTAACCTTAAAGTGGTAGTAAAGTCTTTACTACCACTTTTACCTACAGGTAAGCATATAATAAGGCTTACCTGTAGGTATAAAGAATATCTCCTAAACCATTACGGTTTAGGAGATATTCCCTTCGCAATGCGCCGCTGATTGCAGCGGCGCGAATGCGTAGCAGGGATCCTCGGTTAAAGGGCCGGCAGCCACCTGCTCTTGCCGGTTTGAAGTCTCCTGCGCGCATGCGTGGGAGTGACGACATCGCCGCTCTAGCCAATCACAGCGCTGGAGCGACGATACCCGGAAGACATGCCGCACCTGCGTGAAGATGACATCTCGCTCGGCATGGACCAGGTAAGCGTTCCGAGGTAAGTATTTCATAATGAACTAGTATGCGGTGCATACTAGCTCATTATGGCTTTTGCCTTTTAGGTGAAGAAAAATAAAAACAAATTGTGGGTATAACAACCGCTTTAACTCAGAATGATATTTAAAAAATGTATTTTGTATAGTTTAGCATTAATCTGCCACTCAAATGAATTTAGCATTTCAGAAAATGTTGCCTTCCTATGGCCAAATGTTGGTTTAGGCCACTTTCACACTTGTGCGACTTCACAGCGATTTCGCAGCCACGATTTCAGGGAATGTGTAAGCGGCATCAAAATCGGACCACAGTAGTGCAGGGACTACTTTGAACTCGTACTAATATGAAGGTTTGTCATTGGAAATAATGGGAAACGACTTGTCATGCTACTTTGCCATCACAAGTCGTACAAGTGTGAAAGGGGCCTTACCCCTGAATATGGGTCCTCCAAGGCCACAGGTAGATACTTCTTTAGAACTTTTAAAATATCTAGTAGAAGCTGGTCACATTCAATGCGACTTGTTCTGTAATGTTAAAAATGTTTTTGAAGAAATGAAGAAGTGGATTGGACAAGCTACAAAACGTTCAACATTGCAAAGCAAGTCCAGTTAAATGTGACCAACTACTACTAAGATATACCACAACCTGGATAAATGGGAATGTTCACATCAGCAATGGCATAAGGTAGCCCACCAGCCGCACAGGCTATTGCAGAACTCTAAAGCAGGTCATACATGATTATTTTTTTATTTATTTTTTCGTTTTAACCAGAGGGCTGAACAAAAGAAAAAAATGCATAGATTCTTCCATACACACATTTGAGGTAGTGAGTAGTGTTGCTCACGAATATTCGCAGTGCGAATATTCATAACGAATATTGCATATTCGAGTATTCGCGAATAAATCGAATATCGCGGTGAATATTCGATATTGCGAATATTCGTATTTTTTCAAATTTATTTTTAAAACAGATCACATCCTAGTGATCTCCATCGACGTCTAAAAGCATTGCTGGTATGATTAGAGACCCTGGGCCCAGTAGCTGAGGCGATCCTTTTATGTTGCCGAATATTCGCGAATACTTTCTCTGCCCTTCTGTGTTTTGTGTATAAAAAAAAAAAAAATTAGCTTTAGTTTAGTCATATAAGTTTGTGTAAGTAGAGTTAGTGTTTAGTGCATATTAGTTTAGTAATCCAGGAAATGATCTCCGTTTTCGCGTGTTGACGAGAATTTCGCAATCAATTTCGCATTAGCGAAATTTCGCCAAATTTTTTTTTTTTGATAAAATATCACGAATATTCGATATTAACGAATATTTCACGAATATTCTTCTATATATTCGTGAAATATCGCGAAATCGAATATGGCGTATTCCGCTCAACACTAGTAGTGAGGAGCCATTCTATTCTATTCCATTCTATTCTGACAGCAGGGAGACTTTGAGCAAACATTTTCCAACATGCTGGTTTTACAGAAGTCGATCGAGAGCAGGGGCGGACTGACCATTGAGGCACTCGGGCACGGCCCCAGGGCCCCATGCCACTAGGGGGCCCCATCAGGGTTGCCAGGCTCAGTAAAACCAGGGACAGTATGTAAAAATCTGTGTTTTTTTACATCTGTCCTTGACATGTCCGAAACCGACATGCTTTTGATGTGAGAATCCCGAGATTTTAGCTGCCCTGCCTCCTGGCATGGTGGCCATCTGTAAGCCCGGGGGCCCCATAATTTTCTATTGCCCGGGGGCCCCATGAGTTGTCAGTCCGCCCCTGATCAAGAGATTGACTTGTGTACAACCAGCCTGCCCACAGATGGATTGAAATTCAGCTGGTCCCTGCTGAATCAGTCACATTTGGATCCATGTATGGTCAGCTTTGTCTACTGTCAATAACTCTTTGCACTACCTAATGCCATGGTTTCCATCCCAGTAGGTGAACTAAACTTCCCAAATGCAACAGATGTAGAGCGGATCTACACATGAATCTGTATCCATAAGATCTGATAGACCCTAGAAAACCACTATTCTTTATAGAGCCTACTAACCTACTGTACATCCCAACTTTCAAAGGTAGATAACAGGATCACCTTCCTGACCAACAAAAGTATGCAATTGACCCCCCCATTACTATGTAGCAGATCACATACATAAACCATGAAGACTTAAATCATATCAAAACCAAATAACAGCTATTGATAGCACTGAAGCTTCCGGTCCTAAGATGTGGTGGCTGCATTTGTTTTCTTTTTTTTTTTTTTACGTTTTTCCTTTATTCTAACCTAGTAATCATGCCATCAAGTCAGTTCATGTTCTAGGACAACAGCCAAAGTTAGTAGCATTGTCCTCATCTTAGGACAGGGAGTGTGGTGGGACTACTAAACACCTCCCTCTCTTCTCTATAACAGAAAGAGGTGTTTTGTAGTCCACAGAGATGGCTATTGTACAATGCTAACTGATAACAGTCCAGAGGCAGAGAGCACAGAAAGTTATCAGCGCAAAAGAATGAACAGCTTTTTTTTTTTCCTTACTTGTCTAACCAATAAAATAACACACTTTTACGGGTATAGGTAACTGACCAAAAGGAAGCCAATAGGAGAAATGTATTGCTGTTGACATAACCTATAAGCATACAAAATAACCAGTTACCCCATGCTTTGCAATGTTTTTCCTTCCTCCTAGTATTTACAAACAGCAGATGCCATGATTGAAGGGTTGTATGTAAACTTTAGTGAAAAATACAAACACTTTTGGCAGTTAAATAGCTCAGTTATTTGGGTCAGACCTAAAATAGGGACATTTTTCTAAGAAAATTAGGATAGAGGGGTTGGATTCTAAAAGAGGGACTTCGGAGTAGGAAAGAGGGATTTGCCCCCAAAAGAGGGAAGGATAGAGGGGGTTGACCCTAAAAAAAAAGAGATGTCTGGATAGGAAAGAGGGGAATAGAAGAAGAACATCTAGTTAGGAAAGAGGGATTCGACACCAAAAGAGGGACATCTGAATATAAAAGAGAAGATGGAGGAGTTTGACTCTAATATAGGGACATGAGTAGGAAAGAGTGGCATAGAGGGGATTAATTTTTAATGATGGACATCTGAGTAGGAATTAGGAAAGAGAGATTTGACCCCCAAAAAAGGGACATCGATTTGACACCAAAAAAGGGACATCTGAATTCAAAAGAGAATATGGAGGGGTTGGACTCTGATAGAGGGACATGAGTAGTAAAGAGTGGCATAGAGGGGATTCATTTTTAATGATGGACATCTGAGTAGGAATTAGGAAAGAGGGATTTGACCCCCAAAAGAGGGACATTGATTTGACACCAAAAAAGGGACATCTGAATTCAAAAGAGAAGATGGAGGGGTTGGACTCTGATAGAGGGACATGAGTAGGAAAGAGTGGCATAGAGGGGATTACATTTTAATGATGGACATCTAAGTAGGAAAGAGGGATTTGACCCTCAAAATAGTGACATCTGAGTAAGAAAGAAGGATTTGACCCCAAAAGAGGGACATCTGAGTATGAGAGAGAAGGATAGAGGGGTTTGACCCTAAAAAAGAGATGTCTGGATAGGAAAGAGAGGAATAGAAGGGTCTGATTTTAAAAGATAGACATTTCATTAGGAAAGAGGGATTTGACACCAAAAAAGGGACATCTGAATATAAAAGAGAAGATGGAGGGGTTGGACTCTGATAGAGGGACATGAGTAGGAAAGAGTGGCATAAAGGGGATTACATTTTAATGATGGACATCTAAGTAGGAAAGAGGGATTTGACCCCCAAAAGAGTGACATCTGAGAAAGAAAGAAGGATTTGACCCCAAATGTGGGACATCTGAGTAGGAGATAGAAGGATTGAGGGGTTTGACCCTAAAAAAAGAGATGTCTGGACAGGAAAGAGGGGAACAGAAGGGTTTTATTTTAATAGATGGACATCTATTTAGGAAAGAGGGATCTGACACCAAAAGAGGGACATCCAATTAGTAAAGAGGGATTTGACACCAAAAGAGGGACATCTGAATATAAAAGAGAAGATGGAGGGGTTTGACTCTAATAGAAGGATATGAGTAGGAAAGAGAGGCATAGAGAGGATTAATTTTGAGTAGGAAAGAGGGATTTGACCCCCAAAAGATTGACATCTGAGTAAGAAAGAGGGATTTGACCCCCAAAAGAGGACCATCTGAGTAAAAAGGAGGGGTTTGACTCCAATGGAGTGACATGAGTAGGAAAGAGAGGCATAGAGGGGATTAATTTTTAATGATGGACATCTAAGTAGGAAAGAGGGATTTGACCCCCAAAAGAGTGACATCTGGGTAGGAAAGCAAAAAATGGAGGGGGTCTGTCCCTAAAAAAAGGGGGTGTCTGAGTAGGAGAGAGAAGGATAGATGGGTTTAATTTTAAAAGATGGACATCTGAATAGGAAATAGGGATTTGACCCCCCAAAGAGGGACATCTTAGTAAGAAAAGAGGGATAACTGATTCTAAAATGATAGACATTGACATAGGAAAAAGGGATAGAGTGGGTAAGAGGCATAGATTGGTTTTATTATAAAATAGAGACATCTAAGTAGGAAAAAAAAGACTAAGTATATGTGTTAATTTCTAGAAAAAAAGCAGTCCCTCCACAGGGACCTCTGCAGCCTTGCAAAGACTTTGCACACACACCCCCTGGCCCCTTACCTGATGTGATGCATACAATTCCACAGAGCAGACAAAAGTGAACAAACTCCCCAATCATTTTGTTCTCATGCCACCGACAACCCCGAGATAATGGAATACAATCCCCAGGAAATCCAACACAACTTCTTGACAAAAACCCAAAGTAAATCCAGCCAAGCTTAATATAAGCGACTTTTCCCGCGAGCAGGTTTAAATCCCAGAGCCGAGAAGGTGCAGAGGAGCAGAAGATGACTTGTGGTCTCCAGAAGGTCCAGATCCTGGTGGGGTGGTAGAGTGCGGACCTTGTCACCAGGAGCAGGAGATGACTTGTGGTCTCTAGAAGGTTTAGATCCTGGTGGGTGGTAGAGTGCGGACCTTGTCACCAGGAGCAGGAGATGACTTGTGGTCTCCAGAAGGTCCAGATCCTGGTGGGGTGGTAGAGTGCGGACCTTGTCACCAGGAGCAGGAGATGACTTGTGGTCTCCAGAAGGTCCAGATCCTGGTGGGGTGGTAGAGTGCGGACCTTGTCACCAGGAGCAGAAGATGACTTGTGGTCTCCAGAAGGTCCAGATCCTGGTGGGGTGGTAGAGTGCGGACCTTGTCACCAGGAGCAGAAGATGACTTGTGGTCTCCAGAAGGTCCAGATCCTGGTGGGGTGGTAGAGTGCGGACCTTGTCACCAGGAGCAGAAGATGACTTGTGGTCTCCAGAAGGTCCAGATCCTGGTGGGGTGGTAGAGTGCGGACCTTGTCACCAGGAGCAGAAGATGACTTGTGGTCTCCAGAAGGTTTAGATCCTGGTGGGGTGGTAGAGTGCGGACCTTGTCACCAGGAGCAGAAGATGACTTGTGGTCTCTAGAAGGTTTAGATCCTGGTGGGGTGGTAGAGTGCGGACCTTGTCACCAGGAGCAGAAGATGACTTGTGGTCTCTAGAAGGTTTAGATCTTGACCCTCCTGGGGTGGTAGAGTGCGGACCTTGTCACCAGCTAGGACTCCTTAGAAGCAAACCCCAAGGCTGGACCCCGAGATAATCCTCAGCCCAGACAAGACGACTACTCCTTTGGATGTCTCCTAGCAGACCACCTAGGCTACTTTATTCCAGGCATGGCTCTCCATCTCTCATCGTAGTTGCGCTGCTCGGAAGTTTTGGAAGATCCTTGAAGACAGGAGTTGGTGGTGATGGATGGATGGATGGATGGATGGTTAGGGATCCTGAGTCCTCCGGGTCTGTTACTCTTCTTCTTGGGATGGGGAGTTGCTGTGAAGTTTGCAGCCTCCTTCTTCTCCCTCCTGTCTCCTGATCACACCGGAGCTGATCCCCATTTCATTCTAAACAGGCGATGCATGCAGCGGCAGCAACTCTGCTTAAAGGGGCCGCCTACACTTCTGTCTTTTGTTGTTTTCTACACATGGAAACCTTCAGGCTCTGACATTCCTCCATACAGGCTCGCTGCTGCCATCTGCTGCTCGCTCTAGTGCAGACACCACAAAACTTCCATTTGTTTTTAGGATTGCAACTAATTCTACATTGTATTACATTATTAAATATTATTATACATTGTTACACTTACTCAGGTAATTTTACACAGTTGGCTCTTTACTACTTATTATAAAATTCTGTTGGGAAGGTGCAATGCCAACAGAAAACAGCAGACACAATAATGTTTTACACTTATAATCTGTTCTCAAACACCTTTTCTACATTCCTTATTATCAGAACAATTTTATTTATCTTTATCACAGCTATTTATTAATTTTATACAGTGCTTAATTTCATGCATCAATATTATGCATCTCTTGACATAATATTCACGTGGTATGCTCCTCTCTTGCACATCATTCTGGAACAGGGGTGGACTGACAACTCATGGGGCCCCCGGCAATAGGAGATTATGGGGCCCCTGGGCAATAGGAGATTATGGAGCCCCTGGGCAATAGGCAATAGATTATGGGGCCACACAGTATGCACACACACATACGGTATACATACACAGTATACACACACATACGGTATACATACACAGTATACACACACATACACAGTATACACACACATACGGTATACATACACAGTATACACACACATACGGTATACATACACAGTATACACACACATACGGTATACATACACAGTATACACACACACATACGGTATACATACACAGTATACACACACATACGGTATACATACACAGTATACACACACATGCGGTATACATACACAGTATACACACACACATACGGTATACATACACAGTATACACACACATACGGTATACATACACAGTATACACACACATACGGTATACATACACAGTATACACACACACATACGGTATACATACACAGTATACACACACACATACGTTATACATACACAGTATACACACACACACGGTATACATACACAGTATACACACACACATACGGTATACATACTGGGCCAGATTCTCAAAGGCGATACGACGGTGTATCTCAGATACACCGTCGTATCTCAATGGGTATCTATGCGTGTGATTCTTAGAATCACTTACGCATAGATACACTAAAAATCCGACAGGTGTAAAAGAATTACACCGTCGGATCGTAGATGTAATGACAACGCTGGCCGCTGGGTGGCCATAACGTTGTTTTCTCATTTGCCTATGCAAATGATTCCCGAACGATTTTACGTCGCCCCGTCAAAGTTTATGTCGTTTCCGTAAGGTTTGCGCGGCGTAAAGATAAAGCAGCCCGAAGGTGGTGCATCCTATGTTAAGTATTGCCGTCGTTCCCGCATCGCCATTTGAAAATTTTACGTCGTTTGCGTAAGACGTCCGTGAATGGGTCTGGACGCCATTTACGTACACGTCTAAAACAGTGATGTCCTTGCGACGTCATTTTGCGCAATGCACGTCGGGAACTTTTTGGCACTGCGCATGCGCAGTACGTTCGGCGCGTGAATGCGCCTAATTTAAATGCTCTACGCACCCTACCCAGCTCATTTGAATTACGCGGGCTTGCGCCGGGGGATTTTCGCTACGCCGCCACAACTTTACAGGTAAGTGCTTTGAGAATAAAGCACTTGTTCTAGTACATTGCGGCGGCGTAGTGTAAATGCCTAACACTACGCCGCCGGGGATTCTTTGAGAATCTGGCCCACACAGTATACACAAGCCCCCACCACCCTAAGTCCTGCCCTGGGCAGCAGCTCTTGTGCACATTTCTGGATTGGAATCAAGCTCAGGTATGTGTTAGGGAAAGTCTTGGGGAAGCTGCACACAGAATGCATGAAGGTAAAAAAAAAACTTTCAGCCTTGGTTTAAGCCCAGGTTCACACTGGGCTGCGGGAGTGAAGCCGTGCGAGTTCAGCTGAACTCGCACGATTTCACTCCCGCTGGCAGTCCCGATTTCGGCCGAGATTTAGGAGACATCTGTGCAGGTTTCTGCACAGATGTCAATGTAAATCGCAGGCTGAAATCGCAAAAAGTAGTACAGAGACTACTTTTTGAAATCGGTGCAATGCCGCAGATGCAGCATCGCGCCAATTAGGACAGTGCCACTGCCGGCAATTTGCAGCAAAATCCGCCGTTGTGACATGTGATTTGACATGCCAAATCGCATGTCAAAACGCACCAGTGTGAACCAGGGCTTAAGGAGTTATAAAGGAAAATGTTTTTTCACCTTAATGCAATCTATGCATTAAGATGAAAACACTTCATTTACTAACCCTTTAAGCTACCAGCATGTCTTTGGAATGTGGGAGGAAACTTGATTACCCAGAGGAAACCCACACAAGTACAGACAGCACATGCAAACTCCATGCAGATGATGTCCTTGTCAGGAATTGAATCAAGGACCCCAGCGCTGCAAAGTATTTGTTCTAACTACTGAGCTACAATGGAGCAATATACAGTATATTTATGATTTACATCTCAACACAGTTTGCACATGCCCACCCACATATACTGTATGTGAGTGGGCATTAGGGTTGTCCCAATACCACTTTTTTAGGACCGAGTACAAGTACTTTTTTTCATGTACTCGCCGATACCGAATACTGATACTTTTTTTAAATGTGTCCCCAAATGCAGCCATGTCCCCCCACATATATTGCACCCATGTCCCCCCACATATTGCAGCCATGTCATGTCCCCCCCACAGATGCAGCCATGCATGTCCCCCACCTATTGCAGCCATGTGCTGTCCCCCACATATTGCAGCCATGTTCTGTCCCCCACCTATTGCAGCCATGTGCTGTCCCCCACATATTGCAGCCATGTTCTGTCCCCCACCTATTGCAGCCATGTGCTGTCCCCCACATATTGCAGCCATGTGCTGTCCCCCATACCTGTAGTGGCTGCTGCCGGGTTAATCCCCATGCAATACAGCGCGCATTACAAGCTTTCGTTTGAATACTTGTAATGCGCGCCTCGCCATGTATAGACACTCCCCTTCTCGGGATTGGACGGATCTGTCCAATCCCTAGCAAGGGGGAGTGTCTATACATGGATCCGTGCATAGACACTCCCCCTTGCTCGGGATTGGACGGATCCGTCCAATCTCGAGAAGGGGAGTGTCTATACATGGCGAGGCGCGCATTACAAGTATTTAAACAAAAGCTTGTAATGCGCGCTGTAATGTACGGGGATTAACGCGACGGTATGCGGCGGCGGCGGGGAAGTATTCTATTTCGGTATCGGGGGTATTTGCGGGAGTACAAGTACTCCCGCAAATACTCGGTATCGGTCCCGATACCGATACTAGTATCGGTATCGGGACAACCCTAGTGGGCATATACACATATACTGTACATAAATAAATAAATACACATAAATAAACTCAACTTTGACAGAGCTCATCTACAACAGCTCTGTTGGGCTGCATTGTTCAGCATACTGTTGCTCTGGTGTGATAATAAAGGGACATGTTGCAAAGTTCTAATAATGCATCACAAGGAACTGCCATGCATAGAGTTAAAGGGAGTTCCACCCACAATTTTACTTTTTTAAATATAAATACCCCTGTAATACACAAGCTTAATGTATTCTAGTAAAGTTAGTCTGTAAACTAAGGTCCGTTTGGTTAGGTTGTTACAAAATTTAGATAGTTTATAATCTAGAAATAGACCGTGGCCATCTTAAGTGTGGGCATCATGAAGCCAGACTGTATGACTTCCTGGATTTCAGCTTTGCGTATCTCGCACATGCTCAGTGCTGCACAAGCAATGTAATAGGTTTCAGTCAGGTTTGCAAGGACTACTGGGAAACATAATGCCTATCCCAGAAACCCTTGCAAATAGCCTTGTGACTTAATAGTCTAGGCTAATAAGGAGGAGGAAGTAATGAAGGACTACAAAATAAAGATATTTACAAGCAACAAAATAAATAAAAATTGTCCATTCTGAACACTATGAGATTAGGGTGATGATGTTACTGCCTCTGCCAATCCAAGCAGGCTTTGTATTCATTATTAGAATACATTGCTCGCCGTGATTGGCTCCAACTCCAGCAAGAATGAAGAAGAATATGGCTTCAGAAGTAAGAAATATGACACGTCGGAAGGGGGGGTCGTCTTATACGGTGAGTACGGTCGTCTTATACGCCCGGTTGCCTTATACACTGGCAAATACGGTACTCTTTTGAGGTTGGGTTTCCTGATGGTGACAACAATGGACCATGTTTGTGTAATGTGTGCTAGACCTTTTTAGTGGCCAAACATGACCACTTACGTCTCCATAAAAAGTCTGTGTGGCAAGTAGGGGAGCCACTTTTTCTTCCATCCAAACCTGAACACTTTAGCGGCACACAGCATTTTTTTTTTTTAGTATACACAATAGGAAAACAGACCTAGGACACCTTTGGGCACTCCAAATAGAATAATAATGCAGCACACGTAGTGTCCCCTCACCCTCCTGTCGGGCCCTGTTCCATGTCACATTCCTGTCTGGTATAATACATCTAAAACCCTGACACGTGATTCAAAGCCCGGACTGTCCGGGTGAATCCCGAACAGGTGAAAGGACATACCTAAAACAGAACCTTCATAGCAGGTTGCCAGGTATTATAAGCTGCAAATATAAAAATGATGACCGAATAAAGAAAATGACTTCCTATAACATCTAAAAACTAAACTCTGGAGACAGAAAAAATGTTATGCTGGTGGAGGGCCCCCTGCCCACTGCCGGAGTTAACTGCTCATTTTGCCAAGGGAATAACAAATGAAGAGATATACTTATCTTATTCCTCACCCCCACAGGCTTCCACAATCAGTCCCCTAAGCAGGTCCTGTTTGTTGTCTGAATGGTTTTTGCAGCTTTTTGATGTCATCTCATACAATATAGGACCTGCAGTCCTGCACTGTATATAGTGCCACCAAAGGTCTACCATTAGCCCAGGACTTCGAACAATGAAGAGGGGACAAGGATCCTGGGTGATGCCATTGACTAGGGTCTCACAGAAGCTTCCTGGGAACAGGCCTGTCGCTACAGGACAGGAAAAACAAACAATTATTTGGGGCCCCCCGAGCTGGCCTGGGGCACCCAACTTCCCCTTCCCAGGCTGTAGCATGGCCAAGCTCCTCTTCCTTCCTCCTGGAGTCCTGTCAGTCTGGCTGAGTGCTTACTTCCTGTCAGTCCAGCCGGGAACAGGAAACTGAATCTCCTGTACCGTGCGGTACCCGGCCCGGGAACTACCCGATAGGAGACTGGGGACCCATAATGATAGAACAATGAACTGACAGGAGGAAGAGAAACTCGGCCACACTACAGTGGCTGCCTACAGGGAAGAAGAGGAGGTAAGAATAGCCTGGTGGCCCCCATTTTGCTTGGGGTCCCCAAATTCCTTTAAACAGCCCTACCTGGGAAGGTTACCTCCCCAGTGTCTTCCCCCTCAGATGATGTGCAATGTCAAAAGTTCCAGGAGGCTGAACCAGAGTATCAAAAACTAAAAGGATTTTTTTTATGCCATTTTTTGCTTCTGCTTGGTAAATAAAGCCTTTCTCTTATTCTGCTTGGTCCACTTCCCATTCAGGCCACTAAATATGTCGGCAGAATGGCACGGCTGGGCACAAGGGCGTACATGTATGTCTCCTTTAAGATCCCAGCCGTGGTTTGTGAGCGCACCGCCAGCAGCGTGCTCGCGACCCGGTCCTCTTTCCTGTGACCGTCCCTGCGGAAACAGTGGACCCGATCACCACCGGTGTCCTGCGATCGGGTCACAGAGAGGAAGAACGGGGAGAGGTTAGTGTAAACAAACCTCTCCTTGTGCTTCCTAGTGAGCCTGTCATAATCATAGAGAACGACGATCATTGACGTCACGCGTCCAGCCACTCCCCCCCACAATAAGAAATACATATTAGGGCACACTTAACCCCTACAGCGCCCCCTCCTGGTTAACCCCTTCACTGCCAGTGTCATTTTTTACAGTAATCAGTGCAGTTTTTTTAGCACTGTTCGCTGTAAAAATGACAAAATAGAGTCAAAATAGAGTCAAAAGTGTTCGATGTGTCTGCCATAATGTCGCAGTCACGATAAAAAATGCTGATCGCCGCCATTACTAGAAAAAATTAAATTATTAATAAAAATGCAATAAAATTATCCCCTATTTGGTAGATTTTGCGCAAACCAATCAATAAACGCTTATTGCATATTTTTTTTTTTTACCACAGATATGTAGAAGAATACGTATTGGCCTAAACTGAGGAAAAAAAAAATGTTATATATTTTTTGGGGGATATTTATTATAGCAAAAAGTAAAAAATATTGATTTTTTTTCAAAATTGTCGCTCTATTTTTGTTTATAGCGTAAAAAAATAAAAACTGCAGAGGTGATCAAATACCACCAAAAGAAAGCTCTATTTGTGGGAAAACAAGGACGCCAATTTTGTTTGGGAGCCACGTCGCACGACCGCGCAATTGTCAGTTAAATTGACGCAGTGCCGAATCGCAAAAAGTGTCCTGGTCTTTAAGCTGCATAATGGTCCAGGGGCTTAAGTGGTTAAACATTTTAGAGGTGCCTTTGTTGTAATTATTAGGCGAAGGGTAGGTTTCCTCTTTAAAAACCAAGTTGCCTGTACATTTACCTAATTTAGTAAATTTTTCTGCAGTTTTCCCATCTTCTAAACTCCCCTTTCTCATGGGAAATCCAGGTCTCATTCACATTCACCTTATGCCGCGTACACACGGTCGTTTTTTGCGATGAAAAAAAACGACGTTTTTTAAAACGTCATTTAAATTGATCGTGTGTGGGCAAAAAAGAATTCCAACATGTTTGAATTTTTTGTGTCGTTTTTCAAAACGTCGTTTTTTGTTTCACAAAAAGTCACCGTGTGTAGCAAAAACGTCGTTCAAAACGACGTTTTTCAACCCGCGCATGCCCAGAAGCTAGTTATGAAGCGAGCTTCAATGGAAAAGAGTGGTGAACGTAACCTTGCTTTTTGTGAAAAAAACGATGGTGTGTATGCAAAATTGTCTTTGAAAAGTGACGTTTCAAAAACGTCGTTTTTTACTTCACAGAAAACGTAGTTTTTTTTCATCGCAAAAAACGACCGTGTGTACGCGGCATTATTGTTAAAACAGTCAATGTTGGGTTGTTAGGCACCAATTCTTTGTACACATTCACCTTCATTGATTTAACCAGTGAATCCCTGGGGTCACCCATCAGGCTTGATCCACTCAATCATCTAAAACTATCTAGACACCCCACAAATGAGGTCTGTGCCTTATATTTCTAATTTCTACACAATAGGCATTCACCCCATGCCCCTGGCCCAACCACCAAACCCCAACCAATAGAAGAGACAAATGTCAGGGTTATATATATATATATATATATATATATATTTATATATATATATATATATTATAATAAGCCCCCTAAAAAATTTAGCATTGCAAATCAGAATTGGGGACAGAGACGGAATAAGATTAGGGATACCTGGGATCATTGCTCAGTCACATGACTAGGGTCAGCGATTGATCGCCTTCTAGGAGTCACATTAATTTTAATGAGAACTGCTACACTAGAGATTTGCAGTCAAGAATCTGAGTGTTTGATCTCCCGCCGCAGTGCCACAGCGCCACAACTTAAGGCAAGGGCTTTGCAGGTCAAATTTTGTCAGAAAGAAATAGATATTTATTGTCATTGCAGGAGATTTTGGGACAGTTATTGAGAAATAAGTGTAATGTGATCGCCCACTGTACTGTATTCAATATCTGAGGACAGTCCTAGGTTTTGTCCATGGAGATTTGATGTTTTTTTTTTTTTTTTTAATTGTACAATTCTCTACAATGTCCTTTCTTTTTTGCACGCTGAGATTTGTCAGCATCAAAGTGTTCATGTAAATATTGTGACAGTGCTGCAGCATCAGCATGGAAAAGCTTGCAGGCGATACATTGACCCCATCCTGAAGTGGTTGCATTGTCTCAGTTAGAATGTAAAACTACACGTTAAAGAGAGAACAATACAGTATTCCAATCCAGAAAATATTCCTAAAAATACTATATCATTTTATTTCTCTGAAATAATGAGAAGATTAAAAAGGTTTATAAAATGATTCTACATATAGAACGGAGTGAAGGAATTCTAAAACCTCCCAAAAAGGCCCAATTAGTGTTCATGGTCTAGTCTTGCCTAAGGCAACGCAAAACCAAAAAACACCACTGGACACAGCCACCCTAACGACCAACTGACAATGGAAACTGTCACTCCATTCCAATGGCGGCTGGTGCTCCAAATTTTTTGGGGGGGCGCAAACAAACTGAAAATATCGAAAAACAAAACAAAATATAAAATGCTGCCTCACTGTGCCCATCAAACGAGCGCCCAGAGGTGATTTAGTTTGCATGTGCTGCGCTATATAACCACTTGCCGACCAGCCGCCGCAGTTATACGGCGGCAGGTCGGCACTCCTGCGCGAGAGCCCGTAGCTCTACGTCGCGCTTTTCGCGGCCACTAGGGGGCGCGTGCGCGCCGCCGGCGGCCCGCGCGCGCGCCCCCCGCTCGCCCCCGAGTCCCGTGCGTGTGCCCGGCGGGCGCGATCGCCGCCGGGCACACGCGATCGCTCGTTACAGAGCGGGGAACGGGAGCTGTGTGTGAAAACACACAGCGCTCGTTCCTGTCAGCGGGGGAAACGCTGATTTTCTGTTCATACAATGTATGAACAGAAGATCAGTGATTCCCCCTAGTGAGGCCACCCCCCCCCATACAGTTAGAACACAAATAGGAACACACTTAACCCCTTCCCCGCCCCCTAGTGTTAACCCCTTCACTGCCAATGGCATTTTTATAGTAATCCAATGCATTTTTATAGCATTGATCGCTAAAAAAATGCCAATGGTCCCAAAAATGTGTCAAAAGTGTCCGAAGTGTCCGCCATAATATCGCAGTACCGAAAAAAAAACGCTGATCGCCGCCATTACTAGTAAAAAAAAAAATAATAATAAAAATGCCATAAAACTACCCCCTATTTTGTAAACACTATAACTTTTGCGCAAACCAATCAATAAACGCTAATTGCGATTTTTTTTACGAAAAATATGTAGAAGAATACGTATCGGCCTAAACTGAGGGAAAAATATTTTTATATATATATTTTTGGGGATATTTATTATAGAAAAAAGTAAAAAATATTGCATTTTTTTCAAAATAGTCGCTCTGTTTTTGTTTATAGCGCAAAAAATAAAAACCGCAGAGATGATCAAATACCACCAAAAGAAAGCTCTATTTGTGGGAAAAAAAGGACGCCAATTTTGTTTGGGAGCCACGTCGCACGACCGCGCAATTGTCAGTTAAAGCGACGCAGCGCCGAATCTTAAAAAGTGCTCTGGTCTTTGGACAGCAATATGGTCCGGGGCTGAAGTGGATAAGTTCTTCACTCACTCACTCACTCACTGTGCCCATCAAATGCAGCCACTCTGCGATCAAACGCAGCCACTGTGCCTATCAAACGCAGCCACTGTGCCCATCAAACACAGCCACTGTGCCCATCAATTGTAGCTACTGTGCCATCAAACGCAGCCACTGTGCCCATCAATTGCAGCCACAGTGCCATCAAACGCAGTCACTGTGCCCATCAACTGCAGCCACTGTGCCCATCAATTGCAGCCACAGTGCCATCAAACGCAGCCATTGTGCCCATCAATTGCAGCCACTGTGCCATCAAACATAGCCACTGTGCCCAAACGCAGCCACTGTGCCCATCAATTGCAGCCACAGTGCCATCAAATGCAGTCACTGTGCCCATCAACTGCAGCCACTGTGCCCATCAATTGCAGCCACAGTGCCATCAAACGCAGCCATTGTGCCCATCAATTGCAGCCACTGTGCCATCAAACATAGCCACTGTGCCCAAACGCAGCCACTGTGCCCATCAATTGCAGCCACAGTGCCATCAAACGCAGCCACTGTGCCCATCAATTGCAGCCACTGTGCCCATCAAACATAGCCACTGTGCCCAAACGCAGCCACTGTGCCCATCAATTGCAGCCACTGTGCCATCAAACATAGCCACTGCTTCCAAATGCAGCCACTCTGCCCATCAATTGCAGCCACTGTGCCATCAAATAGTGCCACTCGGCCCCATCAAACGCTGCCACTGTGCCCCCCCCCCGCCCACTCGCCATCTGCCCGGCACTTATACTGTCTCGGTGGTGGGTCAGGCAGCGGATAACGACGGAGAGTGGTAGGACCTTGCAGCGGATCAGACAGCGACTCCTGTGTCTTCCATGCACCTCCTCCCCTCTTCCTGATAGGCATCCAATTGCAGCATCTGTCCTTTCAGCCAATCAGGTGACAGGTAACAGACCCGCACACCTGATTGGTGGAGAGGCAGTTCAGTGTTAGGAAAGCGAATGTTCATTCACTGTTCAAACACACATTTTATGAAGCCTATTAGAGCCTATGGCTCTAATCAGGTGCTTCAAAAATACCCCCGCTGCTGTAATTTAGTCACCTGGCATCCGATAAGGGTCCAGACGTCTAAATAGGGGGTGGCGGTGGCGACAATGGGTAGATTCATGCAATGCATGAATCTATCCATACGTCATAGATGGGGGTGGCTGGAGAGAGGGGGTGGCGCCTGTGCGCCCTTAATGGACACACTGCTCCTTAGCCTCCTGCACGCCTATCTTTACCATAGAACGCTAGGAGAAAGTGATATCACTTCCTTCTAGTGCTCTATGATAGAGATCATCTTTTTTGGGAAAAGGTGACCCTGAATGGCAGTTTGGAAATGTGGTCACCCTAAGTTATAACATTTCATCTATATAGTCATAAATACATGGCAATATTTTGTGGATACCTGCTCACTTCTTCAGGAGGTCTATGGGGGAGGTGTCTGTTATGTATAATATCTCACAGTGGCATCAAAAAAAGACTCAACCGGTCCTGAGGCCACTCATCAGTCATACCACTGAGTGTCTAAAGCAGGCTATAGATGGTGCAACCAGGAGTTTCAGGAAAGAAAAATTATTGATCCCCCCATCAAAACAGTCAGTGTTAATGGGGAAATCCCTCCTGTGGGGCTATTGTGTTCTCCTGGTGGGGGGGGGGGGGGGGGGCGATCCCAGCCAGGAGAACACAAAGTGATAATTGCTAGTGACTATATTTGCTGGCAATAATCGCATGGAAAATCCAACAGGCTGGCTGTACCCAAGTTGATCGATCAATCAACTTAGGTACAATCAGTCTGCCCAAATATGGTTCGAATCTCGAACGGTCCCTACTGAATTGGCCGAGATTTAAACTGTACATGGCCGGCTTGAAGGGGTAAATATCTAAACTGTGTTCTGTCGCTTTTTATTTTCTAAATAGGTTCCTTTAAGCTAGTGAATTGTTGGTTCACTTACCTTTACCTTCTATTTCCCTTCTAAATATTTTTTTTCTTTGTCTGAACTTCTCACTTCCTGTTCCTCCTCAGTAAGCTTGCCCCCATCATCTGAGCTGTTCTGGCTGGGGGTTAGTCAGCGTGCTCTCCCCTCCCTTGGGACTACATCCCTGCGGGAAGAGACAATATGTTCCCGCAGGGATGTAGTCCAAAGGGAGGGGGCGAGCACGCTGACTAACCCCCAGCCAGAACAGCTCAGATGATGGGGGCAAGCTTACTGAGGAGGAACAGGAAGTGAGAAGTTCAGACAAAGAAAAAAAATATTTAGAAGGGAAATAGAAGGTAAAGGTAAGTGAACCAACAATTCACTAGCTTAAAGGAACCTATTTAGAAAATAAAAAACAAACCTTTACATCCCCTTTAATGAGAC
Organism: Rana kukunoris; assembly: GCA_029574335.1. Taxonomy (NCBI): domain Eukaryota; kingdom Metazoa; phylum Chordata; class Amphibia; order Anura; family Ranidae; genus Rana; species Rana kukunoris. The sequence goes on along the minus strand of CM056050.1, from coordinate 556,161,589 downwards.
GATTAGGATTACAGGTAGGGTTGGTTTGGAGGGAGGCTTAGGGACAGGGGCGGACTGACAACTCACGGGGCCCCCAGGCAATAGGGAAATTATGGGGCCCCCAGGCAATATATTATTGGGCCACACAGTATACACACATACAGTATACATAAACACACAATGTACTAGAGGGTCGGTAAGGGACATTTCAGGGACAGATGTAAAAAAACACAGATTTTTACATACTGTCCCTGGTTTTACTGAGGCTGGAAACCCTGATGGGGCCCCCTAGTGGCATGGGACCCTCGGGCAGTGCCCGAGTTCACGAATGGTCAGTCCGCCCCTGCTTAGGGAAGGTATTGTTCTTGCAAAGCTGAAACCTAATGTACTGCCAGGTAGATTAACCCAGATCCATTTTCCTGGATTCAGAGATTTTACAATCCTCTGCAGACCAAACACATCTGCAATCAAAGGTGAATTGAGAACTTGTGGCTGTCCAACAAAAAGAGGAGATTTGCTAAACTTGCCAGATACAAAGATGGATCTGCTCATCTTCTATCTGGTTCAGCATTTCAAGTTTTTAGCTGAAGTCCCATTCCTCGTCTACTCCTTGCCTTGGGGTCTCTGACCTCGGACCATCCAAAAACTGCACATTCAATTTCAAATGTTACGGTGATTAAGCACAGCTTGCTCCCAGATTTGTTTATTGATTGATTTGTGGTGACAAATTGTTTGCCGATAAACCAAAGAAGGAAAAATGTGATAAATCACCAGAGCAGGCGGAGATTGAGGCTGGGCCTGGAGATGCACCTGAAGAAAGGTCTCTTTATTGTTTTCTAAATCTGGAAGGAAGAAGTGTTTATCATTGTATTCTGTACAATAGAACATCAGTATGCAATAAAAAAATCCTAAAGTTCCTTATTCTGATATCAAAGAATGTTTATTATTTTCTAAAATATTACTTATATTTCAGTCAACTGCATCAGGCTAATGTTCATTACTGCTACCCTGAGACATGTGGTACACTCCAGTCAAAAGAGAAAAAAGTATGTCTCAAGCCAAAACTTTTTTTGAAAGGGGTGGGGAAGTTAAAACTGTTGTCAGTTTTTTTCCCATCTGTGTCTTCTTAACCACTTTAGCCCCGGACCATATTGCTGTCCAATGACCAGAGCACTTTTTGTGATTCGGCACTGCGTCAATTTAACTGACAATTGCGCAGTCGTGCGACGTGGCTCCCAAATAAAATTGGCGTCCTTTTTTTCCCCACAAATAGAGCTTTCTTTTGGTGGTATTTGATCATCTCTGCGGTTTTTATTTTTTGCGCTATAAACAAAAATAGAGCGACTATTTTGAAAAAAATTCAATATTTTTTACATTTTGCTATAATAAATATTCCCAAAAAAGATATAAAAAACATTTTTTTCCCTCAGTTTAGGCCGATACGTATTCTTCTACATATTTTTCGTAAAAAAAAAAAATCGCAATTAGCGTTTATTGATTGCGCAAAATTTATAGCGTTTACTAAAAAGGGGGTCGTTTTATGGCATTTTTATTAATATTTTTTTTTTACTAGTAATGGCAGCGATCAGCGTTTTTTTTCAGTACTGCGATATTATGGCGGACACATCGGACACTTTTGACACATTTTTGGGACCATTGGCATTTTTATAGCGATCAATGCTATAAAAATACATTGGATTACTATAAAAATGCCATTGACAGTGAAGGGGTTAACACTAGGGGGCAGGGAAGGGGTTAAGTGTGTTCCTATTTGTGTTCTAACTGTTTGGGGGGGTGGCCTTACTAAGGGAAATCACTGATCTTCTGTTCATACATTGTATGAACAGAAAATCAGCGTTTCCCACGCTGACAGGAACGAGAGGTATGTGTTTACACACATACCTCCCGTTCCCCGCTCTGTAACGAGCAATCGCGGGTGCCCGGCGGCGATCGTACCCGCCGGGCACGCGAGCGGGACTCGGGGGCGTGCGGGGGGCGCGCACGCCGGCGGCGTGCGCGCGCGCGCCCCCTAGTGACCAAAAAAGAGAGGACGTAGAGCTACGTGCTCCCGCGAGACAGAGCCACCGTCCCGCAGTAATATGACGGCGGGCGGTCGGGAAGCAGTTAAAAGAGTTGTAAAGGATTTTTTTTTGCTGAAATGACTGTTTACAGGGTAGAGACATAAATAGTTAACAGATTCCTTTTAAAAATGATTGAAAATAGATAAAAATCAATCATATAATGTGCCTGCAGTTTCAGTTTCGTTTTTCATCTAGTTTCATGTTTCTGTGAAGTCCAGAGACACAGAGCCAATACAGGGCAGTGTTTGGTTCTGAGGGGTTTTAGACACACAGTAATCACACCTCCTTGATCAGAGACCACAGAGAGAAGCTCCCATGACTTTTTTTCATAAGGAAACAGACAAGCAGGAAGTGTGGAGATCAGAGAAGGATTACAGCAACTTCAAAGCAAAAACGAACAATGAGGACATGAGTAAGGTAAAGGAAGCTATTTAGCTAAAAGAATTACCTTTAGTGACCCTTTAAGGGTATTTCCCTTCATTTCCTGTCCAATAAATTGAACAGAAAGTGAGAAGACATCATAGGCATGTGCACAGGGTGTGCCAGGTGTGCCTGGGCACACCCTAATCACCCCATGTTATGCATATTATTCACCCTGTTTAGACCCCTGATATTTCACCAAAGCCCCCTAACAGGGTTCCTAAAAAAATTGTAAAAGAAAACATTTAAAGAAATAAAATTGTAAAAAAAATAATAAAACAATAACAATAAAAACTACTGACACTGTCCACTGCCCAACTGACACCATCCATTTCTCTAATGTCAGTATATAGTATATACACATGCACACAATCATATGTGTTTGAGCTTTGGGTGCACACCCTAATTAGGGTGACCACGTGTCCCGGATTGCACGGGACAGTCCCGCATTTTGCAGTTCTGTCCTGGGTCCCGGGCACCTTCATTCCAGGACAATACAGTGTCCCAGAATGAAACTGACACAGCCATATAATGAGCTGATAATGGAAACTGTCTGTTTACCAGCCCAGAGTGTTCGCCCCATCAAATGCCCTACAATGCACTGGTGCTGGAGCTGTTATAGCTGCAAAGGGTGGGCCAACTCAATATTGAACCCTACGGACTAAGACTGGGATGCCATTAAAGTTCATGTGTAAATCAGGCGTCCCAATACTTTTGACAATATAGTATATGTTGAATTATTTTTTGTTGCATTATAATCTTTTCGGATATTTTCTTTATGCAGTCAAATTCCACTTCTAAAAAATCTCTAAGTATCATCCATTAGTAGTGCAGATTAATGGTGATTTTATCATTCTGACTCTGTTTGCAAAAAGCCAATATCAAACAGAATTAACATACGCAGACAGTGTCATGCAGAGATCAAGAGAACATTCTACTCGGATCCACAGGCATGGGCATCCTGCTTGAATAATTTAATAATAAATAAATCAACAGTTTGGAAAAAAAATATGTATTTATTTGAAGCTCGGAAAACAACTAAGATGTCTTATATACACTCAGTAACTCACAGTGATGAGATCAAAGTTAGAATAAAAATGTTATTTTACAGTATATGCCTCTGTGATTTATTGACACCTCATCTAAATGAAACTCCAGGAAATACACATTTTAAGTTATTGTAAAATTTACTTGAAAGTGATTTTTGACATGAATTTAATTTTTTTTTCTTGTGCTTTGCTACATATTTTTAATATTGAATTTTAATGTACATCAGTTTTCCTGTTCATGTATATACCAGGGAGTGTGATTGAAATCCATGTGAAATGATTGCTGAGCTAAGATTAGTTAGACTTTATTGTTTGCAATCCAGTCTTTCCTGACCCATAGACTTGACCTGAGAAACAAGAGCTATTATGCACAATAGGGACATTGTGAGGTGCTGGGTAGCCCAGTCTCAGAGGTCCCAAAGGAACTTATGGAAAAAAAAAATCAGGTTTTAGAGAACTGAACATGCTAATACCTCTTCATTGGGTGTCAGTGGGGAAAAGGCCCCTTACATTGGTGGACAGTAGGAAAAGGGCAACCTGTACAGCGATGGTCAGAATGCCACCTTACAGACATCTAAAAAGAGCATTGGTGTCATGCTGCTTGCTCTATCAAGTGCAGTGTTGTAAGTAACGGAGTTACAATAAACGCAGTTAACTAACGCAGCCCCTTTTGAGGGTAACGAGTAATCTACCTGATTACTCTTCCCCTCACGGTAACGCAGTTCCCATTACTTGGGCGCCATTACTGCAATTACATCTACCGCCACTAGATGGCAGCAGAGTAATTGCTTCTGCCGGCGCTGTGAACATAAATATGGGTGGAACTCCGCTTTAGAATCATGTGACCGCTGTGATGGCCTGTCACAGCGGTCTGAAAACTCCCAATCGCAAGGAGCCCTGGATACAATGAGCCCCATCCGCCTCACACTGACCTATCACCGGGGAACAACTCACATGGATCACACACACTGTAAGCACAACCTGATCAATGATCCGGGAAACACATGGCCAGAACAAAATGTTCCACAGAACAAACGTTCCCTATACAACACAGTGTACACAGCGACATCTAGTGGTCAACATGGTAAGTGCAGGACACCTATACAGACCAATGATCAGCAGGTTATTTTTGGTCAGTGATTTTATCTCTTCATCAGACAACAAAGAAAAATCTGACATCCCCATTCCAGATCCCTTTCATCCAATAAAGCTTATATAAGATAAATAAAATAATAAACAATAAACTATAGAAAATTCTTATAAAGCCTAATATAAGATTTTAAATTACAGACTCTGTAAACGTCAAGGGAATGTATATTATAAACATACATGTCAATCCAGCTTATAATTTAGATGTAATATGTAGCAGATGGATAAGGGGTTTAAGTCCTATTAGCTGCACATGAAAAAGAAAAGAAAGGAGGGCGCACCTTGTGCATTACACCCAGTTTGGCGATACACCAGAGCGCAGGAGGATTTTTGTGGGCTATTAGCTGCACATACATGGTGGGACGGATGCACCTAGGCTGGGATATACACGAGATCACCATTTGTTTCCGGTTTTCTTCTCTCAAGGATCTGGCATTCTTTTGTCTTGGAGTATTAACTCACTGCTCCCTGGCAAGCACCCGTTACCTGCTTCTCAACAAAGCATTGTAGAATATTAAAAAAAATTCAGTTACTTTGCTGAGTAACTAATTACTTTTTCAATGTAGTAACTGAGTCACTAACGCAATTACTTTTTCGGAGAAGTAATTTGTAACTGTAACAAATTACTTTTTTAAAGTAAGATGAGCAACACTGATCAAGTGGCATTGGATCTGGAATTATGCAGGCACCGTAAGGCAAGAAGTCAATCAGCCATAGCTTAAAGTGGATGTAAACCCACATTTTTTTTATTTTTTTATGTCACAATGTAGAGTATAATATTTCCTATCATCTGTGCCCAGTCTTGCCACACAGAGTTAATCCAGCTCTAAGCAATCCTCTTTTATGTTCAGTGAAAATGAACAGCCTTCCAGATAAAACCCTGCCTAGATAAAAAGTCAGTTTTCTCTCTTCTTACTTTGAGTGAGAGGTTATTTACATATCTAGCTAGGACATGTTTATCATATGTTATGTTTTGTTTATCATAACATGAGGTGATATAACATCATAACACATCCTAGTAATATACAATGAACTTTGGATCACCTCTTGTTATGATAAACATGTCCAAGCTAGATATGTAAATAATCTGTCACTGAAAGCAATAACAGAGAAACTGACTTAACCTAATTTGGCAAGTTTTTATCTGGAATTCTGTTAATTTGCAAATGCATTTGTCAAAAATCCGAATTAAAGGGGTTGTAAAGGTTCATGTTTTTTCACCTTAATGCATTAAGGTAAAAAAACACCTGGCAATGATGGCCCCCCATCCCCCGTTGACTTACCTGAGCCCGTTCACCTTCTGTGCGCGCCCCTGGCATCCGCTTCTCCGCGGAGTCTGGCTGTTGATTGGATAGATTGGAATGATTGATAGCAGCGCAGCCATTGGCTCACGCTGCTGTCAATCACATCCAATGAAGCAGCCGCCGGGGTGCAGGACCGAGTCATACACTTAGGGGTAGATTCACATAGATCAGCGGATCTTTTGATCCGCGTGATCTATCTTTTTTACGATCCGCCTGCGCCAGTTTTTGAGGCAAGTGCTGTATTCAGAAAGCACTTGCCTCATAAGTTGCCCTGGCGGATCGTAAATCCCCCGGCGGAATGCAAATTCCGCGGCTAGGGGGAGTTTACTATTTAAATCACGCGCGTCCCCGCGCCGATCGTACTGCGCATGCGCCGCCGGCTAAATTTCCCAGCGTGCATTGCCTCAAATGACGTCGCAAGGACGTCATTGTTTCCGACGTTAACGCAATTAACGTATGGCCGTATTCCCGAATGACTTATGTAAACGACGTAAAAAATTCAAAATTCGACGCGGGAACGACAGACATACTTAACATAGGATACGCCGCACTTACCCCGCATATAGCAGGGGTAACGATCCGCCGGAAAAAGCCGAACACAAACGACGTAAAAAAAAAAACGACGGCCGGGCGTTCGTTTCAGAATCGGCGGTTCTCCTCATTTGCATATTCGTCGCGTATAGTAATAGAAGCGCCACCTAGCGGACGGCGGGAGATTGCAGCCTAAGATCCGACAGTGTAACTCACTTACACCAGTCGGCTCTAAGGGAGATCTATGCGGAACCTGATTCGAGGAATCAGCCGCATAGATCCGAGCGTCGGATCTCACAGATACGACGGTGTATCAGTAGATACACCGTCGTATCTCTATGTGAATCTACCCCACTGTGTCTATGGACGCAGCGTGTATGACAGGGAGTGCGTCCGCAAGCTAACCCCCTTAGGAGAGAGCTTCCCAGAGGGGAGTTAGCTATTGCCGGAGGAGCCGAGACAGCCACCGAGAGACCAGAGAACCATATGATCGGGGGCCACTGTGTGCAAAACGAATTGCACAGTGGAGGTAAGTATAACATGTTTGTTATTAAAAAAAAACTATACAATCACTTTAAAGGGGTTGTAAAGGTTTGTTTTTTATTTTCTAAATAGGTTCCTTTACTATCTGAAGTTATCCAAATAATCAATACCCATGGCTCATATGAACAACTATTTGCCTCCGGGGTGGGTAAATATACAGAGATTAATAAAATCTGGGAACCTTAGAATCAATGGTATGAAGCTCAATCCAGGTCTGGTCCTCAGCGAGTTAGTTCTGGCCGGTAATACGGTAGATATACTGCCCAGTGCAAGGGTTGACGGACTGCGCTGTTATTCTGTTATTCTGTTTTTTTTTCTCTTTTCTTTGTTATTTTAGTTATAATATCTCATTTGTTATTTTGAGTCTATTAACATAATGCTACCACCGGTTCTACATGAGAACCCGCCCCAAAGGCATAGTGTGTTACAGAAAGTCAATTACCTTCATCTGTTATGTGTGATACCATCATAATGTTGTATGGCTAAGATGTTTCTACACCTGGTGACCCATTTCACCCATATGTTTTTTTTTTTTGTATCAGTTATATCTAAAACTGTTAAAACTAATAAAAAACTATTGAAACTAAATAGGTTCCTTTAAGCTAGTGCATTGTTGGTTCACTTAGGCCGCGTACACAGAAGGAGACATATCCGATGAAAACGGTCCAATTACGGATTATGTGCGTTTAGCCCCGTGTACACGACAGGGAACCTCGACGGGCGGAACACATCGTTCCGCCTGTCGAGGTTCTCTGCCGGCCGTCAGAATCTGCGACCCGCCCGTCGGGAATGGCAACCAGCCATTCATCCCGACGGGCCGTCGAGCAAATAGAGAACCTGTTCTCTATTTGCTCGACGGGTTTCCCGACGGGCGGGGCGAGCAGAGAGCGTACACACGGCCGAGGTTCTCGCTGGAATGCAGCTCCCAGCGAGGTTCTCGCTGGTTTCTGGCGAGAACCTCGGCCGTGTGTACGGGGCCTAAGTTATCGTTTGTTAAAACAAACGCAAAAATCCCTGAAATTCGGATGAAAATGCATTTGGACTAAAACGAATGCACATATCTACAAAACACTGGTTGAGAATGTCTGCTCCAGAGATTGTTGGGAGTTCTTTGAGCAATGAGCAACGTCTGCTTCTTGGCTAAGTAACCACTGACACCACTGATCTTTCATTGGTGAAGGAGGAGTCTTCCAACTGACATTGGTGTCAATGCTGCTGCTAAGCTTGAGGCTGGATTAACACTTGTGCATGCAAATTTCAGCTCCCTTATCTCTGCAGAGAGATACGAGAACTGTTCAGCAGATCATCTCCATTTTACCTGCGAATTTGGAAACCCAGGAGTGGGGGGAAGTGTATTGAGGTGAATGAGAGAAATTCTGAAGAGAAATTAACACATCTGCGAATTAGATGCATGCCCATAGAAGATAACGGGCCTGAATTCGCACCTGAGCCGCACCGCAATGCCTAGAAAACGCACACGTTTTACCGGCAATGCGCAGTGCGAATGCATCGCACATATGTGAACCAGCCTCATTGAAATCCATGTATTATGTATTATAATGTTATGCAAATTGGATGCGGTTTAAGCCACAACCAATTCGCATAGGTGTGAACCCTGCCTGAAACTATGTAGATACCATCAAACCTGTTTATTATAGCAACATTATAAACAACCAAGATGATGAAAAATACAGGGCATATACTGTATAGTGGATGGTCCGGTGTCACTCTGCAGTCCGTGGAGTAGATGTAAAGCCCAGATGCAAAAGCACTGGAGGAAGAGGCAGTAAGCAGGTGTCAGCAAGGGCATCCTCAACATGGAGACACACTGGCTGTAATGCAATACACAAGCTCCTGGAAGCCTGGGCCGGAACAGGAAATGCACCTCAGCGCGTGCCTCAACGTGGAGCGCAGCATCAGACCGGAAGTGACGTGGAAAGCAAAACTGATCCCATTTGGAGTTACCTTGTGGGCACGCTCCTGTGTCATACACTCGCCGTCCATAGCCGCCGAGTGTATGCCCCCGGGGGCTGCGTCATTGGATTTGATTGACAGCAGAGGGAGCTAATGGCTGAACTGCTAACAATCTATCCAATCAACGCCAGGACTCTGCCTGGATTTCAGCTTTAATGTTAGGGAGACCTTTAGGATTTTTATCACCACTTGTATGCACTTTAACAGTGGTTATAGGAAAATAAGCAAAAACCATGAGATCTACAAAACTACATCCTTCTTCAGGAGATTTACGGCCAGTTCTTCTCCCGAAAAACATATAGGGCCAGATTCAGAGAAGGGGGCCTAAATTTCTGCGGGCGTAGCTTATGCTCTTTACGCTACGCCTCAGCAACTGTTATGGGCAAGTGCCTTATTCAGAAAGCACTTGCTCCATAAGTGGTGGCGTAGTGTAAAGTGTCCCGTGTAAGGGCGCCTAATTCAAATTAGTAATGTGGGGGCGTAATTCATGTAAATGAATCATGACCCCACGTAATTTACGTTTTTTCTGAACGGCGCCGTCCGTGGACGTATCCCAGTGCGCATGGGTGAAATCACGTCGTAAGTTGTCAATGTAAATGACGTGAACGTAAATTACGTCCAGCCCCATTCCTGAACGATTTACGCAAACAACGTACAATTAGCCACTGTCCCGACGTCCATACTTAACATTGGCTGCGCCTCATATAGCAGGGGTAACTTTACGCCGGACTAACGATTACACAAACAACGTAAACCACGACGCCTGGCCGCAAGTACGTTCGTGAATCGGCGTATCTCCCTAATTTACATATTCGATGCGTAAATCGACGGAAGCGCCACCTAGCGGCCAGCGTAAATATGCAACTAAGATACGACGGTGTAACAGACTTACGGCGCTCGTATCTTAGCTGAATTCCGGCGTATCTTGTTTTCTGAATACAGAAAAAAGATACGCCGACGCAGAATAGACTTTACGCGGAGTATCTATAGATGCGCCGACGTAAAGGTTATCTGAATCTGGCCCATAAACTCTATAAAATAATATGACATTGGCATCAGCTGATATCACACACTCAATGCCAGCAAGTTTTCCTCTGATCTTGTGATCCTTTCCATATCTTCCAAGATCTTCAGATCAGCAGTTGATAGTGGTGTTGTACAAAGATAAGGATTCCAATGTGACAGTAACATTAAATGTCCATCGCGCTATATGAAACATGAACATTTCTGTTTTCCTAGAAGGAGAGGTATATTTGGAAGGGTTAAATGACCTGCTATGTAGTTTTGTCTCACGCTTACTATAGAATTCTGCAGGCAAAGCCTTTGCTTCATAATACAATTGTATTTCACATCAAACCTCATTCACCTTCTACAAAGATGACACAAACTCTATGGAGTGCACTATATGTCATCATTGTTTATTCAGGAAATTGCACGTACAGCTTCTGCCGTCTACGACTCCCACCAGCGCGCCCGCCTGTGACATGCAAACAATAGGCACATCTCCTGGGTTTTTAAAATATTAATTCTCTTACTCTTTTCTATGGAAAACAAAAGGAAAATCCATTTTAACATGGATGTGAGCCTTTCGCCCTTTTCTTTGTACCCAAGTGGAAACTCAATACATTATTCTTCCAGAGGAGCTGTAGAAAAAAAAGGAGCTTTACATTAAGTATGTATTATATCAGATGGAATGAACAGAGACATGAATAATACTTCACAGGGTCATAATACCTTCTATAATGCAAATTCAGCTATATTTTGGGGGCATGTGTCATGGATACCAATAATGGTACAGTACATTAGTCTTCTATGGTCTCAGTTTCACAGCAGTGCGTCAGCTATTGTATATATATTATGTTTCCATATCATTTTTTTTGTACAGGTGATTTTATTGTTATTGCTCTTCTGACTTTGTTTATTGCCCTATGGACATCGTCTGCTGCTCTTCTGACATTGTCCAATGCTCCTCTGACACCATCCAGTGCTCTTCTGACATCGTCCACTGCTATTCTGACATCGTCCACTGCTATTCTGACACCATCCAGTGCTCTTCTGACATCCTCCATTGCCCTACTGACATCCTCCATTGCCCTACTGACATCGTCCACTGCTATTCTGACATCGTCCACTGCTATTCTGACATCCTCCATTGACCTACTGACATCGTCCACTGCTATTCTGACATCGTCCACTGCTATTCTGACATCGTCCACTGCTATTCTGACATCATCCACTGCTATTCTGACATCATCCACTGCTATTCTGACATCATCCACTGCTATTCTGACATCGACCACTGCTATTCTGACATCGTCCATTTCCCTACTGACATCGTCCACTGCTATTTTGACATCGTCCATTGCCCTACTGACATCGTCCACTGCTATTCTGACATCGTCCATTGCCTTACTGACATTGTCCACTGCTATTCTGACATCGTCCATTGCCCTACTGACATCGTCCACTGCTATTCTGACATCGTCCATTTCCCTACTGACATCGTCCATTTCCCTACTGACATCGTCCACTGCTATTCTGACATTGTTTATTGCCCTACTGACATCGTCCACTGCTATTCTGACATCGTCCATTGCCCTACTGACATCGTCCACTGCTATTCTGACATTGTTTATTGCCCTACTGACATCGTCCACTGCTATTCTGACATCGTCCATTGCCCTACTGACATTGTCCACTGCTCTTCTGACATTGTAAACTGCTCTTCTGCAATCGTCCATGGACATAGTCCACTGCTCTTTTGACATAATCAATTTCTCTGCTGACATTGTCCATTGCTCTTCTGACATCGTCTATTGCCCTACTGCCCATATATACATAAACGCATGTTTGTTTGAGCTTTGGGGTGCACACCCTAATGCAGCAGGCTGCGCACACCTATGATAGGGACACACCAAATAAGATACTCCACTAGTAGGAGGAGCAACCCTTAAACCTTTAAAGAAGACCTCTACCTGCCTACATCCTGGGAGATCAGGGGGATTTCGATTGACAGCAGTGGGAACCAATGGCTGCGCTGTTATCAGTCTCTCCAATGAAGACCGGAAAAGCTGTGAAGAGAGCGGTGTAGGATCACGCCCACGGAAATTCGTAGCTCAGGTAAGTAAAACGGGGGGCTGGGGGGCCGGACACGGCAAGGTGTTTTTTCACCTAAATGATAGTATGTATTTAGGTGAAAAAACACAAAGGTTTACAACCCCTTTAAAGGGGGGTGATTATTTTCTATACCCACTGTATGCAACTTTGCCCCCCTGACACCCCCAACCCCCTACTCACACTCCTGTAATATTAGCTTCTTTATGATAGGTCACATGATATAGAGCCTCGATAAAACCTGGGGATGAACTGCATTTCAGCACATTCTGCCAAGCACAGTTTTTATAGGGTGTCTGAACAGAGGAATGAAAGTGGGGCTACCCAGGGAATAAAGTTCCCCCCAATGAAAACAAATCAATACCTGTGTGAACTAAAAGGGTGTTTTTATATCCTGGCAGAATGTTGTTCTTTAATTCACAATCTACTCCTACCTACCATCATGTTATTTTTTGCTACTGAACTAACCACAACCATGAGGCTTATTTTTCTTCCCACTACAAGTGTGAGAAGCCCATATTAAACATGAAAACAAACTTCACGCAAGCAGAAAATTGCCACATTTTATTAATTTGTTCCACAAGGAGTGGAAGTCCTTGATTAGTTGACAAGGAGAGTCCTGTTTACTCCTACCATGTAGTGTCATGTCACAGGCTTTGCAGTGTTTTCTTAAATATTAACAGATACATGTCAAGAGCAAGAGAAAGCTTCTCGTGAACTTACCCGCAGCTGTTAAAATACAGAGGTCACCCCCACTTTCATGCCTTATACTGCTCAAAGTTTACATATGTTTGCTTTCCTAATCCTGCTCATAACTGGAGTCATCTCTCTACCGCTATATCAAGTCACTACAATATTTGTCCTAGTTTTTAAAAAGTCCTAAAATAATGTTGCTTACTTTAATCAAATAGGTCATATCCAAACAGAACGTGAAATTAAAATAATAGGCAACCTTAATTTTCAAATCTGCTTACTACTAAGATAAACAGATTTTTGTAATCCGTATCTTTATTGAAAATAATCTAGTAATAGGTCACTGGAAGTATAAAATTGTCAATACCAAATCATAATTAAATTCAGGAGCTTTAAAGTTCTATCTTATATGTTTTGCTTCATTTTCTTAGTAGTGGTAAATTATTACTGTTAATGATATTATTGTTTTGGGATATTATTACATATTAGAAGAATTTATATAGTGCTAACAATTTATTCAGTGTTTAACATACACTAAATTGTCAAAAGTATTGGGACACCTGCCTTTACACGCACATGAATTTTAATGGCATCCCAGTATTAGTCTGTAGGTTTAATATTGAGTTGGCCCACCCTTTGCCGCTATAACAGCTTCAGCTCTTCTGGGAAGGCTGTCCATAAGCTTTAGGAGGGTGTCTGTAGGAATGTTTGACCATTTTTCCAGAATGCATTTGCGAGGTCAGGCATTGATGTTGGACAAGAAGGCCTGGCTCACAGTCTCCACTCTAATTCATCCCAAAGGTGTTCTATCGGGTTGAAGTCAGGACTCAAACTCGCTCTTTCATGTATTTATGGACCTTGCTTTGTGTACTGGTGTGCAGTCACGTTGGAACAGGATGCGGCCATCCCCAAACTGTTCCCACAAAGTTTGGTGCATGAAATTGACCAAAATGTCTTTGTATGCTGACACCTTAAGGCCCTGTACACACGAGGAGACATGTCCGATGAAAACGGTCCGCGGACCATTTTTATCGGACATGTCTCCTGGGATATTTTGGTCTGATGTGTATACACACCATCAGACCAAAATCCCAGCGGACAGAGAACACGGTGACGTAGCGGTGACGTGGCGGTGACGTGGCAGTGACGGTGACGCTGCGACGTGCTCAAACATAGAAGTTCAATGCTTCCACGCATGCGTCGAATGCGGGGGATTTCTGTCCGATGGTTGGGCGTACTAACCATTGGACATGTCCGACGAACAGGTTTCCAGCGGACAAGTTTCTATGCATGCTTAAAAACTTTTGTCCGCTGCAAACCTGTCTGCTAGGCTGTACACACGATCGAACATGTCCGCGGAAACTGGTCTGCGGACCAGTTTCAACGGACATGTCTCCTCGTGTGTACGCGGCCTAAGAGTTCCCTTCACTGGAACTAAGGGGCCAAGCCCAACCCCTAGAAAACGAACCTACACCACAATCCTCCTCCACCAAACTATTTGGACCGGTGCACAAAGCAAGGTCCATAAAGACATGGATGAGTAAATTTGGGGTGGAGGAACTTGACTGGTCTGCACAGAGTCCAGTCAACAACCAGGTAGAACAACTTTGGGGTGAATTAGAGCAGGTACTGCGAGCCAGGCCTTCTCGTCCAACCTCACAAGAGGGCTTCTGGAAGAATGGTCAAACATTTCCATAGACACACAACTAAACCTTGTGAACAGCCTTCCCAGAAGAGTTGAAGCTGATATAGCTGCAAAGGGTGGGCCAACTCAATGTTGAAGACTAGGATGCCATTAAAGTTCATGTGCTTGTAAAATCAGACTTCCCAATAATTTTGGTAAGATAGTTTAAATTGTACATTTACATCAGCCCATTCTCTCCAGGAGCTTACAATCTAAGAACCCTTTATCACATGCATACACACACATACTAAGGCCAATTGAAACAGAAATGAATTAACTCCCAAGCATGTGCCTGGAGCACGGAAACTGGAGGAAACCCACACAAGCACAGAGATCTTTTCTCACTCCCTGTATTCTGGACCTCTCTGAAGGTTTTCAGAACATAGTGTATGGGAAGGAAGAGGCTGCAGTCTGTAGATTCATGGGACTTCTATCAATCACTGGGAATGTGTGCCCAGAAAATGGGGGAACAGCCCATAAATAATTTGAACCTAAGGCCACGTACACACGATCGAACATGTCCGCTGAAACTGGTCTGCGGACCAGTTTCCGCGGACATGTCCGAACGTGTGTACGGCCTAGCGGACAGGTTTCCAGCAGACAAAAGTTTCTAAGCATGCTTAGAAACTTGTCCGCTGGAAACCTGTCCGTCGGACATGTCCGATGGTTAGTACGCCTAACCAGCGGACCAAAATCCCTTGCATGCGTCGAATTGATTTGACGCATGCGTGGAAGCATTTTACTTCCTTGTTTGCGCACATCGCAGCGTCAACGTCACTGCCACATCACCGCGTTGTTTGTCCGCTGGGATTTTGGTCTGATGGTGTGTACACTCATCAGACCAAAATATCCCAGGAGACATGTCCGATGAAAATTGTCCGCGGACCGTTTTCATCGGACATGTCTCCTCGTGTGTACGCGGCCTAAGGAGCAAAGTGGAAAATCCAGCATGCTGGAGTAAAACCCTATACACACGGCCGGGAATCCTGTGAGGAAAAAAACGTCTGTGTTCCTGACGGGATTCCTGGCAAGCTTGCCTTGCAAAGCCATGCATACAGATGGCCACTCAAAAGAACCGCCATTCTTTTGAGTGGCGATCTGCTTAGGAAACTGCAAATAGCAAGGGGCCTATATAAAAAAGCCTCATAATTCATATCTACATAAAGAAGCATTATTAAATATAGCTTTGCCAATAACGTGCATAAATAAAACCAATAAACGCAATTTTGTATCATAATGGAAACCAACTGTGCTCTTATGTAATCTATTTGGTAAACAGCAGCGAGATTTATTAATTCAAGCATTGTTGTTGACCTGATTTCCGACGAAGTTTAAACTAAAAACAAACAGATTACAGTCTCCGTAATTTTAAAGTAGGTAATTAAAACGGTATTAAAAATACTCCAAAATAGATCAGGATGTCTTTTTAATCATTTTATAATTTTCACACTTTTGGAGAATCATTTTCCCTGCTGCTTAGAGACGTCTGGAAACGCTGTACACTTAATTTTCCATACGATTACCCACAGAGTAGCGCTATACTTCAAATTTAATGAAGAGATATTTTAGCTATCACATCTGAAACACACCATTTATATCCATTAGGAGGTCATTCATAAAATCAATAAGGGCTGCGGGATATAAACAAATGCATCATTGAAGGAGTACTTAAAGCAGATCTCTAAATGACTTGGGTCACAAATATATTTATACAGCTGATATGAAGAACACATCTCTATCTGATAACCTGTCATCTTATAATAGTACATGGATCAAGAACTGCCATTATGTCCAAGGCTTATGGATTACATAATTGATTTTCGGTACCCAGCGCTACTTTATAGTTTCTCTTCATTTGCTGGTTATGTCACTAACTATAGCATCCATTGTTACATGGTAGAGGATAGAAGTGATGCATGTCTGGATGGTGGGCATATTATTTCATTCATGTAGACCCATCTTGCCTAAGCACTGTTTTTGCCAAAACTGGAAGCTCTGCAGCGCGAAATCAGGTATACAGGAAATTATGCCTATGCTCCCTGGACCGTTGTGTTAGGACAGCATTGAATGTGTGGGCCCACCTCAGTGCATGCTGTCAGCGTTGGTTTCATCTTTCAAACTTAGTGTTGATCAAAGTATGAATTCATGCTAATGCATATGCATTTTAGGGGCAGTGCATTCATTTTGAAGGGGTTTTACTTGCTTCAGAAGATTGTCAATGTAGTTTTGAATTAACGAAGGTCTCAGTCCTGACCTTTTCAACAGAGGCGTAACTAGAATCTTCAGGGCCCCGGTGCAAGAAACCATGAAGGGCCCCCACCACGGGCGCTACCAGGTCTACAAAATATCTCGGGCTAGAGCTCATAGCAGCAAAGTAAAAAAATGTATATGCTCGGGCGGGCATACACATGTATATAATATACATGTGTGTATGTATATATATATAATATTGTTACATATATGAGTGTGGATCCCCCTTAACATCAGGATCCATAGAGAGCCTCTCTACTTGCATTAGGATCCACAGAGAGCCCCCCTCCTTACATCAGGGTCCCCGGAGAGCCCCCTCCTTACATAATTGTCCCCAGAGAGCCCCCTCCTTACATCATTGTCCCCAGAGAGCCCCTTCCTTACATCATTGTCCCCAGAGAGCCCCTTCCTTACATTATTGTCCCCAAAGAGCCCCTTCCTAACATCAGGGTCCCCAAAGAGCCCCTTCCTTACATCAGGGTCCCCAAAGAGCCCCTTCCTTACATCAGGGTCCCCAGAGAGCCCCTTCCTTACATCAGGGTCCCCAGAGAGCCCCTTCCTTACATCAGGGTCCCCAGAGAGCCCCTTCCTTACATCAGGGTCCCCAGAGAGCCCCTTCCTTACATCAGGGTCCCCAGAGAGCCCCTTCCTTACATTAGGGTCCCCAGAGAGCCCCTTCCTTACATCAGGGTCCCCAGAGAGCCCCTTCCTTACATCAGGGTCCCCAGAGAGCCCCTTCCTTACATCAGGGTCCCCAGAGAGCCCCTTCCTTACATCAGGGTCCCCAGAGAGCCCCTTCCTTACATCAGGGTCGCCAGAGTGCCCCTTCCTTACATCAGGGTCCCCAGAAAGCCCCCCCTTTTACTTCAGGGTTCCCAGAGAGTCCTCCTTACATCAGGGTCCCCATAGACCCCCCTTACAGTCACCCCCCCCCACTTCCAGAGGTTTCCCTGTACCTGGCTAGTCTCCGTTGTGCACCTTGAACACCCAGGACTTCTCCGTAGGTGAGATGGGAGGCAGTGATCGGCGGCTGTATAGTGCCCACAAGCCACGGGATCTCCCTGGGGCTTGTAGTTCTCTCTCCGAATGTATCCACTAAAGAAGGGAGGGGCCTCTAACATGGGCATGTATCATAAAAAGTGTAGAAGCAGAACGACTCACTGAAGAGTGAAGCTGATACATGCCCGGGTCAGAGGCCCCTCTTTTTTCCACTGTATACATTCAGAGAGAGAACTACAAGCCCCAGGGAGATCCCGCGGCTTGCGGGCACTATACAGCTGCCGATCGTGGCCTTCCATGTCCCCCCTTGTTAGGGTGACCACATTTCCAAACTGCCATTCAGGGACAATTTTGCCAAGGACCGGGGGGAGGGTGATTTATCAGGTGAATGGCTGTTTTAGCACTCATATCATCCCAACTCCATGCTTGATATGGTGTCAGGATCATAGGCGTGCACACAGGGTGTGCCAGGGCCCACCCTAATCACCCTGTGTGCCACAGAATCCCCCTGTGTGGACCCCTGGTATTTCACTGAAGTCCTCTAATGATTCCTAAAAAAAAAAAAAATCTGTAAAAAAATAAAAAAAAATGAAAAAAATAATCATACCGTCCACTGCTCTACCAGTCAGTCACTTTGAGAGGCGGCTGACCTACCTGCCCACTACCCTGACCTACCTGCCCACTACCCTGACCTACCTGCCCACTACGCTGACCTACCTGCCCACTACCCTGACCTACCTGCCCACTACCCTGACCTACCTGCCCACTACGCTGACCTACCTGCCCACTACCCTGACCTACCTGCTCACTACGCTGACCTACCTGCCCACTACGCTGACCTACCTGCCCACTACACTGACCTACCTGCCCACTACCCTGACCTACCTGCCCACTACCCTGACCTACCTGCTCACTACACTGACCTACCTGCCCACTACACTGACATACCTGCCCACTACACTGACTTACCTGCCCACTACACTGACCTACCTGCCCACTACACTCCTTCCTGCAGTACTCACACTACTGACTACTTCCCCTCACAAACACAAGGTAGATCGGGGGATTTCACTCACCACTCCAGGCCAAGACTCCATCCATAGATCATCCATAACTGAGCCATGAGAAAGGGACACTTTGAGATGGATCACTATTCACTTCATAGGAAGCACTCCTCCCCCGCAGGCCAAGAACACAACCAGCAGCCTCCACACGCTCGTCTGCACCGAGCACCGCCCCTCCCACTCTCACACACGGACCGCCTGTAGCAAGCACCTGAGGAAACGTGGGGGGACAGGACAGGTTGGACCAAACCACCGGAGTCCCTGGTCGAGGGGGGGGGGGTTGCAGGTACTGAGGATTGGAGTCTGCTTTATTGATTGTGCACAGTGATAATAGGGGCTGCTGGTCTCAGAGCCTGGAGGAAGTCACTCTTGGGATGAGATAGCAATGACATTCACAGCAGCGCAGAGGCAGAGGACAGGTTTGGAATGAGCACTGGCTGCTCACCCCCACGCTACACTACTGGGCTGGCCCGGCCGGATGACGGTGGAAAATTGTGAATGGTTGCCTGCATCAGTTTCTATCCGGCCCGGGGTGATTCTTGAGAGGCCCCCCACAGCGGCAGAACGACAGGGCCCAGTCGCAGGTGCAACTGCAGTGACTCCTATAGTTCCGCCACTGCTTTTCAACTATAGGCTGCTTGACATTAATCCTGCTATAGCCTTAAAACCTTATACTAAATATACGTCTGTGTGGGCCATTATTTGTGGCTTGCAGCCCTAAACACCTCACTTTGAGCTTCTGTATTTTGTCTTGGCCTGTGATATAGCTATCCTGTGACACCCCATACAAAGTGCCTTTTCCAATCATGTGATTTGAAGATTAATACAAAACCTAACATTCCAAAGGCAACAAACTTGAAGAGCAGCTCCACCCCCACCCCCTAAAAATAAATAAAAGTCAGCAGCTACAAATACTGTAGCTACTGACTTTTAATATTCGAACACTTACCTGTCCAGGGATCCAGCAATGTCCTCACCCAAGATGATTCTTCAATGGTCCTACAGCAGGACTGTCTTAATGAGAGGGCACACCTGGGCACTTCCCAGGGGCCCCAGCTGCATGGGAGCCCCTGCACTTTCTCCCAAAGCAGCTTGTCCTTGTGCTCACGCTGCCCCGAAAATTGGGGCATCATGATGGCACTGAGAGTGATAGATGCACAGGGGAGGCAGCCTGCCTCCTACCTACTTAATGTCTGTTTACCTGCACTGTCATCATTGTAGGGGCCCCAGAGCATTACTTTGCCCAGGGGCCCATGATGCTATTAAGACTGCCCTGTCCTACAGTCTTCTGTATCTTCTGGCCCCGAAGGCTGCGGGTGGAAGGAGGGGGCCGAACTTCTGCTCAAAACCAGGTACCGGATTCTCCCCAAAAAGTGCCAAATGTGGCATTGGAGGTGGGGAGGATGCAAACAAGTGGAACTTCTCCTCTTGGTTGGGCTGGGCTCCCTGCATCCAATTCGCAATAGCAGAAGATTTTGACCGGCTCTCTAAAGAGCCAATTCACATATCTCTGTTGCAGCCACCGTGTAAATCTTGGTTCGTCTCAGGTCCGAATTCAGCCAAAAACTCGGTCTGAAATCGGACCTAAAACGGTAAACGGGGTAGCACTGGACCCCTGCTGTGAACCCGGCCTTAAGGTGTAACTAAATGAAAAACTTTTTTTTTTTTTAGTTTTGGATAAAGTGGAGTGGGATTAAAACACCTGTCAGTTTTTTTTTCTGCTGTTTTAGGAATACCTAGTTGGATGTAGGGGTCCATTTAGGGCAGTGTTTCTCAACTCCAGTCCTCAAGGCCCCCCACCAGGTCAGGCTTTTTAGGATTTCCATTATTTTGCCCAGGTGATTTGATCAGTTTCACTGCCGTATGGCCCATACACACGATCCGAATATCGGCCGACGGATCGTACGACTTTTTTCGCTTAATAATCGCGAGTAAATATAATAGGTTTTTAAACTCACGAAAATTATCGTACGATAGAAAAAAACGATCGGAAGTGATGTCACGTGTTGTAATGTATTTGTATTGTATTGTCGGACGACGGCTGTACTGACTAAACGAAAATCGGACGATCGGACATCGGACGAGAAAAATTTTCGCGCTTGTCCGATCGAATTTAATCGGATGAACGGTCGTGATCGGCTGTCGAAAGTAGTGTACACACGATCCGAAAATCGTACGATCCATCATCGGACGATCGTTTTCGTCCGATATTCGGATCGTGTGTATGGGCCATTAGTAATTCCCACAGCCTTTTCATCTGAGGGAAATCCTGAAAACATGACCTGTTGGGGGGGCTTGAGGACTGGAGTTGAGAAACACTGCTTTAGGGTAATGATTACATGAAAACCTGAGTTCTATTAGAATCAACACATGTATTTGCTTTTCAATAGGAGCCTAAGGAAAGATTGGCTGTATCTCAAGGTAAAGAAGAATACTCTTTGAAAGTAAACCTATAATCTCTTTAAAGTAGAGTAGGTGCCTGCAGGCATGCTTCGATTATTCTGCACTCTTTTTCCCTAAAAATGTTGGGCATTACATAAAAGAAAGCTGAACAGTTGCTGTGCTGTTTTCAGCCCCTTCCTTCTTTCATCAGCTCCCCGTTGGCCAGTGAGGTTGTCAATCACACAGAACCAAAGAGAATGGTAATCAGTGGAAAATGTGTGACCATCAGCTATCTGGTTGTAATTTTCTCAATAGAGCCTAGTAGATCTTTGGAGGAACAAGAACTAAACATGGATGCAGGCACTGGGATGGCAGCTTATTTTGAAAAAGTCCAGCAGAATGATTTGCTTCTTTTTTTGCTTGCAAATAGATATCTGAACTCTAACAAGAGATTCATTTCTGAAGGGTGTGGCTGGTCTGAAAAGCTTGTGGTTTTCTGTCTGCAGCTGATAGAAAAATCCCACATTTTTCTCCATGTATGTAAGCTGTAACCGACAATTCCACATTTAACTTTAATAGTTTAGCTAGAGATCAAATGATGTATTCTGTTGAGAGGCTCAATGCCTTCCGTTTTATCCAGCATTCAAAGATCTACAGAAGAAAACACAGCGTATTACTTAGATGTATCCTCGACAGTGCTTTTTAAACATGTCAATCTGCTTGTACTTATTCACATCCCTGGACAACCAGGATCTGCCGCAGACTAAAAAAAAAAAAAAAAAAAGCATCCAGTTTCTGGAAGTCTTGAGGTTTCATGCCAGTATTCTCCCTCTATTTAACCTCCACATTCTTTGACACAAATACTTTCAGCTACTGACCCAGAACAAGTATAGAGATAAGAAATTCTAATGTTTCTTACCTAATTTGATGCGTGTCTGTTCTGGGTTTGTAAAATTTACTCTTGGCTGTGTATAAATGGATTATCTTCTATTACTCATACCCATGTTAGCTGGCTTACTGGAACGCCACAATGCATAGTCTGAGTGATTGTTGGGGGAGTGGAGACTGGTTGCAGATGACATCATTTTCCCTTGTCTGGCCATCATGCTGATCCGCTGGCTTCAACGTTTTCTGATCACAAGACTGCAGATCAGATGTCCTAGTTTCACCCTGACCTCATTAGCATGATTATTCCAGGTTAGTGACTTTGAATTTTAACCACTTCCCGCCCAAGGACGTCATATGACGTCCTGGACTTTCAGTGGGGATATCTGAAAGATGCCTGTGTGTATATATATATATATATATATATATATATATATATATATATATATATATATAAATGAAAAAAGGTGGACTGCATGGCCTGTGTATTGAGTGCCATGAACAGGCAGTCTCCAACAGGCAGACTCCAACAGGCAGGCTCTAATCCAACAATTTCTTGCTCAATAGTTGAGCTGGCCATAGCTGATTCAAACCATGTATTGGCAATCTGAATGTACCCAAGTTGAACAACCAGCCTGCTGTATTTTACATGCGATTATCACTAACAGCTGTTATACCTGCTAGCAATAATTACTGTGTTTTCCTGGCTGAGACAGCGTCCCCCGCCCCCCACTGGTAGAACACTATGGCCCGGATTCACAATGCACTTACGCCGACGTATCTCCAGATACGCCGCGTAAGTACAAATATGCGCCGCCGTATCTGTACGCCGTACCCACAAACATAGATACGCCTAAAAATTTACTTCATCCGACCGACGTAACTTGCCTACGCCGGCGTAGAGTGGGCGCATATTTACGCTGGACGCATGTGGCTTTCCAATGGATTTTCTATTCAAATGAGGGAGATACGCCGTCTCACAAACGTACTTGCGCCTGGTGCATGATTTAAGCGATTTGCGTAAGGTTTACCTTCGGCGTAAAGTTATTCCCCATATTGGAGGCGCAACTCATGCAAAGGTATGGACCAGGGAACGAACGTCGTCAAATTTTACGTACTGTAGTTTACGTTGTACGTGAATAGGGCTGGGCGTAGGTTACGTTCACGCCGTAGGCAGTGATTCGACGTATCTTAGCCAGTTGTTTCGACGTGATTGTGAGCATGCGCACTGGGATGTGTCCAAAGCACGACGCATGCGCAGTTCGTTTTAAGTACTTGTGTGACGCTCGGACCATCATTTGCATGGGGTCACGCTTCATTTACATGTATCATGCCCACTTCCAGCCCACTTCCACCTACTTTGACTTAGGCCGGCTTACGCCGACGAATTTACGTTACGCCGGTGCAACGTTGGGAGCATTTGCTTTGTGAATTCCATGCTTCCCTCTCCGCACTGTGCCGGCATAGCCTAAAAGACATACGCTACGGCGGCATATATATGCGCCGATGTATGTGAATCCGGGCCAATGTATGTTTTGATAGGGGAATAGAGCAGATTTATTTTCTGCAACCCATGCTTTGCAAGAAAGAAATTTGCGCCATCTATGGCCGGTCTAAAGCCCCGTACACACGATCCGAATATCGTACGATGGAACGTACGACTTTTTTTGCTTAATTGTCGCAAGTAAAATGAAATAGGTTATTAAAGTCACGAAAATTCTCGTACGACAGAAAAAAATTATTGGAAGTGATGTCATGTGTTGTAATTAGGGATGAGCTTCGCGTTCGATACGAACGTATGTTCGACTCGAACATTGTCTGTTCGTACGTTAGATGAAATTCGAACAAAAACGGTCGTTCGCGCCAAATCCGAGCGATGCAAAATGGTCCATAATTCACTGCGGCATTGCGCGCTGATGATTGGCCAAGCATGCTGTATGTCCCGCATGCTTGGCCAATCACAGCGTACAAAAAACGAAGAGCCATAATTGGCCAAAGCCTGGGTCGCTGGAGTGCGGCGATCAGTCCCCGGAGCTGAAGAACGGGGAGAGCCGTGTGTAAACACGGCTTCCCCGTGCTTCACTGTGGCCGTAGCATCGATCACGTCATCCCTGTTATAGGGGGACGTGATCGATGACGTCACACCTACAGCCACTAGTATCGGTATCGGGACCGATGCCGAGTATTTGCGGGAGTACTTGCAAATACCCCCGATACTGAAATAGAATACTTCCCCCCCATATTGCAGCGATGCGTCCCTCATACCTTTTTAGATATGCTGACGCCGCCGCATACCGCCGTATCCCCCTGCACAATCGCATAGCACACATTACAAGCATTCATTCTGAATACTTGTAAATGGCCGTGTATTGACACTCCCCTTCTCCGGATTGGAGGGATCCCTCCAATCCCGAGCAAGGGGGAGTGTCTATGCACGAATCCGCATATAGACACTCCCCCTTGCGTGGGATTGGACGGATCCCTCCAATCCGGAGAAGGGGAGTTTTAATACACGGAGTGTGGCCATTTACACGTTTTTAGAATGAAAGCTTGTAATGCGCTACGCGATTGTGCAGGGGATACGGCGGTATGCGGCAGAGGCGGCATCAGCATATCTAAAAGGTATGAGGGACACATCGCTGCAATATGGGGGACATACATGGCTGCAATATGGGGGACATACATGGCTGCATATGTGTGGGACATTCATGGCTGCATATGTGGGGGACATACATGGCTGCATATGTGGGGGACATGCATGACTGCATATGTGGGGGACATACATGACTGCATATGTGGGGGACATACATGACTGCATATGTGGGGGACATACATGACTGCATATGTGGGGGACATACATGACTGCATATGTGGGGGGACATACATGACTGCATATGTGGGGGGACATACATGACTGCATATGTGGGGGGACATACATACATTTTTGTAAAAAAACGCTGATCGCCGCTATTAGTAGTAAAAATTTTTTTTTTATAAAAATGCAATAAAACTATCCCTTATTTTGTAAACGCTATAAATTTTGCGAAAACCAACCGATAAACGCCTATTGTAATTTTTTTTACCAAAAATAGGTAGAAGAATACGTATCGGCCTAAACTGAGGAAAAAAATGTTTATATATATTTTGGGGGGATATTTATTATAGCTCTATTTTTGTTTATAGAGCAAAAAATAAAAACCGCAGAAGTGATCAAATACCACCAAAAGAAAGCTCTATTTTGTGGGGAAAAAAGGACGCCAATTTTGTTTGGGAGTCATGTCGCACAACTGCGCAATTGTCAGTTAAAACGACACAGTGCCGAATCGCAAAAAGGGGCAAGGTCCTTTACCTGCATTTTGGTGAGGGTCTTAAGTGGTTGAATAAAAAAAATGAAAGATTCTTTTAAATATTGTAACTGCTGGGTGTCTTTAGTTTGCCTGTGAAAATGTCTTTGAGAACCCGGGTCTTGCCCGAGGGAACATGTATCAATGGAAAAAAAGTTTTAAAAACGGTTGTTTTTTCAGGAGTCCTGAAAAAACGACCGTTTTTAAAACTTTTTTTCCATTAATACATGTTCCCTCGGGCAAGACCCGGGTTTTTAAAGACGTTTTCACAGGCAAACTTTAGACACCCAGCACTGCAGGTACAATATTTTATAGGAATTTTTCATTTTTTTTTTTTAAACATTATTATGATGCTTAAATTTAAAAAAATAAAATACATAAAATTCCTTTAAATATTGTACCTGCTGGGTGTCTATAGCTTGCCTGTGAAAACGTCTTTGAGAACCCGGGTCTTGCCCGAGGGAACATGTATTAATGGAAAAAAAAGTTTTAAAAACGGTCACTGCTCCTGACCGTCCTGCTCCTGAAAAAACAACAGTTTTTTTAAACTTTTTTCCATTGATACATGTTCCCTGGGGCAAGAGACGTTTTCCAACAATAACTTAAATATTGGTTTTTAAAATGAGCGTTTTTGAATTCGAACGTTCGAGTCCCATAGACTTCAATAGGGTTCTAAATGTTCGCGCGAACGGTCGGTCTGTTTGACGGTTCTGGTGCGAACCGAACGCGGGTATGTTCGGCTCATCCCTAGTTGTAATGTATTTGTATTGTATTGTATTGTATTTGTATTGTATTTTCTGACGACACCTATACTGACTAAACGAAAATTGTACGATCTGGCATCGTACGAGGAACATTTTCATGCTTGTCCGATATAATAATATCGGATGAACTGTCATGATCGGCTCTCGAAAGTAGTGTACACACGATCCGAAAATTGTACGATTCTTTCTCGGACGATTATTTTCATCTGATATTCGGATCGTGTGTACGGGCCATTACTTTCTCTTCCTCAGGTGCTCTGCTAATTACTCTGAACAGGCACCCTCATTAAATACTACTTCCAAGTGGAAGAAAAAAATCCATTATCTCAATTGGACATCTCAGTGTTATGTGTATGAGACAATTTTGGTGCAGTTATTGTGATGGGAATATAACTGCATTTGGACAAAAAGTATTTTTTGACTGTTAGCTTCAGGCTTTTTTTTCTATGCTTTTTTTTTGTACTAATTATGTGTGGTTACTATGGGATATGGATGGTGGGCGGTTCTTGTGCTGCTGATTTATGGGTTTATATATTCTGTCCTGTATATAGATACTGTATGTCATTGTAGTTTTTTTAGACATATTTTTCCATTTTTATTATGTTCTGATTAAATCTGTTTAGCTAAACGATAACATTTCTATAAAATTTAGGGAACATTAAAACAAATAGTTTATTAATATTATAATAATAAATATAATGAATTGATGAACATCATTTTCAAGATGCCTAGCTAGACATCGAGATTTAGCTAAAGCCCAACACCATGTTTTTACAGCTTGCACATGTTTACTTTAAGCTTAGAAAAATAATACTTTAATGCAATTAGACTCAGGCACATTACATGAAATTCTCCCTGAGTTCCACATGGTACCAAGGATATTTAAACAATAGTATTATGATACGTTTAGCCTATAGATATTACCAAAATACAGGACATCTTCTGTTTCAGCCTTTGAAACATAATTATCTCATGCAAAAAGAACATTTTGAAAAAAAAGTAACACAAATGCTTTGCAAAAGCCAAAACCATCAAGATAGCTGTTTTATTGCTCCTTTATTTCTACTGGCACTAAATCTGAGAAAAGAAATAAAGCTAAGCAAAAACCTAGTAGGATACAAAAAAAACGAGGAATAAAAAGAAAGAGCTGGAGCTGTTAAGAGCAAAAGCAGATTTCATGGATTTTTACATTTTACAGGGGCCCACAGTTTTGTATTTAAAATCGAGGTTTCTAGCCTTACGGTATAAAACATTTATTGGTTGCATTTTCTGTTATATTTCTAAATCTAGCTAATACCCATAGAGGATGTGGTAAGTCATAGTTTGTTATAGAATAGAAAATATCTCAAATATAATATTATTACCATAATTATTACTTTAACTATTTTGTTAGTGATTAGCACAAAGAAAAATAAACTATTATGGTCATGGCTATAAAATGCTGTTTACGAATGTTTTCAAACAAGATTCTGGAAGATGGCCGCGGCTTGTGTTCGTGAACTGAAGCAAGTTTTTGTGACCTCTTCTGTTCGCGAAACCGAGTTGATTGTGAACCTTACCGAATTTACCTTATTTTCTGCCCCAATGGTCACCAGGACTCATAGAGAGGGTATCTCTCTCCTGTGGGGACCAATACAACAATAACAACCTGACACTCTAGTCAAAAAAATAATAATTTTGCTTTGGATACACTGATAGTAACGAGTGTATTTATAAAAAATAAAAAAATTGCAAAGCTATTTGCTCTTTGATGCTGCATGCACATTCATTCTGTGTGAAAGGTGGCTTTAATGCAGTGTTTTCCTGACTCACTATAATGTAATAGATGGAAGACACTCAACCTGGTGAGAAAATAGCCTAAAAACATTGTTTTATGGCCACATTCACACAGAATTAATGTACATGCATGCAATCGTTCTGCATTTTTTTTTTTTTTTATAAACCAACCACTTAATAATTAACATAAATTAATACTCCTAATAACTACAGTGGTACCTCGGTTAATAAACTTAATTAGTGAAACGACTGGTCGTGAACCAAATTGGTTGTGAACCGAGGAAAATGTACCCATAAGGTTCCATGTAAATCAGATTAATCCAGCACTTATGGGCACTGATTAAGTGGCACTGATGAGGAGGCACTAATAGGCCACACTTATGGGCACTGATAGGTGGTACTAATATGTGGCACATATGAGCACTGATAGGTGACACTGATAGGCAGCACTGATGGGCACTGATAGGCGGCACTAGTCGGCACCGAAAGGTGGCACTGGTGGGCACTGATAGGTGGCACTGGTAGGCGAGACTGATGGGCAACACTGATGGGCATTGATGGGCAACAGTAATGTCCATCACTGGTAGGCATTGACTGGCATTAGTAATGTATACTGATTGGTGGCACTTGTGGGCACTGGTGGGTACTGATTGCTGTCACTATTGGGCAGTGATTGCTGGCACTGGTGGGCAGTGATCACTGGTGGGCTTTGATCACTGGCACTGGTGGCACTATTGTAATCAGGGCACTGATAATCAGTGCCCTGATTACATGTGTACATGTCTCCTGTGAGGAGAAGCCACTGATCGGCTCTCCTCACCACACACTCTGTCAGTGTGAGGCGAAGAGCACCGATTACCGGCATCTCCATGTTTACATGTGACCAGCTGTGATTGGACACAGCCGATCACATGGTTAAAGAGCCGTGGCTCTTTACAGAGATCGGGGTCGCACCATGTCCTAGCAACATGGCGCAGCTGCCATTGCCATGCTGCATGCCTCCGCGGGCTCGCGAGAGTGGCCGTTCTGGGGCGAAATCATATGACGCCGTCCCAGAAGGAGAGCCGCACCGCTCCTCTGTCATTTGACGGTAGGCAGGCGGCAAGTGGTTATTACTTGTTTGAAACAATCTCAAACCCCAATTTAAATAATTCATCTAGGGGCCATTGTACATCCAGGAAAAGATCATTTGAGGGCACGATAAAAGTGTAGAATTCATATGAACTGTTTTTCCATGATTCCCAATCAAGTGGGCCCACACTCATGGTAGTCAGGGGGCAAAAAACCCTATCTGAGTAGACTGGTTCACCTAAGACTCTTATCTTGCACTGCTCTTTTCAATATGAACATGTCACAGCAGGGAAGATGGCCGCGGCTTGTGTTTGTGAACTGAATTTTTGTGACCTCTTCTATTCGCAAAACCAAGTTGTTTGTGAACAGAAGCATTCATGAACCCAAGTATCACTGTATAGTATTATCACTTTTACTACTTTCTGCCAATTTTGTGGACTAGTCACATTATATTAAAGTGGTTGTAAAGACAGAAGTTTTTTTTTTACCTGCGTGAAGGCTAAAAAACCTTCTGTATGCACCAGCCACCGCAATACCTACCTGAGCCCTATCTCGATCCAGTGATGTGGCTCCCACTACTGTCAATCGCCGCCAGTGAACCAATGAGGAGAGAGTGGGTGCAGAACCAAGCCACTTCTGTGTAAGAATGGACACACAAAGCGGCGGCTTCAGAGCAAACCCGCTCGGGGGCCCATAGCAAGCTAATTGCTTTGGGGGGCACTTGGCAGTTGTGAGGGGCCTGGAGCGCCGACAGGGGCCCCCGAGAAGAGGAGGATTGAGTCTGCTCTGTGCAAAACCACTGCACAGAGCAGGTAAGTATAACATGTTTGCAAATTTTAAAATAAATACATATATCTGCATTTACAATCACTTTAACAACAATAATATAAAATGATTTAATAACAGTGTATATCTTTGCCTTGGTCAAGAACCCCCAACCAACTGCAGTGGAAATTAAAAAATCAGGAATTTCCTATTATCGGATGACTGTAGTGAAAACAACTTAACTGAACTAAGATCAAGGGACCCACAGATAACTCTGCCTCTATTTGTTAGTGCTTATAGATCATTCTTAGAAGAAGATTTTTCTTTAATCTAATGTAATTTTCATGTTGTTCTTTGTTTCTTGAACCTCTAGTAGGCTTACAGCAATTGGGGGAAAGGAGGGGAAGGTGACATTTTACTAATTTTAAATTAATTTAATTAACACTTCAAAGCACAGTTTTATTTTAGCAGGTTATTTAATTGTAACCTAGTTGAATTGTTATTTCACAAAATAGTTGTGGCTTATAGTTATTCTTTGGGTCCTTTCACTGTATAGGGACAGCTGAAAGCAAGTCAGATTCAGTTACTTTCTATAGTTGCATTTTTTTAATTGTATATATATATATAATAATTTACTAGACATGTGCATTCATTTTCGTTGGAATGCATTTTCGTCCGAAAATCTGTTTTTTTCGTTATCGTTTTAACAAAGCATAACGAAAGTGCAAGAAACAAAAACCGAAAGATCTGACATAAAAAATGCTTTATTTTCGTTTTCGTTGCGGTAAAAATTCGATATAGAGAGATTTGACATTATAGGGAAAAGATTCGACATCATAGAGAAAAGATTCGACATTATAGAGAAAAGATTTGACATTATAGAGAAAAGATTCGACACTATAGAAATAATAGATTCGACATTACAGAGAATAGATTTCGATTTATGAGAAAATAGATTCGACATTATAGAGAATAGATTCGACATTATTACTAGTCATACAACATTAGAATTCTAGTAGGCGGCATATTCGAACGGAAATGTACGATTCAATATAAATATTCGACGTTCCGTCGAATATTCTTTTGACCATTCGACAGAAACCAAGTATTATTTGATTTTTGGACGAAAGCTATTCCCCAACGAAAAAAGAAATAAATCAAAACGATTTTCGGGAGTAACTAAATCAATTTATTTTCCAAACGAAAACGAAAAAACGAAACAAAATATTCCAGTCTGCACATGTCTATAAATTACTATAAAAAAACAAAACTAATTGAATACATATAGAATTATTTACTAATGATGAATATGGAGCAGCAATAATGTATGCCTTTTGCATGTGCTTGGGGTTCAATCTTAAAGCCCAACTCCAGGCAGATAAAACAATTATTCCTTGCCATGGGGGAACTGCATGGATTAATTTCTTATTTTACTGTTTTACTTACTATATCCTCTGCTCCCCTGCAGGCTGCACTCCCCCACGATCTGGAGGTGGACTGTCCACCTTGCTCTGGTCTTGATAACATTAGCACTCTAAACTGCTTGAGCATGGAGTTACAGAAACTGCTGGCTCCGGTTTAGCTCTGGTTTGAGTGGAGGATTGGTTAAGTAATTCTTCCTTTGTTGTTTCCCTAGACATAAGCAACAGAAAACACTTGCAGTACAGACACAACCTTACTGCAAGAGATACTTTTTTAGTTGCCCAGAGTTGGGCTTTAATGGTCAATGCTTTTTATCAGTGCCAACTCCTGGCCAGTCCTGTGAACTAACTACTTTGACAAAATAGTCTTTACTGAAACACCAAAAGTGTCTGATAGCTTTCTGATCATTTTTGTCACTTTGGGTGAGAGAAGTTATTATGACTAAAGCCCAGCCAGATCCTTTTCATTTAAACTGTATTGACCTAGTTCCAAAACTCTTTATTAAAAGAATGGAAACCGTGAGCTGCGTAATTATATATGAAATAATACATAACAGGAATTTTGTGAGTAATATTAAACTTGAAAGAATATTTAATGAAATATTTCAGCAGACCATCAAACCTGATGACAAATGATATACTTATTATAATCAAAATATGGTCTATATTCAATTCTTCACTGAGATGAAACTATGCTGGTTACATTTTGAGGGACAAGAAGATATTAAATTGCACTTCTCAAGTTTTCCCTCCTGATTTCCTGCCCTTTTCGTAATCAGAAACAAAGTTTCAATTGAAAAACAATTTTAAAGAAAAAAAATCAGATGTGGAAGTTTATATTAAACAAATTCATCATTTAAAACCAAGTCCATCCAAAATCAATATGCAGCTATTACGTAGATACTGACAAGGTGGGTCACAATATCATTCCTATCTACACCATGGGATGGCTCACTCCACCTACTCCATTCTCTATCATATCAAATATATAAAAAAGCCAAGATAGAGAGCGAGACTCCTTTATTGTGGTGGTGGTGGTGGAAGGTGGTCAGGACTAGGAATTTGTTCAAGATTGATCACTACAACAAACTAGGAGGTCATAGATGGCCTAGTAATCAAAAGCAATGCCTGGGTATCCCTATCCTTACATCTCTAGTTTAGCACGATCACATACTCCCAAATATGTGTGTATATTCGACTTGTATTTATAGAATAATGCAACTCAATGCATTTGTTTTACTATGGTTTTTACTATGTTTTTGTATTATGTATTTTTTTGTATTAACCCATTTTTAGCAAAACACAATGATAAGGACTTTTTTGTGCAATGGAACTTCCTCGCCCATAGGTTTGCTAGCTACAAAAATTAAAACGGTTTTGCTTTTACCTTAGAATATATCTATCTATTATATCTAGTACAGGCAGTCCCCTAGTTATGAACAAGCTAAGGACTGTTGTTTTGTTCTTGAGTCAACTTTGTTTGTAAGATGGAACAGTACCTTTTTTAAGTGTAACTCCAGCCAGGTGCTTCTGGCTGTGAAATGTGGGGTGTTCCGGGCGCTTCTGGGCATGCTGTCCTATATGTGGGGCATGCAGTACAGGTAGTACTGCAGTGTGGGCTGTGTCCCATTCTGCAAGATGGCTACTCTGCGATTGCAGTGTAGAGCGCAAGCTGCCGGCAGTGACGTCATGCCACCTCCATTCGTAAGTAGGAGTCGTTTGTAAATCGGATTTTCGTAACTCAGGGACTGCCTTTACTCTGTATAATAGTTTTAAAGTGATTGTAAAGGCAGAAGGCTTTTTTTTATCTTAATGCATTCTATGCATTCTGTGTGCAGCAGCCCCCCTAATACTTACCTGAGCCCCCTCTCTACCCAGCGATGTCCACGAGTGCCTCAGCTGTCCGGAACTCTCCCTCTTGATTGGCCAAGACACAGCACTGGCGCATTGGCGCATACTGCTGTCAATCTTACTCGGTTAGCCAATCAGAAGATAGAGGGGGCAGGGCTGAACCGCAGCTCCCTGTTTGAATGCATACACGGAGCTGCAGCTTAGCTCGGGTGCCCCCATAGCAAGCTACTTTCTGTGAGGGCACTTAATAGGAGGGAGGGGTTAGGAGAACAGAAGAGTGACACGAGAAGCGGGGCAGGACTGTGGCTTGGACAAAGCAGGTCAAAGTGTCCAAAACGGAATGTATTGTAAATTGTTTACAAAAAGTCTCCAGTAAGAACAAATATTAACACAAGACTAAACTTTAGGTTAAAAAAAAAAATATATATTCTATTCAAGTATGTATTCTTAACTCAGAAAAGTATTTTCTATTGCTCTCAGCCTCCTCCAGATCTCCAAATCCATTTTTTTCCCACTGTGGTCCAAATTCCTGTTAGCGGGTGGCTATGTTTATTCCCCAATGCCCCTAGGAACCTAGCTACCCTCTCTTGCTTACTTCTGAGATGGACTATGGATTATGGACTATAGAGTGTATAGTATGCATAGAGACTACAAATAACATGCACTGCTTGTTTCAAACAAACGGAAGTGAGGGGGGAAAAGGAGATGTTCAAAAGCTCATGGGGGCCATTGTAAGGAGGCAGAAAAACACAGTAAGAAACTATTTAATGAGAAATGGATTACAGGGCCATTAAGTAGTGGGTGTGTATGGATAATATTTGGAGAACAAGGATATCGTTTAAGATTCCTAATTAAAACGAGAAAATAATGATATCATAACATAAAAGTTGAGAAATTGGGCAAATTAGGTTTTCTAACAATGGTCTTTCATTTAATTAATTACATACTTGCTCCTTGAAGTCCATTTAATATCAAAGTCCATTTGTTTATTTTAGCAAAATTTCACACACTTATTCCTGGAAAGACAAGGAACTCCTAAGTGTCTGTAGATCCAGTGAAGCATACTTCAATAACAAATATATCGAAATACTACATTCGTTTATTGCTTAAAACAAAGCGCCACCTGCCTAGACAGGAAGTTCCATTTTAAAACAACAGCTGGCTCATTAAACCAGAGAGCAAAGAAAACCTTCTTAACATTTAAAGACACATCAGGGTACAATTAAAAATAAGGAATATGTAGCTCTGAAAAAAAAAAAAAAAACGAAATGTACATCTGGGAGAGCAACACGTTCTGTAACTCTAGGCTCAAATATCATAGACTGGAACAAGACAACTTTTGGAATTCCAGCTGATGTTGAATTATACATTCCGTAATGTTTGTCTTACTAGTTGCTGTTTGTTTAAAGGGATTCTTCCATTAAATGTAATTATTACTTTAGGTGGTAGTAGGTGTCACTAAGTATCAGTAAATGGGGTATGCATAGTTTTTAAAGTGTTATTTTATTTTTTAACTTTGATTTAAGCTGAAACCAGCTGACAATAATGAAATCTCCAATTAGGAGGGATGCAAAAAATAAAATAAAAAAATAAACAATCTATCAGTACAGTACAAATCTATCAGTACAGTGGGGAAAGGTTAGAAACTTGGCCGATTTTGTATTAGTGTGGTTGCATATTTTACTGATAAAAAAGCAGGCAGAGGATTAATTTCCTAGTTTAGTGGCTTGTGTACAGATTGCTGTGTGAATGCCCCTATACTGTCCCTATTCCGGACTTTTTAGAGCAGTGTCCTCATTTGTGTCCCTCCTGCAGTGCCCCCTCTCTGTTTCTCTCCTGTAGTTTCCTCTCTATGTGTCCCTCCTTATTTGTCTTTGTGTCCTTTCAGAATTGCCCCCTCTCTGTGCCCCTCCAGAAGTGTCCACTCTATGCGTCCCTCAGCAGAACAGTAGTGCCTCCACTCTGTGTCTCTCCTGCAGTGTCCACTCTCTTTGTCCCTCAATCAGCGCCCCCCCCCTCTGTGTGTTCCTCCTGCAGTGTCCCCTTTCTGTGTGTCCCTCCAGCAAGTAGCAATGTCCCCTCTCTGTGTCCCTCCAGCAGTGTCCCCTCTCTGTCTCCCTCCAACAGTGCTCCCTCTTTTTATCCCTCCAGCCGTGCCCCCTCTGTGCATCCCCTAAATGTCCCTCAAGCACTGACTCTCCCTCTGTCCCTCCAGCACGACCCCCTTTCTTTGTGCTTTCTGTATTGCCTCTCTCCATGTCCATCCAACACTGTCCCCTCTCTGTGTCTCTTCATCAGTGCCATCTTTCCATGTCCCTCCAGCATTGCCTCCTCTCTGTGTCCCTCAAACACTCCCCCCTCTCTGTATCCCTCTAGTAGTGCCTTCTCTTTGTGTCGCTCCGACAGTGCCCTCTCTGTCTGTCCCTTGAGTAGTGCCTAATTTTTGTGGTCCTCCAGTAGTTTTTGCTCTCATCGTCTAGCAGCAGTGCCCTCCCTCTGTGCCCTTCTAGTAGTGCCTCTACTCAGTGTCCCTAAATCAGTGCCCCTCTATGGGTCCCTCCAGTAGTGCCCCTCCAGAAGTGTCTGTGTTCTGTATGCCCCCAGCAATGCCCTCTCTTTATATCACTCCAGTAGTGTCCCCTCTTTGTATCCCTCCAGCAGTGCCCCATCTCTGGGTCCCTCCAGTAGTGGCCCATTATGTGTCCCTCCAGCAGTGCCCCTTTTCTGTGTCCCTTCAGCAGTATCTGTGTTCTGTATCCCTCCAGCAGTGCTCTTTATATCCCTCCAGTAGTATCCCCTCTTTGTATCCCTCCAGCAATGCCATCTCTTTATACCCCTCGAGTAGTGTCCCCTCTTTGAAGCAGTAGTTTTCGCTCTCATCGTCCCTCAGCAGTGCCCTCTCTCTGTGCCCCTTTAGTGCCTTTACTCGGTGTCCCTCCAGCAGTGCCCCGTATCTGGGTCCCTCCAGTATAGCCCCTCTATGTGTCCCTCCAGCAGTGGCCCTTTTCTGTGTCCCTTCAGCTGTATATGTGTTCTGTATCCCTCCAGCAGTGCTCTTCATATCCCTCTAGTAGTCTCCCCTCTTTGTATCCCTCCAGCAATGCCCTTTCTTTCTATCCCTCGAGTAGTGTATCCTCTTTGTATCCCTCCAGCAGTGCCCCATCTCTGGGTCCCCCCAGTAGTACCCTTGTTATGTGTCTCTACAGTGGTATTTACTCGTTGTGTCCCTCCAGTAGTGTCCCTGATCCATGGTTCTCAAGTACTGGCTCTGCTCTGCGTCCGACCAGCAGTTTTCTTACTATGTGACCATTCAAAAAATGATTTTCATTGATTTTGCTTATTATTTCCCTCAGTGCAGAAAAAAGAAGAGGGAATTGACTATAACTACCATATGATCTCTTGATTGTGTTTTCTTATTTACCAATTATGTTATTCCTTAAAACAAATTTTCTGTAAATGGATAAGAAAATGAATATACATTAGTGGATGACATTATGTCGACAGAGCTGTAATTGCATTTGTATCATTTTACAGTCATTGTTGTAAGCATACTGTTGGCCGTAAAGTTGCAATGTGCTTCAAATTAAAACATTCTTCACTAAATCTCTTAATAGGGGCCAAGCAATCCGTATGTTTAAAGTAATTTCTTCAAAATAGAAAATGGATTAATGTTTTCACAACCAAGTACTGGATCTGCATTGCGAAGGCAAACTTTACAAGGCATGACTTTGGATACTACCGTACAGCCTATAGGCACACTGCCAACTCACGTAAAGAATTGGCTATATAAATCCCTGCTTTAAACTAAAAGTTTCATTCATATGGAATTACTCTTAAGAAGATAATGTCATTTTCCTCCCAGCTTAGCCTGTCTCATAGATCCAATTGTGGTTAGAACTATTTTGTTTTAGCTTACAGAGTCAAAGCAGCTCTGATCTTGATTAATATGGCGTTAGTGCGACAGTGTAAATGAGGTGCATGCATTGTATTTTGATGTACCTGGCAATGTGATATCATGCACAGCTCTATAGCAATAGTTTTGGGAGTTTCATAGAAATAATGAGGCCCAGTTTAAGTTGTGTATCAAGCGCCTGCCATTTCGTAATGCAGTGATGATTAAGTCCACTGAGGATCACTACCGTCTCTAGGGTGTAAACAGATCAAAGTTGAGCTTTGGTGCAGAAAGACTTACATTATCTCAGGTTAGGTTTTTTAAAGCTGAACCACAGATAAACAGCTAAATATGTATACTAGAGCTGTTCTAATTGCCAAAGAATTTTTATTTATCAAGTCCTGAGATGTAGATACCTAGGCTTGTAACCTACCTTTTATTCTGCTGCAGTTAAAGCGGAGTTCCACCCAAAAGTGAAACTTCCGCTTTAAGCACTCCTCACCCCCTTACGTGCCAGATTTGGCATGTAATTTTTTTTTAGAGGGGCATTGGGGGCTCCGGTAGGAGTGGGACTTCCTGTCCCACTTCCTCCTACTGCCCAGGGAACACCTAGGTGACTCCTCCTCTCGCCTTAGATGACCCCTCCATTTAGGCGAGATTGCCTGTCCACTCATAGAGCGCAGCGCGACTCGTGCATGCACAGTGAGTGCCTGGCCTTGAACCTGAAATCTGTCACGGCCTGGTGCCCACAATGTGAATGGAGGCGCCGGCGGAAAGGGGGGAGAGGAGCAACACTCTGGGTGGCCGCATCTCTGGACCGTGGAGCAGGTAAGTGCCTGTTTGTAGCTGCTGACTTTTAATAAACATAAAAAGGCTGGAACTCTGCTTTAAGTAATAAAATTAGGCCACCTTCACACCCCCAGACAGCAAATAGACTGTGAAGGAACCCCAAGTACATATGCATATTATGCATATAACATACCATTATTGGATACTAGCGCTGCCTCTCCCACTTCCAGTCTATTGCTGCTAAACAAGGCTTACAACCCACCACATTTGCATTTTTGGGGAGGGGGAAACAGTACCCCCCTGGTCGATAGTGGGCAGCCTGGGCTTCTGCGGGGGCTTCCCCTGCTCGGCGGCAGCTTCCCCTGCTCTCCACGGGAATCATAGTGGCTTCTGTTCTTTCCTCCTCCTTGGCGGCAAATTGGGTCTCTTATCGTTTCGGCCAATCGGAAAACGGGTCTCAGACCTGCTTCTGATTGGCCGCATTGAGGATCAGTGTTTCAATAGTGAATATTCATTCACACAATTAACCCCTTGATTGCGCTAAACTGGTAACCTGTAGAAAATTTTACCTATGGAGATATTTAAGTACAGTAGTTTGGCGCCATTCCACAAGCGTGTGCGATTTTAAAGCATGACACATTGGGTATTTATTTAGTCGGTGCAACAACATCTTTCATATTTTACAAAAAATTGGGCTATAAATTGTGCTTTGTTCTTTTTTAAATCATTAAAGTGTATTTTTACAAAAAGATTGCTTTGAGAAATCTGTGCAAATACCGTATGACATATAAAATTGTAATGACCTCTATTTAATTCAGTCTGAGCCTTTGCTAAAAAAAAATATATATATGTTTAGGGGTTCTACGTAATTTTCTAGCAAAAAAAACAGTTTTTCACATATATGAAAGATGTTTCAGAATTGGCACGGTAAGCAAGTGGGTAAACTACCAGCCCCATCAGTCCACCATGCAATGAAGATGAACAAAGGCAGCCATATTTGAAAACTTTGGCTGCCTCCATCAATACACTGGAGAAAAAAGCATAGACATGAAAGGACAGAAAGTGTTATTTGTGGTAAAAAAAAAAGGCAAAAAAAAATGCAGCCACTACATCTAATGCCACGTACACACGACCGTTTTACGGGTTGTAAAAAATAAAATAAAAATTTAATGTCATTAAAAACGATCGTGTGTGGGCTCCAAAGCATTTTTCACAATGTAAAAAATGGGCATTAAAAATGTCGAACATGCTCTAATTTTTTACGTCGTAAAAAATGGTTGTGTATGGGCTTTAACCACGTGAAAAAAAATGCGC
Organism: Rana kukunoris; assembly: GCA_029574335.1. Lineage (NCBI taxonomy): Eukaryota > Metazoa > Chordata > Amphibia > Anura > Ranidae > Rana > Rana kukunoris. Next base: position 556,122,501 of record CM056050.1, on the reverse strand, counting down.
ATGTTCAGAAGCAAGTTAAGAGACGGGAGTGCTCATTCTGGTAAAACTAGAGTTCGTAATGGAGTAAGCACATTCATCACGCTGTAACAGACTGAAAAGCGCAAATCGTCTTTCACTAACACGAAATCGGTGGCGCCATCCGAATGGAACTTCCCCTTTATAGTGCCGTTGTTCGTGTTGTACGTCACCACGCTTTACTAGAGCATTTTTGTTTCACAAAAATGTGTAGGCAAGGCCATTTTAACGATTGGGTTGAAAAAAACATAGTTTTTTTTTAGACCATTAAAACATAATTTTTTACAACCCGAAAACGGTCGTGTGTACGCGGCATAACGACTAGTAACCTGCAATATATAAAGTCTTTGGCTTGCTTTTGCATATTTTTTAAGGTATGAGTTGCAGAGCTAGATGACCATATGATATTTTGCTACTGGGCCAATCATATAAAGCTATGGCCATGGCTATACCATAATAAGCTTTGACATATCCTTGTCAGCTCAGAGATGTACAGAATCCCTGTAAAATTTCTTATATCATTATCAGCGGCAGCATAGAAAAATCTCTACCTTAAGTTACAAAGTTTGCTTTGAAGGATTTTATCCTTATCAGAAATATTCCTTTCTGTCAGAGTTAGCTTCCCGGGGTCTTCCAGGAAACAGGAAAACTAAATCAAAGTTTATCTAAATCCATCACTGTAACATTTTCCATCACTGAGCTATAACCAGCGATAGGGACTTTTTATCATTTTGCCCATGACACAGCGGCTCACATATCGGAGACTTATTCCATCTCAGAGGCGCTGTTAGCTTATAGAGTTTCTATAGTTATATTTAGACTATTTCATGTTCTAAAAATTCAATAATGTCTAAAAACGAGGAACAAAGATTAATTGACGATATCCGTTGCCAAGAATGTGAAACGTGTAGCTGTCAAATTTGAAGTGAAATTGCAGCACTGGAGAACAGACTACATATTGAGATCACTGTCTGTACAGTATCTTCATGTTGACAATGACAAATAATTAACAGTGAATACTCAACCATTGAAGTGTGTTTTTACTTTTGTGGCCAAATCAGGATAATACCTGCTTTTAATTTTTTACATGCTACCTGCTCCTGGGCACTCTAGCAAGGAAAAATCCTAGATAGATACTTTGTTTATGAGGGGATGGGCAGTAGTGTTTGCCATAATTAAGCCTTTCTGTACTGTGCAGGAAGATCTTCATTATCAATTGAAACTAGATATGAAGACTGTCTATACTAATAAGGGGTTATAAGTGTGGTGGCTGGGATTCTTGTATAATATGGTAATAACTACAGACTTGGGACATGCGTGTGGGAGATTTCATTCATTTCATAGCCGAAGATCCCCTCTGCTCATTGCGAGGGGAATATCTCATAAACCTTATTTTGCAGCACTGCCTTAAAGGAGTTGTAAAGGAAAACTATTTTTTTGGCTGAAATGACTGTTTACAGGGTATAGAGACATAATAGTTAACGGATTCCTTTTAAAAATGATTAAAAATAGATAAAAATCAATCATATAATGTGCCTACAGTTCTAGTTTTGTTTTTTTGCTGTTGTTTCCTGTCTCTCTGATTTACAGAGCCAGAGAGCCAATAGAGGGCAGTGATGGTTTGTAAAACTAAACTGGATTGGTGCTGAGTGATTAGTGACCACAGTGAGAAAGCTCCCAGTACTGTGGTTATCAGGAAACAAACAACCAGGAAGTGTCCAGCACAGAGAGGAATTACAGCAACATCAAAGCAAAAATGAACAATGAGGACATGAAAACAGCACTGCAGTAAGGTAAAGGAAGCTATTTAGCTAAAAAAAAAAAAATTCCTTTAGTGACCCTTTAACCCTCTTGGGAATGGAGTTCACCAGAGCTTCACAGATTTGCCACTGGAGTCCTCTTCCACTCCTCCAGGATGACATCACAGAGCTTGTGGATGTTAGAGACCTTGCGCTCCTCCACCTTCCGTTTGAGGATGCCCCACAGATGCTCAGTAGGGTTTAGGTCTGGAGACATGCTTGGCCAGTCCATCACCTTTACCCTTAGCTTCTTTAGCAAGGCAATGGTAGTTTTGGAGGTGTATTTGTGGTAGTTATCATGATGGAATACTGCCCTGTGGCCCAGTCTCTGAAGGGAGGGGATCATGCTCTGCTTCAGTGTGTCACAGTACATGTTGGCATTCATGGTTCCCTCAATGAACTGTAGCTCCCCAGTGCCGACAGAACTCATGCAGACCATGAAACTTCCACCACCATGCTTGACTGTAGGCAAGAAACCCTTCTCTTTGTACTCCTCACCTGGTTGCCGTCACACACGCTTGACACCATCTGAACCAAAAAAAGTTTATCTTGGTCTCATTAGACCACAGGACATGGTCCAAATAACCATGTCCTTAGTCTGCTTGTCTTCAGCAAACTATGGGCTTTCTTGTGCATGATCTTTAGAAGAGGCTTCCTTCTGGGAAGACAGCCATGCAGACCAATTTCATGCAGTGTGCAGCATATGGTTTGAGCATTGACAGGCTGACCCCCATCCCTTCAACCTCTGCAGCAATGCTGGCAGCACTCATACGTCTATTTCCCAAAGACAACCTCTGGATATGACGCTGAGCACATTCACTCAACTTCTTTGGTCGACACGGTGAGGCCTGTTCTGAGTGGGACCTGTCCTGTTAAACCTCTGTATGGTCTTGGCCACCTTGCTACAGCTCATTTAAGGGTCTTGACAATCTTCTTATAGCCTAGGCCATATTTATGAAGAGCAACAATTCTTTTTTTTTAGATCCTCTGAGAGTTCTTTGCTATGAGGTGCAATGTTGAACTTCCAGTGATCAGTATGAGAGAGTGAGAGTGATAGCACCAAATTTAACACACCTGCTCCCCATTCACACCTGAGACCTTGTAACACTAACAAGTCACAGGACACAAGGGAGGGAAAATGGCTAATTGGGCCCAATTTGGAAATTTTCACTTAGGGGTGTACTTAATTGTTGCCAGCAGTTTAGACATTAATGGCTGTGTGTTGAGTTATTTTGAGGGGACAGCAAATTTACACAATTTATACAAGCTGTACACTCACTACTTTACATTGTAGCAAAGTGTAATTTCTTCAGTGTTGTCACATGAAAAGATATAATAAAATATTTACAAAAATGTGAGGGGTTTACCCAGTTTTGTGAGATATTGTAAGTATGTAGATATGTTTTGATATAAGCAGCGCTGACACTGATAAAGACTGGGGCAGCATTATGAGTCAATTAGGATCCGCTGTCGTGTACATGTGCATGCGCTGTAGATCCTGAGAGCATGAGAGCAGAAAAAGAAGCTAGCTAATTTTTCAGCATGCCACTTTTATTTCATTATCCAATCGTCAGCCTGGTGCTATGCTTTGACTTGACGTGTTATGCCGTGTACACATGGTCAGATGGATATTTTCCATCTGTTTTTTCGTGTGTAGCCCCATCAGAGTGTTTTCATTGGATGAATTCTATTGGACTTTAGATATAGAACATGTTCTATTTTTCTCTGATGGAATTCCGTCGGAATTCCGATGTGATTTGGCCAGGCAAAAGCACGATCGTGTGCACAAGGCATTAGGCATGTATTTATAAAAAAAAAAATCATAACAATTCATCCATTAAAAGAGCATGTATATTAGTTGTGTGTAAATGGTGCAAAGAATACATGTTATTGGGCTATTTCTTGTGTTGGTTAAATGTTTTGCATGGATTTAAAATGGAAATAAGGCATTTGGCCACAAGATGGTGCTAAGCCTCGTAGGAAATGTTATTAGGCTAGTTCTTGTGTTGGTTAAATGTTTTCCATGGATTCAAATTGGAAAATAATGCATTTAGTCACAGGATGGTGCTAATTTGGAAATTTTATTAGGCTATTTCTTGTGCTGATTGAATGTCTTGCATGGTTTTAAATGGGAAAAAAAGTGCATTTAACCACAAGATGGTGCTAAGTATCTTAGGAAATGTTATTAGGCTATGTCAAGAAGGGCAAGCCAGTATGCAAGATGGCTGTAGCGGCGCGTTGGTGCGCGCGGGTGCTATCATGCGTGGTAGTGGTGCATTCGCTCCTACTGATACGCGCATGCACAGTAGCGGGCGCGCGTGTGCTGACGGCTCTTGGCGCCAAATAGGGCTATTTAAAGGGACCTGGGCTCCTTGCTGTTCGATCTACAGTGTTCCTGAGACCCACCTGCTACCTGTTTAATCTGTCTGCTTACCCGTTTCTGAGACCCGGCTTGTTCCTGATTTCTCCTGCCCGCGGCCTGCCTAGACCCCGGCTTGTTTGACCACACTTCTGCTACTTTCTCTGGACGCCCACCCCTTACTTACCTGGCCTGAACCACGACTCTGCCTCTGCTTTGGAATCTGTACCTGATCCACCTGCCTGTGTTTGACCCAGCCTGCCTGGACTTGCTTGTGTCCTGTACTACAGAAAACCTTCCAGCTTCCTGCATCTCTGCCTCAAGCTTTTCTGCTGTTCCTGTCATCTACTGCACTCCTGGCATCTCTACAGAGTTTCCTGAAGTTCAGCTCAGTCTTTACAACATCGTTCCTGCCAAGCACTTGTGCGACTCTGCACTCGCAAGCTCCCTGTCTGCACTATCAGAGGTTCCAGAGTCAGAGGTGTAAAAGAAGCCACTCCCTGCATATCGGGCTCTACCATCAGGTACGTGACAGACTATTTCTTGTGCTGGTTGAATATTTTGCATGGATTTAAACAGGACAATAATGCATTTGGCCACAAGATGGTGCTAAGTATCTTAGGAAATTTTATTGGGCCTTTTCTTGTGCTGGTTGAATATTTTGCATGGATTTAAACAGGACAATAATGCATTAGGTCACAAGATGGTGCTAAGTTTCTTAGGAAGTGGTATTAGGCTATTTCTTGTGTTTTGCATAGATTTAAATGGGAAAAAAATGCATTTGGTGGGAAAAAAATGCATTTGGCCACAAGATGGGGCTAAGTATCTTAGAAAATGTTATTAGGCTATTTATTGTGTTGGTCAAATGATTTGCATGGATTTAAACTAGAAAATAATGCATTTGGCCACAAGATGGTGCTAAGTATCTTAGAAAATATTTATGATACTTAGCGCCATCTAGTGGTCAAATGCTGTATTTCCCATTTTAAATTCATTAAAAAACACTTAACGTGCACAGGAAATAGCCTAATACGTTTGTGTTTTGCCCTATTCACCCATAACTAATATAAATGCACTTTCATTGGACAAATAGATATGCAATTTTTTTTGTATAAATACACTCCTCCTATACTGTTAAGTACAGACCTCAAGCCCACACAAAATGACACAAAAAGAATCTCACATAGAATTTCTTGAATTTACCCAATGCACACCTCTATATACTTGATACGGTATATCTTGTATTCATTCTCCTTTAACAGAAAGCAATGTTTTCAGAGACATATCCACTCTTTTTTTAACCCAAAGGTACAAAGACGTCCTTTAGCTCCAGTTTAGGAAATTCACCAAGCTACAAAAGAAAATAAGACCTGCATGACTTCAGCAAATGCTTGTACAGATCAATCCCTTTTTCTCTGTTGGTGCCAGCAGAATCAATCTTAAAAGACATGCAACATCCCAGCCTTAATCTCAGCACATTCTTGCGTAAAGCTGCTGTGTTGACTTTCATATATTTTAAGAAAAAAGAAAAGAAGAATGGATTCAGATTTCTTTAATGTTCTGTTCAGGTTCCTTGGGGTAAATATCCCACAAAATGTCATGACTTGTACTGTATTCACCCACACAGCACTTCCTGCTGTGAAAAACTTCCAGGGTTCATACTGAAAAGAAATTTCTCTCCGTCCCTTCTTGTATATGTTATGTTCAAGTGGACATGTCTAGGGTTGTAATTAGAAAGTCTGATTCTCCAGACACAAGTAAATAATGATTAGATTAGAATATTATTGGTGGTGTCTGGTGGTGGTCAGTTAACATGAAAATAGGAAAAAAAAAATGTATTAACATATTATACTCTTTTTGTAATAAATACATTTATTTTTTACTATATTTATATATTGTTATTGGTCACTTTTAAAATCCACTTTTAGAATATTATTACTCACAAGTGTCTGGTGGTGGTCAATTAACATCTAAATACATTTTGTATTTATTTTTTATATATATTATACTCTTTTTGTAGTTACGGTAATACATTTATTTTTTACTATTCCATTATCTCAGGAGTTTTTTTTTTTTACATGAATAAATGTAGACAAAGAGCAAATTTTCTGCTGCAGGCACTAAATCCCCAAGCCCCAAGAGTCGGCTTCTATAGTCGGCAGCCACTTAGGACTCTTTCACACGTCCGTTCAGTTCGTCCGTTTTTTGGACGTCCGTTAATGGACCTCAATGCTTCCCTATGGGTTAGCGTCCGTTAGCGGATGAGCATCCGCTAACGTCCGTTAACATCCGTCTGCGGTAAGCTCCGTTTTTTTGGACGGAAGAAAACCCTATTTTTCTTTCGTCAAAAAAACGGAACTGACGAAAAACGGACGTTAGCGGATGATCCGTTTACCATCCGATCCGCTAACGTCAGTTTTTCATCAAAATATGTAAAAAAAATAAAAAAGTTCTAAAAAAAAAAAAAAAAAAACGGATGAAAAAACGGATGAAAAAAACTGATGAAAAACAGACGGAAAACGGAACGGAAACGGATGTAAACGGACGGAAAACGGACGAAAAACGGATGAAAAAACGGATCAACTGAAGGGGGAAAAAACTGATCTAAAAAACTGAACGGACGTGTGAAAGAGCCCTAACATAGGGGGAGATTTACTAAAACTGGTGCAGCTGTGTATGGTAGCCAATCAGCTTCTAACTTCAGGTTGTTCAATTAAAGGAGAAGTCCAGCCTGAGCTTTTTAGGCTGGGCTTCTTATCTGGGTCACAGGAGTACAATTAATTTTGCACTCCCGTGACCCATTTTCAGCAGAGAAAAATGAAGATGAAAATTGAAATCCACTCTCCGCTGACGTCACTGCCATCAGTCAAGGCAGCGCATCATCCTGACTTCCAAGTTGGGATTTGTCAGCTGCCTTGATTGATGGCAGTCTCAGTGAGCCCCTGAGACGACCTCTCCCCGCTCCTCCAAGGCTCATTGCTCCAATGAGCGCTGAGAAGTAGAGCATAAGCAAGGCTGACTGACAGTCAGCAGCTCTCAGCTTGGGGAGGAGTGAGAACCAAGCCACCTGCATTCTCAGTGCAGATGCTGCATCCACCAAGGTAAGTATAACTAGCAAAAAAAAAAATAACCATACTTCTCTTTTAAGCTTTTGAAATAAAACCTGGAAGCTGATTGGTTTCTTAGCAGAGCTGCACCAGATTTTGCACTCTTCCGCTTTAGTAAATAACCCCCATAGTCTCTACAAAGGCTCCTAAAAAAGAAGGAAAAGGAACTGCTCACCATATTAACCGATTGCCAATCGCCTCATGTAGGAGTACAGCGGCAGAGTCCTATTCCGGATCACATTTTTGGTATGTGACTTAGCACCTCCAGGTAGGGGCAGAACGCGTGCCAGCTGTGCTATTATTTGTCATAGCACAAGCCAATCAGGGTGTGCCGGCCAATGATTGACCACTTTGCTGATTGGCAAAGAGGAAGACAAAACAGAGCTCTGTTCGGTGAACTTGCGGGACGTTAGGAAAAGTCATGCAAGCAGCATCTTAGGGGTGGTTTGGCTCCCAAAATGCCCCAGCCTCGCTTTGGAAGCACCGCAACACAGGCGCCTGTAACCCCTTCTTCGGCTGCTAGCACTTAAACAGCGGTAAGGCGCCACTAAAACGAGCGGTGCTTTACCGCTAACACACGGGCAGATAGTATGGCTTTCGGACCAAAGTCATGCAGGACCCTTTTTTTGGCCCGCACCAGAATTGGTTTGCATGGGTGTTTACATGCATGCGATCCGATTCCTGTCCGAATTGACAGGTTGCACTGCGATATGCGAACCGGTCTGGGGGCGTTACTAACTGTGTATTGACACTCCCAGTGGTTCGCATAAAGGCAGTGTGAACTGCCTGTGAGTCGGATGTTATCTGGGGATCCGCAGTGGATTCGCAGGGTTTCCCGCATCACACCATTGTGAACCAAGCCTCAGGCCGCGTACACACGGCCGAGAACCTCGACGGGCGGTACACATCGTTCCGCCCGTCGAGGTTCTCGGCCGGCCGTCCGTCAGAATCGGCGACCAGCCCGTCGGGAAAGGCGACCAGCTATTCATCCTGACGGGCCGTCGAGCAAATAGAGAACCTGCTCTCTATTTGCTCGACGGGTTTCCTGACGGGCGGGGCTCGCCGAATCCGTACACACGGCCGAGGTTCTCGGCAGAATGAGGATCCCAGCGAGGTTCTCGCTGGTTTCTGCCGAGAACCTCGGCCGTGTGTACGGGGCTTTACCCTCTTAGAACACAAGGTTTAAAATAGTTGTTTCTTGGTCTGTAATATTCAAGCAGCTTATCCTATTTTTTTATAGGAAATAGCCATATGCCAAAAACTGCCTGTTAGTCCTGCCAGAAATCCTGTGAGTTTTAAATTACTGTACTCTGTACATTTCCCTATGTTAAAAAAAGGGAGGTTGTTAAAGGATGTTCTGAACTCCTAACTACTTATATGCACAATTGAAAAACAAGTTCAGATTAATTTGTTAAGTTAATCATTTCATTGCATCATAATTATTATGTTAGAATGATTTTATTTTTTTCAGAATGTATTACCTATATTTGGATTAATTTTGTATATTAATTGTTCCGAATCGTTTTGTATTTTCTGAACTTACTTCGGATGTTTGGCTTTATTAATTTTAACGGGTTAATTTGTTGTTTCGGGAGATTACTTATGCACTCAAATGGGTTGAGTTTTGGAATCCATCGATTTTTTGAATGATAATATAACAAATAGAACAAAATGTATTTCTGATTCATTTGTTATGTTATGATCCAGAGATCCTGAAGGATCCACCTTCACCCAACCTAAACACAATAAGTAGGAATTATTATCTTATTTAACTTTTATACCTTACTTTTGTTTATTGCAATATGTTTCAATTTCATATGTAGTGAATGTTTTATAATAATGAAAAATGTTAATGCAACATAAAAACAAAATTGATTAGAATTAATTTGGATTATTCATTATGTTATGTTATTTTGGAGGCTTCAAACATTAACAAAAGGCCCAAATGATCACACCATGTCATTCAAATGAAATGAATGAATACAAATGCATTTTTTGTTTCTTTATAATCTATTTTGGATTCATTGAAATTCGTTACTATTGCGATTCTGTGAATCTCTGAATATTTTTTTTTATTTGGATTTGTAACAAAACCAGTCACACATGTCTACTACTAACACTTCCCGTCTTTGGTTGTCCCTAGAAGAGGAATTTTGTCACTGGCAGGATCAACACTTGAAAATAAGACCTTGTTCATATGGGCATATTGAAAAATATTCCTGTGCGTGGGCCATGTTTTGCCACATGGGGATGCGCAGGTGTTCCATGCATCCCTGTGCAGGAAGTCCCATTGCATACTGTCTGCATTCAGGGCTATACATCTACACCTGCACCCACAAAGATGACAAATTGGGAGAAGTGACATCCATGCAGCCTCTGCGTCCCAGGTAACATGAATTTGACTGCATGTGTGGGGATGCACAGAACTAGTAAAAACATAAACAACAATACTTCTCTTTTAAGCTTTGGAAATGAAACCTGGAGGCTGATTGGTTTCTTTGTAGAGCTGCACCAGATTTTGCACCCTTCCGCTTTAGCTTTAGTGATTTAGCACCTCCAGGTGGGGGACACACACGTGCCAGCTGTGCTGTGATTTGTCACAGCACAAGCCAATCAGGGCGTGCCAGCCAATGATTGACCCACGGCACCTGCTGATTGGGGATGCACAGAATATCTGTGCATCCCCAAGAAGGCAAAAATGGTCCTCACATGGGTGTACGCTGCAGTATGCCTATGTAAATTAGGCATAGTAGGAATAAAAAAAAAAAAAAGAAAACAAATGCAACCACTACATCTAAGGGCCAGTAATCTTTTATATGTCACATTTTTGTTCTTGGGTTTACATATGCTTTAAGAGCCTCTACAAACACAACTGAACCATAAATAAGTACTATTTGCAAGTTTATTTCACCACTATGCTCATTGACATCAAGTTTGTCAGACACGTAGAGTTTAACTTTACCTTTACAGTATCATACAGAACACATTACTGTAAGCTATCAGTTCTGTATAAACTTTATAAATATATAGCCCTGTAACGGGAACTCAAATATGTAGAGGCAGAAGAGTAGTGCAGGACTCGGGAGCATAAAAGCCTCTCTGTACATCAAAGCTTTAAACAAAGTAAAGGCAGAGAGTGAGCAGTATGTTATAGAATCTGTCATGTTCTGATGTGAAAAGGTGGGAAGGCCAGAGGAATGTGATAAAATTCCTTAATGGAGATGTTGATAGATTTATGGAATGTTGGAGAAAAGAAGGTTGGAAGTTTAAAGCATTTAGAAGTAAAAGTAATGTTTAACAGGACCGGAAAAGATGTATTCGTTTACGAATGAATGAAATATATTTTGTATTGTGAAGGAAAGTTTTCAAGAAACAATCCCTGGAGTTCGTAAGAAGAGTGCTGTAGAGACATTCCTTAGAATTGTATTGTGCCTCCACACTACAAATTTTGTTGCCTGCGACAGATTCATGTTCCTGATGGAAAAAGGTAGATTCATTATCACATCGTAGTGGTGCAGCACTATGCACACTGGACACTCTATCGTCAGTGAAAATTCAACCCCGAGCTGCACAGTATCATTGGTTCCTAGGATGTTGTTGGTTGTGCATCCAACAACGTCCCGACAACCAATGATCCATCACCTGCCCCTTTAGCTACTGCCCTAGATATTCCCCAGCCAACAGCCAAATGTAAAGCCAACATCCCTGGCCCATTGGTTTAAAATTAGCTGTCAGCCAGTGAATCATCCAGCAGGTAGATGAATGCATCTTGGGGCATGTCTTTGGTTGCTAGGATGGTGGCTATCACCAGCATCCTAGCAACCAGCGAGTTCTGAGATGGAAGCTGTTAGTCAAAATGGGAAACTTCTCAATGCAAACATGCCCTGCTTTTTACTACACAGTGTCACCACTCTGAACACTGGCCTGTTTCTGTAGGCCAACATAGAGTTGGTCTCGAAGTATAACTGCAGTAAATCTAAAGTTCCTTTTGTGCAGTGGAGCTGCACTCACACTAGAAGGGTGTCTAGGAGACATTTAACGCATTTTACTTACCCAATCCTCTGCTCCTCCAAAAGTCTGTGCTCCCTTGCATTGGTCTTGATGATGTCCAAGGGCCTTAGATCACTATACCACTGCAGGGGAGAAACATTGAGGAGCAACGCGTTGGGTAAGTGATTTTCCAAATCTCCTAAACCTAAATTAGCATTTAACCCTTGCAGTATGGACACAGCCCCACTGAAAGCATTACATTTTAGTTTTACTGGAGTTCAATTATAATTACCTCCAGTTTCATATTTACGAATTGGTGGTTATTCTTTTTGAATATGTCACAGCCAGAACAACATATTGTGAAAGTGGCGCACATGGGAACTACCTGAATTTGTCACACGTGAGAATGGTCCTTAAAAGTGTCCTAAATACCTATTTCAAATGAACTTCCTGGCAAACTATGAGATCTACTGCAGCTTCCTAAGTTGGAAAAAGCTTTACTGATGGCCATAGTGGAAGCTGCACATCATCCTCCTGTGATGTTCGGGCACCTATTAAATTAAATCTCCCATAACTTGTTTCACCTGCTTTTACAGCTGGAATCAAGATGTGGAATTTCAGCCATAGAGGGGTGATGATGGGCATACTTGAGCTTGAGTGGATGGGAAAGAATCTCACATATACCAGCAGCACTGTACATAGGAGTGGGGGCAGCACTATGATGATTCTCAGAATAAGTAACAACAATGGAAACAAATCCAGGGTTCTATTTACCAGAATAGTCACCTTACTAATGGCAATACATCCATTGCAGTCTTAGGGAAGAACCAAGTCTATAATGTGAAGAGCTGATGAAAATAAAAATGTCAATAGTTTAGCTGGGTGCTGCCCTTCCCCAACTATGCTAGCCTAGGTATCATTAGCTACAAGCCAGTATTGGTGATGTTTTCAAATCTCAACCCTTTGGCCACCACCAAAAAAACAACCAATTATGCAGTGTCTAGCCTTTGCCCTGGTCAGCTGAGTCACAGACGAGCCATTAATTTAAAGGAATGGATTGCCTAGCTACCTTCTGTGTGTTGGAGAAGAGGGCTAACAATTCTGTGAAAGGAGAGATACGGTTTGATTTTATTATTTTTATTTTTTTCATTGGTATATGCAACCAATGACACTGCCTAGTTCCCCATGTCTGTCGTTTGCTTATTAGCCTTCAAAACATCCAGAAATGAAACACAGGAATTACCAAGCTACTCCCTCCAGCCCCCAGCCTCCTAACCTCCCAGCCTCCCATAGATTTCTGTAACATTTCAGACAGACAGACTTCGAGCTTCAAGAAAGAAGTGTGAAACTGTTCATGAGCCAAAACCAGGCAGATTCGCTCATCCCTAACCTTGTCCTCCAGTAAGTGCACACACTGGCTCAAGGTGATGTAGAGGGAAAGTTCAGAAATTGCTAGTCAGAGCCTTTGGGCTCATTCCCTACTACAACTCCTTGATGGTCTGTTACCAGGTTGGCTGGTCTCAGTGACCAATAGGATGTTGTAATAGGTATCTAAAGTGAGTGCGGGTAAATTAAAAATATCCTTTGAGAAGTGCAAAATGCAAATCCAATATGCAACAGTTGACAACAAAAAATGGAATGCCCCGTATATACGCTTGGGATTTCCAACGGGAAAAAGTCAGTCGGGTTCTCTTTTTTTGCCGGCGGGTTTGGCAGTTTTCCTCTCCAAAAAACTGCGAGGGAGCATACACACAACCGGGATTACCGGCCAAAGGCTGTCCTTGCAGTTTTCCCGTCGGAAAACCCGGTCGTGTGTACAAGGCATAAATTGAGTTTATTCTATATAAATTAGCAAAAAGGGTTGTCATGGGATGCCATGCTTTGTACATAGTATACTTTTTACCATCATAATAAGTAAGCCAGAAAGTTTGGGAAAATGTTTCACTCCCTTAGTATAATGAACACATCTTTGTTATATTGGACACAGCAATGTTATTGACACTGATACCCCTTCTTGAGATAACTGAAATTGCAAGCCTAGCTTTAGTTTTAGTACAGGATCTCAGCAAACCCTGCATTTAAGCTCCTATTCAGGTTATAGAGATTAAACGGAGATCTTGCTGATATCTCCCTTACCTTCTCACTGTTGTCAACACTTTTACTCAGATGTAAAAAGCGAGCCATCAACACAAAGAAATACTCACATGAAAGCGAGCAAATAATTCCCACTCTTACCTCCAAACCACTAACTAGTTCCAGGTATTTTAAATTGTTAGGCATCATCTAAATAGACTTGAGCTTGAGTTTCTATATGTGTGTATAACCATAATGGTTATGCTTACTCATATATTTGTCTTGAAATGTTTGCATTATTTAATGTTAACATACTTCTTTACACCATACACAACACAGGGCACTTGTGGAACATTTATATCTATTGTATATTTTGGAGAGTATTTCCTGCTTTTGTAATACTGCATATATGGTGCTAGCAGCAAATCAATATACTGTAATATAAAAAAAAACTAATGCAAATAATGCAAATAAACATACATACAAACATACATATAGGATAGAAATGAGGAGGGCATGCTTGTGGCATGTTTCCTCATACTGTATTCCAGTCAAATATACTATACTATACATACACTAGATTCATTCTTATACTGTATTACAGCACATATTTGAAAAAGAGGAAATATTGGCTTGACCACTGGAAATCTTCTGCTTTTGAAAAAGGTAGCCATATGGAGAGACACTATTTTGAAGAATGGCAGCCCTGAGGATATATTTCTTTTGGGAAAGACAGCCCTGGAGACAAACTAGACTCAAAACAGGGAATAGTGAGGCTTCCTTATAAGGTATGCATTGTAGATAAGAACCAATCTGAGGCGCTGCAGGTGAACACCCATGAAAAATGTATGGCATGTAGAGACTGTCACATGGAAAGAGAGGGTCCCTGGTAGAGACTGTTATGTGTTAATAGACAGCCCTGGAGAAATACTATCCTAGAAAGTTAACTTTCTTGAAAGGGGGAGACTGCATTAGACAGACTTTGTCATGAAGAAAGAGAGCCCCTAAAAAGAGACTATGATACGGAAATAGACATCCCTGTACATGAAAAAGAACCAGCCAATGTGTAAAGAGACTGTCTTGTTGAAAGACAAACAATATTAGACAAAGCCTCCCATGTCAAAAGATATAATCATTGGACAAGACTGCCATGTGGAGATAGGTGGCTCAGGAGACATATTACATGGAAAGATCTTGCCATATGGAGAAACATGCAGGAAAGTTTGTCTTTTTGAACAAGAGAGAATGCCATGTGGAAAGAGCCTACCATCGGCGAGAAAGTGTCCTGAAGAAAGCATACTATTAGAGAAACACTTTAGAGTTGATATGTAGAGGGGGCCTGGGCCAAGTGCTGAGATGCAGTATCATGTGTCTCTCCTTTGATGACAATATGTTCGTAAAAAATGATCACAAAAGTAGCAATAAGGAGCACTAGTCAGGACACGAATAATTGTAGATCCCCTCTAGGATCTGACAGAAGAACTAGTGTGTTTGGTATTATTTAGGGGCTGATATTATCTCCTGTGAGCTGCTAAGCCTCAATCTGCAAAATTTACAGCATTGTATCAAATGAACGAAGGCCTACACAGTATACTACAATGTTGTAAATACCAGGGTTTCCTCTAATTTCTAGTCCAACTCACGAGATCACACAAATCTACAGTCATGTGATGAGGTACTGTGGAGTGTGAAGTGCCCCAATTAAAGCTTTGTGTGTTTATATTGCCCCCCATACATTCAGTAGCTAATTATTGCACACATACACAATGCATGCACTTTCGTTAATGTTATTGCAGGAAATAAATTCCATTTCTCATTCCAGTTAAGCCAAAGATACATTAGTTATAAACAAATCTGTCTTTTATTTACAGAAGGTCTTTCCTTTCCATTACTCATGTTCTTAATGTATTATTACTGCAATCACGCTCCTTACATTTACATGAACATGTTGAATGTTGGCATACTAGTGGGGTAAAAGGGTAAACTTTATTATTATTGGGAAGTCATAAATAAAGTTTTATGCCAGCTTGCGCTTGTTTAAACATAAACATGCCACAAGACTCATTTGTAAAAAAAAAAAAAAATGGCATTTTTATTTATACATATCATGAGACTACATTTTCCAGTTTACAGAACCTGTGTCCATAGAGGGAAAAATATCTCCCCAAAAAATGACAGTTTGAAATTAAAAAACTTTGGGAAGAGTTCTTACTTACTGTAACTCCTTCCATGAGTCATCGACCTTCAATTTGGTTAAACTGATCTACATGTAAGCAGCTACTTGAACTAAGGTTATCTAGCAGAGGAGTTGGAGTTCTGTGCAGTTCACAAAAAGCCTGGTGGTGGGGTGTATTGCCCACTACCGCGTTCTTTTTTTTAAAGGGTCCATTCCAAATGAATGACACCACATACCACATGTCACGTGACAGTAGCCTGTAAACACCAGCCAACACCTGGTATTTAAGTTGGTATGGAATGAGACCAGGATCTCATTAATGTTGCAGCAGCACAGAAAATACTGAAAGGTCCCCTTGCATGGAAAGTGCATGAAATGGAAAGAAACATAAATACCATAATGAAAGGAAAATAAACATTTAAAATGCATTTTGAAAAGCTTGATATACTCAATATTTTGAATTTGATGAAATGTGTTATATGACTTGTATGAATTGTGGTTCATTTTAGATTCAAGGAGATGACTTGACCGAGGAACAGCTTGACCTGGCTACCTTCTACCCTTTCCCAAATCTGAGAGGTGGCTTCACTGATCAAATACGAAGCTCAAGAAGCAGAAGGGGGTGTGTGAAAACTGTTTTGCACATACAGGTGCATCTAAAAAAAATAGAATTTTATCAAAAAGTTAATTTATTTCAGTAATTCAATATAAAAAGTGAAACTCATATATTATATAGATTTATTACACACATAGTGATATATTTCAAGCATTTCTTTCTTTTAATTTTGATGATTATGGCTTTGCTCTAGAATTTCCTGGTAGGGGGCTGTGCTGGCTTTGGACTTAGAAACATAGTGGACCAACACCTCTGCTGACTAGCTTTATGGAGATGCTGATTTCATTTTCCAGCAGGACTTGACACCTGCCCAAACTGCCAAACATGTCAATACCTGGTTTAATGATCATGATATCACTGTGCTTGATTGACCAGCAAACTCGCCTGACCTAAACTCCATAGAAAATCTGTGCTTAATTGTCAAGAGTAAGATTAGAGATGCCACCAGACCCTACATTGCAGATGAGCCTAAGGCCTCTATCAAAGCAACCTGGGCTTCCATAACACCTCAACATGCCGCATTAATGCAGTAATTCATGCAAAAGGAGCCCCGACCAAGTATTGAGTGCATACTATTCATGGACATACTTTTCAGTAAGCCAACATCTCTGTATTAAAAATCTTTTTTTTTTTTTATTGGTCTTATGTAATATTAAAATTTTCAGAGATAAATTATGAATTTCGGGTTTTCACTAGCTATAAAAAGGGCAGGGGCGGACTGACCATTGGGACTCTCGGGCACTGCCCGAGGGCCCCATGCCACTTGGGGGCCCCATCAGGGTTGCCAGGCTCAATAAAACCAGGGAAAGTATGTAAAAATCTGTTTTTTTTACATCTGTCCCTGATATGTCCGAAACCGACATGCTTTTGATGTGAAATGCCTGAGATTGTAGCTGCCCTGCCTCTGCACTGCCTCCTAGCGTGGTGGCCATCTGTAAGCCTGGGGGCCACATAATCTTCTATTGCCACGGGGGCCCCATGAGTTGTCAGTCTGCCCCTGAAAAAGGGTAAACTTTATTATTATTGGGAAGTCATAAATAAAGTTATAAGCCATAGTCATCAAAATTACAAGAAATACATGCTTGAAATATATCACTCTGTGTGCAATGAATCTATAAAATATTTGAGTTTCACTTTTTGAATTGAATCACTGAAATAAATTAACTTGATAATATATTTTTTTTTTTAAGATGCACCTGTAATTTCTGCTGCCTATGGGCCAGATTCAGGTAGATGAGAGTATCTTTCCTCTGGAGTAACGCTTCTCATTTACGTTACTCTGAAGACCCTTTCGGCGCAAGTACTGTTATTCACATAGCAGTTGCGCGTAAACTTGCGCCAGAGTAACGATAATGCGCTGGCGTAACCCGACGCAAAGGGAAGTGGGTGTGATCATATGTAAATGATGGGCGGAGCCCAGCGCAGAGGCTTACGTTCAGCGCATCAACCACGGAGCATGCGCAGTGAGTGAGGCTCCACTCGCCCCCTTTGTGCGCATGCTCACAACTTCCGTCGGCACCACTTCACGGGAAACGTCAGCGCAATGCCTTCCGTTGGGCGTTTAAATGCGCCCGTAGAAGCGCCATTCCGGCACTAAAGTATATCCTGCTCCCCCTCCCCGCAGTGATGTTACTTTTGTTCTGAGATGGCTGCTCCCGTTCCCCGCAAACACACAGGAGAAAGCTGAACTTTAATGGCCAGGAGCTGTCAGCCGTCATCTCGGCTATGGAGACCTATGATGTCTTCCTCCATGGCTGTAAAATTTGACAGACAAGCATGGACAGAGGTGTTGTCCTGCAAGTGGGGGTGCTCAGCTAGCTCTTATCGTCGGTAACGCTGCTGTAGCTGCTCTCCTGCTGACCTGTGACCGTCTGGAGTAAAGATAAAGCAGCCTTTTGTAGAAATAACTTTGCGCCGGACGGACGAGGTACGCGCGGCGCATGTAGCCAGCGTATGGTGCTAATCCGTTCGTGAATTGGGAAAAATCCCTCATTTGCATATTTGCAGGGGAAATCAATAGGCGCGACTGATGCGCCCAGCGAAATTAAGCGCTGACGATACTCTGGCGTCGGAACATTCCGCCGGTCGCAAATGACCCGTTATTGGGCGCATCTAGTTTGGTGGGTACGGGCACATAGAAACGACGGCGCATCATCACAGTTACGCGGCGCATATCGAAATACTCCAGCGCAAGTGTTCCTGAATCTGGCCCTATATCTTTGGTTCTGGTGATATTCGAAATGCAATTTTTTTGCGTATGCTATTTTTATAATAATTGCTTTATTTTGTTAAGGCTGTGACATGTTTACTAGAAACTCAAACAAAAATCCAACTATATTCTATTAATGCTACCCATAGTCTAGCTATGTGGTTCATTGAATGACAGCACAGACAATAATAATACTCAGCCAAGTGTAGAAACTTCAAGCAACCAATCAAACATTATATATTATTGGCTTACAGCAGTCATATGCAAAGTATATGTCTTTTCTAAACCAGACCAGTCATACCTTACATCTTACTCAAGTTTGTGGCCATCAAATATACAAACCCATAATAAGATGTTCTGAAAAAATCTATGTCTCTGAATGGAACAAACAACAAGAATGTGATGACTTTTTCAGAAAAGCCCCAATGAAGCCTCAAGGAGCTAAGAAAAACACAAATGTTGTCTTTTAAGCATTTCAGGAAACAGGAGGTAAGGAAATGCTTTTCCTCTGTTCTTGTATTTGAAAGTTAAAACCCAATACATCTGTCAGCACTGTCTTAGATTCCGTGATATTCTAGATAGGAAACACTGAATGCAGTCACACTATACTGTACAGCTTTCAAGGTCAAGCATTTATGAATATATGATATTTGCTTTTCCTAATGTTTAATTTTGCTAAGAATTACAAGACTTATTTTCAAACATATGTAATGAGAATCGCTGCCATACAATAAAATATAAGAAAAAGTTGTGTTAAAAATGTTTCCTAGGCTCTGTACATGCAATTGGGCAAAGATTCTGCTCTTGTCAATACACTGGAGCAGGCACAAGAACATCACAGCAGACGTAGCAATTTTCTGCGGTGTTTGACAGTCTTAGATTGTACAGTGACAATTATCTCTTGACAAGTCTACTGTTCTAGTATTGAGGAAGTTTGATACAATCAAAAGGAAATGGATCATTCACAGATGAATTAGTGGGGTACACTGCAGCTTTGTTTGGTATTTGCTTCACACGTGAGCTTTTTTCATAACTCTTAAGCAATTGTGGCATCAATCCTATATCATGACCTGGTGTTGGTCTATTAACATTTATAAAAACATCTTTGCTTTAACATTATATATAGAACTTTAGACTGTGATTCAGTAAATATGTATTTAAATTTAGTATTTCACTCTATCTGGCTGGATATTTCTGCATAAATGAATTGTTTATTTTCTGATTTATCTTTGTGGGCTTGATGGAACTGTGATTGGGTTCTGGCCACCTGCCTTAACCTATAGAGCGCTCAAGATAATTAGTTGGAGACCAGATAACTGCAACCATATTAGCCACAAACTATGGGGTTGATTTACTAAAACCGGAGAATGCGATATCTGGTTCAGCTCTGCATAGAAACCAATCAGCTTCCAGATTTTTTTTTGATAACTTTTTCTGAAACTTTTTGTTTTTTTGTTTACAAGCTTAAATGTTTATTTTTTCGCTAGCAAATTATTTCAACCCCTAAACATATATTTTTTTTCCTTTTTAGAAGAGACCCTAGAGCAGTGTTTTTCAACTCCAGTCCTCAAGGCACACCAACAGGTCAAGTTTTCAGGATTTCCCTCAGATGAAATGGCTGTGGTGATTACTAAGGCATTGAAACTGATCAAATCACCTGTGCAAAATAATGGAAAGCCTGAAAACATGACCTGTTGGTGTGCCTTGAGGACTGGAGTTGAAAAACACTGCCCTAGAGTATATGTGTCAAACACAAGGCCCATGGGCCAAATCTGGCCCGCCAGGTCATTTCATGTGGCCGTCGCACCCAAATCGTGTTTTCAGCCATAAGTGAGAGGTTGTCAGGCTGTGAAAGAGAGCTGAACCCTGTACACTATGCATAGCATACTCCTAAACCCTGCATTCTGCATGTAGTGCACTCCTCAACCATGCAGTCTGTTTACAGTGCACTCCTGAACTCTGCACACTGTATGTACCGCACTCCGAAACTGCTCCTTATACATAGCGCACCCCTGAACCCAGGACTCGGTAAGTAGAGCACCACTGAACTCCGTACATAACACACTCCTGGTATTTATTGCCCATTTAAGTTTCACCCACTGTTCAATTTGGCCACAATCACTGTTCGATGCAGGGAGAGAAACAAAAAACCTGGATACATTTATGTAGTCTTACAGATTCAACTGGCCCCTTGAGGCCAATCAGAATGCTGATGTGGTCAGCAATTAAATTAAGTTTGATACACCTGGCCTAGAGAATAAAATGTTGCAATTTTTTATGTCACACTGTATTTGCGCAGAGGTCTTTCAAACAAATTTTTTGGGGGAAAAATACATTTGAATGAAGAATAAAAAAAAATAAAAAAATTAGCCCAATTTTTTTTGTATAATGTGAAAGGAGTAAATAGATACCTAACATGTCATGCTTTAAAATAATTGTGCACCCTCTTGGAGTGGCGACAAACTACGGTACTAAAAAATCTCCATAGGTGATGCTTTAAACATTTTTACAGGTTACCTGTTTAGTTACAGAGGAGATCTAGCACTAGAATTGTTGCTCTCACTCTAGCGATCGTGGCAATACCTTGCATGTGTGGTTTGAACACAGTTTGCACATGCAAGCGCGAATTACGTATACATTCGCTTCTGCATGCAAGCACAAAGGGATGGGGCTCTTTATTGTTATTTACTTTTTTTTAACTGTAAATTCTTGTTATGGTAGTATGCGCTTTCTCTATACATCTGAAGACTCCATATTCATTCTTTTGATACATAAAGTTTAAGTTTATATTCTCAAGGTTTAACAAAGAAGAATGGATTATAAAAGAACAATATTGATCGTTAAAGTGAATAAACATTGTCAATAGAATCATCAAGTACATGCAAAAGGCACAGTTTAAATTCTGACAACGTGAATTTTTTTGAGGTGCTTTGGAAGCGCTGCCCATTTATTTAAATGAGCAGGAGTGTTTTTGAAGCATTTTATTACAGCGCTCCAAACCTGCCCCAAAGATGCTGCTTGCAGGACTTTTTCTAACGTACCACAAGCGCACGCCCCAAATTTGAAAGCACTCATGCAAATGAAAGGGATGCAGTTTTCAGGTGCTATTTCTAGAGCTAAAACGCCTAAAAACTGCCTCAGTGTAAAAGGGGTCTTATAGGGCAGTGTTAACTTTACAAAAACATAACCAGGAGTAGAAGGACAGTAGTTATAGCTGTAGCTGTAATAGCCTACAAAGATTACAAGTGTCTAACTAAGGAAATTAGATTAAAGCAGATTTTCAGCCCGCCATCCCTACCAAAAAAATGTAAAGTCAGCAGCTACAAATAATGTAGCTGCTGACTTTTACTTTTAGGACACTTACCTGTCTGGGTATCCAACATGTTCTCCTCCACTAAGCAGATTTTTGAATCGGCTCTCGGATGCTGCTACTTTCTCAATAGGCCAGCTGCAGCAAATGCTGTGCTGAACTCAGCAGGAAGTGGGAGCGGGTACCTGTCAAAATCAGGTACCTGCTCTCCAGGGGTCAAGTCCTGGGGAAAAAAGTGTGGGAACTCCCACCCAAGATCCACTCCCCCACCAAAAAAAAAAAAAAAATTATACGCTCATATGCATAATTACTAAACCACAAGTTCTTTCTAAATCCCGCGATAACTTGCGACAGACCTCCCCAATGTCTCCTGGGAACAATGACAAAAGCTCCCAGGAGACCTTGCGGCATCGAGGAAGTGAAGGAATACCCGCACACTACCCGATGAATCCATATACAGGAAGCGGCCAGTAACATAAAGGATTACTAAGGTTTGCCTGCCCCTGACAGTGACTCGAGCTGGGCATCACCGCTTAGTGAAGAATTAGTGAGTTTCTGCTGTGAAAAAAGTGCAGGAACTCCGTTCCCACGCGTTCCCGCAGGACTTGAGCCCTGCTGCTCTCCCCACAAGGTGCCAAATATGGCATCGGAGGGTGGAGGAGGCAGACAAGTGGAGCTTCCCATTTTGGGTGGAGCTCCACTTTACGGTGCATAGTAGGGATTGGAAGAAAAATTTAAGAAAGAAAGATACAGAACAATGTGAATGCTTCTACAACATCAACACCATTAAAATGTATGTAGAATAATTTGTTAGGAGAATTGGCTTCTTGAATTGGAGATCTACATATCCCAATTTTTTTCATTGAGCCATTGAACCATTTTAATATGAAAGCATGATTCCACGAGAAGAGTGCATTTCAGAGGTGACAGGGTGCATCTCCTAGGATGCCATTAGTAATATGAATGATTTAGATAACAATTAATGTATATACTTGGGCCGATAGGATGGTGTGGTGATCCATAAGTGTGAGGGCTTTATCTGAGAGTTGGTTGTTTAGAAGTTTAGCATAGAGTTTGAGGTCTCATGCCGCGTACACACGATCGGTCAAAACGTTGAGAATAGTCTAATGGACCGTTTTTAATCGGTCAAAACCGATCGTGTGTGGGCGCCATCGGTTATTTAACCATCGGTTAAAAAAAGCCAACTTGTTTTAAATTTAACTGATGGATTCCTAACCGATAGAACAAAACCGATCGTTAGTAGGCACGACCATCGGTTAAAATTTCCACGCATGCTCATAATCAAATCGACGCATGCTTGGAAGCATTGAACTTGGTGTGTAGGCATGACTGAACATCAGTCAGCTTCATCAGGTAACCTATGAAAACGGTCCATCAGACCGTTGTCATCGGATGGACCGATCGTGTGTACGCGGCATCAGTTCAGTAGGGAAATGTACAGAAGCTACTTTCCTTAGAAGTTTAACAATAGTAGCTCTAATCCAATCTAATGCATTTAATCAAGGAAATGCAGGAGAGTTTCAGTGGTTGTTTGGGTAGTGTTAGCATCCCCATTTGGTTCAAAGAAGTAGCTGGAATACTCACTAAACATATCAGCAGTTTTCTTGAGGGTTTGTTATTTTCCCTCTACCATCAGAATGGTAAAAAAAATAAAAAATAGATTTGGCTTGACAGGCTTTGACTTGGCTGAGCAAGAGTTTTTTGACTTTATTCAGTTTCATTATTAACTGGTTTTATACCTAAATATGTTTATATATATATATATATATATATATATATATATATATATATTACAATTAAACCTGAATTCCAGGTAAGCACTATGTTTTTGATCTTGCGGACCCGCCAGAGATTTTGTAATTCTATACAGCTCACCACAAAGCCTCCTGCTGTATATAATTCCTCGGGTGTCTAAATGAATGACACCACAATACACCACACAAGTTGTCATGCAGCTTTGACCTTTTTTGCTCTCTATGTTTCTTTTATTCAACAGTACCTACAGTATATAACATTTTCAGGATCAAAAGAGAATTAGGGTAACAAAAGGAATAGGAAATCTTGGATGACAGATTTTTTTTCCACGAGGTTGGTGTTTGAAGATGTCTGATGTTGACATAAATGCATGCTCATAAGATAATTTAAACCTGAAAGATTCCCTAAGGTCCATTATGCTTTTATATAATCAAATGTAGCAATAACCTCTATCGGAGCCGTTGTATTTTATGGATCTTTTTATCCCTTCTACTGACCCATAGTTGCACCAAAACACTTACCAACCCATCAACACACACTAGCAGTCATTCTCTTTTTTGCAGATTTTATTTGCTGAAATTTCCCTCAACTATGTAGTATGTGCTTATTGGACTTGAGGGGGGGACGTATATATTGGTCTATATGCCCAGACGAGCCAGTCTGCTGACGTATATACAGTAGTTGTGAAGTGGTCGCCAAGTGGTTAAATAAACAGAGCTCTTTTTCATCTTTCTTCCCCAGGCAGCAGGCCTGAGAAGCATGAACTAGTCCTTTATTAGGAGATATAATCTCCCCACGCAGAATGTATGATAAAGAATCAAGTAACTCTGGACTCACACTGTCCTAACCAGCAGACCTGGGAAGCAAAACTGGACCCTACTACTTTCCAAAGCCTGGAAAGAAAGGACCCTACTAGAAGGTCTCCTCAAATATTTATCCCTTTCCCCAGATCACATAACTGGCATAAATCTCTCAGTAATTGGAATTGTACAGAATAAATGTTCATACCTCACAGCATTGTAGATTTGCATTCTAACTGCTGGAGAACCCTCCCCAGTAGCAGACAGAAGCAAACAATCCCTAGGGCTTAGGAGAAACCTAACTAACCAGATAACATAAACAAACAAAGCTCAGGCTGGCTACATCCTAGCTGCCAACACAAAATTTAGACTACGGACACCCTGGTTTATGGTCGGGTCCCTACACAACCAATCCCACACAGAAAAAACAGTTAAGCCATCAAAATTCCATTCCATAACTTAAAAATATATTTTTTCTGTAAACGATCCCTTTATTTTACAAAACAAATCACTGAAAAGACATGTAGGTCATGCAAGGGCAGAGCCTTTTCAATACTACAACTAGAAACCTAAACATTGAGCATGTGAGACAGATATAGGGGAGGTATCAGGAGAGATCCGGTGACCTGACTCCCTCACGCTGCACATTATTCCCATGATTGAACGCCTAGAGGAAGGGACTGCCTGTGGAATGTGTATGCCATTTACAGCTTAAATGTCTATATCAGCACCAGTCATTTATTTTGTCAAACTGTGTTGATAATATTGTGGCATAAAGCAGAACCTATGGCAAAGGCCATACTATTGTAAAGTCCATGAACATACAGGGAAGTAATACAGTGATTCTTTTGCCACGTTCTGCACAACTTTTTTCCTACCTTTATTTTGAAAGATCTTTCATATCGTTCCATTGCTGGTCATCTCTATGTTCTATAGCTCTCAAATGTCCCTCTTTGGGAGGAGTGCCCTCTTTCCTTTTTAACTACCCCTACTTTTTGTTAAATCTCCATTAACCACTTCAGCCCCAGAAGGATTTGCCCCCCTTCCTGACAAGCCCTTTTTTGCGATACGCAAACAAAATTTACGTCCTTTTTTCCCACAAATAGAGCTTTCTTTTGGTGGTATTTGATTAACCTCTGTGGTTTTAATTTGTTGCGCTATAAACAATAAAAGAGCCTAATTTTTTAACCACTACAGATCCGCGCTGTTGACAAAATACGTCAGCAGCGCGGACCTGAGGCGCCGGGGTCACGTCTTTGGACGTCAATGTTTTTGTAATTCCCCGCGCCCCCCACTGGGTGTCGCGCAGCGGGGAAAACAGTGCTGTCGCATCGCCGAGGATTCGATGCGTGTACCCGGCGGCCGCGGTGTCCGTCAGGTACATGCGATCGGCGGTGACAGAGCAGGGACGTGGAGCTGTGTGTGTAAACACACAGCTCCACATCCTGTCAGGGAGAGAGGAGACCGATCTGTGTCCCTTGTACATAGGGACACAGCATTGGTCACCTCCCCCAGTCACCCCCTCCCCCCACACAGTTAGAACACACCGAGGATATACATTTAACCCCTTCCTCACCCCCTAGTGTTAACCCCTTCAATGCCAGTCACCTTTATACAGTAATTAGTGCATATTTATAGCACTGGTCGCTGTATAAATGTGAATGGCGCCAAAATGTGTCAAAAGTGTCCGATGTGTCCGCCGCAGTGCCAATAAAAATCGCAGATCGCCGCCATTACTAGTAAAAAAAAATATAAAAAAAACCCATAATTCTGTCCCCTATTTTGTAGGCGCTCTAACTTTTGCGCAAAGCAGTCGCTTATTGCGATTTTTTTTTTTTTTACAAAAATAGGTAGAAGAATACGTATCGGCCTTAACTGAGAAAAAAAATTGTTTTAAAAAAAAAAAAAATGGGATTTATGGGATAGTAAAAAATATATATATTTTTTTAAATTGTCGCTCTTTTTTTGTTTATAACGCAAAAAATAAAAACTGCACGGGTGATCAAATACCACCAAAATAAAACTCTATTTGTGGGGGAAAAAAGGGAGCCACGTCGCATGACCGCGCAAATGTCAGTTAAAGTGACGCAGTGCCGGAAGCTGAAATTTTGCCTGGGCACGAAGGGGGTTTATGTGCCCAGTAAGCAAGTGGTTAAAAAAAGCTATATTTTTTTACTTTTTGCTATAATAAATATCCCCCAAAAAAATCTGAAAAAAAAATTCTTCCTCAGTTTAAGGCCCATATGTATTCCTCTACATATTGTTGGTAAAAAATCACAATAAGCGTATATTGATTGGTTTGCGCAAAAGTAATCATGTCTACAAAATAGGGGATAGGTTTATGGCATTTTTATTATCATCATTTTTTTATTAGTAATGGTGGCGAGCTGCGAAATTAATCATGACATTGCAGTAGACAGATTGGACACGGTTGACACTATTTTGCGACCATTAACATTTATCCAGCGATCAGTGCTATAAAAATGCACTGATTACTGTGTAAATGTCACTGGCAGGGAAAGGGTTAAACACTAGGGGGCGATCAAGTGTGTTCCCTCAGTGTGTTCTACCTGTAGGGGGCATGGGTTCACTAGAACATGACAGAGATCACTGCTCCCAATCACTGGGAGCAGTAAATACCTGTCATGTTGGTAGGCAGAACAGGGAATTTCCTTGTTTACATAAGCATCTCCGTGCTACGATCGCGGGTCACCGGCGGACATTGAGTCCACGGGACCCGCTAGCCGACGATGTAGTGCTGTACTGGTATGTCGTTTTGCGCACCCGTGCCACTTTGCCGACATATATCGCCAAGTGGTTAAAAAAAAAAAAAAAAGATTCTATTTGACTATTAAATGTTTTATACTACCATATACTTCCATCACATCACAATAATATTGCAATTACTATTTTAAAGTGTTACTAAACCCAGGACCCTGTATTCAATATATCTGGTTTACCACGGTACACAGGACATGGAAATGCAATATTTTAGTAAATAAAAACTGTTAATTACCTATTCTCATCAGCAGCATATAGCAGTCTTGTGACTTCTATGAGTGTCTGTTTAAAGCTTGTAGGATGAGTTTTCAATCTGCACGGATTGTCCTATCAGAATGTAGGCCCCCTGACCCTCTGTCTGGACAGTGCTGATCACATGCACTCTCCCAAGAATAAAAGAATACTCTCTAGCAATACACACCAAACTGAGCATGTGCAGCCTGTCCAGTGGAAGGAGGAGATGATCAGAGGAGACAGAATCAAACAGCCTTTTTACACAATGCAGAGGATTAACTCTTTAGGTTTCACAGTGTTGTAGGTTTAGTAACACCAGGGCTTTTTTTCAGGGGGAACTTGGGGGAACTCAGTTCCACCACCTATGGCTCACACCCTTTGGTGCCTGCTCACCACAATCACTTGTAAACACAGAAACCAGACTTCTGTGTTTACAAGTGACAGCTTTGCACTCTGTGTGTAACCCCCTGAACTCTGCACTCTGTAGACCCTTCTACTGTTTTTGAAATTAGAACTGGGTCGTGATTGAGTTCCTGCACCTATTTTCTGAGAAAAAAAGCTCTTTAGGTAACACTTTAGGAATCCAGAATAAAGGAAAGGATATGGTGTTAAAAAAAGGTAAGATTGGGTTTAACTATTCATTTTTGTATTAATTTTCTGTGATTCAAATAACTGGGTGCATGCTACATAATTTAAATAGCAGAAACTTCGGAGGTATAATATTCCAAATGTATTTTGAATAATAGTTACACAGTTCAATTCTGATCACAATTTTTTAAACAAGTTTGATGAAAAACTGGGTCTTGCTGATGCCAGCTATATTTATACAACTATTATTACTTATGGCTTGTACCTATGTGTTTTCCCCCCAAAAATTATGTTTTTTTTATTTTCCTTGTGTACCGCCCTGCTCCCAAAGATAGGGGCACTTTTTTAAATTTAGGGGATATCTGGGCCAATAGTTGGGCCCAGACCTGTTGAATTATATGCAAATTTGCCTCTGTTCTGGCTGTGGTACTGCCTGGTAGTATTTTCTAGACATGTGCATTCGTTTTCGTTAGAATGCATTTTCGTTCGAAAATCGGGTATTTTCGTTATTGTTTTAACGAATGAAAACGAAAGTGCAAAAAAACAAAAACCGAAAGATCCGACATAAAAAATGCTTTATTTTCGTTTTCGTTCAGATCCGACGATTTTCGATGCTTTGTCAAATTTTGTCGTTGAATTCGACAAAGCATCGAAAATCGTCGTTCTGAATACAGTGAATAGGTAGAAATTGAATGACGAAAATTCTACGATTTTCGATGCTTTGTCGAATTTCCGTCGTTCAATTCCTACCTATTCACTGTATTCAGAACGACGATTTCCGATGCTTTGTCGAATTGAACGACGAAAATTCGACAAAGCACCGAAAATCTTTGTTTTTGGATGAAGACTTTCCCGAAAACTACATAAATCAAAACGATTTTCGGGCGTAACTAAATAAATGTATTTTCCAAACGAAAACGAAAAAACGAAACAAAATATTCCAGTCTGCACATCTAGTATTTTCCATTGTTGCCTGTGGGTGGTGTTACCACTTCAGGGCCATGTTGGAACGCAGGTGTACCATGGTGTATTGGGTGTCCCTCCTCGGCAGTGGTACAGTGGGAGTTTTCCTTTGATACAAAAAAAAATCAGGAGGTATCCATAGCCATTTACCACCCAATGAAAGCCCAATGTGTCCTGAAAAAAAACAAGATTTAATTTGCCTGGATGTAAAAATAGTTGTAATGATATGTACAGTTCTACTTACAATTGTCACGTTGCAAAATTGTGCTTAGACATTACGATTTGTTTTACCCTTAGGTGCGAAGGGGTTAAAGAATGTCTATACCAAACTGATCATTTAGATTTAGTGTAGAGGACTGAGTGTAGGGGTATGCACAGCCTTAACCCGCACACTTAACCACACACACACCGACAGTGCATAGGGGCTTGGGGCCAGTTTAAAACCACTATGTCACCAACCCATTTTCACACTGCCAGTGCCATTAGCGGCTCTTTACAGTCATTTTTGCGGCGCTAGCGAATCGCTTTTAACCCCCGTAAGCGTCCGAAAAAGGGTGCCTATTGATATCACTGCTCCTAAAGTGCTGCAAAGAAGCTGCTTGCGGAACTTTTTTTGTTGTCCTGCCAGCATAGCACCCCAGTGTGAAAGCACTCGGGCTTTCACACTGGGATTGCAGCTGAGGTTTTTTTCAGGCACTATTTTTAGCACTAAAATGCCTGAAAATCACCGCCAGTGTGAAAGGGGTCTAAGTGAAAAAAAAATAAAAAATACTGCCTGGAAAAACAAGGATTCCGTACTGGCTGGCTCCTACATCACTACTAGATCTTGTAGCGACGTAGAAGCCAGCAGATAAAACAACATAATGTAGAAGGAGGCCAGATAACCGAAACCATAAAGAGGTGTCAGATGCAAAAGATGTGCCAGCAGTCCAATATCTTTTACAGGCAAGATTAGTGGCATGGGCAGCCAAGCAAACAGGTATTAAAATATTTTGTTTTCAATGCAGATTTAAAAAAAAAAAGAAAAGAAAATGAAGTTAGTTGGTGACAAAGTCTTTTTATTTAATCTTTCTTGTTTTAGAAGCTGGGAGATTTACAGAAGCCTGAAATAAAAACTCAATTGGCTCACTCAATACCTGATGTAATAATCTGCGGTTCTTATTGGAACCATAGATGAGCTAATAACAACTTTTAAGGATTTCTTAACGGGGATTCTAATTGAAGTCAGTGAGTAGCCTGAACTTGCTCCAAAAAAAGTGTGTATTATAGAGCAGAAAAGTATGCAGAATGGTTTGAAGAAGCTACTGGCAGCTGTGGCTAAAGAGATGATAGGGCCAAACAAAAAAAACAGACTGAGGTACTTCCCTCAAAAATGGCAGCGATACGAAAAATATTTGTCCTGGTGATACCGACAGTGAAGCTAAGGGAGCCAAAGCAACTGCAAAAACAGATATAAGGCTTTGATGGTCGTTTACACTCCGAAGCATTGTGGGAATCTAAACTGCCAAAAAAAACACTGAGATTTGTATTCGAGTCATCCGAATTAATGGAATTTAGTATGAATATAATGTCATCTGCATTTTTGGGATCAGCTCTGCCAAGAACTAGTTGTAGGGAAAAAAACACATATTTTTGCTTGTACATGATTGGATGACAAAATCAGCAGAGCTTCCTCTCATTTCAGATCTACCCCTCAGATGTAAATCGACTGCACTTCCAAGTGCGCTTGCAATGCACTGTAGTGCACATTGGATTTGCCTTTAGTAAATAAACCCCAATGCATCTTTCCCTTCCATTCAGAAAGGAAAAAAACACAGGGGCAGGCTTTGCAGTGACTGATCACTGTGGTGGCCAGTCAAAGGCTAACACAGCAATCAGTTGACCCAGAATCTGCAGTTCCGGGTCCTGATCATTAGTATGGGGCCTGGGGTTCTCAGTGATACCCCGGTCTCTGTGCTGGAAAAAAGCCCAGTGCAGGGGGTTGCATATTTGTGTTACGTTGGTGTAAAGTGGTTACATAGATTATATAGAATAAAGAAATTATAGCATGTTTTCATCAAACACATAATTAGGTTTCCTTGAAAATAATTACATTTTCAATTTTTCACTTTTCTATGTAATGTACAGTATACAGATTTGCAGATTCTCTTTTTAGTGTCTTTCTGGATTTTGTGGCAATCAATTAGCTTCTATAAATAACGACTGCTGAGAGGAAATGTAGGCTAAAAAGGAGTATTGTTGTCAATCAGTCAGACCTGACTGAGACTTGCACTGTGAGAGAGAAACAGTAAGATAAAACCACTGTGTAGCACTAATAAGCAGTAAGCACAGCGTGCATTACATATAAAAAAAATACTCATGCTCAGTTACAAACTATACATAGAAAAAAAAAAGTTTTTAAAAAAAATCAACAAGCTCTAAAAAGAACCTTTATATTCAGTGCATCACTTTCACGGGTATTTTGGTTTAAACAAAGATGATAGAATCCCTTTACCACTAGTTTTTTTAAATAAAATGATATAACTTGTGGCAGCTTAACTTGCTTACATTTACAATATTTAAAAAAAAAATTATGTTTAAAACTTGGCATTATCCCAGAAAAATCTCAAGGAACAAAATATATCAGAATCCAAGTTCAATTCAAATTAATTTTAATGAAAATTATGAATTTTAAATGCAGCAAATTATTTAACGTACTTAAAATCTTTAGGACAATGTTTCCCAATCTGTGACAAATCCCCCCACCCCAGGATACGTAACAGAGATCCAAGGGGTACTATGAGACTTTTTTTAACTGAACTCTTAATACTGTATAGCAATTGTCTACTGGAAATTGTAAAGAACTACAGTGCACTCTGGTTTCTTTTTACATAGAGGTTGTGGGCATTTGATAGACCTTTTACCACTTACCGTGAAACGCGTTGTGAAACATGCCTGCAGAATATGCAGAAAATAAGTATAAATAGGATATCTTTTTAACGTGTTCCCACACTCAGAGCCCCGTGTAAGGTATTTCCAAAAAGGCATTATGCATGGCCTCCCCAAACACTCTGTAAACCAGAATCTCTAAGCTTAGAAGTAAGGTCTAGTGTTAGAAAAAGATAGTGTACTGAATACACAATAGTATTCTTTGTCTGCCAGGGCCTCTGTTCCGGGAGAAGGCTACTTAATCTCTTCTTTTGCCTTGGGGATTTTAACTATTTTAATGTGTCCTTAAAAAAAAAGGAAAAAAAAAAAACCTGCAAACTTCTGTCTAAAGTTTGTAACGACTTTTCTTTGCAGACAGGCCCCTGCAAAAATCCAAAGCGGCCAGTTGTGACAGCTCAGAGAATAGTGTTAACAAGCATGAACAGAACATTTACCAGTTTTGGATTCTACAGTAGCCAGGGTTTGGTTTTTCTATTCACGTAGTAGTTTGCTTCTCTACAATTTCCAATCGTTTACTGAAGTCCATTGAGAAGTCACATTTACTTACAAAATTCTGTCTTCAAAAGTGTCCTAAAGCTGGTACGACTTCATTCATTTGCTTGTAAATTTAAATAAGTTAAAACTTTTGAGCTGTTGTGTTGCTGAATTCATAGCAAAACCACTTTTTTTTAACCACTTGCCGACCGCTTCACGAACATATACAACGCCAGAATGACTCGTACATTATACTGTACTCGATGTCCACCAGTGTCCCGCGATTGTGTCACGGAGCCGCAGGACGGTGAGATGTAAACAAGGCATTTCCCTGTTCTGCCTAGTGACAGGACACTGATCTACTGCTACCTGTGATCAGGAGCAGTGGTCAGTGTTGTGTCACTGGTAGCCCAGCCCCCACACAGTTAGAATCACTCCCTAGGACACACTTAACCCCTTACTTGCCTCCTACTGGTTAACCTCTTCACTGTCAGTGTCATTTACACAGTAATCTGTGCATTTTTATAGCACTGATCGCTGTATAAATGACAATGGTTTGCAAAATAGTGTGAAAAGTGTCCGATGTGTCTGCTATAATCTCACAGTCATGATAAAAATCACATATCGCCACCATTACTAATAAAAAATATTAAAGCAGAGGTCCACCTAAAATAAAAATATTAAAAGCCAGACCCTACAAATACTGCAGCTGCTGACTTTTAATAAATGGACACTTACCTGTCCAGGGTGCCCACAATGTTGTCAGCAGAAGACGAGCAATCGCTCGTCTCTCGGCTGCCACTGCCACCATATTCGGTGCGGGAATCAGGAAGTGAAGCGTTGCGGCTTCACTGCTCAGTTCCCTACTGTGCATGCGCAAGTCACGCTGCACGTCTTTCACTGGTCCCCACTGTGTTCTTGGAACTGTGTGTTTCCCAAAACACAGCAGTGGGGGTGGAAGTGGCATAGATACTCGCAAATTCTGCGGCTATCTATGCCCGGAAGTGGTCGCAAATACCTGCATTATACAGGTATCTGCACCCCATGCCAAATAGAGTTGAGCGGACACCCGAACTTGACCCGAACCCAAATCCCATTGAAGTCAATGGGGACCCACATTTTTGACTACTAAAATGTCTCTAAAAAACTAAGGGAAATGGCTAGAGGGCTGCAAATGGAAGCAAAATGTTGGTAAGTGCATGGCAAGTACTCTGCAATCAAATGTGGATAGGGAAATAACTTAAAATAACATAAAATTCATTAAAAAAAATCTTGACAAGCAGGAACCTTCCCCAATGATGGGACACTATTCCTCCCACTGATACCAATGATGGGGCACTATTTCTCCCACTGACACAAATGATGGGGCACTATTCCTCCTAATACCAATGATGGGACACTATTTCTCCCACTGATACCAATGATGGGGCACTATTTCTCCCACTGACTGACACAAATGATGGGACACTATTCCTGCCAATGATACCAATGATGGGACACTATTCTGGTGCAATTAGATTTGTGAAGTAGGACTGACTCCTAACTAATTCTCTCCCTATAAGCACAATCAGGAACCTTTCCCTACAGTAGCTAATGCAGAGTATGTTACAGTAACATATGCAATATTGGTGCAATATGCAGAGTATCTGACAGGAACATATGCAATGCTGGTGCAATATGCAGAGTATCTGAAAGGAACATATGCAATGATGGTGCAATATGCAGAGTATCTGACAGGAACATATGCAATGCTGGTGCAATATGCAGAGTATGTCACAGGAACATATGCAATGGGTGCAATATGCAGAGTATGTGACAGGAACATATGCAATGCTGCTGCAATATGCAGAGTATGTCACGGGAACATATGCAATGCAGCTGCAATTAGGTTTGTAAAGTAGGACTGACTCCTATGTATTTCTCTGCCTATAAGCACAATCAGGAACCTTCACCCTAAATTATCTAATGCAGAGTATCTGACAGAAAAATATGCAGTGCAGCTGCAATTAGGTTTGTGAAGTAGGACAGACTCCTATCTAATTCTCTCCCTGTAAGAACATCAGGAACCTTTCCCTACAGTACCTAATGCTATGTAGATCGCTGAGTATTGTAATTCGATTTCTGAAGCAGCACAATCCTATCTAAATCTGTCCCTGAGAGCAGCAGCAGCCTTTCCCTACCCTAGCTAAAGCAGAGTGACGAGCTGTGCTGTGTGCCTCTAGCTTATAAAGAGGTTGGGTCACATGCTCGGTCACATGCTGCACTGGCCAATCACAGCCATGCCATTAGTAGGCATAGCTGTGATGGTTTCTAGGTCACACAAGTAAAACACACAGCTCTCCCCGTTCTTCAGCTCCGGGGACCGATCGCGGAACTCCAGCGGTGATCGTGTCAGCGGGTCCTGCGGGACTCCAGCGGCGATCGGGTCCGCGGGTCCCGCGGTCCCGGAGTTTCGGACCGGGTCGCGCGACCCACGGCTAGGTACTAGCACGGGACGTACCTGTACGTCCATGTGCCCAGCCATGCCATTCTGCTGACGTAGATGTGCAGGAGGTGGTCCTTAAGTGGTTAAGTAAACTAATTTGTACAGAAACAGTTAATTTGAAAAACTCAGTCTCGCTAGTTATACTACAAACTTCATTTTTACTGGCTGCCTAAAGTCATTTAGTCCTTTGATCGTGATGACATTGTAAAATAAATTGAATATATATTATACATAAACATCTGTTGCACACTGAAATTTTTTATTTTCATCTCTGTCTACTTTAATAATTTTTTAAAGCTTTGAACACTTTTGTATTGAGCCTGAGAGTTTTTCTCTGAGATCAGTAGACACAAATCACACAAGGGTGCAGATGACTACAGTCTTACATTAAAGAGTCCGATGTGTTCATTTGCGTGAAGAAAAGAACTGCAAAGACCTATTGGCATCTCTTCCCCGAAGCGCTGTACAAAGAATTCCATTTCCTTGCACATATCTGTTTCAAACAAAGAACATTTTCACTTCTCCATTACAAGTCTAGAGACAAGACTGCTGAAAGTCTGAAGGTAGTGAGATTTAAATGGGGACTCCAACCAAAGTGACAAAGTCATCTAGTAGCCCAGCCTCCAACCCACATATACTCAGCTTGCCTACTTTCCAAAATTGCTACGTTGCTCTGGGTAATGGCAAACCCTGGTTAAGTTGTGTGTTTGAAGATGTTGGGGCTTACAAGAAGTTAATGACATTGTTCAGATCATCATGTGACAGTGTTTAGGCCTGGTGATTTGCTTTCATAGGGGCAATTGATTACAGGATAACACTGTGAAGGCCAGTATAAAATGGTCAGGGGGTGGGCTAGTAAGAAACTGTCACTTTTTCCTTATTAATAAAAGTAAAAGATTATTTTTAAGATGGTTGGTTACCTAGATAGTGTTTGAAAGCATTAACAAAAATAGAAAATAAACTGTCCACTGCATAAATGGTACCCTACCTGATCACAAGGCAATTCATAGCTCAGTTGTGCATGTTTTACTCTATGGTGTACTGTGACATCAGTCCGGTCATCAAGGAGTGTGCTGTCTCATGACCA
Organism: Rana kukunoris; assembly: GCA_029574335.1. Taxonomy (NCBI): domain Eukaryota; kingdom Metazoa; phylum Chordata; class Amphibia; order Anura; family Ranidae; genus Rana; species Rana kukunoris. Next base: position 556,086,731 of record CM056050.1, on the reverse strand, counting down.
GCCTTAAATGCTCTGCCGCCACCACTTCATATATGACCAAAAACATGTGGATGCCCCTCCAAACTATTGAGGTTTTTTTCCCAGTAAAGGATCCTGTATATGCTACAGTATACAAAGACATTTTAGATACAGTAACTGTTCACCTTGCAGCTACTTACAGTTTGGGGTCTGGGGAAGGCCCTTTTCTGTTCCAGTCCAGCATGAATTTGCCCCTGTACACAAAGCCAACTCCAAGGTTTTATGAGTTTGGTATAGTGAATTAAATATTTTGGGATGAATTGAAATTGCGAATGTGAGGCAGATATTTTTGCGCTATACCAATTCCTAACCTTACAAATGTAATTTTGGCTAAATGGCAACAAATTATCATAAATTATCAACATTTTCGTAAAAAGCTTTCTTAGAAGTAGAGGAGGAGCCTCTGTACCAAGTATCTAAAAGAGTATCTAAAAGAGTGCTGATTGTGAACTGATTGCCAGATCTTTTTCAGTCATGTCCCTTTGACAGAAGCCAGCCGAACATCTAACCTCTGACGGACCATCTAGTGATGACGCCCAACATTCAGCCCAAGTGTACTAGGCTTTAGTGTCAATGATGGGGTCAACCACTTAGATTGTCATGCTGTGTTTGTACGTCCTATGTGTGTATTTATACAGTTCTTACTGTATATCAGAGCTTCAATTTGATTGTATTGTCATATACATATTTAATACATTTTTTAACATACACCTTAGCTTTTTGCTCTAATTTCACTGCCTAAAAACCCCACTGGGGAGCCTTTTCTATGAACCACTTAGATTGTTAACCACCACAGCAGAACTTTTTTGACCCAATGCCAATGACTTTGGGTAGGACATCTCTTAACTGGCCACTAACTAGTAAAACCGTTGAAGACCAGCCTAACATTAAAGTGCTCCATAGATGAGAGTGCACCCCTAGAGGATCTCTATTTTGTGTAAGTGTGTGTGGGTGAGTGTATAAGTGTGTTTGTGTATGGGTGGGTGGGGGGCACAATTTGCATAAAGGCAGTGAGTATCTTATACATTTTAATCAAAAACCCCTAGTTGCGCAATCATTTGAAACCTCCAGTAAGATCATTAGCTGTCTTTTTTTTTAATTCTAAACTCTAGAGATGCTTAGCTTCCTTCCATTGTATCTCTTGTCCTTTTTTTGCCATTTGCTTTGATCACACACTCCGTGTGCAGCTGAAGTTTATAATAACTGTAGACAAGACACTGCATCAAAAATCTTCTTTCTCATTTAAGGTTAATGCAGTTGAAAAATGGCTTTGGTAATTTTCAATAGATATGTATGTATGTATATGTATATATATATATATATATATATATATATATATACTGTATATATATATATATATATATATATATATATATATATATATATATATATATATATATATATATATATATATATATATATATATATATATATATATTTGCTGATGTTTTTCTTTTACTTTCCAAAGAATTTCAGTAAAAATAAATGCCACACATCCTAATTTTTTAACAATATTATTTCTGCCACTTACATAAAGCATTCCTTGGCAAGTGTTTGAGAGGCCTCAGCAAATATAAGGATCTCTGCATTAGCTCTAATCCATTAAGTCTGTTTCCTCAAGATCTTTATCCAAGTGAAACTTCAGTTTGCTGGGCATTCCTTTTTATGAGAAGAAAAGTAATATTTTTGCTGCAATACCGAGAAATGTTAGTCTGGTTGTTGATATAAGTATGAAAATTATGATTGATTTAATATAGGAATAAAGAATGTTCACAAAGTTAGGCTGCATTCACACCTGAGCGTTTTGTCACCTGAAACGCGACACTCAGAAACGCTAGAGGGGAAGAAATACATTATTCCCTATGGACATTGTTCACAACTGCACGCCAATACGCCTGACGCCGAACGCCTGAAGCTCAAACAAGTTCCGGACCCTTTTTTGTCGTGGGAATCGCGCGGTTTGGGCGTATTTGAGCGTTTCCATTTCCCATAGAAAGTAATGGAAACGCTTGATTCAAGCGACTAGTGCAACAACGAGCGTTTGCTATGGGCGTTTCGTCGCTTTAATCAATAGAACTTTTCACCCAGGCAGAAGATAAAAAAAATCTACCAACATAGCAACAAGTGATGAAAAGATGATAATTTTTCCTATTGGCTAAAATAAAAAACATCAAAGTACAAAAATGTCGGACGACGCTGTTTGCAAACGTGCAAAAAAGCATGAATACGTGTGACAAAACGACGGAAAAACCGCCGGAAAAAACGCTGCAAATCGCCTACACTTAGGTGTGAATGCAGCCTAAATGTGAAGTTGTATTCAGTTTAAATATCTAATCACATGCATGGTAAAAATATTTTTTTCCTGCACATGGCTGGATAATCACCTTATTTACCAAGACCAGTAAAGTAAAATTCTGATACGATAAATTAAATGGCCCAGATTCAGGTACATCTGCGCATTATTAGACCGGCGTAGCGCACCGCCTTTACGTTAGACTTGCGGAATTTTGCCGCGTAATCACCCTATTCTCGTAGCTTTTGCGCCGGAAATTGCACATGCGTAACGTTTTTTCAGAGGCGTAAGGAGGAGTAATACAAATTGGGAAGGACGTGGGCGTGTTACATTGAAATAAGCCGTGACCCCATGCAAATGAAGGGCCGGCCGGCTCGCGCATGCGCGCTTGAACGAGACCATGTCAGCTCCGATGTGCGCATGCTCACAACTCGGGAGCGGCACAATCAGTGAAATTGGAAATGGACTAGGGCAACGTTGTGACCTACGCAAACAGTATAAATAGACACACACAAACGCACTTCCTTTGCAAAAGTACATCCCTTTGTCCCTTCCCATTTAACCAAGTGCTTTTGTTCTTGTTGTTCGTTGCGGTGTGTTTTGTAGTTGTCAGATTAGTGTTCTGTGTGATCAGGTGTTTGGTAGTAGATTTTTGAAAGTGGTTTTTGATAAGTGTTTGAGAGACTGTTTGTTTGATTGATATATTTCTTTTTGTTTCTTTTCCTGCTGTATTTTTGTTTTGTTTTTTGGGGACTGTTTCTTGATGAATAGTTTTCTCTCTGTGTGTGTGTTTTTTTGTGATTGGTTGTGCTTGTTTGTGTGCGTGAATTTTGTTGACTGGGACTGTTTTTTTTTGGAAGGATGACTGAGAGAAAACGAAAGCTGAATTTTACAGTTGTGGAAAAACAGATTCTTGCCCGGGCCATTAGCGAGTATGGGCGTTACCTCCACGGCCCAGAGAGTGCCAACACCACCCCGGCCAGGAGGAGGGAGATTTTGGATAGGATCACTGACCAGGTGAATTCTGTGGGGCAGGGGGAGACACGGACCAGGTCTGGGATTGACAAAAAAATCAATGACCTCCGGCGTCTGGTCAAAAAGAAGTTGGCCAGAATGCATGCCCATGCCAGGGGCACAGGAGGGGGCCCACCATGCCGTATTAGCCTGACAGCGGAGGAGCGTGCGGTAGCCCTGACCTTTCATCGGCATGAAGTTGAGGGCCTGCCCGGCTTTGACTCCAGTCCCCAGCCCGTGGTGCCAGGTAAGTTGTTTTATTTTTTAATATCAGGTGTGTAGCATGTGTGGGGGAGGGGGTGAAAGGGAATATGTGGCAAGTGTGTGGATCCTCCAACCTGTGAATGTTTTGTGTCATCCACAGATGTGCAGGAGGGTGCAGGGCCATCTGGCCTGACCGCACCAACCCCAGGACAGCAGCCTAATGAGGCCCCCCCAACAAGGCCGGAGTCCGCGGAGGAGGTTCAACAGGAGCAGGACAATCATGAGGAGGAGAATCATGAGGAGGAGGAGAATCATGAGGAGGAGGAGTCCATGTCAGGCACTGGACGTTTGGGTTTTGAGGACTCCTCCCCTCTGGCTGGCAGCAGGCAGGCCTCCCTAAGGGGGAGCCCCCCCTCCTCCCCCAACATGGCTCCCCTCACAAGGGCCTCCCCTTCTCCCCGGCCACGAGCATCAGCTGGAGGCAGGATGTCATCCCAGACCACCAGGGGGTTGGCCGATCTCCTGCCTGCCACCCTGAGAAGGGACCAGTTCCTCCAGACCCGCCATCTGGGACAGGTCAGCCAGACATTGGTGCGGATGGAGGAGAGCCTGTCCTCCATCAAGGATACACTGGGGAACCTGGACTCCCACTCCCGGGCTTTCACAACCTGCCTAAACGAACTGCAGATGACATCAGCAGGCGTTGGGCAGGATGTGAGGGCCCTTACCCTGGCTATCCAGGCCAACACGGCAACACTTGGTGCTGCCCTGGACAGAATTGCCGTGGCCTTGGAGGGCAGGCCACCAGGTGGGCAGAGATCAGGGGCTGATCCTCCTTCCCCGGTTTTACCCCTTCCCCATGAGTCTCCCCTGAGAAGCCGGGGCCGTGGCCGGGGGCGCCCCAGGCGTGGCTTTTTTTTTTTTGCTGGAAATTTTTTGCTTTTGCTGGTCATTTTTTTTTTTTGTGAATGCTGTGTGAATGTGGGGGTGACATTCCTGCCGGAAAAGGGGTGTCACCCTCTATTTTGGAGGAGAAGGGTTCCCCAGGACCAGGGAGAAGTGATCCCCAGGTCCGTGTGATTGGTGTATAAATGTTCAGTGACATAATTGGAGCCTTGGCGTGGCGTTGCTGCTCACAAGTCCAGCATGGTGGACTGGTGCCAATCCAATTTGATGTGGATGTGGTGTGTCTGTTTTAGGGACCACAGTGGTGTGCATGCATGCATTCTCATTGTGCCATGATTAATGTGTATGTTTAACGTGCAAAGATGCCCAATGTGAGCTGTCTCCTAGCTGCTCTTCCCTCAGAAGACGGGGTAGCCTCGGTTAGGGGGGGATTGTCTGGTTCAGGGGTCAGGTCATCACGTAGGTCAATCTGCAGGCCCTTTCTTTCTGCAAAGTTGTGCAGCATGCAACATGCACCGATGATCTGGCACACAAAGTTTGGGGAATACAAGAGGGTACCCCCAGACTTATCCAGGCATCGGAAACGTGACTTTAGGAGGCCAAAGGTGCGCTCCACCACTGCTCGTGTTTGGGCATGTGCTTGATTGTATCTTTCCTCTCCTGGGGTTTGGGGGTTCCGGATAGGAGTCATGAGATGGGGTCCCAGTGGATATGCAGAGTCACCTGTAAGGGAAAAGACAGGAGGATGTTAGTCATGCATGTGCCCCTTGTGATGTGTGCATCATGGGAGGGGATAGTCATGCCTGCCACCCATGTCACTCACCAACCAGCCAGCTGTCCCCATACACGTTCTGATCGAATTCCAATCGGATGTGGCATTGATTGTATATGTAGCTGTCATGGCTGGACCCTGGGTGTTTGGCACGGACGTGCCATATGAGGCCTTGGGCATCGACTATCACCTGTACATTGATGGAATGCCAATGCTTCCGATTGCGGTACATGTGCTCTGTCTCCTGGGGGGGCTGGAGTGCCACATGTGTGCAATCAATGGCCCCCACAGTGCGTGGGAATCTGGCAATTCTGTAGAAATCTGTCATTGCCTTCAGCCGCAGCTCCTCAGTGGTGGGTTTGATGATTTGGTTGGCCATGCATCTGAGGATTGCAGGGACAACCTGGTGCACACATCTGCTCATGGAGGACTGTGACATCCCAGCCACCACTCCACTTGTACGCTGAAAAGAGACACTGGCAAGGAAATGGAGTGTTGCCATGACCTTGACCAGTGGCTGCACTGCATGTGAGTGGTGTGTTGGGCTGGTGATGTCCTCCTGCAGGGTTGTGGTTAATTCCAGGATGATATGAGGGGTGAATCTGAAGATGCGAAACACCTCAGAATCACTCATGCCAAACAGGTCTATGCGGGTGCGGTATATCCTCTCCTGTGCCCTCCTCCGTGCCATCCTCCGTGCCCTCATCCTTCTTTGTTCATCTAAAGTCAGTAGTATAGCTATGTGCGACGATGCCCCTGGCATGTTGGCATACAGATTGTTGTGCAACACGTGTGACTGCTGAGCTGCTCACTAACAGTGTTGCTTTATCTAACAAGTAGACTTGTTTTCTTTTTTTAGACCAGCTTTTATCAGCTCTAATTTTAGACAGGACATTTTGCTGTTGCGCACACTGCGTCGCCTGCGCTGCCCCAACGTTGTTTTGTGGATCCGCGTAAGTCCCTCATTAGCATATTTGACTAGCAAATCAATGGTGTGTCTAGCGCACTTTTGCGCGGAAGGATGCGCCAGTCTAACGAAATTACGTGGGACAAAAAAAAGTCGATTTTTTGCGTATCTCGTTCTGGGGATGCCGCGCAACGAAACGCACGCGCACATTTCGACTTACGCACGCGCATCTCCTGTTGCGCAGACGTAATCGCTCTGTGAATCTGGGACAATGTTTCTTATAGTATACAGTACAAGCCTTATTAAGTACGAGAGATTCAACGACAACAACTAATGCCACGTACACACGATAGGTTCATCCGATGAAAACAGACCGATGGATTTTTCCATCAGATATCCGATGAAACTGACTTTCATCAGTCTTGCCTACACACCATCAGTTCAAAATCCGATCGTGTCCAACATGGTGACGTAAAACACAACGACGTGCTGAGAAAAATGAAGTTCAATGCTTCCGAGCATGCGTGGATTTTTGACCGATAGATTTCCCCCCAGACAATCATTTATTTCTATCAGAAAATGTTAAAACAGGTTCTATTTTTTTTCACCGATGGGAAAAAAATGATGGGACCACACACGATCGGTTAGTCCAATAAAAACGGTCCATCAGACGAACCGATCGTGTGTACAGGGCATTATTCTTGTTCCTGTATTGATATATGCGCTGATGGGAACCCCAATGCATGGGGGGTAAGGGAGACAGTGTTCGACACACCCAGACATGTCAGACTCTTGCCAGAAAGGAAAATATAGAGCATCTTCTTTTACAGGCTACCCTTATTTTAGTGGTAACCCTGTCACTTTCAATGTAAAACAAAGAGTGTATATATTATAAAACAATGGTTTAAGAAACTACAAATGTAAAAACTGCAAAGTTGTTTTAAATTGATAATTTTATTACATTTTTTCCACATTTCTCTTTCACTCTCTTTGCCCTCAATGTTTTTCTGTCTATTGCATGTCCATCTATCAATCTTTGTGTCCACCTTTTAATCTGCTACCACACTCAGAGTCTTGATACATTTACTGTATCATGAATGTCCTTTTAAGTTTAACTTTTTTTCATCTACAATGTAAAGGGAACTGCCCCAGTTTCACACTCCATTAGGACTGTATAGGACATCTTCTGCTCTTTGCTGTAGAACGCTGGACACCAGGCTTGGCTCATCATACTCATTTGTTTAAAGCATCTCTACAATAAATTGATCCACATGATTCACTGTCAGTGCAGAGAAATGGATGGTTGTCAGCTATCAGAGGTGAAAAGTCACCCATTAATCCATAATTCTACCTCTCACCCAATACCGCAGGGTTATTTATAAGAATTGACTTTTTGTACTCTTAATTAATCTTTAACAATATAAATCCAAGTCAAAATCCCATAAGGCTTTGGTTTATAGGAAGTTTTGCGAGAGCATCATTTTATGTGTTGCAATCTATTACTCTGTTACTGTGCTAGAAAATGGATAAGGTTATATCATGTTTTTTTTACTGGCACCAAGATTTTTTCCCCAAGACCTGAGTTTACACTAATAAACCTTATATTGTGTCAAGAGCTTTTAAAGATATTGGGCCAGATTCACAAAGCACTTACTCCGGAGTATCACGAGTTAGGCATGCATAAGTCTAAAAATGCACACGCTTATCTATGCACCGTATCCCCAAAACGATATACGCCTGAAATCCACATTTTTTAGACCGACGTAATTTGGATAGACCGGCAAAGCATGCGTGCAAAACTGCACTAGACACACCATTGATTTTCTATGCAAATATGCAAATGAGGGAGATACACCGATCCACAAAAGTAAGTTTGTGCGGTGCAGTCTTGCATCCTTGCTCATAGCTATACTACTGACTTTAGATGAGCGCAGAAGGAGGAGGGCACAGAGGAGGGCACGGAGGAGGGCACGGGAGAGGATCTTTGTCAGGTATATCCGTGGGGTGAGCCATATAAGACAAAGAAAAAATGTGTCTCTAGAGTCTAATAGGTAGGAATCCCTACTAGTGTGGGATTCCTACCTATTAGACTCTAGAGACACATTTTTTTCTTTGTTTTATATGGTTTAGCGTGCATCGGTCTTATTTAATATTATAAGCACCTTGCTTCAGGAAGGGAAAAAAATTGGATGTACTTTTGCAATGGAAGGGTATATCTCTCGGTCTATTTAAGCACTGTGCATAGCTCACTAAGTCTGACGGGCCTAGTTCCTATCTAACTGATTGCGCCGTGCCGAGTTCTGAGCATGCTCAGAGAGGTGCTGACCATAGTCTGCTTCATGTGCACATGCCCAGTCTGGCCGGCCCTTCATTTGCAAGGGGTCATGGCTCATTTCAATGGAACACACCCACGTCCTTCCCACTTTGAATTACACCGCCTTACGCCTCGGAATTTACATTGCATCGGTGCAAATTTGGCCGAAAATACTACAAGGATACGGTACTTGCGCCTCGAAATTAAGCCGGTCTAACTTAAAGGAGTTGCACTACGCCGGTCCAAAAATGCGCCGTGGACGTGAATCTGGCCCATTGAGAGCTATGTCTGTACAAAAACTGAAATAATTGAGGTGTATGTAACTTTATTATACAGCATATTGTTCTACTGCATGTTGGCCACCATGGTGTTTTTTTTTCTATGGAAATACTAAATAAAAAGCCAGTTTTGTGTTAGAAAATATTGTTCTCCTTGTATCACTTTCATTTTAAATGTCTTTGGTTCATAAATGTTTTAAAGATTCATAAGTTTGACCCAGGATTGTTATTAAAACCTCTTACATTAGCTGGCCCCTAATTTATGGTAATTTAGATCCGCGCTAAAGCCGTCATTCTGCTATAGCGCGCATCTCAAGTAGTTAAAAGTCAGCAGCTACACTGTTAGCTGCTGACTTTAAAAAAAAAAAATTGCGGGTGGAATCCCTCTTTAAGTGGTGGTTCCCATTTATTATAGAATATACATATATTGGTTAAAAAATGTTTTAGTATTTATTCAGATGTAGAAAAAAGACATACATACATATTTTAAAAAGGAGGGCTATCAAAAAAGCAAATCTATAAAACAAGTACAGATTCCCTCATCGGCTCCTGGTACACAATCACCCGCATCTCCCCTACCAGCACAAATCTTCATTCTTCAATCCCTCTCCTAGTACACATTCCCACAAATCCCTCCTCCTAGCACAACCCCCTCTCAGGGCAGGGGCAGGAGCTCAGCGGCGGCTGGCCAGGTTCATTATCCCTCCATGTGTCTCACCCAGCAGCTAAAAGCCAATGGGAGGGAGAGGGGGAAAAACCCTGGGTGAGAGACATGGAGGGCATTGTTCTCTACCAACCCTCCTGCTGTCTGGGCCCCTCTGTGTGCCAGGGCCCCCTACAGGAGGGCTGGTGCTCCCCCCATCAGCGGCCCTGGCTACATAGCATGAAATACCCAATGAAATCAAGAAGCAGTTACTGTAAATACTCTCAACTGGATGTAATGAATGGATAAAAATCAAAGCAATGACTGCACAAATCCTTCTACAAATGTAATAAATCCAATAGATCAGCAAAATAGGGTTCCCCAATGCAAAGCATTAAATCCACAAAGTGGGTGCCCATATATTCTCTACAATATGGAATGGAGGGAGCGTGGGTATTTCCCTCATGCAGAAAGCCCCCAGCGGTGCCTATCAGGGTCTCCCGAGGACCCCGCAATCCAGCATGTAAGTGGAAAAGGTGGCCCTTTATACCCCTTATCTTGTTAATACCTAACTAAAGAAGTTGATTTATTCTAAATGATCCCCCTGATCGTTACACTGTTGGAACACCAGGTGAAAATGTTCATGGGTAAAACTGTTCAACTCCACCCATTTTGTAATAGCATACACTGTAACCAAAGGGTGTCTACAGGTATCACAGCAATTAAAGTAGATTTTGAGTTTACTAAAGCATCATAAATCATTGTAATTTTTTATGGTTGTTTTTATATTTTTTTCCATTCTTTGTTGCATGACAGTGCTGCTGATCTTCTGCAGCTTCTTTGTAGTCACTTCATGTCTATATGTATACACTCCAGCAATGGCTGCATGGCATCCTCACGGCTGCTTCCTTAACCACTTCAATACCGGGCATTTTCACCCCCTTCCTACCCAGACCAATTTTTAGTTTTCAGCGCTGTTGCACTTTGAATGACAATTGCGTGCTCATGCAACATTGTACCCAAACAAAATAGCGCTTTCGTTTGATGGTATTTTATCACCTCTGCAGCTTTTATTTTTTGCGCTATAAACAAAAGAAGAGCAACAATTTTGAAAAAAAAAGCATTTTTTTTACTTTTTGATATAATAAATACCACCATTTTTTTTACTGTGACCGTGACATTGCAACGGACATATCGGCCATTTTCGACACATTTTTGGGACCACTCACATTTATACAGCGATTAGTGCTATAAAACTGCACAGATTACTGTTTAAATGTGACTTGCAAGGAAGGGGTTAACACTAGGGGGTGATCAAGGGGTTAAATATGTTTCTTAGGGAGTGATTCTAACTGTAGGGGGTGGGGACTCACAAGGGGAGGAGACCGATCCGTGTTCCTCTGTACTGGGAACACACATCTGTCTCCTCACCTCTGACATGATGTGGATCTGTATGTTTACACACAGAGATCCACGATCCTGCCATGATCACGGGCAATCGCGGATGCCCGGCGGACATCGTGGCCACCGGGCATGCGCACCGGGTACTGAGCAATAGATGGTCGGGAAGCCCAGGACGTCATCTGACGTCCACCCAGGATGGGAGATCCCTCCTGTGGATGTCATTTGACTATGGGTGGGTAGGGTATTGATGTGGTTAAAGTGTTACTAAATCTAAAAACTTTTTTTATCTTAATGCATTGTTTTGCATTAAGGTACAAAACATTTTTAGTTTTTCTGTGCCCCCCTTTCTCTGTGTAAAGGGAAAGATAGGGGAGAAGAAAACAGCTCTGTGCACGGCTGCATCTATTCTCCCTTCTCTTCCTCTTTACACGGCATTCGAGCAACAGCAGGAGCCATCAGATGCAGTGAAGTGGAAGTGGGGGGTGGGCCCAGGTCCCATTGTGTAAGTCTATGGAGCACATCTTCATAGACACACTGGTCGGGAGTGCGCAGACTATGGTCTCCCCATAGCCAGTGGCTGGCTATGGTCGACCTAAATAAAAGAGAAGGAGCCAAGATCGCCGCAGGGGACCCCATAAGAGGAGGATCGGGGCCACTCTGTGCAATACCACTGCACAGAGCAGGTGAGTATAACATGTTTGTTATTTTAATAAAATAAATTAATGACTTTAGTAACACTTTACAGGCTAAGTTCTTTTAACATGTTATGTTACGCAGTTCACTCTTATTTAGGGTGGAACGTGTAATACATTCCAGCTCCTGCCTCCTCTCCTCCCTCCCTGCGGCAGTGGGTGAGGGATCTTCTCCCCACACCCACTGTCACAATTTAAAAACAGCCTGGCCATGCAGGGCTCTGCCCACACAGCTGCTTTGTTTATCCACAAAGTTCTGTGAATGAATGAACTACAACTACCATTGGTCACTGCAGTCAGTGGCTTGTGGTTCTCAATAAACTGCAAGGGTGCTGGTGAGTGCTGTCAGTAACTCAGTAACTGCCAGCCTGTATGGGAAGTATGAGCATACAGTGTATTGAGTGTATGCAGGATCCTGGCACTGCACCCACGGTCTGCTTATCACGGGTGCAATGCTTTATAGGTTCCAAAGTAAATAAATAATAAATGTAGGGCTGTGCAAGTTAAAGATTAATCGATTAATTAAAAGTTATTTTTTTTTTTGATCAATCAAAATCTTTTTGATCGATTAAAATTCTTTTGATTGGTACTCACCTCTCCGCCGGCTTCTGGGCCTTCAGGGAGTTCCGTCGGAGATCCGGTAACGTCACGGACACCGACGGAGCTTGCCGTGTCCATCTGAAGGGCTCCTTTGCTGTGTCTTCATATCTGTATGCCAGCGGGACCTTACTACAGTAGGTGACTGGGATATTGTGTCAATCTCGCTCCCTTTCTCGGCGAGATTGACCACCTACGAGCCCCATCGCGGGAGCCAGCGCCGAGCTGGCTTGCCGCGATGGAGACAAAGACGTCATAGAAGCGACGGGGATCCGACGCGGATTCCCGCCAATTCTACACGTGGGCGGAGCTTGTTATGAATCCTGAAAGAGAAATCCCCGCCGGATTTTTTAAAGAAAAATCCGGCATGGGTTCCCCCCTCGGGAGCATAACGGGCCCTTAGGTCTGTTATGGGTTGTAAGGAGACCCCCCTACGCCGAAAAAAATGGCGTGGGGGTCCCCCCACAATCCATACCAGACCCGTATCCAAAGCACGCCGGCCGGCCGGTCAGGAAGGGAGTGGGGGCGAGCGAGCGCCCCCCCCCTCCTGAGCCGTACCGGGCAGCATGCCCTCAACATGGGGGGGTCAGGTGCTCTGGGGTAGGGGGCGCACTGCGGCCCCCCACCCCAGAGCACCCTGTCCCCATGTTGATGAGGACAGGGCCCCTTCCCGACAACCCTGGCCGTTGGTTGTCGGGGTATGCGGGCGGGAGGCTTATCGGAATCTGGAAGCCCCCTTTAATAAGGGGGCCCCCAGATACCGGCCCCCCACCCTAAGTGAATGAGTATGGGGTACATTGTACCCCTACCCATTCACCTGCAAAACAAAAGTTTAAACACAAATAAACCACACAGTGTATTGAAATATTTTATTAGTTGGCCGCCGGGGGGGGGGGGTGTGTATGATCGCTTTTATAAAAGCGCCCCCCTCCGGCGGGCTTCTGTGGGGGGGTGGGTGCCGCCGTCTGGTTCTTTTCCGCCGCCGGGGGGGGCGCTTTGATAAAAGCGCCCACCACCCGGCGGGCTTCTTTCGACGTCTTCGGCGGCGGGGGGGGTCTTCTCCCACTCTCCGGGGTCTTCTCCCGCTCTCCGGGGGTCTTCTCCCGCTCTCCGGGGGTCTTCTCCCACTCTCCGGGGGTCTTCTCCGCTCTCCGGGGGTCTTCTTCTTCTTCAGGACTCGCCGCTATCTTCGTGTGTTAGCTCAATTACTAGCGGCGGCGGTCCCCTCTTCTGCGACGTCGGCGTCTTCTTCTTCTTCTTCTTCTTCTTCTGCTGCTGTCCAGATGTTGACGCGACGCTTCCTCCCGCTGTTATGCCCGGCGCGCGGCTCGCAGCGAAATATATAGGCCTGTCTTGTGACGTCGCAGTCCCATCATGCTCCGGTAGGTAGCACGTGGTACCTACCGGAGCATGATGGGACTGCGACGTCACAAGACAGGCCTATATATTTCGCTGCGAGCCGCGCGCCGGGCATATCAGCGGGAGGAAGCGTCGCGTCAACATCTGGACAGCAGCAGAAGAAGAAGAAGAAGAAGAAGAAGACGCCGACGTCGCAGAAGAGGGGACCGCCGCCGCTATTAATTGAGCTAACACACGAAGATAGCGGCGGCGAGTCCTGAAGAAGAAGAAGACCCCCGGAGAGCGGAGAAGACCCCCGGAGAGCGGAGAAGACCCCCGGAGAGTGGGAGAAGACCCCCGGAGAGCGGGAGAAGACCCCGGAGAGTGGGAGAAGACCCCCCCCCCCGCCGCCGAAGACGTCGAAAGAAGCCCGCCGGGTGGTGGGCGCTTTTATCAAAGCGCCCCCCCCGGCGGCGGAAAAGAACCAGACGGCGGCACCCACCCCCCCACAGAAGCCCGCCGGAGGGGGGCGCTTTTATAAAAGCGATCATACACACCCCCCCCCCCGGCGGCCAACTAATAAAATATTTCAATACACTGTGTGGTTTATTTGTGTTTAAACTTTTGTTTTGCAGGTGAATGGGTAGGGGTACAATGTACCCCATACTCATTCACTTAGGGTGGGGGGCCGGTATCTGGGGGCCCCCTTATTAAAGGGGGCTTCCAGATTCCGATAAGCCTCCCGCCCGCATACCCCGACAACCAACGGCCAGGGTTGTCGGGAAGGGGCCCTGTCCTCATCAACATGGGGACAGGGTGCTCTGGGGTGGGGGGCCGCAGTGCGCCCCCTACCCCAGAGCACCTGACCCCCCCATGTTGAGGGCATGCTGCCCGGTACGGCTCAGGAGGGGGGGGGGCGCTCGCTCGCCCCCACTCCCTTCCTGACCGGCCGGCCGGCGTGCTTTGGATACGGGTCTGGTATGGATTGTGGGGGGACCCCCACGCCGTTTTTTTCGGCGTAGGGGGGTCTCCTTACAACCCATAACAGACCTAAGGGCCCGTTATGCTCCTGAGGGGGGAACCCATGCCGGATTTTTCTTTAAAAAATCCGGCGGGGATTTCTCCTTCAGGATTCATAACAAACTCCGCCCACGTGTAGAATTGGCGGGAATCCGCGTCGGATCCCCGTCGCTTCTATGACGCGCTCGCTGGAATGTACTTTTACTATTCCAGCGAGTGCGAGATGTCGGCAGCCTGTCGCCGAGATTCAGCGCGATGCTGGCGTGCTGAAAACACATTCTCGGCGGCAGGCACTGTACCTGCCACACGCAAGGGCTGTTGCACTTCCCTCTATCACTTCCCTCTATCAACCTTGGATTCTACAACCATCCACTGGGAGTTGTGATAGTTCCCTTCATGCCAACTGACTAATGTTAACCTCTCCTCATCTGGATTCAGCAGTGGTATCGTTGTACACATTTTTATACCAGTATCATACTTGGCTGCATGTTTTTATGACTGCTTTTGGTACCGTTTGGTATTACTCGCACCATTTTTACAGTTTATGTAGCTACATCGATTTTTTTTCTCCAGTGCAATATTTATTTGGTTACCTACTTAAAGACTATAAAAGTTTTAATGCTATTCCCATCAAGCGCTGCCTTTGTGTGTTTTTTGTATCCTGCTATCCATTTTTCCAGTGGTTGGTAGCTGCACTGGGAATCAGCCTGCAAGTAGATCAGCTAAAAGTAGTTGGATCTGTGCGTTATCTGTGCGTTATCATGTGGTAACATGGGAGCATAGTTAGGAGACAATAACAGAGCACTATTACCCTAAAAAAGTGTGTGAACGAGTACATTCATGGCAGGATCCTCGGGTATTACACATTTGACATGACACAGCTTCTGTGAGATTTTAGAAATTTGATTTACATATAGTTGATTTTTGGGGGTTAATCTCTGGGAAATACATAAGACAGGATCTGTAAAGGCCCTAAGTAATGGATGGGTAACATTACAAAAGAAGCGAGACCAAACAAATCCAGTGGCTACTTTGAAAATGATAATTTTCTTTCCCATTTCCTTGCCATCACGTTAACAATCCTAGGAGAGGACATGAATATACATGAATATATATTTTTGTATGGTTTAGAGCTGCGTTTGTAGGGTACCAATGCTCACACTGTTTATAAATCTCCTCTTCTTTGTAACACAAATGGTTTTGCAATTCAAATGTATATTCAACTGCTGACAAGTCCGTTTGAAATATTTAATCATGCTAAACCTGTTCCAGTCATTTCAAGGTCTTGTAAGCGGACTTTGGTTTTGAATATCCCCTGGGTTCACAATGAAAGAGTGCACGTTCTATACAATCAGAAAAGAACCTTTAGCCAAATACAGGGAATGACAGACTGAATAACTTTGTGTTATTGAGCTAACATCATATTCACCTTGCATTTTAAGACAGATTCAAAAAAGTCAGTTTATTTGAGGACAAACAAGATTATTTTCTAATGCATAAAGTTTGCAATGGCAAAAATATGTTTTGAATGTGGGAACTTGCAAGGTCTTCTGTCTGCATGCTGTAAAATAAGGCCTCATTCACACTTCAGTACGTTCAGGTCCGCCTGTCAGTTTTGTCCGCCTGGTCCATGCATCTCTATGGAGCGTCGGATGTCAGCGGAGACATGTCCGCTGACATCCGACCTGATCCGATCCGCTAAAAACAGACGTATGGGGGATACATCCCCATCTGTCCATGCGGATCGGATCGGGTAAGATCTGATGAAAACGGACATGCTGTCCATTTTCATCAGATCGCTCCATAGCAGACAGCGGTGCCGACAAGCCCCTCCATGCTCAGTGAGCAGAGAGGAGCTTGTCATCCTTCGGCTCAGCGGAGATCTGCGGACTGATCTCCCGCTGGGACTTTGATGAAATTGTAATTGGCAGTACTTCATTTTTTTATGAATTTAATTAGTGCACTTTGTGCTTATCATTCAGAATTCACTGATGGGTCAGCTGCAAACCTGAAACGACCATGTTCCACAGGTTCTGTAGTCTGTTAGGGCCCTTTCACACATGCGGACCGTTCGTCTGTTTTTCACGGATGAAAAACGGACCGCAATGCTTCCCTATGGGATAGCGGACGTTAGCGGATGAGCATCCACTAACGTCCGTTTACATCTGTCTCTCCGTTAAGCTCCGTTTTTTTGAACGGAAGAAAACCCTATTTTTCTTCCATCAAAAAAACGGAACGGACGAAAAACGGATGTTAGCGGACGATCCGTTTAACATCCAATCCGCTAACATCCGTTTTTCATCAAAATATGTAATAAAAATAAAGTTCTAACCAAAAAAAAAATGGATGAAAAACAGATGAAAAAACAGATGAAAAACGGATGAAAAACTGATGAAAACGGATGAAAAACGGATGACAACTGATGAAAAGCGGACGAAAAAACGGATCAACTGATGATAAAAAAACGGATCTAAAAAATGGTCCGCACGTGTGAAAGGACCCTTAAGGTAACATATTGATCCAATCCAAAGAATGGAATCCAATAGTTTACTTAGTGTTACTAAACCCAGGAGCCTGCATATCTGGTCTCCCACAGTACACAGGGTAACTCTACTTTTGCGTAAAGAAAAAAAAATAGCAAATAAAGAAAAAAAATAATAAGGCACATATTATTGCGGCACTAATCATATTGTGATTGAATGTTATTAAAAATGACTTTTCCTTTTCAATCTGCAGCCACTGAAATTTTCTGAAAATGCAATATGGCTACCTGGAGTTTTTTGTGCACAGTGTGTTCTGACCACTCCCCAGAAACATCATTTCCTGCTTGTGTGATTGGCTCACTAATTTTCCCAGAAGTCTGCCCAGGAAACAAGTCAGATTTAAGGCCTCGTACACACGATCAAATCTGTCCGCTGGAAACGGTCTGCTGGACCGTTTCAGCAGACAGATTCGATCGTGTGTACGGCCGAGCCGACGGATTTGGCCACCCGACACATTTCAAAGCATGCTTTGAAATCTATCGGGTGGGAATCCGTCCGCCCGACATGTTTGCTGGTTAGTACACATGTCGTCCCGCACCGGCGCCGCACCGCCGCCGAATGGATTCGGCGCATGCGCGGAAGTGTTTTACTTCCTGGTGCGGTGACGTGGCGGCGTCAACGCCACCGTCACGTCACCGACGCGTCAGCGCGCCGTCTGCTGGCGGGGATTTTGGTTTGCTCGTGTGTACACGCGAGCAAACCAAAATCCCAGCAGACAGATTTGTTCAAATCTGTCGGACAGACAGATTTGTTCAAATCTGTCGGACAGACAGATTTGAACAAATCTGTCTGCTCGTGTGTACGAGGCCTAAGGCATCCCTTGCAACAAAAATTTCATTTTTGGAGAGATACTTTTAATAGAAGCACCCAGCAGATTTCCCCATTACTGCCCTGCCACTGCACTCCTGACAGTTAATTATGAAACCACTCCCATTAGACCCACACAGTAGAGATACACAGAAAAACACACAGAATAAAAAAAGGTAGAAATCTGCAACAAAGTTTGTTATAATCCTTGCAATGTACCTAGATCACCCAGAGGGGAATGTTTTTTTTTCTGAACAAAAGTGGAGTTACGCTATAAGTTAATAAAAACTTCTAAATACCTTTTTTTCATCAGCAGTTAGATTAGTCTTGTGGCTTCTATCAGTGTCTGGTTAAAGCTTGTAGGAGTTTCTGCTCTGATTGTCCTATAAGGCTGCAGGACCACTGGCCCTCTGTCTGGACATTGCTGATTGGCCCTGTGGTGATCATATGCACTCCCCCAAGAAAGAAAGAAAGCTCTCAAGCAATACACACCAAACGGAACATGTGCAGCTTGTCCCCTTTTTTAGCAGGGGTTGGTTTGGGGACTTTGGAAAAAAGGGAGAAAGGGAGAAGACAGCCTTGTTATGCAACACAGAGAATTAACTATTTAGGTTCCATCGTGAGTATAACAAGTGTGCTTTACTGCATATACAAATTGATTTTACTGTTGTAGGTTTAGTAACGGTAAAAGAGAACCTGAGCTTTGGAAGATGTACCCAAAAAGGGGCAAAGGTCTAGTTACCAGTACATCTCTCTGCAGCTGCTCCTTCATTACCAATTTACCATGCCTTGTTCTATATTGTGTTTCTGTATATGTAGGTGGCCTTTTTGGTAGAGGCAAGGCTTGACTCCCTCAAATCTGAGCCTCCAGCAAGAAGCACAGTAAGCAGCACAGTAGTGACATCACCAAATCACACCCCATATCTGAAATAGCAGTCCAAAGCAGCAGCACCATCAATTTCACACGTCAGATATACAGCTGTGAAATTGCAGGCACGGGAAAGTCTAGACACACTTATTTACCAGAAGGTGCATTGCTTTTATTCAGGGGGAATTTCATATAAAATGTACATGTTCAAGGTACTACTTAGATACAATTAATATTTCTAGATGTTTCCTATACCAAAGCAAATCTTAATTTTTTGTGTTCAGGTCTATTTTAGATAACCCACGCTACCCAGCCAATCCTAAATTCACATGTATCAGCACCAGTATTACAATGGATCACAATGACTCTATGACAAATTCAAAGTCGGTGCGCAGGCGCCGTATAGAGCCGACTCGACGTTCGGCTGTTTTCGGGAACTTGTGGCGCTCTGTATGGTCGGAAGGATGTCAATCAATTAGGAACTCCCAGACCGGCAGATTACATACTTGGAAGCGGCGGTGAAAATATGGTATGTACGGCAATGAAATAAAAAAAAAGCCTAATATCATTATGACAACTCGGCTGAATGTAATGTTAAATTTTTTTTTTGGGGTGAACCCCCGCTTTAATGAGAAATTATATTAAATGCTGCTATATAAGATATAAGGGGATGTTCTTCACATGTTTGGGTTGATTTACTAAAACTGGAGAGTATATCATCTGGTGCAGCTTTGTATGATAGCCAATCAGCTTCTAACTTCAACTTGTTCAGTTAAACTTGGACAAATGTAGCTCTTGGTTGCTACTAGTTACTAACATCCACCATATCACCCTGCTGATATGGGTGATATGGTCAGAGGTCTGCAGTACCCCTCGTAAGAGGCCTAGCAATTTAGCAGCATTAACTTGGTGGACTGCTGATCCCAGCTAGTCCGGCCTGCAAATCCTGCGCCCGCAGGCTGCATTAATTTGACACAAATTGCACAGTCTCTTCTCTGGCCTTGCACCCAGCTCCCCTGGCATGCCTCTTCCAGAACATCCACTGTGTCACACTCATCGACCTTCAATTGCCCCGAGTTCATAATCGAGAACTTAAACCTGACATCCATTCCAATAGCTTCTCCAGCCCCTCTGTGCCAGGAGACCTTTTCCATGACCTTGTAAGATTGAGGCTCCCTCCGAGCTCTCCCACGCTCCTCCGCTGGGCCTCGCACCCCCCCCCCCCAGATGAGGATGGGGCCCCTGCCGATATCTAGGACTCTATTCTCTGCGTCACCCGGCCGCCAACTCCCCCCAGTGAGCTGTTACCTCAGCTTATATGGGGGAGGCCTGCATCCTGCCAATTCCAAGTGGGGATTGGTCCGGGCTTCTCACATGAGCTGCCTGTCACTCCAGCTCCTGGCCCAGCCCCTCTAGCAGAACAATCTCCCTGGAAACAGGGAGTACAGGGAGTACTGAAGTACAGGTGGTCACACCCACTGCTACACTTTCCACTCCCTGTCCCCAGGTCAAAACAAGCAGGCCTGAAGCATAGGTCTGACTAAGTTTTACCTCACAAACAATCCTACCTAGCACCTACCTATGGTAGAGGGTGCTACACCAAAACAAACTGGAAGCTGACTGGTTTCTATGCAGAGCTGATTGTTTCTATGCAGAGTTGCACCAGATTTTTCAATCTCCAGCTTTAATAAAACAACCCAATTGTGTCCAGTTACTGAGCTTTTTAGCTGCCCCTCTAATTTAGGCTTATAGAAATGTGAAGATGCAGTATGCAAATCCTTATGTTAAAAGAAAGCAATGTTGTATTTTAATAAGTCTGTTGCAATTGTTTTCAGATGAGAGATATCAATGACACCCCCATCTGTGCAAGTGTAGAGCAATATGTACAAGGAATCATTCCAAAATGATCAGGACTTCACTTATGTTTAGTGACTGTAATTCTTTAAACACAGAAATATGAATCAGTATTACTCACGCAAATGACCTTTATACCTCTCTTCTTGTTACATTCGGAAGATTTGATTGCTTAAAATTTGCATAATATACTGTATGAGTGTAAAGCTCCACTGACTGGAAAACGAACAACATCTGCCCTTTTTAATTGAATCCACATATTAACCACTTGCCGACCGCGCTATAGTGAAAATACTGCTACAGCGCGGTCGAGTAGTTTTGACACGACGTCCCTGGGACGTCGTCCTTCACTTTCGTGATTGCGCGTCCCCTGGGACGCGCTCGCGAAAGTGTCCATGCTCGCCGGGTCTAGAAGACCCGGCGCATCACGGATCACGGTAAATTGCCGCTGATAGCGGCCGTTTACCACGTGATCGCGCCGTCAAATGACGGCGCGATCACTTGTAAACAAACCGGCGTCATTTGATGATGCCGGTTCCTCCCTCTCCTCCCTCTCCTCTCTGTACAGTGTGCGAGGAGAGGGGGGGGGGGCGGGGTGTCAGCAGCTGAGCTGTGGCTGGATCTGTGACAAATGCAGTCACAGATCCAACCATCCCTCAATCCATCCCAGCTCTGCAATCCCCCAGTACCCTGCAATCCCCAGTACCCTGCAATCCCCAGTACCCTGCAATCCCCCCAGTACCCTGCAATCCCCCCAGTACCCTGCATTACCCCAGTACCCCAGTACTCCAATACGCTGCAATACCCCAGTACCCCAATACTCTGCAATACCCCAGTACCCGAATACCCCAATACTCTGCAATACCCCAGTACCCCAATACTCTGCAGTACCCCAATACTATGCAATACCCCAGTACCCCAATACTCTGCAGTACCCCAATACTCTGCTATACCCCAGTACCCCAATACTCTGCAATACCCCAGTACCCCAATACTCTGCAATACCCCAGTACCCCAATACTCTGCAATACCCCAGTACCCCAATATTCTGCAATACCCCAGTACCCCAATACTCTGCAATACCCCAGTACCCCAATACTCTGCAATACCCCAGTACCCGCCATTGTATTCTCTAGGGTCTTTGCTAAAAAAGCATATATAATGTTTGGGGGTCTATGTAATTTTCTAGCAAATAAATTATGATTTTTCCATGTAGGAGAGAAATGTCAGAATTGGCCTGGGTGTTGCAGAACGCCTGATGGCGCTCCCTGCATGTTGGGCCTCTGTATGTGGCCACGCTGTGTAAAAGTCTCACACATGGGGTATCGCCATACTCGGGAGGAATAGCAGAATGTGTTTTGGGGTGTAATTTGTGGTATGCATATGCTGTGTGTGAGAAATAACCCGCTAATATGACAGAAACAAGATTTTTTTTTTTTTTTTTACCGAATTTTCAGTCGTTTTTCTTTTATAGCGCAAAAAATAAAAAACCCAGAGGTGATCAAATACCACCAAAAGAAAGCTTTATTTGTGTGAAAAAAAGGACAAAAAATTTCAAATTGGTACAATGTTGTATGACTGAGTAATTGTCATTCAAATTGTGAGAGCACCGAAAGCTGAAAATTGGTCTGGTTAGGAAGGGGGTTTAAGTGCCCAGTGGTCAAGTGGTTAAGATATATTTCTTGTTCTGGACTATTTAATGAAGGGATATATAAATGCAAGCCTGAGTTAAATAGCGATCTGCTAAAGATGAGCTGCCAGTTTGGTTCAAACCTAGTACCGGACTGAATTTTGCTTGTTCAGAGTGTTTGGAACCTTCAAATCCTTATATAGCATTACTACTGTTGCTAGATGTGACAGCTTCCACACATAAGAACACTAACCAAGTATGGTCATGTCCATATTTGGTCAATGAAGTCACCTGGGAGACCCCGCCCCTTTGATATTCTTTCAGTGGGTCAGCAGGAATTGTTCATCAAGATTGGTGTGGATCTGCATCGGTGGATGATGTGACTGATGATGGATTATAATCCTGGGACCATTTTTAATAAAGGACTACTCAAAAGGTGTCAGTGTGTTTATGTACGTTTTACATTTTTTTATGAATAAGTAGGTGTACTATATACCTTAATCAATAACTTAAGCAGGTGACATCTGGGGCCCCTCTTTTGTTTATCCAAATTCTGATAAGCCCCCTTGCCCACAGACCCCCACAACCAGGGGTGTAGGAAGAGGCTTTATTCCTCATCAACTTTGGGACAAGGATGGCTTACCAAAGTACCCCCTAAAGGTTGAGGGCATGTGGTGTGGTATGATTCAGGAGGTGGAGGGAGGGGGGAACTTTAATCTCCACCTTTCCTGACTGAAAGGATACATTCTTGGATAAGAATCTATTGTACATTTTAAGAAGAACACTAGGTATTTTTTCTTCTTTATTTTGCTTGGGTTTCTCATTGACATCTATACAACACCCTCTTCAAGGATAAAGGTCTGGTATGTATTTTTAGGGGTAATCCCATGCCTAGGATAAGATAAACCCTTGCTGCGTTGTTTGCAAAGAGAAGTAAGCACCCAGAGCTGTAATTTACCTGCAATTTAAATTGCATTTGTTCTTTGTAAATTAAAATTATTTTGCATTATGTTGAATACATTTGTACCACTTCACAGGCAGGTTAAGGGCATTCCCAGGTACATTATTTAAAATAATTTTGCACTTTTAATGTTGTCCTTTAATCATTATCAAAACTCTGTTCCCCTTAAATAGAATATATATATATATTTTTTTTTACTTTGGTAATTGCCCACAAGCGAAGTGCCAAGGCACCCCATGTCATTTGTTTGCCAATCCCTTGCTTTAGACCAGAGGTGGCAAACACAAGGCCCGCGGGCTGAATCCGGCCCTCCAGGCCATTTCATGTGGCCCTCATACCTCTCCTGCAGCTTCAGGAGAACTCGAGCCCTCCTCTGGTCCTACTTCAGACCCTACTTTTTGGTTTCAAGCAATGCATCCAACTTGTTACCAGCAGCAGCATAAGGAAAGAGGGGTGCACTGTGATGTAAGGGAGAGTGGGGGACTCAACTTCTGATGGTGGGGTGGCTCTTGACATGTAATGTAAGGGGAAGGGATGCACCGGACATCTAATCTCACGGATACAACCGGCCCTTTTGAGGGCAATCATAAAGCTGATGTGGCCCACAATGAAATTGAGTTTGACACCCCTGCTTTAGACAATTACTATTTTTTAACATTTAGCCTTCCGAAAATACCCGAGTGTCACTTCGGATATTTTCGGAATTTGTGACGCGCCTTAGCAGCCAGTCAATCAACTCGTCTTGGCTTAGGAACGCCCATTCCCTGCAGGATTCCCCGCTCGGAGTCGGATAACAACGGCTCATAAATCGATAAGTACAAAAAAAAAAAACAGCATACTGCAGATGTTAGCAGTATGCTGGATCTAATGTCAGAAAGTTGATTTTTGGGTGAACCTCTGCTTTAAGTAATGTACACGAAACCTGCTTTGAACCAAACCCAGGTACATCCCTACTTGTTACCTACAAAGTAATTTGCTAATCACACTTTACTAAAAATATAATATGCAGTATATTCGTTATTTATTATCATTATATATATATATATATATATATATATATATATATATATATATATATATACATACATACACACAGCTTTTTTTCTCAGAAAATAGGTGCAGGAACTCAACCATAAATCTGTGAACTACAAATTTTATCTAAAAATCTTTGCAGCTGTGTTTAAGTCTATGTAATCCAGTGTACCCAGACTCCAAGAAGTCCACAAACTAATGGTAAGAGGATATGCCTCCTAAATCTATGCCGTGTGACTTCCCCTCTAACTCTGATTCATGTATTATTAGCAGCAAATTTGAATTTGACTGACATTTACGGGAAAGGACTTAGTAGAGACTCTTTAATACATCAGGATTTCTATACTGTATATGTGATGCAGCGAGAAGTGTACAATGGGTGTTTTTTTAAAACCTTTTTCTACATTACAGGTACATTATTACTACATAAACATGGTTCCTAGGTCACTAGATTACAGACAAAAAGGAAAATAAAAGAATGTTGCTATTCCTGAATTTCTTTGCAGGTAGGTAGTGTTCCTTTATTGCATTTCAAGCATTAGTTTTTAGATTTGTCTGTAACATACCTTTAAACTGTGGAAAGGCTATAAATATTGCAGTATTACATTACATTTTCTTAACAATCAGTACAATGGAACCTCGGTTTAAGAGTAACTTGTTTTGAGAGCAGCTCGGTTTGCGAGTGTTAACTCGCAAGACAAGCAGAATTCAAGCTAAATAGGCCTGCAGTACCTAATTTGGCCTGAGGTATGGGGGCACAGAAGCCGAGCAGAGCTGAAAATAGGCATGCGTTACCTCATTTGGCCTGAGATATGGGGGCGCAGGAAATGAGTCAAAGTATCCTCTGGCCTTTTCGACCATTTGCAGCGCTCTCTGGAGCCCCCCACCTCTGGCCGCATTCGGTATTGCATCCCGTTGAAGTCAATGCGGAACAAATTATTTTCGTTTCCATTGACTTCAATTGGAAAACTTGCTTTGATATGCGAGTACTTTGGATTACGAGCATACTGCTGGAACGGATTATGCTCGTAATACAAGGTTCAGCTGTGTATAAATTGTAACACCCTCTTTGACCTCTGTAGCTGCAGTCTCACTGGAGTAATTCATCCTCAAATTTTGCAGCTGACTCCTCTCATTTTTACTGTCACGTTTCTTTGTAATTCAACTCCTCCTTCCCTGTAAAGCTGAACTTCAGGTAATGTTCGACCAAAACCTATAATGCACACAGTTTAGTAAACTACCGAGCAAACTTGTCATATTTGGCCAGTTCAGTGGCAAAAATACCTTGCTTGGGATCTGTTATTTTACAGCAGTATCACCATTGCTATTAAATGACAGATCCCAACATAGCTTCTGTTTGTAAACAAACCAGCTGAGGATCCTAAGAGATATCATTGACCAAATATGGTAATGGTCAAATATTGTATTTGGTCAGTTATGTCATCCACCATTCCTGACCAATTTGTTTACAAGTTGAAGGGTATCTGTCATCTTGTGGCAGTAGTGCTGCCGGGTGACATGGTTGGGTGAGAGGTCATTGTGATTGATGCTGGAGTGATTGTTGATGGGTTTACATCTTTGTCCATTGTTAACTTTTTTAAATTAGGTTTTATTAAAGAAGAAGTATAGCTAAAGCTTTTTTAGGCTCTACTTCTCATTTGGATCACAGGAGTGCAGTTCATTTTGCCAGTTTCCCCTTTTTTTTACTCAGCCGGTCCAGGCACTGGCTCAATCCTAATTTTACAGTCAGGATGCACACAGGAGCCTGGACTGGCAGCTGGCTCAGCCTCTTAGTGAACCGCTGGGAGACTGATCCAGCTGTTCTCGGCTCCTACCCAGCTCAGCGCTCCAGTGAGCGCTGGGGTGACAGAGCAGAGAGCTGGTGACTGACAATCACGGCTCCCTGCTCAGAGTGGAGGGGAAAACTGAGTGATTAACGGTGCTTAATCACTCAGTTCTCAGTGTAGAGGTGGCAGGGGACAGTTGCAGCATTGGTTCAATGCTGCACCCACCTAGATGAGTATATTGTTTTTTCTTTTGTGAAACCCAGATCCCTCTTTTAAAAGACTTTTTCATGAAGTGGGTGTCTTTATTTTGCCTGTGTTTTATTTAATTTTATTTATTTTTTTGCTAATGAGTCATAAGGGGTACTCATTTCCCCTGTACTCCTTCTCCTGTATATACCTAAGTATTTTACAGGCCTTTAGCCAATCCCCAGGTTGGGGGCCTGGCAGGAAGCTGAAGAAGCTCTTAAATAGACCTGAGTCATGCCAGCAGGGGAGTCGGGTGGAAGAGGGAGAAGCAGTGCTGAGGGAGGCTGTTGATGGCCCTGGCCCTTACCAGGGGGCGGGGGTTTACCTCAGGCCGTAGCTCGGGAGGCTGGCCTGGAAAGATCCCACCATAGGAGGCAGTTAGATGTATTCATACTGGAGAGGCAGCAGGGAGAACAAAGAGAGACAGTGAGTAGATCAATACGGTGCAGGGACAGACAAGGGGAAAAATTGCCAGCTGTAGAAGTGCTCTGTTGAAGACAGCGTTGTGCCAAGTATTTATCCAACCTTGCCCTGAGGAATCTCCATGTGCATGCTAGTCAGGAGCACTGGGAAGAGCAAAGCAACAAGGTGTGGCTGTTGGATGCCAGGAAGGCCAACACATTATGCAAGCAGTGGAACTGGGATCAGTGGCCACAGGGAAGCAGAAGGTGATGCGATATGTTGCTCATTATTTATGTGTTACTTGGCCAAGGGACTGAGAGTTCCTGCCTGGAATGGGCTGTTGCTGAACTGACAATAGACAGTTAGTTCCCTCAGGAGTGAGCCAGCAGAAGCTGTACTGTACATAAAGGAACCAAGTTTGTGCAGGTGGAAGGATGAAAATGAGTCGGTAAATAGGGAGGAAGTGTCCCTGAATTGTTGTAGTTGTCACAGTAGGCATCCCATAACCCCTTACCCGTCCAAGTTCATCCCTTAATAAAACTACAAAAACAAGCCAAAGACTGATTTCTGTGTCCGATTGGAAGAAGGGAATGTTGTGTGACTGGCTGTGCAGCCGTGGGGAACACAGACTTCAGCAACCCCTATGGGGGTAGTGCTACATACCGTAATATAATATGATATAATATGATATGGAAACACATACATTAATGCTGGAAATGGTACTACAAAAAGGCCTGACAGGTCTTAAGGCTGTCTGGTCTAGTGTCTGTTACCTTTTCTGCTTTGCTGGCCACATGTGACTTTGTGTCAACCTCCTATCATTTAACGTTAATTTAAATTTAATAGTAATATGTTGGCACTTTCAGAAAATTGTTTTTTATTTATAAGCTTTAAGATTAAGGTTCAGCTGAACATAACATAAATAATAAAAATTTAGATAAAAACTATTTTGGTGCAAATTTAATTAACTTAATAATATTCCTTGTTCCTCTTACACAAGTTATTTTTTTCAACATTTTAAATATATTCAAGTTACAAGTCTACATCATCCGTCAAGTAGAATTACTTTATATCTTTTATACAAATGGATGGCAGTACCAATTAAAACTCCCCCGGTTCAAAGGTATTTTAGTGTTATTTACATCCCGGAGGTATAGGTAGGCCCGCACAGCTACTTGCATGTATGCATGCCTTTTTTCCCGGTACATTGAACTGTTATTATGACGTGCACTGTGCACTGATCCTGACTGATTACAATCCCTATGAAATGACAATGCTGTCAAACACTCTACAGCTTAATTAGATGCTATGTGAAATGATGCAGAGCAAAAATGTTTCATAAGGAAGAAAAAAAAAAAAACCTTAAAACTAGTCTCAATGCATTCAACATTTCATTCTGTCAAATGTGTTTTAAAAATTTAAAACATTTAAAAATGTTTAGTCAGAACATTTTCTACTTACTTTTCTGCTGCAGATGCAAGTTGCTTTTGATGCAGATGCTTCCTCTCTTCTCCTCCAGGCCTGAATTTATAGAAAAGTACCAGTGTGGCCTAGGGTGACAATGTGTGAGAGGGGCTACAGCAGGTGGACCTTTGTTTCTTTCTCTAAATCAGTGTTTCTCAATTCCAGTCCTCACGCCCCCCCAACAGGTCAGGTTTTCAGGATTTCCATTATTTTGCACAGGTGATTTGATCAGTTTCACTGCCTTAGTAATTCCCACAGCCTTTTCATCTGAGGAAAATCCTGAAAACATGACCTGTTGGGGGGGCGTGAGGACTGGAATTGAGAAACACTGCTCTAAATACACTTAACTTCTATGTAATGTGACAAATGGACTCCAGGGAACCTAGGGGTATGAATGGACAGGGTCTATGTGCAGCTTTGGCTGTATAGCAATGTGCAAAATATTGATGAAGAATCTTAAAGCATATCTAAACTCAAAAACAACAATATAATATATTGCAGCCTTTCAGTCCTTAGATGTGGTGGCTGCATTTGATTTATTTCTTTATATTTTTTTCCCTTTATTTTTACCAGGTGATCCTGTCAACAACACACATCCTGTCCCTTTTACGCCTACCCTCACTCCCCCAGTGTATCTATGGATGGAGCCATGGTTGTCACACCTGCTGGGCTTCTGACATGTCTACCTAAGTTCATCAGCTCAGGTAGGTGAAATGCATCAGAGGGGCAGACTCGTGGGCGAAGGACACAGTGTGTGATGTATATTATTAAATCTGTCAGAGTCAGACCTTTGTTCTGGACATGTGGAACTATCCAGGATTACTGGGATCAATATGTTCAATACATCTATTGAATCACCAAGTTCAGGCTCCCTAAGGACCCTGTAATCTGTCTGTTTAGCTATACAGCACCTACAGATAACACCCTTGTGGCCACCAGAAAACGCCCACCCCTGACCCCATGGACACACCTATGTCTCCTGATGGCCACAAGGATCCTACTCAAGGCCTGGACATCCCCTCCTCAGCCCTTCTCTTTCCATGATCACAAAGTAGCTGAAAATGCTCTTGTGTTCATAAAAACTGGATACTATGTTACAAAACTTCAGACCCACCAAATGATTCTTCACACGCTGGAGAGCCTTCGTTGGGCACACTTTCTATCCAACTAAAATCCCTCAGCTCATGTCCATCAAACAGTTTACTTCCTGGTGTGCCAAGACAAACCTTCAAACTCTTTGGGCAAACTCAAACTGCCAGACTATGTGCCCACTCTTGGTAATGAACCTCCTCACCCCAATGGGGTCTCTTCCACACCCATCCTCCTATGATCAAAACACCACCCTATGTAGAATGCATGTACCATCTACATCCAGTACATCAACTACTTTGTGAAGACCCGAGGGCCCTGAAAGCTAAGTGATCTTGTCTAGTTTATATTTTTGCCTTTGTATGGTTTCCCCACCTTGGATTGTAGGTCATGTTGTCTCTTTTACCGCTATATCCATGGTGTTGGAAAACTATACCTGTCTCATCCACGCTTTGCAGTTCAGTTCTTACAGTAACTGTTCCTTCGTCCATAAATGTGTGGGCTGCATTTGGTAGTATCCGCCAGCCATATTTCACCTAGCTAAGTGCATTGTAATAACTAATGTTTCTTGATCCCTAATGCATGCCATTATTTGATGTATACCCACATTATTTATTTTGTTCACTTTTATCTTACCTTTGCTGTATTGAAAAAAATATCAAGAAAATAAAGATTTATAAAAATAAATAAAAATTCGGTCAGACTTTTGTGAAATTATCAAAGTGTGGCCTCTTTCTTTAAAGTAAATGTACACTATGAAAAGTGTACATGTTTATAGGTGTGTTTGTCCTCCCTCTCACACAGGAAAAATATAAGCACTGGTATGGGGGTTAGTCACAGGGTGTAAAGACAAGAAAAGCTGTATACCCAATGTTATATGCAACATCTAATTACCAAAGGGTTTCAAAAGGGGTTGGAGAAACCTGTAGGTACAACAGAAAACAAAACAAAAAGCAAGACCATACAGTGGTTTAACAGGACAAGTTTCACTCAGAACAGGCCTCGCCATGGCCGACCAAAGGTGTTGAGTGCACATGCTCACCATCATAACCAGAGGTTGTTTTTGGGAAATAGACTTATGAGTGCTGCCAGCATTGCTGTAGAGGTTAAAGGGGTGGGGGTCATCCTGTTAGTGTTCAGACCACTGAATCAAATTGGTCTGCATGGCTATCATCCCAGA
Organism: Rana kukunoris; assembly: GCA_029574335.1. Lineage (NCBI taxonomy): Eukaryota > Metazoa > Chordata > Amphibia > Anura > Ranidae > Rana > Rana kukunoris. Next base: position 556,056,468 of record CM056050.1, on the reverse strand, counting down.
AGGAAGCCTCTTCTAAAGATGATGCACAAGAAAGCCTGCAAACACTTTGCTGAAGATAAGCAGACTATGGACATGGATTACTGGAACCATGTCCTGTGGTCTGATGAGACCAAGATAAACGTATTTGGTTCAGATGGCGTCAAGCGTGTGTGGTGGCAACCAGGTGAGGAGTACAAAGACAAGTGTGTCTTGCCTACAGTCAAGCATGGTGGTGGGACTGCCATGGTCTGGGGCGGCATGAGTGCTGCTGGCACTGGGACGCTAAGGTTCATTGAGGGAACCATGAATGCCAACATGTACTGTGACATAATGAAGCAGAGCATGATCCCATACCTTCGGAGACTGGGCTGCAAGGCAGTATTCCAACATGATAACGACCCCAAATACACCATCAAGATGACCACTGCCTTCCTAAAGAAGCTGAGGGTAAAGATGATGGACTAGCCAAGCATATCTCCAGACCTGAACCCTATTGACCATCTGTGGGACATCCTCAGACGGAAGGTGGAGGAGCGTAAGGTCTCATCCACCAGCTCCGTGATGTCATCATGGACTCCAAGAGGACTCCAGTGGCAACCTGGGAATCTCTGGTGAACTTCATGCCCAAGAGGGTTAAAGTAGTTGTAAAGGTTCAGTTTTTTTTTTAAATAACAAACTTGTCATACTTACCTCCACTGTGCAGTCGGTTTTGCACAGAGTGGCCCTGATCGTCCTCTTCCGGGGTCCCACGGCGTCTCCCGTAGCTCCTTCCCACGATAGCTAACCCACTCTGGGAAGCTCTCTCTCGAGGGGGTTACCTTGTGGGTGCACTCCCTATGTCATACAGTCAGCGTCCATAGCCGCCGAGTGTATGACTCAGTCCCGCCCCCGTGGGTGCGCTGCTATCAATCTATCCAATCAACGCCTAGACTCCGTGGAGAGGAGGACGCCGGGGATGCGCAGAGAAAGTGAACTGGCTCAGGTACGTAAAACGAGGGGCTTGGGGGCCCGTGATTGCCAGGTGTTTTTTCACCTTAATGCATTGAATGTATTAAGGTGAAAAAACAAAAAACCTTTACAACCCCTTTAAGGCACTGCAGGAAAATAACGGTGTTACAAAATCTTGACACTTTGGGCCCAATTTGGACATTTTCACTTAGGGGTGTACTCCCTTTTGTTTCCAGTGATTTCGATATTAATGGCTGCGTGTTGAGGTATTTTGAGGGGACAGCACATTTACACGGTTATACAAGCTGTTCACTCAATACTTTACATTGTAGCAAAATGTAATTTCTTCAGTGTTGTCACATGAAAAGATATAATAAAATATTTACAAAAATGTGAGGGGTGTACTCACTTTTGTGAGATACTGTATATATATAATGTGGGGGAAAAAGGGAATTTGGAACTTCAAGCCGAACCTGGAGTTGAGCTTTAGCCCCCACATGTTAACAATAAATCAGGATTTCTGGTACCTGAAATCTTTATAGCTTCAGTCAGAAAATAGAGGCTGGTTTACACCACCCACCAGCCTTGCTGAACACATGGCTGCTGGCGTGTCCTGAGAAAAATACTGTTGAAGCACCAAACAGCATCACAGTGTTTACTTTTTTGTTAGAACTTTATTTAAAGGTCACAGTTGACATTTCATTAAGTTCTATTGACGGCAGCATAGTAAAGTGTGGTGGACTGCATCACACCATGCTTTGCTAAAAAATACTGCATGCTATACTTTTTTCAGTGCATGCCATACTTATTTCCATGCATGCCACTACAGCCTGGTTTTGTGAGCTGGGCTGATAGAAAATAAGTATTGTATATACTCGGGAATAAGCCAAGTTTTTCAGCACATTTTTTTGTGCTAAAAAAGCCCATCTTGGCTTATACTCGAGTCTCCCTGCCTCACTGTGCCCATCTGCAGCCTAATGCACCTGAACTCCCAGCACTGTGACAGCGCCGGTGTTCTAAAGATCAGGTACATGAGTTTGCAGATTTACACAGTAAGGCAGGTAGATGGGCACAGTGAGGCATGTAGATGGGTACAGTGAGGCATGCAGATGGGCACAGTGAGGCTGCAAATTGGCACAGTAAAGCTGTAAATGGGCACAGTGAGGCTGCAGATGGGCACAGTGAGGCTGCAAATGGGCACAGTGAAGCACAGTGAGGCTGCAAATGGTTACAGTGAGGCTGCAGATGGGCATTGTTGACCCTCTTTTCCCCTTACAGTAGCTGCTGCTTTTCTCACCCTAGGCTTATACTCGAGTCAATACGTATTCCATTTTTTTGTGGTAAAATTGGGTGCCTCGGCTTATATTTGGGTATATACAGTATTTTTGCCTTGTCTTGTACTGGGACTGCACTATTCAAAGCTGTTTGGTGCAATACCAATGCATTTGTTGTGAATGGACCCTAAGGCTGCTGGTAACAATATTAACAAATCTGAGTAATTCACTTTATATATTCTTACAGCTTTATTTGCTTATTGGGATGTACATTATAAAACAGTATTGTTTTATAATGTACAAAGATGAAAATGAAATTCCAGCATAATGTATAAGAAGTGAAAAATGGGAGAAAATAAATAAATCCATTTAACACCCTTAATATGGACTTATTGGATGATGATGATTATTGATGCTCAACAGCAAAAAGTGCTTTCAGCATAAAATGTTTGTAGTAAAATGGGCAGCAAGTTGGATTTTCTCTCTTTCTGCCAAATTCATAAAAAATAAAATTTCAAGCCAAAGCATATGTGTCTGGAAGACTTCCTTCCTAACAGTAATGTCATACATATGTGTAAATAGCCTGCGTTTCCATTACCGCCCATAACTGTGTATTTCAGTAAGTCTCAGCATGCATATCTTCGAGTGAATTATGTACGTGATTTTCTGAAGCAGACTTTTACTTTGAAATGTAATTGATGTATTGAAAAATAAAATGAACGCCCGCTCTCTTTGTAAACCAACACTAATGGCGGCTGCACTCAATCTGGTCTTGAAGGGGAATGAAAGAAAATGCGAATAACCATCAATCTTTCTAAGCTGCATATAATTTGAAAATGGAAAAACTGACAATAGTCATTACTAATGCAGCATGTATACCGCTGTGGCTGTAACTTCCTTAAAAAGGAGACTTTTCCCCCAGCACAATGAGACTCTGGAAGGAGTTCTTTTTTTTAAATGTCCACTAGAGGGAGATGTTGTGGATTACGTTTGCAGAGATTTGCTAGATAGTGTCACATGAAGGACAACAGTTTAAGAACACATGCTTTTTTTTTTTTACTTTTCTTTTTTTTTTTTAATAAAAAGTACTGAGGAACGTAACATTTACAGCATAGGGCTGGAAAATAAAACTCATTCAAAACACAGCTACACATATAAGCTATTATATATATATATATATATATATATATATATATATATATATATATATATATATATATATATATATATATATATATTATGTATATAAGCATAATTGTTTGGCTCAAAGGATATGAGAGGTCATGTGGTCATGTCCTGAGATTTCAAGTGTTACTAGACCCCTGACCATGCATTCACTATATCTGGTCTCCCACAGTACACAGAACATGGAAAAGCAATCATGTTAGTAAATATAAAATGCTAAATACCTTTTCTCATTAGCAGTATATAGCAGTCTTGTGATTTCTATCAGTGTCCAGCCGACTAGCCGAGCACTGGTTAAAGCTTGTATGAGGTGTTTTCATTCTCCTTTGACTGTCCTCTAAGGCTGCATGACTCCTGACCTTCTGTCTGGACAGTGCTGATTGGCCCTGTGCTGATCACATGCACCCTCCCAAAAAAAAAAACAACTTCTGGCAATACACACCATGTGCTGAGTGAGACCCCATGGTTCTGTACTATCAGCAGATGGTTTGGGGACAGTGGAAGAAGGGAATGATCATAGAAAATAGGACCAAACATCCTTTTTACACAATGTGCAGGATTAACCTCTTAAGCCCTGTACACACGATCGGTGCATCCGATGAGAACGGTCTGACGGACCGTTTTCATCGGTTCACCAATGAAGCTGACTGATGGACTGATGTGCCTACACACCATCGGTTCATGAATTGATCGTGTCAGAATGCGGTGACGTAAAACACAATGACGTGAAGAAGTTGAATGCTTCCAAGCATGCGTCAACTTGATTCTGAGCATCTGTGGATTTTTAACTGATGCTCGTGCGTACTAACGATCAGTTTTGACCTATCGGTTTGCCGTCCATCGGTTCGATTTTAAAGCAAGCCATCTGTTTTTGGACCGAAGGATAACGGACTGATGGGGCCTACACACGATCGGTTTGGACCGATGAAAACGAACTTCTGTCCGTTTTCATCGGTTTGAACCAATCGTGTGTACGCGGCTTTATGCCTGGTACATATTACAAGTTTTTTTTTTGTTCAACACAGCGGCTGAATGATATAAAACATGTCACCGGAACACTCCGATCAACACTCTCTGCCATCGGCTGAGAGCACTGATTGGGAGTCGGTTGGCTGCTGGTTTTCCAGCATGCTCATTCAGCAGAAGCTGACCAACCAGCAGGCTTCTGTCAGACAGACCAACATACACATGGGCCTGAATGTCAGATATTTTTGTTAACCGCTTGCCAAACAGGCGCCGTCATTATACTGTGGCAGGTTGGCACAATCCTGTGAACCAACATAGCTTTAAGTAAGTCCCTTTAAGTGCGCCTGCTACACAGCGAGGGTGCCGATGCTCGTGGTCGCGGTCGCAAGGTGGGTAATAGGAAAAGGGCTAGAGTGTAGTGGGGAAGGGAGAGGGGTACGGTAAAGAGAGGAGCCAAGGGAGGGGGTGTATCCCACTCCCCCCACCCTGGCTGGTGAGAAAGGTAGGGACTGAGGAGCCAAGGGACAAGGGAGGGGGTATATTCCACCCCCCCCCCACCCTGGCTGGTGAGGAAGATAGGGACTGATGTTATTGTTGCTCATTATTTGGGAGAGTCCACAAAGTTCTGTAAGCCTTTTATACTGGTTTGAAGTTGAGCACCCAATCATGTCAAGTGAATGTTATTTTTTGAATTATGTTTACAATTAGATCAATATCATATTAAACCAAAGAGGTGGGTCGACAGCTGCTGCAATAGTGTATTGTAAAAAACAAGCAAACAAGAAGAAAAAACATAAAGGTTGAAAAGGTCGGGCATCTGAATACATGTAATTATGAACTATGTTTATCAGAATTGTCAATGGCTTTGGTAATAAGGTATAGCATAATGAATATACTGCCGTTTCAGGTTGCTTTCATCTTTTTATTATGCTTATTAAATATAAAGTAAACATCATTTGAGAAAATATAGAGCAGTAACAATCATTATCATAAATGGAGGTGTTAAATTTCCATTAACCCCAAATGTAAGTCCTTTATGAATATTTTGCTAACTTGTAATTAAAGAAGTCTGAAAGAACAGGCTCATTATCATATGTTGATAATTAAACATGTTTTTTTGGAGATATAGATTTTTGCATGCTCATTGATGTCACAGGGTAATTTATCACACTCTCTCATCTGCAAAATCAGGGAATTTCAATGCAAAAACAGTTCACTGGTATTATTGATCCTTAATTTTTCTCAATTAATGATGCTTGGTGAGCATTATTTTATTGTTAGTACAGTTGGGCTTTCTCTTGAAAATGAATCACATGTGTATATTAAAGACAAGGAAATACTGACTCTGCAACCTTTAATAAGACCAGATACATATGTGGGTGTAGGTAAGAAAAATGAATAAATGACCAGATGACTAAATGCAATAATATTTAAAAACTGTAAAAAAAAATTAACAACAAACACTATTTACTTTTCATGGGATCCTGTGTCAAAATTTGCTGACATTACAAGGTTGATTTACTAAAGCAAATACAGTGGGACCTTGGATTACTAGCATAATCTGTTCCAGGAGAATGCTCATAATCCAAAGCACTTGCATATCAAAGCGAGTTTCCCCTTAGAAGTCAATGGAAATTAAAATCATTTGTTCCGCATTAACTTTTATGGCATGCAATACCGCATGTGGCCAGAGGTGGGAGGGCACCGGAGAGCCTCGGAAATACCCAGAAAGGCTCAGGGGCAGCTTGGCTGAACTCGGAAAACCTTGGAAAGGCTCAGGAACAGAGTATTTCTGAGCTTTTCCAAGTATTTACGAGTATTTCAGAACGACTTTGATCGGCTTGGCTTTGGCGCCCACGACCGCTGGCCAAACGCGTTACTGCACACCACTGTGGCTTCAATCCTGCTAATTTTACGAGACAACAGTCACAAACCAAGACAGGATTTTGAAAAATAATGCTTGTATTGCGAAACTCTCGTTAACTGCGTTACTCGCAATCCAAGATTTCACTGTGGACTGTGCACTTTTGCAAGTGTCCTCTTTACAAACATCCACAGTCATATATACAGTAGTTGTTTGTTTTTGTTTTTGTACTTATAGTTGTGCTGCTAATGGCAAGTTAAAGGGTAACGCCACTTTTATTGGGAAACAAACACTGCAAGTGTATCACCTGCTTAATAATCAAAAAATCACTCCCATTCAGATTCATCCACAACAAACAGCTATTTCTTCAGAGCAGAAACAGGTTGGAAACTGCAACAATGATTATTAAAATCTATCCAACTTACCTCGATCACTCAGAGAGGATTGTTTTTTTCCCCAACAAAAGTGGAGTTACTTTTTAAACTCATTAACTGCTATTATAGTAACCGGGGCACATACACAACAAGTTTTTATTTAGACCTCTGGTCATCCCTAATTTTAAACCTCAGATCAGTCTCAATGCTTGACTTTCAGACCTCAGATCAGCCCCAATGCATAAGCCTCTGACCTCAGATCAGTCTCAATGCATGCACCTTTAAACCTTAATGCATGACCCTCAGACCTCAGATCAGCCTCAATGCATGACCCGCAGATCCGTCTCAATGCATGAGCCTCTGAGCTCAGATCAGTCTCAATGCATGACTCTCAGACCTCAGATCAGCCTCAGTGCATTAGCCTCAGACCTCAGATCAGCCTCAATGCATGAGCCTCTGACCTCAGATCAGTCTCAATGCATGATCCTCTGACCTCAGATTAGTCTCAATGCATGATCACCTGACCACAGATCAGCCCCAATGCATGAACCTCAGACCTCAGATCAGCCCCAATGCATGAACTTCAGACCTCAGATCAGCCCCAATGCATGAACCTCAGCCCTCAGATCAGTCTCAATACATGCACCTTCAGACCTCAGATCAGCCTCAATGCATGACCCACAGATCAGTCTCAATGCATGAGCCTCTGACCTCAGATCAGTCTCAATGCATGACTCTCAGACCTCAGATCAGCCTCAATGCATGACCCACAGATCAGCCTCAATGCATGAGCCTCTAACCTCAGATCAGCCTCAATGCATGAACCTCAGACCTCAGATTAGCCTCAATGCATAAGTCTCTGACCTCAGATCAGCCTCAATGCTTGAGCCTCTAACCGCAGCTTAGCCTCAATGCATGCACCTTCAGACCTCAGATCAGCCTCAATGCATAACCCACAGATTAGTCTCAATGCATGATCCTCTGACCTCAGATTAGTCTCAATGCATGATCCTCTGACCTCAGATTAGTCTCAATGCATGATCATCTGACCACAGATCAGCCCCAATGCATGAACCTCAGACCTCAGATCAGCCCCAATGCATGAACTTCAGACCTCAGATCAGCCCCAATGCATGAACCTCAGCCCTCAGATCAGTCTCAATACATGCACCTTCAGACCTCAGATCAGCCTCAATGCATGACCCACAGATCAGTCTCAATGCATGAGCCTCTGACCTCAGATCAGTCTCAATGCATGACTCTCAGACCTCAGATCAGCCTCAATGCATGACCCACAGATCAGCCTCAATGCATGAGCCTCTAACCTCAGATCAGCCTCAATGCATGAACCTCAGACCTCAGATTAGCCTCAATGCATAAGTCTCTGACCTCAGATCAGCCTCAATGCTTGAGCCTCTAACCGCAGCTTAGCCTCAATGCATGCACCTTCAGACCTCAGATCAGCCTCAATGCATAACCCACAGATCAGTCTCAATGCATGATCCTCTGACCTCAGATTAGTCTCAATGCATGATCCTCTGACCTCAGATTAGTCTCAATGCATGATCATCTGACCACAGATCAGCCCCAATGCATGAACCTCAGACCTCAGATCAGCCCCAATGCATGAACTTCAGACCTCAGATCAGCCCCAATGCATGAACCTCAGCCCTCAGATCAGTCTCAATACATGCACCTTCAGACCTCAGATCAGCCTCAATGCATGACCCACAGATCAGTCTCAATGCATGAGCCTCTGACCTCAGATCAGTCTCAATGCATGACTCTCAGACCTCAGATCAGCCTCAATGCATGACCCACAGATCAGCCTCAATGCATGAGCCTCTAACCTCAGATCAGCCTCAATGCATGAACCTCAGACCTCAGATTAGCCTCAATGCATAAGTCTCTGACCTCAGATCAGCCTCAATGCTTGAGCCTCTAACCGCAGCTTAGCCTCAATGCATGCACCTTCAGACCTCAGATCAGCCTCAATGCATAACCCACAGATCAGTCTCAATGCATGATCCTCTGACCTCAGATTAGTCTCAATGCATGATCCTCTGACCTCAGATTAGTCTCAATGCATGATCATCTGACCACAGATCAGCCCCAATGCATGAACCTCAGACCTCAGATCAGCCCCAATGCATGAACCTCAGATCAGCCCCAATGCATGAACCTCAGCCCTCAGATCAATCAATGATTAGCTAACATAGTAACTCAGGAAGTGAAAGAATGCAATACAAATGTTATATTAAGACTATGTAAGATCAATTGGAACTATGTGAAGAAACATATGAAAAATAAAGAATTTATAAAAAAAAAAGATCAATCTCAATGCAATCTCAGTGCATCGTTAGATTTAAAATCAGATCCAATTCACTCACCTTCAGACCTCAGATCAGCTCCAGTTCCTTTGCCTCGGGCCAGCTCTAATTTATACACCCCTTAGCTGGATACACACTTTACAATTTTCTTTATATTTTTTCCTTTAGATTTACCAAAACCATATAATATGAGGTCAAACCTAAACACTTTCAATTTGTATGCAATCAGCAAGGACCGGCTGACCGGAATTAGCTGTCAGAAGCACCCATACTAACAATCCGAAAATCGACAAATGGTTCGCTGCACAAAATTTTACTTCTGATTTTCGTATCATGTCTATGGGCCTTTAGTATAATATTTTTATTGCTTAAAAAAATTCTATTCATACACTTTAATGGCTACAGGTCTTCAGCATGAGACGTCAATTTCGCCAGTAGTAGGTGAGCTGCTGAAGTTACACCTTTGGTAGACGACACTTATCGGAACTATAAAATACAGTAAAAATGTGTGTTCATATGCACCAAAGGTAGTACTGGGGCAAGGTGCAGACTGCATGCTGAGACACTGATTACAGCAAAGAAGCTGTTTACATGACCAGACTGTGCCCCATTACATGACCAGACTGTGCCCCATTACATGCCAGACTGTGCCCCATTACATGCCAGACCTGCCCCATTACATGCCAGACTGTGCCCCATTACATGACCAGACGTGCCCCATTACATGACCAGACATGCCCCATTACATGACCAGACGTGCCCCATTACATGACCAGACTGTGCCCCATTACATGCCAGATCTGCCCCATTACATGACCAGACTGTGCCCCATTACATGCCAGACCTGCCCCATTACATGATCAGACTGTGCCCCATTACATGCCAGACCTGCCCCATTACATGACCAGACCGTGCCCCATTACATGACCAGACTGTGCCCCATTACATGACCAGACTGTGCCCCATTACATGCCAGACCTGCCCCATTACATGACCAGACCGTCCGTGCCCCAGACCTCAGATTAGCCTCAATGCATAAGTCTCTGACCTCAGATCAGCCTCAATGCTTGAGCCTCTAACCGCAGCTTAGCCTCAATGCATGCACCTTCAGACCTCAGATCAGCCTCAATGCATAACCCACAGATCAGTCTCAATGCATGATCCTCTGACCTCAGATTAGTCTCAATGCATGATCCTCTGACCTCAGATTAGTCTCAATGCATGATCATCTGACCACAGATCAGCCCCAATGCATGAACCTCAGACCTCAGATCAGCCCCAATGCATGAACTTCAGACCTCAGATCAGCCCCAATGCATGAACCTCAGCCCTCAGATCAGTCTCAATACATGCACCTTCAGACCTCAGATCAGCCTCAATGCATGACCCACAGATCAGTCTCAATGCATGAGCCTCTGACCTCAGATCAGTCTCAATGCATGACTCTCAGACCTCAGATCAGCCTCAATGCATGACCCACAGATCAGCCTCAATGCATGAGCCTCTAACCTCAGATCAGCCTCAATGCATGAACCTCAGACCTCAGATTAGCCTCAATGCATAAGTCTCTGACCTCAGATCAGCCTCAATGCTTGAGCCTCTAACCGCAGCTTAGCCTCAATGCATGCACCTTCAGACCTCAGATCAGCCTCAATGCATAACCCACAGATCAGTCTCAATGCATGATCCTCTGACCTCAGATTAGTCTCAATGCATGATCCTCTGACCTCAGATTAGTCTCAATGCATGATCCTCTGACCTCAGATTAGTCTCAATGCATGATCATCTGACCACAGATCAGCCCCAATGCATGAACCTCAGACCTCAGATCAGCCCCAATGCATGAACCTCAGACCTCAGATCAGCCCCAATGCATGAACCTCAGCCCTCAGATCAATCAATGATTAGCTAACATAGTAACTCAGGAAGTGAAAGAATGCAATACAAATGTTATATTAAGACTATGTAAGATCAATTGGAACTATGTGAAGAAACATATGAAAAATAAAGAATTTATAAAAAAAAAAGATCAATCTCAATGCAATCTCAGTGCATCGTTAGATTTAAAATCAGATCCAATTCACTCACCTTCAGACCTCAGATCAGCTCCAGTTCCTTTGCCTCGGGCCAGCTCTAATTTATACACCCCTTAGCTGGATACACACTTTACAATTTTCTTTATATTTTTTCCTTTAGATTTCCCAAAACCATATAATATGAGGTCAAACCTAAACACTTTCAATTTGTATGCAATCAGCAAGGACCGGCTGACCGGAATTAGCTGTCAGAAGCACCCATACTAACAATCCGAAAATCGACAAATGGTTCGCTGCACAAAATTTTACTTCTGATTTTCGTATCATGTCTATGGGCCTTTAGTATAATATTTTTATTGCTTAAAAAAATTTGATTCATACACTTTAATGGCTACAGGTCTTCAGCATGAGACGTCAATTTCGCCAGTAGTAGGTGAGCTGCTGAAGTTACACCTTTGGTAGACGACACTTATCGGATCTATAAAGTACAGTAAAAATGTGTGTTCATATGCACCAAAGGTAGTACTGGGGCAAGGTGCAGACTGCATGCTGAGACACTGATTACAGCAAAGAAGCTGTTTACACCAGTTTTGCGCATTACAACCTTTGCTACGGTATATTACTAGTCATATCTGCCACTGATTACTTGTTATACTAAACCAGTATCAAATATATTATACTGTACAAGACTGTGTCTTCTCATCACTACCCACCAAATAATAGGAATGTATACAGATCATTATGGGTATATTAATATGTACAACATGGATGATGTTATTTACACAAGATGAACTGAACAGAATGCATTAAGCTTGAATTCATAATTGCTTTTGGTTGTACAGAAAATGCACATAATTTGCGAAAGCGTATTACTTCTCTGTGGGAGTTATTTTCACTTTAAGCGTTTATTAAAGTAAATGTTCAGCTACATTCACAACAACATTATTCCGCTGCAGGTTACCCCTACATTACACTGAAAATCTATTAAGTAATGAATATTAAAGGGGCTAACGCCACATTTTTCTCCCCATGCAATTAATGTAAATATTACAGCAAAAATGATTACAAAAGACTTTGCTGCAGCTGGTTCTTGTAAAAATAATTTGGGAAGTTGCTTTTAGTACACAGATGTGATGTATTTAAATGTAACCCCAACATTTCATATTCTCAGGGCTGGACTGGGACAGAAATTTGGCCCTGGACTTCATCCAGACTGGCCCACTTTGACAGGTCTCTCCTATGGCGGCCAGACAACTCCTGCACCCCCCCTGCCGGCCACCCAAGCCCCCTCTCCCCCTTCACTAGCCACTAGCCATCCTACTTTATTAGAGTAGAACGGCTGGTACTCTTATAGGCAGTACCAGTAGGGAAGCTAGACATTATTTCACCCAGGGCAAAAAATCAGTTCGGTGACCCCCCCCCCCCTTATGGGACAAGATTAGGCAGAAGGGAGAAACTCCCAGGCCATAGCTGTTGAGTCAGCTGTCTGTCCCCTCCCCCATGCTCCTCAGTCATCCCCCCTGCTTCTCTGGTCCTCCCCTGCTGCTTTGTTCCCCCCAGGTGAAGGCTGCGGAGAGGGAGAGGAGGTGAGCGCTGCAGGAAGGGAGAGACAGAGAAGCGGAGGGGGGGGGGGGCGGCCCACTATCACTAAAGCCGGCCCACTGAGCCATCGGCCCACCGGGAAACTCCCTGTAGTCCCAATGGCCAGTCCATCCCTGCATATTCTTGATATGTGCCTGCGGTACCATGCAACACTATGAAAAATATTCTTGTATGACTTCCTTTGTATGACATCCCTGTTGTTCCTACCAGTCCCAATGCTTTTCTACTATCCACTTAAGCCCCGGGTCATTATGCAGGTAAAGAACCTGGCCGCTTTTTGTGATTCGGCACTGTGTCGCTTTAACTGACAATTGCGCGCTCATGCGACGTGGCTCCCAAACAAAATTGGCGTCCTTTTTTTCCACACAAATAGAGCTTTCTTTTGATGGTATTTTTTGCGCTATAAACAAAAATATAAAAAGAGCGATCATTTTGAAAAAAATTTGCTATAATAAATATCCCCAAAAAAACATCTATATTTTTTTTCTCCTCAGTTTAGGCCGATACATATTCTACTTATTTTTGGTAAAAAAAATCGCAATAAGTGTTTATTGACTGGTTTGCGCAAAAGTTATAGCATTTACAAAATAGGTGATAGTTTTATGGCATTTTTATTAATATTTTTTTTTCCTAGTAATGTCGGCGAGCAGTGATTTTTTTCGTGACTGCGACATTATAGCGGACACATCGGACACTTTTGACACATTTTTGGGACCATTGTAATTTTCACAGCGAAAGGTGCTATAAAAATGCACTGATTACTGTGAAAATGACACTGGCAGTGAAGGGGTTAAACACTAGGGGGCGCTATGGGGTTAAGAGTGCCCTAAGGGAGTGATTCTTACTGTAGGGGGGTGTGGCTGGACGTGTGATGTCACTGATCGTCATTCCCTATAACAGGAAACAGACGATCAGTGCCACAGAGAAGAACGGGGAAGGTGTGTTTACACTCACCTCTCCCCGTTCTTCAGCTACTGTAACCTGATCATGGGACACCGGCGGCGATTGGGTCCGCAGGTCCCACGGGCACGGTCACGGTGCTTCGGACTGGGTTGCAAGCATGCCGCCAGCGGTGTGCGCCCATCCCACGGCTGGGCACTGTACGTGCCTGTTCCCAGCTATGCCATTCTGCCGACGTATATCACCATTTGGCGGTCCTTAAGTGGTTAAGAACTGAACACACTATGCATGGGAACACAACATGGTCAGTTTTCTGGCTGTGCTGAGGACTCAGCCAGCTGTCCTCCAATGATCATACTTGTGCTAACACGACCCCCCCCCCCCTCCATAGCCAACCACTGGTAATATCAGTATACTGCTGTTTCTTCTCCACCACCTCTCTGATGTCCTTATGCAGCTGAGAACAGATGTGTGTGATCATTAATACAAAAAGGGGGAACAGTATTTACAATATTTTTTATATACATACACAAATGTTTTGCCCTTCATTTCTATTTTAAACTGAATGTTTTATAAGGTGAGGGTTTGCGTTAAATGAATGATAGCTAAAGACTGCAATGGCCATGCAAAGGAACACCTTCTTCTTCAGAGGCCAGAAGTGACTCTACTTCTGACTGAAGACTATAATCATTGCACCTGCAATCTATCTCATTACAACAAGGTGGACTAAATCAGGGGTGCTCAACTAGTGGCCTTCTGATGTGGCCCGCGATCTCCTGCTCTGGGATGGTGGTTTGGCAAGCCACCACCAGGGCCGGCGCAACCACCAGGCGGACCAAGCGGCCGCTTGGGGGCGGGCAGGTCCGCAGCCTGGGATGGGGCGAAAAAATGAGCAGAATCGCGGCTGTACGATTTTTCAAAAGCCGCGCCTCCGACATCTTCTGTTCTGTGATAGGCGGAAACAATCAGCTTCCCAGGAGGCACTGTGTTCAGTGTCCGCCTATCACGGAGGCGCTCTCTTGTCCTGGCTTGGTGTCCGCCTATCACGGAGGCCCTCTCGTCCTCGGACGAGAGAGCCTCCATGATAGGCGAACACTGAACACAGTGCCTCATGGAAAGCTGAATGTTCCGCCAATCACGGAACAGAAGACGTCGGAGGCGCGGCTTTTGAAAAATCGTACATCCGCGATTCGCATGGGATAAGGTAAGGGCACGGACGGTCTGGTCATGTAATGGGGACGGTCTGGTCATGTAATGGGGCAGGTCTGGCATGTAATGGGGCACAGTCTGGTCATGTAATGGGGCACAGTCTGGTCATGTAATGGGGCACAGTCTGGCATGTAATGGGGCACAGTCTGGTCATGTAATGGGGCAGGTCTGGTCATGTAATGGGGCAGGTCTGGTCATGTAATGGGGCAGGTCTGGCCATGTAATGGGGCACAGTCTGGTCATGTAATAGGGCACAGTCTGGTCATGTAATGGGGCACAGTCTGGTCATGTAATGGGGCAGGTCTGGTCATGTAATGGGGCACAGTCTGGTCATGTAATGGGGCACGGTCTGGTCATGTAATGGGGCAGGTCTGGCATGTAATGGGGCACGGACGGTCTGGTCATGTAATGGGGCAGGTCTGGCATGTAATGGGGCACAGTCTGGTCATGTAATGGGGCACAGTCTGGTCATGTAATGGGGCACGGTCTGGTCATGTAATGGGGCAGGTCTGGCATGTAATGGGGCACAGTCTGGTCATGTAATGGGGCAGGTCTGGCATGTAATGGGGCACAGTCTGGTCATGTAATGGGGCAGATCTGGCATGTAATGGGGCACAGTCTGGTCATGTAATGGGGCACGTCTGGTCATGTAATGGGGCATGTCTGGTCATGTAATGGGGCACGTCTGGTCATGTAATGGGGCACAGTCTGGCATGTAATGGGGCACAGTCTGGCATGTAATGGGGCACAGTCTGGCATGTAATGGGGCACAGTCTGGTCATGTAATGGGGCACAGTCTGGTCATGTAAAGGGGCAGGTCTGGTTATGTAATGGGGCAGGTCTGGTCATGTAATGGGGCACCGTCTGGTCATGTAATGGGGCACCGTCTGGCATGTAATGGGGCACCGTCTGGCATGTAATGAAAGAAACATTTTTGCAAGGGAGGTGGGTGGCCGTTGGGGGGGGGGGGCGCCAAAATGGAGCTTCGCTTGTGTAGGCAGAAATCCTTGCACTGGCCCTGGCCACCACATAAGCCTGTATAGTGCTTCTTGTCACAGGCAGAGTGATACCACATGCACTCTGCCTGGGGCGGCAACAGCCGGCGATAACTGAATGGAAGACCGTTTGTTTTTAAAAGTAAGTTTACTACTAAAATCCGTGTATGTATGGGCATATCTGTTCTGCAGTGGTTGCTTGGCTGCTGATTTGCAGGTGGAGCGCTGGGCACCTGCGGGTTATCTGCACTGAGCGATAGACTTTTGTTATTAGCTACAGGTTTGTGGAACTTTCAAAACGTGTACCACACTTTTAGGATATAATAGAAGTCTATGGCAAAGTGCAGCTAACCCGTAGAACAGCCACAGGTGCACTGCTCTGCACCTATGGTGTGGGTAAACTGCAGAGCATCAGTGTGAAAGCAGCCTTAGATCCCTTTCACACGATCAGTCCAACCCAATCAGACCATCCATTCAACTCTATTGAGTGTCAGATGTAAACAGACTACTGTATTTTCTGGCATATAAGACTACATTTTACACTTAAAATAAACGCCCAAAAATCTGGGGTCGTCTTATACGCCGGGTATAAAATGCTGCACACTGGATGTCAGCACGCCGGACGTCCACTGGATGTGCGGCAATACTGTATGTAGCGATGGCTACATACAGTATACACTGCTGAGCCAATTCCAGCAAAAGATGTATTCTATTAGTGAATATAGAGCCTGCCAATCCGAGCAGGCTACATACAGTAGCCTTCTCGGATTGGCTTTGAGAGTCAGAGATTAGAGGGCTGATGATGTTACAGCCTCTGCCAAAACGAGCAGGCTCTGTATTCATTAATAGAATACATTGTTTACCGTGATTGGCTCAGCGGTGTATACTGTATGTAGCCGAAGCTACCACCCATCTATCATAACTGGATAGGACAGTGGAAGTGGGCAACTATGTAGTAGGTGTCATGGAGAACAATGTTGATTGAGGAATTGGCTAGGACAATGCCGGTGAGTCCCCCTGACTGTAAATAAGAATCCGAGGGCTCATTGTATTGGGACCACTCATTTAATAATTCCCTGTGCATTGTGGTCAGTCAACTAAAGACTTTAACGCCTGTTGGAATAGCAATGATTATTGTGAATGCTCATGTGCCTACACTTAGGTCGGTGGCAAATATGTGGTGTTTTTTTTAAATGGTGTTGCCTTGGAAGGGGGGTAGTCTTATAAAGTGAGTATAGCCCAAATGCTATGTTTTCAATTGAAAAATAGGGGGACGTCTTATACGCCCAGTCGCCTTATAAGCCGGCAAATACGGTACTTCCAATCGGATCCTCAAAAAAAAACAGAAGGGGATCCATCCACTTCCACCTGGGCAGATCCTATCGGAAGGCCCATAGAGTAGAGTGGGCTGTATCCATGTCTGCTTTGCATATGCAGAGTGGACATGGACCTGTCATCCGTCCGCTCTGCTGATTGTTTCCCGTGACCGACTACCAAGTCACTTAAGTGGCCCTCGCTCTTCAAAAGGTTGGGCACCCCTGCCCTAAATGCACAAAAAAAATCACACTCTATAAAAAAAAAAAAAAAAAAACAGTGGAGATCTTTTATTATTATTTTTTTTTTATAATATTACAAAAATCTAAATTGACAATTTCCGCTTTGGAGAAATGTTAAATATATGGCAATATTGGTAGTGTAGCGTTTAAATTAGTTTCACTGAAATCATTACTTTCATCTCTAATGACAGCCATATTTACTAATGTACAACTGAAATGAATACTTTTGAATTTTATTTGTAGCTTTTTCACATTAAGAAATTTTTCATGGTAAATTTTCGGGGTCTTTTAAATTGCGAGCTGGAAATGTTTTTCCTGCTTTGCATTCCAAGTTACAGTTTCCCTTTCCATATGTTAGAATAAATGTGGCCTACTATATATGTATGTGTAGTTTTTTTATTTAAGGGGGAATCTTAAAACAAAGGGCCGGATTCAGATACATTGGCGTATCTTTAGAGCGGCGTAGCACTTCTCATATACGCTACGCCGACGTAACCTAGAGAGGCAAGTACAGTATTTACAAAGCACTTGCTCCGTAAGTTGCGTCGGCGTATCGTAAATTGGCCGGCGTAAGCCCGCCTAATTCATAGTAGGAAGGAGGTGGGGATCATCTATTTAAATTAAGCGTGACCCCATGCACATGAATGGCCGATTGAACGGTGCATGCGCGCGCATACTCAGAATCACGTCGCATATACTCCCTAAGATACGTCGGCTCAATGCCTATGACGTGAACATAACCTACGCACAGCCCTATTCACGTAGTTCTACGTAAACGGCGTATGCAACGTAAAATTTGACGGTGTCGTTCCCTGGCCCATACCTTTGCATTACCTGCGCCTGCTATATGAGGGGTAACTTTACGCCGGATGTAAGCCTTACGCAAATCGCGTATATGAAACGGCCGGGCGCATCTCCGTTCGTGAATCGGCGTATCTTACTCAATTGCATATTTAAAATGGGAACGCCGAATGCGTCCAGCGTAACTATGCGCCCACGATACGGCAGCGTAGGCAAGTTATGTTGGACGGCTGAAGTCATGTTTTTCGACGTATCTCGCTTTGTGAATCGGCGCAGAGATGCGATGGCGCACATTTGAAATTACAAAAGATACGCCAACGTAAATCATTTCTGAATCCCGGCCAAACTGTCTATCTTGCCCGGAGACACCAATGTATTGATTAAATAAGACATTTGTAATCTGCTTATTGATTAACAGTGATGCAGGCACCCATCAATAACCGCTGTCAGCTGCCTGATGTAATAAGCCTGTGGATTTGTGGCATTCTGTTTCCATACGTCTGAACGTTTCATAGACAATGCATTTTTCTCAGTTTCCAGTAAAGAGAAATGGTCCCACAGTGATCAATGTAGTGGTTATTGCAGTCGTCCAACATCAATACTGAATGAGATTAGAATTTAGATGTCATGGAAGTGAAATGTGACAACTGTGCCTTCATTTTGAAACTGTCTATAGGATGGCAAATTGCATTGTTTTATTTGCTCGTCTTTGTGTGTGCATAGGCAGCATAAATATAGCTTATGTTCCATATGTAATGTGTTATTATGTGTTGGGAGAAATATTAACCACTTGCCGACCTGCTCACGTTGATATATGTCGGCAGAATGGCATGGGCAGGCAAGGCAATGTACCTCGGCCGTGTGCCCGCGGGTCCCGCAAACTCAATGTTCGCCGGCGGCCCGCTATTTCCAAGTGGAGAGGCAGAACGGGGAGATGTAAACAAGGCATTTCCCTGTTCTGCCTAGTGACAGGACAGTGATATACTGCTCCCTGTCATTGGGAGCAGTGATCACTGTCGTGTCATTTGAAGCCCAGCCCCCCCCCCACAGTTAGGCCACGTACACACGATCAGACTGGTCCCATGAAACTGGTCCTTTTTCATTGCACCAGGCTGAAGTGGTCTGATGGTCTGATGTGTGTACACACCATCGGACCAAAAATCCAATCAGACCAGAACGCGGTGACGTAGAACACACCGACGTGCTGAAAAAAAGGAAGTTCAATGCTTCCAAGCATGCGTCGACTTGATTCTGAGCATGCGCGGGTTTTTGGTCCGATGCTTTGGCGTACTAACCATCGAATCTGTCCGACGGACAGATTTTAAAGCAAGTTTTAAAACTTTCGACCGACGGACAACAGTCCGATAGGCCGTACACACCATCGAATTGGTCCGATGAAACTGGTCTCCAGACCAGTTTCATCGGACCGGTCTGATCGTGTGTTTGCAGCCCTAGAATCACTCCCTAGGACACGCTTAACCCCTTTGTTGCCCCCTAGTGTTCAGCCCCTGCCTTGCCAGTGTCATTTACACAGTAATCAGTGCATTTTTATAGACTTGATCCCTGTATAAATGACAATGATCCCAAAATTGTCTCAAAAGAGTCTGATGTGTCCGCCGCAATATCACAGTCACGATAAAAATCACTGCTATTACTAATAAAAAATATAATAATAATAAAAACTCCATAAACTATCCCCTATTTTGTAGACACTATAACATTTTTGCGCAAACCAATCAATATACGCTTATTGCGATTTTATTTTATCAAAAATATGTAGAAGAATACAAATGCGTTTTTATAGCACTGATCGCTTTTTAAATGTGAATGGTCCCAAAAATGTGTCAAAAGTGTCCGATGTGTCCGTCGCAGTATTGCAGCCCTGACAAAATTCGCGGATCGCCGTATTACTAGTAAAAAAAAGCCACTATAACCTTTGCGCAAACCAATTACTATACTCTTATTGCGATTGTTTTTTTTACCAAAAATATGTAGAAAACTGAGAAAAATATATATATATTTTTTTTAAAATTGGATTTTTATTATAGCAAAAAGTAAAAAATATTGTGTGTTTTTTTTCAAAATTCTCGCTCTTTTTTGTTTATAGCGCAAAAAAAAAACCCAGCAGAGGTGATCAAATACCACCAAAAGAAAGCTCTATTTGTGGGGGGAAAAAAGACGTCAATTTTGTTTGTGAGGCACGTCGCACGACCGTGCAATTTTAATTTAAAGCGACGCAGTGCTGAAAGCTGAAATTTCGCCTGGGCAGGAAGGGGGTATATGTGCCCAGTAAGCAAGTGGTTAAAAACAAAACACTGCCCTGTATTTGTTTGTTTTTGTTCTATGTGTCTCTCTAATTCACAGAAACATGATACCAGTTTAAAAGTGAAACTAAACTGCAGGCACATTATATGATTGATTTTTATATATTTTTAATCATTTTTAAAAGGAATCAGTTAACTTTTATGTCTCTAAACAGTAATTTCAGCAAAAAAAAATGTTTTCCTTTAGTGACCCTTTAAGGAACTTTAGAAGAATAGAGAATTATCCAACGGGGACATAACAGCATGTTCAGAACAGGAAAGCTAAATTAATGTATTTGAAGAACTACATGAGTTGTGCAGCAAATGCTGAGATTGTAAAAGAATAAATAAAATAATGTTATAGTTTAGCTGTAGGAAGAACTTTGTAGCAACAGACTGTTGCCATTTTCTCAGAAAATTGCCCACCTCACCTATGCTGCATAGACTTTATAAAAGTAATCAGTGGAAATACCTATTTTTAGGTCGGGGGATGGAGAACCGGCAGCTCTTTTGTGTCAGGGAGTGCTCCACAACAGCTCTGAATTCAAGGAGCCACAACATGTCCTGCAATCTGCTATTGCCAATCCATTGTTGGTCCTCCCTACTCTCCCCTGCAGCAGCAGCTGATACAAAGGGGAGAGAGCTTCTGTATAATGTGACTGCATCAGAGCGGAATAAAAAAGGTACGTTTTCCTCTGGACCCGTCAGGTCTGGTATGAATATTAAGGGGAACCCCGCAAAATTAAAAAAAAAATGACATGGGGTTCCCCCAAAAAATCCATATCAGACCCTTCAGGTCTGGTATGGATTTTAAGGGGAACTCTGCACCGAAAAAAAAAAAAAAAGGACCAGGCCACATGCCCTCAACATGGGGAGGATGTCCCCATGTATGTTGATGAGGACAAGGGCCTCATCCCCACAACCCTTGCCCAGTGGTTGTGGGGGGTCTGCGGGCGGGGGGCTTATCGGAATCTGAAAGCCCCCATTTAACAAAGGGGGCCCCTTGTTGTGGTCGTTTAGGTGCCTATCTACTCTAATAGTTTTTTTTAATTATCGATGCTCCCCGCTGAAACCACTGCCTGTGGAAGAGAGTTCCACATCCTTACTGCTCTAACAGTAAAGAACCCTCTACACAGATTAAGAGTAAACCGCTTCTCTTCTAATTTTAATGAATGGCCACGTGTCTTATTAAATTCCCCCTGCAGAAGAGTTTTATCCCTATTGTGGGGTCATCATAACATCATAACATTGCAGATCCAAGGGTTTCAGTACACATAAGACACCAACTGCAACAAGTATGTAGATTAGGAACTTTGACTTCCCTCTGAGATTTAAGATAAGTACTAAAGTCTTTAGATCTGAAGGACAGCCAGGGAACCAGCATTTTTAGAAGATCAATGCAATCAAAGCAATGGTAGCCTACATCAGTGTTTCTCAACTCCAGTCCTCAGGGAGCCCCAACAGGTCATGCTTTCAGGATTTCCCTCATATGAAACAGCTGTGGTAATTACTAAGGCAGTGAAACTGATCAAATCGCCTGTGCAAAATAAAGCAATCCTGAAAACCTGACCTGTTGGGGCGCCTTGAGGACTGGAGTTGAGAAACACTGGCCTACATATTGCTCCCAGTCCAATTTTCCTGTAATGCCGTCAGTGCTGCCTACTACTGAATTATCTTAATAGACTCATCACTTAGTTCTATTTTAGTTCACATAGTGCTGCTTACAACTAGGAAGGCGAGGGAGCATATTGGTGGCGGACATACTTCATAATTGGAGGGGGGAAGGGGGACACTTTACAGGCCATGCAGCTGTTTTTTCAGCACTCCAGGCCCTTTTCATCAGTTAATTAATTCTAATTATTTTAATTGACAAAATTAATCAATTCAAATTAATTTTTTTAAGCACAGTGTGTTTTCACATAATGCAAACTTAATTAACATATCCTGGAATGATGGAGAAATTATCTATCTATAAGAGGAGATTACAAAAAATAGAAAACATGTTTTGTTCCATAACCCAGTTACAAAGAAAAAAAAAAAGGACACGTCCCATGCTCTCCAGCACCGAAGAGGTTAACCAGCCATTTGTCAGAGACAAGATCAAAAAGCATGCAGGTCCCTATTGTCAGCATGCAGTGTGAGCAGAATGGCAGCAATCTAAATATTGTCAATCACGCTGGGTTTTGCTCTTGGTGACCTGACCTGTACAGCCAGCATTATAAATTGCCAAATAACAAAAGCTTTCATCTGCCAGGAAACTGTTTCTAGGGAAGAATGGGAACTCGCTGTGCTGTTAGAAACGATGACTTTGTGACAGATTAACAGAAGTGTGCTGAAACAATGATAAAATAAAGCCCCCCCCCCGCACTAAATAACTTGCTACTGTTTGCAAGTTCACCATTTTTTTATTTTTTTTCTGTCCCTTGAAGCCTGACGTCCTGGATATGTAGGGACTAGTGTTGAGCAGAATATGCCATATTCGATTTCGCGATATATCTCGAATATATAGTCGAATATTCAAGATATATTCGCTAAATACGAATATTCGTGATATTTTTTGGAAATGAAATGATTGCGAATTTTCGCTATTGCGAATGCGAATGCGAAATTTCGAGAAATGCGGAATGGAGCACTCTGATTGGCTCAGCATATTCGTGATATATTACAATACAAAATAATTGCGAATATTCGGCAAATGCGGAAGGAGCACTCTGATTGGCTCAGAATATTCTTGATATATTACAATACAAAATAATTGCGAATATTCGGCAAATGCGGAAGGAGCACTCTGATTGGCTCAGAATATTCCTGATATATTACAATACAAAATAATTGCGAATATTCGGCAAATGCAGAAGGAGCACTCTGATTGGCTCAGAATATTCTTGATATATTACAATACAAAATAATTGCGAATATTCGGCAAATGCGGAAGGAGCACTCTGATTGGCTCAGAATATTCTTGATATATTACAATACAAAATAATTGCGAATATTCGGCAAATGCGGAAGGAGCACTCTGATTGGCTCAGAATATTCTTGATATATTACAATACAAAATAATTGCAAATATTCGGCAAATGCGGAAGGAGCACTCTGATTGGCTCAGAATATTCTTGATATTTTATCGTAATTTCGCAAAAATGCGAATGAGAAATTGATTGCGGAATTTCGACAGTAACACTCTGAAATCGAATATATGTGTTATTTTAGCTAAAAACAATATTGCGAATTTCTTGAAAATAATCGCGCGATATCGCTATTGCCGAATAATCGCATTGCGATTTTTCGGCAATATAAAATGATCGCTGCAGCTACTCGGCCCAAGGTCTCTAATCATACCAGCAATGCTTTTAGACGTCGATGGGGATCTCTAGGATGTGATCTGTTCTAAAAAAAAATTGAAAAAATACGAATATTCGAAATAGCGAATATTCACCGCGAAATTCGGAATATATCGCGAATACTCGAATATGCCATATTCGAGCCGAATATTCGCAATACGAATATTCGTGAGCAACACTAGTAGGGACAGAGGAATCACTAGCGGGTATATGCCAGCATTAGATGTGGCACAATAAAGCTAATGAATGAGGAGGCTCAGGCCTGTGGTGCGGAGATGCACTCAAAGCACAAGAACCCTGGAAGCTGGGGATCTGATCTTTGTCATACAAAATAAATGGATGCAAACAAGGGCTATAATGCTGTACAATAAACACTGAGCACATTAAGTAGATTAAAGAACGCTCTAATCCACTTAATGATTACGCATGCACAAGCAGAGAATAATTATACTTTACTCCTGGGAAATGTATTATTTTATATGACACAATAGCATAGCTCCCAACTGTCCTTGATTTGGAGAAATGTCCCTCTGTCCCTCTTCCGCCCTCATTTCTCCCTCATTTTGGTCTGATCCATATAGATGTATATAAAATGCACTTTTTATCTTTCAAAAAGTGTTTCCCAGTGCTAAACCTTTAGCCCAGGTTGACACTGGGTACGATTTAGTTCGATTTGAGGTGCGATTTCACATGTGAAATCGCATCTCAAATCGGCAGCAATTGCCGGCAATGACACCGCCCTAATCGGTGCGACGCCCCATCTGCGGCGCTGCACCGATTTCAAAAAGTAGTTCCTGTACTACTTTTTGAGGTTTCAGGACGCGATTTACATTGACATCTGTGCAGAACCCTGCACAGATGTCTCCTAAATCGCGCTGAAATCGGGACTGCCAGAGGGAGTGAAATCGCGCAAGTTCAGCTGAAATCGCGCAATTTCACTCCCGCAGCCCAGTGTGAACCAGGGCTTAATCCAATTTCTAAATTGCTGCACGTGTACATTTTAAAAGCCAATATAAAGGAATAGTAGTAATAAAAAAAAAAAACACTTTGGACCTTATTTTTGGTTAATTCTCCTGTAACCACATCCTTACTGGGCACATATAC
Organism: Rana kukunoris; assembly: GCA_029574335.1. NCBI lineage: Eukaryota > Metazoa > Chordata > Amphibia > Anura > Ranidae > Rana > Rana kukunoris. Next base: position 556,031,698 of record CM056050.1, on the reverse strand, counting down.
CCCTTCATGACCAGGTGAAATTTCAGCTTCTGGCACTGCGTCGCTTTAACTGACAATTGCGCGGTCGTGCGACGTGGCTCCCAAACAAAATTGGTGTCCTTTTTTCCCCACAAAAAGAGCTTTCTTTTGGTGGTATTTGATCATCTCTGCGTTTTTGTTTTTTTTGCGCTATAAACAAAAAAAGAGCGACAATTTTTTACTTGTTACTATAATAAATAGCCAATTTTTTCTTTATTTTTAAAACATTTTTTTTCTCAGTTTTGACCGATACGTATTATTCTACATATTTTTGGTAAAAAAAAAAAAATACAAAATAGGGGACAAAATTATTATAAATTTGTATAACTTTTTTTTTTACTGGTAATGGCTGCGATCTGCGATTTTTATTGTGAATACAACATTATATCGGACACTTTTGACACATTTTTGGCGCCATTCACATTTATACTGCGATCAGTGCTATAAAAATGCACCGATTACTGTATAAATGTGACTGGCAGTGAAGGGGTTAACACTAGGGGGTGAGGAAGGGGTTAATGTGTACCCTGCATTGTGTTCTAACTGTGGGTGGAGGGGGGTGACTGGGGGAGGTGACCGATGCTGTGTCCCTATGTACAAGGGACACAGATCGGTCTCCTCTCTCCCCTGACAGGATGTGGATCTCTGTGTTTACACACAGAGATCCGCGTCTTGTCCCTGTAAACCGCCGATTGCGAGTGCCTGGCGGACATCGAGGCCGCCAGGCACGCGCATCGGTATTCCAGGAATGCGGCGGGCACGCAGAGATTTAGAACCACCCTTAGGCCGCATATATTCGTACAGCTGTCGGGAAGTGGTTAAAGTGGAGGTTCACCCTAAAAAAAAAATCTAACAATACATTGAGCCGACTGATTACACTGCGGGTATGCTGGCATACTGTGCGTCACGACTTTTCGAAAGAAGCCGAACGTCATTGCACAGGCGCCGTATAGAGTCGGCTCTATATGGCTTCTTTCGGAAAGTCGTGACTAGCAGTATGCGCCGGTCGGAGGAACGTCAATCAACTAGCAACGCCCAGTCCCGCAAGAATCATTCCCTGGAAGCCGAGGGATGAAGCGGCGGTATGTACAAAAAAAAAAAAACCTGCAGTGTAATCAGTCGGCTCAATGTATTGTTAGAATTTTTTTTAGGGTGAACCTCCACTTTACCCACTTTACAACCGGACCTATTTTGGCACTTCTCTTCTTCATGTAAAAATCACAATTTGTTTGCTAGAAAATTTATCAGAACCCCTAAACATTATATATTTCTTTTTAGCAGACACCCTAGGGCAGTGATGGCGAACCTTGGCACCCCAGATGTTTTGGAACTACATTTCCCATGATGCTCATGCACTCTGCAGTGTAGTGGAGCATCATGGGAAATGTAGTTCCAAAACATCTGGGGTGCCAAGGTTCGCCATCACTGCCCTAGGGAATAAAATGGCAGTCATTGCAACTTTTTTTCTCGCAAGGTATTTGCGCAAAAATTTATGAATTTCATGAATTAAAAAATAACAGTAAAGTTAGCCCAATTTTTTTGTATAATGTAAAAGATGATGTTACGCCGAATAAATAGATACCTAACATGTCACACTTTAAAATTGCGCACACTCATGGAATGTCGACAAACTTCGGTACTTAAAAATCTCCATAGGCGACGTTTTAATTGTTTTACAGGTTACTATTTACGAGTTACAGAGGAGGTCTAGTGCTAGAATTGTTGCACACGCTCTAACGCACGCGACGATACCTCACATGTCGGGTTTGAACGGCGTTTACATATGTGGGCGGGACTTGCATGCGTGAGCAGAAGTGACAGGGGACAGGGGCGTTTAAAAAAAAAATAATTATTTTTATTTTACTTCATTTTTTTATTTTTGCACTTTTTTTTACATTTTTTTTTTATCACTTTTATTCCTATTACAAGGAATGTAAACATCCCATGTAATAGGAATCAGTGAGACATGTCCTCTTTATGGAGAGTCAATAAGACCCTACATCTCTCCTCCAGGCTTACAAGCATGAAATCGGTGAAAAAAAATCATCGATCACATGCCGACAGCCGCGATTGCGGCTTTGTTTACTTCCGGGTACCGGGCGTGATGTCATAACGTCGTGCCCGGGCCTCCGACGGTCATAGAGATGACTGGTGACCATCTGGTCACCAGTCATCTCTATGCTTCCCAGGCAGCGCTGGTCAATTAGCTCTCCGGGCCCCCGATGGCACGGGAGAGCCATCCCCTCCTGCTGCCTATAAGAACGATCAAATAGATGAAGACAGTGATTTGATGTAGCTGCAGGCATCATTCAGATATCACCTCACAAAGTCGGGGACATTCTAGGGAAGAGGTTAAGGGGGCGTGGCAGGGACGTGTCCTATGCCTACATACGTTTGTTAGTAGGTATCCCTCATTCCTATCTCAAAATGTTGGGAGGTATGCAATAGTAGAAGAGACTCATAAAAAGTGATTGGGCCTTTTTGCATGACTTCTCTTTCACGGGAAGCAACAGTGCTTTTGCCTGTGGCTTCATCACTGAATTTTTTGGGAAACTAAAGTGATATTAAACCTACAAACAAAATATAATATATTGGAGCTTACCAATCCTTTTCTGTGGTGGCTGCCTTAGTTTTTTTTTTATAATTTTTCATCTGGTAATCTGGCCAGTAACACACTTCCTGTTTACGGGTGTCTCCACTCTGGAATGAGTAGCAATGGAGATTCCTTTGGACAGTAGTACTGTCAATCTGAAGAAAGGGTAATGTTAGGCTGGTGATAGATGCATTGACTTATTTTATTTTTTTAATTAACCAATCCCCCCATCCACACATGACATGTGGATGGAGGAATCCTTCCCGCTGCGGCATCATATTTAAATAATGAGACTCCACTATCAGAATAAACTGTTCAGCTGATTAATAAAAAAAAAATTGACAGTCCATAGATTTGGCCAGTCCATGCTGAATTTTTTTGGGCAGCTCGCTCGTCCACTGCCCTTTCCTGGCCTGCAGGGCTGCATGCTCTGATAAGGGTCTGGCATAAATTTTGAGAGGGACATCACACTTTTTTATTTTGGCGTGGGGTTCCCCTAAAATCCATACCAGGCCTGAAGACTTTTTTTTTTTTCAAAATGTTTCATTATCTTCATTCTTTTGTTTACATTTCAGCTCTCAGCGGGGAAGCCTGCTGACAGCTGATGAGTTATGAGTTGTTAAGGAGGTGGCGGCCGGCTTCCTGGCCCGATCCCTAACAACCAGCCATTCTTTACACAGAATTTGAATAGGTCGAGCATTTTTTGACCAAAAATACTTCAAATCATTCTGAAAATTTGGAATTCGTTAGAAAATGAATAAGCAAAATTTAATTAAACAAAACAAAACTCTTACATATTGTCATATTATCCTATTTCAACCCCATTATTTGTTTCCCAAGCACAGAGTGTCTCTCTTCCCTCTGCTGTATGTGTTGGTCTTTTCTGACTTATCCAGACATCACAGAATTTCGATATCACAGAATCTTGATAGACAGCCTCCCCCACCTAGCACACAGGACGCACAGGACAACCTCAGCCGTGCATGTTTCCCTATAAGAATGTGTAGAGGAGTGTGTGTCCTTTCCCTTAACTCGGATCCCAGATTACACTCAGCTTCATGTTATTGGAGCTGAGAAAATAAAACTTTGATCTATGTGTTTTAGAAGGCTGCAGATAAATGCATACATCATGTAGAAGGATTTGTTTAATCTCTGTGTATCACCTAAGGCCAGTCACTTCATAAGTTATTTTCACCTTAATGAGAAATATACAGTGTTAGGTGTGCTAAAGCACACATCATTTTTTTTTTCTTGGAAATTACAGATTAGTAGTTAACTACTGATTGCTCCACATGCTTTCTACAACAACTAATCAGCATGCAGTCTAATGGAAAGGGCAGGCTTTTGTCACCCATGCTATGTATTATTGTATTGTATTGTATTTTACTGTATTGCATGTACAGTATTAATCAGATCATGCACAGAGTGGGAACGGTAGGTAGGTGTGCATAGAACTATATTGGTTGCAAATCTATTTCAAAAACTGAAGAGGTAATTAAAAGCTCAGTGTATAATTTTCCACTAATTCACCCCAAAAAAGTTTTAATAATTTTGCATTATGTCATAAACACAGTAAAACAGTATCATTATAATGATAAAATACACTTCCCAGTGTAATTTCATTATTCTAATGAGTATGTCTTGCATACAATTTCTTACATTGATCAATACTCCAGACAGCTGATGATGGATAGCATGTTATTTTCCAAATTAACAGGTTTCCTCAGCAAAGACTGTAAGACTTAGTGGAGTAATGCCTTGCTTAATAAAACTCTCTAATAAGTATGATCACTTAACAAAGCTCAATAGGTCAACTGTATTTAGGTTGTAAAGTATAAGCATTGCTTGAAACTGAGACAGCATGATACATTAATCAAACCTGTCAGATTTACTGGAACATGCTTACCAGGTATGAGGCACATAGCGAACAATGTAAATTTGTTACAAGTGGCCACATATAAAATGTAATAATAATAATAAAAAAAAACATATTGCTACCTATAGTATCTACTAGATCATTGTGTTAATTCAACTCTTCATGCCCTGTAGATGAATCGGTTATAGTGGGTAAGTAGACTCCACCAAGTTTAGTAGGTTCCTTTGTATTATCATAAACCTTTTATGCTTTTAACTTTCTGGGCCCATTCTCCGGTGTGCGGTATGCAAAGGCTCAGTAAACGATGAATTTTACCATGCACAATCTATGACATGATGCGTTATGGTGTCATTCATATAGAAAGGCACACCAACGTACAGTACATGTCATGTTGATGGACTCATTTACCGTATTTATCAGCGTATAACACGCATCGGCGTATAACACACACCACAATTTAAGAGGTACGTTTCAGGAAAAAACATTTTTTTTTTTCCAAATTAACCACTTTGAAGCAAAATAATGGTCAGTGCCAATCAATTCAGCCTGATTAGTGCCCATCTGCAGCCTCAATGCAGCCTGATGCCCATCTGCAGCCACAATGCAGCCTAATGACCACCTGCAGCTTCAATGCAGCCTCTGTGCCCATCTGCAACCTAATCTGTGCCCATCCAATGCAGCCTGATCCAATGCAGCCTGATGCCCATCTGTAGCCTCCATGCAGCCTCTGTGCTCATCTGCAGCCTGATCTGCGCCCATCCAATGCAGCCTGATGCATATCTTTAGACTCACCATCTCTCATGCAGTGCAGGAAATCATGAGGGGGACGAACGCCATCAGAATCACTGAGACAGTACTCGGCTCTCAGTTGGCAGTCACATACACAGTCCCCCTCCGCAATTGCCATTGGACCAGCTCCTGTGATTGACAGAACACTGGTCCAATGCCGGTGGCGGAGACAGAACGTGTGTGACGTCACAGCCGAGTAAACAGGACAGACGGCTTGGTGATTCCGGCGGCGCTCGTCCCCCTCCTTCTCCTCTGGGGTACGCTATCGCCATATAACACGCACCCATGATTTTCCCCCTATTTTTAGGGGGGAAAAATGTGTGTTATACACCGATAAATACGGTAATTGACCATGGATTGGCAGCCCAGGATGAATGAATAAGCTGTTTCAAAACAACGTTTATCAACATGTAAAAAACATGTAAAATGTCACACGTTAACGTGCATTCAGCAATGCACTGTAGCAGGATGTATAGGTGAAAAGGAGAAAAGGAGAAAAACAGCAAAGGATCTGCAATTTAAAGATCAGTCCAATAGGTCAATTATGGGAGAACTCTCATGTCAATTTACTATCTGGCTTGCTATATCACTGTGAGAATCCAATTGTAAGACCTCAACTAAAGCTCTTAGCTGGTTTTATTCAAAAGACAACATAGTTTCAGGGAACTCTTCTTGTTGAAGTATACAAGACATACGAGAAGCCTTGGATCCATTTATGACTGTAATATCCCGATAATATGAAATAATATATAATTGGTTGACTTTACGCTTAAGGCTCCTTACACACGGAGCGGTCCTTTTTTCGGTCCGCTCCGTGTGTCCGTCAGCTCAGCGGGGGGTCTCCGCTGAGCTGTCGGGCGGACAGGGCGGTCCCCGCACACTGTGCAGGGACCGCCCCGTCTCTCCTCCGCTCTCCCCTATGGGAAGTCGGATGGAAACGGACCGTCTGTCCGTTTGCATCCGATCCATTTGGCCGGACGGAAGAAAAATAGGACATTCTTCCGTCCGCAAAGACGGATGCGGATCTGGTGGACGTTAGCGGATGCATCATCCGCTAACGGATCCGCTCCCATAGGGGTTCATTACAAGTCCGTAAACGGACTTGTAATGAACGGATGAACGGTCCGCTAGTGTGAAAGGACCCTAAAGCTGAACTCCGGACATATTTTTTCCCATGCGGTGTGGGCGCTGCCCATTTTATTCTAGAGAAAAAGATAATGGAGATATACTTACCTGATCTGCTGATCCTCCCCAAACAAGACTAGTCCAGCACTCCCGCGCTCCAGCAGTCCTGAAAATGGACTGTTCCTGACGTCAGTACACTCAGAGCGCGCATCATAGACAGGAACTGTCCACCGCTGGACCGCTGGGAGTTCAGTTTTCCAGAGATTCATGTCTCAGGCATGTATAAACTTTGTGCTCACCCCTACCCATGCCAACCTGACTGCATGGAAACCTTTTTTTGGGGGGGGGGGGGCTTTAATTTACTAAAGGCAAACAGACTCTGCAATGGCCTTTGCTCCAGAGCTTAGCAAATTAGTTGAAGCTTCACTGTGCAAAGGATATCCAATCACATGCAATGGAAAAAAACCCTGAATGTTTTCTTGCACATGATTGCATAATGGAAGCCTGTAGAGCTTCCCCTCATTTACTAAGCTCTGGAGCAAATGCCCGTTCAGAGTGCAACTGCACTTGCAAAGTGCACAGTCTATAAGTCTTTAGTAGATGCACCCCATTGGATTGTAGTTCAAAAAGAGGAAGAGCCGACTTCAGACAGTGGTAATTGAATTGCACTAAACAGACCAATAGTAGACTAATAGTAAGCTTGACAAGCCAACCATTTAAGAAAACTTACCATCAGAAACACATGAAGGCTGAGCTCTCATTCTGAAAGAGTTAGTTGCCTGGCTGTTATTCTGACCCACTTGTTTCAATACATTGGGGTTGATTTACTAAAACGGGAGCATGCCAAATCTGGTACAGCTCTTCAAAGAAGCCAATCAGCTTCCAGTTGTTGTTTTTTTGTCAAACCTTAATTGAACAAGTAAAAGTTATAAGCTGATTGGCTACCATACAGAGCTCCACCAGATTTTGCACACTCTGGTTTTAGTAAATTAATCCCATTGTGTCGCTGACATGAAACAAGTACTAAAATCAGTAAATCTGACCTTTCTCTGACTTTCTTGCTCTGGGTCACTAACCTAGCTTATTCAAGCCAAAAGGTCAGCATAATAGTCAGGCAACTAGTATTTTTAGAAAGCGGTTAGCAATGACAGCCTCTATAATTCTTTCATGATAGGTTAACTTTACTTAAATAAGGTGATAAGTTGATTCATCCTTCCAGTATCCACCCAAAAAAAAAAGTCAGGTTTGGATGGGTGAACCCAACAGTGGTCATCAACACTGTCCTCAGGGCCCACTAACAGGCCAGGTCTGCAAGATAACTGAAATACATCACAGGTGATAGTATTTGCTGCTCAGTAATTGCAGTATTCTAGTCTGCATCTCCCCAGGGTAATGCATAAAATCTGGCCTGTTAGTGTGGCCTGAGGAAAGGGTTGATGACCAATGCTTTAAAAGGCTATTCCTCTATTTTCTCACCAGTGAACTATCACCTGCAAGCAATAACAACTTTATCAAACATATTTGAATTTTCAGACAGTGAAATAAAATGTAAGCATTTACCTTATCAGGGCATTCCTTAAATAACAATCAGCAAATAAAGCCAAGGGGTTGATTTACTAAAACTGGAGAGTGCAAAGTTTGGTGCAGTTGTGCATGGTAGCCAATTAGCTTCTGACTTCAGCTTGTTTAATTAAGCTTTGACAACAATCTTGGAAGCTGATTGGTTTCTTTGCAAAATCTGCGTCCCAGATTTTACACTCAGTTTAAGCCCAGGTTCACACTGGGCTGCGGGAGCGAAGCCGTGCGAGTTCAGCTGAACTCGCGCAATTTCACTCCCGCTGGCAGTCCCGATTTCGGCTGCGATTTAGGAGACATCTGTGCAGGTTTCTGCACAGATGTCAATGTAAATCGCGGCCCAAAATTGCAAAAAGTAGTACTTTTTGAAATCGGTGCAGTGCCGCAGATGTGGCACCGCACCGATTAGGACGGTGTCATTGCAGACAATTTCCGGCAAATGCTGCCAATTTGAGATGCGATTTGACATGTGAAATCGCATCTCAAATCGTTCCAAATCGTACCCAGTGTGAACCAGGGCTTAGGCGGCGTACACACGACCGAGAAACTTGTCGGGCAAAACACATCGTTTTCCCTGTCGAGTTTCTTGTTCGGCAGTCAAAAAAGTCGTCGAGCCAAATTTTCCCATTGCCCATGGAGGAAACAGAGAACATGTTCTCTTTTTGGCTCGACGAGTTCCTCGACTGGTTTCTCGGTGAAAAGTGTACACACGACCGGTTTCCTCGGCAGAATACGTCTCCCATCAAGTTTCTTGCTGAATTCTGCCGTGGAAACCGGTCGTGTGTACGCCGCCTTAGTAAACTAACCCCCAAGTTTGGATTATTGCACACATCTGCCTGGATGGATCAGGTAAATGACAGGTCAGGGAATGGGTCACCTCAGGATACCAAAGCTCTTATCTTTAAAGTCAGTTATATTGCCAGTGTTGGTTGCAGGTGATGATCAATTGTGTTCATATACTGCTCCCACAGAAACATGAACCCAAATGCTTTGCTCGAGTGTATGTCTATGATAGCAGCACAAAACTACACCTCATGAGGACAATGATCAGCTAAACTAATCCTACACAGTCATTTTTTACAACTGATCTCTGTCAAGTGTATCTGCTGAGGTCGCAAGAAAATATCGAAAATAAGCCCACGCTGGGAAAGTTAAAGAGGAGTTCCACCCAAATTTGGAACATCCTCTTGTTCCACTCCTCACCCCCATACATGCCACATTTGGCATGTAATTTTTTTTGGGGGGGAGTGGGGGCTTCAGTAGGAGTGGGACTTCCTGTCCCACTTCCTGCTTCCGCCGAGGGGCTGGTTAGGCGATTAAGCCTTAATCGCCTAGACACCAGCCCCTCCCTGTAGGCGATCACATGGGACACTGACAGGTCCCATGCGATCGCCTCTCCAATCAGCTGCGAGCCGCGCGCGCATGCGCAGTGCGGCTCGCGCATGCGCAGTGGGTGCCCGGCCGTGAAGCCGAAGGCTGTCACGGCTGGGTGCCCACAGTCGAGATGGAGACGCCGGCTGGGGAGGGGGGGAGAGGAGCGGAGCCCCGGTTGGCGCGTCGCTGGAACGCAGGAGCAGGTAAGTGAGTGTTTATTAAAAGCCAGCAGCTACACTTTTTGTAGCTGCTGACATTTAATAAACACAATTTTGGCTGGAACACCCCTTTAAGTTGGACCAGTTTACACAGCAATTGTCCTCTTGTGAAAATAGATGTGCCTGTTCATGGCCAATTTATATAATGTGTAACTATCTGCTGCTTCTGTGAAGTCATATAAGTAATTTCAACAAAGCAAATAGCTCATTTACTTTATCAGGTATCCCGGTAGTGTCTTCACAATGCCTTCCACAAAGCAGCAATGAGTAAAGCCGTGTGACAGCAGAGAGATAAGACAGTAATAAACTATTCATTTGTCTAACCTTTTCTTTTAAACTCAATTGTGCTCTGTAGGATGATTGGCTTTGCCGGGAAATGCCATGCTCCTGACAGGTCAGATATTCAAAGCCCACAGAATATGCAAGTTTATTACATAAGCCAATGCACACAGCAAAGGCGAAGAGCAAAATACAGCAACTAGTGGGGAACAAACTTTTCAACATTTGTTTTCTTCGAACCTTTACATCACTTTTATCTCTTAATCCCACATTTTTAAAACTGTGATGCCCATGACATGTTGGAATTCAACTCCTTACCCCTCAACAAAGGAAGGTCAACATTAGACATTGGCTAGGCTAGACACCTATCAGTAACAGTAATCCAAAGCAACCCAAAATCACAGAAAGAGTCATAACTACAAAACAGAATTGTCTGTTCTGAATTATTACTATATTCTGCATGTGGAATGTTACCTGAATAAAGAATCAGTCCACTCAAAACCATTATTTTAAATTTTTGGTTGGATTCTATGGCACCACATTACCAAGTGGCTTCTCCTGGGTACTGCAGACAGAGCACTGCCACTCCACCCAACTATTACAAGGGGATCTCACTTTCTTAGATTCGTTGATTTACTATTATAATTAAGGCAGAACATTTAAGTTAAACTCTGTAGAAAGGAGGCAGAGCCAAGAATCTTAGTCTGGAGATCTTGTCTCCATTCCATAATAATTAAATATTAAATCGTGTTAACCCACCAGCCATCAATCATAATGAAATAATAAGTTGTGTCTGTGGAATTTTACATAAACATGCTATTGCTAAAAGGTTGATTTACTTGAGCTGGCCATACTTATTGAATTGTGTCTGATTTCTGCTGAATTGGATGACGTTTGTTCCATGGGTTGCCCAGTGGGGGCACCACCTAGTCAACACAAGTTAATTTTTCAATCAAATTTTGTTAAAAGGTGCCAGGCGACAAATTCCCATTAGCTATAGGCACTGTTTGAAGTATTCTGGCAGTCGAGGGTGCTGGCTATCAGAATACAATAGCCAGCACTGCAGATTCGTCTATCCGGTCTGTTAAATGTGAATACAGAAATCAAGTAATTTCTCTTGTTCAACCTGTGGGCCTGAACAGGTTGACCAGCTTAAGACCCCATACACACTATTAGATTTTCTGCAGATTTTTGTCTTCAGATTTACCAAAACCATATAATACGAGGTCAAACCATAATGCCGCGTACACACGATCCGTTTGTCTGATGAAAACGGAACCGATCATGTGTGGGCCCCATCTTTTTTTCTCCCATTGCTGAAAAAACTTAGAACCTGTTTTAAAATAATCTGATGGTTAAAAAAACGATAGAAAAAATAATCGTCTGTGGGGAAATCCATCGGTTAAAAATCAACGCATGCTCAGAATCAAGTCGGCGCATGCTCGGAAGCATTGAACTTCATTTTTCTCAGCACGTCGTTGTGTTTTACGTCACCGCGTTCTGACACGATCGTTTTTTGGTGTGTAGGCAAGACTGATGAAAGTCAGCTTCATCGGATATCTTATGAAAAAATCCATCAGACAATTTTCATCGGATGAACCGATTGTGTGTATAGAGTTTACATCTGTATACAACCAGGCAGGCCCTTGCACTACATGGTTTTGGTAAATTTGAAGACAACAATCTGAAGAAAATCTAATAGCGTGTATGGGGCTTAAGGGAACAGAAGCAGTTCAATGAGCAAAGTGAATGTCTGCGTTCATTAATTAATATAAATCTTGACTTAAATCAACAAATCAAGTGCTAGCAAAAGTTCTGTTGTTTACATATTTTTTATTTAAAAAAATTATTAGGTTTTAAGAAGGGAACATAAATTCAGCGTATTTACTAACATTGACTTTGAAACGTGAACCGCATCTACTTTAGTAAATCAGAACCACTGCATCAAAAAAGCATCCTACAAAACTGATACAACTGAATGCCAAAAAAAGTTAAAGTGGTTGACTCTACCTGTGTAGATCACAGAGTTGTCATCATTTTCGGATGTGGGCGGTGAAGTTCCTCCATTGCTCCCCCTTTTTAGGTCGTCCGTGTCTGTGAAGAATAACATCACAGCTGAAGATGAGGGGTTCATAGTAGTTACAGAAGTTGCAGTTTTGCTCAGCACATATCCAGACACCATTAAATCCAAGCATAGCAGGAGAACACACACAAACAGCAGACAGGACACTTCCCTTTGAAACATCTTAATCAGGCTCCCAAAAAAAAAAAAACAGCCTTTCATGTAGATCTGAAAATGGCAGTAATATAATCTTTCATTCGCTGTTTATGGAGTCCTAATTGTAACCTCTCCAGTGCACCTTGTCTGCTGTCTCTCAGCATGTAGACTACCCAGAGTGGGGCAATCAGTACAGCCTGCACTGAGCATATGGAGAGGGGAAGGCAGGATGGCTGAATGCTAGCATTGCTAATTTTCTACCTTATTGTTAATCAAAGCTATTGACTGTGATCACTAGCCATCATCTCTCCATCTCGTGACAATTGAAGCCTCTTGGGAGTAACCCTTTGTTGGGAGAACGGGAGAAAAATAGGGTCTTGTGAAGCAAGAAGGAGCGGAAAATGGGCATCCTTTTTATTTTAGACAATGTAAAAAAAAAAGACAAAAAGGGAGGGCAGCAGGCCACAACATCTGTGGGATGAAGGGCTTTATTATAACTAGAAGACGAGACAGAAGTGCAAGTGCATTCAGCAGACACAAGGATCACACGCTCACATTGGCTGCACAAAATACACTGGACACTGTTTATGGGATAATGCATCTGTTTGTATAAATTAAAAGGGTTATAGAAGCTATCTTATTTTTTATTCTGGAAGTTAAGAATCTAAGGTAACCTCAGTAAAGTAAATGTTGCTATCAGAATTATCTAACAAGTATATCTAAACTCAAGAACAAAATGTAATATATAACTTCTATGTAATGTGACAAATGGACTCAAGGATGGTATTGGATGGAGTCTATGGGCCAGATTCACGTACCCGGGCGTATCTTTGTGCGGGCGTAGCGTATCTTATTTACGCTACGCCGCCACAACTTAGAGAGGCAAGTGCTGTATTAACAAAGCACTTGCTTCCTAAGTTACGGTGGCGTAGCATAAATTGGCCGGCGTAAGTCCGCGTAATTCAAAGTAGCTAGGCAGTGGGCGTGTTTTAGTATAATGATCCATGACCCCATGCAAATGATGGGCTGAACGAAGGGCGCATGCGATGTCCGTGGACGTATCCCAGTGCGCATGTTCAGAATCACGTCAGATAGAATGCCTAAGTGATGTCGGCGCGCAATGTTTACGACGTGTGAATGTAACCTACGCCCAGCCCTATTCACGTACTACGTAAACTACGTAAAATGTAACAAGGTCGTTCCCTGAGCCCATACCCTAGCATTAGCTGCGCCTCATATAAGCAGGGGTAACTTTACGCCGGACATAAGCCTTACGCAAAGCGCGTATATGAAGTGGCCGGGTGCATCTACGTTTGTGAATCGGCGTATCTTGCACATTTGCATATTTTACATGGGAACGCCGGATGACTGAAGCCATGTTTTTCGGCGTATCTTGCTTTGTGAATCCGCGCAAAGGTACGACGGCACACATTTGAAATTACGGCGGCCTATCTGGAGATACACCGACGTAAGTTTTTCTGAATCTGGCCCTATATGCTTCCCTGGTGTAGAGAAGTGTGCAGATGATTAACAGGGAATCTTAAAGAGGAAGTAAACCCTTATGGGTTTTACTTCCTCTTTGTTTCCCTGCAAAGGTAAAGCATAATGGGCTACTATACATCGCATAGTAGCCCATTATGTGTCACTTACCTCAAACCGAACCCTGCGATGTCCTCGACTTCTTTGCTGGCTGGAAGCATCCATTCTTCACCCCTCTTCCTTCTGGTGCTGTGGACTTCGGCTTTGTGACTGGCCGGAGTCGCGTGACGTCTCTTCCGCACATGCGTGTGGGAGCTGCCAGTCGCGGCATTACCCCATCTAGAAAAGACACGACGTGCCCTTTCTAAAGTGTGCATGCGCCAAATACATTGGCGCATGCGCAGTAAAAATTATCGTACAGGGAATTGTAAATATTTCCTAAACTGTGTAGGTTTAGGAGATATTTCCACCACCTACAGGTAAGCCTTAATCTAGGCTTACCTGTAGGTGAAAGTGGTTATACAGGGTGAACAACCACTTTAAAGTATATCTAGACCTAAGTTACTAGCTCACTGAATTTTCGGCAGGATCACCAAGTATTTTTGTATACATCAAACAGATATAACAAAAAACTTTTATTGATATATTTTAATTCACCAAATTGGTTTTCTTTGTTAGGTTTTACATACACTGTAAAGGGGTTGTAAAGGTAGCATTTTTTTCACCTTAATGCATTCTATTCATTAAAGTAAAAAAACATCCAACAATACTGGCCCCACAGCCCCCTTATACTTACCTGACCCCTTGAAAGTCCTGCGCTCGCCCCGACATCCTCTTTGCCGCTCAGCCTGGCCGTAGATTGGTTAGAGTGGATGGATTGAAAGCAGCGCAGCAATTGGCTCGCGCTGCTGTCAATCACATCCAATGATGCGGCGTGCCGGGGTGCGGGGCCGAGTGATACAGTGAGGGGCTATGGCCACGGCTGTATCACAGGACCACGCCCGCAAGAACTCAACACCATGCAAGCATGGTCGCATGAAGGTGTTGAGTCCTTGCAGGGGGGAACTGAGATCAGGTTCTGGGCCACTCTGTGCAAAACGAGCTGCACAGAGGAGGTAAGTATAACATGTTTGTTATTTAAAAAAATATATATATATACTGTATATATATATATATATATATATATATATATATATATAGCGCTGATATTCTCCCATATCTGATGTGTGTTTGCATACTTTAATAAAACGTCTATGGACATTGCTATGTTTGAGTATTTGGAGCCATCTAGTGGCCAAATACTGGTAATGCAGATATTTTGTTTTTCCTGAGAGAAGCACAAACGACTAGACAGGAAGTGACTGTTGTTTTGGGAGGAGGAGGCTGACCTTTTTCGCCCAGGAGGTTTGGTGACCTACCCATGGACTCCATCTTGAGCAGTGCATGCTGGGTAGGAGATAAAAGGAGCCGGAGCAGCCTTTTTAGGTCTCTTGGAATCGTGTGGCCTGCCTGAGAGGACCTGTGGGCAGACGGTGGCCAGATTGCAGAGACCCAGAGACACTCATCAGAGCATTGGAGGACAGGATCCACCGAAGGGAGCTGAACAGAGCGTTTGGCCCAGCTGACGGAGAAGCAAGTTGCTGTCACCGGCCAAAAGTTACCACACAGAGCCTCTATCCAGTGGGTGAGCAGGTCACGGCCCACAGTTTGTTAAATTTCACACGCAGTTAGACTCATAAACAGGCCTCACTGGAAATTATAGTTCCACGAAGGAGCTGACACTGAGAAGGTTTGAGGCGTATTTACCTTGATGTCTCAAACAATGTTAAAAAAGTTGTTACAGCTACACCAGGAGCATTTTCACTTCAATTTAACTCACCAAAACTGGATTACAAATTACAAGGAGCCACTTTAGCTAGCGAAGAAAAGAAGATCCAGGACTAAGTACTTTAAGTGAGATCTCACGCATAGCTTATAAAGTAGAGGGAGCTCCCAGGTATAAACCTATATATATATATGTATACTGTTTTTTTCAAATTGTTTATATTGAAATCCATTGTGCTGTCGTCTTATGTTGGGATGGCAGCACAATTACTGTAATCACTTATTTGCATATTCTACAGTAAAATATATCTCTGGTTAAGTGTCCAGTTGTTGTGGCGTACTGCTTTCTTCCACCAGGTGCAGTCAGTGGATCCTGGGGTGACAATACAGGTATTTTGTATTGTCTTACATTGTATTGTATTGCGTTGCATCACAGCTGTGCCAAGGGGATGGAGCCAAGTTAGTGGGGTTTATTGGAAGAGTGCAGGCCCAAATCAAACCAGCAGCTCCTTCGGGGGTCAGTGCTATATATATATATATATATATATATATATATATATATATATATATATATATATATAAATATATATATATCTTTAGTGATCCTTTAATTAAGCCAATGGTTAAATGCAAGGTGCAATGACCCCCATTAACCAAATCATCTTTTAAATGAGCTAACTATAACAAACTTAAAGTGGATTGGTTGCCTTTGGTTGTTCTTTGACTTAAAGTAGTACAGTATTAAAGTCAAAAGCAAAAATATATTAAAAAAAAATTATATTACAGATTACCAATTCTTATGCCGCGTACACACGATCACTTTTTTATGTCTTCAAAAAAACGACCAAAAAAAAATTCGAACATGCTTGAATTTTTTGTGTCGTTTTTCAAAACGTTGTTTTTTGTGTCATAAAAAGTGATGGTGTGTGGGCAAAACGATGTTGAAAACGATGTTTTTAAACCCACGCATGCTCAGAAGCAAGTGATGAGATGGAGCTTTAATGGAACAGAGTGCCGTCGAACGTGGTGTACGTCACCACGCTTTGCTAGAGCATTTTGGAAAAACGATGGTCTGTATGCAACGTCGTTTTGGAAAATGAAGTTTGAAAAATTTCATTTTGTTTCGTGAGATAAAATGACGTTTTTTTTTCATCACAAAAAGTGATCGTGTGTACGCGGCATTAGATGTGATGACTGCATTTGTTTCCCATTTAGTTTTTAGTTTTTTTCAATTTTCATTATGTGATGGAACCAACAAATCTGTTGTTTTTCAAAAGTACAAACTGCCCAGCAGAATTTATTAGTTTACATGGATGAGACAAACCACTTAACATTGGCAGGGGTGATTAAAATTATCAGCTTTTATTTATTCATGCAAAACCTTTATTCTAAGAGGGAAACAAAACAGTTAAAAAAAAAAAACATGGAATCATCCCCAAAATCCAGGCCCTTTTTCGAGCAAGCAGCCTGGCAGGCCAGGAAAAGGGAAGCGGGAACAAGCTAGTGCACCCCCTCCTAAACCACACCAGGCTGCTTCCCCTCAACATGGGGAGGGTGCTTTGGGGTCCACCAAAGCACCTTGTTCCCATTCTGATGGGCCTTATCCCCACAACCCTGGCCTGGTGGTTGTGGGGATCTACGGATGGGGGGGCCAGATTCCACCCCCCCTATGTGAATGGGTATGGGGTACATTGTACTCCTAACCATTCACCAAAAAAAGTGTCAAAAATTAAAAACCACAATAGACAGTTTTTGACAATCCCTTTATATATATAAAAAAAAAAAGTGTACCGTGCTGTCCATCCATCTTTAATTGCGCCACCCGATGGACCCAAAAAAATGAAAAAAAAAGGTCTGCCTTGATGGGAGGCATCCCAGCAACTGCTGTCTCTTGCCTGTGACAGCTGTTATATAGACAAGGGAGGGGCCACCCTGTTACAGTTAATGGTACTGAAATTTAACCCAGAGCCACACTCGGGAATACTGCCAGGAAGGTTAAAATTCATACCAGACCCGAAGGGGATCATTGCAGAAACTGGTACCAATGCTGGGAATCATTGTAGAAACTGCCACCAATGCTTGGAATCATTGCATAAACTGGCACTAATGCTGGGGATCATTGTAGAAACTGGCACCAATGCCGGCGGGTTATTATTGCAGAAACTGACATCAATGCTGGGGATTTTTATTGTGGAAACTGGCACTGATCCTGGGGGTTGTTATTACCTAGGGGAGTTCTATTTTTTTCTATCATGTTGTTATTTAAATTTGCTTGTTGATTTTATAGTTATTAACGACACTACTATTGTCATTGTATGCAGTGTTATATGGGAAAAAAATATTGGGGGGGGGGGGACACTACGTTTTACCGAACCAGGTGACACCAACCCTAGTAATGCTGCTGCTTAAGAGTTCCCTTCACTGAAACTAAGGGACCAATCCCAACCCCTGAAAAATTACCCCACCTTTGGACTTGTACTTGGCTTTCGGTATCTGGAGGAGATTTTGATTGGTGGATCGCAAAACGCGATTGGGATTATGAGCTTTTATTTTTTCGCATAGATAATGGGGGGCATTCCCATGGATACATCTATGTGTTAGACAGAGTGCTTTAAAAGTGATTCTGTCTTTTACTGGTAACCAGTGAAGGGTTCTCAGTGAAAGTGAGATTGATTCCCAAGGTTTTCTTCCAGTCACAAGTCTAGCGGCCGTATTTTGAACGACTTGTAGATGAGCGATTTGGTACTTGGGGAGTCGGAGGTAAAGGGCATTTGCATAGTCCAATCTTGAGTTTACAATTGCTCCCACCACGACCGCTATGTCTTCCTTGGGAATAAAAGGAGTAAGTCTGCGTAGTAGGAGCAGCAGATGGTGAGAACTGCTGACTACTGACCCTATTTGTGCGTCCATTGACATGTAAGAGTCGAAGATGACCCCAAGACTTTTGACTTTGTCGCTAGGGGTGATGATTTTGCCCAGAATGGGCGGGGGGGTCCAGGTTGTTGCAGGTTGAATCATACGCTTGGCGTGAAACAGGAGAAGTTCTGTTTCCGCTCCGTTGAGTTTAAGATAACTCTTTGTCATCCAGTCGTCCTCTATCAAAGAGAGGCATGTCTCTAGATTGAGGTGATGATCCTTTTTATTGCAAATGCGGAAATACAGTTGTGTGTCGTCTGCGTATGAGTGGTAAAGCAGTTTTTGGCTTCTAATAATCTCAAAAAGAGGGCGAAGATAGATGTTGAATAACACCGGCGACAGGGGGGATCCTTGAGGGACCAGAAGACAAGATTCTCCTTCATCTGCGGCCTCGAGAGCGTCGTCCCATATTTTGTGCAATGCGGTTTCCGTCCCGTGTCCAGGCCGGAATCCCGATTGAAATGGATCAAGTAGGTTGTGGGTATCTAGATGCTGTTGCAGCTGTTGTACCACTACTTTTTCCATTACCTTTGAGAGTACATTTAGGCCTGTTATTGGATGACGGTGGAGTGGGTCCTTGGGGTCCAGGTTGGGTTTCTTCAAAATGGGTCGAATTATACCCTCCTTCAATTGGGAGGGCACTATGCCTTCCCTGAAAGATTGGTTGATAAGCTGCATGATAGAAGGTGCCAGGATGTCGGCGCATTCCTTCAGCAGTTTAGTGGGGATGATATCATTCGGCGCAGTGCTGTTTCGCAAAGTACCGATGATATTATTAGTGTCATTGATAGAGATAGGTTCCAGCGTGAACTTACCTGGTTGAATGTATATATATATATATATATATACACACATATATATATATATATATATATATATATATATATATATATTATGACTTCATTATTCATTTGTTTTAAAATAAATACTTATGTAGCAGTTTTGTAGCAATTTCTATAAAAAAAATTATCTGTCATAGGGAGAAAGAATTCAAGCATGAATCAAGTATGCATAATATGTATCTACATTCATTGTGAATGACAGGTGTCAAAATGCATTGCCAATTCTTCTACCAACTTGTTTTTTTATGCATATATTTACTTTAATTTATATACAATTCTTTTTTTTTTTTTTTATTAAAGTAGAACTCCAAGGAGTTTGTTAGAGTGTTTTTTGGGGGGTGGAATTTTCCTTCACTTCCTGTTTAACAGACATTATAAGAAATTTGTGAAAATCTCTACAAAGTGAAAATAAATTTCAACTTACACTGTATTATACCAGAATAAAAGAGAGGGGGGGACATTAACCCAGATTGAATACAGCAATAAAAATATGACAAAGGGTCAAACCCCTCTAAATTTTATCTAGAGCCATCTGGGGTTCCACTTTAAAATTTAATTTTTACGACAACCATATTTATAGTAACTTTGGCAATTGACAATTGCACATTTCATTGCCTATAGTGAACAGTGTGATTAAAGTGTACTTTCAAACAAAATAGGCAAATTAACAGTTGAAATACACATTCTGCCAGCACGCCGAAGTTGATCAACAGGTTCTGGCCAATGGATGTCTGCCGACACCTGTTGATCACCGGGGAGAGACACAGGACAAAACTCTGCCTATGCAAAAAAAGCAGAGCTCTGTCATGACAAGGGAAAGAAAATCCATCACTTCCTTTCGTAAAAGCACCATATATAGGGGTTGATTTAGTAAAGACAAATGTAGTAATTTTAATACTAAAGGCAAAATGTAGTAAACAGTGCTTAGTATATGAGCATAAGCTCTGCTGACTTCCATCATCCAATCATGTACAAGCAAAAATAGTCTTTTTTTTTTCCTGGGCATGTAATCTGGGGATGTAATCAGGGAATCAGGGTGGGGGTATTTAGGTAAGTGTGATAAGGGTGGGGGCAATCTGGGGGGTGTGATCAGGGTGGGGGTATCTGAGGGTACGTGATCAGGTTGGGGGTATGATCAAAGCAGGGAGTATGTAGGGGTGTGATCTGGGAGTTTGTTTATGGGGGAACCCATCTATTGGAAGATTTAGTTTATCTCACCTGCCAGCTGTCTCTGTGGCCAGTAAGGAGAAGTGAGGAATGTATAACCCCGCCCCCTCATTACACACTGCAGTTCAGCACAGCTCAATTTTCAATGCTGACTTCCTTTACGCTGTGCCCCATCACATTACGGGTGCAATGTGAAGGAGGTACCAGCATGGCTGTAGACAGTGACGAGGATGTGGTTGAGGGGAAGGGGTGGCAGGAGGACGGGGGGGAGGAGGACAAAAAATCCTTGTACTAGGCCAGCCCTACACATGAGTTAGGTCATCAATGCCTGTCAAATGGGCAAAGCAAAAAGACAGCAGACCTGGAAGGAGAGAAGAAGGACATGGCTTTGGTGGGGTGGAGTAACTGCGGGGGGTCAGCTTTGCAGGAAAAAATAGAAGAAGACACCAAGTAGTCATTTTGTCAACAATTGTAGGTTTACTGTGACTGTTGAATGTGATGGAAAATGCTGACTGCCACCTACAACAATTAACTTCTGTTTGAACTTTTAAATTTACATTAATTGTTGCATTGAGGAAGTATTCCTTTATTATATGTAGATATACTATGTATGTGTACATTATATATTCTGCACAGTCATGAACAATGAAGATGTTGTTATTGTACCCATAATAGTCACAGCGCTTGTAGTTCGGGAAGTTGTACATTTATATATATATATATATATATATATATAAAGTAAAACCCAAGTTTCAGCAGCTCATTTATCTTTGTCAAGTCATCATTGCAGATATTCTCTTGGGAAAAGTTCTGGGTTGTGAGTCTGAGCTAATTTCCCATTTGATAAAGACAAATTATCAGTGAGCACTCCAGACAAGGTCATTCCTGCTGAGCGTAAAGTTTTCAAATAAAGAGTTAAACAGAAAGAACACCAAGAATTCTCCACTGTTGGCCATATGTGTAACTATTACAGTATGGAAGGTTAATTTAGCTTTTACTCCCGGGGTCTAGCTTCAATCGGTGTTGTGTCTCCAGACTCTGCATGTGGAATCCAAGTCTGTGACCGGCAGAGGGGGAGAGCAAAAAAAACAAACTCCCTGAATGAATCCATGTATTCACTCTCATCACCTCTATTCGCAGTAGTCTACAGATTCTCCTTGTACTCACCATTATCAACCCCTATGTTCAACACACATGATGAGATTTGTATATAATGCTTTACAGATATTAGTATTATACAGAATTTGCACACAGAACTTTACAAAATAAAGGGAGATAGTACAACTATAATAGGGGACAGGCAGGCAGAGTAGGGGACAGTTATACAGGTTGGGGTAGAAAGTTTCAGAGGATAGGAAAACTCAGAAGCCCTGGACACTTTCGGTTGTTTGTATATCCAACTTTGATTATTTGTGGCCCCTACATGGGTGTTTCAGTTGTTAATTCTCCTTTATAAAAAATAGACCCGGCAACTCTGGAATCCTAATGAATGTCTTTATTGCTTACATAATGTTGGGTATACAAAATGCTAACGCGTTTCATCAAGGAGCATTGATCATAGCGTATTACAATAAAAACCAGGACAATGGGGAAACCACTAATGAATCAGAGTTGGAATCCAAGAACTGCTGATCTTTCTCAAATGTTCTCCAGCCATCAATAGTAGTCAAAAATTTAAAATAGAGCCGGCAACTTCAAAATCCATATCAATGTTTTTATTGCTTACATAATGTTGAGTATACAAAGGGCTAACACGTTTCGACAAATAGCATTGATCACAGCACATTACATAAATAAAAAAACAGGGCATATATAGTACAAAACTCCATCCCTGTGTCAATCAATTAAACAATTATACACTTAAACAATTAAAATCGAAATACAGGTGTGACACTGGGATGGTCAGCATGGGGACAATGGCAGAAAGGAAAAACATGTTTAGCCACTTGCCAACCGCCCTATAGCACATTCACTGCTACAGTGTGACCACGCTGCGCACTTGTATATATACATAATCCTGCACTTCTGGGTATTGGGGCGCTAGTGTGCACCACTATTGGCTCGTGCCTGCTGTGATTCTACACAGCAGAAACGAATCAGTGGGTTCCGTGGACCTGATATCCACCAGCACCCGCTGATCGTTCGGTATACAGGCAGAACAGCAGTCTGCATATGTAAACAAGGCAGATTGTCATTATGTTAGTACAGAAGGGGTTGTTCCTGTGTTCTTGCAAAGCAGTAAGATGGATCAATGCCTGCCACTAGTAGAAGCACCTCCCTCACTACACTGAAACACCAGCTAGGCACACAGATAACTCTTTGATCACCCCTAAAGTAACCCCTAACCTGCCAGTACAGTGGCAGTGCATAATCACTGTAATAATGTCCCTGGTCCCAAAAAAAGTGTCAACAATTTTAATTAGGTGTCTGATTTGTCTGCCACAATATTGCAGTCCCGCCATAAGCCACTTATATTATTAATAACAAAAATAAAATTCCATTACTAGTATATTAAAAAAAAATATATATTTAAAAATTCCAATATATATCGCAGATCTAGGCTACTAGCCGAAACGTGTTAACCCTTTTTATACTCAACATTATATAAGCAGTAAAGACATTCATATGGATTTCGGAGTTGCCGACCCTATTTTTCGTTTTTGACTACTATTGATGGCTGAAGAACATTTAAGCCAGATCATCTGTTCTTTGATTCCATCTCTGCTTCATAAGTGGTTTGCCCATTGTCCTGTTTTTTTTATTGTAATACGCTGTGATCGTTGTTACTTCACGAAACGCGTAACACTTTTTATATCCAACATTATGTAAACAATAAAGACATTCATTAGGATTTCAGAGTTTCCCGACTCTATGATTCATAATTGGGTTCCCTGTTGTGAGTGCTGCACCTGTTCCTGATTTTTCTAGGCAATTCTCCTTCTATAAAAATAATATAAAATAAGTGACCTGAACAAATGGAAAACTTCAACAGTTACATGAAGGGACAGGTAAGTGTAAGGAATCTTTTATTGCAGGGAATTTAAATTTCACCTTTTTAAGAAAAAAGTGATAGTCACTTACAATCATTGGAATAGAAGGTAACCATAAGCATTCTTGGAATTTTAGGCTTTGCTGGAAGTGTGATGATTTGTCCCAACCCTAGTCACTATTGTTGGACAATTTTTTGAATGTATATAAATTAGGGCTGTTACTGATCAAAATTTTTGTGTTCGATTAATCGTTCTTTTTTTTATCGATTAATCGACTAATTTCGATTAATTACAATGCACATACAGATTCCCAGTGCAGCTACCATCAACTGGAAAAATGGATAGCAGGATACAAAAAACACACAAAGGCAGCACTCGATGGGAATAGCATTAAAACTTTTATAGTCTTCAAGTAGGTAACAAAATAAATATTGCACTGGAGATAAAATCGATGTAGCTACATAAACTGTAAAAATGGTGCGAGTAATACCAAACGGTAGCAAAAGCAGACATAATAACATGTAGCTAAGTAGGATTCTGGTATAAAAATGTGTACAACGATACTACTGCTGAATCCAGATGAGGTTACATCAGTCCGTCGGCATGTAGATGTCCCATAAAGGGAACTATCACAACTCCCAGTGGATGGCTGTAGAATCCCAGGTTGATAGAGGGAAGTGATAGAGGGAAGTGTAACAGCCCTTGTGTGTGGCAGATAGTAAGGTCCCGCCGGCATGCAGATATGAAGGCACAGCAAAGGAGCCCTTCAGATGGACACGGCAAGCCCCGCCGGTGTCCGTGTCGTTACCAGATCACCTATGGAACTTCCTGAAGGCCCAGAAGCCAGCGGAGAGGTGAGTACCAATCAAAAGAATTGTAATCGATCAAAAAGATTTTGATCGATCAAACAAATTAAAGATTAATCGATCAATTAAAAGTTAATTTGCACAGCCCTAATATAAATGTATATAAATATATGTGAATGAACATGTTTACACTAAATACTACATGTAATAATCACAGTGGTCAGAATACAATCTTTTTCCCAATAGTGGTCCTTTAAGGGCCACTTTAACTAGCATTGGTCAACCCCGATCCAAGGTTGGATTTGATGGAAGGTCTTGTGATAGCCCACATAGAACGGTGTAGCATGTTCAGAAATACAAACCTGAAGACCTTCATTTAAAGTGGTTTGTCACGGAGATTTTTTAGCCTCTGAATTCAATGTACACTCAACAAACGCAATGTAAAACAGGTCTGGAGTAGTCCTCATGGTGAGTATCAGTTAACAGTGATGATTTTTATGATGGTCACATTATGGACCCGCTGTATGTGTTTCGTCAGTTTTCACCAGCCTGTTATTAGAAATGTCTGTGATGAAAGCTTGTTCAATGTTTATAACTGCAAAACACACACATTACGAATATCCAATTGCAACAAGTAGTGATTTCCTTCTGTCATTTCTTTATGTGTTCTACCAATCACAAACTATAACTTTAATTAGAACTTCTTTGAAATGTTTTCATACCAAGCATATTTAAAGATTAGCTACTTTTATGGATAAAAAAAAAATATGTACACTGTGGTATACTGTGTGCTCACAGTAAACTAATCAATTAAAAGCACTGCTGAAATGTATCACTCATAAATCTTTGAGTGTCTGTGCAATCTAATTGGATTTTTTTCAATCTACTCTGACAATCTAATGTTTGAGGAATCAATTATCAACACCACCATGTTCATTGCACAGGGGTGCTTTGACTGGAATGTAGGAATAACATAACATTATCCCAGCATTCCAATTAGATGTTCTTGTTTGAATTCAACTTTACTTTTTCTCATAGAGATGTATTTAGCTATAAACCTTGGCAAATGCAATTGTCTTCTTTGTGTAGCACCTTCTACCTTAGGTAGGTGCTAGAGTTGTTTTTTTTTGGCCAGTGCAGGTAAATTTAGGCAGGCCTAGCTGAAAGCTAGGCCTGTTTGTTTTGATCCGGGGGCTGGAGGCTAGGGCTGGGGGAATGGGAAGTGCTTTAATGTTAGCTAGTGACTCACAGATAGCATCCCCTTTTGATTACCTCCCTCTGGCCTCTAGAAGATTCTAGAGGCAGAGGAGGGGAAGAGAGGTGGAGCTGTCTGGGATGTGGTAACGAGCCCTGATCAATCCCCAACTAGGATTGGCAGGGGGCAGGCCTCCTTAATCACCTTGGGTCAGCCCAGCTGGGGAGGAGTTTTTTGGGTGGAAGAACTAGGAGAAGGAGTGTTAGGATGTTGGGGCCTTAATGGAGCCCCCCAGTCTGGGGGGGGGGGTGACCTTGGGCCAGGGGCTCGGAGCTGTGAAATAACCCCACAGAACCCAAGGGGTGTCCTGAACAGGCGCAGGATCGGACAGCGGGGAACACTGCTGGGCAAGTCTTCAGGATGGATCCACAAGGTGTTGTGATGGGAGAGCTGGGAGAGGCATGTTAGGAGTGGATGTAGAGCTAGTGATGTTACTGCCATTAAAGTCAGGCGGCTGCAGCCAGGAGGGCTGTCAGAGTCTGCACAGGACTGACTGGGATCAGTAGTCCACCTCAAATACAGCTAGCACTAAAAGACTTTCTTTCATCATTGGTGGCTACACCAAAGGGGCCTGCGGTCCCTGCCAGCAAAATGCAAATCCCTGAAGTTGGGCTTATTTGAGAGTTGAGCCTAACCATGTGCCAAGTATTGCACAGGAGAGAAAGTAACAGTCTACAAATAAGCATTGTGCTGGAGAATGTGAATAGGTGTTACAATCAATCGTCTCATCGTTTAATACTATTGGTTTTTGGCATCCCATAACCCCTTTACCCCATCTAAGTTTAATCCCTCAATAAAATAACAAAAACAAGCTGATGAACTGTGCATTGTCATGAAGGTGACTGGAAGTGAATGCCAGGCTGGGGAAGGTAGAACTACTACACTCAGCGGCCCCACGGGATACCACTACATTTGTGATCATAACAGCACTTAAATGTCACCAATTCCTATGTTGCAACCTGCTGTCAGTGGCAGGACATTGTGCTGTTTAACACACCACTTGGCGACTGCATAAGGACGTTATACATGAGAAAAGTGGATCTCCTGTGCCTGATCACTTCTGAGTAAGAGGCTCGCATGCACCGCCGGCGCACTGCCTCTACTATAATTAGTAATAGCAGAAGTTGATCAGTGAGTGCCGGGCAATTGATGTCTGCTGGAACCCACTGATCGTCAAGGAGAACAACAGAACAAAGCTCTTCCTAGGTTAACAAGGCAGAGCTCTGTCCTGTCAGTGGGGATGTGCTGATTGTGTTTCCCTGCAAAGAAATAAAATCCAGCACATCCCTTAGTAAAAGCACCACATAGTAAACATAAAAAAAATGGCTAGGCACACATTTAACCCTTTGATTAACCTAGATGTGTAACCCCTTCCCAGTAAGTACGTGTACATATTGGCCATCATCGTCCAAATGTTTTTTTGGACAATGATTGTAGATCTATGGTGTGCTGGCCAATATGTACACTTTCTTGATGTTTCCAGGATCCAGCTGGTAATCACTACAGCACCCACCATTGATGAGCCTTGTTTTCCAGGAACGTGTACGATAGGAATATAGACAAGACCTCCCGGCGAGTGTCATTAGTACAGTGTCAGTGCATATTTTTAGCACTGACCCCTGTATTAGTGTCACTGGTTCCCACCACAAAGTGTCAAAAGTGTCAGACTGTCCACCGCAATATCGAAATCATTGATTGCCGCCATTACTAGGATAAAAAATGTAATAAAAAAAATCCAGTATCTATCCCATAGTTTCACACAAACCAATCAATAAAGGCTTTCTGGGATTATTTTTTTTTTTTACCAAAAATATGTAGCAGAATACATATTGACCAACAGTGCCCTGAAAAAGTATTCATACCCCGTGCAAACCCTTGTTACTACAAAAATCGTAAATGTATTTTATTGGAATTTTATGTGATAGACCAACACAAAGCGGTACATAATTGTGAAGTGGAAAGAAAATGATAAATTGTTTTCCCAATTTTTTTACAAAAAAATATCTGAAAAGTGTGGTGTACATTTATTTTCAGCCCTCCTGATTCAATTCTTTGTAGAGCCACCTTTCACTGCAATTACAGATGTACGTCTTTTTGGGGATGTGTCTACCAGCTTTGCACATCTAGGGAGTGACATTTTTGCCCATTCCTCTTTGCAAAATAGCTCAAGATCTGTCAGATTGGATGGAGAGCGTCTGTGAATAGGAATCTTCAAGCCTTGGAAAAGATTCTCAATTGAATTTAAGTCTGGACATTGACTGGGCCATTCTAACACATAACAATGCTTTGATCTAAACCATTCCATTGTAGCTATGACTGTATTTTTAGGGTCATTGTCCTGTTGGAAGGTGAACCTCCACCCCAGTCTCAAGTCTTTTGCAGACTCTAACAGGTTTTCTTCTAAGTTTGCCCTGTATTTGGCTCCATCCATCTTCCCATCAACTCTGACCAGCTTCCCTGTCCCTGCTAAAGAAAAGCATCCACACAACATGATGCTGCCACCACCATGTTTCATAGTGGGTGTGGTGTGTTCAGGGTGATGTGCAATGTGAGGCGGCGTACACACGAGGGGATATGTTGAAAACGGTCACCGTTTCAGCAGACATCTCCGCTCGTGTGTATGAGCTAGCGGACAGATTTCTCCACCCGACAGATTTCAAAGCATGCTTTGAAATCTATCCGGCTGTCCGCCCGACATGTCTGCTGGTTAGTACACTTACCAGCAGACATGTCGGCCCCCAAATGGATTCGGCGCATGCGCGGAAGTCTTTTACTTCCTGGTGCGGTGACGTCACGTGGTGGTGACGCGGCGGCGTCAACGTCACCGCCACGTCACCGCGCCGTTTTGATCCGATGGTGTGTACACGCCATCGGATCAAACTCCCGATCGGACATATCCGATGGAAATGGTCCGCGGACCGTTTTCATCGGATATATCCGATCGTGTGTACGCCGCCTGAGTTTTCCACCACACATAGTGTTTTGCTTTTAGGCCAAAAAGTTAAATTTTGGTTTCATCAGACCAGAGCACCTTTTTCCACATGTTTGCTGTGTCAAACTGACCTGTCTGGTGTGTTCCTTGGCCTTCATGATGACGTTTGTTCACTAAGGTTCTCTAACAAACCTCTGAGGGCTTCACAGAACAGCTGCATTTATACTGAAATTACACACACAGGTGGACTTTATTTACTTATTAGGTGACTTCTAAAGGCAATCGGTTCAACTAGATTTTATTTACCGATATCAGAGTAGAGGGGGCTGAATACGAATGCACTTTTCATATATTTATTTGTAAAAAAAATTGAAAACAATTGATCATTTTCCTTCCACTTCACAATTATGTGCAACGTTGTGTTGGCATATCACATAAAATCCCAATCAAATACATTTACATTTTTGGTTGTAACTGGACAAAATGTGGAAAGTTTCAAGGGGTATGAATATTTTTTCAAGGCACTGTAAATTTATGAAGAAATTCATTTTTTTTTATTATTGGATATGTTTTATAGCAGAAAGTAAAAAATATTGTTTTTTTATTTTTCAAAATTGTTGATCCTTTTTTGTTTATAGCGTAACGATTAAAAAACCCAGTGGTGATTAAATACCACGAAAAGAAAGCTCTATTTGTGGGGATAAAAAGGACATATATTTCATTTATGTAGAGCAGGGGTCTCCAAACTGTGGCCCGAGAGCCAGATGTGGCCCTTTGCTAGCCTTTATGCGGCCCTTGGAGCACTATTCCTCCAATTGATATGAGGCACTATTCTTTCCACTGAAACCAACAAGGGGGCACTATTTCTTCTAATGATTTCAATGATGGGATACTATTCCTCCTACTGATAGGAGCCCTACTCTTGCTCCTACTGACCACCAATCCTGAGGCAACATTTATTCTCACCGGTGCTGGACCCGGGACATTTTTTGCCCCTGCTGGCCACAATTCAGCCCTCCTAAAGTCTGAAGGACAATAAAGTGGCCCTTTGTTTGAAAAGTTTGGAGACCCCCTGATGTAGAGCATTGCATGACTGAGCAAGTTTCAGTTAAAAAAACACAGTGGCCTATAGCAAAAAATGGCCTGGTCATGAAGGGGGGTAAATCTTCTAGAGGTCAAGTGGTTATAGGGTAGGAATTTACTAAGGGGTTTATTTTGAAAAAATTGCAGAGCTGTTCATTCTTGGAAACAGCACGTGCATTTGTACTGTGTGAATGCTGGCAAAATGTTGCTGGGCTATTTTTTCTCCAAGTCGGATGTTCTTCATTAATAAGAATAGCGTGAATTGGATCACATTATGGCCAATAAGTGGAGCTGGCGATCATAGAATTTTATTTTTATTTTTTTTATGACCATAAGCTCCATTGATTGGCCATAATACAGTATTATGCTGATTAACCACTTCAGACCCGCGCTATTGACATAATACGTCAACAGCGCGGACCTGAGGCGCCAACTAGACGTCTTTGGACATGATTTGTGTGCATTACACTGTCCCGCCGCATCGCTGGGGATCCGATGCATGTACCTGGCGGCCGCGATGTCCATCGGGTACATGCGATCGGCGGGAAACCGAACAGATGACAGCAGGGACGTGGAGCTCTGTGTGTAAACACAGAGCTCCACGTGCTGTCAGCGGAGAGGAGACCGATCTGTGTCCCTTGTACATAGGGACACAGCATCAGTCACCTCCCCCAGTCACCCCCTCCCCCCACACAGTTAGAACACACCCAGGCAATACATTTAACCCCTTCCTCTCCCCCTAGTGTTAATCCCTTTCCTGCCAGTCACATTTATACAGTAATTAGTGCATTTTATATCACTGATCGCTGTATAAATGTGAATGGTCCCAAATTTGTGTCAAAAGTGTCCGATATGTCCGCCGCAATATCACAGTCGCAATAAAAATCGCAGATCGCCGCCATTACTAGTAAAAAAATAAATAATACAAAAATCATAATTCTGTTCCCCATTTTGTAGGTGCTATAACTTTTGCGCAAACCAGTCGCTTATTGCGATTTAATTTTTTTTTTTTCAATAATGCGTCGAAAAATACTGTATTTATTATTATTTATTATTTTATTTATTATAAACACTCACTTTTTTACCCTGAAAATAGAGGATAAACTGTGCCTGCGTGTTATACTCAGGGGGCAGTGTAACGTTTTTTTCCCTGAAACTTCCCTCTTAAAGTTAGGGTGCGTGTTATACGCCTGTGCGTGTTATACACCGATAAATACGGTACGTATCGGCCTTAACTGTGAAAAAAAACTAGTTTTTTTTAAAAAAAAATTGGATATTTATTATAGCAACAAGTAAAAAAAATATATATATTTTTTTAAATTGTTGCTCTTTTTTTGTTTATAGCGCAAAAAATAAAAACCGCAGAGGTGATCAAATACCACCAAAATTAAGCTCTATTTGTGGGGAAAAAAGGACGCCAATTTTGTTTGGGAGCCACGTCGCACGACCGCGCAAATGTCAGTTAAAGCGACGCAGTGCCGGAAGCTGAAATTTCACCTGGGAACGAAGGGGGTTTATGTGCCCAGTAATGAAGTGGTTAATTATACTCTTATGAATGTAGAACATCTAACCTGGAGATAAAATATCTTAGTACCAATCAATTCAGCTGGAATTCACAGAAATATTGTACATTGACATATATATATATATATATATATATATATATATATATTTATAAATACACTCTATAGTGTCCATAGTAACAAGAAGAATGAATTGAGGGTCAACAATGCTCAGAAGCTCATCACAGACCTCTTATATAGGATACGACTCCACCAGACAAGATTCTAGGTACAGAGCCACTTACGGATGAAATCGCAGCACTGGACAATAATGAAACGACTTGGGTCTTTAGGACTACTTTCTCATTTAGCCTTCATGCTGACTTGCACACAATCTAGTATCCCTGCATGCTACTACTTAGGTGGCTTTGGCAACCTTGCTGCTTTGCTGCTCTGGTAATCGTTATTTTGTAATATGATTTTCAGCTACAAAACCACATCACTGATCCAACAAATTAATGTGCAATGGCTTTTAGATATGTACAGTATATGCAATGGATTTCTGGTAGAAATAGTGACATCATTATCCTGCAGCCATAATTATGTAATTGTGATAGATGTCTGAATAATGTTTTTTTTTTCTTTTCTTTTTTTCACATCTGATAAAAAATACATAACAAACTTGAAAGGTTACAAGAAGCCCCTCTTTCTCGCTCGAGGCCTTTTTTTTTCAAAATAGAAGATCTATATACTGTAATTAAATTATGATATTGATAATTTGGTACTCCCTGTGATAGTTCTGTATAGCATATTCATCAAAATTCCTGCTAAATATATGGGATAAAACCTTTGTTGAATTAATACATATTTATTTGTTTATTTACATATTTATTATATGTATTTGCTTATATATATATATATATATATATATATATTTTTTTTTTATATATATATATTTATATATATGTATAAATATATATATATATATATTTATATATATAGCACCGTCAATTTAACTACTTAACCACTTCAATACTGGGCATTTTCAGCCCCTTCCTGCATGAGACAATTTTCAGTTTTCAGCGCTGTAACATTTTTAAAAACAATTGTGCGGTCATGCAACACTGTATCCATATGACATTTTGACAAGTGACAATCCGCAATGTGTGACAGGTGACGTGACAAGTGACAATCTGCAACGTATGACAGGTCACGTGACAAGTTTTAATGCGCAACGTGTGGCAAGTGACAATCCGCAACGTGTGACAGGTGACATGGCAAGTAACAATCTGCAACGTGTGACAGGTGACATGGCAAGTGAAGATCCAACGTGTGACAGGTGACGTGGCAAGTGACACACTCGGGGCTCCCACTGATTCTGTATTATGGTGAGTTAAATGATTTAATTTTATATAGCAATGTAATAATAGAAATAATAGGCTTCAATCATCCTGACGCCATAACAACCATGGTGCCAGGATGATTGATGCTCCAACATCAGCCATTTCCCTGAAAAATTGCCCGCAAAAAAAAAAAATATATATTTTCTGGCAGTGCCCCTCCCGAGACTAGACTCTGGATCCGCCCCTGGGGCTGGGTAGGGAAGTGGTTAAGGACCAAGCCTTTTTTTCAGACTTTATATATATTTTTTCAGACACCCTATAGAATAAAATGGCGGTCGTTGCAATTCTTTATGTCACACTGTATTTGTGCAACGGTCTTACAAGCGCAATTTTTGGGGGAAAAAATATACTTTTTTACAATTAAAAAATAAGACACCAGCAAAAGAGAGAAAACTGAGATGAAAAGAGGGACAGAGGAATTTGGTTCCAAAAAGAAGGTCGGTCTCTCCAAATAAGCTATAAAAACTTTTACCAGTCTCCCCTTTTGCCATTCAGAATCTGACACCATTCAATGTAATTGGGATCATGGTATGCAAACCCGTTCTTATTTTATTTACAGCTTCACATAAATGAGTAGGATGACCAAAGTAAGCAACATATATATAAAAACACAACTACATAAAATTGCCATATTACACAATTTTGGAGTTTCATTTTTTATTTTTTTTTGTGCATATTGCAAGAGTGGTAAAATACAGGTCAAGGGATTTGGTAAAGGAAGATTGATGTATAGTGTTTAAAGTAGCTAAGATGACTGCACTGCGCTGCTAAGGTTAATAATGCCTTATATATCTGCCCAGCGTGATATGAAGAACCCCGCTGCTCAGACACAAGCACAAATGTGTCTTCGCAGGTTATCTTCTCTTCCCTTGTAGAATTATTCAGGTCATAGATCTTTTAATTTCCTCCCATATGTAGCCCTGTCTGCCTCTGTGTTCCTCTACTACTGCAATATAGGAGCTTCTGCCATGTTTGCAAAAGGCAATTTATAACAAAGAAAGCGAAGAACTGCGACACATAAATGGAAAAAGAAAAAGAAAATGTCAGCTGGGAACAAGGAGGGAAAAAAAACATGAACACAACCGGAGAGGGAAAAAGCTGAGAAAAACACAGCTTAGGATAAAGGTTAGACATGCACTACAGAATACAAAATTTCTCTGATAGATCTCATGAAAACAAGAAAAATTCAGAAGTGCTTTATATACACTATGATTGTTCTTAGATGAAAAGTGAGAGAATCATATTAATAATTATTAATAATAATAATAATAGTATTAATAATATATTGACAAAATATTTTTCAATCAGCATTCCCATTAGTTGTGTGTAAAAGTATGTTAATAATTTCCAGATTGGCTAATAATCCTTTCCCCTGCATTGGGCAATGGACTTTAATAGGCAGTCCTTTTTGCAGTAAAAATACACCCGCCCCTGCCCAGCATCATAAACACAGCCCATAAAACACAGAATGATCAGCTAGTGGTTATTGCTAAGGTCCAATCCAGTGATCTTCTATTGTCCTAAAGTCCAGTCTTCTAATGTTGGTGAATACTTTAACAATAGAGTAGGAAGCGTAATAGTAATGTAAGACTTTTACTGCTAAAATAAAACTACCGGTAAGTACTTTTTAGAACCTAAGAACTTTTCAAATACTGACCTTCAGATGATTGGTTTCAGCATTGGCACACTGCCTACCTCTCAGCTTCTCGCATTGTAATGCTCAAGCTTGGTGATAAGTCCTTTGGGCAGGATGTACCAATTCTACTATTCTAATTCTACTACCAATTCTATTCAGAAGTAAGGATAATCCAAGGGGCTATAGTAGCAGTCTAATGCCCTGTACACACGATCGAAATTTCCCATGGGATAAAATCCAAAGGAATTCCATTTAAGCTGTCTTGCATACACACTGTCAGACCAAATTCCGATCGTCCAAAACGCAGTGACGTAAAACACTACAACGAGCCGAGAAAAATAAAGTTCAATGCTTCTGAGCATGCGTCAACTTGATTCTTTTCTCCGCCAGAGTTTCACACAGACGATCAGAATTTCCGAATTTCAATCAGAAAAAAATACAACATGTTCTATTTCTTAATTTTGATGGAAAAAAGTCTGATGGGGCGCACACACGGCCGGAATATCAAAAAAATTCCGTCTGACTTTTTTCATCGGAAATTCCAATCGTGTGTACAAAGCATAAGGAGGCTGTTGACAGAAAAGAAAGATTACACATGGAGATAGGAAGCACTGGATTCAAATGTATGTTATAATTTCACAGTCAAAAAAACAACAATCCTTCTTAGTATTAAGCAGCTGCTAGAGCTGCCTTTTAATACTTCATTTGAATTTCTAACATGAGACCATCCAAATTCTTTCCAGAAATATTAGGGCCCGCTAGAACCCCATAACACATTGGCTCATCTTTTTGACATTTTGTGATGAAATGAACATCATGATCTCTCAAGATTTGGTTTGGTGCTCTTGTTTTTAAAGTGATATTAAAGGATATTTAATATATATAAAAAAAAAAAAGAGGTTATACGTACCTGCTCTGTGCAATGGTATTGCATAGAGCGGTCTCTTGCCTGATCTTTGGTGGTCCCCCTCTGGTGCTTCTCCTTAACAAGCTGTGTTCTTTGGGGGCACCTGGGCATGAGCATTTCCAATGTCCATAGACACACACAGTACAGGTAAGCCATACCCCTGTTTCTCCTCACAGGAGTTTGACTGAGAGCATTTGGCTTCTACACTTCTGAGGCCTCGTACACACAACGGTTTTCCTCGGCAAAATCCATCAAGAAAAATGCTGGCAGAGAAAAACGGTCGTGTGCAATTTCTTCGTCGAGAAAACTGTTGTGGATCTCAACGAGAAAAAAAGAGAACATGTTCTCTTTTTTCTCGCCGGGAGTCTCAATTTCCTTGTTGTGTTTCTCGTCGGGCTGGTTTACGACCAGAAACACGTTCGTGTGTATGCTTAGAAACCCGCACATGCTCAGAATAAAGTATGAGACGGGAGCGCACCTTTGCTAAAAGTAGCGTTCGTAATGGAGATAGCACATTTGTCACGCTGTAACAGACTGAAAAGCGCAAATTGTCTCTCACCAAACTTTTACTAACACGAGGTAACATGAGATTAGCAAAAGCAGCCCCAAGGGTGGCGCTAGTGGAATCAAACTTCCCCTTTATAGTGCCTTTGTACGTGTTGTACGTTACCGCGTTTGAGAACAACGAGATTTTGTCTTGACAGTGTGTACGCAAAGAAAGCTTGACAAGATTCTCGACAAGCCTGACAAGAAACTCGTCGAGGAAAACGATGTTTCTTTTACAACGAGATTCTTGGTCGTGTGTACGAGGCCTCATGAGACCATGATGTGAGGAGAGGGGTATTATGGCTGAGATAGTACTGGATCGGTGAGAGGAGTCAGGTAAATATTTAGAGATGGGGATAGGAAAGAAAACAAGGATTTTTTTTTACTTTAATTATCTGCTGTTTTTAACTGCCTAAGCTGTCTGCTATTTACCAGAACAGGCACATGCCTTTACTACAGCACAGGTTTTAGCTGGCCATAGATGGTTTGAATCTGGGTCGGTCCCTGCTGAACCAGCTGAGAATCAAACCAACTATGGTAAGGTGACCAGATTTTTAAAATGAAATCCGGGGACATTTTCTTTTTTTTTTTAACTAGTAATGGCGGCAATCAGCGACTCTCTGCCCGTCACCGCCGCCGCCCGCCTAACAGCCTGTCAACTCTTACTCTCTGGGCTCCGGCTACTACTGGGTGGGGAGTGGAGGAAAATCACTTTGCCTGGGAAGGCAAGGAGATGAGCAGGCAGGCGGCTGGCCGGGACTTGCGCCAAGGCAGGAGAACATGAAAGCAGCGCTGAAGAAATATTACCTCCGCTTCGACCAGCACATGATCATCAGAAAGGGGCACAGAAAATAGAAAAAAATACACCCCATAAGCTAGTAGGAGCGGTGGAGCGGGGGGGGGGGGTGTAAATCCAAATTTGTATTTTTAATTCTGCACTGACTGTCTTTGAAATTGTCCCAGCCCCTGTTCAAATCCAATCCGGGGACAAAACCGGGGACAGACTTGGTCTGGGGACAGTGTCCTCAATCCGGGGACTGTCCCCTGAAACTGGGGATGTCTGGTCACCCTAAACTATGGGCAGACTGAATGTAGTGGTGCGAGATACAACAAGGAGCTTGCAGGGTTGTTTTGGGGAAAACGTCTCTTTACAGGGAAGGGTTCTTAGATTGCCAGGATGAACAGGAGCCCTTGAGCAATTGCATGGATGAAAACTGCATTGTATGTAAAGCACGGTATGAATAAACAATTCTTATCACAGGCCTGTGATATTTTTTCCCCACCAATATAGAAGAAGCTGGGACCAGTAGGAAAAAAGCAATCATCTGCCAAGGAGTTTATTTTCCATTAAGGAAAACTCATGGAAAGTTTTCAGACCAATCATCAAATTGCATGTTTGTACAATGATTATTATATAGGAAATAACTGCCTGAGGAGGTGTACATTGCAGTTTGTATTTACATTCACACACTAATGTAATAGGATGTATAATACATTTCAGTTTTTTCTACTTTTTGTGTTCTCTGTAAACCAAATGACATTTAGATTTGTTTGTTAGTAAAATACTGCTTTCACTTTTTAAATTATTTGTTGCACATCAGCACCGCTGATCTCCTGCAGCTTCTTTGTAACCGCTTTCTGACTACATTCACATATTCCAACAACGGATGCATGTCATTGCTCATGGTAGGTTTTCTAATGGCAACAACAGTGGGCCATGTGAAATGTGCGTTGGCACAGACACTTGTAGTTTGTATAGGGAAATCGCACACAACAGCACACTTGGGAGTCGAGAACAGAGCATTGTTGTCAACCAATCACAGCAGATGCCTGCAAAAAGAGCTTTTTTGACCAGACTCACCTGGATGTTTGCACAGACTTCTCACTTGTACTGAAATCTTCTATTCTGAGTTCATTGCTCATAATGAGCTCCTCACAGTGTACATTAGATGCAGCAAGTCAGACAGAGCCTGCCTCATTCCTGGCTGTAGAACATCCAGCATTATCTAATCCCCCCCCCCACCATACTATCCTTGGCTTACATAGGGTCAGAAAGACATGTAGGCGTTACCTAGAAGAGATGCATGCAAATAAAGCCTGCTTAGGAATGTCCACTAATCCAAACTGCCATCCACTCATCAACGCATTTCATCTTTGCATAACTTCTCCCATGAGCCAGCCTATTGCTTGCACCAGGGCTAAGGGGTTAGTATAGCACCATGTTTGTCCCTCCCACCAGGCATGAACTGTCTACAATGCATAGCAAAGCATGGAGAACCAGTGATGTAGACTTAGGGGGGGATTTACTAAAACTGGAGAGAGCTAAATCTGGTTCAGCTCTGCATAGAAACCAATCAGCTTCCAGTTTTTATTGTCAAAGCTTAAACAACCCAACTGAAGATAGAAGCTGATTGGCTACAATGCACAGTTGCACCAGATTCCAAGTGCACCAGTTTTAGTAAATCTACCCCACAGCATCTACAACTGGTTATGTAATTAGCATGTTGATGGGGAGCAACATTTAAGAAGATTAAACTTCAGCTGTAATGAAATATGCATATTTATGCTAAATCTTTTACACAATTTTAGTAGTTAAGTTGACATATACTTGGTCATTTTTATCTACAGGTAAGCGTATAATAAGGCTTACCTGTAAGTAAAATGAATATCTTCTAAACTTGCACCGTTTAGGAGATATTCACCCTGGATGCAGCCAGTGACATCACTGGTGCATGCGCTCTGAAGGTCCGGTATACCTTACCAGAACTTCAGAGCTTTGTGTCGGAACTGAGGGCTCCCGTGCACAAACCCAGAAGAAAGACGGGGGAACATATCAGCCCTTTGTTCCAAGGTGAGTATTTCCTAATGTGCTAGTATGCAATGCATTTTAAATTTTTTTTTGCAATGTCCACAGTTTACAACTGCTTAAATTGGATCCATACAAAGAAACTGTAAAGCCGTGTACACACAACCTTTTAAATGATGAGAAAAATGATTTTTTTTAAATTGCTCATTAAAAACGATTGTGTGTAGGCTCCAGAGCACTTTGCTTAATGAGAAGAATGGGCATTAAAAATTTAGAACCTCTTGGATAATGGCACAGGAGGAGCTCTCCGGCATACTACTGGATACGTCCAGTAAATTTGAATCTATCTGGGAATCCTGGGCTAATCATGTGGGTACCCCACTGAACTCCATCACTCTCCCAGCTTAATCTTTGATGTGCTCCCAGTCTGATGCTCCTATCTTTCTTTTTCTCCCCCTATCTCTTCCCTTTACTCTGGCTTTTATCCCCTCATTTCCTCTCTTTCCCTCCCTTTCTACCCCCCCTCATTTTTGTTAAGATAGTCTCCAGGCGAGAACGACAGGTTGTCTTATATTATTTCTCCGTTACCGAGTTATTTTTTTTCCCTTTCTTCTCTTTTAAGGATAATATTCTCCATGGCGATTTTTCTCACCCTCTTAAACAGAGTTTGTCAGTGGTTGGGTGCTGAGGACTCCTTTCCTGGTATGGGGTATCAGGGGGCGAAGGATTCCATCGCCCAGCCCACTAAGAACTCTTCTCTTACATTAGTCTCACCATGGTACTCTTATTTCAGATGTTTTAATATTTATCCTGTTTGTGTATACTCATTGCTCTTTCATCTGTATGGCTGAAGTCATTTTACTTCTTAGCTTTACACCTGCTGTCGCTTTGGAATATATTTTTCTGTTACGGCAAAATAAAATACGTTGAAGTAAAAATTTAGAACCTGCTCTATTTTTTCTTGTTGTTTTTCACATTGTCGTTTTTCTCGTCGTGAAAAACGGTCGTGTGTAGGCTTTAACGACGGGGGAAAAAACGTGCATGCTCAGAAGCAATTTATGAGAAGGGAAATTTGCATAATCAGCCCAAAGTGTGGCACCATTCAAATGTAACTTCCCCTTTATAGTGCAGTAGTACGTCTTGTACGTCACCGCGCTTTGCTCGAGCATTTTTTTTCACGATCGTCTGTATGAAAGGCAGGCTTGACACGAATCACGTCGAGAAAAACTTTGTTTTTTTCCATGACATGAAAAATGGTTGTGTGTACGCGGCATAAGGGTAAAATACAAAAATGATAAAAAATAAGTAAAAACAAGAATGGAGAACATAAATAACAGGAGAAATAGTTAAAAAAGATAATGTTAAAAAGTAAAACTTAGAGGAGAAAAAAAAGAGAAACTGAAAAAGTTAGAGCAACAAATTACATCTTTAAAGCTTAATGTAACATACCAATGACATCCCTCTGATTAGTAATCCTATTAAATATGTAATAGAAAGGTTTACAGACTCTGAACAGCAGCTCCTTGTCATATGACAGAACATTGCACATCTGTAACTGCCTTCATACTTGGGTTCCTAATAGTTTTATAGCTCAATCATTGAAAAACTTTATTTTATTGCAGATTAATAGCCAAAC
The DNA here is from genome assembly GCA_029574335.1 of Rana kukunoris. Lineage (NCBI taxonomy): Eukaryota > Metazoa > Chordata > Amphibia > Anura > Ranidae > Rana > Rana kukunoris. The sequence continues at coordinate 555,991,903 of CM056050.1, read as the reverse complement.
TGGCATGAAACTCTATTAAGGGATAGCCAGATGATAAGCCTGAGACTCCACAATGACTTGTATAATTGCTGCTTAATTATGCAGAATTAACAAATGGCAGACGTACCAGTTGTATTACTTGAGTAGGGCTTTTTGCCAAGACGGCATACTGGCGTAAATGGCAGCCTGAATCCAATTTTGTTATCTGACACCTCTAAGCATGAACCCCGACTGCTGTCTCCTCCATCTGTAGTGCCAAAAACATTTAGCACAATAGGCAAAGCTGACGATTTGTTAAACTAAGGCACATTTTGGTAACTGATATTAGTGACCACAAAAAACAATAAATGAACAAACTTATGCCTGAGTAAATACTATCTGATTAGTTCAACAAGCTTTCGACAGTTAAAGTACAGCTGTCATTTTACAACAAACAATATGCTGCAAATGAGGAGGGTAGGAAAAGAGGCAGAACTTTTTTCAATAGTGAAAGCTTTAGTGAGCTTTTGAAGGGTGATATAAAGTTCCTATTCCATTGTTCTAAAGCCCTAATCTTTATTATGGGTTCTGCAGTCACTGGAGCCCTAAGCATGTCAGGGGAAAGTTTGTGCCTCTTGTGGTTTGCTGCGATGTTGAATACCGCAAGTGGCCATCGAACCTAAGGCCCCTTTCACACGGGGCAGATCAGTAATGATCCGCCCCGTAACCCTCTGCTTGCTCACCAAGGATCGCTCCGTTGATCCCCGCTGAGCCGGCGGATGACAGGACAGTCCCCTCACACTGTGCAGGGACCGCCCTGTCTTTTCTCCGCTCTCCCCTATGGGGGGATCGGATGAACACGGACCGTCTGTCCGTGTTCATCCTATCTGATCCACAGACGGAAGGAAAAATAGGGTTTTCTTCTGTCTGCAGAATTGGATAATTTCAGAGGCGGACGAGACTGGGTGTCAGCGGATGTTCATCAGCTGACATCCGCGATCTCATAGGGACCGGTGTACTGTATGTCCCTTTTTCATCCGCAAACGGATGAATGAAAAAGTGGACATACGGTCCGCAGGTGTGAAAGGGGCCATTTACACACCATCACTTTTTTTCATTTAACCCAGCAGGCTGAAAAATAAATAAATGATGGGCTTGGGAGGAGATCACTGTACTAACTATGCGAGTATCTCAATCATGAGCTAATATGTTCTCCCAGGGCCCCCCAGTCATAACACACTGGTCAGTGCTCACTGCTCTCAGCCATTGGCTGCCAGCACTGATCATACCAGATGCTGGTTTTCCAGCATGCCCGCTCGACAGAAGCAGGCCAATCGGCCAGATTCTGTCGGACAGGCTGGTATACACACAACCCCTGACTTGCCCACCTGATAGCCCATGGCCTTCAACTGGCACCATATATGCCCTATACCTAATACTTTAGGCATTATACCTCTTTCTTTACTCCATATTTCCTTATAACCATTCTCTTTTGCATATGAACCCCAATATGGAAACCTACTTAGGGCACTAGATAGGAGCCCCAGTGAACACACCGGTGGACTCCTCTACAATTTATACTGTATTTCACTTACACAGTGACATCTGTGTGACAATACCTCTTCATAATATCTCCCTCTGCCCTTCAAACCCCCTATTCCCACTGCGGAAACTCGCTTAGGGCATCAGTTAAGAAGCCCAGTGTACATAATACACTCATCTCTTTTATACATAGGAGATACACATTGGTTTATTCCCTCACAATTAATTATAATATGAAATTTCCTCACACAATGAGACTGCCTGTCACAACACTTCCTCATAGTATTTCCCTGTGCACATCTATCTTTCATCCTTATATGAAAACCTACTAAGGGCATGAGATATTAGCCCTAGTACACACACTCACCTATTAGTATTTTATTTTATTTTACATATATAGATACACATCGGTGTATTCCTACATAATCTATTTAGTATTTTTCACATCACTGATTTCACATCATTCCTATATACTGATGCACAAGTGTGCACATATGCGCAGTAACTAACACAGACATGTCCCTTTAGAATTCAGCTATATAGATCACTTGTATCTCACTTTAGATCATCTCACTGTAGCATACAGCTTGATCTTATTATTTACCTTTTTTATCATATATGTTACAGTATTGAGCACACTTAGCTTTACCAAGTGCGGGCATTAATGTTAAGTTGAATTATGTGCACTATGTAACGCCCTTTCTGCGAGGAACCTTAGAAACTACATCCCATTACTAATGTAAATTAGTTCACGATCAGATCGGGCTAGATACCCTATACCGTAACACATTGAGACATTTTTCTGTTCCCTATAGGACGTCAGACTCTCATTTTGATTATTATTGATATATATTTTTTGATCATACTTCCTGTTACTATCGCTGCTATATGGATGCTAGCATGGCAAATAACATAGCCATCTGGTGTACTGGCCTCACACGATAGGATAAACACATCCCTCCTGTGATGCCTGATTGGGTGACAGCAGTCGCATATCACGCCCCCTTAATCCATCAGGTCTATCCATATGATAGGACGCCTACGTGTCACTCTTCACCTGATTGGCTAACGTCATCGAGCGTCTGTATGTTGCCATGGTAGCGCCCTCTTTATATGCAGCAAGTTAGGGTATGCGTGTACCCGCTTCAGAAGACGTAATACAATACGAAACGTGCGTAAAGCGGACACACGCACACCTACACGCACTTCCGGTTCACCAGCTGACTGTGGTTGGAAAGCACGCCGTTCCCACGCTGGTACGAACAGTCATCGGGCATCACAGTGCAGTGTATATGCAGGGCCTATACTCCGTTTTTTACATAGGCTGCTGTTATTCATCTAGTTGTGGTTTTTCTGACTGTTAGCTGTGTTAGTTCAGCAACACAGCCTGCTGTCATATTATATATTTTTTATATTTTTATTTTCATTTTTGTATTTCTGCTTATGTTTTGATGCACACCTGTTGGTAGTGCCAATAAAACTTTTATATATTTTAAACGTACTACTCTATGGGAGCTTTTTTCTTTGCCTTGGAGGAACTCAGAAACAATTGAATTCCAAATCATCCACACCAAGGATATACATCAGGAACCCAGGAGACACACCAGGAGAAAAGGTCACGGTACGAAGGAGCAGCTGTCCGTCTGACACGCACTCTACCCCAGCAGGGGTGATTGCCTCTGGTGAGTGGGGACCCATAAGGGGGAGCACCGGGACCACAGCGAGCAACACCTGTTGTACAGTATAAAGACCACCTACCTAGCTAGGTGCACCCTGATCCTCACATCACTTTTACCTACCAGCTTGTATTTTTGTCATATGGACTCCTGCATGTTAATTATTTTATATATATATATTTTTTAGACCTTTTGCCTTAAATACTATGTTGTCTGCATGTACATAGAAGTTGGTGTATAAGGCTTATTCCTGTAATATTTACACTGTGATATGTGTAATGTGATTAGTGGACTTGATATATTGTAGATCACTATTAGAACATATGCCACATAGTACCAGGAGCACCACCGCCTCTAGTGGTCTCTAGAGGGTACCACCACTATTCTTGTACACATAGATCTACCCTGCCCAGGGTGGCCACCTCTACATCATACATTAAGGGACAGTTGCCCTAATAGAGCCTATCATTTAAACCTGGAAGGGTGACTATCGGCTCATTAATACAACTTACCAGCAACAGCGCCACGACCCCCAACATCCTGTTCATTTTTCTTATTATACTCTCTTAGGGGAGCTATATTTAGGGGGGGCTGCAGTTGCATACTCCCATACCCCTATTTCTACTATCCTAAGCGCAGGTCTTCTCCTTTATTATGGTATACACACAGGCCAAATGTTGGCGGGTTTCTGTTGAACCTGGCCGATAACGCACAATATTTAACCTGTGTGTACAAGGCATAACTCTCCCAAAACCTAACCTCTTTGTGCTACCATGGTTATAGGTAAAGATGCACACAGGATAGAATTAGAACTAAAGATGAAAAAATATATATAGCAACCTTCACCTATAAGTCTTTATCCATGTATAGGACACATTTGGGTTAATTTACTAAAACTGAAAAGTGCAGCTCTGCATAAAGAAACAAATCAGCTTCTAGTTTTTTTTTTTTTTTTCAAAGTTTAATTGAACAAACTGAAGTTAGAGGCCGATTGGCTACCGTGCACAGCTGTACCAGATTTTGCACTCTCAATCACTCTAGTAAATCAACCCCATAATATTCACCTATTAGACAGTTAAAAATAAAATGAATGCAGCAACCACATCTAGAGACTGGTAAGATCAGGGCTCAAGTCCTGCGGGAACGCGTGGAAACGGAGTTCCTGCACTTTTTTCACAGCAGGAACTCATTTCCCTTTGCAGGACTAGAGCAGCCGAGCCGCCCGAGCCGCCCGAGCCAATCCTTCACTAAGCGGCGATGCCCAGCTCGAGTCACTGTCAGGGCCAGGCGAACCTTAGTAATCCTTTATGTTACTGGCCGCTTCCTGTATATGGATTCATCGTGTAGTGTGCGGGTATTCCGTCACTTCCTCGATGCCGCAATGTCTCCTGGGAGCTTTTGTCATTGTTCCCAGGAGACATTGCGGAGGTCTACCGCGAGTAATCGCAGGATTTAGAAAGAACTTGCGGTTTAGTAATTATGCATATGAGCGTATATTTTTTTTTTTTGGTGGGGGAGTGGATCTTGGGTGGGAGTTCCCACACTTTTTTCCCCAGGACTTGACCCCTGGGTAAGATGCAAATGATTAGTGATTGGATTTAAATATATTTTATTTTATACAGAGCTTTTTTTTCTCAGAAAATAGGTGCAGGAACTCAACCACGACCCCGTTGAGATTTCACAAACAGTAGGAGGGTCTTATAGGGGCATTAAATACCAGGATTGCATTACATACAGAATGCAGAGTTCAAGTGGTTACACACTAGATATGTGCATTCCCGTTCGTACGAATGTTATTTTCGTACGAAAATGTTCATTTTCGTACCCGCGGAATAATGTGTACATACGAAAAAAATTAAAGCACCAAAATAGGAAAACGACAGGATTATGAATGAGCCGCATAACAAACAACCGCAAATACGAACGAACGATCCGTCGAAAATACGACAAAATGAAAACGGCAAAAGAACGAAAATTACATCTATAACAAAAGATTTGCATTCTGTATTTTGTTTGAATCCTTTTTCTGTTCGTATTTTCAGTCGTATGTTCATTGTTCATATGACATCTATAACAATAGATTTGCATTCTGTATTTTGAATTCCTTTTTTCTGTTCGTATTTTGGATTCAAAATACAGAATGCAAATCTTTTGTTATAGATGTCATATGAACATACGACTGAAAATACAAACAGAAAAAGGATTTTCATCATTTTGTACTTTCGTAAATATATCGAGGGATTCGTGGCACTTTCAACACACGGCTCATCCATATTAACTATTAACTGTTAAGCCCCATACATTTGGTCAGACTTTTTTAACAACAAACATAAAAACAATCGTTTTCCGTTCGTTCTCTGAAAATTTGTTCGTTTTTAAACTCCATCAGAAAACCATTTTTGGGTTCAAAAGTCTGGCCAACTGATCTCCCTTCAGATGAAAATCCACAGAAAAGTTTATTTGGCTTTACTGTACTACTCACTGTACTCAGCACAAAAGAGAAACTGCTTCACTAACTACACTCACTGCCCATTCAAAAAACGAAAATGACATCTATAACAAAAGATTTGCATTCAGTATTTTGAATCCTTTTTCTTTTGGTATTTTCAGTCGTATGTTCATATGACATCTATAACAAAAGATTTGTATTCTGTATTTTGAATCCAAAATACGAACAGAAAATAACAGAATGCAAAATACAGAATGCAAATCTTTTGTTATAGATGTCATATGAACATACGACTGAAAATACGAACAGAAAAAGGAATTCAAAATACAGAATGCAAATCATTGACGAAAATTCACAAAAATTATTGTCTAACAAGTAATGAACATGAACTAAACAGAATAACGAACCATCCCGCATGTACGAAAATAAAACGGTAACAAAAATACAAAACGATCGGAATACGAAAAAATCTCGTCGTACGAAAAATGAATGGGAACGAACAGGAAAATGGGCGTCTTACGAAAAACAAATGGGAACGAACCTACGGAACGATACGAAACGGAACAATTCTGTGCACATGTATATTACACACAGACTTCTGTGTTTACAAGTGATTGTGGTGAGCAGGCACCAAAGGGTCTGAGCCAGAGGTGGTGAAACTGAGTTCCCCCAAGTTCCCCCTAAAAAAAAGCCCTGATTTTATATATATTAACCACTTGGTGGCTGCCCTGTGCAGGATCACCTAAATATATGTGTTTTCTTTTTTTATTGGATGTGTTGTATAGCAGAATGTAAAAAAAAAATAGTTTTTTTGTCAAAATTATGGGCCCTTTTTTGTTTATAAAGCAAAAAAGAAAGCTCTATTTGTCTGAAAAAAAAAGACATACATTTTACTTGTGTACAGCGTCACACGACTTCTCAATTATCAGTTAAAGTAACAGAGTGCCATCTCCCAAAAATGATCTGGTCATGAAGGGGGGTAAATCTTCAAGAGCTGAAGTGTTTAATATAGCATATTCAATGGCTACACAAGTTGTAATTGAATGTTATCAAAAATTACCTTTATTTTTATTAAAAGCAACCGCTGTAATTTTCTGTAAAAATGTAATGCAGTATGGAAACCTGGAGGCTTGGGGTAAAGAACGCCCACAGAAACATAATTTTATATTTCTATGAGTGGCTCTAAGATACAAGTCAGGTCAGTATTCAAAAGACATGGTAAAACAAACTTCAGAGCAACAAAAGGTAGGAATTTGCTAAAAAAAGTTCAAATCCTTCCAATATTACATTGATCACCCAGAAGAGATGGCTTTTTTTCTTAACCTCCCTGGCGGTATTTCCGAGTCTGGCTCGGGGTGAAATTTCAGGACTAATAGCAGTAACCCTGAGCCGGACTCGGGATCGCATTGCAGTATCCAGGCAGGGAATTACTTACCTTCCTCCCCTGGATCCTGCAATGTCTCCTTGCTTCACACAGTGCCAGGAGTACCGCCAAGCACCCTGCAAAATGACAGTACTGTATAAAATAATTACACACCCCCTTTGTCCCTAATGGTCTGTCCAGTGTCCTGCATGCAGTTTAATATTATAAATACTGTTCTTTTTGCCTGGAAACTGGAGATTGTCCATAGCAACCAAAAAGTGTCCCTTTATGTCAAAAGTGGTTTTAGATCAGCTAGAAAACAGCGATAATACATTAGAATTACTTGCAGAATTGAGCGATAGCGATTTGTGGGGAAATTTGTCAAACACTGAAAGTAATAACAGCGACAATTCTGCAACTGAGCAAATTTCAGTGTTTTTGATTTGATTACATTATTGAATAATTGTTATTATTATATTATTATTTGTTATTATTATTTATAGTTAATTATTATATTATAATTCATGATTTTGTGTTTCAAACTTTATCATACCGGGATGTCTACTAGACTTGTTTAGAGAGATTTAAGTGACTTATTTCTAGGAATTACAGGCCTAAAATATAAAAAGCCAAATTTCCATGCAAAACAATTGTACCGCTTTCAGCACCTAAAATCTGACATAATCATGCCGCCAGGGAGGTTAACAAAGTGGAGTTATTCTTTAGGGTCCTGACTTCAGTATCCTGTCTGAACTTATTAGAAATAGAGATTGCCACTACAGACAGAGTTAGGGAAAATGGGAAACAGTATTAGGAAAATTAACCTGTTAACAAGCAAACGTGCAAAAGTCACAAATAAGGTGACTTAATGCGTACCTTAATGTAATCACCCCAAATCTGTATGCTACTGAAAACGTGCTCTAGTTTATTTTTTTATTCCAAGGAAAATCATAACAAGGTTGTAATCAAATTGTCTTTATCATGACCTGCTTTTTCTTCACTTAAATGGAGCATTTTGCTAAGAATATCACCTGGCAGGCATATGCTTCATTTTCTTTTCGAACTTAGGCTTCCCTTACATTTTCCTTCCATGACCCCAGCTTTTTGTTTTTTCTTAAACCTCTGCAATTCTGCTAAAAAATAAATGTGAAAGTACATATATCGCTTGAAGATGTACGAGAGGAAACATTATTTCATGGGAAAAGCTTTTCTAAGATAGATAGAGGATCACAAAACTTTGAAAGTGCAAAATCTATCACTGCGAATGACAGAAAAAGAAGAACTACAATCCAGCTGAGCACCTTTTAATAACTTAGAGAAGAGCCAAGGAGGCGTTTAAATACTGTAAATCAAAGACAACATGCCCATAAATCAAAGCCAGCTACAAAAGAAAAATATGGATGGAATGAAACCTGCTGTATAGAACTGTGAGATCACAAAGATTTGTAGACATAAGTAAGGCACTATAAAAGTGGCATAGAGTAGTGTATTTAAGATATAACTTAAAGCCATTTAGTTTTTGGTTCTACTGTTAGAAGTGGAGACTTAAAGTGGAGTTCCAACGACATGGTTTCATTTTGAGTATTTCAGATCCAACCCAAAGCCATCAGTTCTAGGAGAAACCTTAAACCAAAGCTAAACCTGGGCTTGCTATCTAATTTTGTGTCAGTAGTATGGACGTGTCGGTAGTATGGGCGTGTCGGCTTCCGTACTCTGCTATAGTATATCCGTACCTACCTACTACTGATAGTAAATGCTGGTGATATCCCGGTGATTGGAGGAGTCCATAAGGATCAATCCCCACATTAATTTGCCAGCATAAGGATTACTGTCTCTCGGCTCCAGCTTCCGAGACCTGCCTCACAGAAGCCATCCAGACCGTTTGGACAATCTGCGAGACCTTGCCGCACAGATCTAGGTCTTTGAGACCACAAGCTTATCTGACCCACTGTTGAATAACAGATGAGTCCATCTTACATGGTAAGAGTACCTCACTTTTTTCCTGAATGAAGTAAACCCTGATCACTTCAGTCAACTGGCCATTCAGCATTCAATGTTGCTGCCTGGAAGGAATTTCCCTACACCGTGTGTTTATCACATATGGACTTTCACAATATTATATTAGATTGTGTGTTTCACCATTTACTAATATTACTTGATTGGTTTTATCCATCAGCTTGTGGTTATTCTAACCAGTTTACCCCTCATGATCATTTAGTGCTGCACTATTTATTTTTATTAATTTCTCACATTTCACATCACTCTCACCTCATGGAAATACCTCTGACAGCAGTAAAAAAAAAAAAAAAGTTTACTTACCATTTCCCTGGTGTTTTTAGTTTAGTGTCATAATAGGTCTGCTTTGTTCTCTTGTTCCTTCAGTGGTGAGCAGATCCTAAATGCTGCAGAGAGTGGGGCTACATGATGCTCTCTGCTGCATTCTCCTGTTTGTCCAAAGTGAGGGTCTTAGCCATGATGCTCTAGTCTGACAGGAAATTGCGCTAGGGTTCATTTAACCTGGAACAGGAGCAGCACTGCATTGCTGGATTGATAAGTCTGCAGGAGACGGCAGTGTAGAGTTCGTGAATATATTAGCAATAACCTATTTTTTTTTTTTTAGCCAGTGCTAGGGTCTGGAATTTTATATTTACACCCAGGCTGAGTAAGGGCTTTAACCACTTCAACCCCGGACCATTTTGCTGGTCAATGACTGGGCCACTTTTTGTGACTCGGCACTGCGTCGCTTTAACTGACAATTGCGTGGTCGTGCGGCATGGCTCCCAAACAAAATTGTAGTCCTTTTTTTCCCACACATAGAGATTTCTTTTGGTGGTATTTGATCATCTCTGTGGTTTTTATTTTTTGCACTATAAACAAAAATATAGCGACAATTTTGAAAAAAAAATAAATATTTTTTACTTTTTGCTGTAATAAATATCCCCCCAAAAAATATATAAAAACTATTTTTTTCCTCAGTTTAGGCCAATACGTATTCTTCTACATATTTTTCGTAAAAAAATCGCAATAAGCGTTTATCGATTAGTTTGCGGAAAAGTTATAGCGTTTACAAAATACAGGTAGGCGATAGTTTTATGGCATTTTTATTAATATTTTTTTTTTTTACTAGTAATTGTGGTGATAAGCGTTTTTTATCGGTACTGCAACCTTATGGCGGATACTTTGGACACTTTTGGCACATTTTTGGCACCATTGGCATTTTTATAGCGATTGGTGCTATAAAAATGCATTGATTACTGTAAAAATGCCACTGGCAGGGAAGGGGTTAAGACTAGGGGGCAATGAAGGGGTTAATTATGTTCCCTAGGTGTGTTCTAGGTCGGCTAGTGGTTAAAGGATAAGTTTACTTTTTGTGAAAAAATAAATGCAATTTTTTTTGCAGGTAAAAGCTTGTTTTGTCATGTTTCATTCAAATTGTGACAGTTACCGGGGAGGGAGATAAACCCCACTAGCTGTCACAACAGTGATTTGGGAGGTGCGGGGACCAGTCTGTTTATAACATGTTACAAATCCTGAATATGGGTGTAACATGTAAAATGTTACGAAACGTATCCTTTAAAGTTCACTTTATAATCTTATAATAAAGCTTACCTGTAGGTAAAATAAATATCTCCTAAACGTGTACCGTTTAGGAAATATTTCACTGAGTAGCATTCGGTGATGTCTCCAGCGCATGCGCTCTGAAGGGTTCGCATACTCATGCCATCCCTTTAGAGCTCTATGTTGAGGCTGGGACTCTGTGCACATGCACAGGAGGTACATAATCAGGGTTTGGGCCTTCAAACGGCCGGAAACCTGCAAACCTGGAAGGAGGACCAGGTGAAGATAGAATCACTGTCAGAATTTCCCTTATGGAGAGCTCTTCTCTCACGACCTATTATATCTCAAGACCCTTAACCACTTCCATACCAGGCACTTACGCACCTTCCCGCCCAAGCCAATTTTCAGCTTTCAGCACTGTCGCAATTTGAATGACAATTGCGCGGTCATGCTACACTGCACCCAAACAAAATTGGCGTCCTTTTTTCCCCACAAATAGAGCTTTCTTTTGGTGGTATTTGATCACCTCTGCGTTTTTTTTTTTTGCGCAACAACTAAAAATAGAGCGAAGATTTTGAAAAAAAAATAAGTTTTTATTTTTTTCTGTTAATTTTTTTGTAAATGAGTATGTTTTCTCTTTCAATTACGGGCACTGATATGGTGGCACTGATGGGCACCGATGAGGTGGCACTGATGGGCACCGATGAGGTAGTTCTGATGGGCACCGATTAGGTAGCACTGATAGGCACTGATAGGCGGCGCTGGTATTGGGCACTGATGGGCACTGATGGGCGGCACTGATGGGCACTGTGACAGAACCCACTGTCACTGTATGTCTTGGAAAGGATTGTGGGCGTGCCTCCTACCGACAGACTATGGGCCAGAAATATACTGGAGACCTGAAGCTGGCATTATTGTGATGTAATGTAATGTTACAGCCCTACACCCCCCACCCCCCTCCTCTTGTTGCTGGACACAGACAATGGAGAGTGGACTGCAGACGTCTCTCCGCAGGGGGTGTGTATTGAGAAGCTAGGCTGCCTGCTTACCATAATCTCATTAGGTATCTCTACACTGTTTCAATGTCCAAATGTTCTGTTGCCATTTATTGTTCCTTGTCCCCCTCCCCTCAGACAAGGCAAAGGGGAGTGTCCCTTACTGTGTGTAAAACTGTATAGTTTGGATTTTAATAAACAGTTAAGCTCTGGATGTGTAACCCTCAACATGTGTGGATTGTCTCGTGATTGAGGGGTTAAGGGCTGGTTATGGCGAATCTGCAGGCTGCGGGTGCGTTTGGAGGACAGGAGACACAGGTCTGGCGGATGTGCCCAGCAGGGGTACTTGAGGTCCGTCACAGTGGTGGCAGCAGTGGGATGTCTCCTGCAGTCCAGGACATCCAAACCACCACCAGGATTCAAGATCTGGGCAGCTGCCGAGGAGCGATACGGGGACCAGCCAGCATGAGAGCGGAGTTCGGGAGGAGGCTGCAAGGCATGCGGAAGAAACATCGGGGACCAGTGACAGAGCGCACCATGCTCGGCTGGGAGGATGTCATCCGCCGGCAACTCTGGCATGAGGCGCTAAGCTACGAGCGGCGCCAGCAGGGGAAGATCCTTCCCTCCTCCTCAGAGATGTACTGGACGCAGTACTGTGCGCGAGAGGTGTTCCTGAGGGAACGACCGCGAGATGATTGGAAGACGGAGCTCAGAAGATTGGTCCAGGAGGAGATGAAGCTAGACGCCAGCTACAGAGCCCTCCGGTGGTTCGCGGCTCAACTTTGGCCAAGTACAGCAGATGGCAGCCCAACAGAAGGCGTTGGCTATGGCGGCGTGGGGCTGCTCCATCAAAAAATGTACGGAGACCCAGACTTTGGGAGCGATGAGGAGTGGCGGTGGGAAAACATCTTGGACTTCCGAGATGAGGTGCTGGACCTCCCTGTAGAGGCATGTGTCCTGGGGGAATTGGAGTTCCTGGTTGAGCAGGAATTTGAGCTCGAAATTGCATACAAGCGGCTGTTTGATGGTGATGAGCAGCCTGGCATGGCTCCTGTTACCTGGGACTGTCCTGGAGAAATAGCAGACAGTCACAAAGATGAGCAAATGGGGCCAGGGGTGACCCTACATTTTCCTGTCCTAACCGCAATGGAAGAAGCGGCAATGATACAGAGGGCACTGCGAGCGCTAGAATGCCGGAACGCACCGGAGGTCCCCCAGGCAGTGAGACAAGCTAATAGCATCAAGGTCTCAGAAAGTGGAGTTGAGACAGGCGCTGGAAGGCTGGAAAATGGTGATCAGCAGCAAGTCCAGAGTATCTCATCTGGGGCCCCAGCAGAAGCGCTGGCTACAGGGCAGAGTGCCCCTGGCATCTGTCCAGCATCAGAAAAAGAGTTGGCTCCGGAGAGTCTGAGAGATGATCTGCTTGAGCTGTTTCCCCAACAGCCGCTATCTCCACCTGGAGTAGAGGAAGCAATTCTCCCTCCCCAGCAATTGGACACTACCCCAATGTTCATCCCCCCAGCAGAAGCGTTGGCTATGGAGCAGAGTGCCACTATAATCTGCCTAGCATCAGAAAAAGAGTTGGATCCGGAGAGTCTGAGAGATGACCTGCGTGCGCTGTTTCCCCAACTGCAGATATTCCCACCGGGAGTAGAAGAAGCAATTCTCCCTCCACAGCAATTGGACACTACCCCAGTGGTTCTCTCCCCAGCAAAAGCGTTGGCTATGGAGCAGAGTTCTGATGGTCCCTGCCCAGCCCTCAGTATGTTTTTGGAGGGTTTGGGAGACAGCCCCTGTCAGAAGTCACCCCAAGGGCTGGTCACAGAACCGGCAGGGGAGAAAACCCTTCCCCCTCTCCAGCAGCTGTACCCAACATTTTCATATGTCTCCCCGGCAGAAGCGCTGGCTACAGGACAGAGCGCTGATGGTCTCTACCCAGCATCAGAACAAGAGATGAAGAACCCAGGAGATAGTCCCTGCAAGATACCTTCTCAGCGGCTGGTAACTACACCACGAGAAAAGCAAGTACCTTTGCCTCCCCAAATGCATAGCCCTACCAGCCTATGTTCCCTACCAGCTGAAGCGCTGGAAGCAGGGCAGAGGATTATTCAGCTTCCCCCAATATCTGCAACCCCCCCCAGGATCAGAGGAGTGCAAACAACTGTTCCCACTCTGCAGCGGCTGTTTTTATTCCCGGGAGACCGTCTGTGCGGTTTTGCTCCCCAGCGCAAGAGTCGTACTTTTACTTTTCCTGTTTGCCTGGGGTGGAAGTTTGTGACTAACGCAGGTCCAGACCAGTTGGGGGTCAGGAACCTGGTTAGTCTGTTTTTAAAAGGGGAGAAATGTGACAGAACCCACTGTCACTGTATGTCTTGGAAAGGATTGTGGGCGTGCCTCCTACCGACAGACTATGGGCCAGAAATATACTGGAGACCTGAAGCTGGCATTATTGTGATGTAATGTAATGTTACAGCCCTACACCCCCCACCCCCCCTCCTCTTGTTGCTGGACACAGACAATGGAGAGTGGACTGCAGACGTCTCTCCGCAGGGGGTGTGTATTGAGAAGCTAGGCTGCCTGCTTACCATAATCTCATTAGGTATCTCTACACTGTTTCAATGTCCAAATGTTCTGTTGCCATTTATTGTTCCTTGTCCCCCTCCCCTCAGACAAGGCAAAGGGGAGTGTCCCTTACTGTGTGTAAAACTGTATAGTTTGGATTTTAATAAACAGTTAAGCTCTGGATGTGTAACCCTCAACATGTGTGGATTGTCTCGTGATTGAGGGGTTAAGGGCTGGTTATGGCGAATCTGCAGGCTGCGGGTGCGTTTGGAGGACAGGAGACACAGGTCTGGCGGATGTGCCCAGCAGGGGTACTTGAGGTCCGTCACAGGCACTCATGGGCGGCACTGATGGGCACTCATGGGCGGCACTGGGCACTCATAGGCGGCACAGGTGGGCACTCATAGGCGGCACAGGTGGGCACTCATAGGCGGCACAGGTGGGCACTCATAGGCGGCACAGGTGGGCACTGATAGGTGGCACAGGTGGGCACTGATAGGTGGCACAGGTGGGCACTGATAGGTGGCACAGATGGGCACTGATAGGTGGGCACTGGGCATGGATTGGCACTGACAGACACTGGGGTGGCACTGATGATCACTGAGGGGTGGCACTGATGGATCACCTGTTGCCAATCAATGCCCATGTGTGGGCACTGATTGGCATTATTGTCATTTTTTTTTTTACTGCCCTTTTTTTTTTTTTTTGTCCTTTTTTTTTTTTTTTTGTAAGTACCCTGGTGGTCTAGTGTGGGCACTCCCTGGTGGTCAGTGTGGCGATCCGAGGGGGGGCTGCGCTGATAAACAATCAGCGCGAACCCCCCCTGTCAGGAGAGCCGCTGATCGGCTCTCCTGTACTCGCGTCTGTCAGACGCGAGTGAGGAAGAGCCGTCGGCGGCTCTTCCTGTTTACATCGTGATCAGCCGTGATTGGACATGGCTGATCACGTGGTAACGAGGCTCCGCCGGAGACTCGTTACCGAGATCGGAGGTGCAGGGTGTCAGACTGACACCCCGCATCACCGATCGCCGCGCTGCGCGCCCCTACGGGCGCGCGGCATTGAAATCGTGCTAGTCACGATTTCATAACCACTTCCCGGCCGTAAATCGGCTATTGGCCGGGCGGGAAGTGGTTAAACCCCGTACACACGGTTGGACCTTTGTCTGACCAAAGTCACATCGGAATTCCGACGGAATTCTATTGGAGTAAAAGAGAACCTGTTCTCTATCTAAACGTAATTCCTCAGAATTTCTGATGGAAACAATCCGATGGGGCATATACATGTTCGGACTTTTTCCATTGTGTGTATGGGGCATAATAAGAAAAATCTTCCAAATAGGTGTGAAACAGCACAAAAAAAAACTTGTTGAAGTTTATTACCATTCCATACTCTATTCAAAAGTATTGGGCCAGATTCTCAAAAAATGGCGTATTTGCAGTGTAGCGTATCCCATTTACGCTATGCCTACGCAGTTTTTACGGGCAAGTGCTGTATTCTCAAAGCACTTGCTCCGCAATTTGCGTTGGCGTAGCGTAAAGGGGACGGCGTGAGGCCGCGTAATTCAAATAGGGAAGGAGGGGGGCGTGCTGTATTTAAATTAAGCGCGCCCCTCATGCCGAACGAACTGCACATGTGCCGGCCTTAAACGTAGGCCACTGCGCATGCTCCATCGTATGCCGCAAATACAGCGCTTACGACGGCAACGTAATTAACGTATAGGTCTATTCGCGACGAGTTACGCAAACAACGAAACGACGGAAAAACACGACACTGTCCCGACGTCCATTCTTAACATGGCTTACGCCGGACCTACGCAAGGTAACCCCTCATATAGCAGGGGTAATCTTACGCGTACGCAAACTACGTCGACGCGGCGCAAAAACATTCGGGAATCGGCGTATCGGCTCGGTGCAGAAATTGATGTAAAAGCCACCTAGCGGCGGGCGTATTATTGCATTTAGGATCCGAAGGTGTAAGTGACTTACGCCAGTCAGATCCTAGCGTAATTCCGGCGTATCTTGTTTTGTGAATACAAAACAATGATACGCCGGCGGGATATTCGAATTACGCCAGTGTATCTGTAGATATCTGTAGATACACCGGCGTAATTCTTTTGAGAATCTGGCCCATTAACTTTTAGACACAATTAAAAGAAGAGTAACAAGATATTTTTTCCTCCTGAGAGTGATCCGGCCTTGAAATGCTTTTAAACCTTCCAAGGCTTAAAAGAAGATACTTTGATGATTCTTTCTCAGAGATGAGCCATATGCTCACCCCTAAAGTCACAGGAACATTTAAAGGGGTGTTCCACCCAAAAAAACTACCTTTTTTCAATCCACTCCTCACCCCCATACATGCCACATTTGGCATGTAATTTTTTTGGGGGGGGAGTGGGGGCTTCAGTAGGAGTGGGACTTCCTGTCCCACTTCCTGCTTCCGCCGAGGGGCTGGTTAGGCGATTAAGCTTAATCGCCTACACCAGCCCCCTCCCTGTAGGCGATCACATGGGACACTGACAGGTCCCATGCGATCGCCTCTCCAATCAGCGGCGAGCCGCGCCGCGCACGCATGCGCAGTACGGCTCGCGCATGCGCAGTGGGTGCCCGGCCGTGAAGCCGAAGGCTGTCACGGCTGGGTGCCCACAGTGGAGATGGAGACGCCGGCTGGGGAGGGGGGGAGAGGAGCGGAGCCCCGGTCGGCGCGTCGCTGGAACGCAGGACCAGGTAAGTGAGTGTTTATTAAAAGCCAGCAGCTACACTTTTTGTAGCTGCTGACTTTTAATAAACAAAATTTTGGCTGGAACACCCCTTTAAGGCAACAATCTAGATACCTTGTGTCAGAGTCAGCTGAGGTAAAGGAGACTTTCAGACTGTCTGGATCACAGTGAGTAGGCCGTAGACAATCCAGAGAGATCGACTGTTTCTTGTGCACCCTTTCTGGATAGAGAAACTGTTCTAAACCAAGCAATCATGGCTTTGCTATGAAGAGGAGAGGGCTCCTGAACTGAAACCATGTGCAACCTTTTTTGTGTATAGCTGCTTCTAAATAGTGTCCTCATTCAAGTTATTTAGTTCTGGGCATCCCAAACTCTTTCCAATCCCTATCCCAGTTCTACAAAACAATAACAGCAACAAAAACCAAGACACCACCTGCCTGAGGACTGAGTGAGATTTTATGCATCTGGCTGAAAATATCCTGTGCCTGGCTGCTTGCTCCATGAAGGGATAAGAACATGGGATCAGAACGGCGGATCAAGTCAGGAGTCCACTACATAGTGTTAGAGTGTTTAAACTAAAAAAACTATAAAGTACTCAAGTCTGTATTCAAATCAGTTCCTTTGTGCATGTTAAGGACCCTGTATCCTTTGCCAGGCTGTATACAGGGCCTTGACATTTCTCCAAATGTAGTAGAGCTTTCTGCAAGGAGGAAGGTATGCCTAATCTTGTACTTGAAATCAAGACTCTGTATACACACTGACCTAGAATCAAGCACAAATAAAGTCAATAATAGTTACTTGGTGACTGTATCTTTTAAATTATTTAGGGAAGTACAGTGGCTTAGTGGCTAGCACTTGTGCATTGCAATACCAGGTTCCTCAGGTCAAATCCCACCTAGAACATTGCCTGCGTGGAGCTTGAATATTCTCCCTGTGCTTGTGTGCATTTCCTCCCAAACTTCAAATCCATGCTGGTAGGTTAAGTGTCTCCTTCCTAAATAGGTCCTACTACATAACAACATACAGAGTGGGAGAGGGACCTTAAATTGTAAGCTCCTTGAGGGCAGGGACTGAAGTGAACATACAGTATGTAAATTGTATATGCGTATTATAATATGTTTTTTCCAGAATCTGGAGGACGCAAAAGATTGACATTAAACTCTTAGCAACTGAGCATAGGCACCTTCAGATGCACCACACTATTGGAAAGTTAAGCCATCCATCACTCTATGGGACCACCAGTGAATTAGAAGAGGGAGATTTGACTTTGTCGACTGAAGATATGATTTAGGTAATTGTGTGCAAAGTGAAGGAGAAAAAGCACAGTGATGAGCTCTTATCCATTCTTCTCTGTCAACACATGAACTGATTGGTTCCTTGTGCTGTTTCAAGCACATTTAATGATGCAATATTAATGTAATGAGAATAGGTGTTGTTTCTTTATCTGCCAAGAACTCAGCTTCAACCCTAAAATGAATCCCTAAGTTTACCCTAGTCTTACTTACCCTATAAGGTTAGCTCTTTAAAGCAGTTCTACCGAAAAAAAAGGTCAGCAGCTACAAAAAGTGGCCAGCGAGCGGGCATACAAAGACCTGTTTCACTCCCCCTCCTCTCCACGTTGCTGGCATTCTTACTGTGGGCACTCAGCTCTGGCTTCACAGCTAGGCATGCACCATGCATGCACGAGCCGAGCTGCACGCTGTGAATGGCTGGGCAATCTTCTGGGACATGTGACATGTCCCAAAAGATTGCAGGGAGGGAGGGGGAGAGGTGATCTTCCCTCTGGTGCCACAGAGCCCCTGGAGGAAGTGGGAGCTGGATATCTCTAAAAAAAGGGTATCCGCTTCCCCCCAAAAAAAATGTCATGCCAAATGTGGCATGTCAGGGGGTCACCTGCACTTAAAGCGGAAGTTAAATTTTTGGGTGGAACTCCACTTTAAGTGTATCTAAAAGTTAAAAATAATAATACTAAACATGTCATACTTACACGCCCTGTGTAATAGTATTGTCCTGTTCTGAGGTCCTCCACTGGTGCTCCTGGCTTCTCCACCCTTCCAAGTGCCCCCATAGCAAGCCACTTGCTATGGAGGCACTTTCTTGGGCTCACTCCTGAGCCATGAGCGAGCAGCCCTACCCCCCTGCTCCCTCTTCACAGGAATTGATTAAAGGCAGCCAGATCCAATGGCTCCCACTACTGCCTCCATTTCCAGTGAGGAAGGCTCTGCTGCTCTTATGCACAGTGCTGGATCAAGACCAGGCAAGTATTTTGGGGGGGGGGCACTGATCACAGAAGTGTTTTTAACATTAATTCAAAGAATCAATTTTGGTAAAAAAAAAAACTGCCTTTACAACCACTTTAACTTGACCCAACCCCCAACTTTAACCCCTAAACATAACCAAATCACAAAACATAAACCTAATTCTTAATAACTTTAAAAAAAACACAACCAGTTACCATGACCAATGTACAAGCAAGTTTCTTGTTTGTCTCACATACCTAGGCTTGCCATGTATACAGTACATTTAGGCGTTTACCTCCCCCAACTGTGGAAACTGGTTTCTAATCAATCCATTGACATATTAAATATCTAAAACACTTATTAATATTTTCTTCCTATGCAATTTAGAACTGTTTGTGCCTTTAAACTGATTCTTAATGTACGTCAATAGACTTTAATACCCCTGAGCCTGCCAGAAGTGCCTCTTTGGGTATATATACCACTGATTGAGAAACTATGATTTAAAAGGTCATTAATGTTTAATTTGATTTATTACAAAAATGTGTCTTCAAGTTTTTCTTAAAATAATATTTACAAATACGTCCTAAATGCAGTCAGCTACTGCTTTGCTTTGCTATGAATACATTGCCCTTTCCTGTTACTCCTTATCTTCTGCTGTGTATTTGTCCACTTGATTGCTTAGCAGACATTATTTCCTGTTTGACTAAGCAGTGATAATTATCTTCAGATGTCTGATGGTATTTCAATATCTATCAAGGAACCTGCAGCTAGACTGCCAACCATGGATATCTTTGCAGTGCTTAGAAAATATTTATTTTTTATTGAATTATTATAAAACTCTAAATGTCATTGTGTGGCACATTCTCTGGCCTTCTGCATGGACAGGAGATAACAATAAAATATAAAATCAGCAAATAAACATCTTTTTGAACCAAATGCTTAGCTTTATAAGATTATTTCTTCTGCAAAAACCTATGCATACAAGTTAATCAAACATAAACTTTATCCGATGACTTCTAAAACCAGTGCAACTGAAAACTTTTGCTTAGTACAATAGATATTAGCAAATTGTATTTTTGTTTTTTATAAAGTAGGTAAGCACCTATATTATTTTTAATAGCAGCACCCTTTGGTTTCTACCCTGGTGATTGCATCAATTGGGGCAGGAAGATATACAAAAATATTCCAATGGGAACACAGACATCTTTTGTAGAGCTGACAGGGATAACAACTCTGTCAGCTTTAAATTGTTGTCTGTGTCCTCGGCTGGTGAGGCAAATTTTCCCCAATGGCAACACAGATAGCAATAAAAACATGACGAAGGTTTGACCTTTTTTTTGTTCAATATAACATGTTAAATTATGGTTTGAGGTTCTGAAGTTCTATTTTCCACCCATCCTTTCTAATGCAGTTGGTTTGGTTCCAATAACAAATTCAATGCTTACTTATTTTGGTGAATATGGTTTAGCTTTCTTCACTTTGAATAACCAGACAAATTTAAAAGAAGAACAAAAAACAAAAAAACAAGCATTTTTGCATGAACATGATTGAATGAGTCATGTGAATGCAGCTTTGCCTACAGTACTAAGTCAAACATTTGTTTAGGCCCCATGTACATGGGACACTGCTAAGTACGTTCAGAGGCAGTTGGATGCTTTTTTCAACTGCTCCTGAACTCATTTAACCACTTAAGACCCGGACCAATACGCTGGTAAATGACCCAAGGTGTTTTTGCGATTCGGCACTGCGTCGCTTTAACAGACAATTGCGCGGTCGTGCGACGTGGCTCCCAAACAAAATTTGCGTCCTTTTCTTCCCACAAATAGAGCTTTCTTTTGGTGGTATTTGATCACCTCTGCGATTTTTATTTTTTGCGCTATATACAAAAATAGAGCGACATTTTTGAAAAAAAAACACTATTTTTTACTTTTTGTTAAAAAAAAAAACAAATAAACTAAATTTTAGTCAAACATTTAGGCCAAAATTTATTTAGCCACATGTCTTTAGTAAAAAAAAAAATCGCAATAAAAAAAAATAGCTACCTAGCGGGAACAGCGGCACTAATACAGCGATCAGAAAAATGATCGCTTAGTGACGCTGGCAATAGGGAGTGAAAGGGTTAACTAGGGCAGTGATCAGGGGGTTAAAACTTTATTAGGGGGGGTGGGGGGGCTATCCTGAACCTAACACTAACTGTTTTTTACACTGCCTGTCACACTGACACTAAATGCAGTGATTAAATCACTGCATTCAGTGACACTGTGACAGGGGGGTGGGGGGGGGGGGCGATCACAAGGGGTTAATATGCCTATGTGAGTGTGTGTCAGTGTTGTGTTGGTGCACACTTACTTGTGATGTCTTCTCTCATCAGCAGCGCTGGGAAACAGCGCTGCGATGAGAGAATACATCATTTCCTCCTTCCTGTGTAAACACAGGAGGAGGAAGTGACAGGCTGGGAGCGCGCTCCCATTGGCTGGGAGCGATCGCGGGGGGGGCGGATATCACGGACATCCGCCCGCAGATCCCGGATCGCTCCCAGAGGTAGGGGGACCCCCGCACGCCGCGGAGGGGGTCCCGATGGGACCCCCGAACCGCACTCAGGCGGGGACGTAAATTTACGCCCTTGTGCCTGTACGTGCCATTCTGTGGCCGTATATGTGCGTGCGGGGGTCCTTAAGTGGTTAATGTTATCCTATGTGACCATGTACACAGTCTCGTTTATTGCCATTTTTAGGCAGTTGCGTTTAACAGCGTTTCTTTGAAAGAAAAAAAAGGGTTCAGGCACAGAAGATTTCCACATTTCAGATGCAAAACGCGACTAAACACGCTAACCCACGCTTAGCAGTGTTTCATTTTTAAGTGTTTTTCGTTTTTACTCATTTTAAAAAAATATACTTTTTTTAACCGCTTCTAAATGCAAACGCGGCAAACGTGGCAAAATGCTGCTAAACGCGACATGTAAACATGGCAAAATGGACGTTTTAAACATGGGTTACTATCTGTCAAGTTTAATCACTTAGGAGCAGTTGTAAAAACGTCCTGTGCACATGGAGCCTTACTTTGCAGTTTGAAATGTATTTTCTTTACTACAGGCTCATGGCTTCACTTTGCCAAAAAATTGAAATATGGATTAACATATGCTAATAAATAGACATGTCTCTTTGACATCTTCCTATCCTAGATTGCTGTATATAGGATCCTGAGCTAAAAGTGTGTTGTGCAGCTCAGCTCTGCTAATATTCTCTAGCCCAATCATCCCAGGTAGCTTGAAGGTGGACCACAGAGAATCAGATTATCATTTGTCAAAACATTAACATTCACCAATAATTGTGTAAGGGCCTGCTTAAACAATTCATTCAAATGATAAAGCATTTGTTATAGCCTTCTGCTACACAGATGTCAATGAATGTGTTTGGTCAGTCAGTGGAAAATCTCATGGTCAGCTTGGCACCACCTATTTAAAGCCCAATTCTGAGTAAAAACAAGTTGTGCCCACACTGCAAGGTTTCATTTTTGTCCAGGCATTGGAGATTGGAGATATACTTACCTAATTCTCTGATCCTCCCTATACAAGACTGGTCCCTGCAGGTCCTGCCCCTCCACTGTATAGCGGTCTTGTGCGGTGGACTATTTCTGATGTCATCAAGTTCATAGCCCTGCTATAGACAAGAGGATGTCAAGAACAGTCCGCCGCTGGATCATGGGGGAGTGCTGTTTGCCCGTGGAATTTGGGATCGGGTGAGTTTAGGTTTTCTACTATCGCCTGGACAAAATATGCTGTTAACCCTTGCAGTGTGGGCACTGCCCCTCTTCAGGGAAAAACTTTTTTTGTCCTGGAGTTGGGCTTTAAGCTTGGGTTTTACCCTCTCTCTGTAAATGAGGACAGTTCTCAGCAATTATAATGTCAGAATTTATAAGTTATTACTAGTAGTGCTTTATATTATATATTAACCACTTAAGGACCCCCGCACGCACATATACGGCCACAGAATGGCACGTACAGGCACAAGGGCGTAAATTTACGTCCCCGCCTAAGTGCGGTTCGGGGGTCCCATCGGGACCCCCTCCGCGGCGTGCGGGGGTCCCCCTGGCTCCGGGAGCGATCCGGGATCAGCGGGCGGATGTCGGCGCTTACCCGCCCCCCCCGCGATCGCTCCCAGCCAATGGGAGCGCGCTCCCATCCTGTCAGTTCCTCCTCCTGTGTTTACACAGGAAGGAGGAAATGATGTCACCTCTCATCGCAGCGCTGTTTCCCAGCGCTGCTGATGAGAGAAGACATCAAAAGTAAGTGTGCACCAACACAACACTGACACACACTCACATAGGCATATTAACCCCTTGTGATCGCCCCCCCCCCCCACCCCCCTGTCACAGTGTCACTGAATGCAGTGATCTAATCACTGCATTTAGTGTCAGTGTGACAGGCAGTGTAAAAAACAGTTAGTGTTAGGTTCAGGATAGCCCCCCCACCCCCCCTAATAAAGTTTTAACCCCCTGATCACCGCCCTAGTTAACCCTTTCACTCCCTATTGCCAGCGTCACTAAGCGATCATTTTTCTGATCGCTGTATTAGTGTCGCTGTTCCCGCTAGGTAGCTATTTTTTTTTATTGCGATTTTTTTTTTTTACTAAAGACATGTGGCTAAATAAATTTTGGCCTAAATGTTTGACTAAAATTTAGTTTATTTGATTTTTTTTTAACAAAAAGTAAAAAATAGTGTTTTTTTTTCAAAAATGTTGCTCTATTTTTGTATATAGCGCAAAAAATAAAAATCGCAGAGGTGATCAAATACCACCAAAAGAAAGCTCTATTTGTGGGAAGAAAAGGACGCAAATTTTGTTTGGGAGCCACGTCGCACGACCGCGCAATTGTCTGTTAAAGCGACGCAGTGCCGAATCGCAAAAACACCTTGGGTCATTTACCAGCGTATTGGTCCGGGTCTTAAGTGGTTATAGTAACGTATATTAGAAAAACTACATTCATGAAACCAAAATTGAGCACCCTTATACAGATTACAACTTCTAATGCCTCATACACACGATCGGAATGTCCGATGGAAAAAGTCAGATGGATTTTTTCCATCGGAGATTACGACCGTTTGTATGCCAGTCTGAGTTTTTCCATTGGTTATTCTGAGGAATTCCGTCAGAGTTTACATAGAGAACATGTTCTCTTTTCCTCCGATGGAATTCCATCGGAATTCCGATGTGAATTTGGTCGGACAAAGGTCCGATCATGTGTATGGGGCATTACTGTGCCTCAGTTGAAGGGACTGTCCCTTTTTGGGATCTCTTGAGGATCAAATTCCTGTTGGCATCAAATTCCTGTCTGTCATTCCTACCTTTAATAAAACCTTTAAATTATTGTTTTTCTGAAAATCCAATGTAAATTATTAATGGTTTGCTTAACTATGGGTGTGGGCAGCGGTGTGTAATTTGCCTCTGTATTTTGTACTAAAGGAAGTTCCTCGTTCTCATCCTAAAAAAGTTGCAAGGTATTCCAAACCCTTTACCTGGCATCACAAAGATCAGATCTTTGTTAAGCCTTGTACACACGACCGGTTTTCTCTGCAAGAAAGCTGCTGGGAGAGCTTTTTGCCGTGAAAATCATGCATGCATGATTCGAGAACCTGCTCTCTATTTTCTCATTGGGATTCTCGGCAGACTGTTTCCTGCTGAGAAAGCCATATGTCAGTATGCTTACCTGTCCCCAGGTAAACCCACTCATGCTTGATGAGACTTTGATGCATGCGCGGTAGCATACAAAGGTAGTGTAGGGTATAGCAAGATAGCGCAATGGCATCGAATGTGACTGCTTGTCATAATTGATGACATCACCACGTTCTTGTCATTCAAAAGAACAGCGGTTCTTTTGAATGGCCGGCAATCTTGACAGGAATCCCATCAGGAAAACCAACGTTTTTTTCCTGACGGGATTCCCAGCCATGTGTACAGGGCTTTACAGTGAAATTCCTAGTTAAAACATGGTATTGTGACACACCTATGCTGATATAATAGAGCTACTAGGAATAATGTTAAATCAACATGGGTGGACTAAATGTACCAAAGAAACAGAAACAACTCCTGAAAAATAGTCCAGGTTTTGAAGAAATAGAAGATAAAAATGAATACTTCACTAAAAGTAACTAAATGTAGACATTTGGTTTAAAGTGGATTACCTCTTTAACAAACAATTAACATATTCGAGTCCAGACACGTTTATTAAATCAGCTCTACAGCAAAGCCTTGAGATCAATAAACTCACGTTTAATTCTTAATTAACATTTTTACTGTAAAATACAATACAAGTACAGGAAATGCTTAATTGGTAAATTATACATACATATACAAGACCAAGTCTTATGGACATTATTATTATCAAAGGGAGATTTATTCCCTTAGCTAAATGCCAAGTGGGATATGAAGATTTTTCTAATGGACCATAATACCTTGTTAACTAACACTCTGGTTCAGGAGTTCAAGGGTAGAGAATTTGTCTGGATTAATTAAATTACCATTCAGCTCATTCACAAATAATGCTTGGCCAACCTTACCATTAAAAATGGTTTAGGCAAATGTGCTCTAAATTATGTCATTAAATGTCTGTTTCTTGTTGACAAAACAAAGACAACCACTTTTTACCATGCTTGGTAAGATAGGCATAAAGCATGGAAGTTAAAGATTTTTACAAAATTATTTTCATTTTTTTTAATTAGCAGAAATACATATTTAGCATACCTCAGATAATCTTGTATACTTTTTTGTATCCTTTTTTGCTTTATGATGTATAAATTCCTAATATGTTCCATTTGAAGACAGCTGAGACTAAACTTATGTTATCTATCGCTTTGTTGCTAATATAGATGTGTATGTTTTCATTTGAATGTCGAGACTTTATTTACATGTACTATTAACCGT
This sequence comes from Rana kukunoris, assembly GCA_029574335.1. Taxonomy (NCBI): domain Eukaryota; kingdom Metazoa; phylum Chordata; class Amphibia; order Anura; family Ranidae; genus Rana; species Rana kukunoris. The sequence goes on along the minus strand of CM056050.1, from coordinate 555,965,927 downwards.
TCTGATTAACACAGCTGACATTATGTTCTATATAGTAAAAAGAACAATTTCAAACAAATATCCTATAAATAATAATAATAATAATAAAGAATGCTACATTATCTTCTTTATGAACGCAAACTAATTGTAGGCATTGAATATTTAGTTTATTGTTTATACTTTATTAATTAACCGGCATTGTTTTAAGCAAATTGCTTTATTTTTTTGGAATATTCTCATTTTGCATGATAATGAAAGACAGATGGCCATATCCATGAAACCTGGGCCAATCTAGTTTAGGAACCTATCAGTGTGAAATTTATATATAATAGATGGTAGCAGAAGGCGACTGGTAAAGTGGTGGTAGCGGGCTGGCATATTTTGGGTTAATTTATAGGCAGTCGCTGTCAAGGTTTTTTTTTTTTTTTGGATTAGTACAATGAGAGATCCCCAATGTGTCCATCACAGATGCCAGGGATTAATGGCAAGATAAAAGCTTTGTGAAAGTTAAACATATCAAACCTGCTAATTATGTGGGAGCCTGGACCAGCATTCAATGTCAGAATCAAAGACTACAGCGAAGAGACATGACCAGACACTGTCTTCAAGAAACTGATTAAACCTGCTTAATTTAAACGAGAAAGAGAATTATGCAAAATGTGCCATAAAGACACAGCCAACTTTACAAATTGCACATCCTAATTATTATAATTAAGTCTGGGCTGAATAATAACATTCTTTTTTTTCTTTTCTGAAGCCTCAAATGCAATAAATTGAACATAAAAAGAGAAAAGAACATTGTGTGGGATTTTCTTTCATAAAGAATTGTCACTTAGAAAAAAACATAATAAACACAAGATAAGAGCTGGTTGCTTTTGATTTTAATAAGACTAGAAAAATAAAAGTGCAGGTTCCAGTTTTTAAGAAATGTAGGGCAATATCTGCTGGAATTCAATTACAAGAAAAATGGCTTGGTAATGGTGACAGAGACATCTGAGGCTGGGTTCAACACTATTGCGAATTGAATGTGGTTTCTCTACATCCAATTTGCAATAACAGTAGATTTTGATTGGCTCTCTATGTAGTCAAATCACATACCTACGCTGTGGCTCAGGGGCAAATTTGCACAGGAGCCCTGTATGTCTTTTGGTCCATTTCAGGCCTGAATTCAGCCCAAAATTTGGGCTGGAATCGGACCTGAAACAGTGAACGGGGACACACCGGAACCCTGCTGTGATCCGCAAGTGAAGATAGTGTGAACCCAGCCTAAATAAAATAGTCCTGGAAAAATAGGTAATAGATTTTTCTTAAAAGAAAGGTATACGATCGGTTTGTCTGATAAAAACGAACGATGGACCGTTTTCATCATACAAACCGATTGTGTGTGGGTCCCATCGGTTTGTTTTCCATCGGGGAAAAAAAATAGAACATGCTTTAAACTTTTCCTATAGATAAAAAAAGATCAACTGTGTGAAACTCCACCAGAAAAAAAATCCATGCATGCTCAGAATCAAGTCGACGCATGCTCGGAAGGATTGAACTTCATTTTTCTCAGCACGTCATAGTGTTTTACGTCACCGCGTTGGACACGGTCAGATTTTTGACTGATGGTGTGTAGGCAAGTCAGCTTCATCTTATATCCGACGAAAAAAATCCATCGGATTAGATTCCATCAGATATCCGATCGTGTGTACAGGGCTATAGAGTTCCTGTCTCCAGTCCATCATTTGGACATAGTCTTTTTATTTACTGAGTTATGACATAAAGGTGGCAGTTTCCAGCGGAGCTTTGACATATGGACTTAGTGTTCATTGAGTAATGTGTTCTGACTCCAGCCTGTCACTGAAATATGACCTTATTATTCATTAAGATTTATCCTCAATGTTTACTGATATATGGCCTGTGTGCTCCTGCCTCCAGCCTACTAATGGGGATATGACCTTAGTCTTTAATGAGATATGGCCTTAATGCCATGCAGCCTCATGAGTTATATCTATTTAAATTAGGAAGAGGTGAGTATAAGACTGAAAGGAGGGGCTTGAAGGAGGGAAACATACAACAAGAGGGTAACTACACAGTAGGTTCACAAGACTGTGCAAGTGCAGTTGCTCCAGAGCTTAGTAAATGAGCAAAAGCTCTGCTAACGTCCATCATCCAATCAGGTGCAAGCAAAAATGCTGTTTTTTTTTATTGTTTTTGCATGTAATTGGGTAATCTTTGCAAGATAAAGCTTTACCTCATTTACTGTGCTTTGGAGCATTTGCACTTGCAGAGTTTTTGTTCAAAGTGCACAGTCTATTTGCCTTTAGCAAATCATCTCCTTTAGGTCTTTATTTAGATTTGTATTCAGTAATAGCTTCAAAGTACTTCCCGACTTCTGATACCTACAATCCAAAGTCCAGTTTTCTAAGTTTAACCTCCTTAGCGGTAATCCAGAGTGTGGCTGGGGGGGGATTTCAGTACCAAAAGTGGTAACCCCCAAGCCACACTTGGGATCGCATTGCAGGATCCAGGGAAAGTTGCTTACCTTGTCCACTGGATCCCCGCTGTGTCTGCGAGCTGTCACCTCGCTCGATTCACAGTGCCGAGTGCTAAGCTCCATTCCCTGCGAGCGTTGCTATGCACAGGGGCGGAGCTTGGCACAAAATTCAAAAAATTCAAAACACAGTCTTACAGATTACAGTACTGTATCAAATTATTTCACATCCCCTTTGTCCCTAGTGGTTAGTCCAGTGTTCTGCATGCAGTTTTATATTATAAATACTTTTCTTTTCTGCCTGGAAACTGGAGATTGCCCATAGCAACCAAAAAGTGTCCCTTTACGGCAAAAGTGGTTTTAGACCAGCTAGAAAACAGCGATAATACATTAGAATCACTTGCAGAATTGAACGATAGTGATTTGTGGGGAAATTCATCTTTAAACACGGAAAGTAATGACAGTGACATTTCTGCAACTGAGCAAATTTCAGTGTTTTTGATTTGATTACATTATTGAATAATTTTTATTATTATTATTATTAGAAGAACAGTGGATCTGCTCTAGTAAAGTTAATGAACAAGAGCAGGGCGGAAGTGTTAAACTACCCTTCATTGTAGGCTTTATGAGCATGTTACCACCTAGTTGGTGCACTTTTGAATATAGAATTATTAAATGCATTGTATGTGTGCTGGAACCTGTGTTTGCATGTCCATTTGCAATGCATGTGCATAGTAATTTCTTGTGCAGGTCCATGCACACTCAATGACAGCTGTATGCTGTGACGACTGGTGTTCAAAATTTGGGGGGGGGTGCAAACAAACTGAAAAAAAAAACACATTAATTGCAGCCCCACTGTGCCCATCAAACACAGCAACTTTGCCCATCAATTGCCGCCAGTTTGCCCCATCAATTACTGCTAGTTTGCCCCACCAATAGCCACTAGTTTGCCCCATCAAATGCTGCCAATTTGCCCCATCAAATGACGCCAGTTTGCCCCATCAAATGCCACCAGTTTGCCCCATCAATAGCTGCCAGTTTGCCCCATCAAATGCTGCCAGTTTGCCCTATCAAATGCTGCCAGTTTGCCCCATTAAATGCTGCCAATTAGCCCCATCAAATGACACCAGTTGCCCCATGAAATGCCGCCAGTTTTCCCCATCAAATGCTACCAGTTTGTCCCATCAAATGCTGCCAATTTGTCCAATCAAATGACACCAGTTTGCCCCATCAAATGCCGCCAGTTTACCCCATAAAATGCTGCCAATTTGCCCCATCAAATGCCGCCAGTTTGCCCAATCAAATGCTGCCAGTTTGCCTCCTCAAATGATGCCAGTTTGGCCCATCAAATGCTGCCATTTTGCCCCATCAAATGCAGCAAGCTTGCCCCATCAAATGCAGCCAGTTTGCCCCACCGTGTAACCTGTGTTTGCATGTCCATGTGCAATGCATGTGCATAGTAATTTCCTGTGCAGATCCATGCACACTTAATGACAGCCGTATGCACAGTGGCAGCCCCACTGTGCCCATCAAACGCAGCAACTGTGGCTATCAATTGCCTCCAGTTTGCCCCATAAATTACTGCTAGTTTTCCCCATCAAATGCTGCCAGTTTGCCCCATCAAATGCTGCCAGTTTTCCCCATCAAATTCTGCAATTTGCCCCATCAAATGCCGCCAGTTTTCCCCATCAATAGCCGCCAGTTTGCCCCATCAATGGCTGCCAATTTGCCCCATCAAATGACACCAGTTTGCCCCATCACATGCTGCCAGTTTGCTTCATCAAATAATGTCAGTTTGCCCCATAAAGTGCTGCCATTTTTCCCCATCAAATGCAGCAAGCTTGCCTCATCAAATGCAGCCACCCCCCCCCCATTCTGCCCACTGCTCGGCACTTACCTTTCTCGGGTCAGCGCCGTCCTCCACGATCCCTTCTAGTTCTTGATGTCTTCTCCTGTCCTCTTCATGTTATCTCTGCTATGATTGGATGCCTGATAGGCATCCAATCACAGCGCCTGTCGCTTCAGACAATCAGGTGACCAATAACCAGACCCGGTGCACCTGATTGGCTGAGAGGCGGGTCAGTGTTAGGGAATCGTTTCCCTAATACAGCACTGTGTAAACAGCGAATGCACAGCAGGTGCATTGACAGGTGCATGAGAGAGGGGCGGCGCTCCTGCGCCTAATATGGGTGCACCGCCACTGCATATTCATGTAAGATTTAGTCAGGCTCAAACAAAGAAAAGCTAAATGATGAAACAATATATTTATCATAATTAAACCTTCAAAAATATGATAATTAAAGATAGAGAATTTAAAATAAAACTGACTGGTTCATAAAGATAGCATCATAATAATAAGGCAGCTATGAGAACTCAATTATGAAGCCTGTGGGTGGAAATTAATGTATTGAGGTATTCTGGAGTTAATCCTATCCCAGATATATTTGTTCCAAGCTTTTGAATTATTTGTTAGTCTATAAAGCTTTGGTATATTTATTAAAGAAACGCACTTACCACAAAAACAAGATCAAAGTACAACACCTAGGAAAGGTAACACATTAATGACAGGCTTTTTTGGAATGCACAATAGAGGTTTCTATGAAGCAGAAAAAAAAGTCTTTGATGAATATAAAACAAAATATGTACTTGCTAATTAATGTAGTAATACGTCCTTGAAAATGTGGTTATGCACACTGAAATGCAACCCATTACTTAATAAGGATATGTTTCAGATCAGAGTAGAGATAAATAAAAATGCTTATTAAAAATATTCAGTAAGGGTCCTTTCACACGTGCTGACCGTTTGTCCGTTTTTTTAGACGTCCGTTTACGGACCGCAATGCTTCCCTATGGGATATCGTACATTAGCGGATGAGCATCGGCTAACGTCCGTTAACATCCGTCTCCGTTAAGGTCCGTTTTTTTGAAAGAAAGAAAACCCTATTTCTTTCTCGTACATCACGGGACACAGAGCGGCATATTCATTACTATGTGGGTTATATGGAGTACCTTCAGGTGTGGACACTGGCAATCTCAAACAGGAAGTCCCCTCCCTATATAACCCCCTCCCCTAGAGGGAGTCCCTCAGTTTTTTCGCCAGTGTCTTAGGTGTTGGTCACGGAATAGCTTTGCTCCACATCCTTGGGATTAAGGGCGGGCTAACCGGGTCTGTCCAAGGAGCCTCAGTGCCAAAGTGGACAGTACCCGGGCCCCAAGCCGTGGGGTTTTGCCTATAATGCTCCTCTTTGGAGGGCTGGACCCTGGGCCCAGGACTTGGAGTTTGAAAAAACCATAAGTTCCTGTTTGCCAGGGTGCTATATAGGTCCAGGACAGTGGGTACCTTCATAGGACCCCAGGGCCTGAAGGTCTACTACGCTACCCACGGAGATGGGAGAAGATTGGATCAGTTTGCTGGACAAACATCCTGCAGCATGGAGCAGGTAAGGGGGAGCCTGCGGGACTTGGTTCGACAGCAGGCTCTCCGGGGTAACCTAAAAGGGGGGATAGCCTAAGTATGCTCTGCATGGGCAACCTTGTTCACTATGTCTAAAGAGAGACAGGATGACAACTTTTCTCCCCCATCACTAGGTCCCCCTGTCTAAATATGTGTGCTAGCTAAACCTGCTGTTTCTTCCTAGGGCTAGTAAGGATCCCTAGGGGCCTTTGGAGAGTCCTACCTGGCCGGGAGTTTGAATCTGCCGCCTGTTTCTGCGTTCCTGGATCTCCAGCAGCGCGGCTCCTCCATGTTCCTCCTGTTTCCGGCATACGCGCGCGCGTGCGCGCGCACGTCTTATTGATATTTTTCGCGCCGTTCAGACAGGAGGGCGGGGGGGGGCGTGCCTGCGGCGTCATACAGGGGCGCGCCTTTGTGCTGTTATAGACAGCAGGCATGATCAGTGCTCAGTCTGAGGCTGATTTTCACAGGAGAGGACGCAGAGCGGCAGAACAGTGACTCCCGGTGGCGGAAGAGGGGTAGTACATCTGGACTTTGTTCCAAATACCTTTTTTGTTAAGCCAAGAAATCCCCTTTGTTTGCAGCAGGTTTGGAGGCTGGCAAACTTAGTTTGGGGTCACGGTATGTTGTCAAAAGAAAATATATAATATATTAAAAAAAAAAAAAAAAAAAGAGAACATACGGGATCCCATCAGTTTTTGGGCATTAGTAATCTATTGTCCCCTAAACTCTGATTTTTTACTCCTGCCCACTACAGTCTGTTGTGTGGGCGGAGTCCCTCGATTTTGTATTATGGCTTCCAAGGGTTCGGGGTCAAAGGGTACAAAAAAGACCAAAAAACAAAAGGGTTCCCTTTCTGATTCTGATATGCCGATACTTTCCCCGCAACTTATTAACACAAGAAGCGCCTTGGATGAGCCATTAGGGGGATCTGGTGCGGAGGCTGGCCCAGATCAGCCCAGCCCTGTGTTTATCACAGAGGAGATGCTAGCCGTATCCCTAGGGGGGCTAGAAGAGAGAATAGCAACATTGATCGCTAGAGCTATTCCTGGTAAAAAACGGGTTAGATCCCCATCACCAGGAGGTGTGTCCTCAGATGCTGAGATTCTCTCTCTAGAGGAATTGGAATCACAGGAGGATCAACTAGACCTGAACCAAGAGGGTTCAGGGATTGAGGGATCTGCCTCTGAGGAACCATTTTCAGACTCCCAGACAGAAAGACTGTGGGTACAGTCTTTGACGGACATGGTCCGCTCGGCATTTAGTTTACCATTGCCAGAGCCTCAGGTTCCTCCGGTATCCTCTCTGGGATCTTTGAAAGCTCCGTTAAACAACGCAGTTTTTCCGGTCCATCCTCTCTTGGAGGAATTGATCTTTCGGGATTGGGTACGGCCGGACAGGATTTTTCTGCCACCGAAAAGATTTGCGGTCATTTACCCCATGGAGGAAAAGTTCTCCAAGAGGTGGAGGCTCCCAGTAGTGGATGCAGCCATCTCATGTGTGAATAAATCACTAACTTGCCCGGTGGAAAACATACATATGTTTAAAGATCCAGTTGATAAAAGATTAGAAACACTTTTAAAAGCATCCTTTGCTACGGCAGGAGCAGTGGTGCAGCCAGCGGTGCTGCAATTGGAGTTTGTCAGGCATTAAAAGACCAGACAAAGGAAATGTTAAGGGACATGCCTACCCAACAAGCAGAAGAGTTTTCTGACATTCCCAGAGCTCTGTGTTTTGCGGTAGATGCCATAAAAAATTCCATCCAGCAGGCCTCTCGTTTATCACTATGTTTGGTGCACATGAGAAGGCTCTTATGGTTGAAGAACTGGGCGGCGGAGCCCCCATGCAAAAAGCTTCTGGCAGGGTTTCCCTTCCATGGAGGACGACTCTTCGGAGAGGATCTGGATAAATATATTCAGACTATTTCAAATGGCAAGAGTACCCTTTTACCGGTCAAAAAGACATTCCGGGCTCCTACATTTAAAAGGCAGCTCTTTCCTGTCTCGGGGCCCTCAAATTCCAGGCAGTATCGACGGCCGCCTGCACGATCCAACGTTAACAGTAGATCGCAGGGACAGACCCCTGGGGGTAAGAGGCCGTGGTATCGCAAGCCGTCAAAGACAGCCCCTAAGTCTGCCTTATGAAGGGGCGCCCCCACTCTTGCGGGTGGGGGGAAGGCTTCGTTTCTTCTCAGAGGTTTGGGAAGCCAAGATCCCCGACAAATGGGTCCGGGCATCTGTAACCACAGGTTACAGACTGGAGTTTCTAAGGTATCCTCCGCCTCATTTTCAAGAATCAAGGCTACCAAGGGATCCAGCAAGGAAGGCCTCAATGCTGGCAGCTTTGGATCACCTGCTTGGCCAGGACGTAATTATAGAGGTGCCAGCCCAAGAGCAAGGCCTAGGTTTCTATTCCAATCTCTTTGTCATACCAAAGCCCAACGGCGATGTCAGGCCAATCTTGGACCTAAAGAGGTTAAACGGTTACCTAAGGGTTCGTTCCTTCCGGATGGAATCCATCCGGTCAGCAGCCGCCGCGCTTCAGAAGGACGATTTTCTGGCCTCCATAGACATAAAGGAAGCTTACCTTCATGTACCAATCTTTCAGTCGCATCAAAGGTTTTTACGCTTCGCGGTGGGGCAGCGACACTTCCAATTCAGGGCGCTCCCCTTCGGGCTGGCCACGGCCCCCCGGGTATTCACGAAGATCCTAGCCCCAATTCTGGCCAATTTAAGGATCCAAGGGGGTCACAGTCCTAGCATACTTGGACGACCTTTTAATCATAGATCACTCACGGCCGGGTCTGCAAAAGGCAGTAAACCTCACGGTTCGGTACCTCGAAGAATTCGGCTGGGTCCTGAACCGGGGAAAGTCAGCGTTCCAGCCTACAAAGCAGTTGGAATACCTCGGCATGAGGTTAGACACAGAACATCAAAAGGTGTTCCTGCCCCTGGTAAAGATCGAAGCTATCAAGGGGTTGGTTCAGTTGGTTCTAAACAAGAAAAAACCAACTATTCGCCTGTGTATGCGATTACTAGGCAAGCTAGTGGCCACATTCGAGGCAGTACCATACGCTCAGATCCACACTCGCGTCCTTCAGGCAGCCATTCTAGCAGCCTGGGGCAAGAGGGCACATGCCTTAGAGTCCCCTTTGACGCTATCATCAAGGGTCCAACAAAGCCTGGCCTGGTGGTTGAACCCTCAGAATCTTCTAAAGGGAAAATCCTTCAGCCCTGTTGTCTGGAAGGTAGTTACCACAGACGCCAGCCTGGCAGGCTGGGGGGCGGTCTTCGAGGGGTTCTCCCGCCAGGGAACTTGGGTGAAAGCAGAGAGGAAGCTCCCCATCAATATCTTGGAAATCAGAGCTGCCCGCCTAGCCCTTCTGGCTTGGACCTCCAGATTAAAGGGGTTCCCGGTGAGAATCCAGTCAGACAATGCCACGGCGGTGGCATACATAAACCACCAAGGGGGAACCAGGAGCCAGGCCGCTCAGAGGGAGGTGAACTTGATTTTTCAATGGGCAGAGATTCATGTACCCTGCATTTCAGCGATATTCATTCCCAGAGTGGACAACCTGCAGGCAGACTTCTTAAGTCGCCAGAGTCTGTTGCCAGGGGAGTGGTCTCTGCATCCCCAGGTCTTTCAGACAATCTGCCAGAGGTGGGGAATGCCGGACGTAGATATAATGGCATCCAGGTTCAACAAGAAACTAGACAGGTTTGTGTCGCGAGCGAGGGATCCTATGGCCTGCGGAACCGACGCGTTGGTTTGCCCTTGGCATCGATTCAGTCTTCTATATGCATTCCCTCCACTACAGTTACTCCCGCGCCTGTTGCGCAAGATCAGAGTGGAGAACAAGCCAGTCATTCTAGTAGCTCCGGCTTGGCCCCGAAGGACTTGGTACTCACTAGTCCTGAAGATGGCAGTGGGAGACCCTTGGACTCTTCCTCTACAACCAGACCTACTCTCACAAGGCCCGATCCTCCACCCTACATTACAGCGTCTAAATTTGACGGCCTGGAGGCTGAATCCCTGATTCTCAGGGATAGAGGCCTGTCTAGGCAGGTAATTCCTACCCTGATTAGGGCTAGGAAGCCGGTCTCCAGGGTGATTTATTACAGGGTGTGGAGGAACTACGTAGGCTGGTGTGAATCCAAAAGATGGAATTCCCGCAAATATACTATTGATAGGGTGTTAAGTTTTCTCCAGCTAGGAGTGGATAAAGGCCTGGCACTAAGCACAATCAAGGGACAGATCTCAGCTCTGTCAGTGTGGTTTCAGAGGCCGCTGGCCACCCACTCGCTGGTAAAGACCTTCTTACAGGGGGTCTTGCGTATTAATCCTCCTGTCAAGTCACCAATTTGTCCATGGGACTTAAATCTTGTCCTGTCCACTCTACAGAAACAGCCTTTTGAGCCGTTGGCTGAGATTCCTTTACTCTTACTGACAAGAAAGTTGGTTTTCTTGGTCGCCATAGTTTCGGCCAGGAGAGTGTCAGAATTAGCAGCCTTATCGTGTAAGGAACCATATCTCGTTCTGCATAAGGACAGGGCAGTTCTCCGGCCCCATCCTTCCTTTCTACCAAAGGTTATATCCAAATTTCACTTAAACCAGGATTTGGTACTTCCATCCTTCTTTCCAAAACCTACATCTAGAAAGGAGGGGTTGCTGCATACCTTGGATATTGTCCGGGCCATGAAGGCCTATCTTAAAGCTACAGAAAAGATCCGGAAAACAGATGTGTTATTCGTTCTACCAGATGGCCCCAAGAAGGGGCAGGCAGCTGCAAAATCCACCATCTCGAGATGGATTAGACAATTAATCATTCAAGCCTACGGGTTGAAGAGGTTGCCTCCTCCGTTGTCGGTAAAGGCCCATTCTACCAGGGCCATGGGCGCCTCTTGGGCAGCACACCATCAGATCTCTATGGCTCAGATATGCAAGGCGGCAACGTGGTCATCAGTCCACACGTTTACAAGGTTTTATCAACTAGACGTGAGAAGAAATGCGGATGCTGCCTTTGGTCAGGCAGTACTACAGGCTGCAGTTTGAAATCCTCGGGATCAGAAACACCCTTGGTTATAAAAAAAAAAAAAAAAAAAAGTTTTTTCTTGACTAAGTTGGAATTATTATTATGATTTGAGTTTATCTCTAAATTGAATCCTTCTTTGGAAGATGTCTCCCTCCCCTCATTAAAGCATTGCTTTCGGACATCCCACATAGTAATGAATATGCCGCTCTGTGTCCCGTGATGTACGAGAAAGAAAAAGGGATTTTTAAATACAGCTTACCTGTAAAATCCTTTTCTTGGAGTACATCACGGGACACAGAGCTCCCACCCCTCTTTTGGGTGACCATTTTGGGAGGCATACTGCTTGCTACAAAACTGAGGGACTCCCTCTAGGGGAGGGGGTTATATAGGGAGGGGACTTCCTGTTTGAGATTGCCAGTGTCCACACCTGAAGGTACTCCATATAACCCACATAGTAATGAATATGCCGCTCTGTGTCCCGTGATGTACTCCAAGAAAAGGATTTTACAGGTAAGCTGTATTTAAAAATCCCTTTTTTTTTTTCGTCAAAAAAACGAACGGACGGAAAACGGATGTTAGCGGACGATCCGCTAACATCCGATCCGCTAACATCCGTTTTTCATCAAAAAGCTGATTAAATAAAGTTCTAACCAAAAAACAACGAATGAAAAAAACGGATGAAAAACGGATGACAACTGATGAAAAACGGACGAAAAACTGATGAAAAACGGACGAAAAAACAGATCAACTGATGATAAAAAACGGATCTAAAAAACGGTCCGCACGTGTGAAAGGACCCAAAAAGTCTCAGCAAAGTCACTTCATTATTGTACATTTTATAGCCCACTAAGGAAGTGCCATGATCAGACACCACTGCCTGTGTGCTCTCTATTACTGCCAAGAGCTCAACAAAGCTAGTATTAACCACTTGCCGACCGCGCTATAGCAAAAATACTGCTACAGCGCGGTCGAGTAGTTTTGACACGACGTCCCTGGGACATCGTCCTTCACTTTTGCGATTGCGCGTCCCCTGGGACGCGCTCGCGAAAGTGTCCGTGATCGCCGGGTCTACTCTGCAGTACTCTGCAGTACCCCAAAACCCCAATACTCTGCAGTACCCCAGTACCCCAATACTCTGCAGTACTCCAGTACCCCAATACTCTGCAGTACTCCAGTACCCCAATACTCCAGTACCCCAATACCCCAATACCCCATATATGCTGATGGTGACCTATACTCGTTCCAGAGTTTAAAAGCTACACACAGTCACAAACTCCTCAGCAATGTGTTGCTTACTCACTTAGTTGCCTACAGCTGATATCTATCAGGCTCCTCCTAGTGAGGGAGATGTAGACTCACACCACCATAGGACTTCCTGGTTCTCTCCAATGAGCTTCTTCAGACGATCCTTGGTTTTCAGCTTGACAATAGGCCCCTCAGCTAAGTCTACCTGGGACCTCAGTGTCTTCCTCACAGATCCTTCACAAAAACTGCCCCAAGGAATCTCTTCCAGTAGGACTGGAGCCAAGAACTCTGAACTGCTGCTCAGGCCCCAGCCTATTTTGGGCTTTCTTCTTGGCACCCCCCCCCCCAGGAATTTACTGGATTCCCATAAATATTCAGGCTGCATGCTCTGTTATTCCTCCAAATTCTTATAGAATCATCTAGAAGACAGGGGGAAGTAACAGAACAGCAGCCTGTGAAACACTGATCAGAACTGAATAATCAAGCCCTGCTCTACTAACTATGGGGGAGCCAGACTAAATACTAGCATCCTGCTACATATCAATTCTGAAGCAATCAGTTTACTACAGTGGCTAAATGGTTAGTACTTCCACCTGACAACAATAGGGTTGTCGGTTCAAGTCCCAACCCAAGGACTACCTGTCTGCAGTTTGCATGTTCTGCTTATGTGGGTTACCTCCAGCCTGTGTGTGTGGAGAATGCACACTTACACTATGCCTTCCCCCAGCCAAATGCTCGGTAGAATCCAGTACATCTTTCTGCTCTGTCTCAGGTAAGAGTAAGCAGTTTTATTTTATCTAGTATGGCTTAATCTGGCAGGTAGGTAAGTGGAATCTGCTACCATGAATAAGCTGCCAGATGTAATAAACATTCATACTGTAGAGATCCAGTGAGGAAAGGATACTTTCATTTGATATATTTTTTATTTATTTTTTAGTTTAGCTTTATGACTGTCATGACTTTATATGTTATCAGAGCAAATAAGAATTCATCATTGTGTTACAGCTGCTATTTAAATTTGATTTGAAGATGGCTATATCTTGAGTAATTCAAAGTGACATGTTTATGTCACATGCATGCGCACTGAAGCTTAAAAGTGAAGTTAAAAAAAGCATCTGCTACTTATGATTTACTTCTTCTTATTAGGACAATTTGAAGTGTTTCCAGCCAACACAACATATGGTGCAAAATTATTGATATCATATTTTCACTGTGTTCGTTTGCTTGTCTTCATCCAAGTACTATATTCACTGTGAATGTATTTTTACTGAATAACATTTTGTTATAGTTTTCTATCCACCTTATCTAAGTACTGTAACAACTGCAAATGATCAAAAGACAAAATGTTTAATAGTAATAGAAATGTTGAGGCTTACTTAAAGTGATTGTAAAGTCTTGTTTTTTTTTTTTTTTGTTAAAAATAATAAACTTGTTATACTTGCCTGCTCTGTGCAGTAGATTTGCACAGATCAGCCCAGATGCTCCTCTTCCCAGGTCCCTCTTTGGCTCTCCTGGCCCCCCATCTGACGAGTGCCCCTACAGCAAACAGCTGTGGGTGCTCCATCTATCCATTTAGTCACAGAGCTGTGGCCTGGCCCAGCCCTGCCCCCTTTCTCTCCTCATTGGCTGACTGACTTTGATTGACAGCAGTGGGAGCCAATGGCACCACTCTGCTGTTTCAGTCAATGAGGAGGGGATTCCCGGCAGCCGAGACAATCCTACAACATCGCTGGATTGAGATGTGTATTAGTGGGGCTGGGGGGCTGCACACAGAAGGCTTTTTATCTTTTGACTTTACAACTCCTTTAATGTGGAACTTCAGGCAAACAGCTAAATACACCATTGAAACTGTATTATTGTTGGAACCATATTATGCCAATTATTTTACCTGCCAACGGAATTATGATTCTGTCAGTCCCTTTTTTGATTAACACATAAGTACCTTTCATTGTGAACAGCTAGGCAGATGACAGGCCTAGTTACTCTTAGGCCTTGTACATACGACCGAGGAACTCGTCGTAAAAGACACATCATTTTCCTTGACGAGTTCCTTGTTAGGCTTTTTTTGAGAAACTTGACAAGCTGTCTTTGCGTACACACTGTCAAGACCAAATCTCCTTGTTCTTAAACGCGGTGACGTACAACACAGTTCGATTCCACTGGCGCCACCCTTGGGGCTGCTTTTGCTAATCACATGTTACTGCGTGTTAAGTAAAAGTTTGGTGAGAGACGATTTGCACTTTTCAGTCTATTACAGCTTGACAAATGTGCTGTTTCTCGTCGAAGACCAGCCCGACGAGGAACACGACAAGGAAATTGAGACTCCCGACAAAGAAAAAGATCTCTTTTTTCCTCGTCGAGTTCCACGTCAGCTTTCTCGATGAAAAGCATACACATGATCGTTTTCCTCGGCAAAAAAGCTCTGCCACCAAGTTTCTTGATGGATTCTGTCGAGGAAAACGGTCGTGTGTACGAGGCCTCAGAGGTTTGCAATTCCTGTGCTGTCTTTTCACCTCAGGTCTGCTCATTGGACAGTGAATCAGAAACATCACGTAGCAGACAGATGGAAGTTTCACTCAAAATGTTTCCAGCTGGAGTTAGGCTTTAAAATATACCTAAAATAAAACAATGATTTTAGATCAACTGATTTCCCTTTAAAAATAACTTTTGGGCTTTTTAAGGTAGCAGTAAACTCCACTTGTACCTACAGGTAAGCTTATAATATAGCCTACCTGTAGGTATAATAAATATCTTCTAAACATGCACAGTTTAGGAGATATCCACAAGTTCACTGACATAATTGCTGTTCGGCTATTCAAAAGGCCTGAGCCCTCGAATCAGGAAGGAAGGTCAGGCAAAGATAGAAGCCCTGGCATTGGTGACAGCACGCCACTGAAGGCATCCATTTTAGTCAATCATAATTTACTAGTGTGCCTACTAGCACAGTATGACATTAACTTGCAGGGGGGGCTGACACTTTTTTTAAGACTTCACTACTTTTTAAGTGGACTCTCTGGCAATGGTTTTCACTCTAACTTTCACATATCAACCATGATCAAGCCCAAGAAAGGATTTCCATGTAAATCAACTGACTGACACTTTTTTTATTTACACTACAACATACCTCCCAACTTTGTGAGATGGGAAAGAGGGACGCCTATTAGCAAAACACCCACTGTCACGCCTCTTAACCTCCCTGGCAGTATGATTCTTTCAGATTTTAGGTGCTGAAAGCGGTACCATTATTTGCAAGGAAATTTGGCGTTTTATACTGTAGGCCTGCAATTCTTAGGAATAACTCACTTAAATCTGACCAGAGTCCAATAGGCATCCCGGATATGACATTTTTTTTAAAACAAAATTATAAATTATAATATAATAAATAATTATAAATAATTATAACACATAATGATATAATTATAGTAAAAATTATTCAATAATGTAATCAAATCAAAATCACTGAAATTTGCTCAGTTGCAGAATTGTCGCTGTCATTATTATTTTTTTTTATGACGAATTTCCCCACAAATCGCTATCGCTCAATTCTACAAGTGATTCTTATTTATTATCGCTGTTTTTTAGCAGCTCTAAAACCATTTTTGACATAAAGGGACACTTTTGGTTGCTATGGGCAATCTACAGTTTGCAGGGAGAAAGAACAGTTTTTATTATATACAAGGACATGCAGGGCACTGGGCAGACCACTAGGGACAAAGGGGGTGTGTATTTTTTACATAAGATTACAGTATAATGTATGTATAGTGTTTGTTTACATTTTTGAATATGGCGCCGGTCTCCACCCTTGTGCGTCATAACATCGCAGGGAACGGAGCTCGGCGGCACACGGAGGCACTGTGTGAATCAAGCGAACACCTGCTCGCTCACACAGCGTGGATGCATCGCTGGATCCAGGAACAAGGTAAGTAAACCAAGCCTGTGGATTCAGCGAGGCGAGCCTGAGTCTGACTCGGGGTTACCGATCGCAGCTCAGAAATCTAACCCCGAGTCAGACTCGGGAATACCGCCAGGGGGGTTAAAGGAGAATCATACAAAAAATAGATTAGTTAAACCCACCAATTAGTTTACCACTACTATTCCTTTATACTGGCTTTTAACATTTACAAATGCAGTAATTTAAAAATCGGATAAAAGTTTTAGCACTGTGAAACACTTTGTGAAAGATAAATAGTGCAATTGTTATACATTTATAAACATCAGACCAAAGTGAGGGACACATGAGGAAGAAAAAAGGACAGAGGATGACACTGTTTCAAATCAGGGACAGCCCCTTGAAATCATTGACAGTTGGGAGCTATGCTATTTTCAAAATTTCTGGATAAGCTTTTAAGGTGAATCCCCTTTATTCAGGGCAGTGATGGCAAACCTTGGCACCCCAGATATTTTGGAACTAGTCTGCAATGTATGAGCATCATATACAGAACAACTCCAGGTAGTCATATTGTTTTGCATTTATAGAAAATTACAGTGGCTGCAGATTGAAAAGGAAAGGTAAATTTTAAAAACATTTAATTACAATATGATTTGTTTAGCAATTGTACACGCTATATTATTTTTCTTGCTTTGCCCCAGATTACGTCATATGATGAAATGCGTACGGCGGAGCTTGGTACGCACATACGTCACTTCCGGTGATAGAGTTCCAGTCTGTGGAACGCACGCCAATCCAGATCTCATGGTTTGCAATAGGGTTGTCCCGATACCACTTTTTTAGGACCGAGTACAAGTACCGATACTTTTTTTCATGTACTCGCCGATACCGAATACCGATACTTTTTTTAAATGTCATGTGACAGTTTTCAAACCACAATACAGACTAAGGATATTTTCTTTAGAATTATGAAGAACTCTAACTCAAGACATTATAAAAGAATAAAAATGAGTAAAAATGTATAAAAATGTTTTATTTGCTTGTCACGCAGTAGTAAAAAAACTCAAAGAATTTTCACAGAACATGTTGATAAATACAAAAAAAGTATTCTATTCAGGTATCGGGAGCATTTGTGTGAGTACAAGTACTCCCGCAAATACTCAGTATCGGTCCCGATACCGATACTAGTATCGGTATCTGGACAACCCTAGTTTGCAAACAGGGCATGCTAGCTTTATACTTGACTGTGTGTGTCTGTCTGTTTTAATTGTTATCTATTTTAATAAACAAACCATTCATATTCACTCTTTTGTTTATGAGGATATCCTGCGGTTCTATACGGAAGAGGTGATTACTGCAACTCTACTGTATCTAGGGGGGAGCGATTTACCCCAGGAGGGGCAGAAGGATCCGGGTATCCTAGCGTCTGCTGAGCCAAGGTGGAGGTGTCTGCTCTGGATACAGCCAGTACACTCACTACATACTTTTTACCCCTGTAGGGGTGCAAGAATCTGGTGAGTCACTTTGGACAAGCACAAATCACTTGAAATTGTGTTATTTTGCACTACTTGAGATTGAACTTGTTTGTTGATTTTTATAATTTTTTAATTTCTTTTACATTTTTGACACTTTTTTCACTGGAATTTTTCATAATTTTTCATCATATATGATTTTTCATAATTACTGTATATTGTTTGGGATGAATTATCAAGGATGACATTTGATCAATACTACCGTTTGCACATCTATTTTAGGATTGGGTGTTGGACATATGGTTATAAACAGCACAGTTAACAGAGCAATATTAATACACAATCCAATGTAGGTCACAGGGTGAGTACACCCTCTATAACATTTACTGCACTATTGGGAAATCACTCACTATCCATTTTAGAATAGTGACCTATTGGGGAATTACCCTTCAAGTGACAGGAACAACTATCACCCATCCATTGCATATTCAGTACTACATATCAGTGTAGCCTATCGGTGCCCATCAGTGTTGTATATCAGTGCCCATTAATTCTATATATCAGTGCCTCCCCATCAATGCCACCTTTTCAGTGCCATCCCATCAGTGCCCATTAGTACCGCCTCTTTAGTGCCCATCAGTAAGGAAGAAAACACAATTTTATAACAGAAATAAAGAAAAACATATTTTTTTTAAGGTTAGTCTTTTTTAGCTTCTTTAGCAAAAAATAAAAACTGCAGAGGTGGTCAAATATCACCAAAATAAATCTCCATTTGTGGGAAGAAAATGATAAAAATTTAGTTAGGGCACAGTGTTGTATGACCGCGCCATTGTCATTCAAAGTGCCACAGCACTGAAAGCTGAAAATTGTCCTGGGCAGGAAGGGGGGAAAGTGCCCATTATTGAAGTGGTTAAGTAAGACAATTTCTGGGACAAAAACAACCACACACATACACAGCAATGGTTATTAAAGTTTGCAAGAAAAAATAAAAAAGGAAGAAAGCTTATGCGGAAAATTTGAATGTTAATTCAAATAAAAACTGTATCATGGACAGTACTAATGCAACGTACACACGATCGGTTTTCCTGTCGGAAAAAGTCAAATGAGAGATTATGATCAGGAATCCCGACCGCGTGTATGCCTCCAATGGAATAACTGCCAGGAAAAGATAGAGAGCAGGTTCTGATCAGAATTTACAATCGTGTGTACAAATCTAGACGCACTAAATTCCGACGCATGCTTGGAAACAAATCGACGCATGCTCGGAAGCATAGAACTTAATTTTCTCGGCTCGTTGTAGTCTTTTTTTTTTTTTTATCGACTTTATTTTATTTTCCTTTTCTTATTTCATACATAGATATGCCTATTTGGCATCCATTGCAATCCAATTAGAGTACATTATACAACATTTTTACATTCACATAATATTCCAATGTACCTCTCTTTATTTTTATATCCCAACTCCTCCCCCCCCCCTGTCCTCTGAACTCTACATAGAAAATCTATCCATCACCAGTTTTGGTGGCGCGACACTCGCATCTCCCAACCAGGAATGCCAAATCTCCTCAGATTTACCCCCCTTTTTCTTTCGTTTGTAGGCCAGATGTTCTCTACCCAACAAGGAGTTGACATACGCAATCCATTGCTTCCCTGTGGGGAACCCCTGGGCCATCCAATAACGTGCAATGAGTTTTATTGCCAAATACAGCAATCTTGTTACCATACTGTACGTTGTAGTATTTTAGGTCACCGTGTCCTTGGCAGTCAAAAGCTCACCAAACTTGTGTGTGACCGTGTGTATTCAAAGAAGGCTTGAGTGCAATTCCGTTGACAAAACCATCCAAGTTATTCCGACGGGAATTCCGCTTCTGTGTATAGGGCATAAGTAGTTTTTGATGCAAGTTTACTAAGGGCTGGTACACGATAGTGTGATTTCAGATTTGGTTGGAGTCGCACAGAATCACATGACAATGGAAATAACAAAGGTCATGTGCTACTTTGATGTGGTTCGTGTGATTTTTGCCCCACAGAATATGTAAACCACATCCAAAATGCAACCAAGTAGCACTAAATAATCACACTGAAAATCCCACCAGGCAGATGCATTAGTGGGAACCAACCTAATACAGGCACAGGCATGGACAGGTAGCCAGTCTGAATGCTGCTATATAACAGATAGCAAGAGGCTGATACCAGCTGAGACACATTATTCTCATTTGAGGATTGAATGACTATATTTTTACGGCTGCCTGGAGTTCACCTTTAAGTAATTGTATTAGAATATAATTAACCCTTTTCAGCATTTGATATCTTCCCTTTTTCACTCTCATGCTGTCCTTATTCTAATATTTTGTGGCATAAAATCATGAATGTGTTGGGAGATTTCTATCTATCTATCTATCTATCTATCTATCTATCTATCTATCTATCTATCTATCTATCTATCTATCTATCTATCTATCTATCTATCTATCTATCTATCTATCTGTCTGTCTGTCTGTCTATCTATCTATATAAAAATGACTGCTTTAACTGAGTTAGTCTCATGAACACAGGAAGGGGTGCAGGCAGTGACAGATGGAGTGACATTCTTTGTGGTTTCGCCTACAAAGTTTCAGTTCTCCCTGACCACCAGTACTACAGGAGGCACTGACTACCAGTGTTGGGAAGGGGGGTTGTTGCTTACCACTAAAAGCTCAAGTTACACACCTACCTGATGTTTAGAAGGGGCTCACCCCTCTCTTTCCCAGAAAAAATTACCCCATCTGGATTTTAGGATAACATTTGTTAAAATTAGCAGCCTTTGCTATACTTTCTTATTAGAAAGCCCAGCATGCACTGCAAAATCTAAAGAACAGCATGCAGTAAATGTTGCCAGAAGATGAAGTAAAGATTTTATACAAATAATAATAAAATAAAACTCACCAATATATATATATATATATATATATATATATATATATATATATATATATATATATATATTAAAGCCTTGGTTTCAGAGTAACTTGGAGAGCTTGGAGAGTTTGAGAGCGTTTTGCAAGACAAGCAACATTTTTAAATGCATTTTGACTTGATATACAAGCGATGGATATACAAGTAGCGTCATGAGTATAAGGCCGGAATCACACTTGTGCGGTGCGAATTTTAGCTCTGTAATCTCTCTGCAAAGATAAGAGAAGTGTTCAGAAGATTAGCAACATTTTAGCTGCGAATTTGGAGACCTGGGAGAAGTTCCGGGTGAGAGGAGAGTGGGGGAGAAGTGTATTGAGCTGAATGAGAGAAATTCCTGAAGAGAACTGAACACATCTGCGAATCAGCTGCGTACCCATAGAAGATAATGGATCTGAATTCGCACCTGAGCCGCACCTCAAGACATAAAATCCGCACACGTTTTAACTGCAATGTGCAGTGCGAATGCATCGCACATATGTAAACCAGCCTCATTGAAAACAATGTATTTAGAAATGCTCTGCGTATTAGATGCGGTTTAAGCTGCAACCAATTCGCATAGGTGTGAATCCGGCCTAAAAGAGAAAAGAGGCAACTCCAAGTGTAGCAATGTTGTTAATTTTAATGAATGTACAACATTTAGCAATATATTGCTACATTTAGGGCCAGTTCACACCAGACAAAGTTCCGTTCAGTTCCCTGTGCTTTTTCTCTGCACAAAATGCATGCACAGTGTTTACCATGTATTTCAATGGCTCTAGTTGGCTCTAGTTCACACCATGCAGTCAGTTTCCGGTCAGTTTCTGCAACGGAAACTGACCGGAAACTGACTGCATTGTGTGAACTAGAGGCACTGGAATACAGGGAAAACATTGTGCATGCATTTTTAGTGCAGAAAAAATGCACACGAAACTGTATGGAACTGTGTTTGATGTGAACTGGCCCTAAGGCCGCGTACACACAGAGGGACATGTCCGATGGAAATGGTCCGCGGACCGTTTTCATCGGACATGTCTCCTCGGGATTTTCGTTCTGTACAAACCATCGGTCAAAATCCCCGCTGGCAGACAGCGCGGTGACGTGGCGGTGACGTTGACGCCGACACGTCACCGCACCAGGAAGTAAAAAACTTCCACGCATCCGTCGCATCCATACGACGCTTGTGAAGGCACATTTTAAAGCATGCTTTAAAATTTGTCCATCGTCAGACATGTCTGCTAGCCCATACACACGATCGGATTTGTTCGCTGAACTGGTCCGTCGGACCAGTTTCAGCGGACAAATTTGATCGTGTGTACGCGGCCTTAGAGGCATCTCTCTCCTCTTTTATACTCTGTAGCTGCTGCTGGATTTTGCTTCTAATCCCCTTGTGGAGGCTTCCATTTGTGGATGGACATTTTATTGTTACACAACTTATCACATTACTATAATCTTTTTATATGGACTATAAACTGAAGGACCTATGAATAATAAATGGTTGTGGAACAAATCATCTGAGACTACATTATTTCTTATGGGGAAACTCGCTTTGATATACAAATGTTTTGGAATACAAGCATGTTTCTGGAACAAAGTATGCTCGCAAAGTCCTTGTTACCTAGCTCAGATAGTGACAACTCCAGCACCAGTGTGTTTTCCTGATAGGCAGAACGCAGAATAATCCTTGTTAACAGGATTTCCAAAAACTTATAATTAAAAGCATAAAAATGTATCTTGCTTTGCCAGTATGTAACTGGTTTTGTGGCAGCAGTGGGATTTGGCAGCAATACAGATGAATGTGTTGTACATTTGTTGCAAGCACCTGTAACAGCATGCCGAAACACCAATAATTATAAAACAACAATCAAAGCTGCCAAATGAACTATGTTTGGATTGAATGTTTTCATGGGATCTGCCAGCTTCTATTACCATTTACATAAAAACATTAACACACACAGTTACAATCACTTTAGCTAATGTACTTTACAGATGATAAATTAAAGGATCATCAACAGTGATATTATGTACAAGTCTGTTTTAAAGGAAATTATAGTTTATTTTCACTAAGCATGTTGTCTGAGTTATTATTTCAGCATTTCTATTTTATTAAATATAGAGAAATGTTGATTAGCCCTAGAGGAATCTCTGTTTTTCACTGCACTCCATTAGACTCCCTGCTTTAACCACTTAAGGCCCGGACCAAAATGCAGGTAAAGGACCTTGCCCCTTTTTGCGATTCGGCACTGCGTCGTTTTAACTGACAATTGCACGGTCGTGCGACGTGGCTCCCAAACAAAATTGGCGTCCTTTTTTCCCCACAAATAGAGCTTTCTTTTGGTGGTATTTGATCACCTCTGCGTTTTTTTTTTTTTGCGCTATAAACAAAAATAGAGCGACAATTTTGAAAAAAATGCAATATTTTTTACTTGTTGCTATAATAAATACCCCCCCAAAATATATATAATTTTTTTTTCCTCAGTTTAGGCCGATACGTATTCTTCTACCTATGTTTGGTAAAAAAAATCGCAATACGCGGTTATCGGTTGGTTTTCGGAAAATTTATAGCGTTTACAAAATAAGGGATAGTTTTATTGCATTTTTATTAATTTCTTTTTTTTTTACTACTAATGGCGGAGATCAGCGATTTTTTTCATGACTGCGACATTATGGCGGACACTTCGGACAATTTTGACACATTTTTGGGACAATTGTTATTTTCACAGCAAAAAATGCATTTTAATTGCATTGTTTACTGTGAAAATGACAGTTGCAGTTTGGGAGTTAACCACCAGGGGGCGCTGTAGGGGTTATGTGTTCCTTGTGTGTGTTTACAACTGTAGGGGTGTGTGGCTGTAAGTGTGACGTCATCGATCACGTCCCCCTATAACAGGGATGACGCGATCGATGCTGCGGCCACAGTGAAGCACGGGGAAGCCGTGTTTACACTCGGCTCTCCCCGTTCTTCAGCTCCGGGGACCGATCGCTGCACTGCAGCGGCGATCGGGTCCGCGAATCCCACAGTCCCGGTCACGGAGCTTCAGACCGGGTCACGGGAGCGCGCCCGTGACCCACGGCTGGGTACTATTTACTGACGTAAATATACGTGGATGTGCCCAACCGTGCCATTCTGCCGACGTATATGTGCAGGAGGCTGTCCTTAAGCAGTTAAAGAGACAATGGGGATTATTTACGCAAGGCAAATCCACGTTGCACTACAAAGTACACTTGAAATTGCACTTGAAATTGCAAACAAAATTGGCGTCCTTTTTTCCCCACAAATAGAGCTTTCTTTTGGTGGTATTTGATCACCTCTGCGTTTTTTTTTTTTTGCGCTATAAACAAAAATAGAGCGACAATTTTGAAAAAAATGCAATATTTTTTACTTGTTGCTATAATAAATACCCCCCCAAAATATATATAATTTTTTTTCCCTCAGTTTAGGCCGATACGTATTCTTCTACCTATGTTTGGTAAAAAAAATCGCAATACGCGGTTATCGGTTGGTTTTCGGAAAATTTATAGCGTTTACAAAATAAGGGATAGTTTTATTGCATTTTTATTAATTTCTTTTTTTTTTACTACTAATGGCGGAGATCAGCGATTTTTTTCATGACTGCGACATTATGGCGGACACTTCGGACAATTTTGACACATTTTTGGGACAATTGTTATTTTCACAGCAAAAAATGCATTTTAATTGCATTGTTTACTATGAAAATGACAGTTGCAGTTTGGGAGTTAACCACCAGGGGGCGCTGTAGGGGTTATGTGTTCCTTGTGTGTGTTTACAACTGTAGGGGTGTGTGGCTGTAAGTGTGACGTCATCGATCACGTCCCCCTATAACAGGGATGACGCGATCGATGCTGCGGCCACAGTGAAGCACGGGAAGCCGTGTTTACACTCGGCTCTCCCCGTTCTTCAGCTCCGGGGACCGATCGCTGCACTGCAGCGGCGATCGGGTCCGTGAATCCCACGGTCCCGGTCACGGAGCTTCAGACCGGGTCACGGGAGCGCGCCCGTGACCCACGGCTGGGTACTATTTACTGACGTAAATATACGTGGATGTGCCCAACCGTGCCATTCTGCCGACGTATATGTGCAGGAGGCTGTCCTTAAGCAGTTAAAGAGACAATGGGGATTATTTACGCAAGGCAAATCCACTTTGCACTACAAAGTACACTTGAAATTGCACTGAAAGTGCAGTTGAAAGTGCAGTTGCTGTAGATCCGAGGGGGACATGCAAGGAAAATAAAAAACAGCATTTTAGCTTGCACATGATTGGATAAAAAATCATCAGAGCTTCCCCTCATTTTAGATCTACCTCTCAGATCTACAGCGACTGCATTTCCAAGTGCACTTTCCGTGCAATTTCAAGTGCACTTTGCATTTGTAGTTTGCCCAGGTAGTGCAAAGTGGATAAATAAAGTGCCCAGGTAGTGCAAAGTGGATAAATAACCCCCTATGTCTCCTTCTGTAAATGTAAATAAACAAAGCATTTTAAAGTGGAACTTCACTCAAAAGGTGAAGTCCCAATAGCAGACCCCCCCCCCAGAGTGTAGTTACACTCTGGGGGGGGGGGGAGCCTGCTATTGGGAACTAAGTTACAGGCTTTTTAGTTAGGGGTGGCAGTATTGATTTTTATTGGTACCTGTTCTCACTTCTGCAATACTCTCCTAGGTGATAGCAGTGTCCCTTACCCTGCTCCCTCTCATCCCGCACTCTTCTGACATGTTTCTTGTCCCAGGAGGCTACAGGGCTATTCAAAAAGCACTGCACAATCTTGTGCATACCCAGTAGGGTGCTGGCTGTAATCCCTTAGGAATCCACAACCGGAGCATGTCTCCAAGATGGAGACACAGGGGACCCATAGCAGTGAGGAGAACCAGTTGTGAAAAGACAGAACTGGACACCAGGCACTGGATTTCTGAATGTCAGCTGCTACAATATTTCTGGTTGCTAGCTTAAAGCGTTTGTATACCCGCATTTTTTTTTTATTTACACTTGAAAAGCAAAAGCCATAATGAGCTAGTATGCACCGCATACTAGCTCATTATGAAATACTTACCTTAAAACGAGGTGTAGGGAACTTACCTGGTCCAGGCCGAGCGAGATATCATCTTGCCTGGCGTGTCTTCCGGGTATCGCCGCTCCAGCGATGTGATTGGCTGCGGGGGTGATGACGTCACTCCCGCGCATGCGCACGGGGAATTTCATTCCGGCAAGGTCCGGCGGCTGCTGGCCCTTTTAGCCGAGGATCTCCCCTGCGCATGCGCTAGGTCAAACACTATCATGGCTGGCAGGTAAAGGGTTCTTCAAAATGTGTAATGTCTGATACAGAGCTGACCTGGAATGTATGCATTAATTTCAGCTTAGGGGGCAGAGGGGGTTTTGTTGGACAGGCAATGAAAAATTCAGTGGAAGGTCCTCTGTTATGAATGGGTGAGGTACAGTTTTACTTTGAGTAGGGTGTCTACTTTACTATGACAATTTTAAAAATAACAATTATAGACAATCGTAAGGCACCCTTTAACAATTATAGACAATAGTAAGGCACCCTTTAAAAATTATGGACAGGCTGGAGACACCCCATTGTAAAATGTAAAAACAATTTAAATCGTTTTATATAATGCAGCAACATCCACATACGTAGGATGCCCAGAATTAGAGATGGCATTCTTTCAAAGCAAATACACTTTTGCAAACAGGTACTGACTAGTATTCCAATGTTTTTTCCATCATTTAGCTAATGTGACCTTACCGCTGATGGATTGCGGCAGGGAAGGGTCAAACAAGGATGCTATGCAGGCAATTGACATCCTCCTTAAAGTGGATGTAAACCCTCCATACACCCAGTGAAGTGAACAGCCTTAGATGATACACAGGAGGGATGAACCAAATCTCCCTATATATGTTTTACATGTATATCTGCTATCTTCACATTTATATACTGTTTAGAAAGTTTAGATCATGTTAGGAGATTTACTCTTTCTGTTTAACACAGAGTGTGATGTCTGGGCATACAGCCAAGATAGCTAAAATTGCTGATTGGAGGAAAGGCACACACCCCCTCTCATCATAGGCAGAGACTCTCTGGCCGCGTACACACGAGGGGACATATCCGATGAAAACGGTCCGACAGACCGTTTTCATTGGACATGTCTCCTTGGTTTTGGTTTGATGTGTGTACACACGATCAAACCAAAATCCCCGCGGACAGACAGCGCAGTGACGTGGCGGTGACGTTGACGCCGCCACGTCACCAAACCAGGAAGTAAAGTACTTCCACGCATGCGTCGAATCCATTCAACACATGCGGGAGATTTCGGTCCGCTGGTTAGGCGTACTAACCAGCGGACATATCCGACAGACAGCTTTCCAGCAGACAAGTTTTAAAGCATGCTTTAAACTTTTGTCTGCTGGAAACCTGTCTGCTAGCCTGTACAGACGATCGCATATGTCCGCTGAAACTGGTCTGTGGACCAGTTTCAGCAGATATGTTTGATCGTGTGTACGCGGCCTCAGAGGTGTTTTGTAAAAGGGCCAGCTCCCTGCTAATCTATTTCTAGCAACCTTCCCAGACAGAAATGTCAGCCTGCGTTTATCTGATGTGTCCAAAAAAATAATTCAGGAGTTATCTGGCTGATAGCAGAGGAACGATTCAGGAGAAAGCTACGAGACTTAGCTCTTTGAAGAGAGATAACAAAACACTGCGGATATATGTGCCCAGCTCAAATTTCATGAATTGGGTTTACATCCACTTTAACTAACGAAGCTAATGGTCATTAGGCAGCTAGAAGGTTGTAATGGTGCACAATGAAAACCTGTGACTGAAGCCCTGTACACACGGCCCAGAATCTCGTCAGGAAAAAAACATTGTTTTTCCTGATGGGATTCTTGGCAAGATTCTCTTGCCGGCCGAGTGTACACACGGGCCATTCAAAAGTACCGCCTTTTTTTGAATGGCACGAATGCAGTGACGTCATCGACTACGACGAGCATGCGCTCATCACATTTGATGCCGTCGCCACCATCTTGCTTCACCATACCTATGCCTTGGAAGCTACAGTGCACGCATCAAAGTCATTTCGAGCATGCGCAGGTTTCTATGGAGAGGTAAGTAAACACACGCTTGGGTTTCTTGGCAGGAAAACACTGCCAAGAATCTCATGACCAGAAAATATAGAGCAGGTTCTCTATTTTTCTCGTCCAGATTCTGGACAGTTTGACAATAAACCTTAATGCCTCGTACACCCGCATGGTTTACTCGGCAACAAAGCTCTGCTAGCAGTTTTCTTGCTGGTTCTTGCCGAGAAAACCGTGCGTGTGTACGAGGCTTTAGTGTAACTAGAAGGCAGCCTTCATCCACACGCTGGCTTGTACACAATTTATGGGCAATTTTTAGGCATTTTGCCAAGGCACCTCTGAAGAAACCCCAAGGCATCCCAGGGTACCTGAGATTTACTAAAGGCAAAACTACTGTGCACTTTGCAAGTGCAGTTGCTTAAGAGCTTAGTAAGTGAAATAAAGCTTCAATTTACAATACAAACCCAATAACAACATGTTTTTTTCTTGTACATGATTGGATAATGGAAGTCAGAAGAGCTTCTTCTCATTTACTAAGCTCTGGAGCAACTGCACTTGCAGAGTGTAACTGCACTTACAAATGTGCACAGTCGTTTTTCCTTCTGTAAATCAACGCCAGAGTATCTTACTAATTATTTTCACAAAATATGATCTCTTCCACATCTAAAATAAGTGAACAGCCGGTGGCATGCAACTGCAGTGTAGTAACATAAGTGTAATGCTAATAAATGTGTTTGTGTTTTCTTACATTTTACAAAGAAGCAACTACGTGCATTTTTCTTTTGTTCATTATGTAGTAAACACATGTTAACAGATAAAAACTGATGAGCTGATGCAAGCAAACTGCTTGTAACAGATGGAAGCCCTTGTAAAAGCATAACAAACCAAAATAAAAAAAATGCATTAAAAAAGTCATATAAGATTTTTTTGTGTTGCTACTTCCTGCATGCTGAGGAAAACTACTTGGGTGTAAGCAAAGCTTGTAATTTTGCTTTAGCATATTATTACAATTACTTTATAGCGGTACCAACTGTGTAAATGTTTGTATGTTTAGTATTTATTTATTTTTAAGTGTATGTACATGAGGGTGTGAACACATACACATGTGTGTGCAATGAGGTTCAGTGCATTTTTAGTTGCTATTTCAACTGTATTAAGTGACTTATGCCTATAAGGTGCCTATAGGCTGAGGCTTCTCAGACTGAATTATCATTCAGACTAGCTCCCCTGACCCTCTGTATAAATGAAGCCTTAAAGTGACATTAAAGGTTCCTGTTTTTTGTCATGCTTGCCTCCACTGTGCAGTTAGTTTTGCACAGAGTGGCCCGATCTACCTGTTCTGGGGTTCCACGGCGGCTCTCGCAGCTTCTCCCCACATTAGAAAACCCCCTCTGGGAAATCCTCTGCTGAGGTGGTTACCTTGCGGGCATGCTCTTGTGTCATACACTCGGCATCCATAGACTCGGTGTATGACTCGCCGCCCCCCCCCCCTGCCTCTCGCGTCATTGGATTTGATTGACAGCAACGGGAGCCAATGGCTGCGCTGCTATCAATCTATCCAATCAAAGCTGGGACTCCAAGGAGAGAAAGACAGCGGGGACGTGCCCATGGAAATTCGGGGCTCAGCTAAGTAAAACGGGGGGGGGGGGGGCAGACACTGCAAGGTGTTTTTTTTTTTCCTTAATGCATAGGATGCATTAAGATGAAAAAAACATAAGGGTTTACAACCCCTTTAATGATCATATAATAATGTTTAGGATGCCGTTAACAGATACAGGTACCTTGGGGGTGATTGGACCTTGCCTGAAAAGCATTGACATTTTCTAAACTTAAAGGGAAATTATAATAGTTTTGGGTAAGTTTTATTTTTTTTAATGCCCAATTGAACCCCTATGGTTTATTATTCTGATGCACTCAGGATGCTTCAGGCATAATTAATTGGAGCACTGTGAAGGTAGCTCTGTGAGAGAACAGTGGTCCAGGTCTCCGGCTTACTGCTGGAACAGGACATTTTGATATAGGGCTGATCCTATATACACAATCTTAAACCTAAAACACAGCGCTAAGGGGTCTTCTGAAGTAGAGAGCAACAGGGAAAATGGTAAAATGATATCCTAAAGCTGCGTACACACGATCAGTCCACCCGATGAGAACGATCGGGACGGAACGCGGCGACGTAAAACACAACGACGTGCTGAAAAAAATGAAGTTCAATGCTTCCAAGCATGCGTCGACTTGATTCTGAGCATGCGTGGATTTTTAACCGATGGTCGTGCCTACTAACGATCAGTTTTGAGTTTGACCTATCGGTTAGGAATCCATCGGTTAAATTTAAAACAAGTTGGCTTTTTTTCTAACCGATGGATAACTAACCGATGATGCTCACACACGATCAGTTTGGTCCAATAAAAACGGTCTATCAGACCGTTCTCATTGTTTTAACATATCGTGTGTATGCGGCCTAAGACTGGGTGGATCCTGCTTTCCTCAGATGGGGTAATTCGATGGAAACAAATTGATATAATGTATTTTATTATTCTGATACAGTCAGGGTACCTAACAAAGTAATGTATGTGTAGGTCTTTATTTTTTATTGTTTTACTAGTGCTGCAGCCCTAGGTCCTGTCCAGCAGTAAGCTGGAGACCTGGACCACTGTTCTCTCACACAGCTACCTTGACAGTGCTTTAATCAATTATGCCTCAAGCACCTTGAGTGCATCAGAATAATAAACCATATGGGTTCAAATGGGCTAAATAAAAAAAAAAAAAAAAAAAGTACCCAAAGCCATTATACCCCAAGCCTTTATGCTTAGAAAATTTCTATTTTTTTTAGGCAAGGTCCAATCACCCCCGAGGTACCTGTATCTGTTGACGGCATCCTAAACATTATTGTATGATCATTAAGACTTTGTTTATACAGAGGGTCAGGGGAGCTAGTCTGAATGATAATTCAGTCTGAAAAGCCTCAGCTTATAGGCATAAGACTGTCACTTAATACAGTTGAAATAGAAACTAAGCAACACAGTTGGTACCACAATAAAGTAATTGTAATACTGTGTTAAAGCGACACTACAAGCTTTGCTCGCACCCAAGTAATTTTCCTCAGCATGCAGGAAGTAGCAACACAAAGAAAAATCTTATATGACTTTTTTAATGCATTTTTTTTATTTTGGTTTATTATGCTTTTACAAGGGCTTCCATCTGTTACAAGCAGTTTGCTTGCATCAGCTCATCAGTTTTTATCTGTTAACATGTGTTTACTACATAATGAACAAAAGAAAAATGCACGTAGTTGCTTCTTTGTACAATGCAAGAAAACACAAACACATTTATTAGCATTACACTTATGTTACTACACGGAAGTTGCATGCCACCGGTTGTTCACTTATTTTAGATGTGGAAAAGATCATATTTGTGCAAATAATCAGTAAAATACTCTGGGGTTGATTTAGGCCTACCTCTCATGAAGGGGTGCACCCCCGAAATGCATCAGCTCTACCCCGTGTTATGGTCCTGCACATATCCATACACTGTGTATTTATAAGGCGTATTGAGAGTTGCACTTTGTGAGCACCCACTTTTATGAATTTTTAAACCATTAAATTATCATTGGTAATGCACTAGGTGAGCGCGCCTTCCATTTTGGTTTTCTTGTACAATCCTATATCTACAGTTGATCCAGAGGAAGGCAAAAAACACAGCAAATCATGATCCAATTTATTCCAGCAGGGGAAAAGATTCCTTCCTGATCCCCCGGGAGGCTATCAGATATTCCCTGGATCAACTTTACCTATTAATGTTAGTAAACAGTTATATTATGTAAATCTATAAATTCTGAATCAGATCTTTTATAGACAATATATATACAAGTGTCTACAAAAAAATATCTAATACATGACAAATGATTCCTGGAGCACTATGAGTTATCTAAAGAGCTAAAGAGACAGCACATCTGCAATTATTTTATTACAGAGAGAATAGCCCCTACTAAAACCTGCAGTCTAGCTGTCCCATAAGGGACGATTCCATACATAAGTTAATGGTGCTGGAACTCTGAGGTTTAATTAATTGATTTTTTTTATTGTTGTTTTCACCCAGCGGTATAATGGTGGATGAATAAGGAATATGAATGTTAGGCTGGAAGCGTCTGGACACGTAATCATTTCCACAATGGGTTGTTAAGGAGATGGATGGATCTGGAATTGAAGGGACATTTTGTATTAAATCTGAAAAAAAGGTTTATTCTTATAAATGTTGTATTATTTACTAAACTGTAAATAAACCATCAGGGCTGAAATATAACATAAAAGATAAAAGTAGTGGTAAATAACTCTAAAGCCCCATACACACTATCAGTTTTCCTGCAGGTTTTTTTCTTCAGGTTTACCAAAACCATGTAGTGCAAGGGCCTCCCTGATTGCATACAAATTGAAACTCATAAGGTTTGACCTCATATTAGAAGTTTTTGGTAAATCTGAAGAGAAAAACCTGCAGGAAAACTGATAGTGTGTATGGGGCTTTAAAGTGGTGACATAGAAGATAACAACAAACAATACTGTATTTGCAGGGATGTGTTTAGTGTAAAATTCAATATACAATGATATAACAGAATTTAAAATTATATGAAAACAAGTACTGGATTGATAATAATTGGGAAAACACTAAACTGATAAAAGCACAGCTCCCACACTGCACTTAATTTTGTAAACATTTTGTATTTGTAATAAACCTAGTTTTGGCCTTGAATATTATAATGTGGAACTTCAATTTGATACCAGGTAAGGGATGGGGCACTGTGGTCATTAATTTGTGTAAATTATACCCTGAACTACTGATCTCTGTAAACAACAAGCTATTTTTAACATTATTTTAATATAAGAAAAAAAAAACATACCAATTCTACTATATGTTTAATTTATTGCAGGGACCAATGTCAATTGTTTAGTGTCTCTCTATGTGCAAATAACAGCATTTTATAAATTGTTAATATTAACATATTCAGTAATAATCTTACTGGAGGTTCACACAGCTGATAGGAGAAAAGCAAAGTGCAAAGAAGGAAATGTTGCTTTATTCTGTAAAAGTTAATGTGAGGACACATTTGTTAATAAGGGCTGTGGTATTTATTTGTATGTGAGGGTGAGTTTATTTTGCAAATAGAATATTTTTAAAATATTCTGTTAATTTAGTGGTATATACTGTATAATATATATATATATATATATATATATATATATATATATATATATATATATATATATATATATATATACGGTATATCTATATAAAGGTATATAGATATATATATATATATATATATATATATATATATATATATATACTTTTTTTTTATCTGATGTTCATTTGTTTAACTTATTTTACATTCATTTATGTATTTTTATATTTAACGTAATTAAGGACACCTTGGTTCCATTGATGGCTGAAATTAACAATTTCATTATCAGTTATACATTTTTTTGTGGCAGTTGCGGAATGTGAAGAATTTTAGCAGTGTAACAGGAGGCAACTACAGATTAAATTCATTGCACCAAACCGTAAAGAATCTTACGGGATGACCTTCAACCAAAGTGATATCTCCTAAATTCTACTCATATATTTACTCTGCTCAGGAAATTGTTCCTCTTATCAAGCACTTTCTTTTATTTTTTCCACTTATCAGACATGGCCATGAAGAGGTTGTCTGTTAGCAACATTCAGACTTAAATGCTATGTTCATAAATCCACCTTTTATGGTCATAGGGATTTTAAGGATTCAGTTTAGATGAAAATTATTCCACCTACAGCAAATAGTATGATTTATACGGCACAACTGCAGCTTGATAACCCAGTGTTTTTCTACTCTTATCAGAATTGCAGCTATGGGAGAAACAGATTAAACTGTTTCCCTTATAAATGGATTGTGTGTGAAAATACCATACAGAGATTTCTAAGAGTTAACAACACTTAGAAAAGAGCAAGTCAATTTGCCACGTTTGAGATCTACAATGAATTGGGCTGACTTTTGACCTGTAAATATTCAGTAATAATACCAGACAGGGTCCTCTAAGTATATGAAAAGGATCTCCAGCTAGGTTTTTTTTTTTGATTATTTTTTTTAAAACACCATCATTTTTTATTTTATGTTTAATAGTGTTTATATCTCTATTTCAGCTGCCCATAAATGGATCAAAATTCAGCAGGTTTAGCAGGCACCTGCTTACTTTTTATCCATCTACAACTCTAAGGCCGTGTACACACGATCCGCCAAACTGTTGAGAACGGTCTGATGGACCGTTTATCAGACCAAACCGATCGTGTGTGGGCGCCATCGGTTATTTATCCATCGGTTAAAACAATTTAAACTTGTTTTAAATTTAACCGATGGATACCTAACCGATAGAAAAAAACGATCGTTAGTAGGCACGACCATCGGTTAAATATGCACGCATGCTCAAAATCAAGCCGACGCATGCTTGGAAGCATTGAACTTCATTTTTTCAGCACGTCGTTGTGTTTTATGTCACCACGTACTGACACAATAGTTTTTTTTTAACTGATGGTGTGTAGGCCCAACTGACCATCAGTCAGCTTCATCGGTTAACTGATGGAAAAATCCATCAGACCGTTCTCATCGGTTTGACCGATCGTGTGTACAGGGCATAACAATTGATTTCTGTTGAATGGGATTGTTGAAACACAATAGTGCAGCCAGATTCCTCTATCTACCTTGCTTGTGTGGATGGGGAAATATGTTTATTTATTTTTTTAAATCAACCCTCTGGCTAATAGAAACACATGGGGCCTTGATGGCTAGCCTTCCTTTCATTCCCTATTGGACTGGAAGTGATGAAAGAAAACCTCTGTGAAAAAACAGCACATGATTAAAACATCTTTTTCAGTAGACTGGGAATCGTTATAACTTCACTTAACTCAAAATCAAAAACTGACAAAACATTTTGGATGGAGCACAACTTTACATAGAAAAGCCAAAGGCCCAGATTCATAGAGAATTAGATTCTCGTAGCGTATCAGAAATACACTACGCCGCCGTTTTTTACCTGGCCCTTTTCGTGGAATCCAGGTAGATTTTGTCCAGTAAACGACGGCGGCGTAGTGTATTTCTCCCGTCGCAATCCATCTACGCGAGTAGGGGGCGTGAAGGATTTAAAATAGGCGCGTTCCCGCGGCGATCGAACTGCGCATGCTCCGTTCACAAATTTCCCGCCGTGCATTGCGCGAAATCACGTCGTTACGTCATTCGTTGTTTGAGTAGCGTCGTTTACGGACATTTCTATTCCCGAACGAGTTACGTAAAAAAAAATAATTAAATTTGACGCGGGAACGACGGCCATACTTAACATGGGCTACGCACCGTTAGACCAGCAAAAAGCTGGTCTAACAGTACGTAAAAAAAAACAGACGTAAGCGATTGCGAAGACCGCTCGTATCTTCGTGGATCGCCGTAAAAACACATTTGCATATCCCGACGCATCAAAACGACGCAAACTTCTCCCAGCGGCCGCAAAAATATCGCAGCGTAGATCCAAAGGGTTACGAAGACGTAAGCCTCTCGGATCGAAGCCCGAAGCCGCCGTATCATGGTTTGAGGATTCAAACTAGTGATACGGCGCGCGAAAATTGAAATTACTCCTGTCTAACACCAGTTAGACAGGCGTAATTGCTTTATGAATCTGGGCCAAAATGTCTAGGCCCCTCACATTAAGCAAGCATATCGGACATTAGAGATGGTATTCTTATAGCACAGTGATATATTACAGATGTTAATAGACAGTCTTGCATTCAATACCTTATTGTTCAATACAACAATTCTAAACGGGCTGTGGATCACCAAAAGGTGGACTTGGGCACTAAATATATGGATACATTTGTGATTGTGTTTTGCTGGTTAGGGGGGAGTTTAAATGTCCATATTCAACTCAATGGAAGGTAAGCACGTTTTTTAAATTTATGAAAAGTGAAATGTATTTGTTGAGAATGATATAAGAATACTAATATCCCTATTTGTACGCCGTAGAAGAGAATTGATATTTAAAAACACTACATTCTAAAGACATGAAGTTAAAACCTAGGACGCTCCAAGTGTACCTTCATTCAATAGTTGTGCTCCATTAAATACAGAAAATAGTGCCTTTCTTAATATGTATAGTGAGATAGAACGCTTTGTTCCATATAAGGCTGTCGATGCTCTAAACCAAATAACATCATGTCATTAACTTTAAACAGTCTGTTAACTCTCTTAGACAACAGTAAGTTATGCAATTTCCTGTATAAATTATCAACATTCTAATAAAAACAGTCTCCTCAATTGGGAAATGAAATCGTTTGAATTCACAATGGAGACAGAGATTACAACGGGAGGATACCTCCTACTGTGCTTTGGAGATTTTCCAGTTCGATGTTTATATTACAAACTCTTTAAGGCAGAATCTCTTTATTACTCTATTTATTTGTGTATTTGATTCTTTTTCTAAGTGTATTGTGTCTTAACATGACTTCTCTGCATGTATAGTTTGAATATTAAGTGTTATGTATACTGTGAGTTGCAGGCATAAGGTCTGAATTAGCACAGCTTTCTCTCCCCAACTGGACAATTCAGTAGTATATTGAAGATGAGGAGATAAGAGAAGGACTTGCTGAGTGGTACAGTCTGACCTGAGGATTTATCAATGGACAAACGTTCTCCTTTGTACGACACATTAATGTAGTTTAACCACTTAAGGACCGCCGCATGTACATTTACGTCGGCAGAATGGCACCGACAGGCACATCAACGTATATATACGTTGGTGCCTTGGGGGGGATCGGGGGTCCGATCGGACCCCCCCCGTACATGCGGCGGTCCGCGCGGCTGCAGGAGCGATCCGACAAGTGGGGGCGGCTATCCGTTTTCACCCGCCCCCTCCGGATCGCTCCCAGCCAATGCGCGCGCCCGCCCGCCCTGTCACTTCCTCCTCCTGTGTAAACACAGGAAGGAGGAAGCGACGTGATCTCTCCCTCTGCGTTTGTTTCAAGCGCCGCTGAGGAGAGATCACCACACTACAAGTAAGTCTGCACTAACAGCACACTTACACACACACACACAAACACATTTAACCCCCTGCGATCGCCCCCCCCCTCCCCCCTGTCACAGTGTCACTGAATGCAGTAATCATACATGTATGATTACTGTATTTAGTGTCAGTGTGACAGACAGTGTGACAGTCAGTCAGTGTTAGTGTCAGGGTAGCCCCCCCCACCCCCCCAATAAAGTTTTAACCCCTTGATCACTGCCCTAGTTAACCCTTTCACTCCCTATTGCCAGCATCACTAAGCGATCATTTTTCTGATCGCTGTATTAGTGTCGCTGTTCCCGCTAGGTAGCTAATTTTTTTTAATGCGATTTTTTTTTTTACTAAAGACATGTGGCTAAATAAATTTTGGCCTAAATGTTTGACTAAAATTTAGTTTATTGGTTTTTTATTATAACAAAAAGTAAAAAATATTGTTTTTTTTTCAAAAATGTCGCTCTATTTTTGTATATAGCGCAAAAAATATAAATCGCAGAGGAGATCAAATACCACCAAAAGAAAGCTCTATTTGTGGGAAAAAAAGGACGCAAATTTTGTTTTGGAGCCACGTCGCACGACCGCGCAATTGTCTGTTAAAGCGACGCAGTGCCGAATCGCAAAAACCCCTTGGGTCATTTGCCAGCGTATTGGTCCGGGTCTTAAGTGGTTAAAATAAAGCAAATAAAGCAAATCATAAAATTGCCTTCAGTCTTCTTCATAGTCACCTTGTGTCTGATTTATGGACAACCTACACATTTTTTTCAACCACTTGTTGACCGGCCTATACTAAAAATATGTAATTTGCTTGATGTTAAATACCAGGGTTATGGCAGCACCGCTTCCCAGTCGTTCCAGGACTTACTTGACCCATCGGTAAACCCAAGAGCGATACGATGCTAGCGGCAGCTGGGTATGAAGAAAAGTGACGCCAAAATAGCCGCCACTCATCTCTATGCCCTTGGAGGACTAGAGCGTTGTCTATTTTAAATATTTTTTATTTTTAAAGCAAAAGATCAAAAATATTTATTTTTCTTGATATTTTGCTTTTAACGGTAAATGAAAGAGTTGGGATCTTTTTGATCCCAGATCTCTCAATAAAGAGGACTTGTAAATCTTATATATTTCAATTACATACCTTGTAATAGGAACAAAAGTGATAAAAAAATAAAAGGACAGTGTAGAAAACAAACAAACAAAAAAATTAGAAAGAAAATAGCGCCCCATCCCCCCGTGCCCGTGCGCAAGTGAACACATACGTAAGTTAAGCAAGCTTATGTGAACGGTGATCAAAGCACAACGTTAGAGCAAAATAAATAGTTATAGTACAAGAAGTCCTCTGTAACTCTAAACAGGTAACCTGTAAATATGTTTAAATGTGTGCCTATGAAGCGATGGAGACATTAGGGGTCAATTATTCCACAATGTCTCCCTTGCTCTTCCCACATCTAACTGAGCACAGATCTGCTTGATTAGATGTGCCAATCAGGACATTCTGGATTTGAAACCAGAAGTGACATCATCATTGCTTTGGGTTTCTTTGTTTACATGCGAGATCAAGGCATTGATATCCCTCGGTTTTACACTGCTCTCCATTCTGAATCTGGATTTCGTAGTTCTAGTAAAAGCCAGAAAGCCCAGAAACCACAGGGGGCTGGCTGAACTAATTAAATAAAAAATGTAAGATGAATATGGGCAGGTAGGCGAATACATTTGCAGGCACACAGAAGGGTGGACATAACTAAGAAAACATTTCTCCCCTTCTCCAGATGAAAGAAAAAAATGTTCATGAAGACTCCTTGGCCACCTCATGTATGACATCATCGTGGCCTAGGCCAGAAACTAGGAAGCTACTGATGAAATGTAAAAAAAAAAAGTTTAAAACAAGTAGATAAAATATACCTTCCTATTAATTTACTAATGCTGGTAGTATAGAGATAAAAATAGTTACTGTTAGCCTATATTTAGTACCTGATAAATAGCTCAGTTCGCCGGTACAATAAGAGCTTTGAGGTTTTTAACAAACACTACCAACAAGGTGGTTGACAATTAGTTGGTACTATTCTAGGTTTTGGCTGAAATCTATGTGGAATTATATGCTGCCTAGGACCTACTATGTACACCATTTCTTGGTATCATCTTTCTGCAAAATGTTCAATGTGACACCTTACAGATGTGTTCATCTATGTAACTTGTACACACATGTAAAGCCGGTTCACACAGCGGTGGCACGACTTCGGGGGCGACTCTGCAAGTCGTCCTGAAGACGATTTCAGAGGCGACCTGCAAAATTACTTCTGTATAGAAGTCAATGCAGGTCATCCCGAGCCGCCCCCGAAGTCGTGCAATAACCTTTTTCTAATTCGGAGCGACTTGCATCGCTCCTATTAGAATGGTTCTATTGCACAGAATGGGACGCAACTCGTCAGGCGGCTCAGCCCCAGTGTGTACCGACTCTTACTATTATTTTGGCCTACTTCTGTATTGTTTAGCTTTAGTTCTTTGTAAGTTTATTAAACAAATTGAACAAAGAAAAATAGGTAATGTTGACTAAAAGTGTTCTGCTTTTAAATTTAACTCAGTGTCTTCATATAGCATACATAATGCAAAAGCCAAATGGTATAGTAATGTTTAAAAAAATATATACTTTCAAGTCAATCTAAAAACATCTATGATCCTCGGAAACCGGCAAAGAAAATAAATAAATGAATGTTTTTTTTTTTTACAACTGTTTTACATCTGCAGATGATTACATAACCAAAGTTAATATTTACACAATGGAGTTGATTTTCTAAATTTAATTAGACATTTCTCTTTTGGAAGTTTCACTTTGCAAGGGAACTTTAACCAGAGCGTATTGAATGAAGTGAAGCTCTGCTGACTTCCATCATCGAATCATTGGAAAACATATTTTTATTTTTTATTTTCTTGCATATGATTGGGTATACTTTTCAAAGTAACATTTCACCACATTCTCCAAGTTTTGGGAACAATTCCCTTGCAAAATAAACAGGTATTTTCGTATTTTGTATTATAACCCTTTAGTCTCTTGGCAGGAGTTTACTGTAATAAAGACCAGTCACCACTAGTCTCTCTTCTTGTGCAGCTTGACTGGTCTTGTATCCACCCCCCCCCCCACAGTTTTCTGCAGGCAGGCTGTAAAGGGAGGACCTGCTATGTTCCACTCACAACTCTTCTCTCTGATACATGCAGTACAGTAATGATGTTGACAATGCATGAGCAAGGTAATATATAAGTTTGCAAAGGCATTTGGTGGACACAAAGTGGATTTGTATTTTCTGTGGTTTTTGGGAAATATATTTAGGTATTTATTTATTTTGTCTTTATTAAACTTTCAGAGGCGGTATGTGCATTCTTGCCAGCAATACGTGCCTCCCTGAAAAACTGCCTAGTAGTGAGCATAGCAAAATCAGTATACAGAATGTATAGGACAGAAAGAGAGATAAGGGAGGAGGGCAGGACATGGACAACACTAGGACATTTTTTGGAGAACATGGGAGTAGTTGGGGTAAGGGTATAAGTGAGCCATATGGGACTAGCTTACAGAAGCATTTGAATATAGGATCCTTGTTGGGTATTCTCACAACTGGACAGATTTAAAAACTGCAGTTATAGTCCAATATAACTACTGCAAATAAGACAAAATGGCAAGATTGCATGCATGGTATTTTCA
The DNA here is from genome assembly GCA_029574335.1 of Rana kukunoris. Taxonomy (NCBI): domain Eukaryota; kingdom Metazoa; phylum Chordata; class Amphibia; order Anura; family Ranidae; genus Rana; species Rana kukunoris. The sequence continues at coordinate 555,925,606 of CM056050.1, read as the reverse complement.
TAAATTTCACATTGTACGATGCTCTAGATTGCCTCCATAGAGTTGTAAGCAAAGACACAGAGCAATAACTAAAGTTATGTTTGGAGGCCTACTATGTCAACAAAGGTATTGGACTGCTTAAACTCCAACCACCCTGCTCACATTTCTTAGAAGTTGTAGGAGTTCTGGTAGGAGTGGGATAGGTCTTCTATTAGGTGAATATTATCAATTTTAGCAAGCCGTATCTTGGTATAAATCCTTTGGCCACATTGAGGAAATGAGGGATAACTGATTTATTTTATAGCCTGGGATCAAGATTTTAGAGAGAGGTCTAAGAATCTACTGATATGTAAATATCACTTATATCATATATCAATGTAAAATGTCAAGAACACTTCAGCATCATGGGGGAGTACTACTATATATATGCAAAGCAACCCTGTGAATTACAGTCTCACCGGAACCTGCAGAAATGTATTTAAATTAAAGTTGAGTTTTAAGTATTCTTAACTAATATATAACTTAATTAAGTGTTTTTTTTAATTTTTTTTTATTATTATCGCTCTACACTTACATTGTATCCATAAGGCAATGCAGGATTACTGAAATGCATATTGTACTGAAAATACAGATTTATAGAAACAAATGTGCTATTTTGTATACAGTAACTAATATTTAATATACACTTTTTCTAATGCGATTCTTGGCACAAGCATGAATTAAGAAGGAGGAGAAAATATGTAATATTGGTTAGAGATGAAGTTCAGGTATAGCACTACCATGGGTTCTAGGCTAATTCTGTGTGTTTTTAATTAGCTATAACAGTGAATAAATACAGGAATCTAACTAAGTGAATTATTTGTAACCATAAAGCATTACTTTATCTTTGAACTCAGGTCAGCTGGCTTAGAGGGGCCAGTAATGGGGGCTTTGTTATGTACCAGCCCCCTCACTATAAAAGGGTAGGTCCATTTGTCAGTTTGTGTCAGAGTAGTTTAGCGAGAGCTGGCAGTCTGCCTAAGGAGAGTTAGGCCTCGTACACACGATAGGATAGCCAGAGGACAATGGTCTGATGGACCGTTTTCATCGGTCAAAACCAATCGTGTGTGGGCCCCATAGGTTATTTAACCTTTGGTTAAAAAAAAGCCAACTTTCTTTAAAATGTAACCGATGGATACCTAACGATAGGTCAAAACCGATCGTTAGTAGGCACTGTTAAAAATCCACGCGTGCTCAGAATAAAGTCGACGCATGCTTGGAAGCATTGAACTTCATTTTTTTCAGCACGTCGTTGTGTTTTACGTCACCACGTTCTAACACGATCAGTTTTTTAACCGATGGTGTGTAGGCGCGATGGACCATCAGTCAGCTTCATCGGTTAACCGATGACAACGGTCCATCAGACCGTTCTCATCGGATGGACTGATCGTGTGTACCAGGCTTAAGTTGCTATGTTGTACTATTCTATGCTGTGCACTATGCTTTTTAAGGCTACTTTTATCTGTGTATGCTTTTAGCTGCTTCACAACTTTCTAAAAAAGAGAGGAGAAGGACTAACGGGGCTGGCTGAGCGGGCTAGATCCTCTCACTCCCTCATAGGGAAGTCCCTCTGCCCCGTTGGGCTTCAAAGCGGAGCAGGTAGGGCGGGCTGTGTGGGAGGATCCCCTCACACCCGCCATTGCCACTCAGGGGCATGGAGAAAGATGGCAGATAGCCTCTGGGGGAGGTCTGCCTATCCCCAACTCCTGCAGTCCGGCTCCTCTCTCGAGTACACGCACAAAATACACTTTAAAAAAAAAATCATCTACCAATCATCTATTTTGAAGAATTTGTGTTTTTTCCAAGTTGCCCTTCAAAGACCCTTGCCACACAGTATGGTCATTTTCTCTTTGCTTTGTTTCTCATGGCAGTGCCCAGCTCAACAATGCTTTTTTGTGACAATACCTTTCTCATTAGCTTGAAAATGTTCAGGATTTATTATCAAGATTCGCCCCCTATAGACTTCACTGGAACACTCTGCTAAGTTCAGGTTTCATGAATTTAAGCAGGATTAGGAAATCCCCTTCCCCTCCCAAATCGAACCCAGGGAGATTTGCCCATCCCTAATATTGATATATTGTTAAAGCTCATTTTATTTTCTTACACTAAAGCTCAGTGATCCTTAAAATAATAAATTTCACATTGGTTTGAATTTCAGGGGGCCAGTATAAAAAAACTTATTATGGATGCAGAAGAAACTAAGTATCTTCTGAATGATGTAAAGCATTCCAATTCTCTAAGAGAAACAGATCTTAAAGGAAAGATTTTCTAAGATTTGTTTTATGGGGGACTTTTTAGAGCCCTGCAGTGAACAGCTACTAGCAGTCTCTTTTCTAGTGGTGGAAAGGAATAACCATGACTAAATAACTTCAGATGACATTCTGCTTCCAAAGAGGATATGGCTAGACTAATCCCTCTAAATGCTTCTCTTCCTCTGTGGCCCAGTGCTTTGTTGTCTAACTGTAAGGAAACATGGAACTAATTGTTCTAATGTAATTTAAATCCAGTGAAAACATTACCATTTGCAATTTTATACAATTAACTCTCATGTTAAAATTGAATAAATCTGATCAAATATATTCAATATACGGTTGTTAAATTACTTGTGTGGAGGGGGTGGGGGCTGAGTGGGTCTGTGGTAAAGGTTTCTGTTTATAGATCTTTAAATACATATTAAAGAAAATTAATTTAATGATTGTTGTAACCACCTTTTAATATAAAAGATCACAAGATATGATATTAAGTGAAATTATTTGGGCGTGATGTATAAGCTATAAAAGATTATATTGTAATGTTATACTTGCTTCCATACATATTAAAATATATTGATTTCAGCTGTTAAATTAAAACTGTGTAATCTCTACTCTGAATAGTTATATAAATAAGTAAATATGTAAGATTTAAAGGAGAACATCATGGGATTTTTGTATAAAAATTTCACTTAGCAAATGTCTCATCATTCACACAAAAGTAACAAAAGAAATGATAGTTGTAATGTTTGTAATACAGTATGTGTCAGTTGCTATTTGTTGCCTTTTGCTGAGCACATGTAACGTTTGATCCTAAGAGAAAAAAAGCCCTAAGAACATTCAACCAAAAGAGTTAAGAAAACTTTCACCAATAGAGAAAATAGCCTATAACTGTACGTTGACCCCTTTGCGCTGCCTGTACGCATATATGCGACGCCCACTGGACTGGGTTTTTTTCAGTGGGGCAGAATCTTTGCTTATTTCCCTTTGTGCTAGGAGTGCACCGCACACAAAATTCTCCCGACACAGAGACCGGAGTCTCATCGAGACCCCAAGGCACCTGTTTTAACGACCCGAACCCGGGACAACTGATTCTGGGTCACCTGATCGCTGTGATAGCCTCTAATTTTACAGTGATCAGTCATGGTGAAGTCTTCCCTGTGTTTTCTGTCTCTGTGAACGGACATTGTATCATTCTATGTTCTTGCAGAGATAGAAAAAAAGGTGTGTGAAGAAAAAACAAAAAAATTATAATAATAAATAAAAAAATACCTAAATCAAGGTTTGATCTAGGTCAGTGCCAGGGTTAGTGCTTGGGTCAAGGTCAGGCCAAATGTCAAGGTCAAAGGTCATGGTAAGTATTTTTTGGACAGGATTAAAAAAAAAATTGTATCAGTGTTAGTATCATTGTGTTTTAGCTAGGATTACAAAAAAAAAACTGTACACTACTTAGAGAAGGCTTGGGTCACTTTGGAAAGGCACTTTGTCCACACGCCCACGCACGTACTCCCTTGGCTGCCGACCCATCACTGGCCCCAATCGCTTAAAGCACATCCGCTGATATACCCCTTCCTGGCAGCCTTCAATAAGGCAGTTTCTCAGCATAAGATCTCCTCACACCTAGGTCCGTTGACGTCTCTGAGAGGAAATCCGGACTTTTCCCCAGGAGATTCTGCATTCCTTCGCGAGGAATGGCCACACGCGGAAGTTCTAGCGAAACATTTCTTCTGTGGAGATACCATTCGATCCTACGAGGACTTGGTAGCCGATTCGCGCACCCAGTCTTTTCCCTTCTGGTCTTACAGACAACTGAGACACTACCTTGCATCTAAAACCCTTTCCACGACGTGGTCTAGGCGGCCTACCCCGTTCGAAGCCTTGTGCTCGCGCCTCCCGCCGCAAAGACATCTCATATCTTTCCTCTACGCTCTCCTTCAGGATTCCCTTCCCCCGGCGACTAGGCAGTTGTGCGAGTCCTGGGAGAGAGACCTGAATATCTCTCTTGATGAAGAAGATTGGGGAAATATTTATACACTGGCGCACAAAGGGTCAATGAATTTTGCGATCCAAGAAAATGGTTACAAAATCCTGACCAAATGGTACAGGACCCCTTCACGATTGCATAAATTCTCGCCTACTATCCCGAACGTCTGTTGGAGATGCAATGACGCTGTGGGATCGATGATTCACATCTGGTGGGAGTGTAGGTCCATCCAGCCTTTCTGGGCTGAGGTGCACTCCACCATTAAAAACGTTACCACATACGAACTAGACTACAACCCTGCACAGTTCCTCCTCCACCACACAACCCTCTCCAAACACGAATACCACAAATCATTAGCCATGCATATGGTCAACGCGGCTAGACTCTGCATACCAACACACTGGCGCTCGTCGGCCACACCCACCATTAGGGAATGGTTGTCTAGAGTAGCAAAGATAGCGGAATTGGAGGAATTGATCTCTATCTCACAGGAACGGCTACAACTTTTCACACAAACCTGGGCCTGCTGGACCCATTTTACCACCTCAGACAGCTACAAATCCCATTTTCCTACCTAAGGCGCGATTCGCCTGACGGCTCTGTGAGATCACCTGTCACTGTATACCTTTACCCCAAACTGATGCGTTCGGGAATGATGCGACGGAGGAGTGCCCCCCCCCCACCCCATTCCTGTCTTCCTCCTTCTCCCCCCTCCTTTCCCCCTTCTTGACCACACCCCTCCTCTTTCTCACCCCCTCCTTCTTCCCTCCCCCTGTCCCTTTCTTTTCTAGTGCACGCCCCCAACCCTGGAACCTGTTCCCACATTGACAGTGGACCCATGTCCAACTGGCTGTTCCAATCTGACCATCTGGATGTACACATATGTCTACCACCATTTACGGTTACAACTCAATGCCAGATATGGGTAGGTTAAGCGATTTACCCTAAACTGGGACAATTCCTGGGGCGGCCTTGCCCTGAAAAATTGATATGCCGGATATACGCTTATGCTTATTTTCCATGTTCTGATTTCCAAGTTTCTTTTAGGTTATTACTGTTTTTCTTCTGATTGATTCATTCACCATTATTTTGTCAATTGCATGTACTGTTTTGGGTTTGTCAATGAAACCCTCTGTATGTTTGTACTGGAAATGTGCAACCTGACAAACGTTTGTACTGTATCCTTGAATTTGCTTTAATAAAAACCTTTTGTGGAAAAAAAAAAAAAAAACTATTGTTTTGAGCTATACTATGGGACAAACAACAACTAAGATACACATATGTGGTATCACTGGAATCATCAGAATTTATTTTGGGTTGTTCTTTGGTGGTAGGTTATGGTAACAAGAAATATACAGGCACATTTAAAAAAAAAAAATATATATATATATATATATATATATATATATATATATATATATACTATTTTGGGCCAGTTTTCCTTTGATTATAAAAAAAAAATCAGGTGATATCCATTACCATTTACAAATAAATAAAAGCCCAATTTGGCCTGAAAAAAACAGGGTATAATCCACCTAGATGCACCTAGTGCAGTAGCTGTGATGATATGTACGGATTTACTAACACATGTCAAAACTGCAAAATTGGACATTTAGATTTGTTTTACCCTGAGGCCTCGTACACACGACCGGGAATCTCCTCGTAAAAAGAAACATTGTTTTTCTCGACAAGTTTCTTGTCAGGCTTGTCGAGAATCATGTCAAGCTTTCTTTGCATACACACTGTCAAGACAAATTCTCGTCGTTCTCAAACGTGGTGACGTACAACACGTACGATGACACTATAAAAGGGAAAGTTTAATTACACTGGCGCCACCCTTGTGGCTGCTTTTGCTAATCTCATGTTACTGCGTGTTAAGTAAAATTTTGGTAGGAGACGATTCGCACTTTTCAGTCTGTTACAGTGTGACAAATGTACTATCTCCATTACGAACGCTACTTTTACCGAAGGTGCGCTCCTGTCTCATACTTTATTCTGACCATGCACGGGTTTCTAAGCATACACACGAACGTGTTTCTTGTTGTAAACCAGCCCGATGAGAAACACGACGAGGAAATTGAGACTCCCGACGAGAAAAAAGAGAACACGTCTTCTTTTTTTTTTTAGTCGAGATCCACAACAGTTTTCTCAACGAAAAACATACACACAACTTGGAAAACAGTTGTGTGTACGAGGCCTTAGGCCTGAAAGGGGTTAAGAAGATTCAACCAGCAGGGGAAAAATTCTTAAGAGAGACACAGTCTATGGAGATTTCTGTGCAAAGGGCCAAATGACTAGGTATTTGGCTGTGTGAAATTCCAGCTGCAGTGTGAAGTGAAACATTAGCAGTGGTGGTATTACCACTGATAATTGTGATGGCTTCCTGCTTAGGGCTGCTTGTTGTTAGGGAGTCGGCACTTCTGACTCATCCCTGTTTGGAACAAACATCTGTGAGGGATTCCTGCATTACAGGTTGTAATCAAATGGATAGTATAAAAAAAGCATGGGGTCTCCCCCAAAATTGATACTAGGTCTCATATAGATTTTAGGGGGTTCCTATAAAAAAAACATGTGGGATCCCCCCTAAATCCATACCAAACCGTTATCTGGGCATGCAGCCTGGTTGGGCATAAAAAAAAGGGGTTTAAAAATTACCCCCTTCCCTGTTAAACCATACCAAACTAAGTTGTGAGGTCTTTCCTCAACCCTCACTTTTTATGTGGGCTTAGGACTGACATTCTGATGTTCATAGCCACTCTGCCAATTTAGAAAGCAGCCAATGAACTGAACCTATCAGTGTGGGAGATCTACACAATGGGCCAGATTCAGGTAGTCCAGAGCATCTTTGCTCTGGAGTAACGCTTCTCATTTGCGTTGCGCTGCCGAAATTTTAGGAGCAAGTGCTGTCATTCACGAAGCACTTGCTCCTAAAGTTGCGGCAGCGCATCACAAATGAGCCGGCGGAATTCAAATTTAGCGGGTACGGGGCGTGTAGTATGCTAACTACGCGCGATCCCGCCGCCAACGTACTGCGCATGCGTCGAGTGTCAAAACATCCCCGTGCGCATGCTCCAAAATCTGTGAATGAACGTCAATGACGTCACATTCCCATTCATGACCGTTTTACGCAAGCGACGTTTTTTTTTTTTTTCCCGACGCGATGACAACGCCTATACCCAACATAGGATACTCCAACCCCATGTAGGTATATCTATGCGCCGCGTATCCCGTCCGGAAACGTCGTATCGTCATTGCGTCGCGCCGGATTTCGATCGTGAATTGCCGATTTCCGCTCATTAACATATTTTTTGAGCGTAAATCGGCGGGAACGCCCCCGGCGCCATTTTTAAGTTGAAGTAACGATGCGATGGCGAAACTCAGTTACGCTGCTCGCATCGGAACTTCAACCCGGCGTTTCTTGTTTTCTGGTTACAGAAAACAGAAACGCCGGCTCAAAGTCACAGTTAGGCTGGCGGATCACTCGATCCGCCAGCGTAACTGTTCCTGAATCTGGCCCATTGCCTTAAAAAAAAAAAAAAAATATTAGGTTTTTAGCAATTCTGCAAAGGGACTGAAATGATGGCAGTAGCCTGACCACTGCTTGGCAACACTGAACATCTACTGGATGCCTAAATACTGGGGGGGAACCAACATAGCCAGGCAGAAGGGGTGCATGCTGATTCTCTAGCTAAAGGGATAACAGTGAAGGGGTTTGCACATTTTTTAATCTAAGGAAGTGTTCCTGCTTAGAGCAGAGAGAAATCTTATTTAAAGTTAACACCTTAATTTGGCTTTTTCACAGAATGAAAAGACTTTGTGAAACAGGTGTTTGTTTTCACAAGGGAAACATTTCAGATGTTAATAAGACATGAAACATTCACCTCTATGATGAATCAAGCATTATTGCCATATTCAATAATAACATTTGACATGACACTGTCTGCATGGGGTAAAATATAATGAACCTGCTCTTTTCTCACATAGGGAAAAGCATCAAATTCACATATATGCGCATCCCCTGCCCTATTTTTTGTCTCCTTAGTACTCCATTCTGTTGTGAGAATGAGGAGAAAAACACATATATAGGACTTATTTTGTCTGTATAAATATTTTTAAAGAAACTCAGCAACCCTGCTGTACTATTTGGCTGTAGTGTATAGCAAATAAAGGGGTTTTCCAGAACTTGAAGTACTCTGATATACTGTGCAATGGCACAATTTGCTACAGGCCTAGTACACACAGGCCAAATGTCGACCAGCATTGGCCAGTTCAATAGAAACCCACCGACATTCGGCCTGTGTCTATGGCAGCTGGTCCGAAAGAAGCCAGCCTTTAGCTTAGCGGGGGAAATCGATGTACTAAAGTCGGATGGTTAGTACAGCGGGTCCAACATGAGCTGTCAGGTTTTTTTTTCCGTTCAACCCGCTGGGCTGAATGAAAAAAGCTAGTGGTGTCTACTAGGCTTTACCGCTTATTTTACGGTTACTTTATTTACACCTGGATGTTAAAAAAAATTTTGAATTGACATGCATTATGTTAACACAATGGAGGAGATTTACTAATCAGGGAGCACTCAGAATCTGGTGCAGTTGTGCATGGTAGCCAATCAACGTCTAACTTCAGATTGCTCAATTAGTCATTGACAATAAACCATGGAAGCTGATTGGTTTCTATGATGATCTGCAATATATTATTAGTAAATCCCCCCACAGTGTATTCACATCTGCACTTTCTAATGCTGTAATCAGTAAATACCTTTTATGACTAGGCACAATGAGGAGTCTATTCAGAATAAATGGCAATGCTTTGCAACATACATATGTTACACACATTAACATGCTTCATAACACGGGCAAACATACGCGAGAGAGAATGATGTGGTCCAAGGCACCATGGGTAATTGGCCTCCATCCCAAATGTGGATAGAAAAAAGAGAGAGTTTGGTCAGGGGGACTTTAAATGAGGCCAATCATGTAGAGTAAGCATGTGGGATATAAAACACAGTATTGCTTATATGGTTTCCAACAAGAAAGGGGGGAGATTGTTAGGGACTTTGAATGAGAGATGTATACCAAAAAGCAGTCTTAGCAAAGAGCATTTTATTATGCATTGTGAGATCATGTACAGCATACTGAATGTCATAAAAATGCATCCACAAAATCGCATATACGCAAAACATGCTACAAAATACATATACAAATTGACGCCATGATACTTGGCCTATGGTGGAGTAAAGGCAAGTCCTGCACAACATGAACCACTGGAGGGGCTTGATGGTATTGGAAAGTCTAGGAGTAAAACAGTATAAAGACATAAAATCATCTGTATAGACATTGTGCATCTATATAAGCCGGACGCGTTTCATTGGGGTATGCCAACTCTTCAGGTGTGAATGCAATGGTGATGTCAACTCCAAAGATGTGAACACAGGATCAAAGCTGTTAAAATTGTCTGGCATTGGAGCTGAGGTAGAGACACATGGACAAGAAAGGGATCACTGTGGATTCCCCAAGGCCAATGTGCAAATGTAGACGACAGTGAGCCAACACTTCTTGCTGGATCACAAGTGAAAGCTTGCATATAAAGGTGTTGCCATGCTTACTCTACATAGTGATTGGCCTCATTTAAAGTCCCCTTTACCAAACTCTCTCTTTTTTCCGTGCAAACATAAGGGTCGCCTCAATTTTTTACCCTTCTATTAGTCTTAATAACAGAAGGCTTATTTAACCACTTCAGGCCCGGGCCAATTCTGACACTTTGTTCCTACATGTAAAAATCATATTTTTTTTTTGCTATTTTTTGCTAGAAACGTACATAGAACCCTAAAACACTATATATGTTTTTTTATCAGAGACCCTAGCGAATACGACATGGTATTTGTGCAGCAATTTTTCAAATGCGTTTTTTGGGAAAAGAAAACAGTTTCATGCTTTAAAAAAAAAACAGTAAAGTTAGCCCATTTTTTTGCATAATGTGAAAGATGAAGTTACGCCGAGTAAATAGATAGCTAAGATGTTACTCTTAAAAAGTGCACACGCTCGTGGAATGATGCCAAACTTTGGTACCTAAAAATCCCCATAGGCAACGCTCTAACATGTTTTACTGGTTACATGTTTTGAGTTACAGAGGAGGTCTAGGGATAGAATTATTGCTCTCACTCTAACATTCGCGGCGACACCTCACATGTGTGGTTTGAACACCGTTTTTATATGTGGGCGGGTCTTAAGTATGCGTTCGCTTCTGCGTGCGAGCACACAGGGGCAGGGGCACTTAAAAAATATATATATATACATTTATTCTTAATTTTACATTTTTTTTTTACATTTTGACACTTTAAAAAATAATAATAATAATTTTGCTCACTTTTATTCCTATTAAAAGGAATGAAAACATCCCTTGTAATAGGAATATGGTATGACAGGACCTCTTTACAGGGAGATATGGGTTCAATAAGACCCCACATCTCACCTCTAGGCTCGAAAGCCTAAAAAAAAAGATCACTGCTTCACAGCCGAAGGGTTGCCGTTTTTTTTTTAAATGCAGCGGTCGGGCGTGACATCATGACATCACGCCCAGCCTCCGACGATCATAGAGACTTCGGCAACCATCGGTGAGTCAGTGACAGGATCCGCCAGCCCCGGATGTTGGACATTGAAGATTTCCGGTGGACCAGATGGTCGCCGAATTCTCTATGATCGTCGGAGGCCGGGCGTGATGTCATGACGTCACGCCCGGCCTCCGACGATCATAGAGAGTTCGGCGACCATCTGGTCCACCGGAAATTTCTATGTTCAACATCCGGGGCCGGCGGATCCTGTCACCGACTCACCGATCGCACAGGTGAGTCGGTAAAATCACCGGAAGGCGGTGGGAGGGGGGATGTCCCATTTTGCCGCCCGTAGGAACAATCAAACGGCAGAACAGCCGCTATGATCATTCCTATGGTGTAGAGAATCGCTGGCTGAAAATGCTTATATCTGAATGATGCCTGTAGTTGCAGGCATCATTCAGATATCCCCCCCACAAAGCCAAGGACGTCATGACGTCCTCTGGGCCTCAAGTGGTTAAACGCATATGTAAACCCTAGTACTTAGTACATTGCAGCTCACCAGTCTTTATATTCAGTGGCTACACATGGCTTTGTATTTTTTTCTTTAATTTTCAACTGGCAGTCTTGGGAACAAAACAAATCCTATCCCTTGATAGTCATGCTCACTCAACTGAATCTATGGAGAGAGCAATGGTTGTCACCCACTAAGCATTTATTTATCTATATTACATAGGGCTTGATGAGATTTGTGGATTACAAAGAAAGATAAGTTGTTAGTAGTTTTTGTTTAGCTCACAAGAAGTGACAAAGACATAGAACTCCTGGCAAGATCGATAGGTATTTTTTTGCACTTGCTGAAAATGTTTTCTACGTAAAAAATCAAAACCATTGAAGTTTCCACATAAATGAGATACAATACATTGAAGGCTTGTTCTAGTATTTAGTAGTTCTTTCAGCTGGCTTAGGACAACTCAGTATAAAGAACATTTTCAAGTGATTACACTAGGCCAGTCAATATATATATATATATATATATATATATATATATATATATATATATATGTGAACTAGGGCTGTGGAAATTAAAGATCAATTCCTTGATTAATCGTTCATTTTTTTAAACGTTCAAAAGTCTTAGGATCGGTACTAGTGGTGCAACGGATCGTAAATGATCCGTTATCCGAACGGGTCCTATGCACACCATGTGATCCGCAGAGCTCCTCTGCTGCCTTGGCCATAGGAAAGGCAGGGGCTTCGGCCTAGCTCCCGGAGCGGCAGCCATCTTGGTCCACACGGCGACGGCTAGGTGAGCTTAGAGTGGTGCGCTGACATCATTACCCGGCCTCAACTGCTCATGTTCGGCCATCTTTTCTGGTAAGACTAAGCAAGCACTAATCTTCCTATACAGTGGGGGAGATGTGGACCATATTACAGTGGGGGTGATTGTGAATATTACAGTGGGGGAGATGTCTGTGGATATTACAGTAGGGGGAGATGTCTGTGGATATTTCAGTGGGGACTATATATAGTGGTGATCCGAAAAATGTATGTGCGTTATAATTAATCGAAATTAGTAGATTAATCGATTGTAAAAAAAAAAATGATTAATCAAAAACGAAAATTTTAATCAGTAACAGCCCTAATGTGAACTAAATTGTACTTTTGTTGCTGACTTGAGTTCCGTATATAATGTGCTGCAAAATGAAGTGTATCCCCAATATTATCCTTTACAGCACTATATATATATTGATATGTAGTGTAAGTTGTAGGACAGGCTGGTACCTATGGATTTAGAGTATAGTTTTCAGCAAGGATTGAACTAGACAGACAAAACTGGGTAACCTGATACTTGCTCAGAAGTGTGAACTTCTATCCAGGCAGACAAATGATCTGGCTGAGAACAAGTCACAGAAATATCTTTCTTGTTCCTTTCCACATTGGCATTACAACAGTGCAGCCACCTGTCCAAAACGTGCCTGCTTTATATACTGGGATAGATTTCAAATAGGGTTTGTCTTGCATTTTATGACATAAAATTCTTGCAGGACTACAACTGTTTCACCTGTTCCAAGAGTGACAAACAAACTTTTCCAGATAGGGTGTTTCCATCACAGGTGGGTCTTAACCAACTGACTAATCTGAATTTTAATCTAGGTATCCCATACATTACAAAGTCTAACCCAAACCCACAAGTAAATAAGTCTTGCTTGTCTTTAGAATGTACGTTCATTTTACATGTTTATGACTTTCCACTGCTGAGGACTGTAAGAATTTAATGCCTGATGCCTTTAATTACCATGCATTTATTTATTTGTTTACTTTCTTTTTTTATACTATGAGTTGTAGGTTTTTATATTATTATTCTTAGTTGTTTTGTTTGTAGGTTTTCAAATTTGTATGAAATCCCCCACCAGTTACAAACCCTTGAAGGTTTATTTTTTATTTATTTTTTGCTTTGTTTTGCTAGCAAAGAATGGTTTACAGAGTGTATAAATAGCAATTGATTTACTAAAGGCAAAACTCTATTCACTTTGCAAAATAATTGTATCTTAGCTTAGTGAATATGGTGACAATTCACATTGCAAAGAACACCCAATTAGGTACAAGGAAAATAAAGAAAAACAGGATTTTTGCTTGCACATAATTGGATGAGGGAACCGAGCATAGCCTCGTTCACTAAACTAAGGGAAAAGTCTCTTCCGAAGTGCAAATTTTGTTTTCTATAGCAAACTATCCTATATCATTTTTGAAATCCTAATCTTATATACAGAAATAGAATGAGTACAGATATAAGGAATTCTGACACTTTATTAACAGTCACTAACAACATTACTTTATGTATGAAATATCAAAGCCAGACACAGCCAGATAAATAGTATTTTCAAAAGGAAGCCAGCAATGCCATCTCCCTTGCTTCTCCAATGACATGTGTCAGGTGCACTTAACAGTCAGGTTTTAGTCATAACATGTTTAGTAGACTGTCCATTATATTGCTTTTAGATAGGCCCAGGAGCTTGTACACTAAGCTATACTGTACATTCTCTTAGTGGTCCCTCAGAATCCCAAATTCCAAGGCACACTATTATGCGTATAGAGACCAATACCTATGGTTGTTGACTCTTAGTTCACTATTGCTCAGCAAGGCCAACCATTGCAGTAAAGAGCTACAGTAACAAGGAAATGTGATAACCGGTAGTAGTGGATCCAAAACCAGGACCACATGCCTTCAGAACAGAATTAATGCTTTATCTTATAAAGTTGAATGAATGTACTGTACATGATGCCTACTGGGCAATATATGTGGAAGTCTACATAGTGTATTACCACTACATGTATGCTTTTATGTAAACATAGTTTTTATACAATATAAGCCAAAGGTGCAGTCACATAGAATGCACCATTAGTTACCATACTATTACTGTATAGCCAAAGCTAGGCTCCCCAGAGCCATGCTGGAGCTCACCAAACATGTTATTACCCCATTGCCCTTTCATGCCTTTGCAAATGAGTAACTATTGTTAGGTTCAAGCACTGACACATGAGAAAGGGGTCTACAGCAGGACTCTGGCACCCACTTTGGCATTTTACAGGTATAATGTGATACCTTATGATACTTGTTATGTATTTTCCTCCTTAGTCTATGTTATGTGTAAGCACTAGAAGCACACCTGTTTATAGGCTTGCAAGTAAGCAAGTTGGATATTCTTATCCCATTATTTCATCAGATTTGGCGACCCATCAGAATTTGTAACGGAAGTGACGTGTCATCGCCACCATCTTGCTACACCCCACACTCCTCCACAGTAAGGATACACTGAGAAGGACATCTTAGTACACATATTGGAGTTTTGCATTTCACAATTATTTTTAACAGTAAAATGAGATTATAAGGTGAAATACAGTATTTAGAAATCCTTCTAAATGTTTAAGATTTGTAGAAAAAAAACTAGGATGGCCGCACTCCAAAAACAATGGTGTTCCTTTTTAATAAAACTGGTCACAAAACAAACATGTCACAGCAAAAAAATCAGATGAGAAAGTTGACGCGTTTCACACTATCAAACAGTGCTTATTCATAGCTTCTAAATGTTTACATGTTGAATTATAAAATCAGATGTGTTCTGTCAGATTAGAAAACCTGTGACATCAGCAGGTTTGCTGCTGCTTTTAAAATTGAACATCTAAACAGTCTGTCCTATTTCTAAACTCTGTATTTGACCTTATAAGCTTTGTTTACTGTTAAAAATAAGTGTGAAATGCAAGACTTCAGTGGGTGTAACAAGATGTCTGCTTGCCCCCTTCTCAGTGTATCCTTACTGTGGAGGAGTGCGGAATGTAGCAAAATGGCGGCGATGGAACCTCACTTCCGTTACAAATTCTGACAGGTCGCCTAATCTGACGAAACACCCTGTCTGCTGTTAGGCCATTGCTGTTTACAAGGGGCAAGTTGCTATAACTTTGAAGCAAGTGTCTGCAGTTGAGTAGACCATGTGGGATATTGTCTAGCTGGAATAATATATATATATATATATATATATATATATATATATATATATATATAAAACTGCTATACTAAATGGGCAGGCTAACATAACGCAAACTATATTTTTATGGAAACACCCTAAAAATTGAAGAAAAATAAAGTGCACTGCATACATGCATACTTGCACAACTTTGGGTGGCACAGTGGTGTAGTGGGTAGCACACTCACCTAGCAGTAAAAAGGCTGCTGGTTTAAATCCCAACCACGACACTACCTGCCTGGAGTTTGAATGTTCTCCCTGTGCCTGCCTGGGTTTTCTCCAGGTACTCTGGTTTCCTACCACACTCCAAAGACATGGTGATAGGTTAATTGGCTTCTGTCTAAAATTGGCCCCAGTATATGAATGTGAGTTAGGGACCTAAGATTGTAAGCTCCTTGAGGGTGGGGACCGATGTGAATGTATATGTAAAGCACTGCGTAAATTGACAGCGCTATATAAGTACCTAAATAATAATAACTTTGGGTCTTAAGAGTTTCTCAGTTGCACAGTACAGGACCTGCGATTCTCTATGACCTCTTGCCCTAATTTCTGCTGGTTACACAGCTCAGAGATCATAGACTTTTTATTCTTCTCTCTACTAATATGCTCACACGACTGCATAAGGGGCAGAGAACCTCACTGCACAGAACAATGTGGCTTCTCCCAGTTTTGCTCCAGTGTTTTTCCCATTTCATTGACAATTGCATTTAGTAAACAAGTAAAATGCAGCTGATAAAAGATCAAGAGGTATGGTAGGGTTGAAATAGACATGCCCTATTGCATGCCAAGAATAAAAGTAGTTCCTACAAATACCTTCCTTACAGGAAATGAGTACATCACTTCCTTCAAACATCAGAGCGATCTTTATCAATTCCCATTAATGATGGTGAAGTAAATGTGATCCTTCAAAAAGTAAATTAGTTTCTACGTCCCTTGGGACGAACTGTGCTGACTCCATTATACTGCGTTCTACTCCATTCCTTGTGATCACAATATATAGAGTGCCTGTATTTGTCTACATTGATTTAAGTGCATTAATTTATTCAATAAAACCTTAGTTAAGGATTTTACGCTATGTGGCGATTTCCTCCTTCTATGACCTTTCTTCTGATGTGGGGAGCCTGAGGCGGCGTACACACGACCGAGGTTCTCGCTGGAAACCAGCGAGAACCTCGCTGGAAGCTGCATTCCAGCGAGGACCTCGGCCGTGTGTACGCTCTCGGCGAGCTTCCCGTCGGGAAGCCCGTCGAACAGAAATAGAGAGCACGCTCTCTATTTGCTCAACGGCCCACCTGGATGAATGGCTGGTTGCCATTCCCGACGGGCGGGTCACCGATTTCGACGGCCGGCAGGGAACCTCGACGGGCGGAACGATGTGTTCTGCCCGTCGAGGTTCTCTGCCGTGTGTACACGGCCTAAGACTTTCTGGATGCTGGATCTGTTTTGCTGCACACACCATATGCTGGTTCCTGTGAAGTCCAAGTCTCTTTATTGTTTTCGCTTGTCTGGCTTCTTGCTGCTGGCAGAGGGCCCACATCATCTGGTAAGAATACCCGATCATCTTGTCCGGTGGTAGCTGCACATTGAATAGTGAATTCTTTCCATGGTGGTTTCCCTTTCCAAGGGGCATAAGCAAATTCTTTCCATGATGGCTTTTTTTCATAAAGGCAGAATATTTATTTCCACCATTCATGAACTGTTCTTCACTTGAAGTCACTTTCATATGTTTGGACTCACTTGTGTCTTTTCTAGATTCAATCTGATGGACATTGTGATTCATTATTGTTTTGTATAATTATTTAACTCTATAATTCACACCTGCTGTAGGTGCCAGATATTGGCCATTATTTTAGTGTTGCACTGTCATTTTATCTCTTTGCTTATTTGCACATATATTCATTTAGCGCTGCACTTTATTCCTCATTCACTTTGCACAATTTGTTTAATTGTAGTGCTAGCATCTTACCATATTTCATTGGTGGCACAGTCGTTTTTTTTTTTTTTTTATTTATATAGCTTTGCAAGTATGCTTCCATGCATAATTTTTACTTGAAATTTTAGCCACTTCCTGCCCTATATCAGATTGATGGTCGGGAAGTAGTTCTGTTATCTTGACTGGGCATCATATGACGTGCAGCAGGATAACATGCCGCTACATGCCCGCGAGAGCGTGCAGCGCGGAGTTCTCGAGTGCAGCATGTCAGTCTGACACACTACATCTCCAATAGTGGTAAGAAGCCTCTGTCAGAGGCTTCTTACCACGTGATCAGCTGTGACCAATCACAGCTGATCAACACATGAACCAGGAAGTGCCATAAGCGGCATTCCTCGATTTGCAGGGGTAGGGAGATCCAATCAGCGGCTCTCCCTGTCCGAAGGGGGGACCTGTGCTGATAATTAGCACATTGAACATCTGACTGTGCCCATCACAGTGCCCATCAGTGCCCATTTCAGTGCTAATTAGGGCTCACCACAGTGCCAGTCAGTGCCCACCCCAGTGCCAATCAGTGTCCAGCGGTAAAACCAGTCAGTAGCTCATCATCAGTGCTGCCCATCAGTGCCACCTGTCAGTGCCCATCAGTTCTGCCTACCAGTGCACATCAGTGCTGCATATGAGTGCCGCCTATTGGTGCCCATCAGTGCCCATCAATTATACATATCAGTGCACCCTCCTCAATGCCCATCATTGCCATCTTATCAGTGCCAACTCATCAGTGCCTATCAATGCCGCCACATCAGTGCCCATCTGTACCGCCTCATCAGTGCCCATCAGTGAAGGAGAAAACTAATTTTCTAACTGAAACAAAGAAAAACTTTTTTTTTTTTCAAAAATGTTGTTCTTTTTTAATACTATCAAAATAAAGTGTGGGAGAAAAATTATAAAAATGTTGTTTGGGTACAGTGTAGCATGACCGCGCAATTGTCATTTGAAGTGCGACAGAGCTGAAAGCTAAAATTTGTTCAGGGTGGCAAGGGGCGAAAGTGCCTGGTATTGAAGTGGTTAAAGTGTTTGTGTACAAATCTTTAGTTTTGCTTTAATAACAGCTGCAATTTTCATTGATAGAACTGAAAATCAAATAACTCCTGGTGTTGCTTAGTGTAGCAGTTTCATAGTCTTCACAAATACAAGTATACACAAATGCATTTAGCTGTACCGACAATAATCCCACAACTGTGTAAATATGTTTTCTGTACGGCTGCCTAGCATTACTATAATACCTGATGTAATAACTCATCCTACCTAATTACCAATGCTTTTCAGAGCTGTGCTCTCATTATGTTTTGTTTATTACATTTCAGAAGCACCCTAATCCTCTGGGATGAAAATATTTTCCATGTGTCACAATGACACGTGCTTTTCACTGAGCTCCTCAACAGCTGGATAACTTTTGGGCTAATGATCTTGCATGCAATTTGACCGTGTTAAATTTTCAAGCTTCATAATTGAAACTTTCTCTTGAATTGAATTTTCAGACAACCTGGTGTGGATTTGTGTAGTATTTTGTGTCTTTTGGAGACAAGACAGTGTTTTCAGTGTTAGGTGTAAGATTATGCTATGCAGAACTGCTTTATATTAAAAGAAAAGTTAAAAATAAATGGCTTGTTAGCAGGGGCCTATCTAGGGTATGGCAGCCATGGCAAGTGCCATGGGCGCCATATGAAGGGGGCACTGTTGAGTGGCTGGGCAGCAAGGCACCTACCAGGGTCTGAGGGTCTCTTCTTCCCTTCTCCCGAGGATAGGCAGGATCTCCCTTTCAGCACCTTTGCTAATGGACAATGGCAGCGCTGTCCCTACTGTGTTCAGCCACAGCCCTCCCCTGTTCTCCCAGGCTCTCCCATTCCATATGGTTGGATTGGCAGGAACATCAGTTTCTCCCTCTCCTCTGTGAAAACTGAGGTCTTACGTGATGAAGATTTCATCACTTCCAGTATTGGTTCTGCATTTACCTGGCCTTAGAGGGCAGAAGAGGGATCAGGGGTCTAATAAACCCCATATTTCTCCATAAAGATGATATGTCACTACCCAAGGTATCACAAGGGATGATAAATATCACTAGATTTGTTAACTGTTTTTTTGTCAAGGTTATCTGAAATATATGTTTCAAAAGTTACGACAGGGGGGAGCAGTTTCAGTGCTTGCCATAGGCGCTATTTTCACTAGATACGCCTCTGCTTGTTAGACATCAGTAAATGTCATTGTAAAATACAAATACTTAATCCTAAAGTCCAAGTCCCCTATTTTCCACTGGTAACAAATTTGCTGAAATTTCTTCTGCATGTCCACAGTTCAGGCACACCGCCATCAAAAACTCAGGGTTTTTCTCTAATTTTTTTGTGGATGTGATTGGAAGTGTATGTTTTTTTATGACCCCATGCACACAGCTACATCCTGGCAAAGAAGGTTTTTGGGAGGGTGGCTCGAGGATAAATTGAATTACCATTAGCGGTAACCCCCAAGCCACACTCCAGATTGCATTGCAGGATCCTGGTGCAGTATACTTACTTTGTCCCCTGGATCCTACGATGTCTCCCCGCTGTGCCCGCGGGCTGTTTCTTCCACCTGATGCCTTTGTGTGCCAGGCTCCGTTCCCTACGAGCGTTGCAATGCTAGGTGGCGGAGCCTGGCGGCAAATTTAAAAAGTACACAAAACATAACACATACAGTACATTGTAATCTTACAGATTACATTACTGTAAGAAATCATTTAACCTCCCTTTTGTCCAATGCCCTGCATGCAGTTTTATATTATATATACGGTTCTTTCTGCCTGGAAACTTGAGATTGTCCATAGCAACCAAAAAGCGTCCCTTCACATCAGAAGTGGTTTTAGACCAGCTAGAAAACAGCGATAGTAAATTAGAACTCTTGCAGAATTGAGTGATAGTAAATTGTGGGGACATTTACTTTATTATTATTATATTATTATTATTTTTTTATAATTATTTATAGTTATTTATTATATTATAATTTATGATTTAGTGTTTCAAACTTTATCATACTCAGGATATCTACTAGACTCTTGTTTGGACAGATTTAAGTGTGTTATTACTAGGGTTGTCCAGATACCGATACTAGTATCGGTATCGGGACCGATACCGAGTATTTGCGGGAGTACTCGCGCAAATGCTCCCGATACCTAAATAGAATACTTTTTTTGTATTTATCAACATGTTCTGTGAAAATTCTTTACGTTTTTTACTACTGCGTGACAAGCAAATAAAACATTTTTATTCATTTTTACTCATTTTTATTATTTTTTAATGTCTTGAGTTAGAGTTCTTCATAATTCTAAAGAAAATATCCTTAGTCTGTATTGTGGTTTGAAAACTGTCACATGACATTTAAAAAAAGTATTGGTATTCGGTATCGGCGAGTACATGAAAAAAAGTATCGGTACTTGTACTCGGTCCTAAAAAAGTGGTATCGGGACAACCCTAGTTATTACTAAGAATTACAGGCCTACAATATAAAACGCCAAATTTCTATACAAAACAATTGTACCTCTTTGAGTTGCAAAAATCAGACACAATCATACTGCCAGGGTGGCTACGGATATGCTAGTGGCCAATACTAATAGTAATTCAAGAAATTATAGATCAAATAAGTTATTACCATGGCAGTGCAGGGCAATGAAGGTACTTCCTGTGTTTACTACCTGTGAATGTAAAGGTTTTATGCAGGGGTCACAAGTCTGTATTTTATTATGTTATATTATTGCCATTGATTTGGTCTTTAAAGTGGTCCTCTACTTTTCTTCCCTGTCTTTGTTTAGCCATCATCCGGGGTCAGCACCTACTTCCTGCACTGAGAAGCTGGCTCAGGGGCGATGTACTGTAGTCATATACATGTGGGTGCCTGTCTAGTTCTTGCTCCTGTTTACTATTTAAAGGGGTTGTAAAGGTTTGTTTTTTATTTTCTAAATAGGTTCCTTTAAGCTAGTGCTTGGTTGGTTCACTTACCTGTTCCTTCGATTTCCCTTCTAAATGTTTTTTTTCTTTGTTTTCTTTGTCTGAATTCCTCACTTCCTGTTCCTCCTCAGTAAGGTGTTCAGTAAGCTGTTCTGGCTGACTAACCACCGTTCAGATGATGGTGGAAAGCTTACTGAGGAGAAACAGGAAGTGAGAAATTCAGACAAAGAAAAAAAAAACATTTAGAAGGGAAATTGAAGGAAAAGGTACCGGTAAGTGAACCAACAATGCACTAGCTCAGTGGTCTCCAAACCATGGCCCGGGGGGCAGATGCGGCCCTTTGCTTGCTTTTACACGGCCCTTGGCGCCATGATTCCTCCCAATGAGGCCAACAATGGGGACCAATGACACCAACGATAGGGCACAATTTTGCCCAGTAACACCAATAATAGGGCACAATTACCCCCACTGGCACCAATGATGAGGCACAATTACTTCCACTGAAACAAATGATAGGGCATCCCCCGACCACTTATGTAGGGACTTTTTCTACTCCCAATGGCCACAGTCTGGCCCCCCTAAATTTTGAAGGACAGTAAACTGGCCCTTTGTTTGGAGACCCCTGCACTAGCTTAAAGGAACCTATTTAGAAAATAAAAAAACAAACCTTTACAACCCCTTTAATGATTAGATCAGCCCCTGCTGCAGCCTTACGTTGTGTCTTGCTACAAAGTTACAATGTTGCTCAGAGAGAAAGGAGAATGAGACATTCCTGCCTGCAGCAGACGGATGACATCATTTTACCCCATAGATTAAGTAATTCTTTAGTAAATTGCACTACATATTTTGAAAGTTCAGGAATTGATTCATGTAAACATAAAACATTGTACTGTACAATATATTGTCCCTAATAATAGTATGGTTCACTCAGAATTATTTTACAAAAGTATGGTATAGCCTGGGGAGGGGGCTGTGGATAAATTAAAACCATGGTCGGAAATTATGTACCACCCACTGTAAATGCTATTTATTGTGCAGTGGGATTTTCACAACAGCCTCTATTACAATATTTATACATAAGTGTATTACTTTATATGCATTTTGAATTTGTTTTTCTCTTCTCATTTGAAAACAAGAGAAAATAAAATACCATGCTTGCTTGTAAATGCGATTAAAACGTCTATATCTTACAGAAACAGCATAACTATAAATGTGTCAGCTCTAATTTACAGTGGTTGCTTTTTTTTGCTATAAAAACACTCTTAAATTTGGCTTGTTTTGGGAGATTACCTTCTCTGGCAGAGGCTGCAACAATATTGCTTTGTATTCTCCGGACAGCAACATTGGTATATTTCAGAACACGGATTACTCACAATTTCAATAACAGCAATTTCACATTGAGTTACTCATCTATCGTGGTGCTTGAAACTGCATATGACAGAATTCCAGCAATGCGAGCATTCGGTTATCTTGGCATTGAAGGTATAAAAATGTTATTTTCCACTGGGTAAGGTAAATAAATGCTTTATGAAAAGTGATTTTTTTTCTCTCTTTTTAAATTACATATTAATGCATTTAGACCGCGTACACACGATCAAACATGTCCGCTGAAACTGGTCCGCAGACCAGTTTCAGCGGACATGTTCGATCGTGTGTACGGCCTATCGGACCGTTTTCCAGCTGACCAAAGTTTTAAAACATGCTTTAAAACCTGTCCGTTGGACAGGTTCGATGGTTAGTACACAAAATCATCGGACCAAAAACCCACGAATGATAAGAATCAAGTCGACGCATGCTTGGAAGCATTTAACTTTGTGTTTTCATCACGTCGTTGTGTTCTACGTCACCGCATTCTGGTCTGATTGGATTTTGGTCCAATGGTGTGTACGCACATCAGACCATCAGACAAGTTCAGAGTTGTCTGATGAAAACGGCCCGTCGGATAAGTCTCATCAGACATGTCTGATCGTGTGTACAGGGCCTTAGATGCCTCAAACACATCTTCTGTTGTTTTTTTTGTAGATAACAAAATAATTAAAAAAATGTATGGCCATAGCACCGTTTTCCTCGACAGAATCCATCAAGAAACTTGATGGGAGAGATTTTTTTGCAGAGGAAAACGGTCGTGTGTATGTTTTTCATCGAGAAAACTGTCGTGGAACTCGATGAGAAAAAAAGAGAACAAGTTCCCTTTTTCCTCGTCGGGAGTCTCAATTTCCTCGTCGTGTTCCTCGTCGGGCTGGTTTTCGACGGGAAACACGTTCGTGTGTATGCTTAGAAACCCGCACATGCTCAGAAGGGTGGCGCTAGGGGAATAAAACTTTCCCTTTATAGTGCTGTCGTACGTGTTGTACGTAACCGCGTCTGAGAATGACGAGATTTTGTCTTGACTGTGTGCAAAGAAAGCTTGTCAAGATTCTCGACAAGCCTAACAAGGAATTAGTCGGGGAAAACGATGTTTCATTTACGACGAGTTTCTCGGTCGTGTATACGAGGCCCAAAACCTCAAAAATAAATATTATCCTAAAATCTTTAACACCTGTTTAAAGAAGAAAACAATGAACATTTCTTTGCAATACCTACCATCTCACCAGCACTGGTTCTTGCAGAAATTCCACTCTGAGCAGTAACAGCCATTTTACTTATGGAATGAATGATGCCCATCATTATCCAACCACCTCCAGTGAGCCCATGCTGTCAAGGACACATTACTTGGACTCAGTGTCATCATGCAGCCTAGGCTCGGTGGAGGTTATTTATGAAAATTGGAGAGCGCAAAATTTGGTGTGGCTCTACACAGAAACCAATCAGCTTCCATGTTTTATTGCCAAAGCTTAATTGAACAAGCTGAAGTTAGAAGCTGATTGGCTACCATGCACAGCTGCACCAGATTCTAAGTGCACCAGCTTTAGTAAATCTCCCCCACAGTGTAATAAGGCATGCAGAAGACATTAACACATCACCATGAGATCACTATTCTAGCCACCTTGAATTCTCTTGAAAATAAGACATTTTTGCTTTAAGATTTTTTTTAGTATTACTATACCAAAGTCTGGATCCCAGAGCCCAGACCTCCGCAGAGAGACATTACAGGCAAACCTTGTTTATTCTTACATGAGGCCCAGGTACCAACCATCTTAGGCCTTTGATATCAGCCCGAGGAATGGATTCGGTTATAGCTCCTAGGTCTCCGCAACCATATCATCAAAAGAGCATTTTTCTTCTTAGCACATGTTGAATGTGACCAACCACCTTAACATTGAGGTACTCTCCATTTGGGAGGGGGTTATATAGGGGAGGAACTCAATTTTAATTGGGTTTTGCCAGTGTCCAATCACCTGTGGTGACTACATAACCCATTAAGTAATTAAGGCTCTGTGTCCTGTGATGTATGATCAAGAAATAAGACATTTTTGCTTTAGGATTTTTTAAGATTTATTTATTTTTTTATCTGGGGGATGGGTTTTTGGGGACAAAGCTAGAGTTACATTTTGAATGAAATTTGTGAGAAATGAAAAAAAAAAATGGAAACTACTATTTAGGACTTATTTTCAAAGGTACAGGCTACAGACTGTTATCTGACTTTGGCTTTACACAAGTCACAAGTAAAATTGATCCAAACCATTCAAGTTTCCTTTTAAAAAGGTCAGCCCACCTAAAATTGATATCTCAGTTTTTGTCAGATGCTGACAAGTTTAATCATCTGACAATTGTTTTATATTTCTCAGAGATTCCTTTATTTATTCATCCACGATGTGGTGGTGCCTCTGTTGTCAGGGGTTCAACTCCAGTTGAATATATTCCTTATGAAGAATGTAGCAGGTACAACTGAGCACCCACAGTTTCCAGCTCTACAGTAACAAAGGTGGGAACTATGACAGGGAAACTTGAAGTTGGGGCCCGGTATAAAGCTAGCAACTGACTCAAAGGCATCAAGTTTCACCTGTAGCTAAAAATTCACTTTAAGTTGACTAGACCTTTAAAATATTACATGGCATATTACCGAAACAAGTCTGCAGATACAAAACTGAAAATTAGCCAATACAAAAACCTCACTCCAAAAAAGAAAAGGCTAAACATTTGCTTAGCCTCTGGTCTCTGCAGTAATACATTCCATATTATAGCCAGGGTGACACACAGATAATTGTTGTGCCTTTCCTACATATGGCTAGCACAGTGCTTATGAGCTCTGACTAGCTCCAGTGGCAATCTTGGAGAAGTATGGACAGGTAAGTAACAACATTTGGGGGGCTATGGGCATAATTTAAAGGATAGTTACGTTTAAAAAAACTAAAAAACATCTAAAACCTTTTTCTATTCTAGAAACATACATAAACATAAATTGAGGCACTGGATGGCAGAATTGTATATGGTGAGGGGCTTCAAAGTTTATGACTGACATGTAGAAATTTATTTTTTTGTTAAAGTAGTTAGTAAGTCATGTTCTGATCCTGGAGCCTTTTTATAGCTTTGGCTGGGATAAAGCTTCCTTACCTAGGTCAAAAATCTAACTTGGTATCTACTGTAAATTCCAGATGTCATTAATAGCCCTAACTGTGTACAGGTCTACATATATTTTAGATGATTGATGCCCAGGGCACTCTCTCTTAAGACTAGTTTTTTTTTCATTCAACTCACTTAGTTGAACAAAATTTACATCACAAAATCCGTCACAAATTCTTTGGCAAGTATACATGGGCCGAATGTCGGTTGGTTTCTATTTAACTGGCCGATGCCGGCCTACATTCGGCCATATGTACAGGGATTTACAGTATATACTCGAGTATAACCCAATTATAAGCCGAGGCACCTAATTTTACCACAAAAAAATGGGAAAACGTATTGACCTAAGTTTAGGCCTAGGGTGTCCATCTGCATGCCTCACTTTGACTCACTGTGTCCATGCCTCACTGTGCCCACGCGTCACTGTGCCCATGACTAGACTGACGTTTAACATTGAAGTCTATGGAAGAGGTGGCCGGCTTTGAAAAATCGGTGCTCCCCAGCCTTAGGTCCGCCAGACAAACAACAAACTTTGCACACCTATAGAGGAGAAATGGGACTACATGTGTGCCAGGGGACCTACGGATGGCCGGTACCGGGTCCCCAAAGTCCGGGAGATCAGGCGCAAAGAGGCCAGTACCGGGTCCCCAAAGTCCGGGAGATCGGGCGCAAAAAGGTGACTCGAGTATAAGCACAAAAAAATGTTACCGGAAAACTCGGCTTGTTTTGTTTGCTTTATGCTAAGGACTTGCTTTTCAATGCCTTCCTCTTTTCAAAATGTGTTTGTTTGTTGCCATTCTCAATACACATGCAGGACAATCCTGTTTAGTCTGTCCCTCATGGTTTTATTGCTGTCATTACAAGTTGAGCTTGTTCCCCTAAAATATTTATGTAAAAAAATGGTCAGTCTAAAAGTTGATTGATTTATGGATTATTCTTCCGAGAAGAAAATCTTGCTTAGTGCTTTGGAAATAAATTTAGAAAATATGTATTGACACATGACTTCTCTGCTGTGAAGCATGAAGGAGTGCAAAAATATATTGATGTGTGGGATCCATGCACTCCAGTGGGTGCCATATTATTTGCAGTGAGGGGATAAATCGGCATAAATCTGTGCTATAAGGAGTGGTATTGACTGTGACCTGTTTAGTGCTCAGGGGAATAGAACATCTGAGCTGTGACATGTTTTATCTAAAAGCAATTCTCAGAACAATTAACTGCTTGACCTGGGAGAGCCATGTCATTTAATGAATTTAAGTAGGATTTACAGATTCTTGCTATTTCCCCCAAATTTCTCAAATAATATATTTTTTAAAATCCTTATGTGAACCCAGATTTCAATGACCTGAAAAGGTGACAGCTGAGAACAGGATATGTCATATCATTCCTAACATCAAATATTATTTTATTTTTAAAAAGAGAATGTCAAACAGCTAAATTCACAGTTAAATTGTTTCACTTGCCAAAATATTTATGACCATTTTTGTGATCCACACACCCTTACCCTACCGTATAGCCAGAAGGGGTTACAAAATTCTCTGTTACAATTTAATGCTAATTGAAAATATTTAACTCTATATTAGGTTGAAAAGAGTTGTACTAACAACTTCCATTTTCATATTGACGTCCAATAGCAACAAGAGTTTGACTGAACTGCCCAGTATATTTCATAATCTAACAGACCTGGTCAGACATGCCCCCTATTTTCTTCAGTACTATGTCTGTTTGGGGGCACTTGTAATAAGGGGTGTGGTCTTACTCATTTGGGCAAGTATGAAAGAGTAGAGTGTGAAAGTAAGAAAATGATTTCCACTAAGGAACAAAGGTTTGACAAGGCATTTTAACCACTTCAATACCAGGCACTTACCCCCTTTCCTGCCCAAGCCAATTTTCAGTTTAAATGACAATTGCACGGTCATGCTACACTGTACCCAAACAGAATTGTTATCATTTTGTTCCCACAAATAGAGCTTTATTTTAGTGGTATTTATATTTTGCTAAACAAATAAAAAAAAGGATGAAAATTTGGAAAATAAAAGTTTTTCTATATGTACGTTTTCTCCTTTACTGATGGGCACTGATAAGGCGGCATCAATGGGCACTGCTATGTGGCACCGGATGAGGTGGCACCAATGAGGTGGCACTGACAAGCACTGATGATGGGCACTGGTAGGCAGCCCTAATGGGTGGCACTGATATGCAACACTGATAGGCCTTGATAGGTGGCACTGACAGGCACTCATGGGTGGCACTGGTGGGCACTGATAGGTGACAATGATGGGCACTAAAAGGCTGCACTGATGGGTACTTATGAGTGGCACTGATAGGCGGCACTGCTGGGCACTGATGGCCACTGATAGGCAGCCCTGCTGTTCACTAATGGGCATTGATACATGGTACTGATGGGCACTGATATGCGTAATTGATAGATGTCACTGATAGGCATCCCCTGTGGCACTGGCACTGGCAGGCATTGTGGATGGGCACTGATTGGTAGCTGCCTGGACATTTATTGGTAGCTGCCTGGGCACATATTGGAATTTCCCTGGTGGTCTAGGTGGCATACCTGGTGGTCCAGTGGGGTGGCCATCCCTGGTGGTCCATTCCGGCATCCTGTTGGTCCTGGGTGGGCATCAGAGGGGGGCTGCACTGATAAAGAATCAGCATAGACCCCCCTCCCTGTCAGGAGAGCAGCCGATCAGCTCTACTCTACTCGCGTCTAACAGATCAACGTCTCTTCCGGTTTACATTGTGATCAGCCGTGTTTGGACATGGCTGATCACATGGTAAAGAGCCTCCATCGGAGGCTCTTTACCGAGATCGGTGTAGTGGTGTGTCAGACTGGGGTGTGCGGTGGCTGTTATCTTGCTGGACGTCATATGACACAACCACTGCCCGGCCGTCATTCTGCTATAGGCCGGGTTGGAAGTGGTTAAGTGAAAATGGGTCACAAATCATGACACACAGTAATATTAAATTATAAAAGGGGTTAAAACAGTATTAGACTTTAAATGAGCTTAAAGGAATACAGTGGTGCCCCTACCTGCCCCAAGTCTGCTGACTGGACAAGGAACCAGGAGCAGTACATGGAAGAAATTCAAGTACGTACATAAACTCTAATAAGAAATACATTTCATGATTTTTTAAGCAATGCATAATTGTAACTGTTTTTTGATTCTTAATTATGGCTATAGAGCTCAGCTTTATGCCCCAGTATAATACATTCACAAATATGAAGGTTCAAAAACTGTCCTGCAACAAGTTTCATTGCGAGACCTACTGCTGTTTATACCAGGAGAAATGGATCAGGACACTGAAGAAGCAGTTGTTACTTTCTTCTTTTGAAACATATGCATAAAGGATACTACATGCCTTTTAAATGAAACAAAAGCCCAGACAAAAGCAGAACCTGACAGCGTCAATGTGTATCAAGAAAAAAAATGAATTCCCCCTTTCCTCAGCCCTTTATAAGCAGCAGAGTGATCTTTATTCAGTTGTTGAATGCATTGTTCAGTGGACTGACAGTTGAGAACTGCAACTTCAAGAGATGTTACAAATGCTTTAACCACTTAAGACCCGGACCTTTAGGCAGCTAAAGGACCCGGCCAGGTTTTGCGATTCGGCACTGCGTCGCTTTAACAGACATTTGCACGGTCGTGCGACGTGGCTCCCAAACAAAAGTGGCGTCCTTTTTTCCCCACAATTAGAGCTTTCTTTTGGTGGTATTTGATCACCTCTGCGGTTTTTATTTTTTGCGCTATAAACAAAAATAGAGCGACAATTTTGAAAAAGATGCAATATTTTTTTCTTTTTGCTATAATAAATATCCCCCAAAAATATATTAAAAAAAATATTTTTTTTCCTCAGTTTAGGCCGATACATATTCTTCTACCTATTTTTGGTAAAAAAAATCGCAATAAGCGTTTATCGGTTGGTTATTTATAGTGTTTACAAAATAGGGGATAGTTTTATTGCATTTTTATTAATTATTTTTTTTACTCCAATTTTTTTCATGACTGCGACATTATGGCGGACACTTCTGACAATTTTGACACATTTTTGGGACCATTGTTATTTTCACAGCAAAAAAAATATTTTAACATGCATTATTTATTGTGAAAATGAGAATTGCAGTTTGGGAGTTAACCACAAGGGGGCGCTAAAGGGCATATGTGTGACCTAATGTGTGTTTACAACTGTAGGGGGTGTGGCTGTAGGTGTGACGTCATCGATTGTGTATCCCTATAAAAAGGATCACGCGATCGATGTCGCCGCCACAGTGAAGAACGTGGAAGCCATGTTTACACACGGCTCTCCCCGTTCTTCAGCTTCGGGGACCGATCACAGTCCCGGTCACGGAGCTTCGGACCGGGTCGCGGGAAAAAAAATAACAAACATGTCATACTTACCTCTACTGTGCAGCTCCTTTTGCACAGAGTGGCCCTGATCATACTCTGTGGCCCCTCTGTGGCTCTCACGGCTCCAGCCTGCATTAGATAACCCCCTAAGAGAAGATCTTACCCAAGGGGGTTACCTGAGTCATTCATTCTGCGTCCATAGACACCGAGTGTATCACTCTGCCCCGCCCCCAGCGCCCACGTCATTGGAGTCAATGGCTGCGGTGCTATTAATCTATTCAATCAAAGCCGGGACTCTGTGGAGAGAAGGATGGTGGAGATGCGCCGAGGATATGAAGGGGCTCAGGTAAGCAAAACAGGTGGCTGGGGGGCCGGTGACTGCCAGGTGTTCTTTCACCCTAATGCATAGGCTTCATTACGGTGAAAAAAACATGAGCCTTTACAACCCCTTTAAGAACTACCAAGTTGGTATGGCAGTTTTCAGATCAAGAAATTTCAGTATGCAGATTTCTGCCACAAACAGCTTTTATTGTATATATAACACACTTCTAGCACTTAAAAAAAAATGTTTCACATTAAATAAGCAATTATTAATTACTTACTAACATTCATGCTGAATATAAACCCTAAACCTACCCCAATCCATAAACAAATCCATAAGCACCCTTAACTGGAGCATAATCCCCTTATGCACAACCTATAACCTAATTAAAGGTGTTGTAAAGGTAAAAAAAAAAACCTAAATAGCTTCCTTTACCTTTACCTCATCCTTCCATTCTGCTTTTAAATGTCCTTATTTCTTCTGAGAAATCCTTACTTCCTGTTCTTCTGTCTGTAACTCCACACAGTAATGGGAGGCTTTCTCCCTGGTGTGGAAAAAGCCTCTTGAGGAGCAGGAGGGTCAGGTAGCCCACTAACATACAGCTCCTTTCTCTATCTGCAAAGTAGATAGCATCCTGACCCTCCTGCTCGCCCCCTGCCCCCTCAAGGGGCTTTCTCCACACCAGGGAGAAAGTGTCACATTACTGTGTGTATTTACAGAAGAACAGGAAGTGAGGATTTCTCAGAAGAAATAAGGAAATTTAAAGGCAAAATAGAAGGATGAGGTAAGTGAAGGAGAACTGTACTAAGGTAAAGGAAGCTATTTAGGGATTTTTTTTTTTTACCTTTACAACCCCTTTAAAGTCTCAAAACCTAGTATTAAATATCAATATATAGAACATACTTTTAAACATTATATATATAGAAAATTATTTTGGTAGTATTTGGTAGTATTTGATCACATCTGCGTTTTATATTTTTTTGCGCTAAATTTTGAAAAAAAAAACAATATTTTTTTTTTGCTATAATAAATATCCCCAAATAAAATGTAAAAAAAAAACACATATTTCTTCATCAATTTAGGCCGATATGTGTTTTTCTACATATTTTTGGTAAAAAAAAATTGCAATAAGTATATACTAATTGGTTTGTGCAATAGCTATAGTGTCTAAATAGGGGATAGATTTATGGCATTTTTTTCACTAGCAATGTCAGCAATCTGCAATTTTTATCGGGTCGGCGACATTACGGCAGCCAGATCGAAAAAAAATTGGGACCATTGACATTTATGCAGTGGTCAGAGCTAAAAAAAAGCCACAGATTACTGTATAAATATCACTGGCAGGGAAGGGGTTAACACTAGGGGCCAATCGAGAGGTTAACTCTTTGTGTGTTTCTAACTGTGGGGGGGGATGTGACTACCTGAGGGAGGAAACAGATCATGTGTTACTACTTAGTAGGAACACACAATCTGTGTCTACTCCCCTGACAGAACCGGGATTTGTGTGTTTACCCATAGATCTCAGTTCTCGTTCTGTCAGGAGCGATCGTGGGTGCCTGGTGGACATTGCGCCCGCTGGGCA
Source organism: Rana kukunoris (assembly GCA_029574335.1). NCBI lineage: Eukaryota > Metazoa > Chordata > Amphibia > Anura > Ranidae > Rana > Rana kukunoris. Next base: position 555,893,607 of record CM056050.1, on the reverse strand, counting down.
TTCGCGTTGGTTTCAGGGACATGCTGCAGGTGTGTGCCTGCTATAGCATCTTAAAGAGCCAATGTATAGCTACGGCGATTTGTGCAGCCGTGCCAACATGTATAACTGTGGCGGCTGATGGGCAAGTGGTTAGAGTGTGTTTTAGACGTACCTTGAAAATGTCACATTTTACCTTGAATTCTACCTAAAAATTCTGTTGCAGTTCCCGTGCCTTCAGTCTCATAGCGTATATCTATAGTGTGAGCTCTAACACATGGAATGGTTCTTTACCATTTTTAGATGTTCCCTATAGGATAACAAATCCTCACTTTCACTTGATTTCAAGTCCACTTGATATTTTCTTTATTAAACAAATATTTTATCAAATTAATGAAAACTAAATTAAAATATCAAATGTATAAGTGTGTAGGCATTCGTCTAAACCTGTTATATTTTCTCTTAAAATATAGAATACTAGATAGACATTTTTGATTTGGGTCAGTGGGTATAGAAGCAAGGATAAGGAACATGTAGCCCTGGAACATGCACTTTTAACCCCCTCAGCAGTATTCCAGAGTCTGACTCGGGGTGGAATTTCAGAACCAAAAGCGGTAACCCCGAGCCGACTCAGGATCGCCTCGCAGTGTCCACAGGCTGGGAATTACTTACCTTGTCCCTGAATCCTGCGATGCCTCCCCGCTGTGTGACCGAGCTGTCTCCTCGCTCGATTCAAAGTGCCCGAGTGCCGCCAAGCTCCGTTCCCTGCGACGTTATGACACACAGGGGTGGAGATAGGTGCCAAATTCAAAAAAGTAAATCTTAATGATTAGTAAGTGCCCTTATAGATTACAGCACTGTATGAAATAAATACACACCCCCCTTGTCCCTGGTGGTCTGCCCACTGCCCTGCATGCACTTTTATATAATAAAAACTGTTCTTTCTGCCTGGAAACTTGAGATTGTCCATAGCAACCAAAGAGTGTCCCTTTACATCAAAATTGGGTTTAGACCAGCTAGAAAACAGCGATAATAAATTAGAATCACTTTCAGAATTGAGCGATAGCGATTTGTGGGGAAATTCATCATCAAACACTAAAAGTAATGACAGCGACAATTCTGCAACTAAGCAAATTTTGATTTGATTACATTAGTGAATAATTTTTATTATAATTACATTATTATTTGTTATAATTATTTATAGTTATTTATTATATTATAATTTATGATTTTGTTTTTCAAACTTTATCATACCCAATATGTCAACTAGACTCAGAATTACTGGCCTACAATATAAAACGCCAAATTTCCATGCCAAATAATTGTACCGCTCTCAGCACCTAAAATCTGAAATAATCATACCACCAGGGAGCTTAAAAAACTCCATATAAAAAGTCCATATCGACAACTTCCATCCTTTTTTCTGACAGGTTCCTTTTAAATAACCGAATTTCATGTTTGATTGGACTGTACCTTTAATCATACAATGTAGAAAAGAAATATCTTTAAAGCTTCATAATTTCTTACTTAAGGCAAACATTAACGATGAAGTCATAATTGGTAAAGTGTGGGGGAATCATTTTATTAAGAGGGATCTGAAAAGAACATTAAAGCCAGGGAGATAGGGGGTAGCTGGCAGCTGATATGTTTTGGATACACTGCAGACTCTAGATGGAATGCAGAAAAGTCAATTAGGATCTTGCAGTCAACAGGGTTCAAGGAAGAGATGGGAATTAAAGCTATTTATTTGACTTAGCCAGACAAACACTTCAAAAGAACCGCAGGAATCACCATCTTCAGTGATATATATATATATTTTTAATCATGACCATGGCCTAACTGCACCAGCAGACAAGGACAGATTATGAAATTAAACACAGATTACAGGGCAGAGCAGATTAATGAAACACAAGTAATTATGTGTTGTTGGTTAAGCTTTACAGATAGATATGGGCAAAAAAAAAAAAAAATCTATGGTCATTGCTGATCTCAGGTATAATGAAATGTTCAGCTGCACATATAAGAATAACATTTAGATTTGGATGGAACCTGTGTCAACATGCTGATCTTAGTCCACTCTGAGAATGGTCTACAGATTTTGTGCCAAGACTTAAAGATCTTCTCTAGAGATCCTTGATTCTTATCGAATGCACATTAAACCACTGCACAGTGTTGTGCTGTATATGTTTGTTGCCATTTTTTTTTTTTTACAATATTTTTATTGAGAAAAAGATTTGCATACAAAAAAAAACCCAGTAAACAGACACCAGGGCCAGTAGTGATTAACCACTTCCTGACGGCCGTACGGCCACAGTGTGGATCTTAATTGCCGAGAGGCTGTCTGTATACGGCCTCCGGCCTCCAGCCACTGGGGGGCGCGTGCGTGCCCGCCGCATCACTGAGATGCCAATGCGCGTGCCTGACGTCCACGATGTCCGCCATGCACCCGCGATCGGCGGTTACAGAGACATGGACGTGGATCTGTGTGTGTAAACACGTCCTGTCAGGGAGAGAGGAGACCGATCTGTGTCCCTTGTACATAGGGACACAGATCGGTCACATCCCCCAGTCAGTCCCCTTCCCCCACAGTTAAAACACTATGCAGGGTACACATTTAACCCCTTCCTCACCTCCTAGTGTTAACCCCTTCAATGCCAGTCACATTTATACAGTAATTAGTGCATATTTATAGCACTGATCGCAGTATAAATGTGAATGGTGGCAAAAATGTGTCAAAAGTGTCCGATGTGTCTGCTATAATGTCGCAGTCCCAATAAAAATCGCAGATCGCCGCCATTACTAGTAAAAAAAAAATAAAAAAATTCTGTCCCTTATTTTGTAGGCGCTATAATTTTGCGCAAACCAGTCGCTTATTGCGATTTTTATTTTTATTTTTTAAATCAGGCTATTTATTATAGCAACAAGTAAAAAATTTTGAATTTGTTTTCAAAATTGTCGCTCTTTTTTTTTTTAAAAAACCGCAGAGGTGATCAAATGCCACCAAAAGAAAGCTCTACTTGTGGGGAAAAAAGGACCTCAATTTTCTTTGGGAGCCACGTCGCACGTGCCGGAAGCTGAAATTTCACCTGGGCAGGAGGGTGGTATATGTGCCCAGTAAGCAAGTAATACCAAAGTTAGGTCATCAATATAATACAATATTCCACTAGGAAGATTAGTGGGGGTAAAACCCCCAGCACTCAAGTACCTACGAGGCTATGTGAAATTTGAAAAGATTAGAAGAAAATAAATACAGTAACCGAAACAGCGCCCAACGTCAACCAGTGTACATGTGATGTGAGCCAACAGGCCAGGCCAAAAACCATGGAGGCTATCAGGAAAGACCAGCTATGCTATATTCAACAGCAAAACGTGATCAGAAATAATGAAAGTGGCAATAAACAGTGTAGAATGTCCCTAAAAAAAAACAACCAACAAGAGGCGAAAGAAAAAATTGTCCCAACAGGTGGGTGGAGAACAGTAATGGTGTATAAGAAAAAAAAGAGAGAAGAAAGACAGGATAGAGGCAAGTAGGGATGAGCCGAACACCCCCGGGTTCGGTTCACACCAGAACGTTCGAACGGACCGCGGGTTCGCACGAATATTTCGAACCCCATTGAAGTCTATGGGACCCGAACGTTCGAATTCAAAAACGGTCATTTTAAAGACCAAAATCCAATTAAATGTTGGAAAACGTCATTCAGAAGCCGGGTCTTGCCCCAGGGAACATGTATCAATGGAAAAAATGTTTTTTAAAACGGCCGTTTTTTGCGGAGCAGCCATTTTAATGATGCTTAAAGTAAAAATAAAATAAAAAAATCCTTTAAATATCACACCTGCTGGGTGTCTATAGTAGTGGCACGTGTTTAGAGATGTCCCTGCACAACATGAAAGGACAAAAAAAAAAGTAATTAATGCTACTTGCGCAAGTTCTGTGTGGCAACATTATGTGGAATATTTTAGCGGTGGGGGGGCCATTATTGTTGTGAGAAAGAACATTTTTAGAAAAAAGGGCACCCCTCAAACATACTGTAATTGGAGCGCAACAAGGAGCCACGTGCAAAGTATTGCATCAAAAATTGTTATTAGGCACCCCTGTTAAACAGGGGCAGAAAAATTGGGCCTTGGGCACAACACAACACTGCAACCCATCACAATAACTCCAATTGGAGCGCAACAAGGAGCCACGTGCAAATTATTGCATCAAAAATTGTTATTAGGCGCCCCTGTTAAACAGGGGCATAAAAATTGGGCCTTGGGCACAACACAACATTGCAACCCCTCACAATAACTCCAATTGAAACGCGCAACAAGGAGCCACGTGCAAATTATTGCATCAAAAATTGTTATTAGGCGCCCCTGTTGAACAGGGGCAGAAAAATTGGGCCTTGGGCACAACACAACACTGCAACCCCTCACAATAACTCCAATTGGAGCGCAACAAGGAGCCACGTGCAAATTATTGCATCAAAAATTGTTATTAGGCGCCCCTGTTAAACGGGGGCAGAAAAATTGGGCCTTGGGGACACAACATTTCTTACTAGCTATCAGCAAGAAAAGTGAGGAGGAGAAGGATATTCCATCAGCAGCATAAGAGGACAGTCACTCAGCATCAGCAGTCTAAAAGGGATCCGAAATTTCAACAAAAAGATATTATTCATTAATATCAGCATCAGGTGCTTGGTAGCTGGTGTTGATCCAAGCCTGATTCATTTTGATGAAGGTTAGTCGATCAACAGAGCCGGTAGAGAGGCACACCCTGTGATCAGTGACAAAGCCTCCAGCAGCACTGAATGTCCGTTCTGAAAGAACACTGGATGCAGGGCAAGCCAGTAGCTCAATTGCGTACTGGGCAAGCTCTGGCCAGTGATCCATCCTCAAGACCCAGTAAGCCAGAGGATTTTCGGTGGGGATGGTGTCCAAGTCGGATATGGCCCCTAGGTATTCCCGGACCATGTAAAGTAGACGCTGGCGATGGTTGCTGGACACCAGCACACGTACGCTGATCCCAAATGCGCTCAGGTGGTATGTCACAGCACACGTACGGTGACCCCAAATGCGCTCAGGTGGTATGTCACAGCACACGTACGGTGACCCCAAATGCGCTCAGGTGGTATGTCACAGCACACGTACGGTGACCCCCAAATGCGCTCAGGTGGTATGTCACAGCACACGTACGGTGACCCCAAATGCGCTCAGGTGGTATTAAACAGCACACGCACAGTCAGAGCGACTGCCTTTCTGTGCAATTCAATAGCCCACTTGCATTAACAGCAACTGCCTTTCTGTGCAAATAAATAGCACACGTGCAGTAACGGTTAATGCGTCTATGTGCAATTAACTAACACGTGTACACTAACACGTTAGAGCATCAAGCACAATCTCCTGCCTGACAGATACTAATAGCAGAACTAGCTAGGCTATACAGTTTATAAATATATTGACAACTCCTAGGGATGTGAATATATTCTCTACAAACTGTACATTTAACTATACTAACTAGTAGCCTCCCTGATCTATCTATCTATCTATCTATCTATCTATCTATCTATCTAAAAAGACACTGGCCCAGATTCAGGTACATCTGCGCATTATTGGACTGGCGTAGCGCACCGCCTTTACGTTAGACTTGCGCAATTTTGCCGCGTAATCACCCTATTCTCGTAGCTTTTGCGCAGAAAATAGTGCATGCGTAACGTTTTTTCAGAGGCGTAAGGCGGAGTAATACAAATTGGGAAGGACGTGGGCGTGTTACATTGAAATGAGCCGTGACCCCATGCAAATGAAGGGCCGGCCGGCTCGCGCATGCGCGCTTGAAGGAGACCATGGTCAGCTCCGCTGTGTGCATGCTCACAACTCGGGAGCGGCGCAATCAGTGAAATTGGAAATGGACTAGGGCAACTTAGTGAACTACGCAAACAGCATAAATAGACAGACACAAACGCACTTGCATTGCAAAAGTACATCCCTTTGTCCCTTCCCATTTAACCAAGTGCTTTTGTCCTGTTGTTCGTTGCGTTGTGTTTTGTAGTTGTCAGATTAGTGTTCTGTGTGATCAAGTGTTTGTTAGTAGATCTTTGAAAGTGTTTTTTGATAAGTGTTTGAGTGACTGTTTGTTTGATATATTTCTGTTTGTTTGTTTTCTTGCTGTTTTTTTGCTGTTTGTTTTTGTGACTGTTTCTTGCTGAGTGCTTGTGTGATTTTTTGGGTGTTAGTTTTCTCTTTGTGTGTGTTCTTGCTTGATTGGTTGTGCTTGTTTTTGTGAATGATTTTTGTTGACTGGGAGTGAGTTTTTTTGGAAGTATGACAGAGAGAAAGCGATTATGGGCGTTTCCTCCATGGCCCGGACAGTGCCAACACCAACCCAGCCAGGAGGAGGGAGATTTTGGATATGATCACTGAGCAGGTCAATTCAGCGGGGGAGGGGGAGACACGGACCAGGTCTGGGATTGACAAAAAAATCAATGACCTCCGGCGTCTGGTCAAACAGAAGCTGGCCAGAATGCATGCCCATGCCAGGGGCACAGGAGGGGGCCCACCATGCCGTATTAGGCTGACAGCGGAGGAGCGTGCGGTGGCCCTGACCTTTCATCGGCATGAAGTTGAGGGCCTGCCCGGCTTTGACTCAAGTCCGGAGCCCGTGGTGCCAGGTAAGTATTTTTTTTAATATCAGGTGTGTAGCATGTGTGGGGGAGGGGGTGAAAGGGAATATGTGGCAAGTGTGTGGATCCTCCAACCTGCGAATGTTTTGTGTCATCCACAGATGTGCAGGAGGGTGCAGGGCCATCTGGCCTGACCGCACCATCCCCAGGACAGCAGCCTAATGAGGCCCCCTCAACAAGGCCGGAGTCCGCGGAGGAGGTTCAAGAGGAGGAGGAGAATCATGAGGAGGAGGAGAATCATGAGGAGGAGGAGTCCATGTCAGGCACTGGACGTTTGGTTTTTGAGGACTCTTCCCCTCTGGCTGGCAGCAGGCAGCCATCCCTAAGGGGGAGCCCCCCCCCTCCTCCCCCAACATGGCTCCCCTCCCAAGGGCCTCCCCTTCTCCCCGGCCACAAGCATCAGCTGGAGGCAGGATTTCATCCCAGAACACCAGGGGGTTGGCCGATCTCCTGCCCGCCACTCTGAGAAGGGACCAGTTCCTCCAGACCCGCCATCTGGGACAGGTCAGCCAGACATTGGTGCGGATGGAGGAGAGCCTGTCCTCCATCAAGGATACGCTAGGGAACCTGGACTCCCACTCCCGGGCTTTCACAACCTGCCTAAACGACCTGCAGACTACATCAGCAGGCGTTGGGCAGGATGTGAGGGCCCTTACCCAGGCTATCCAGGCCAACACGGCAACACTTGGTGCTGCCCTGGACAGAATAGCCGTGGCCTTGGAGGGCAGGCCACCAGGTGGGCAGAGATCAGGGGCTGCTCCTCCTTCCCCGGTTTTCCGCCTCCCCCATGAGTCTCCCCTGAGGAGCCGGGGCCGTGGCCGGGTGCGCCCCAGGCATGGCTCACGTCAAGGGCAATTATTTTTTTTTCCCCTCTTTTTTTTTTTGCTGGAAATTTTTTGATTTTGCCGGTAATTTTTTTTTGTTTTTTTTGGGTTGTGAATGCTGTTTGAATGTGGGGGTGACATTCCTGCCGGAAAAGGGGTGTCACCCTCAATTTTGGTGGAGAAGGGTTCCCCAGGACCAGGGAGAAGTGATCCCCAGGTCCGTGTGAATGGTGTATGAATGTACAGTGACATAATTGGAGCCTTGGCGTGGCGTTGCTGCTCACAAGTCCAGCATGGTGGACTGGTGCCAATCCAATTTGATGTGGATGTGGGGTGTGTGTGCTAGGGACCACAGTGGTGTGCATGCATGCATTCTCATAGTGCCATGATTAATGTGTGTGTTTAACGTGCAAAGATGCCCAATGTGAGCTGTCTCCTGGCTGCTCTTCCCTCAGAAGACAGGGGACCCTCGGTTAGGGGGGATTGTCTGGTTCAGGGGTCAGGTCATCACGTAGGTCAATCTGCAGGCCCTTTCTTACTGCGAAGTTGTGCAGCATGCAACATGCACCGATGATCTGGCACACAAAGTTTGGGGAATACAAGAGGGTACCCCCAGACTTATCCAGGCATCGGAAACGTGACTATAGGAGGCCAAAGGTGCGCTCCACCACTGCTCGTGTTTGGGCATGTGCTTGATTGTATCTTTCCTCTCCTGGGGTTTGGGGGTTCTGGATAGGAGTCATGAGATGGGGTCCCAGTGGATATGCAGAGTCACCTGTAAGGGAAAAGACAGGAGGATGTTAGTCATGCATGTGCCCCTTGTGATGTGTGCATCATGGGAGGGGATAGCCATGCCTGACTCCCATGTCACTCACCAACCAGCCAGGTTTCCCCATACACGTTCTGATCGAATTCCATTCGGATGTGGCATTGATTGTATATGTAGCTGTCATGGCTGGACCCTGGGTGTTTGGCACGGACGTGCCATATGAGGCCTTGGTCATCGACTATCACCTGTACGTTGATGGAATTCCAATGCTTCCGATTGCGGTACATGTGCTCTGTCTCATGGGGGGGCTGGAGTGCCACATGTGTGCAATCAATGGCCCCCACGGTGCGTGGGAATCTGGCAATTCTGTAGAAATCTGTCATTGCCTTCAGCCGCAGGTCCTCAGTGGTGGGTTTGATGATTTGGTTGGCCATGCGCCTGAGGATTGCAGGGACAACCTGGTGCACACATCTGCTCATGGAGGATTGTGACATCCCAGCCACCACTCCACTTGTACGCTGAAAAGAGCCACTGGCAAGGAAATGGAGTGTTGCCATGACCTTGACCAGTGGCTGCACTGCATGTGAGCGGTGTGTTGGGCTGGTGATGTCCTCCTGCAAGGTTGTGGTTAATTCCAGGATGACATGAGGAGTGAATCTGAAGATGCGATACACCTCAGAATCACTCATGCCAAACAGGTCTATGCGGGTGCGGTATATCCTCTCCCGTGCCATCCTCCGTGCCATCCTCCGTGCCCTCATCCTTCTTTGTTCATCTAAAGTCAGTAGTATAGCTATGTGCGACGATGCCCCTGGCATGTTGGCATACAGATTGTTGTGCAACACGTGTGACTGCTGAGCTCCTCACTAACAGTGTTGCTTTATCTAACAAGTAGACTTTTTTTCTCTTTTTAGACCAGCTTTTATATGCTCTAATTTTAGACAGGACATTTTGCTGTTGCGCACACTGCGTCGCCTGCGCTGCCCCAACGTTCTTTTGTGGATCCCCGTAAGTCCCTCATTAGCATATTTGACTAGCAAATCAATGGTCTGTCTAGCGCACTTTTGCGCCAGACGGATGCGCCAACGAAATTACGCGGTAGATTTTTTGCGTATCTCGTTCTGGGGATGCCGTGCATCGAAACGCACGCGCACATTTCGACTTACGCACGCACATCTCCTGTTGCGCAGGCGTAATCGCTCTGTGAATCTGGGCCACTGTGTCTCTATCTATCTCTCTCTCTCTAACTCACTGTTTGTCTAACTTGTCTGTAAGGCAAGCCGGAACACACTACACGTCATCAGCGCGCAACGCCGCAGTGAATTATGGGCCGTTGCGCGTCATGCGAATTTTGGCGCGAAGAACCATATTTGTTCGTTTTCGACGAACGATCGAACGGCCGATGTTCGATGCAAACTTGAGTTCGCATCGAATGCGAAGCTCATCCCTAGAGGCAAGGAAGAAAAAAAAAGAAGGGGGGTGATAGATATATATGGCAATGAATGGTTTGAAAATGTATTAAAAAAAAATAGAAGAGAAGAGTTACAAAGATAAAATAAAATAGGATAAAGAGGCCATAGAGTTGATTGTGCCAAAATCTAGCACAACACAAGCTTTTTACGCCAGTTGTCATACAAGAACTCACTAAAAGAGTGACTTGTTAAGAAGTCACACATATAATATTTACAAGAATCATACAAGGCATTCATTTTCTGTCCCGGTTATCACCTTAACCGGACACATAGACTGAATTGCCTTGCTGTACAGTATTAGGAGACTGATTGATTGCACAATGAGATCTTCCAAGGACATTGTAACAACACATTCCATAGATTGCAAAGGAAAATACATTCTAGCAAGAGAACCTGTTATATAAAGAATCCTATGAATATAATTCCTCCTCTTCTAAATATCCTGAGTGTCAAACCATCTCCAGTCTCACACACACATTATTGGTGAACATGCATTTTTAAATTGTACTTCTTCAGTAGTATTTCTTTGTTAATAAATAAAAGAATAAGAAGGAGTGCACAATGTTCTATAAGAACAGTACTTCACAGATGTATGTGTCAGTACAGAGCACAGGTGTGCTTGTACACTTATATGCCATATAGGAATTGGTGCCAAGACAGACATCTTGCTCACACCACTCAGAATATGGGTTAGCTAGACAATGGGCAATTGATAAATGCATGGTCTCAGAAGACCACTTTGTTCCTCATCTTTGTCATTTATCACTCTGGCATAATTAATAATTACTGCTCTATAATTTATGAATCAGTTGTGGTCTTTATTACTATACCAGACCCTCGTATTCTGTTCATTGTGATACTTCTGTCCACCAAGGTACAATGCACTCAGCTGTTTAATGTTTTTTTTTTTTCTTTTATAATATAACTCTGACAAGTTAGAGAGTTTAAGCTTTAAGACTTTTTCTTAAATTTCTAATAGCAGTTCTGAAAGAACCTCCAGCAGCCATTTAAAGCCCACTGCATGCTTTAAAATCTCCAAAAATACCCACTATAATTTTGCCTTTGAACTTGATCCCATTTCTGTGAATTGTTACATTTTGTCAAAATATCATGACTTTTTAACTGACATTTAATTTAATTTCCGTAAAACCATCAGATGTCATCTGTGCCGCATAGAAGTCAATAACTGCAAGCATAACATCGGACTTTAAAGAGTAACATTACTTTTGTTGAGAAAAAAAATATTCCTCTCTAAGCGATCTATGTAAATTACAAGGTTTTTTAAACAAACTTTGGGCCAGATTCAGATACAATTACATTGGCGCAGAGTATCAGAGATACACTACGCCGCCATATTTTACCAGGCTATACGCCAAATTCTGGTAGATTTTGTCCCTTACGGTGCGGCGGCGTAGTGTATTTCTCGCCGCGTAATCGAAATACGCGATTAGGGGGCGTGAAGCATTTAAATTAGGCGCGTCCCTGCGGCGATCGAACTGCGCATGCTCCGTTCAGAAATTTCCCGCCGTGCGTTGCGCGAAATAACGTCGTTACGTCATTCGTTGTTTGAATAGCGTCGTTTACGGACATTCCTATTCCCGGACGAGTTACGTAAAATATAAAAAAAGACGTTGACATTCGACGCGGGAACGACGGCCATACTTAACATGGGCTGTCTAATATTAGACCAGCAAAAAGCTGGTATAGTTTTATGCAGCAAAAAGATGACTAAAGATGCCGTAAGAGATTGCGATTGACGTTCGTAAATTCGTGGATCGTCGGCAAAAGCTCATTTACATACCCTGACGCGTAAAACGACAGGAACTCCAACCAGCGGCCGCAAATTTATTGCAGCGTAGATCCGAAGGCGTACGAACACGTAAGCCTGTCAGATTGAAGCCCGCAGCCGTATTTTCATGGTTTGAGGTTTCAGAGTAGTGAAAAAAATGCGCGTAATTTGAAGTACTCCAGTCTAACGCGAGTTAGACAGGAGTAAGGGCTCTGTGAATCTGGCCCTTTGTTTCAGATTCCTACCTTTTGTTATTCTGAAGAAATCAATGTATCTTTGTCAGTATCCATGTAGTAAGTGAATCTAATAGGAGTGGTCTATTATTCACTCAGCTGCTGCACCATGAGGAAATGGCAGGGTCTGCCTCCCTTTAGATGTGCTTTCCTATTGGAAATATCTCACCAAAAATGAAATTGTTGTTGCAGGGGATGCCTGAAATTTGAATTGTAACTTAGTGCAGATTTTTGAGAAAAATCAATGAAGCCAATCACACAAGCAGGAAATTACGTTTTTGTGGGGCATTCTGTACACATTCTGTGTACAGAACACCTCCAGGTAGCCATATTGAATTGCATTTTACAGCAAATGATAGAGCAGCAGATTGAAAAGGAAAGTACATTTTTAATAACATTCAATTACAATATGACTTGAGTCACAATTGCATATGTTACATTATTTTGTTTATTTACTATTTTTTCCCCACAAAAGTGGAGATTGTCCTTTAACCATCACTTGCTATTATCGAGCAATTTCTGAACTCATATTGGGTGAATCATGGAGCCTCTGTCAGAACTAGCTATCACTCAGGAAGGGTTCTCCAATGTGTTTGGAAATCTTACAGCCAACATACATAATATTTTGCTCTGCTATAGAGAGAATAAACTCCAAGGGCCAGATTCAGGTAGAATTAGATTGCCGCAGAGTATCAGAGATACTCTACGCCGCCGTACTTTACCTGGCTCTACGAGGAATTCAGAGAGATTTTGGCCCGTAAGGTATGGCGGCGTAGTGTATTTCTCCCGGCGGAATCCAACTACGCGATTAGGGGGCGTGAGGCATTTAAATTAGGCGCGTTCCCGCGGCGATCGAACTGCGCATGCTCCGTTCAGAAATTTCCCGCCGTGCATTGCGCAAAATCACGTTGTTACGTCATTTTTTTTGAGTAGCGTCGTTTACGGACATTCCTATTCCCGGACGACTTACGCAAAAAAAAAAAATGTGAAAGTCGACGCGGGAACGACGGCCATACTTAACATGGGCCGCGTAACGTTAGACCAGCTAATAGCTGGTTTAACTTTACGTAGCGAAAAAATGACGTACGCGATTGCGAACGACGCTTGTAACTTTGTGGATCGCCGGAAAAAGCTCATTTGCATACCCCAACGCTGACAACTACGCAAACTCCACTCAGCGGCCGCAAAAATATTGCAGCGTAGATCCGAAGGCGTACGAAGACGTAAGCCTGTCAGATCGAAGCCCAACGCCGCCGTATCATGGTTTGAGGATTCAAACTAGTGATACGGCGCGCGTAATTTGAAAGTACTCCTGTCTAACACCAGTTAGACATGCGTAATGGCTCTCTGAATCTGGCCCCAAATCTTTGTTCTCAGCATATGCACATTCTTTTTGGCCATTGAGTTTGCCCAACAAACTTACTAAGCAATTAAGAAGTATGTGGATCAGTCTACATCCCAACCATGCATTCCCGGGGCTCTGATTGTACTCTCCAGGGTGTTCCAGTATAGGTGTTGGAACCTGAACTCTCCACATATGCACCACCGAGGGTCATTTTGATTCTCTGAATAGTCCACAGGTACTCTTTAAATAGCTTCTGTTACCCTGGTAATATAAAGCTCCTCATACTTAGCTGTGTCTGTTGCAAAGAGAAAAATAATCACATTAAGTAGACATTACAATTTGAAACTACAGCTCAGGAAATCAGTTAGCACTAGCAAAACACTGGGCTAGGGAGGGAGAACTCATGAAGTTTTATTTCAGAATCTATGTTACATCAGAGGATAGTTAACTCACCCCCTGGGACAATAACTATGAGCTGGTCACAATGAAGCCGGGTGTTCTAATCTAATGCTTTAGCAGCTGTTGTAATTCTTAGACGCAGGACTCATTAGATACCACAGCCAACAAAATGTCAAGTTTTCAGATACCACATGAAGGAAAATGCCCTAAATGTGGAATATTCATTTTTTAATGTAAATACACACTATTCTTCATCGCTCTGACAGCTCTTCATTTAATCTCCATGGTATTTGTATGTGTAAGTGCCATTTTCCACCGTGGCTGAATTTCAAGCATAAACAGTTCTCTGCGGTGCATATACCATTACGGTGCCCGTAGAATGATCTGCTTCACACTTTTTCTCCATGCTAAGCTGCTTTGGGGGAAATCGGAAAGCGAAACATTTTATCATGCTTAAAATTCCAGGTGCTGCGTATAATCGCCTATTTTCAGCAAGACAGAAGTGGACAGATCATGAACATTCTCCTCTGTTATTGGTCAATAAATTATCCCGAGTGATCTGTAGAAAGCTAAAAGCAGGTTTTGCAGATGTTCCTTGTGTATTTTGGTGCCTGAGCATAACTCTACTTATAAGGTTCATGTAAAGTAATGTAATGTCTATTCGAATAACATTAATCAATCATGTCATGTTTTCTTGCAAATGTAATAAACAGGATGTTTAAAGAAATTATTACTAGCAAAGAATTTTCTTCATAAAGTTGAGCATTAAAGTGTATCTGAACCCAAAAGTAAAAATGAAATGTTTTGCAGCTTACGGTACTAATACTTAAATGTGGTGGCTGCACTAATTTTCTTCTTGTTTTTCCCTACTGAGCCATTATTGTTATTATCTGACTGAGAGGGACAATTTACATCCTGTAATGGGCTGCCTCTCTCATCTTCTGAATGGGTAGCATGAAATATGAAAATGTGTAGCCCCCCCCCCCCCCCCCCATCCCTAAAATCAGTGAGGAGGCAGATAGGCATGGTTTTTAAGGCTAGGAAGAAAATAATGGGATTACATTATTTGTAGAAATTGATCAGATTCTATCCATGAGTAGAGAAAAAAACTGTCATATGGTTCCACAACTGTGGGTGTTTTTTGGGAATTTGAAGGGAGTTAGGAAATGCTTTTTCATTGAAGTCTCTAACTACTTTCCTACATTATATAACCAAGAACATCTATTCTGAATTGTGCAGGGCGTACTGCTCCAAAGAACTCAAGGGGAAGAGATTCAACCACTTCAAGGTCAATCAAAAGTACTGCCTTATCGATCCACAGACAGGAGTGAATACCCAAACAGTCGAGAAGCAATGAGGCAGTTTGTAAAGGAGGAACACATAAGAACAAGGGACTGCAAGACTTTATATAAGGTATAGGCACTTGGTCACATGATCTCTGCTTATAGGGATTGTAAAGGTTCGTGTTTTTTCACCTTAATGCATCCTATGCATTAAGGTGAAAAAACACCTTGGCTGTCATGGGCCCCCCATTCCCACCTGTTTTACTTACCTGAGCCAGTTCGCCTGCTCTGCACGGCCCGCCGGCATTTTCTTCTCCACGGATTACCTGCATTGATTGGATAGATTGATAGCAGCACAGCCATTGGCTCCCGCTGCTGTCAATTAAATCCAATGACGTGGCCGCTGGGGGGGGTAGGGCCAAGTCATACACTCGGCATCTATGGACGCCGACTGTATGACACAGCAGCACACCCGCAAGCCAACCCTCTCGGAAATGAGCTTCCCAAAGGTGTTAGCTATTGCGGGGAGGAGCTGCGAGAGCCGCGGAGGGACCCCAGAACAGCAGGACCAGGGCCACTCTGTGCAAAATTAACTGCACAGTGGAGGTAAGTATGACATGTTTGTTATGTAAAAATAAATAAAAATAAAACTTTACAACCCCTTTAAGAAGGCTCAGCCAATCTAAACTATGTTTTTGGGACTTAAAACATGTGGCAAAAATGGAAGGAAGCTTGAAGTCGTTTTTTTTTTTTTAGTTATAATAATTATTTCAGTCCTTTCACAACTTTTTAATAATACATGGTTGCCTTAATACTCAGTGGGCACAATCTGCATATTCATTAGCTTTAATTTTTATTCTCACATTTATCCTATTACATTAGATTAAATCCTGAGGGGTTAATTTACTAAAGGCAAACAGACTGTTCAGTTCGGAAGTTAAGTGCACTCAGCAAGGGAATTTGCCCTAGAGCTTAGTGTATGTGGTGAAACTTCACTTTGCAAAGAATACCCAATCAGCTGGTGAATGAGCCGCGCTGCCTTCTGAGAAATGTGTGTATCCCAGGAGGCAGTCGTTCATTCACAAAGCGCCGCGTCACGCACGTGCAGTAGGAAATGGGCAGTGAAGACGTTAGGCTTCACTGCCTGTTTCCCTTAGTAAGGATTAAGGTGCCAGGACCGAGCGATCGCCGTCGGGGGACCGACAACGCGGGCGACTAGGACAGGTAATTGTCCTTATAAAAAGTCAGCAGCTACAGTGTTAGTAGCTGCTGATTTAAAAAAATAAATAAAAAATTGTGGGGGGAATCTTGCTTTAAGAACAAAAGTCCAATTGTGATGAAGAGAGGGAGCTGGAGCCCGATACATGCACAATGTCTTTCAGAGTGAAGGGTTCTACAGCCTCATACACACACTGGCTTATAGGAAGAAGTTTACAGAGAAAATAATCATGTAACAAAAGACTTTACTACAGTAGTAAAAAGATAGTTGAATCTGGCTCCAATTATATAAAAACTCAGATCCATTTTAGGTCATTTGAATGAGTTATAAGACTTTTGGTTAGTTGGCAATTTTTCCTGGACATCATTAGCAGTTGGCTGACTAACTTTACTTGTTACTTTTTTTAAACTTTGGATATTACTTGCCGAAGTCACTAGATGGAGTTGAGTAAGAAGCAAATGGGTGTTTAAATGATGATGGAGTTATTAGACAAAGGTTATAATAACAAGATACAATGTTAGGCTTTAGCCAAAGGGAGCTCAGTAATTCTTTAGTCAGGTACAGTTAAAAACAGAGATCTATGTTCATGGCGTCTGCTGGAAGTCAGATCATGGCTGCTACTGTAAACTGCAGATGTTTGACCTCCTATTCCAGCAGTCTGTGAAGGATTGCTAAACACACCAAATTACTTATATTTATGACAAGTTTATCTTTCAATGTTTCCCCCTTTTCTGGTAACATTTGTTGTGGTAAAGTACTTAGGACTTCAATAAAAGCAACACTTCGTAGAGCATTTTCTTCTGTTTAATGGTCACTGATATTCCATTGTAAGATGAGGTACTGGTGACTTTCTGTCAGTTTTATTATTATTACAGGGATAACACTGCTAGAAGCATTGTCTGGATGGAGGGGAACATTTTCTGCTCCAAGAAAAACTTGGCAGGGCCTCGGTGATTTTTAAATGAATAAGGGAATATAATTTCCATGTCATTATAATATGGCTTTGTGAACGAAAACTCATCGCCGCTAATGGGTTTGTTATTCTGTACTTCATTTTAGAGAATACTGAAGCAGGTTAACCCTTTCGCTGCCAAAGTGATTTAAAAAAAAAATGGCACACATTAAAAATCTGCATTTTTGGCTATAAAAGTACTTTGACTTCCGAAAACAAAACAAAAAAAAAAGAAGTATATATATATTTTTTTAATGTACAGTATAAAGTGATACTTTGAAATTCTAAAAGCAGAGACTTATGTCACACAATATTTATGGAACTGTTTATCAAGTCTAGTTTTTCAGCCAAGAATACACTAACAATAATTTTTAGCTTACACAGAGTATACCGTAATCCCCAATTTTTTTGTGCAAAATAAAATATGAGGTTGCATTGAGTAAATAGATGGCAAGTATGTCAAGCCTCAAAACCACATGCTCCCGCAAAATGGCAAAAAAATTCAGGAAACAAAATTATTAAGAGGTGACACTTTAAGTGCCTTTACCAGTTTAGCGTTAACCATAAATGATACTCAATATGTGTTATAATTGCTGTTTATATTTTTCATTATCATGTTTTAATATTTTCAAAAGCCATGACGTATGGGGCAAAGGCTGAACTAACCAATATTGTGAAAAATAGTCTATTCTGATAAATGCACGTGGTTAATGCATCCGCTGTAATTATGAAATTCATAGAAAAGTTTATTTTTATTTTACATGTGTTATTTATATTTTATCATCATTTACATACAGACCAATTTTCCCTTCATCAACAGGAATTGGTGTTCTGCAGATTGTATAAGCAGCCACAACAATGTTTAAATATATATATATATATATATATGTATATATATATATATATATATATATATATATATATATATATATATATATATATATATATATATGAACCCAATCACTAAGATCTTATAAAAGATTTGACGTTTTAATGATATGTCAAAGGTCATTTTTAAACCTGTAGCTTCCTGTTATAGGGTGACAATACTTTGTCCCTGTCTTCCAGTTGTGCAACTGCATTATCACCCTGTCACGTGGGCTTTTGATAGAGACGATAATTGGCCTGTGAACACACATTGTACGGGCATTATCCACTGTTATCCCCATAAAAAACATAGGCATCATCGGAGTATATGTAGATAGGAAGTGATTAGAAAGAGGCTGCAAGAAGTTAGCAGCAAATAGATGCAACAAAAGATGAAAAATTTTGAAAACCAGAATGTTATTTAGATGGTAATTGTTTTTGATACAGGGTAGGATTTAGATCTACTTTAAATGACCACTGCATACGTCATTAACACTGCACAAGCTGGATGTTCCCATTGGTGGCCCCTATGACACTTGGAAAATTCCAGTATGCATTAGTAAAAAAATACTACATTTATGGCTCCAGTAAGGTAAACAATTATACTAGAGCTTGGAGAAAATGCTGGCTTATCAGAGTCTTCCAACTTTACAAAGCTCAACGTAATCCATTAAGAATATTTTCTAGAAGGAGTTGCCTTGTTAGATGCCTATCATAGGTCAAATGTCACTACTGAGAGATAAGAAAACTTATCTGAACAAGTACATTTACTTTGCCATGGGTGTGGTGGGACTTGGAGACTCTGTACACAATATATTTCTCAGAAACATGCATTATAGGATAAAAACAGTTGGCCGGTGTATCGTCATACTCCGCTCCCCATCACAGACTGCTCCGGAAGTGCTGTGGTGGCCAACTGCGCATGCGCTATGCGTTCCAAACGCATCTGCGATGCGTTCCAAACGCATCTGCGATGCGTTCCAATGCATTTACGGCAGTGCACACCAGCGAAACCTTGTTCGGTATCCGGGCTCTTTCCTTAACATCCCCGTGGATTGGAGGATGTTAAAAAAAGAGCCAGGAGGCCGAGCGAACGGAGCAAGCCGTCCGAGCGAAGTGAGGACATGAGGCCGACTGGCCACTTTCCCCTAAGTCCACATCGCTCTGAATGACGGCTTCGCTGGTGTGCAGTGTCGTAAATGCATTGGAACGCATCGCAGATGCGTTTGGAACGCATCGCGCATGCGCAGTTGGCCACCACAGCATTTCCGGAGCAGTCTGTGATGGGGGAGCCGAGTATGAAGCGTCACCGGAATTTCACATGTACTGTATTTGTTGGCGTATAAGACTACCTTTTACACTTAAAAAAATGGCCAAAAAGCAGGGGTCATCTTATACGCCGGGTCAGCTGCTTGGATGCCTGCTGGATGTGCGGTAATACTGTATGTAGCTTCAGCTACATACAGTATATAGCGCTTAGCCAATCCTGGTGAGCGATGTATTCAAATGAATACAGAGCCTGCTCGGATTGGAGTAACAACCTCTGCGAATCCAAACAGGCTACATACAGTAGCCTGCTCGGATTGGCTTTGAGAGTCAGAGAGGCGTGGGCTGATGATGTTACAGCCTCTGCCAATCCAAGCAGGCTTTGTATTCATTAATAGAATACATCGCTTGCAGTGATTGGCTCCAGCTACAGCAAGAAGGAAGAAGAATATGGCTCCAGAAGGAAGAAATAAGAAGCGTCGGAAGCCTCGGAAGGGGGGGGGGCGTCTTATACAGTGAGTACAGGCAATAAATCTTAAAAAAAATGTAAAATTAGGGGGTCGTCTTATACGCCCGGACGTCTTATACACCGGAAAATACGGTAGCATTATAGTATACGAACATTCTCTGAGCCCTCCAAACATCCTTGACAAGGTGCTATGCGACATCAGAAACAGCTAATGGAGAGGTTGTTTTTATGCTGCAGCACATGTGCTTAAAAAAATATTGCTTGAAGACAAGTTGTAAGTGCCTCTGTATCCTTAGTGAATTGATTGAGTTAGGTTTGTTTGAGCCCCAAGAGCACTTGGTCCCTGATAGCATGTTGGAGCAGTCTCAGTACATTGCCAGCCTACTACATAAGTGCCTTTGCTATCGTCTTTAGAGTTACAAGACACTGTGATTTCAATGTGTAAGATTAAAGGGGTTGTAAAGGTAAAAATGTTTTTCCTAAATAGCTTCCTTTGCCTAAGTGCAGTCCTCCTTCACTTACCTCATCCTTCTATTTTGCTTTTAAATGTCCTTTTTTCTTCTGAGAAATCCTCACTTCCTGTTCTTATGTCTGTAACTCCACACAGTAATGCAAGGCTTTCTCCCTGGTGTGGAGAGTCATGCTCGCCCCCTACCTTGGACTACCGGAGAGTCAGGACGCTCTCTATGTTGCAGATAGGGAAAAGAGCTGTGTGTTAGTGGGCGTCCTGACTCTCCTGTAGTCCAAGGGAGGGGGCGAGCATGACACTCCACACCAGGGAGAAAGCCTCACATTACTGTGTGGAGTTACAGACAGAAGAACAGGAAGTGAGGATTTCTCAGAAGAAATAAGGACATTTCAAAGGAAAATCGAAGGATGAGGTAATTCACTGCACTAAGGTAAAGGAAGCTATTTAGGAAAAAATGGCACCTTTACAACCCCTTAAACAAGTAAATTACTTGTATATTATTATTTGATATTATCAATAAAAAAACGTACTTAACACACACCCAAAAATTACCTTTTCAATATGAAAAAATATAATATGAATTTACCAATTTAAACTTCCTTTTAACCCCATTAGCCCCTGATCTTGAGTCTAATGCAACTCATTATGCTAGATGTACCACTTGCAGCCAAAATCTCCCTTGTGTCTGAGTGGCTTCGTCTGTGCAGTGGGTCTTTATCAGTGGGCTCTTCTTCCAAAGCTGGAGATGCTCTGGAGATTGTCAGGTGGTTTATCCTCACAGCATTTCCCAAAAAAATTAAATATCAATTTTGGGTAGCTTTCAGAAAGGCATTAGAAGATGACATATTTGCACCAATGCACAGAACAAAGATCTCCTCAAGCTGCTGGCATGTGCACACATAATTGCATGAACAAGGGGTTGATTTACTTTAAGGCTTTGATTTACTTTAATAGACTGTGCACTCTGCAAGTACAGTTGCTCTAGAGCTTAGTAAATGAGCAAAAAAAAGATTTACCTCCTTCACTACAATCTGGAGCATCTACACTTGCAGAGTGGAACTGCATTTTGCAAAGTGCACAGTCTATTTGCCTATAGTAAATCAATTCCATAATCTCAGTTCTCAGAGCTTAGTGAGGAAGTAGCTGGATGGCCACTTGAACCCTGAACCTGTTCCTGTGATCAGCTTTCCCTTTGTTGACCCAAGCTGCCATTGGATCTGAACTAGACCAGTTTTTAAGAGATTTGCACAAGTCCTGGGCATGCTATCTCTTCGAGCAAGATAATATATTGCTTGCTTGCTTCTACTGTTTCTTTCTTTAAAGTGATGGCTCAGCTATATGATGACCTGCAAGGGACCACAACAATCAAAGCCAATCTTCACGCCCTTCAACACAAATTTGTAGAAGGTTGTACCACTGAATTTTGGAAATGGCAGCTAGTCAAGACACTGGAACACACAGCAGGCTCGAAGCAAGGTCCAAACAGACATTCAGAGGTGGTTCAAGAGACAAACAGCAGACAAAGTTGTGGTCAGGAGGAAAGCCAAGGTCACACCACAAGATTAGCAGAAGTAAGCCAGAAACTATCCAAGGTAAAACATGGAAACAGATGAGACAAGATGTGGTCTGGAACTAGCAAGGTCGATAGCAGGAATGTGAAGGGAAGACAAGTCGAACTGCAGGCAAGTTCAAGGGCAGGAGATATGGCAAAAGTTCAGGGTATAAGTTGCAGGGTAACAGGTAAAGACCTTTCTGGCTCAGCTCTATTTCTTGAATAGGCCATCAAACACAAAGACTGGAATGAGGCACATGTGCTTATGACAAAATTACCATATGTTTTTTAGGAGAAATTTTTTTTTTTGGGGGGGGGGGGGATTCAGGTCCACTTTAATAATTAAGAATTAAAATGTTGTCATTCTAAATATGGCCTTTAAATTAAATATTGATTCTTTATTCAAAGCAAAAATTATTCTCTTG
The DNA here is from genome assembly GCA_029574335.1 of Rana kukunoris. NCBI lineage: Eukaryota > Metazoa > Chordata > Amphibia > Anura > Ranidae > Rana > Rana kukunoris. The sequence continues at coordinate 555,871,639 of CM056050.1, read as the reverse complement.
ACAAACAATTGTCCCAACGAATCTCAGTCTGAAGACTGTGCCCAAAACTCCAGTAGCAAAACTATTGTCCCAGCTACAACTGATCCAGTAGAATAAAGCATCTCTAACTAAACTTTTAAATATGCTTAAAAAATATTTGATATGTGTATACACTACTGAAATTATTGATGCCCTATAAAATAGTAATAATAATTTGACAGGAAACAAATATTTATTATATGAGCAACAGGTAAAAGGCACACTCTGCTACAATTTTTTTATTTAGCAATATATATTATTATATAAGGAAAGGGTATTGCATTATTCTTGTGAGTATAATTGGCTATGTTTAGTGCAAAGATTTGTCCGAATTTTATATACACAAAAACTGAAGAAAAAATAATTCTGACACCTAATAAATAATAGCACAAAAAATGGGAGAAGCATTTTCTAATGTTTGCATATTTTAAAATTAAATAGCTATGATGAAACTACTTGAAATTGGTCTAAAATGTATTTTATGGTACCCAGGCTGTTAAAGAGAGAAGGCTGCAGAAAAACAGATAAAGCTTGTGTAGGAGATTGTTATCCACCATAGTGTATCACATGAGGCTAGTCACCTTAGTGAACTCATGTAAAGGTTTATTATCACTTTGACCACTTGTTGACTGCCTATAGCATTTTTACTGCTACAGCTGTGTGTGATTCCACACTTCCACGAGAGGCGTGTGCGTGCCACTCGTGCACCACTTCTGCTGTGAATATTCACAGTAGAAGCCATTCTTCAGGTTCCCAGGCACTCAATGTCCGTCAGTCATTGGGCAGAGACTCAAATTAACAAGGCAGAGTTCTGTTAGGACAGAGGGAGGGATGGAGTGTGTGTTTCTGCAAAGCAAGGACTCCTGTAAAAGCAGCACACATAGTAAACATAAACACTGACTAGGCACACAGTTAACCCTTTGATCACCCTAGATATTTAACCCCTTCCCAGTCAGTGTCATTAGTACAGAGACAGTGAATATTTTTAGCACAGATCACTGTATTAGTGTCACTGGTTCCTGCAAAGTGTCAGTTAGTGTCTAATTGTCCTCTGAAATATCGCAGTCCTGCTATAAGTCGCTGATTGCCACCATTACTAGTATAAAAATAAATAAATACATTTTTTTGTATATATCCCATAGTTTGTAGATGCTATAACATTTGCGTAAACCAATCAACATATGCTTATTGTTTTTTTTTCCAAAAGCATGTAGCAGAATACACATTGGTCTAAATTCATGAAGTCATTTTTTTATTTATTATTGGATATGTTTTATAGCAAAAAGTAAAAAGTATTGTTTTTTTTATTTTTTTTATAGCACACAAAATAAACAACGCAGAGGTGATCAAATACTACCACCAAAAGTAAGCTCTAACTTTGACTCTAAAATTACATACATTTTATTTGGGCACAGCATTGCATGACTGTAAAATTGTCAGTTAAAGTAATGCAATGACAATTGCAGTTTACTAACTACTAAAACCAATGGCCACTACTCCATAATCCTTCTACTTGACCTCTCTGTGCCCACCTTCTCCTCCAATCCCTACACTGGCTCCCAATCGCCCAGCAAATTAAATTTAAGGTACTAACCACAACATACAAAGCAATTTACAACTCTGCCCTGGTCTACATCACCAATCTTGTCTCCAAATATCACCCAAACCATCCTCTATGCTCTTCTCAAGACCTCTTACTCTCAAGCTCCCTCATCTCCTCCTCCCATCGTCATCTCAAGGTTTTCTCAAGACTCTCTAACCCTCTGGAACTCACTAACTCAACCTGTCCAGCTATCCCTTACTCTTGCTCTCTTTAGGTGATCTCTGAAAACTCATCTCTTCAGGGAAGCCTATAACGTCTCCAACTAATCTTTTACCACTTCCATCAGCTCATTCCCCACAGTTACAACCTTTTGTACCACCTGCCTCACCCTATTAGATTGTAAACTCTTCTAAGCAGGATCCCCTTAATCCTTGTATTTTATTATAACTGTATTGTCTCCATATTATATTGTAAAGTGCTGCATAAACTGTTGGTGCTATATAAATAATAATAATAATAATAATAATGTAGTGCCGTATTACAAAAAATTGCCTGGTCATAAAGGGGTGTAAATTGTACAGAGGTCAAGTGGTTAAAGCAGTCTGAGTTGGGTGGGCCTATGCACAAATAGCCTCCCCGTCCCCCTCCTCCATAAATCTATCATCACAGCCCAAGCACAAATGATTCCTCCCTCCTCCCCCCATTGTGGTCCGAGTACACTGTACGTTCCACCCCTCCAAACTTACTGGCGGGAAAATCGCTACAGAACCAGGAGAAGATATGCTGTTTTCTCCCCCTTCTGTCATAACAGCGCTCCTCCGTGGAGCAGATGACACAGGACCGCTCTTACATTGGGCTGTTTACACACGGTTTGATTACTTCTCCCCTATGTCCGCCAAGTGCTGCTTATCTCCTAGCAGTAGGAATTGTGGATGAGGGTGGGTAATCAAACCATGCACAGTGCAATCTAGTGGTCCTGTGTCACCTACTACATGGAGTAGTGCTGTTGTGACCGGAGTGGGATTGCACAGCCTGCACCCACTCCCCACTCTCTCATCTCTGCTGATGTTACTTCTCTGCAGACTTTTCACTTGGGGAGGCGCAGCCCTTCCAAAAACCCCCTAGATCTGACCATGGATCTCACCAAAGTTCCTGATGGTGAATATGGGTTCTGCTGCATGTTGATACCGGGCTGCGGTCCTCAGGATAACCCCGCCAAGGGGCAAGCAAAGACAGGAAGGCTATCGTGTAAAGACAGTACATTAAATATAGGCAAAAGAGTATATTCAGGCAGGGGTCATGGGCAGGATGGATGAAAGAGAGAGGTCAGGTCCAGGTGAAGTGCATGGACAAGCATTGGGCAAGAGAGTAGTCAGGTCAATCTGAGTCACCAACAAAACAAGCAACCAGAAGAGCAATATAGCTCTTTTGCCCAAGGCAGGGTTTCATTGGGGGTATTACCATGAATACTGGAAGTCCTGGCAGGGTTTCTGAATGGAAGTTTGGAAATAATGACAGTGATTTTGTAAATACCTCGACTGCTGGAAGTCCTGGCAGGGATTATATGAGCAGCAGTGAACGACTGTCAAGGATTCTGCAAGTAAGCAATCTGGAAGTTCTGCAACACTATGACTGAACAGTAAATTGGGGAAAACCAGACTGGGGAGCTCATCTCTCTGTCACTCAACTTTCTTTGTCACTCATGCTCTTTGGACTGCAGTTCAACTAATTGCGATGCTTCTACCTTTCCCCGACTGAGCTCTTCTGTAAAAGAACTGCATGAGGCTAATACCAAGTTAAATTTGGTCCCTTATTGTGCTTGCATGTAAAAACACATTTAGGCATGCACTAATGAATACAGAGCTGCATTCATTTGTATCTTTTATGTTCAGCTTTATTGCACATTGTGCACTTTGTCCTTAAGTTACATATGCTGCACATAGTCAAATATGTAACCCATACATGACCCTAAGTAAGCCTGCAACATATTTAATTTCAATTTAAATCGCCAGTACCCTGATTTAAAATAAATAAATCCAATGACTTAGTTGATGTATGGTTTTGTTGAAGAAACAGAACATTGCACTGCACTGGGGACATGGCTGAAGGCTTTAAATATTCCATAACAGTGGATTCAAACAAAAACCAATCTCTTCAAACGTTATAGTAATTTAATATGTACAAATACAATGGTATAATCGTGTTAATACCACTTGGCTTCTACTAAGACTATGAGCAATGCTCTTTATAATACTGTGCAATTCAGACTTAAATCAAGGCCAACTATCTTTCACGGCAGTAAGTGCTTATACAGACTTTGGATACCGGACAACATTGGCAGCAAATTAACAGCATCTTTTTCAGCAAACAGTGAATGAGCAATCCTGCTACAATGTCAAAAAAGCACCAAGTGACAGTATGCACAGTTATGTCTACAGTGCCAAATATGTTGACTGATTTTTGGAAGGTTTTGCAAGGTTACGTAGCCATTTGATCTATTTTTGTTGTAATATGAGGGTCACCAGTGGTACACAGCAGCAGCCATGCTATGAATCTTGTTTTCAGTGGTAGAGGCTTATCCTGATGTTACACGTGGCAGTCTTTAGGCAGCTAAAATGTTTTTAAAAGTTGGAAATTACTAAATGAATCAAGGGAAGCCACCACCAGCAGTTACCACCAGCAGTTAAAATTGTTCAGAGTTTCAGTGAAACTGAAAGCGCCCGGGCATCGGCAGTAAAACCCTGCTATTTTTAGCAGCAATTTACCATCGTTTTTGGGGCGCTTTTTGGCCGCTAGCGAATTGCTTTTAACCTCTGTTAGCGGGCGAAAAAGGGTTAAAAGTGCCCGCAAAGCATTGCTACAGTGGCGTTTTGCCGATGGTTCAGCGGCGCTGCCCATTAATTTTAATGGGCAGGGGCGCTTTAGGAGCAGTGAGTTCATCGCTTCTAATGCTCTCCAAAGAATCTGCTGGCAGGACATTTTCTGATGCCCTGCGAGCGCGTTCCAGCTTTCACACTGGAGTGAATGGAACCGCTGTTTCAGGGTGCTTTAGAAGCGCTATTTTTAGTGCTATAGCGCCTGCAAAGCACCTCAGTGTGCAATGGGTCTAAAAGTGTTAAAGTATTAATTTACCTTTACAGAAAAATGTAAATTTGAGCTTACACTGTACACTCTCCCCACCAGGCCCGATTCCTATTGTACAGCAATATCAAGCTGCCAATGCCCAGGCAGTTAGTCCAGCAGACTGGGAATTTTAAATTCCTGTTTTTCTTCCTTTGTACAGTGTTTCTGGGAGAGACCAGAGGAATTCACTGTGCAGGGGCTGACCAATCAGAGTTGCTCTGGTCAATTCTGGAATTGCTGCACAAAGCAGGGGGAAAAAAATGGGGATTCAAATCCCCAGACTGCTGGATGGGCTGCAAAAGCACTGTAGTCACTGACAGCTCAGAATTGAACAGGGGGATGGGGAAAGGGGTGTACGGTGCTAGTTCACCTTTACATTTTTTTCTGTAAACGTAAACTAATACTTTAAGGCCATGTCACAATAGTGATCTTGTTAATGATGCAATTCACCAGGAACAATTTTATGTAAACCACCTGGCTTAGCAATTTCTCAGATGGGCCTTTGGGTGGGTGGGACTGCAGTCCTTTGTCAAATTCTTCTTTGATTTCCAAATGTCTTTCATGTTTTCATTTTCAAGAAATTGTGTTCCAAGAACCTCAGACTACAGCAGCAATTTCATTTTAAAGTGAACCTTACTCATTAAAATTGTAAAAATTCTGAATAAGAGAAGACATCACAGGATGTCCTCTATTACCTTCATTGTGCCCTTCTTTTCTTTTAATTCACTTTGTTACTGGGGCCTGACCTTCCGTGACTTGATGGCCGAGCTCCAGCAGCTGCCATAATTCCATCCAGTAATGCCTTTATGGACCACAGGGACATTGGAATAGGTTTTGGGAAGAGCTTAGGCATATTGTTAGAGGACGTTCACTTTAAGCTAGAGTGGGTTAATTCAATGCCACCATGTTGAGATGAAGTGCAAAAGCACAGGGCAGGATGCCTTGTATTTATTTTAGTTAGTAACACACTAATGCCGCGTACACACGAACGGTTCATCTGATGAAAACAGGACCATTTTCATTGGACAAACCGATCGTGTGTGGGCCCCATCGTTTTTTTTCCCATCGGTGAAAAAACATAGAACCTGTCTTAAAATTATCTGATGGTTAAAAAAAAGATAGAAAATATGATTGTCTGTGGGCACGTCCATCGGTTAAAAATCCACGCATGCTCAGAATCAAGTCGACGCATGCTCGGAAGCATTGAACTTAATTTTTCTCAACACGTCATTGTGTTTTACGTCACCGCGTTGGACACAATTAGATTTTTAACTGATGGTGTGTAGGCAAGACTGATGAAAGTCAGCTTCATCGGATATCTGATGAAAAAATCCATCGGTCCATTTTTATCGGATGAAATGATCGTGTGTACAGGGCATAACTGAACTCAAATTTAAACCTAAATGTTAATTTGGAAACAAGACAGAAAAATAGAGTGAGGAACATCTACAACTAGTAATTAATGACAAGCCATCACAGTTGCACCTTCTTTTTTCCAAGTGAGTGACATGAATGAAGCCAGAGATGAATTGACTACTGCCCATTATCACCAAGTAACTGAGCTGCCTCGAATAAACCCATTTATTTGAAACAGTGTTTTATTTTAAAATGCAAGTCAGTATCGCCAAAGAGCTTGTTTCATGCTCTGATACAAATGATGTGCTGCTGGCTGGACAAAAATGCTCACGCTGAGATAAAACAAGAATGACGTTACTTTTGGCCATGTTAATGTTTTTGAAAAGAATTCCTAAAGAGAAGTGATTATTGTCGGATGCATATTTGTTAAGATGACAAGAACAAACTATTAACATATGCCATGCTGTGCCATGACTGTACATTCCTCTATTAGTGTCTTAGCAATGAATTACAAATGGCTCCTGCCCTTCGATTTATCAGTGAAGACAAACAAGCAACTGGCTTGAAAGTGCTTTTCACATTAGGCCATGCCGGGGAAAGTTAAACAGAGATCATTGTTGAAAAGAAATGTTTTTTTTTTTTTTACTAATTTTGTGGATATGCATTTAGGGATTAACTCAAGTTCACATTTGTGTTACATACTAAACAAATTGAAAAAAGTTAAATGTTATCACATGATAGTAGAGATGATATCACCACCCCTACCTGAGCTTGACACCATTTGACATCTGGTATTGCATTAACACATTTAACACATGTGGCTTGTATTGGACACATTTTATATCATTATACCATTGCACGTTATGCACCCCTGACAAAGCCTTTTATAGATGAAACATGTTGGGTTGTTGGGATTTGATGGTTAATATTTGTTTGTAGTTTTTGTGGAGGGTAGGGTTCTTGTACTCTTTAGAATTTAACTGAGATACAAAGAAGTTTTTTTTTTTTTTTTTAATTGAAGAACAAAAGTGATGGCTTGGATACTTATGCCGCGTACACACGGTCGTTTTTTGCGATGAAAAAAAACGTCGTTTTTTAAAACGTCATTTAAATTGATCGTGTGTGGGCAAAACGTCGTTTTTTGTCTTAAAAAAAACGACCAAAAAAAAATTCCAACATGCTTGGATTTTTTGTGTCGTTTTTCAAAACGTCGTTTTTTGTTTCACAAAAAGTCACCGTGTGTAGCAAAAACGTTGTTTAAAACAACGTTTTTCAACCCGCGCATGCCCAGAAGCTAGTTATGAAGCGAGCTTCAATGGAAAAGTGTGGTGAACGTAACCTCGTTTTTTGTGAAAAAAACGATGGTGTGTATGCAACATCGTCTTTGAAAGTGACGTTTCAAAAACGATGTTTTTTACTTCACAAAAAACGTCGTTTTTTTTCATCGCAAAAAACGACCGTGTGTACGCGGCATTAGAGCTGGTTGGCTTCTTAGACCAGTCACCATAGTTCTCTTTTCCTTTTTATTTCCTTGCACTTACCTGTTGGAGGCACTGCTCATAGCCACATGAGGTCATCAATTGTTTACCTTATTTTAGTTTGGTTATAAATTCAAGTTTAAGGATCTAGTGGGGTTGATGCGTGGTGAGAAAAGTGCATCACTCTTGTGTTTAAAGTTGGTGCTATTTCCTACAAAAAAGTATGTGAGGATATAAAATCTGACATTTTGAAAGATCAGGCAAGTTGTTAAGAATTTAAAATGTGTGTAAAGAAGTCATGTGACCTCTATTCAAAGTTGTAACTAAGGCATGAGGGGTGGGGGTGGGGACTTCTTCTAAAAGTATTTCTGAATAAATCACAGAACGTCTCTCTATGGGAGCTGCTGTCAACCAGTACATGAAGGCTGGAGTGATGTCCCAGGCTAACTACAGGACTGCAAGCCTACAGGGCTTTTGCATGTCCTGCCATTTCTTATCAAAGTTGAAGTGTTCATATCTTTCAATGCTAGTTTGTGTGCATAAAATGTACTGTATGTTAGACATGTGCATTCGTTTTCGTGTGAATTTCTGGGACTTTCACATTCGTTTTAATAAACGATAAGGAATGCGCAGAATCCGCAATCCGAAAGATCCAGTGTAAAAAATGCTTTATTTTCATTTTGTTGCGACAACAGTTCGATATCAATAGAAGATTCGACATGTCGGTCGAATGTACCAAAACTAACTCTATTAGTCCAAGATTATTCGACATTCGACAGATTTAACATTATAGAGACATGAAGATTTGGCGAAGCAGCTAAAAACATACGATTGCCACAAACGGACATTCTAATATTGTTTGACTAGTAATAATAATTAATAAATATAATTATTACTAGTCATACAACATTAGAATTCTACTATAGCTTGTGGTTGGAGCATTCGACCAGAAATGTACGATTGTGGCATCGTACAGTTTAGCTGCTTTGTCAAATCTTCTTTGAACATTCGACGGACACCATAAGCCTTCAATGATAGATTCGACCTTAATTCATTTGGATTTTCGGACGAATGCTTTTTTTTTAACGAAACAAAAGAAATAAAAACACATTTTTGGGAGTAACTAAATAAAGTTATTTTTCAAATGAAAACGAAATCCCGAAACAAAATATTTCAGTGTGCATATGTCTACTGTATATATAAAAACTTGTATCATAAATATTAAAAATCATACTTAATACTCTTTAATTAAAAGTAGATGCAACTTTTAAATTGTTAGGTTTTATTTTACAATTCTTTTAAAGTAGACATAGGTGAGCTATTCCAGACACACTCACAAATTTTGTACCTCTTTGGAAATAGATATGAGTGAGCTTTCCCAGGCAAACTCACAGGTTGGGCTGATCCTCATGGACCAAGATAGTCACGACTAATACATGCATGACTCACATTAGATTTTTCTCCTTTATATTTTTTGGCAAGTGTTCATTGGCATTCTGGTTAGTATCAATATTGAAGGTCCCGTTCATGGTTGTGAGCTTTTAATTATAATGATACCTGATTGTTAGCCGATTGTTAGCTTGAAGCACAAGGTTGGCAGTTGAGAAGTACATTTTGTTTAAAATTGAATGGAACATTTATGTCATAATGGGGTAATGATTCTACCATGAACCAGATTACACATCTAATTCAAAGGTGCCAAATATTCAAAAACTCGCATTGAGAACATTCTCTTTCGTAGGTTGGTTGTATTTTGCTTGCTTTGTGTGGGAAGTGTTTACATTGATTTCAGATGCTGTTATATTTGAATATGAATTATATTTTAATTACGGTAAGATTGTTTTTGAGGCTAACTGGCAACATTTCTTAGTATGATTGCCTATTAACTTGTAGTTGTACAGTATGGCCCAGATTCACAAAGCACTTACGCTGACGTAAGTGCAAATTTGCACCGGTAAGTGCAAATGTGCACCGGCGTATCTGTGCGCCAGACCCACAAACCAACATACGCCTAAAAACTGGCCACCCTACGCCGACGTAGCTTACATATGCCGGCGTATCGTGGGTGCACTTTTCGTCTGGATGCATGTTGCTGCTCCCATTGATTAGGCATTCAAACATGCAAATGAGGGAAATACGGCGATTCATGAACATACGACGCATGCTACGCGAGGTGCGCGTAAGTTGTACGTCTGGCGTAAAGTTATTCCCCATAGATATGGTGCTACCCGACAACAAACATGCAAAGAGAACACGGGCCGGCGTATTGGGCGTACGTTACGTTCACGGCGTATGTGGTTATCCGGCGTAGCTTAGGGAGTTGTGCCGGAGTGGTTGTGAGCATGCGCATAAGGGTGCTGTTTCATGCGTCTACGTCACGGCAACGTCACGGTACATGCGCAGTTCGTGATACGCTGGGCGTAAAACACTGCACCATGCTCGGACCATCATTTGCATGGGGTCACACCCACTTCCACTTACGCCGGCCTGCGCCTTTGAAAAATATGCCACGCTGACGCAGCGTTGGGAGCAATAGCTTGCTGAATGAAGTGCTTGCCTCTCCGCGCTGCGTCGGCGTGGTGTACGGCGTTTGCGCTACGGCAGCGTAATGTGCGCCCACTCTCTGTGAATCTGGGCACAAATTTACTTATTTAGGTAAATTTATTTGCTCCTGCTTTTTGTTTTTTTGTCAGTCAAAATTTGAATGAACTATTCAAAGCATTGCTCCTGTGAAATTACAAGCAACTCTGGAAATATTAAAAGTGATTTGTGGTTAGGACATTGTTTTTGGGTAGGGAAACTATATGGTATTTTTGGGCATGGTAACTGTTCAGCTAGAGTACTTTAAGCTCTCCAAAGCAAAATTGACACAACTTTTGTATTGAAAATGACTTAGAACCCCCAAACATTATATATATATATATATATATATATATATATATATATATTTTGAGAAAGAAGACACTTTCATGAATTAAAAAGAAACAAAACAGTAAAGTTAACCCAATTTTTTCATATAATGTGAATGATGTTATGCCTAGTAAATAGATACCTAACATGTCATGCTTTGGAATTTTTCCGCACACTCGTGTAATGGTGTCAAACTACGGTACCTAAAAATCTCCATAGCCGACTAATTAAAAAAAAAAATGACGGTTACCAGATTAGAGTAACTGAGAAGTTCTAGTGCTATAAATATTGCTCTCGCTTTGGCGATCACGGCAATACCTCACATGTGTGATTGTGTGATTGGAACACCAATTACATATGCGGGCGCGACTTATGTGTGATTTTGTTTTTGCTGCACAAGCTTACAGGGTCGGGAACCCCTCCTTTGCACTTCAAAAACTGCAATTGTGAATACTGTCATTTTTTTTTAAATCCCGCTATTAGCAGCTGAGTAAACTGGAAGTGACGCTGTGATGTCGCTTCCGTGTTTACACATAGGAGACTGGAACAAAGCCGCTTCTGGCTATCGTCCAGTCTCGTTCTAGCCGGTGGAAGTGCCTGATCATGGCTCAGGTCTCCTGGTGGGACGAGAGGCCCAGTAAAAGCAGCGGAAGGCGACTGGAGGGGTATACGTCCCCTTCCGCTCCTTCCAGAATGTAATATAAACAATAGATAACAATAGACAATAGATAAACAATAGACTGTAAGCACCCACGGTTACTCTTGTTGGGTGCTGTAAAATATGATATAAACATTTTTAATTACATGGCCCTGTTAAACAGGGGCAGAAAAATTGGGCCCTTGGTTTTGATGGCGTCAGAACATCGCGTCAACCACCTCTGAACCTGCCCCTGCAGAGCTGACAGAATCTCTGCCCCAGTGTGGCTCCTGTTCCTGAGGCAGACCAACTCAATCACTGCATGACATCTTTTAGCCTGACTGCTTGCGTAGCCCCTTGAATGCTTACGAAGCACCGCTGGTTCAGAGGACAAATTTGCAAGAGGCCATAGAGCAGTGGTTCTCAACTCCTGTCCTCAGGACCCACTAACAGGCCAAGTTTGCAAGATAACTGAAATACTTAACAGGTGATATAATTTGCTCAGTGATTGAAGTATTCTAGTCTGCATCTCCCCAAGGTAATACATAAAATCTGGCCTGTTAGTGGGTCCTGAGTGGGACAGGAGTTGAGAACCACTGCCATAGAGGAAGAAGAGAAGGGCCTGGAGAAGAGAGCTGTGGCAGAAACACCACTAGAATTTTGGAGGCATGGTGAAGGAACAAGCTCCAACAACACTGAACCCTGTCCTGCATCCTTCCCAGCTGCCAGCAGAGTTATCCAGGTCGCCGTGAAGGAACGGTAATGTCCCTGCCCATGCCTGCTGGACAATGATTCAGCGGTAATATGAACCTTACTGCTGAACGCCAACAAGGCAAAAACATTGCCTTCCACATGCCGGTAGAGAGCAGGAATGGTCTTCTGTGAAAAAAAATACAAAGAGGTACAGCACATTCCAGAAATGTACGAAAGGGGGCAGAGTCTACCAGTTGAAAAGGCAGCAGTTGCAGTGCTAGCAATTTGGCCAATCTAGCATTTAGAAGCTGAGCATGTGGATGGCTGGGACCGAGGACTGGAGGTATAGTAGTGTTGGAAATCCCAGGTGAGGAGTAAGGAGAAGCCTGCACTGTATTAGAAACTGTACAAGAACTTCTAACTTTATTAGAAGCTGCACTGTATTGTACAGAGCGCACTGTGATTGGCCAAAGCATGCAGGTCAGGTGCATGCTTTTGCCAATCATCATACAGCGATCCCGCAGTGCATTATGGGGCGTTCTGCGGCACTCAAATTTTCCATGAACGCCCCATTATGTTTGCTGTTCAGTAAACGGGCAAACATCAGATGTTCAAGTCGAACTTATGTTTGACCCAAACATCGACCTTATCCCTAGTGATAAAGTTTGAAACACAAAATCATAAATTATAATATAATAAATAACTATGAATAAAAAATAATAATATAATAATAATACATTTTATTCAATGATGTAATCAAATCAAAAACACTGAAATTTCCCTAGTTGCAGAATAGTCACTGTCATCACTTTCAGTGTCTGATGACGAATTTCCCCACAAATTACTATCGCTCAATTCTGCAAGTGATTCCAATTCACTATCGCTGTTTTCTAGTTGTTCGAAACCCGCTTTTGACGTAGAGGGGCGCTTTTTGGGTGCCATGGATGTTCTCAAGTTTTAAGGCAGAAAGAACAGTATATATAATATAGTGCAGGCAGGGCATTGGATAAAGCACTAGGGGCAAAACTCATGTAAAATGATTTGATACAGTAATGTAATATACAGATTACAGTGTATAATGTTTGTGTATGTGTTTTGTATTTTTTTTAATTTTCCACTGGGCTCCGCCCCATGCATTGCGACATTCGCAGGAAACGAAGCCCAGAACAGTAATTCATCAGGTAGAGGATCAGGTAGAGGATCCTTTTAAATTTATAATTACAGGTAACAATCGGTCTTACCTGTAGCTACATTGAATATCTTCAAAACATGCTTTGGAGATATTCACAGTTTCAACAGCTGGTGACATACACACTGAGTTCGTCCTCAATGCAGAGTGCTGTACAGTGATCATGGCTACAGTTGCATGCTTGGGAGTGACTCTATCGTGGCCCAGCCATTCAAAAGCCAGAGTGCACAAACCTTTAAGGAAGACCGCATAGGGTTAGAAGCCCTGGCAGCGGTGACAGCACAGTGCTGGAGTGCTTTTTATGCCATGCATATTAGCATATTGTCAAATTAACCTGTAGGGGACCGGGTGATTTTTTTTGTTTGTTTGTTTGTTTGTTTCCTGACTATACTACTAATTTAATAAGAAAGTAGATTTTTTTTCTTTTATGTTTCCAAGTTAATATTTCACTGTTTTATAATACTTAACATTAGGTGCCTCTGTGAAGCTCAGTTTGTGAAGCATGCTGGGCCTTCTAATACTCGGCAATATATCTTATCTTTCATTTTCAGCACCATAAATGCCTCTAGAAAAACTGGAAAACCTAGATCTAATTTTCTACTGGCTGAATTGGTAAATTTTAAATATTTCTCTGATTAAAAAGAAATTATCTTTTAATGTTGAACATGCTCAATCAATAAAAAGGAAAAATATCAACAAAAAGCCTCATGGGGTATATTTATAAAGCAGCAAATGTGACATTTACCAAACTTTCACTGCATATGTATTTTCCTGATGCATGCATTTAAAATTAGAGTGATTAATTCCACCTTAATACAGTAAATACTCCCCAATGCATTCAGGCTATGTGTCTGTTTCCTATCATCTTTTCTATGTATGAACCCTGAGCCATCTAGAGACGGTGAGCAGAGATTGAGGCTAAGATTGCACCTGTGACACGCTGATATATATTTGCTTCGTGGTAAGAGGCTACTCAAGAGGGGGTTCTCTTCTCTCACACACCCCCCTCTTTTTTCTATGAGCACAGACGTGAAGCGATGTCTTTCCAAAACTATCATCTTGGGCTATAGTGGACTTTGTTTGAATAAGGATTGTTCAGTCCAGTATTTGCATTAAAGACTGCCATTCTTCATTTAAGAACTTTTCTCTTCCAAGGACAATATTCAATACTTATATATTTATTTGTTTAAAGTCTAAATGTTGCATATGTCCAGCGCTGCCTGGTTAATTATGATATAATTCTGACATATTCAGGTTTGTATTCATTTTTTTCACCCAGCTATTGACTTCCCAATGCATACAGTCTTTATATCCTCTCTTCTGAACCATGTATTGAGGCTACATTTATCTAGGACTGTAAAAATAATTTGAACATGGCAAATTCACATCATGCTAACCCACACACAGTCTGTAAAATTGCTTTTAAATGCAAAGTGCGCAATGCATTACAAAACAATAGTCCCTTAACATCATAAGAGGGTGCATTAGATGGCATTCAATAACATAACAGTTTAAATCTGCTCAGTTTGATCCTTTGTAGAGCTTTCATGGAGGGCTTTCATGGCATTGGAAAGTTAATCCGCATATTGCAAACCCTCACACCAGCACAAATATTAAAGCGGTGTATTTAATTCACAGAGGATTTTTTCATAGACATGCTGGGTATTTTGGAAAATACAGCTAGTGTATTTATGTTGCATTTGTGTTTAATATTGTAAGAGTAAAATGAAAATAAGAAACCCATTTACTGAAGGATTACTATTTCAAAATCTCATGTAAACAGCATTCCAAATGTATTTTATTATAATTCCAGGTACTAACATGCAATTTCTGGGATCCCCAAAAAATGGAGGTATTTATCAAAACTGCAGGCAGAATTTAGAGGAGCTAATCAGCACCCAATCAGCTGATATCTTCATTTTCAAAGTTAAGATTTTCAAATGAAAGATAAACATTGATTGGTTGCCATGTTCATCTGCTCCAGTTTTGATAAATTCCCTCATTGTTTTCAAAAATATTGTTTTCAGGACAGCCATTGTTGCCACAGTTTGTGGCTGGTATGTGCTTAGATGTGAATGTAGCTTAAATCTCCCTCCACTTTATAAAGCTTTCCTATTCATCATTGTCATACGTAGGGATGTTAGACATGTTTACAGATTCAGCTAGATCTCGAAAACCAGATCGGCAAAATGTTTTGAATGTTGGCAGCCCCAAAACCCAAACCATGGCTTAACTGACTAGTACAATAAAACCTTGGTTTAATAGTTACTTAAGAGCATTTTGCAAGACAAGCTAAATATTTAAATTCATTTTTACTTGATATGTAAGCGATGTCTTGATATACAAGTAGCGTCATGTCACAACTGTGTATAAAAGAGAAGAGAGGCACCTCTAAGTGTAGCAATATGGTTATATTTAATGAAGGTACACTATTTAGCAACTCGCATGGTTGATGATTAAAAGAGTGTAAAAGTATGCAGGCATCTGGGGTAAAGCTGTCCACATAGACCAGGGGTCTCCAAACTGCGACCCGAGGGCCAGATGTGTCCCTTTGTTAGCCTTTATGTGGCCCTTGGAGCACTATTCCTCCAACTTATATGAAGCACTATTCCACCCATTGATACCAACAAGGGGGCACTATTTCTTCTACTAATATCAATGATGGGATACTACTCCTCCTACTGATAGGGACCCTACTCCTCCCCCTACTGATAGGGACCCTACTCCTACTGATAGGGACCCTACTCCTCCTACTGATAGGGGCCCTACTCCTCCTCCTACTGACCACAAACCCTGAGGCCACATTTATTCTCACTGGAGCTGGGTCCAGGACATTTTCTGCCCCCCCGCTGACCACAATCCGGCCCTCCTTAAGTCTAAAGGATAATAAAGTGGCCCTTTGTTTGAAAAGTTTGTAGACCCCTGACATAGACCATCCTCCGCACTGCCATTGGCTTTATCCCTTACATGCTGCACTTCAAGTCTCACTTTCAGATCGCTCTACTGTAGGGTAGTCTTCCAGGCACGATTGCAGACTGAAAGTGGTGGGAGCCGGCGGTGCGGAGGATGGTCTATGTGGACAGCTTTACCCCAGATGCCTGCATACATAGATGTGACTCTTTTCATCATCAACTATGCTGATCAACTATGAGTTGCTAAATGTCATACCTTCATTAGATGTAACCATATTGCTACACTTAGAGGCGCCTCTCTTCTCTTTTATACTCTGTAGCTCCTGCTGGATTTTGCTTCTAATCCCCCTGTGGAGGTTTCCATTTGTCGATGGACATGTTTTGGTTACACAACTTATCACACTGCTATAATCTTTTTATATGGACTATAAACTGAAGGACTTATGAATAAATGGTTTTGGAACAAATCATTTGAGTTTCCATTATTGCTTATGGGGAAATTTGCTTTGACGTACAAGTGGTTTGGATTACAAGCTTGTTACAAATGATGCTCGCAATCCAAGTTTTTACTGTATTTGAATGTGTGTATTATGTTCTGCAATAGTATAATTAAGCATAATATCTACCTAGTGAGAGATTTACTATTAGGATTTACAAAATATGGCACATGTTCTCTAACATCTCTTATTCAATAAAGACTACAAAGTGGCAATGCTAAATGTTTGCCATGTAGTGTTTCTCAATTTTTTTTCAGTCGAAGCACCCTTTAAGATTTATGTACAATCTCAATGCACCTCATTGTAAACTATAAAAACAAAACAGTTTTGCATATGACAGCAGCATCCACACACACATAGGGCCTCCAACATTACTGGTGATCTGTTTTTTATAAAGCAATATACCTTTGCACACTGGAAATTACTATTATTTTAGTATTTCACTTCTCCCTCAATTTCTTTCTCTCATTCAGCTAGTGTTGATAGGGGGGTGCAGTGGAAGACATACAAGAGCACCCTCAGGCACCCGACATGCTCCATATCAACCTATGACCTCATCAGTTGTTAAGACACCAGCAGCTGACCAGCATGGTGCCCAAAGTTGTAATGCTGTACGTTGAAAACCTGTGGCTTAGTGCAACAACAAATACGGCTTGATCGATCTGCTGGCTTGTTGATTTTTTTTTTTTTAATTTGGGGCTTTTTAGGCATTTTAACAATGAACCCCTGGGTTTTCTTACTATTCAACTGCTACCCATTGTTGCACTATAAAAACCAAGCCTTACTGACCTTTCAACTGAGGTTAATAGATTACATTAACACTAGGCGTATACTTGGCACATTCCCCAACTTAATTTGGGACTTACTGGGGTTGATTTACTAAAACAAGTGCAAACATTTTCACTTTGAATGTTCACTTAGCTAATGAGTAAGTTGCAGGTAACATTAGAAGAAATTCATGAAATTCACTTTGCATAGCCGTTCGTGCAGTGACAAAAACGGAATTTGTGCTTCCATACGGTTGGATGACTGATATCCAACTTTACCTTATTCTCCAAGCTAAGTTTACATGTATTTAATATATATATATATATATATATATATATATATATATATACACACAGTACAGACCAAAAGTTTGGACACACCTTCTTATTCAAAGAGTTTTCTTTATTTTCATGACTATGAAAATTGTAGATTCACACTGAAGGCATCAAAACTATGAATTAACACATGTGGAATTATATACATAACAAAAAAGTGTGAAACAAGTGAAAATATGTCATATTCTAGGTTCTTAAAAGTAGCCACCTTTTGCTTTGATTACTGCTTTGCACACTCTTGGCATTCTCTTGATGAGCTTTAAGAGGTATTCACCTGAAATGGTCTTCCAACAGTCTTGAAGGAGTTCCCAGAGATGCTTAGCACTTGTTGGCCCTTTTGCCTTCACTCTGCTGTCCAGCTTACCCCAAACCATCTCGATTGGGTTCAGGTCCGGTGACTGTGGAGGCCAGGTCATCTGGCGCAGCACCCTATCACTCTCCTTCTTGGTCAGATAGCCCTTACACAGCCTAGACATGTGTTTGGGGTCATTGTCCTGTTGAAAAATAAATGATGGTCCAACTAAACACAAACCGGATGGAATAGCATGCCGCTGCAAGATGCTGTAGTAGCCATGCTGGTTCAGTATGCCTTCAATTTTGAATAAATCCCCAACAGTGTCACCAGCAAAGCACCCCCACACCATCACACCTCCTCCTCCATGCTTCACGGTGGGAACCAGGCATGTAGTGTCCATCCGTTCAGCTTTTCTGTATCGCACAAAGACACGGTGGTTGGAACCAAAGATCTCAAATTTGGACTCATCAGACCAAAGCACAGCTTTCCACTGGTCTAATGTCCATTCCTTGTGTTCTTTAGCCCAAACAAGTCTCTTCTGCTTGTTGCCTTTCTTTATCAGTGGTTTCCTAGCAGATATTCTACCATGAAGGCCTGATTCACACAGTCTCCTCTTAACAGTTGTTCTAGAGGTGTGTCTGCTGCAAAAGGTGGCTATATAATTCCACATGTGTTAATTCATAGTTTTGATGTCTTCCGTGTGACATTACAATTTTCATAGTCATGAAAAGAAAACTCTTGGAATGAGAAGGTGTGTACAAACTTTTGGTCTGTACTGTGTATATATATATATATATATATATATATATATATATATATATATATATATATATATATATATATATATACCAGATCTTTGCATAATGAGACTGCAGTAATTTCCATATTTTCAAACTGATTCCCTTTATTTTCATTTGGTGATCCTACCAATAACATATACTTAAGCTCCATACACACGGTCAGACTTTTTGACAACAAACTTCAAAATGAGCAGGTTTTCAAAAAAATCCAACCGTGTGTGTGCTCCATCAGACAAACTTTTTCGGTTTTCATCCAACAAAAGTTTGCGCTGCATACGGACAAACTTTTCGCCAACAAAAGTCCCACGGTGCAAAGTCCTATCTTGTGTACAGAAGTCCATCAGACTTTTGTCCAAAGTGCAAGCACGTATGCTCAGAACCAATGTTAAAATCAACCAACAATAGCAGAAGTTGACCAAATGGTGGCGGTAAAGAGCAGAAAAGAGCTGAAAAACCATGTGATTTTGGGAAAGTTAGCTGAAAAAGTCCTGCCGTGTGTATTGGATTGGATTGGATTGGAATAAATACTTATAGAGCGCCGAATGCAAGTTGTGAAACTCGCGTCTTGTATGCATACCAAGTTCACGGACAACTCCCTTTAAACAAAAATAAACAGAAAAGTTTGTTTGAAGTCCGACCATTTATGAATCTTTACTCTTACTTACTGCACTGTGTGTGGAGTTGTCACTGTAGACTGATTTTCTGAGTTGGACTACAAATACTTTCATCTAAATAGGAGGGCGTTAATTTGTACAGATGATGAGAGAGCTAATGTTATTGTTTAATATTTTTTGATATTGTTTGAAATGTCAGATCAGTCCACTGGAAATTACAAGGGCCCAACATTTTTGAGAAGATTAACATTTCTGTACTTGAAGAAGCTGTATTTAGCCATACATTTTTTTTTTAGCTCTTAAGTTTAGGTATACTTTCATTTTGCAAGTGAATATGTTCCATTCATTTAATAAATCAGCCACACTTATTCAGGATTAATGATTCGCTGTGAAATTACAAATTCTGGATTTTGGGAAACCTAATACAGTAAAACTTCTGATAGCAAGCCTTAATCCTTTCCGAAGCATGCTTGTAATCCAAAGCACTTTTATATCAAAGCAAATTTTCCCATAGGAAATAATGGAAACTCAAATGATTTGTTCCACAACCATTTATTCATAGGTCCTTCAGTCTATATGAAAAGATTATAGCAATGTTATAAAATTATCCATCCACAAATGGAAGCCTCTACAAGGGGATTAGCAGCAAAATCCAGCAAGAGCTACAGAGTATAAAAGAGAAGAAAGTGAAGCCGCGTACACACCATCGGATTTCCGATGGAATACAATCCGATTGAATTCCGATGAAGATGACTTTCACCAGTCTTGCATACACACTATCAGACTAAATTCCGACCATCCAAAATGGGGTGACGTAAAACACTATGATGAGCCAAGAAAAATGTTTTTTAATGCTTCCGTGCATGTGTCGACTTCCACACAGACGATCGGAATTTCCGAAAAACATATTCTATTTTTTTACACTGATGGAAAAAAGTCTGATGGGGCCCAGACATGATAATTTTTTCCGATGAAAAAAGTCCATTTGACTTTTTCCATTGCAAAAACAGATCGTGTGTACATGGCATAATGAATGAATGAATGAAAAACTTATATAGCGCGGCACATGCGAACTAAATCGCCTCTGGGTGCTTGTTGTTCCTGTCTCCTTTGATATCAAAAGAGAGGAGTCTTAATCTTTCTCCTGAACGCTAAGTGGTTCTCCTCCAACCGAATGCTGGTTTGTAAAGCGTTCCATAGTCTGGGACCTTGGATCGCAAATTTTCTTTCTCCTTTGGACTGGTAGTTGGCATAAGTGTAGCAATATGGTTACATTTAATGATGGTACAACATTTAGCAACTCACATGGATGATGATTAAGGCTGGTTTCATCGGACATGTTCGATCGTGTGTACGGCCTATCAGACCGTTTTCCATCGTTTTCAAACATGCTTTAAAATGTGTCCGATGGAAACCTATCCGTCAGACAGGTTCGATGGTTAGTACACAAAAGCATCGGACCAAAAACCCAAGCATGCTCAGAATCAAGTCGACGCATGCTTGGAAGCATTGAACTTCGTTTTTTCATCACGTCGTTGTGTTCTACGTCAGCGTGTTCTGGTCTGATCGGATTTTGGTGCGATGGTGTGTACGCACATCAGACCATCAGACAAGTTCAGAGTTGTCTGATGAAAACGGTCCGTCGGAGAAGTCTCATCAGACATGTCTGATCGTGTGTACAGGGCCTTAAAGAGGCACATCTAAGTATGCAGAGATCCGGGGTAAAGCAATCCACATAGACCGTCCTCCTCACCGCCGACTCTTACCGATACGAGTCTGCAATCATGACCGAGAAGTCTACCCTGCAGTAGAGCGATCTAAAAGTGAGGCTTAAACCGCTCGTGGAAGGGACAATATCTATGGTGGTGCAGAGGACGGTCTATGTGGACAGCTTTACCCCGGATCCCTGCATACTTAGACGTGGCCCCTTTTAATCAACTATGTGAGTTTCTAAATGTTGCACCTTCTTTAAATGTAACCATATTGCTACACTTAGAGGCCCCTCTCTTCTATTTTATACTCAGTTGTGACACAACGCTACTCTTATATCAAGACATCACTTGTATATCAAATCAACATTTCTTAAAAAAAAATCCATATCTTGCAAAAACCAAGGTTTTACTGTAATTTAGATCTGTAATGTATGTCTACAAATTTAGGAAACAGTTACATTATTTTCTGAATATTATGAAAACAATGTAGTTTTAACCACTTGCTTACTGTGCACCTGCACCCCCTTCCTGCTCAGACACAATTTCGGCACTGTGTCGCTTTAACTGACAATTGCGCGGTCCTGCGACGTGGCTCCAAAACAAAATTGACGTCCTTTTTTCCCCACAAGTAGAGCTTTCTTTTGGTGGTATTTGATCACCTCTGCGGTTTTTATTTTTTGGCTATAAACGAAAAAAGAGCGTAAATTTTGAAAAAAAACACAATATATTTTTCTTTTTGCTATAATAAATATCCAATTTAAAAAAAAAAAAAAAATACATTTATCTCAGTTTAGGGCGATACGTATTCTTCTACATATTTTTGGTAAAAAAAATGAAAAAAAATCACAATAACGGTATAGTGACTGGTTTGCGCAAAAGTTATATTGCCTACAAAATAGGGGACATAATTATGATTTTTTTTTTATTTATTTTTTACTAGGAATGGCGGCGATCTGCGTTTTTTTTTCAGGACTGCGACATTATAGCGGACACATCAGACACATTTTTGGGACCATTCACATTAATACAGTGAACAGTGCTATAAATATGCATTGATTACTGTATAAATGTGACTGGCAGGGAAGGGGTTAACCACTAGGGGAAGGGGTTAAATTTGTGTCCTAGTCAGTGTTCTAACTGTAGGGGGAGGGGGGTGACCAATTGTGTCCCTATGTACAAGGGACACAGATCGGTCTCCTCTCTCCCTGACAGGACGTGGAGCTTTGTGTTTACACACAGAGCTCCACGTCCCTGCTCAGTTACTGGGCAATCGCGGGTGCACGCATTGTGTTCCCAGTAACACGGTGGGTGCGCACGCCCCCTAGCAGCTTTAAATGACAGGACATCATATGACGTCCTGTCAGAACAATAGGGTATTCCGCCGCCATCATTTGACGGCGTGCGGTACCCTAGTGGTTAAATATTGTTGCCACGTGTTTGTTAATTTTTTAGTACAAAATTGTGCCTAATGTCAGCAGCAGATCTTTGCTATTTGTTTGCATCATCAGTTGTTTAATTATGAACAATTAGATAAAATCTAGATAAAATCTTCATAAAGTCTTATAAACAGCACTAAATCTGCTACATCGCTATACTAACACCCCAACGACTAAGTATTAAACAACTGCGCTAGACTAAACACTACCATTTTTATGGCTCTCATTTGTTTCCAAATCAGATATTTATGGTTTGGATTGCACAAGATTAAAAGGGAAATTAGATCTTATTGTCAAGCTTTCCAGTTACTGATTCACAGCATTAATATTTATGGCCAAATAGACTGCATTGTTGACATGTGGCATGTTTGTGGCTAACAGCCATTAACAAAAAGTTAAGACAGCTGAGAGTTCTAAAGGTGGGTTCCGCCGTGTCCTTCTACATGGATGTTCTATCATGCCTGTGTCTTGGGATAAATCCCAGTCTGCTCTTAGCAGCAGGAACCTGACGAAAAGTTGGCAGAGGTGGCATTCATTGCCTTCCAAGCATGCAGGCCATCAGATAAAACACATTTTTCCGTTACAGCTGTTTTGTGACACAGGATCAAGAAGCTTACATGGATATAAACTCTGATGAGAACAATATGCTGTAACCAACAGATTCCAGGTCTTTCAAGCATAAAAACACATCTGATCACTGTTTCATATTTAAAATGTAGAGGGTAAGATTGACTAAGGTGTCTGGGCCACCTTGGTCATGTTTAAGTTGTAACATGAGCGTATCACAGGCATAAGCGTTCAGACTGCAAGTCTGTGCAGCTGCAATGCATAATGACATTTTTTATTCACACTTTGATAGCTGGACTTCGCTGACCTCAGCTTGAATCTCCCAGTGGTCCAAACTGAGTTAATTCCTTTCTAGTGTGGACCAGCATTAGCAATGTGGCTGTTTCCCCAGATGTTCACAGAGCATTATAGGAGTCCATATAGTATTTCAGCACTGACCAGCTTACTTATATTTCTGTAAATTATGCTAAAACTGGCCATGCACTACATTTTCAAAATAACTGTATTGATAGTAATGGTGTGGAAGTTTTTTCGCCAAAAACAGATGTGGTTAGACAAACCGTTACAAAATATCTCTTATAAGGATTGCAGCTTGATTCCTAAATTCTTCCCTCTTCCACTGATAAGTAGCACTGCAACAAAATAAATGATATCCCCTACCACATTTAAATTGTTTGTGTTTTAGTACTCTTGTCTTGTTAGAATTATATTGGCTGCCATTGTGGATCTCACATTTTAAGAATATTAGTTCCCTGGGTGTCATTGTTTAGCCTAAACATTTTCTAAGTCATTGACTTGGAACAAGTATAAAGATAATAAATTCCAATAGTTTCTGATAATTATTTAAAGTATGCTCTGGATCTGTAATTAAATTGCATTCAATTTAAAGATTTTTCTGATAGAGGCAAACAATGTGATCACCGGTCCTTTTTTCTTGACAAGAACTTTACTCAATGAGTGGTGCTTATGAGACTTACAGTGGGGATCGAAAGTTTGGGCACCCCAGGTAAAAATTTGTATTAATGTGCATAACGAAGCCAAGGGAAGATGGAAGAATCTCCAAAAGGCATCAAATTAAAGATTAGACATTCTTATAATATGTCAAAAAAAGTTAGATTTTATTTCCATCATTTACACTTTCAAAATTACAGGAAACCAAAAAATGGCATCTGCAAAAGTTTGGGCATCCTGCAGAATTTATAGCATGCACTGCCCCCTTTGCAAAGCTGAGATGTGCCAGTGTCATGGATTGTTCTCAATGATCGTCTGGGAAGACCAGGTATGTCAATCACAAAGGTTTTAAGTGTCCAGATTCATCTGACCTTGCCCCAACAATCAGCACCATGGGTTCTCCTAAGCAGTTGTCTAGAAAACTGAAGCTGAAAATAGTTGACGCTGACAAAGCTGGAGAAGGCTATAAGAAGATAGCAAAGTGTTTTCAGGTGTCAATATCCTCTGTTCGGAATATAATTAAGAAATGGCAGTCATCAGGAACAGTGGAAGTTAAAGCAAGATCTGGAAGACCAAGAAAAATATCAGACAGAACAGCTCACAGGATTGTGAGAAAAGCAAGTCAAAACCAACGTTTGACTGCACTATCCCTCCAGAAACATCTGGCAGACACTGGAGTTGTGGTACACTATTCCACTATAAAGAGATACCTGTACAAATATGGTCTTCATGGAAAAGTCTTTAGAAGAAAACCTCTTCTACATCCTCACCACAAAAATCAGCGTTTGAACTTTGCAAATGAACATAAATTCCTTGTTTCCATTGAGCAGATCGGTTCGGTACGGTTCAGTACGGTACACTATTTTCGGGTGTTTCCATTATAAAAAAGTGTGCCATAAAACCGAACCATACCAGACCATTTTGGGTCCTGCTTCAGATGTTGGGCCATAGAAAATGAAATGGTTCGGTTAGGGCGTGGCTACAATACATTCCACTGATTGGTGGACGGGCTAGGCATTTTTTCTAAACCCTGTATGGTCACTGACGGTCCGATTTGCAGTGGAAACGCTAACCAGAATAGACCGGTCCATTCTAACCGTTCCAAATTTACTGACCTGAACCGTTCCGATCAGTGGAAACGAGGCAATAGACAAGCCTGATGCATTTTGAAAACAAGTTCTGTGGACCGATGAGGTTAAAATATTACTTTTTGGCCAGAATAAGCAAAGGTACGTTTGGAGAAGAAAGGGCACAGAATTTAATGAAAAGAACCTCTGTCCAACTGTTAAGCATGGGGGTGGATCAATCATGCTTTGGGTTTGTATTGCAGCCAGTGGCACAGGGAACATTTCACGAGTAGAAGGAAAAATGGATTCAATAAAATTTCAGCAAATTTTGGATGGTAACTTGATGCCATCTGTGAAAAATCTGAAGTTAAAGAGAGGATGGCTTCTACAAATGGATATTGATCCTAAACACACCTCAAAATCCATGGGGGATTACATCAAGAGGCGTAAAAGATTTTGCCATGTCCTTCACAATCTCCTGACCTCAACATGATTAAAAATCTATGGATAGACCTTAACTGCTTCCCGACCGCCCACCGTCATATTACTGCGGGACGGTGGCGCGGTCTCGCGGGAGCACGTAGCTCTACGTCCTCTACTTTTTGGCCACTAGGGGGCACGCGCACCGCCGGCGGCCGACGCACGCGCGCCCCGCACGCCCCCGAGTCCCGTGCCCCTGAGTCCCGCGCGCGTGCCCGGCGGGTACGATAGCCGCCGGGCACCCGCGATTGCTCGTTACTTGTTTTGGGGAGCTCGCTTTCCTGATGACGCATATTTGCGAAACTAGTAGAAGCCAGGTGGATAACGCATAGAGGGAGTGTTTTTGACCTGTGGAACCACAGTGAAGCAGGAGCCGGGCACGCACCCCAAAACAAGCTGGTGAGCGGCTGTTCATGCCTGATACTGCCAAAGATACTAGGTGCTGGTTCAAAGCACCTCCCTTGTGAGTAGTCTGATTTTATCTTTTTAAATAAACAAAACCTTTTTTACATACTACACCATGATTAGCCCCTTGTCTTTTGAGGCATTAAGGAACACTGTGGGAGAGGAGCAAGGAGCACATATCCACTGACAGGAACGGAATAAGTTTGGGGCCCATTACCAGCTGGAGTCTGGTGAGTGCGCATTTCAGCAGTTGGTGGTGGTAGCACTTATTTCTGTCGGGTGGAAGAAGTAGAAACACAACACCAGGATTAATTATCATATTTATACCCTTATTGGATTCTAACTGTGAAGTTGTGACTTCCACGTCAACCGGGATGTGTTATGAACATTTATGAACTTTCATGCATATATATATATTTTTTGCACATATGGTTTATGATATTGTTATTTATTTATATTTGGTTGTTGGTATAATAGTTGCACTTAGTATCACACACTCGAGAGAGTAGGAGATTGGTATATAGATATTCAAAAATAAAATAAAAAATTGTATATGCTCGAGAGAGCTGAACACTGTTACTCATATATATATATTTTGTTTGTTGGCACAGTAGTCGCACATAGAAGTACGCAATTGCACATGCTCGAAAGAGCTGGACATTGTTATTTAGTCAGATAATCACCCATTGTGGTTTATCACGCACAGTATTGCACTGAATTCAGCACTTTATTAACTAAGATTATTTTGTGTCATCGCCTATTCAGACCAGCGCAGTAACAATATTTTTCTGCTCTAGGGCAAAATATAACCCTTGTGTATGAAACAAAAAGGCTTAGTTATCAACAGAAAATTGATTTTTGCTTTGAGTTTTCCAACTCTAAGCCCTGGTTCACACAATTGCCGACAGTGGCACCATCCTGCACAGATGTCTCTGAAATTGTGGCCGAAATCGGGACTGACAAGTGGGAGTGAAATTGTGCGAACTTGCACAGCTTCATTCCCGTAGCCCAGTATGAAGCTGGGCTAAAGGGTAATTTCACCTTTACACCTAAAAAATGTAAGACAAATTTCAAACAACTTCCCGAATCCTCCAGTCCCAACTGCATTTATTTGCTACGCCAAGAATTATCCACTACCCACATTTTCCAGTGTAGTGAGCTGTATGCATTTAAACTCCATAAACAGCCCTGGAGGCTGAGTAGCAATATAAAGCCGGCAGTGGCTAGTGCTCATTGGTCAGTGGGGCATCACAAGACAGTGCTGACCAAATAGAGTCTCTTCCTCTGTCCTTGAAGTAAGACGAGCATGTCTTGGTCAGCAATGTCAGGTGACCAGGCTGACTGATGACCACTACCCATTGTGTATATTATGTTGCTACAAAGTCCCTCGGGCTGTGTGTAGAGTTTAAAAGTGTAAGGATCAGTACATTGGCACTGCCACTATTTTCTTCTGTGGCTTACCCTTTTCCATTCACAGTATTTCCCATTATGTAAGTGAATACAGCTACTGGGTAAAAAGTTTAAGTATTGTAATAATGCAAATGGCAAACCAGGAGCTTAATAAAAGCCCTTCTATACCTGATTATATATTTGAGTATATTGATTTTCAAGAACAGAAATACTTTTTCTTGAAACTTCATTTATATGATAAATATTCAGAGCTCTTTGCTTAAAAAAATACATTAATCAAAATCAGACATTCTATCATTTTTCTTACAGTTTGAATAAGGTCGACTCTTTGTTCATAATTTTTGTTTGAAGCCTGTGATTCATTAAATGTTTCTCTTGTCGGTTACTAAAATGCAAATTTTTTTCTATCTCAGCACTGAGCAGAGTCTGGCCAGAATATGCTGAATAGTTCTTATTTATGTGGTTTTACCAGACAGGCCCACAACATTACTGTTACCAGCCACTTTCTAACTTGGAAAAACAAGAAATTGGTAGTAATTATACCACTACATCTCCAAATGTTATATTTTTATGGCCTGGACTACCCATATTCACAGACGTGAGATGACGTGTCAGATGGACCTGCTGAAAACCTTGTGAATTTGAGTAATTCATACTCATAAAAACTTGAGCATTTGATAAACTATTTACTGTACTATGGGTATTTTTGTCGACAAACAATACAATTATTGGGCAGCTGTGACTGTTTTCTGTTCCAATACTCTCTAATGGATCACTGGTGATTTTAGGGAGAAGAAAAAAAAGGAGAAGCACCTCTGTTACTACTGATGAAAATTACCGTGAAACTTCCACTTTAAGCACTCCTTACCCCCTTACATGCCACATCTGGCATGTCATTTTTTGGGGGCTAGTGGAGGCTTCGGTAGGAGTGGGACTTCCTGTCCCACTTCCTACTTCTATCTAGGGACCGCCTAGGCGACTCCTCCTCTGTCCTTAGGCGGCCCCTCCCTCTAGGCGATCTCCTGGGACACGTGACAGATCCCAGGAGATCGCCTGTCCATTCTCGGGAGCGCAGCGTAACTTGCGCATTTGCAGTGCGTGCCCGGCTGTGAAGCCGAAAGCTGTGTGAATGGAGGCTCTGAGGAGAGGAGCGATGCTCTGTGCGGCCAAATTGCTGGACAATGGAACAGGTAAGTGTCTGTGTATTAAAAGTCAGCAGCTATACTTTTTGTAGCTGCTGACTTTTTTTTTTTTTTTAACAACAAGGTTGGTCTTTATTGATGTACAAATGGTACAAGGTACATTACAGATATCACAAATCAGGAAAAAATAAAATAAAATACACAAAGCACATGGGCTAGCAGGAGAGTTACAGCGTCCCATTGATGTAGCTGCTGACTTTTAATAAACATTAAAAGACCGGAACTCTGCTTTAGTTGTGAATAGCAGGAACGCCAATGGACTTCAGCTTGTTTTTTTTTTTACCTCTTACATTCTCCACTTTATTATTGGTAATGGAGTATTCTTTACCTGGAAAAGACTAGGCACCATGATAGAAGAAGATGCTGATATTATTGAAGTTTGTCATTTTGAATAGGAACTTGACTAATGACAACTAGGAGGGAGCTTGACTTGTTGTATTTGACCACAGTGTGGTGACCAGGGCTTTTTTTCAGGGGGAACTTGGGGGAACTCCACCACGTCTGGTTCAGACCACAATCACTTGTAAACACAGAAATCTGGTGTCTGTGTTTACAGATGACAGCTCTGCACTTTGTGTGTAACCACCTGAACTCTGCATTCTGTATGTAATGCAATCCTGGTATTTAATGCCCCGTTAAGACCCTTCTAATGTTTGTAAAATCTGAACAGGGTCGTAGTTGAGTTCCTGCACCTATTTTCTGAGAAAAAAAGCTCTGGTGATGACATTTAATATGCTATAGCAGCGTTTCCCAACCTTTTGCCAGTCAATGCCCCCTTTAAAATGATGGACAATCTTGAGGCACCCTTTAAAAATTATGGACAGTCTCGAGACAGTTGCTGCTTAGCTTCAATAGGAATACTTGCGAACCTCTGCTACGTTTTCTCATTACCTAGAAAAAGATAACTTTCCTTCACTACTTCTAGAGCACTTCAACCAAGTCTGCTTGGTCCGGAATGGACAACAACAGTTATTTACATACAAACACGTGTGGGGAAGTGCAAAAAACTGGTAATAATGGCAAGAATACCTCTGTGGTAACAAGGGGATATCGATAAAGGATGTGTGGTATGCTAAGGACAGACTGGAACAAATAAGTGGTTGCGTAACCAAATGTCAGCCACAAAGGGATTAGAAGCAAGATCCAGCAGGAACTATGGAAGGTGCCTCTAAGCGTAGGTATGGTTTCATTTTTATATAGATAAGTCAATTAGCAACTCACATGATAGATAATTATCAAAGTATGCAGGCATCCAGAGTAAAGCTTTACACAACGACTGTCCTCCACATTGCTGGCTCCCGCCGGTGCACCCATGACCAGGAAATCTGCCCTGCAGTAAAGCGATCCGAAACAAGGCTTGAAGCACTCATGGGGGCCCTAATTTAATCATTGCTAATTGTCTTACCTATATTAAATTGGAACCATACTCCTACACTTAGAGGCACCTCTCTTTATTTTATGTTTTATATTTCAACAAACATGTCTTCCCATCCACTTTCTTCCCATCTTTTTTTTCTAAGTGTCTCGCTTCTCTTCTTTTCTCTCCTTTTCTTTCTGCCTTTTCTCTATTCTCCCAGATGTTGCTTTCTAAATGTTTGCGTGTAAAATATATCAACAATTATTGTTTGCTATATTACCTCTGGTTCTACATGTGGCATATACAACTGCATTATATATTGTACATGTATGTAGATTACAGGTATTTTGGGAATTACAGACTGCATTGAATAAGGCTTGCCTCCACTTTTATAACAAATTCTTACCTACCATTTTTACATTGCATATACAGTATATTGCCATATTTAGCTGTTGAAGTATTTTACTGGCCTGTTCTCTGGAATGTTTCATTGCATCCCCTGTATATGACCTGTACCTCCATGCCTTATATTGTTAAATGTTGTATACTGAAGACCCGATAAAACAGAGATTTTAAATAAAATATGTTTCCTTTTAGTGGTTGTGTTTTTCGTTCTTGTCGCTGCCGCAGTATAGAGATATGATACAACCAATGATCTTTCCGGTTCCATTTATAGACTCCATTTCTAATAGATATTAGTGCAGTCTTGTATGCAAAATACTGCTTGTCAAAAATCATCTATCCATAAATATCTAATACATTCTTTTTAATATACCTTACAGAAACTTTAAATAAGTTCATTGCCTTAACCCCCAAAAAAAACCCTGAAAGGATTAATAATGCTTTAAATTGCATATCTAAAAATGTTCAAGAGTTGAGACTGGTAAAATAAAATTATTGTCTTTGAATGATAACAATAAATCATGTGAAAAATAGTAAAAACTGAAATTTAGCAATGAGAGATTGTTTAAGTGAATAATTAGAATTTATTGTAGGCAGAGCGTGGAATAATATTGGTGTAAAATTCTAAAGCTCCATTTCATGGCAAGTTACATCCTAAAGGAAGTTCTAAAGGCTTGACATAACTATTACTTACCTTATTAGGCTTATCTTATTAGGGTGAAATAACTATACTAAACAAGAACTCAAACTAAAGCTTCTGGTAAAACCAATTCACTTGAGTTCCTTGCATCTGAATCCCCCACTTAATTACAATATGTTGGGTAGCTAAAACGCTTAAATAACATATTTTAAGTAAAACTACTGTTTTTACAGTGCATTATATCGTTTTCTTGAGAACATATCTTATTTATTTATTTTGTCATGTTTTATAATGCCCTACATTCTCTATCGGCGACAAGACAAATTATTGTCTAATTTTACAATGACTCAGTTCATATATCTAGGATTTAGATTGCATCCTTGTTCTTGTGCCTTGTACAAACGACCGTTTTTCATGACCAGAAAACTGCCATTTTTTTTATATTGGTCGAGAAAACCAGTCGTGTGTACGTACCCTAGCAGTTTTCTCGACGAAAAAACTGCCTGCAAAAAATGTGAAACCAGCTCTCTTTTTTCTCGTTGTGTTTCACGTCAGTCTTTTTCTCGTCACATATGCTTTTCCAAGGGGAAAAAAAACGTGCATGCTCAGAATCAAGTATGAGACGGGAGCGCTCGTTCTGTAAAACCAGCGTTCGTAATGGAGATTACGCTGTAACGGACTAAAAAGCACAAGGCTAAAAGGCGCAAATCGTCTCTCACCAAACTTTTTCTAACACGAGGATCAGCAAAAGCAGCCCATTTGAAAGGCACTTCCCCTTTATAGTCCCGTTGAAGGCATTGTATGTCACCGCGCTTTAATCGGACGTTTTTTTTTTGCATGATGTGTATGAAAGTCAGGCTGGAGAGGAATCACGTTGTGAAAAACAATGGGTTTTTGAACGTCAGGAAAAACGGTCATGTGTACGCAGCATCAGTGTTTTGTCTATGCATTCTGCATCATACAATTGTTTCCGTATTATAATACTTATCATTGTCTTTTTCTGATGCGATGGAACTTGTCTTTTGAATAAATATATAATTTGTAAAAAAAAAATGTATATGCATATCTAGACATATTTTTTCAATATTATGATTGTTTTTACTTACTCTTGTAACGTTGATGTTGGGGGAGTGGTGTTGCCCCCAAAACTCATTATATATTTTTTTACAACTTTTTCAACAATTAAAACTATTTTGGACTCCTATTATTTGGTCTGGCACTCCATTCTGTATTTCTATGTATCTGGTATTGAGTAAGGCAATTTATGGCCAGGGCCACCCAGATCAGCCCTGAAACTTTGATAGTTGGAACAAGATAAGACAGGAAATATCCCAAATGAAACCCTTGTGTAAGTGACAGATTTGATTGTCCCTAATTTTGGGAATATTTTAAACACATTTACATTTAATTTACACTGTTTTTATTACACAGCACTAATCTTCAGACATTACTGGTTAATGAGCATTTTTTCTTTGGATGTTGTCATCTGGGTTTGTGAATGTCGATATTATTCAGGTAATGTAGCTGTCATGCAATATTTTTAGTCCTGCTTCAATCAGGCCTCGTAAAGGTGTCTTCCTTTCTTTTGCTTTTGAATAAATTCACAAGGCTATATGGACAACCTGTAGTGCACTTGCTGTCTTTGGATGGTTGGATGGCAGTGGTACAGTTCAATGTGTGCTGGGAGCAAGTAACTAGATAGCATTTAACCAGCAGGGGGCCCTGTTAATATACACAGGGTATATCATAAAACAGAACAGGCATATGTTAAAGTGAACATCTCCTTTTAGCCCATGTCAGTTTTCCCCAGTTGCTGAACATTGATTAATGTTCAGCATCCTTGTGCTTTACAGATGATTCAAGGTTATATCTTATTAGCAGACACCAGTGAGTCACATTATGCAACATCAGTTTTGACCAGGAAAAGGGGGTTATGTACCAGCAAGGAAGCTGAGAGCCGTGCTGCCTGTCACCATGATGGATGAGAGGAATATTATTCCACTGAGCGAATGACCATCTGCTCTGACTTTGGCTCTCTTAACACAGTTCAGTAACTTACACTCGGCAAAGGAGCAAAAAAAAAAACCCTCACTATTTTTGTATGCTTTCTGAATGAAAAATTCTTCAAAATATAATATCTACAGCTGATGATGATAACAGTTTGTGTTGTATTTTTATTATGCTTTGGAATAGTTAAAATATTGTTGTTGTTTTTTTTTTTCTTTCAAAAGTTTTATTGATTTTCAAAGGCAATAGAAAAAGAATATCACAACAGGTGTGAAGCAGATATCAAATTCAAAAATTACAATAGCAAACAATCTGGCAGTTCTAACATCAAGGACATGAGCGCCATGTCGATTGGCTAAGTGGCTTAGATACACTGGCGTTGGCTATCACACCCTATATAAAAAAGCAGATGTACGCTGGTTCGGTGTGCACCGGCATCCCGGCTGGGTACACACTGTGCCAGAGCACCCCCACTATGGCTTTATAAAAGGACAACAGCATAAGCCGCCCCTAAACCAGGAGGTTATTTTATCAGCATAACTAGTTATCTGAAATAGAAAATCGTAGTAAGCAAAGGTGTAATTTGGTACCAAAGACACCTGGATATGTTTAACTCAAGCTGACAGTTATAGACCCAAACCCATTTACTTTGAGATAAACCTATCGTGAACTATAGTCTAAAAAAGGAGCCATTCAAATGGAAAGAAGAGGAAGGAGGAAAGAGTCCAAGAAAAGTTAGAAAAAAAAAGGGGGATACAGAAAAAGGAAAGGGGAAAGTAAGAAAGAACCAGTCTACCAGTCCGAGTCAGTTGATATAAAGAAAACTAGGTGTAGGATTGCTAAATCAGGGAGGTACGCCTGATCGGAATGAAATGCCCATATGTTGAGCCCATGGTTCCCAAGTGGTTGTTGTTTTTTTTCTTAAGTTGGACAGGCCCAGGATTTTGGGGCGCACTTCACGGATTTATTCCCAACATTTCCCAGACTGTTCCTATTTCTTTTTGTTGGGTCTTTACATTCAGCGCGACTCTTGTATTGCTTCTATCTTAGCAGTGTGTGTGTGTGTGTGTGTTTGTGTATGTGTGTGTATGTGTGTGTAAGCCACTGTGAAGTTTTTAAAGTTACTCCATCATCAAAAAGATATAGGGGCTGCCATTGCTGGGCCTCTTTTTAACATCCATGTCTGGTTAGTAGCCTAATCTAGATTTAATACATTTGAGTCATGTACCCAGAACAAGGATGCTGTAAATGAATGTTAGACAATTGTCTGGGTTCCTATACTTGTACCAGGTAAAACACTTGCAAAGTTTTACACTTTCAAAGGCTGCAGGATATTTTTGGATGCAGGATATTAGGAAGACCCAACATCAATGAAGTTAAATGAACTAACCTCTCTCCAAAATGTTTGGACTACAGGGCAAGACCAAAAACAGTGTAAGAAATCACGATTTCCACAGACGCTAAGAGGCTGTTTTTTTATTTGCTAAAGTACCGTTTTTATCTTGCTATAACGCGCCCTGGCGTATAGCGTGCACCCCCAACCTAGAAGGAAAATTCCTGGGAAAAAAAAATACTTACAGTTTGAATGCACCTCGTCGGTGTCTTGCCCGCAGTCCATCGCGTCCATCGGCGGCCTTGTCTGGTCCGGCGTCTTTCTGTGGCCATCGTGGTGTCCTCCCCGCTCGATCCCCGCTTCCAGCGCTGTGTTCGACATATACCGAGCGCAGTACACTCGGGTATAGTTGGGCAGGCTCGGCTCCTCTCGCGTAAAGGAGGTACAGGACGCACAGGACGTGACCGCGAGCGGAGCCGAGCCTGTCCGACTATACCCGAGTGTACTGCGCTCGGTATATGTCGGCGCAGTGGTTCAAACACAGCGCGCAAAGCGGGTATCAGCGTATATCGCGCACCCACGATTTTGCCCTGATTTTCAGGGCAAAAAAGTGTGCGGTATACGCCGATAAATACGGTAACTGTCTCAAGCTTAAAAGGGTTGTAAAGGTTCATCTTTTATTTTCTAAAGAGGTTCCTTTAAGCGAGTGCTTTCATCCGAGCGGTGGAAAGTCATTTAGAACAGCTTACTGAACACCTAACTGAGGAGGAACAGGAAATGAGAAATTCAGACAAAGAAAACAAAGAAAAAAAAAACATTTAGAAGGGAAATCGAAGGAAAAGGTAAGTGAACCAACAATGCAATTGCTTAACCACTTCCTTACTGGGCAGTTAAACACCCCTCCTGACCAGACCAATTTCAGCTTTCAGCGCTCTCACACTTTGAATGACAATTACTCAGTCATGCAACACTGTACCCAAATGATTTTTTTGTCCTTTTTTTTCATAACTATGGAGCTTTCTTTTGGTGGTATTTGATTACCTCTGGGTTTTTTATTTTTTGCGCTATTAATGAAAAAAGACTAAAAATTTTGAAAAAATATGTTTTTTTCTTAGTTTCTGTGATAACATTTTGCAAATTATTACCTTTTCTTCATAAAGTTTGGCCACAATTTATACTGCTACATGTCTTTGATATAAATAACCCCACATGTTTGGAAATTATTTGGTCTGTGTCAAAGTTTTAGAGTCTACAAGCTATAGTGCAAATCATAAAAAAATGATTGCACTGATGAGGCGGCACAGATGGTACTGAGGCGGCACAGATGGCACTAATGAGGCAGGACAGATGGCACTGAGATGGGTACTGATGAGATGGGTACTGATGTGCACAGATGAGGCGGCACAGATGTGCACTGATTGACTGCGGCACAGGTGGGCACTGATGAGGTGGCACGTGTGGGCACTGATGAGGTGGCACAGGTGGGCACTGATGAGGTGGCACATGTGGGCACTGATACGCACTGATTGCATATGTGCACTGAGGCGACACAGATGGGCATTGGTGGTACAGGTGGTACAGGTGGTACTGATGGCACAGGTGGTACTGGTGGCACAGGTGGCATTGGGCACTGATTGGGCACTGGGCACTGTTTGGGCACTGATTGGGCTCTTTGTAAAGTTATATTACTTTTTCACTTATTGTAGCTAACTCACAGATGCTCTCCCTCCTCACACGCGGTGTCTGTGTGAGGAGGGAGAGCCAGCAAAGAGAGATGATCTCATATGTTTACATTTGAGATCATCTCTTATTGGGCACGACGATCGCGCTGTAAATAGCCGCTGTGATTGGCTATTTACCACAATCTGTAATTGGCTGTGTCCAAGGGACACGGCCAGCACAGAAGTTCCCCGATGCGCGCTCGGGAGCGCGTGCGGGGAATGAGGAAAGGGGCGGCCGTAAAAAGACGGTGTCCCAGAGATTGAGAGCCACCCTGCGGCCGTACATAGTCGTACGGCAATCGGGAAGTGGTTAAAGTAACCTATTTAGAAAACAAAAAACAAACCTTTACAACCCCTTTAAAGTGAAACTTGTGGGCACTTTTTTCCTCCTATGGATCACACAGTAGCTAAGGGAACCTTACCCCAACAGGGCCACATGTGGTCATAAAATGTGACAGGGGATATAATTCACCTCTGCTTTACCTCCAAAAAAGTTTGGGCTGCAGGTCCACGTTAAGGGTATATGGACATGAACTAGGGAAGGGATGAACCCAAATGTAAGTTTGACTCGAACATCGGGTGTTCGTTTGCTTACAGGGCGTCTTTGGCCAATCATGGCTCAGGGAGTCCACATCCCACACTATAAAAGGCTGCTTACATATCGGCCTTGTTAAGTGTGTGGACAGAGATAGAGTTAGATTAGGCAGGCAGGTTAGTTAGTGGTGTGCAGACAAGGGCCCAGATTCACAGAGCAATTACGCCTGTCTAACTGGTGTTAGACAGGAGTAATTTCAAATTGCGCGCACCGTATCACTAGTTTAAATCCTCAAACCATGATACGGCGGCTTCGGGCTTCGATCCGAGAGGCTTACGTCCTCGTAAGCCTTTGGATCTACACTGCAATATTTTTGCGGCCGCTGGGAGGAGTTTGCATCGTTTTCATGCGTCGGGATATGCAAATGAGTTTTTACGGCGATCCACGAAGGTACGAGTGTCCCTCGCAATCGCCTACGTCATTTTTTGGCTACGTAATGTTAGAGGAGCTTTTTGCTGGTCTAACAGTGCGTAACCCATGTAAAGTATGGCCGTCGTTCCCGCGTCGATTTGAAAATATATATTTTTTTTTAACGTAACTCGTTCGGGAATAGGAATGTACGTAAACGACGCTACTACGACGCTACTACGACGTGACGATGTGATTTCGCGCAATGCACGGCGGGAAATTTGCGAACGGAGCATGCGCAGGAACGCGCCTATTTTAAATGCTTCACGCCCCCTACTCGCGCAGATGGATTGCGACCGGAGAAATACACTACGCCGCCGTCGTTTACTGGACAAAATCTACCTGGATTCCAAGTAGAGCCAGGTAAAAAACGGCGGCGTAGTGTATTTCTGATACTCTACGATAATCTAATTCTCTGTGAACCTGCCCCAAGGTATTTAATATATATATATATATATATATATATATAGTCTAGTATATATATATTTCTGCTATAAAACATACCTTATTTATCGCCCTATTACGCGCACCGGCGTATAGCGTGCACCCCTAATTTAGCCTGACATTCCTGGATAAAAAAATGTTTTAATACTTACAGTTTTGGTGTCTTGCCCAGGGTCCATTGGCGGCCTTGTCCGGTCCGGCGTTCGTCGTGGTGTCCTCCCGCGCTGGTCTCTGTGCCGATCGCCACTTCCCGCGCTGTGTTTGAATGCCGCCGCCGATATACACCAAGCGCAGTACACTCGGGCACGCTGGGCCACGCTCGCCTCCTCTCAGCTTCTCTCGCATAACCGCGATGGGAGCCGAGCCTGGCCGAGTATACCCGAGTGTACTGCGCTCGGTATATGTCGGCAGCGGATTCAAACACAGCACGGGAAGCGAGTATTGGCGTATATCGCGCACCCACGATTTTGCCCTGATTTTTATCGGCGTTATACGCCGATAAATACGGTATCCAATAAAATAAAAATAAAAAAATCTAATTTATTTTTAATTTAGGCCAATATGTATTCTGCTACATATTTTTGGTAATAAAATCACAATAAGCATATATTGATTGGTTTGCACAAAAGTTATAGCATCTACAAACTATGATATATTATTATGGAATTTTTATTTATGCATTTTTTTACTTGTAATGGTGGCGACCAGCGACTTATAGCAGGACTGTGATGTTACAGCGGACAAATCGGACACTAACTGAGACCTATGACACTTTTTGGTGACCAGTAACACTGATGCCGTGTACACACAATCGTTTTTCCTGATGATAAAAGTCAGATGGACTTTTTTCATCTGAAAAAACAATTGTGTGTGGGCCCTATCGGACTTTTTTCCATCGGTGTAAAAAAATAGAACATGTTTTAAATTCTTCCAATGGGAAATTCTGATTGTCTGTGTGGAATTCCGTTGGAAAAAAATCCATGCATGCTCAGAATCAAGTTGACGCATGCTCGGAAGCATTGAACTTAATTTTTCTCATTTTGTCGCAGTGTTTTACGTCACCGCCTTTTGGATGGTCGGAATTTAGTCTGATAGTGTGTATGCAAGACTGATGAAAGTCAGCTTCATCGGAATTTCAACGGAAAATTCCATCGGATTTTATTCCATGGGAAATCCGATCGTGTGTATGCGGCATAATAGAGTGATCAGTGCTAACAAATATGCATTGTCACTAATTGCATTGTCTGGAAAGGGGTTAACATCAGGGGCGATCAAAGGGTTAAATGTGTCCCTATTGAGTGCTTTCTAACTGTGTGGAGGGTGCTTTTTCTAGGGAAATGCATTGCTCCATGTTCATGCTTTCCAGGAACACAGGATCAATGCCTTCCCTACTGACAGAACAGCGATCTGCCTTTGTTTACATAGGCAAATTGCCATTCTGGCTCTCTGGCTAATGATCCACAGGTGTCGCCGGACATCGAGTCCGTAGTACATTCAGATCAGCTCCCGCTGTGTATACTCATACTCATGTGCATGCACGCCCTAGGTACGTGATCTAGGTACTAGGTACGTGATCCTGCACAGCAGAGCTGCCTTGCCACCATATAAGGCCGCGTACACACGATCAGACGTGTCCGATGAAACATGTCCGACGGACCGTTTTCATTGGACCGCTCTGAAGTGGTCTGTTGGTCTGATGTGCGTACACACCATCGGACCAAAATCCCCTCAGGCCAAAACGCGGTGACGTAGAACACAACGGCGTGATGAAAAAAAAACAAAGTTCAATGTTTCCAAGCATGCGTCGACTTGATTCTGAGCATTCTGAGCATGTGCGGGATTTTGGTCCGATAATTTTGTGTACTAACCATCGAACATGTCCGAAGGACAGGTTTCCAGAGGACAGGTTTCAAAGCATGTTTTGAAACTTTTGTCCGCTGGAAAACGGTTCGATGGTCTGCGGACCAGTTTCAGCGGACATGTTCGATCGTGTGTACGCGGCCTATGTTATTCGGTGGGCAAATGGTTAATACTCATTGTGTGTACCATGACTACTAG
Organism: Rana kukunoris; assembly: GCA_029574335.1. NCBI lineage: Eukaryota > Metazoa > Chordata > Amphibia > Anura > Ranidae > Rana > Rana kukunoris. The sequence continues at coordinate 555,832,276 of CM056050.1, read as the reverse complement.
GCCGTGTACACACGAGGAGACATGTCCGATGAGACAGGTCCGACGGACCGTTTTCATCGGACATGTCTCCTGGGATGTTTTGGTCTGATGTGTGTACACACCATCAGACCAAAATCCCCGCGGACAGAGAACGCGGTGACGTAGAAGTCACAACGTGCTCTAACCAGGAAGTTCAATTCTTCCACGCATGCGTCAAATCAATTCGACGCATGTGCGGGATTTCGGTCCGCTGGTTAGGCGTACTAACCAGCAGACATGTCCGACGGACAGGTTTCCAGCGGAAAAGTTTCTAAGCATGCTTAGAAACTTTTGTCCGCTGGAAACCTGTCCACTAGGCCGTACACACGATCGGACATGTCCGCGGAAACTGGTCTGCGGACCAGTTTCAGCGGACATGTCTCCACGTGTGTACGCGGCCTTAAGATGATGAAACTTGCTCCCTCATTTAGTCGGCTTGTATACCTCCCTGTTTGTGAAAGAGTTAAGTTATGAAAATGCAAGTACAGAGAATGAAATCTGGATATACACTGTCCTTGATTAAACTGGTCACCTGTGGAGGATCAGAGATATAACAAAGATGGTTTGATTTTCAAGAAAAAAGAAGTTGCTTTGAACTGAATCCAAACAGATGTTTCAAGCTGAAGGTAGACCTCACAATTTAATAACCCACATCATGCTCACGTTTTTTTTTTTTTTTTTACATAATGTTTTAATTGAGCAGCAACGATTTAACAAGGGGCACATCAGGACCCAAACAGTAACAGCATTTGGGGCTTGCAAAGTTCAAGTTCTGCTTCTTCTGGAGATTTTCAATTAGATTCTAATTATAATATGGCTCATTTGGAGCTGTGTGAACGCTGACCTGTCAGCTCTGCTGGACCATGGCCTGTCTGTCTTAATTAAAGAGCATTAGTTGAGGATTGAGTCCCCTTTGTGGATTCTAACAGAAGCATTGATGGCTATCCTGTCTGGCAGCTGCTGTCCTCACTGAACCCTATACATAATTTAGCCAGGTGATCATCATCTTCTGCTACCTTTCTTTAACAACTTGCATACTTCTCAACTCTTTAGTATAGTTTTAGTTAGCTGAGTTGGTTAATCTAAGCTCATCAACACATGTAAAGACCAACAATGAGGGTTGTAGTGTATTCCAAAGGGTTAATGATGTTTTTAGCGGTCACTGTTCGCTGAAAACTTCAGTATATTAAAGGAAAACTCAAATTTCAACTTTTTTTCTATGGCCGCGTACACACGACCAAATCTGTCTGCTGGAAACGGTCTGCTAGACCGTCCCAGCAGACAGATTCGATCGTGTGTACGGGCGAGCAGACGGATTTGGCCAGCCGACAGATTTGAAAGCATGCTTACCAATCTGTCGGCTGGGAACCCGTCCACCCGACATGTCTGCTGGTTAGTACGCTAACCAGCAGACATATCTTCTCGCACACGCGCCGAATGATTTCGACGCATGCGCGGAAGTGTTTTACTTCCTGGTGCGGTGACGTGGCGGCGTCAACGTCACAGCCGCGTCACCGACACGTCAGAGCGCTGTCTGATGGCGGGGATTTTGGTTTGCTCATGTGTAGACGCGAGCAAACCAAAATCCAAGCAGACAGATTTGTTCAAATCGGTCGATCCGACCGATTTGAACAAATAGATTGCCTCGTGTGTACGAGGCCTATAACCCACTTTTTAAAATTCCAGAAATCAGTTTATCGCAATAATCTGCTAATCTGTAAAATGTATTTTATCTTTCCTTATATAAGGATGAATGTATTCTGGTAGAATTATGACCTTCCATTATAAGTGCACATGCATTTAATTCCCTTACTCCCCCTGAAAAGTCTCACAAATACTTGTTGAGCCCGTCGGTGAAGTCCACCCACTGCAGCTTCCTGTGATGGTGTGGCAATAATGCTGAATCCTGAGCATAGTTTCCACTCTCATATAGTTTCCCTCCGCTTGCACTATTGTGGGGACACTGATGTAAGTAGGGCTCTGCTAATGGGGACACAAATGTAAGGAGGGCTCCGCTGGTGGCTGGGGACACTGATGTAAGGAGGGCTCTGCTAATGGGGACACAGATGTAAGGAGGGCTCCGCTGGTGGCTGGGGACACTGATGTAAGGAGGGCTCCACTGGTGGCTGGGGACACTGATGTAAGGAGGGCTCCGCTGGCTGAGGGGGACACAGATGTTAGGAGGGCTCCGCTGTTGGGGACACCTGATTTAAGGAGGGCTCTGCTGCCAAGGACACCTGATGCAAGGAGGGCTCTGCTGCCAGGGACACCTGATGTAAGGAGGGCTCTGCTGCCGGGGACACCTGATGCAAGGAGGGCTCTGCTGCCGGGGACACCTGATGTAAGGAGGGCTCTGCTGCCGGGGACACCTGATGCAAGGAGGGCTCTGCTGCCGGGGACACCTGATGCAAGGAGGGCTCTGCTGCCGGGGACACCTGATGCAAGAAGGGCTCTGCTAATGGGGAGACAGATGTAAGGAGGGCTCCACTGGCTTCTAGGGACACTAATTTAAGGAGGGGCTCCACTGATGAAAGGAGGGCTCCTCTGCCAGGGACCAGATGTAAGGAGGACTCCGCTGCTGGGGACACCAGATGCCAGGGATATATTAAGGGTCCTAGGGATGGGAGTGGGTGGATTAAAAAAATAAAATAATGTAAAGTTGTTTTTAAATGAAAACTGAACAGTAGATTTAAAATTATTGGAAGTTATTTTTAGGATTAACATTATAAAGTTTACATAAAATTCTAGTAATTGGTTTTGCTCTACTTTAGGTGGAGGTTCTCTAAAATATCTATTGAGGAAACCAGAAAAATAAGTAATTTCAAAAAAGGAATAATAAAAAAAAAAAAACTATTCACAAGATTGAGTAAATACTGCTTCATGGGAAATAAAGGCTTTAAACTGTTAAATATCTTGTGCCATACATACAGTAGATCAATATTTCATCTATGCACTTTTTTCTGTATGAGAATTGAATGAGAAAATTGTTATGGTAAAAATAAGCAGTGCAGTCTAAATAACTCCTACAGCTTCATGAATTGACCCTATGGTGAGCTCAGAGCCATGCTGCCTCTGCCTTACTGGAAATGTTATCTGATTTCCAGCCCTATAATGTATTTTTTAGTGACAGTTAAGAGATAATGCTATTCTAGGGAAGTGGGGCAGGGGGGATCACATGGTTTACAGGTTTCAGAGCAAAATGCGCTGGCAGGTTTTTTTTTTTTTTTACAATTTTTACAAAAAACAGAAAATAAAGATTTTTTTTTAAGACAGGAGTGAACATGTAACAAAACAGAAATTTATTTGCTAGAAAATTACATAGAACCCCAAAACATTATATATGCTTTTTTAGCAAAGACCCTAGAGAATACAATGGCGGCCGTTACAACTTTTTATCTTGCATGGTATTTTCGCAGACATTTTTTGAACGCGTGTTTTAAAAAAAAAACAGTTTTGTGCTTAAAAAAAAAAACAGTAAAGTTAGCCCAATTTTTTTCATAATGTGAAAGATGAAGTTACGCCGAGTAAATAGATACCCAACATGTCACACTTCAAAATTTCGCACACTCATGGAATGGCACCAAACTTCGCTACTTAAAAATCCCCATAGGCGACGCTTTAATTACTTTTATTGGTTACATGTTTTTAGTTATGGAGGAGGTCTTGGGCCAAAATGATTGCTCTCGCTCTAACGTTCGCAGAGATACCTCACATGTGTAGCCTGAACACCGTTTTCATATGTGGGCGGGACTTACGTATGCGTTCGCTTCTGCATGCGAGCACACGGGGACAGGGGTGCTTTAAAAAATGGGTATTGCAGAGTATTGGGGTATTTCAGAGTATTGTGGTATTGCAGAGTATCGCACAGGGTATTACGGTATTGCAGAGTACCGTGCAGGGTATTGGGGTATTGCAGAGTATTGGGGTATTGCAGAGTATTGCACAGGGTATTGCAGAGTATTGCGCAGGGTATTGGGGTATTGCAGAGTATTGCGCAGAGTATTGCGCAGGGTATTGGGGTATTGCAGAGTATTGTGCAGAGTATTACACAGGGTATTGGGGTATTGCAGAGTATTGCGCAGGGTATTGGGGTATTGCAGAATATTGCACAGGGTATTGCAGAGTATTGGGGTATTGGGGTATTGCACAGGGTACTGGGGTATTGCAGAGTACTTGGGTATTGCAGAGTACTGGGGTATTGCAGGGATGGCTGAGCTGGGATGGATGGCTGGATCTGTGACTGCATTTGTCACAGATCCAGCCACAGCGCTGCTGCTACCACCCGCTCCCCCCCTCTCCTCTCACACTGTACCGAACGATACAGAGAGGAGAGGGAGGAACCAGCGTCATCAAATGACGCCGGTTTGTTTACAAGTGATTGCGCCGTCATTTGACGGCGCGATCACGTGGTAAACGGCCGCTATCAGCGGCAATTTACCGTGAGCACGGACACTTCTGCGAGCGCGTCCCAGGGGACGTGCAATCGCAAATGTGCAGGACGATGTCCCAGGGACGTCTTCCCATAATAACTCCACCACGCCGTAGCAGTAAAATGCCTATGTTGCGGTGGGAAAGTGGTTAAAGGGGGTTATTTAAGAAAGGCAAATCCACTTTGCACTACAAGTGGAAACTAAAAATGCAAAGTGCACTTGAAATTGCACTGAAAGTGTAGTCACTGTAAATCTGAGGGGTAGATCTGAAATCAGGGGAGGCTCTGCTGATTTTATCATCCAATCATGTGCAAGCCAAAATGCTGTTTTCTTGCATGTCACCCTCGGATCTAAAGCGGCTGCACTTCCAAGTGCACTTTCAGTGCAATTTCAAGTGCACTTTGCACTTGTAGTTTGCACTTTTAATGCAAAGTGGATTTGCCTTTCGTAAATAACCCCCAAAGTGTTATTAAACCCACAACAGAAAAATCTGTCTGTATATGCAGTAAATCATGTTTGGTATACTCATTGTAGAACCTAAGGGGTTAATCCCCTGCATTGTGTATAAAGGCTGTGTGATCCTGTCTTCTCTGTTTCTACCCTTCTTTCACTGACTCCAAACCATCTCCTGATAGATCAGAGCATTAGGGGACAGGCTGCACATGCTCAGTGTAGTGTAGTATTTTTTATTTTATTTTATTTCTTGGGAGAGTGCATGTGATCAGCACAGGGCAACTCAGCACTGTCCAGACAGAGGGTTGGCAGCTTGATACAAGCTTTAACCAGACACTGATAGAAATCACAAGACTGCTATATACTGCTGATGAGAAAGGGTATTTAGCAGTTTATATTTACTAAAATAATTGCATTTTCATGTTCTGTGGAAGACCAGATATAGTAAATGCAGGGTCCTGAGCTTAGTAACACTTTAACTGTGGTACTTGTTTTGTAGGACATTTCATCCTATACATATACAGTATCTCTATTGTACATAAATGTTTCCATCTAACCTACCGTATGCCTCTTAGAACAGCCACCCTCTCACAGCTACAAACCTTGTACTTTCAACAAATATATTCTAATTGAAAATTTCCCAATTTGCATCAGAATAAAAAATAATAAAAATGTGTCAGAAAGATCCTGTTTAATACATCAATTATATCAGATAGGCAGTCCAATGGCCAGCTAAGAAGCTTACACAGTAGGCTGACAATTTTGCTACTAATTGCGAGGCAGGGGCTTAGTGTTGTCAGCCAACAGTAGAAAGTGCTGTTACTGGCAGAATCTCCAGGTAAGACACTTTTCAACATAGTGGCAAAAAAATAGCTTAAAGCAGAATTGTATCTGAGCACAGCAAATTGAAACCTGTATTTAATTCATTTTTAAAATTCAAAGAAAACTTACCCATCCATTCACATCTCCATGCTTTATTTTATTGAGAAATAACTTTAAAACCCCCCCCCAGCATTTCTAGTCTTGGACATCTTGAGTAAGGCAGATGATTTATGTGTCATTTTATTTAATGGATTCTATCTGCCCTTATCTCAAGCATACAGGCAAGAGGGTGTGCCTAGTTGAGAAAGCCCCCCCCCCCCCCGATGAAAGAAAATAACCACTCAAAAATACTCTTGGGATGTATGACATCATTCTGGCCTAGACCAGAAACCAGTTTGGAACAGAAACTGCTGGTTTGCAATGCCATCTGCCCCCACCCCCCACCCCCAGGTCCAGGATGCAGGTATCTAATGGCACAGTTCCACTTACTGATGTACTGACAAGGCTTTTTTTATCACATTTTGTTTGTGAGTATGACTATTGCTGTTATAGCTTTTTTAATAACAATCTGTCTTTGGTAATGCACAAGGTCGTGTGCCCTCATTTTCTTTTCATATGTTTCAGGTAACAATATGTGCCCCACTGTATGTCCTTTATTTTAAAAAAGCCGATATCTACCTTATTTCAGAGTGCCTCCCAACACTCATGTGACTTCTCTCCTCTCCTGGTCTGACAGCTCCAGCGGGAGGGGCCAAAACACCCGCTGACGTCAACTGGGAGAGGGGGAGGCCGCCAATCATGTAAGTGCCGGAGGGCGCTCTGAAATAAGGTAGAAATTGCCTTTTTTTAATAAAGGACATACAGTGGGGCACATATTGTTACCTAACAAAGTGGAGTGTAGTAACATGTTATGAAAGCAGCAGGAGGGGAGGATTGGGGAGAAGATGGAGCTGACAGGCAGGGAGGGGAGGGGAGAGAGGACTGAGGAGAGGACAAAGGAGAGCTGCGGATAATGGAGGCATGTAAACTGACCACAGTGTCAGGGCTTAACAGCCATGTTTACAGGGGGAGGGCAAAACTAGGCAGGATTAGCCAGGTATTTCAGGTGATACAGGGGGCCAAATTACACAGCACCTGTATAGCATGTTTTACAGGAACAGGATGCATTTATTTATTTATTTTTGTAACAAACGTTTTAAGTCTGGAGAGGAATAGGTGAGATGATGCTCAAGCAAGAAAATGATTCAAGCTCTATTTGACTTGCTGAATCTTCCAATGCACAGTGTGAGAAGCTCACAGTGTGCACTAAAATGAAAGTAAACAATTTCAGTACAAGAGAATAGACTGCACAGCTGTGAAAGACTAAAGAAAAGGCTGGAGTCCAGCCATAACACAACAGTATAAAGTGATGCATGAAAGCAAATATTCATATACCGGTACATAGATTTAAAGTTTGCTTATACAATACTTGCAAGTACCATTTACAATAACCAATTAGTGAAACGTAAACATAATAAAAGCAATAACAACAAAATATCCTCATTTCTTAAAAGTTAGAATTTACAGTGGCACAGTTCCTAAATTCACGTAAAAATCTATTCTTCTCTTTTTTAATTACCTACAAAACACATATTTCATGACATTTAATGACCAGCCAGGGACTTTATTTAGCAGAAGAAGATGGTTTCTGGGTATTTTATATTCTGAAATGCATGCATGAAAAATTGATGAAAAGTAACAAAGGTTGCGTTAATCAACAACCAAGTTACGCACCTCTATAAAATATTCTGAAAAGCGGGCAGCCGTGAATATGGATAGCTCACAATTTATCATATATTAAGCAGGCCTGCAGATAAAATATCCTCCTCTGTTGTTGTGCATTCTAATCTGTGTTCTGCCATCTGATAATGACATGATGTCAGCAGAGTAGACTTTTCCACAGTGAGTCGATAAGCAGTAAACATGTTTGCCAACTTGTACGTGCTGAATATTGAGCAAGTCGCCATCAGTTTAATTACAGCCTCATTGCCAACTGTGCAAGTTCTTTAAGAGAGAGATACCACCTGGATATAAATTACTTCTAAACCTACTAATATCAGATTGAGTAAACAATGTTTTTTTGTTATTTATTTTAGTACAAATCACTTCCCAGCATCTGACCACAGAATGAAATGAAGAGAATGGTTTGGAGGGGTCACTGCTAGATAGAAATGCATTGATAGTTATAGTTAACTCTGCTCCCATTTACAGGACTTATTGCCTTGTCCCATTCTTTGTAATCTAAATTAAAGCTTAGTTTTGGGGAAACTGGGGCCTGCACCCTCATTTCAAGGGTTAAATGCTCATGTTGGTCTAGGGGGGCAGTAAAAAGAATTTTAACATGATTACTCCAAAGGACAGTCCACTGCTGGAGACTAGGCGGGAAAGGGAGAGTAAAAAAAGGAAGGAATTCAGCGCTGGAGATAATAAACAAAAACAAATTAAATAAATTACAATAATGCAAGCCAGCACTGTAGGATCAATTCAAATAAAACGTCCCAACATAACTTCAATGACAAAAAGTGCAGCGCATAACAAGTGACATTTAAACAAAAATAAACTAAACACAGAAAGTCCATATAAAGTGCACTGGTGAGTAAATAATCTGATAATGCTCCAATCCAAACGTGACTGCGTGCAAATAATCCAAGATCAGTGACCCACAGGACAGATCCTCCACCAGATAATTAAAGATGGCCTCTCACCTGAGCTAATCGACCCAGGGTAAGGAAATAACCCCCCATGTTGCAGCCTTTATCCTGTCTTGGGAAATCCACAAACAACTGTAGATGGCCATGTGGCCCCATGCTGGTTTTGAGTGAAATGAAGACAAAGAAAAATGGATAGCCGCACTCCAAAACCTGATGGGTGGTCTTTTATTCAATAGACAGCATGTGCAAAAATAGGGTCACAGCAGTAGAAACAAGGAACAGCCGACGCGTTTCGCACTGGATCAGTGCTTATTCATGGCTGCCATGAATAAGCACTGATCCAGTGCGAAACGCGTCGGCTGTTCCTTGTTTCTACTGCTGTGACCCTATTTTTGCACATGCTGTCTATTGAATAAAAGACCACCCATCAGGTTTTGGAGTGCGGCTATCCATTTTTCTTTGTCTTCATTTTGCTTAGTGCACCGCCAGCACCCTCGGTATCCTGCACCACCTGTAACCATTTAGTGATCCCACCTGGAGCGGTGACTCCTTTCTCTCTACTGGTTTTGAGTGGCTGACAACCTGTGTGTGTCACCAGGTCTAGAGTGATTTGCATCCTGCAAAGGGCTCCGAATTCCCCATCTTGTTGCTGCAATTGAGGTCCAATTCAATGTCTTCTAAACACATAACCACTCTTATGATCCGGGAACTGCTGAGCTACCTGCTGTTTGGTGCCCTTGATATACGATTCGGATGCATTTGTGTTCATGCTGTATGACCTTACCCTGGGTCGATTAGCTCAGGTGAGAGGCCATCTTTAATTATCTGGTGGAGGATCTGTCCTGTGGGTCACTGATCTTGGATTATTTGCACGCAGTCACGTTTGGATTGGAGCATTATCAGATTATTTACTCACCAGTGCACTTTATATGGACTTTCTGTGTTTAGTTTATTTTTGTTTAAATGTCACTTGTTATGCGCTGCACTTTTTGTCATTGAGGGAAAGGGAGAGTGCCAGCTGCAGTGCGCCTGCTCTCTCTGTACAGTTGTGTCTGCTAATTGGTATGCAAATATGCCACCGCCCCCGACACCAAGACCCCCTCGCCAAGAGACTGCATATTTGTGTACTGTCAGCACCTAGGGGTTGAAGACACCAGGCAAATGAGCAACCTTGCTTGTCACAGATGTGCTTTTTAATAGTAGTACTTAAACCAATGTTTCTCAACTCCAGTCCTCAAGTACCCCCAACAGGTCATGTTTTCAGGATTCCCCTTAGATGAATAGGCTGGGGTAATTACTAAAATCCACCCTGAACCTTCACCTTTCATCCCTTTCAGGTGCATGCTCAATGGAAGCACCATATACAGGGAGTGCCCGAATTACAAACATCTGACTTGAGAATGACTCCTACTTACGAACAGGAGGCTGCGTGGCCACTTTTCAACGATGGGCACATTAGACGGAACCTTTTCGACGGCGGGCACATTTGATAGGACCTTTTCGACGGTTGGCACATTCAACGTAACCTTTTTGATGAAGGGCACATTCGACAGAACATCAGAAAATGACGTATCTGCCACATGCTGTTCCGACTTATGAACATATACGACTTGCCTGAAACATCTATTACCGAACAGACCGAGTTTCATATACCGTAGAGCCCCCAACCTAAGGAACCGATTAGTCCATAATGCAATTGACCCCCCAAAACAGATTCAAATTTTCAAAAACCTCAAAGGTTTCCACAAATGTGGGAAATTCACCTCCACAACTAATGGAACTACACACAAAATAAGAGAGCTGATAACATGTAGTAGCACACATGTTACATACGTCCTGGAATGCCCATGCCAAAAACAATATGTAGGTAGAACAACAAGAGAACTACATATCAGGATTAGAGAGCATATAGCCAATATCAAAAAAGGGTTCCATAAACACAGTGGCCCAGATTCAGGTACATCTGCGCATTATTGGACCGGCGTAGCGCACCGCCTTTACGTTAGACTTGCGCAATTTTGCCGCGTAATCCCCCTATTCTCGTAGCTTTTGCGCAGGAAATTGCGCATGCGTAACGTTTTTTCCGAGGCGTAAGGAGGAGTAATACAAATTGGGAAGGACGTGGGCGTGTTACATTGAAATGAGCCGTGACCCCATGCAAATGAAGGGCTGGCCGGCTCACGCATGCGCGCTTGAAGGAGACCATGTCAGCTCCGCTGTGCGCATGCTCACAACTCGGGAGCGGCGCAATCAGTGAAATAGGAAATGGACTAGGGCAACGTTGTGAACTACGCAGACAGCATAAATAGACACACACAAACGCACTTGCATTGCAAAAGTACATCCCTTTGTCCCTTCCCATTTAACCTAGTGCTTTTGTCCTGTTGTTCGTTGCGGTGTGTTTTGTAGTTGTCAGATTAGTGTTCTGTGTGATCAAGTGTTTGTTAGTAGATCTTTGAAAGTGTTTTTTGATAAGTGTTTGAGAGACTGTTTGTTTGATTGATATATTTCTGTTCGTTTGTTTTCCTGCTGTTTTTTTGTTTTGTTTTTTTGTGACTGTTTCTTGCTGTGTAGTTTTCTCTTTGTGTGTGTGTTCTTGCTTGATTGGTTGTGCTTGTTTGTGTGAGTGAATTTTGTTGACTGGGAGTGATTTTTTTGGGAAGTATGACAGAGAGAAAGAGAAAGCTCAATTTTACAGTTGGGGAAAAACAAATTCTTGCCCGGGCCATTAGCGAGTATGGGCGTTTCCTCCACGGCCCAGACAGTGCCAACACCACCCCGGCCAGGAGGAGGGAGATTTTGGATATGATCACTGAGCAGGTCAATTCAGCGGGGCAGGGGGAGACACGGACCCGGTCTGGGATTGACAAAAAAATCAATGACCTCCGGCGTCTGGTCAAACAGAAGCTGGCCAGAATGCATGCCCATGCCAGGGGCACAGGAGGGGGCCCACCATGCCGTATTAGGCTGACAGCGGAGGAGCGTGCGGTGGCCCTGACCTTTCATCGGCATGAAGTTGAGGGCCTGCCCGGCTTTGACTCAAGTCCGGAGCCCGTGGTGCCAGGTAAGTTTTTTTTTTAATATCAGGTGTGTAGCATGTGTGGGGGAGGGGGTGAAAGGGAATATGTGGCAAGTGTGTGGATCCTCCAACCTGTGAATGTTTTGTGTCATCCACAGATGTGCAGAAGGGTGCAGGGCCATCTGGCCTGACCGCACCAACCCCAGGACAGCAGCCTAATGAGGCCCCCCCAACAAGGCCAGAGTCCGCGGAGGAGGTTCAAGAGGAGGAGGAGAATCATGAGGAGGAGGAGAATCATGAGGAGGAGGAGTCCCCGGCCACAAGCATCAGCTGGAGGCAGGATTTCATCCCAGAACACCAGGGGGGTGGCCGATCTCCTGCCCGCCACTCTGAGAAGGGACCAGTTCCTCCAGACCCGCCATCTGGGACAGGTCAGCCAGACATTGGTGCGGATGGAGGAGAGCCTGTCCTCCATCAAGGATACGCTGGGGAACCTGGACTCCCACTCCCGGGCTTTCACAACCTGCCTAAACGAACTGCAGACGACATCAGCAGGCGTTGGGCAGGATGTGAGGGCCCTTACCCAGGCTATCCAGGCCAACACGGCAACACTTGGTGCTGCCCTGGACAGAATAGCCGTGGCCTTGGAGGGCAGGCCGCCAGGTGGGCAGAGATCAGGGGCTGCTCCTCCTTCCCCAGTTTTACCCCTCCCCCATGAGTCTCCCCTGAGAATCCGGGGCCGTGGCTCACGCAAAGGGCATTAATTTGTCTTTTCCCCTTTTTCTTTTTTTTTTGCTGGAAAATATTTGCTTTTGCAGGTAATTTTTTTTTTTTTTTTTTTTGGGTTGTGAATGCTGTTTGAATGTGGGGGTGACATTCCTGCCGGAAAAGGGGTGTCACCCTCAATTTTGGTGGAGTAGGGTTCCCCAGGACCAGGGAGAAGTGATCCCCAGGTCCGTGTGAATGGTGTATGAATGTACAGTGACATAATTGGAGCCTTGGCGTGGCGTTGCTGCTCACAAGTCCAGCATGGTGGACTGGTGCCAATCCAATTTGATGTGGATGTGGGGTGTGTGTGCTAGGGACCACAGTGGTGTGCATGCATGCATTCTCATTGTGCCATGATTAATGTGTGTGTTTAACGTGCAAAGATGCCCAATGTGAGTTGTCTCCTGGCTGCTCTTCCCTCAGAAGACGGGGTAGCCTCGGTTAGGGGGGGATTGTCTGGTTCAGGGGTCAGGTCATCACGTAGGGCAATCTGCAGGCCCTTTCTTACTGCAAAGTTGTGCAGCATGCAACATGCACCGATGATCTGGCACACAAAGTTTGGGGAATACAAGAGGGTACCCCCAGACTTATCCAGGCATCGGAAACGTGACTTTAGTAGGCCAAAGGTGCGCTCCACCACTGCTCGTGTTTGGGCATGTGCTTGATTGTATCTTTCCTCTCCTGGAGTTTGGGGGTTCCAGATAGGAGTCATGAGATGGGGTCCCAGTGGATATGCAGATTCACCTGTAAGGGAAAAGACAGGAGGATGTTAGTCATGCATGTGGCCCTTGTGATGTGTGCATCATGGGAGGGGATAGTCATGCCTGACTCCCATGAGGGGATAGTCATGCCTGACTCCCATGTCACTCACCAACCAGCCAGGTGTCCCCATACACGTTCTGATCGAATTCCATTCGGATGTGGCATTGATTGTATATGTAGCTGTCATGGCTGGACCCTGGGTGTTTGGCACGGACGTGCCATATGAGGCCTTGGGCATCGACTATCACCTGTACATTGATGGAATGCCAATGCTTCCGATTGCGGTACATGTGCTCTGTCTCCTGGGGGGGCTGGAGTGCCACATGTGTGCAATCAATGGCCCCCACAGTGCGTGGGAATCTGGCAATTCTGTAGAAATCTGTCATTGCCTTCAGTCGCAGCTCCTCAGTGGTGGGTTTGATGATTTGGTTGGCCAAGCGTCTGAGGATTGCAGGGACAACCTGGTGCACACATCTGCTCATGGAGGATTGTGACATCCCAGCCACCACTCCACTTGTTCTTTGAAAAGTGCCACTGGCAAGGACATGGAGTGTTGCCATGACCTTGACCAGTGGCTGCACTGCATGTGAGCGGTGTGTTGGGCTGGTGATGTCCTCCTGCAGGGTTGTGGTTAATTCCAGGTTGACATGAGGGGTGAATCTGAAGATGCGAAACACCTCAGAATCACTCATGCCAAACAGGTCTATGCGGGTGCGGTATATCCTCTCCCGCGCCATCCTCCGTGCCATCCTCCGTGCCATCCTCCGTGCCCTCATCCTTCTTTGTTCATCTAAAGTCAGTAGTATAGCTATGTGCGACGATGCCCCTGGCATGTTGGCATACAGATTGTTGTGCAACACGTGTGACTGCTGAGCTCCTCACTAACAGTGTTGCTTTATCTAACAAGTAGACTTTTTTTCTCTTTTTAGACCAGCTTTTATATGGTCTAATTTTAGACAGGACATTTTGCTGTTGCGCACACTGCGTCGCCTGCGCTGCCCCAACGTTCTTTTGTGGATCCCCGTAAGTCCCTCATTAGCATATTTGACTAGCAAATCAATGGTCTGTGTAGCGCACTTTTGCGCGGACGGATGCGCCAGTCTAACGAAATTACGCGGGACAAAAAAAAGTATATTTTTTGCGTATCTCGTTCTGGGGATGCCGTGCATCGAAACGCACGCGCACATTTCGACTGTTGCGCAGGCGTAATCTCTCTGTGAATCTGGGCCAGTGTGTCCAGACATTTCAGAGATTACCACCATAAAGACCCGGGATGTATGACTTTTTATGGAATAGACAGGATAAAGGAACACTGGAGGGGGGAGAATAAAACTATAAAAGTATCCCAAAATGAAACCCGGTGGATCTACACGTTAGATACCCTCCAACCGTCTGGTATGAACATTGATGTGGACCTAAATTGCTTCTTAACCAATTTTTAATATAATATTTTATATACTAAATTTCATATTTTATATTTATTATTTATAACTGGAATCCCCTATATACAATAGCACATTAATATTATATATTATATATTTTTTTTTAATTTGTCTTATTGACATAGATACACTACCTCCTTTTACAACATCTCCTTTTAACCACTCCTCATTTATATTAGATATCCTAATTTTATTTATTAATTTTATTGATGTCTTTTATTAATGCTTATTCATTCAATTTTCATTAATGTTTATCTGTTCATTTACTTATTTTATTAATCTTATTAATTTATGCTTGATCATATATACACATCACTTTGTGTTAGCTTGGAGTTTAGCAAAACAATTGTGTATCTTAAATTCGATCAAACTTCCGGGTTTTTCCGATCTGAAAAGCGAACGTTTTTCTAGCGTCAGGACTTCGGTCTGCAAAAATCTTCAATATGGAGGACGCTCGAAAGACGGGATTCTTTTCGACGTAGGATCGGATTTTTTCCCGACAGAACGTCCGTTCTAACGTCGACTCTAATACAGAGCCTCTAGCGCTAGGACTTCGGTCTGCAAAAATCTCCAACATCGAGGACACCCGAATGACGGAGTTTTTTCCGACGTAACGTCGGATTCGTTTTTCCGACGCAACGTCCGTTCTTTCCGACACAACGTCGATTGTAACATAAATAAGGAAGTGCTGAAAGCTCAGAGGCACGCTCCAGATGACGTCAGTACGACGAAACCGGTCGAGCGTTCGTTCCTCAGAGCTACAGCACACTTTTCTCAAGGCTTTTAAAACTACATGTAAATTGTGAGTACCCATTGTTTTGTCAGAAATAAACTTTACTATTTGTGAAACGGTATCACGCTGTTGGGCACTTTCGTTTGTCTCCTCTATGAGCGGCTGAATGGTTGGACAGATCCCATGTGAGAAAACCAGGCAGATATTGAATTGTGAACACTTATTTTGAGAGCCTGTTACCCCTGCAGGGGTGATTGGATTTGGTGAGTGCGGGACCATTGGGGGAGAGCACTGAGTGATCCACTGACGGCTATACCTGCATGAAGGACTTATCACTTTATTTTGTATGAAGCAATCTTGAAAATAATTTTTTGAATTTTTTTGCATTTTGGACTTTTTCTTGGATAATTATTACCATTAATTTATTTTTGAAGAATTTATCATCTATTTATATGGAATAATTTTGATTACATTATAGCACATAGTAAGATTGGAAATTGGACTTGATTGGACTATATGGACTATTATTATTATCATGAATTTATTTTTCACATATTGTTTTATTATATATAATATTAAAATTACTGGCAGCACTACAAGGATTTGCACTTTTCAGCACATTAATTTTTGACCACAGTACTTTCACTTGTTTTGGTTACACCCCGTTTTTGCACCTATATATATATTTTTATCTTAGTAAGCGCCATCACCTGCTATTTATACCTAATATACGACTTAAGGACAAACCTACAGCCCCTAACATGTTCATAACTCGGGGACTGCCTGTAAATTCAAAATAGCAAAAACAACCAGCACACCAGAAGTAATAGATCTCAAGTCTTTACTTAGCTCTTAGTCATAACAAGATAGATTGTGCAGCAAAAATATCTGCAACCACTGAAATTTTGAAGAAACTATGGACACCATTCTCAAGGTGACACCTTTTATATATGTAGCGCCACCTTACTTTCAGTATGGGCACTACACTAAAGTTGGTTGGAATGGGAGAGTTATATTGCTCCCAGTCATGATTTACCTAAATTGTGACCTCTGTCATTCCAGAGAGGTCCACTGGGTCAGTCTGCATTCTAGGGATGTGGTATCATCTCTGGTTGGCAGTTGGCACCAGAGGGGTTTCTGGCAGACCAAGTCTTCCCCAGCAGTGAATTGCGGGGCATGCTGGGGGGGTATATCTGTGAGAGGCGTCATGTGTTCTAAATCTTTGCGGGGTCCC
Source organism: Rana kukunoris (assembly GCA_029574335.1). Lineage (NCBI taxonomy): Eukaryota > Metazoa > Chordata > Amphibia > Anura > Ranidae > Rana > Rana kukunoris. The sequence goes on along the minus strand of CM056050.1, from coordinate 555,815,905 downwards.
GGTTCCAGGTGCGGCATCCACCTTTAGGATGCGTGCATCCATGGACCCGCCGGCGTGGCCCACCTGGCCAAGCTTACAGGCTTCACTGAGCCTCAACCGGAGGTGAAAGGGGACCCCAGTGGCTTACTGGGTTCCCAGTCCAATTGAGAGGATCCCAGGCTGGGTGCCGTGCGATTGGGGGAACGGCTTGAGGAGAACCCGGAGGCAGGTTGTCCAACAGGGCTTAAATGAACCAATGGGTGATCTGGTGACCGGGATGCTGACAGGTACGCTTTACTGTCTCCCGGTGACCTGTGCTGAAGTCTACTGGGAGGATTCGCTCTGTTCATACACCTAATCTCATCTAAAGTAATTGGCCTGTGGCAGAGGCTCTAGAGCCAGGTCTGTGCGTGAGAGATCTGTTCCTCCCAGAAATCCAAAGTGACACCTCGGCTGCCAGGCTCGTGCGAAAGACCTGTCCGTGGGCACTTCACCCACTCAGGCAGGAGTGGCGACAAGTTTATAAATTGGTACTACTGAGGGCAGGCTTGCCCGTTCATATCCAGGCCTGACACTGCAAGTTCTCCTCTTCTTTCATCAACCTTTTTTTTCCTTCCTAACTGAAGTTGATGTTGGCTGTGTTGGCCTGGAAATAAAGCATTGGAAAAACCTTTATTGACTGTCTGGATCTCCGCTCACTATTTTGTTCCTGCATCACACCCCTAGACAAAGCTAGGGTAACTTAATGTGCCGATCCCAACAATCAATCAGCGGCTCCTTTGGGGGAGCACGTCTGTTGATGACGAAACGCGTCTGGGGGACACGCAGTGACGTCACCATGTAGAGGGAAGGTATCACTCCAACGTCTGCCGGCCGGCTTTTTTATGCTTAATTTTACTGTTTATATGTGAGTACCCATTTGTTTTTACATTAAAACAATCTCCTACGGAATCACACTATGGTATGTTCTTTATTGTTCCCTTGGCCGAGCTGTAAGTCGTGCTCATTCTAACAGCCGCGAGATCGACCGGAAGAACAAACATTGGAGCCTCCAGACATCAATGCCGTGGCTGGGCTATAGCCATCCGCTCCTTAGAGCTTGCCTTTGGTAAGCCTCCACTGCTTAATTGGTGAAGGGATCACTTCAAGGCTCACACTCTCACGGTGGTGCGATTGATGACCAAATTGTATACCTGTCAGCTTATGAAGGGATCACTCTAGGCTCACGATTCACTACGGTGCTGTCTGATGGACTTTTAGGATTTGTGTTTAAACCGTCAATATTTTATTGCATGACCTTTTTGCCTATTTAAACAGTGTCATAGGTACATTTTAAAGTAATGGTTCTAGTATGTTGGTATAGTTTAGACCTGGGAAATTTTATTGCATGTAAATTTTTTTGCATGGTATTTGTCACAGTGTCTCAGGTATACCTTATAGTGGCGCAGCTTTGCTCTATTTAATTCAGTGCTACATATGGACCTAGTTAATAGATGTCCATGGTGTCTCCCAAATCTTCCAGTAATGGCCGAATCTTAGGTGTTTCTTGGGTAGTGTTGGAAGTTGCTGCTATCATTATGATAGGTAGCCTACTGCAAAATAATTGGCAGGAGGTGAGTAGGTGCAGGCCGGCTTTGACATAAACAGGAAGTTCAAGGCTTTGGCTGTCACAGTGGCTTGAGATTTGCCCATGGCAGGAAGGTTCATACCTTCATCAGTTATGACTAGAACAAAGTCCAGCCATGTGATAGGAGGTGCGGTTGTAAAACAAAGAAATAAAAAAACAGTGTTGAACACATGCTATCAATATGCCCCAGGATCTGTTACATTACATTTTAGAAGGACATAGAGCAGAGAAGGCTATGATTGTACAACCAGCTCTAGTCCATGCAAACCATAAACCTTACATATAGCACGAGATAAGGCACTAAATAAAAGGACTGGTTACACAAATATTTTAAAGATTTTAAAGGTCATTACTGGCCATTATGATTGCTTAAAACCTTTTTTTTTTGGGTTTCTCTATAAAGAAAACCTCTCTTGAAAGTCCCAGCGGGAGATCACTTATTTTCTTTTATTTTTTATACATATTGCTTCAAGAAAGTAGAGAAGGGATAGAGATAGCAGCATGTATTTCCTCACTGTCACTGGTGCATTGAAATGAAAATCAAGCCACATACTCAACTATGTTTGCACAAAGTTATAAGCTGCTGACCTTACTAACCCGGCCAGTCAGCCTGTCATCAGCTTGCATATATGTGACATTCATATGCCAGTGCAAAACACCCACATGGTCTGGATCTTATTTCTTTTATCCTCGTTTTGTAGATAGTTTTGAGAAGAAAGAAATGTATGTGCTGCCACCAGCAATAGATATATAGTATTTTATTTTTATCGGTTTCATTTAATCAGGGCAACATATTTTTTGCACTTTACAGCAGAGGTCTCCAAGACAGTAATTACCTTATAAATATTTGCCAATATAATAAAAAATATAATAAAAAAAATGTAAATACATACAGTATATATATATATATATATATATATATATATATATATATATATATATATATATATATATATATATATATATATAATAAAATATATTAACCACTTGCTGCCCGCCATATACCAAAATGACAGCGGCAAAGTGGTTCTGTTATCCTGACCAGACTTCATTAGATTTGATCGCGGGGGGCGTGCATCGCAGCGATCGTTGGTGCGGCGTCTCAGTCTGACGCACTGCAACTCCGATCTGGGTAAAGAGTCTCTGAGTGATCAGCCATGTCCAATCATGTTTATCAGAGTGGTCCCCACTCGGATGCCTGCCCAGGGCTACCAGGATGCCACTAGGACCACCAGGGATGGCCACCCCACTGGACCACCAGGTTTGCCACCCTAGACCACCAGGGAAATGCCAATCAGTGCCCATGAAAAATGCCTACCAGTGCCAACAGCAATGCCCATCAGAGAAATCTATCAGTGCCAGCCATTAATGCCCATCAGCGCCAACTTTCAGTGCTCATAAGTGCCCAGCAGCGTCTATCAGTGACACCCATAAGTACACTTCAGCATAGCCTTTCAGTGCCCATCAGTGTTGCCTATCAGTGCCCACCAGTGCCACCTATGAGTGCCCATCAGTGCCACCTATCAATGCCCATCAGTTCCGCATATCAGTGACACATATCAGTACCGCCTATCAGTGTTTATCAGTGCCACATATCAGTGCCCATCAGTGCCACCTCATCAGTGCCATCTCATTGGTGCCACCTCATCTGTGCCGCTTTATCAGTGCCCATCAGTGCAGCTTGTTAATGCCCATCAGTGATGGAGAAAACGTACTTATTTACAACATTTTATAACAAAAACACATATTATAAAAAAATACTTTTGTTTTTCAAAATTGTTGGTCTTATTTGTTTAGCAAAAAATAATACCGCAGAGGTGATCAAATACCACCACAAGAAAGCTCCACTGTATATGTGGGAACAAAATGATAAAAATGTAGTTTGGGTAAAGCGTAGCATGACTGCGCAATTGTAATTTAAACAGCGACAGCGCTGAAAGCTGAAAATTGGCCTGGGCAGGAAGGTGCAAAGTGCCTTGTATTGAAGTGTTTAATGTGAACAAACAGCTAATGAGCTAATGTAGAAGCCAATCAGCCTACAACAATTTTTTTGAAGAAAGGAGAGAGAGGAAAACCATACAAATGCAAGAAAGACATATGGCTAGATTCACGCAGAGCGGCGTATTTTTTTGCAGGCGTAGCATATCTCAGATACGCTACACCACCGTAAATTAAAGAGGCAAGTGCTGTATCCACAAAGCTAAGTTATGGCGTATCGTAAATGGGCTGGCGTAAGCCCACCGAATTCAAATGTGTTTGATGTGGGCGTGTTTTATTTAAATTAAGTGTGACCCCACATAAATGACGTTTTTTACGCGCCGTCTGTGGACGTATCCCAGTTTGCATGCTTCAAATTACGCCGCTAAGACTCGTTGGTTTCTACGTGAAAAACGACGTAAAACGTGAAAAATTTGGCGCGTTCCTGACGTCCATACTTAACATTGGCTGCGCCATCTTATTGTTGCTTTATCTTTACGCCTGAAAACGCTTACGTAAACGGCGTATCTTTACTGCGACGGCCTGGTGTACGTTCGTGAATAGGCGTATCTCGCTGATTTACATATTCTAGGCATAAATCAGCGTACACGCCCCTAGCGGCCAGCGTAAATAGGCAGCTAAGATACGACGGCGTAGGAGACTTACTTATCTTAGCAACATTTAAGCGTATCTCACTTTGAGAATACGCTTAAAGATACAACGGCGCAGATTCTGAGTTGCGACGGCGTATCTACTGATACACCGTTGTAACTCTTTATGAATCTGGCCCATAGAAACTAAATAGTATTCCTGGTCAGAGCTAAACCTTATTTGGCGTACACATGATCAGGCTTTTGCCCAGACAAATCTCATCGTAATTTCCTGACGGAATTCCATCGGAGAAAAATAGAACATGTTCTATATCTGAACTCCGATGGAATTCATCGGAATTTCCGATGAAAAACTCTGATGGGGCATACACATGATCGGAATATCCAATGGAAAAAAATCAACCAGACTTTTTCCATCGGAAATTCCGATCTTGTGTACAAGGAATAAGACATCTGCATGCCTATAACGATAATGACCACCAGGTTACTATGTTGGAAGCCAAATGATAAATTATGACTTCTGCTCTCTGCAAAACAAGGCAAATTATGTGTTACAACAGGGTAAGAACAGAAATAGGGATGACATTTCTCATCATCCTGGAAATTCCTTTCAAATTGCAATTCCTTTTTCCAAGGATATCCCTACACAAAAGTAAACCAATGGTTTTTATATGATGTTGGGAACAGAAAAGATTTTCGGCTTTTTTTGTCTACTTTCATGTTGATTAGTTATTGCAACATATACACATTATTCAGATTTAAACATGACTTCCTTAGTAGTGTGTTAGATGCTGAGTCTCTAGCATACATTATGATTTGACATTCCTTTTTTCTAGTAATGAGCGTATGGTAAAGCACTACAATCTTGAAGTAATTGAACCTGCGCTGTATGACTAATACATCAATACGGATTCAGAAAGTTAAGCCTGATAAGATATGCATGCCTACATTGCATTGCTAATCTGGCACTTCTGTGGTAATCCTATTCCCAGTGTACTTACATTAAACCTATCTTGCTCCAGGGAAAATTATGACTTTCTTGCCTTGTTTCTGAAAAGTGTTTTTGGTGAAATATGATCTATCAGAATTCTGGAAGTCATTTAGAGGGCAGAAGAAGAAACATTAATGACCCTATTTCTTAAACTGACCATATACCATGCAATTTTCTCTAGTGATGCCACCAGTTTGAACATTGCAAACAGTAATTACATAGTGCTGCACTTGAAAGACAAGCCATCTACTTCAATTAAAATTCACCGTATCAGGTGTATAAAAACTTCAAAGCATTCTTAAAATTATCTGTATGGACTGTTTTACTAAATAGCCTTTGGCCAGAAAACAGTTATAGCTAGTTATAACTGTACATGTATATGTATATATATACACACACACACACACTATATTACACTATATTACCAAAAGTGTTAGGATGCCTGCCTTTGCACGTACATGAACTTTAATGGCATCCCAGCCTTAACCTGTAGGGTTCAATATTGAGTTGGCCCACCCTTTGCAGCTGTAACAGCTTCAACTCTTCTAGGAAAGCTGTCCACAAGGTTTAGGGGTGTGTCTATGGGAATGTTTGACCATTCTTCCAGAAGTGCATTTGTGAGGTCAAGCACTGATGTGGGGGCGAGAAGGCCTGGCTCGCAGCCTCCACTCAAATTCATCCCAAAGGTGTCATTCAAGTTCCTCCACCCCAAACTCGCTTATCCACGTCTTTATGGACCTTGCTTGGTGTACTGGTCCAAATCATTTGGTGGAGGGGGGTTATGGCGTGGGGTTGTTTTTCAGGGGTTGGGCTTGCCCTCTTAGTTCCACTGAAGGGAACCCTTAAGGTCTCAGCATACCAAGACATTTTGGATAATTTCATGCTTCGAACTTTATGGAAAAAAGTTTGCGGATGGTCCTTTCCTGTTCCAACATGACTGCGCACCAGGTCACAAACACCCTCCTAAACCTTGTGGACAGCCTTCACAGAAAAGTTGAAGCTTTTATAGCTGCCAAGGGTGGTCCTCGATATTGAACCCTACAGACTAAGACTGGGATGCCAATAAAGTTCATGTGTGTGTAAAGGCAGGTGTGCCAATACTTTTGGTAATATAGTGTGTTTATATACAGTATATATAGATATATATGTATATATCTATAGCTATAGATATAGATATTGTAACGGTCAGGGGTTAACACCGTTTACGATATTCCATTCCACCAACCCACGACAGCTTATCGACACTCCACAATCTGGCAGACGAACAACAATAACGAAACACAGCTCTGTTTGAGGTTCAAACGAATAGACTCTTTGATGGTAAACTCAGGCTTTTCTACAGTTAGAAACCCCAAGGAACAATGGCTTAACTCCACCCACAACATGCTACAATGAGCTCAATACACATCTTTAGGAGACAGACATGCTGTCTCCGAGATAATCTACATGAGCTAATTACTAATCATTTACCCAGACAAGGTGACTCCGAAATAAGCTCTTCTCACCTGCTATACAATACACATTTATCATCAATAGAAATTCCCACAAAACAGTGTCAATTAGCATCCCACAATGACCGGTTCTTGAGAGCCAGACTAAGGTTCATTTACATGACAGTAGCAGACGACATTAAACACCTTAACAGTCTGTGTTCCCACATTGAATGAATCACTCTATTGCCCAGTTGGGTTTAGAATCAACAACCTGGAATATTTCAAGATATCCTGGAATACATTGTGAATTATCATTACTGTCCCATCTCATGTAAGCCAAGATATCATTTATCAGTCATCCTATGCCCCTAGTGGACATAGGATGACCCTAGACACAAGAGTCATCGGTGAAGCTGACACAGGAGTACCCCACACCCTTCAAGAGCCTCTGGGTTCCACGGGCCAATCCGTTACAGATATATATAGATTAGGGCTGTGCAAATTAACTTTTAATTAATCGATTAATCTTTAATTTTTTTGATCGATCAGAATCTTTTTGATCAATTTTAATTCATTTGATTGGTACTCACCTCTCTGCCAGCTTCTGGGCCTTCAGGGAGTTCCGTCGGAGATCCGGGGACGTCACGGATACCGGCGGGGCTTGCCGTGTCCATCTGAAGGGCTCCTTTGCTGTGCCTTCATATATGCATGCCGGCGGGACCTTACTATCTGCCACACACAGGGGCTGTTACACTTTCCTCTATCATTTCCCTCTATCATCCTGGGATTCTACAGCAATCCACTGGGAGTTGTGATAGTTCCCTTCACGGGACATCTACATGCCGACGGACTGATGTTAACCTCTCCTCATATGGATTCAGCAGTGGCATCGTTGTACACATTTTTATACCAGTATCATACTTAGCTACATATTTTTATGACTGCTTTTGCTCCCGTTTTGTATTACTCGCACCATTTGTACAGTTAATGTAGCTACATCGATTTTATCTCCAGTGCAATATTTATTTGGTTACCTACTTGAAGACTATAAAAGTTTTAATGCTATTCCCATTGAGCGCTGCCTTTGTGTGTTTTTTGTATCCCGCTATCCATTTTTCCAGTGGTTGGGAGCTGCACTGGGAATCGGCCTGCAAGGAGATCAGCTAAAAATTGTTGGATCTGTATGTGCGTTATAATTAATCGAAATTAGTTGATTAATCAATTAAAATAAAAAACGATTAATCGAACACAAAAATGTTGATCAGTAACAGCCCTAATATAGATCTATATATATATGTAAACACTGTATATACTGTATTTCTATATATGACCATTTTAGTTTACCTGCAGATTTGCACTCTTTACTCACTCCTATAGCGAGCTCTAAAGTATGAGCATATACTTGAACCCCAAACTCAGACCTGATCCCCATTGAAGTCTTTGGGAGGCGAAATAGCAATTGTTTCTGTCCTTTTTCAAAGCTAACAGGTAAGCTATTGTTAAAAAGGGTTGAAAAATGTCATGGGGAGCTGGGTACTTCCATAGGGATATGTACCAATACAAAGATCAATAGATAAATAAATACATAACAAATACATTTTAGAGAGTATTTAAAGGTCATTCCATGTGACTGAAATGGCAACAATTAATTTGCACAAATCCTTTGGGTAGATGCTTTAAGGTTTATGGGATGCCTTAAAAGAGCATGTGGTGTTCTAAAAAAAAAGTATGATGCTTTAAAAGAAGCCCTTAAAACAGAATTTGATGTGATGTTTCCCTTATAATTCCATACAGACTTAAAGGGGTTGTAAAGATTTTTTTTCCATAAATTCCTTTACCTCAGTACAGTCCTCCTTCACTTACCTCATTCTTCGATTTTGCTTTTAAATGTGCTTATTTCTTCTGAGAAATCCTCACTTCCTGATCTTCTGTCTGTAACTCCACACAGTAATGCAAGGCTTTCTCCTTGGTGTGGAGAAAGCCTCTTGAGGGGAGAGGGGGCAAGCAGGCAAGTCAGGACACTCTTTGCAGATAGAGAAAGGAGCTGTGTGTTAGTGGGCGTCCTAACACTCCTGCTTCCCCTCCCCATCAAGAGGCTTTCTCTACACCAGGGAGAAAGCCTTGAATTACTGTGTGGAGTTACAGACAGAAGAACAGGAAATTAGGATTTCTCTGAAGAAATAAGGACATTTAAAAGCAAAATGGAAGGATGAGGTAAGTGAAGGAGGAAGCTATTTAGGGAAAAAAAAATCCTTTACAACCCCTTTAACAATGCAGTCATGCAGCCTAGGTTGCTAGAAAAGCAAAGCAAGTACTGTATGTTCTCCCCCTTCCTGAATTAGACTAGGCCACATAAACTTCAACATGGGAGGGGGGTACATGCAAGGATGGGGGGGGGGGGGCAAAGCAAGACACATTGACACAATGCTGACAGAACCCTTCCACAAATCTAGTCCCTGAAAAAGAGGGTGTAGGGGTTATTGAGGGGACTTACAAAGGAATCTAGAGGACCCCTTTATAATAAGAGGCTGACAATTACCCACCCCTCTCTGGGAATTGATTACAGGGGTGCATTAAACCACACATTTTAAGTCCTCTGATTTAGTTTAGTGAAAATACAATAATAAAAATAGCTTGGATGCAAATCCACATCAATCATGATGTCCAGTAATGTAAGTCAACAACAATCACCCGTCACACTCCCGTCACTAAATTCAGGAATGTAAACACAGCTCTGGGGATCCTTGGTGACATCATTGATCAAATGTGGTCAAATGTTTAACTGTGATCCCAAGCTGTTTGTTTACATTACAGCAGCTCAGGATTTGGACAGGCAAACTAGCCATGTTGGGTCAAATAGTTTTCTAGGTCCAGGAACATCAAACAGAATGGGTTCACCCTCAACCCAGGTCTGGCCTGAACGCTGAACCTGAATCTTATTCCTACTCCTGACTAAGACTCCATAGGAATGAAAGTGCATGCATGAGCTCTGCCAGTAAGATTTTCACAAATGGCTGTGCGACTCTAGTCAGGGATTTCCCACTGGACTGGGGATAAGTGGATATAGTACACCCTGGCCGAATGTCAGGTGCCATCCGCAAGTTCAATAGAAACCGGCCAACATTCGGCCTTTGTGTACTGCAGCCATTTGACCAGCTTGGTACGGACCCAGTAGGAAGAAGGGCGTAAAAAGAACATGGGGGGGGGGGGCCGGGGGGGTAAAAAGAGCATGGGGGGGCTATGCGTGCAGGGGGGGTTGGGGGCCTCCATGTCTACTTTGCTTGGGGCCCCCAAATTTCTTCAAACGGCCCTGCATCCGAGCCATTCTGACTGGAGGTTAGTCAGCGAACAGCTCGGATGATGGGGGAAAGCTTACTGAGGAGGAACAGGAAGTGAGAAATTCAGAAGTAAAAAAACATTTAGATGGGAAATCAAAGGAAAAGGTAAGGGAATCAACAATGCACTAGCTTAAAGGAACAGATTTACAAAATAAAAATGGACCTTTACAACCCCTTTAAGACTGGGAGGGGGGTTGCTGGTGGTGGGGATGACTACCATGTAATTGTAACTTTACCAAAAGCCCTTAATTACTCTTCCTGGGAGGTTGCTGACAAGAGCTGGGAAGAATCAGCCTGGAAACAGTGTGAAAGGGAAAGAAGGGAGTAGTACAGCAGTTAACACAAGCTGCTTAGATGGTCTGTTAAAATTTGCAGAAATGTTAAATAAACAGTAAAGTATAGGAGGATGATAAGCAATGACACTGAACAGAAAGAACCAATTTGTGTCTAGGGAGAATGTTCCGATAAAAATATGACTAATATGTGGATGTTTTTAAGGAAGTCCAGTCAATTAAAGGGAAAAGCATAGAAACCAGATGTCAGACTAAGGAGCCTTGAGAAGATTCAGGATTACAGCTATGAGTAGCAATGTGTAGTCTGGCCACTGGTGGGATAGGGGAACTTTCAGCAGCTGTCATGTCAAGATTTTAGACATGTGATCCAAAAACGGAATATCTACTATGTACACTGTGATGATAAATAAAATGTCTTATGCACAGCATAATGTTTCAGCCCGTACAATGCAGACATTTGGTACAATTAATTCAGAAGAGTGAAAAGTACAAATATCTTACAAGAAGGTATACAGGCCCAGATTCACAAAGCACTTACGCGACGTATAGCACAAATGTGCGCCGGCGTATGTGTGCGCCAGACCCACAAACCAACATACACCTAAAAACTGGCCACCCTACGCCGACGTAGCTTGCACACGCCGGCGTAGCGTGGGCGCACATATGGGCTGAACGCATGTTGCTGCTCCCATTAATTAGGCATTCAAGCATGCAAATGAGGGAAATACAGCATTTCATGAACGTGCATGTGCCCGACGCATGCAAAAATCGCAAGTTGTGCGTCCGGCGTAAAGTTATTCCCCATAGATGAGGTGCAACCTGGCAACAGACATGCAAAGGTCTGCACCAGGGAACACAAGCCGGCGTATTGTGCATTGGACGTGTGTCTGGATGGGTGTACATTAAGTTCACGGCATACGTGGTGATCCGGCGTAGCTTAGGCAGTTGTGCCGGCGTGGTTGTGAGCATGCGCATAAGGGTGCTGTGCATACGACAAAGTCACGGCGCATGTGCAGTTCGTGATTCGCCGGGCGTAAAACACTGCACCATGCTCGGACCATCATTTTCATGGGGTCACGCCCACTTCCACCTTTGCCGGCGTGCGCCTTCAAAACCTACGCCACGCTGACGCAGCGTTGGGAGCAATAGCTTGCTGAATGCAATGCTTGCCTCTCCGCGCTACGCTGGTGTGGCGTATGGCGTTTGCGCTACGGCGGCGTAATGTGCGCCCACACTCTGTGAATCTGGGCCAACGTGTCCAGAAAAAAGGACACACTTTACTAAGATAGTCCAACCAATCACATTTAATGTAAAAACAAATTATAGATAGATACATAGATATATTTTAACCACTTCTGCCCCGGAAGGATATACCCCTTTAATGACCGGGCCATTTTTTGCGACATGGCACTGCGTCACTTTAACTGACAATTGCACAGTTGTTCGACACTGTACCCTAACAACATTGATGTCCTTTTTTTCCCCCACAAATAGAGCTTTCTTTTGGTGGTATTTGATCACCTCTGTGGCTTTTATTTTTTGCGCTATACACACTTGCCTACAGTGCACTTTCACCCCCTTCCTGCCCAGACCAATTTTCTGCTTTTAGCGCTGTCACACTTTGAATGACAATTGCGCGGTCATTCAACACTGTACCCAAATTACATTTTTATTATTTTTTCCCCACAAATAGAGCTTTCTTTGGTGGTATTTGATTACCTCTGCGGTTTTTAGTTCTTGTGCTATAAACAAAAGAAGAGGGACACGTTTAAAACACAATATTGTTTATTTTTAGCTATAATAAATATCCATTTTTTTTTAAAACAAATTTTTTCCTTAGTTTAGGCCGATAAATATTCTTCTACATATTTTTGGTAAAAAAAAATCGCAATAAGCGTTTATTGATTGGTTTGTGCAAAAGTTATAGTGTCTACAAAGTAGGGGATAGATTGATAGAATTTTTTATTATTATTATTTTTTTACTAGTAATGGCGGAGATCGGCGATTTTTATCGTGGCTGCGATATTGCGGAGGACATATCGGACACTTTTGACACATATTTGGGACCATTTATACAGCGATCCCTGCTATAAAAATGCATTGATTACTGTATAAATGTGACTGGCAGGGAAGGGGTTAATACAAGGGACACACCATCAGTCCCCTCTCCCTGACAGGACGTGGATCTGTGTGTTTACACACACAGATCCACTTTCCTGCTAAGTTCCTGAGCAATCGCGTGCGCCCCCTAGTGGTTTGTAAAGGCGCAACATCATATGACATCCACCTAGGATAACAGAGTCTTCCTCCTGCCGTCTTTTGATGGCAGGCGGATGACTAGTGGTTAAACAAAAAAATATCGACAATATTGAAAAAACAAAAACAATATTTTTTTACTTTATGCTATAATAGATATCCAAAAAAATACAAATTTATTCACCAGTTTAGGTCAATATGTATTCTTCTACATATTTTTGGTAAAAAATCGCAATAAGTGTATATTGTGGCGATTCAGTTCGCATTTGTAGCGCTATACAAGTTATTCACTCACTCACTTACTCATATTGATTGGTTTGTGCAAAAGTTATCGCGTCTACAAAATATGGGAAAGATTTATGGATTTATATATATATTTTTTTCTGGTAATGGCGGCGACATGGAATTCACAAAGCAAATGCTCCCAACTCTGCGCCGGCGTAGCGTATATTCCGTAGGCGTAATACGGCGTAAGTGGAAGTAGGTGGAAGTGGGCTGGAAGTGGGCGTGATCCATGCTAATGAAGAGTGACCCCATGCAAATGATGGGCCGGGCGCCAGACAAGTACTTAAAAGGAACTGCACATGCGTCGAGACGTGGACGTATCCCCGTGCGCATGCGCACAACTATGTCGGAACAACTGCCTAAGATACGCCGGATCACTGTGTACGCAGTTAACGTAACCTACGCCCAGCCAGACCCACTTCGGCCCATATTCACAGACGTCCAACGTACAATACGTAGGCTTGTGTTCCCTGGTCCATACCTTTGCATGGGTTGCGCCTCATCTATGGGGAATAACTTATGCAAACCGCGTAAATCATGCGCCTGGCGCAAGTACGTTTGTGAATTGGCGTATCTCCCTCATTTGCATATTTGAATAGAATATCAATGGAAGCACCTCATGGGTCCAGCGTAAATATGCACCCACTCTACGCTGGCGTAGGCAAGTTACGTCGGTGGGATGAAGTCTGTTTTTAGGCGTATCTTGGTTTGTGGGTCCGGCGCACAGATACGACAGTGCATATTTGTACTTATGCGGCGTATCTGGAGATACATCGGCGTAAGTGCTTTGTGAATCCGGGCCATAAAGTCTTTATTGTACAAATAAAATCAAAAAAACAACCAAAGCGATGCAGTCAAAATGAGGTGAACAACAGGAAAAAGGTGGCTGGCATGTTTTACATCATGTGATGCTTACTCATAGCTCTTTTTTTTCCTGGTAATGGCGGTGATCTGTATTTTCTAACAGGACTGCGACATTGTGGCGGATATATCTGACCCTAAGTGACACTTTTTGGGAACCTGTGACATTATTACATTGATTAGTGCTAAAATAATGCACTGATCAATGTATTAATGACACTGGCAGGAAAGGGGTTAACACTAGGGAGCCCATAGTGCCACATGCATGGACCGCCGACCTGCAGTAGTTTACACAGTGGCTGGTCAGCAAGTGGTTAAATTAAGTTTATTAGGAACTGCAGTCTTCTCATATAATTTGTAATAAAAACATCTTTGCCATTCTGAAGCTTCTCTCCAACCACTTTGCATATTATTTAAAAAATACTGTGATTCTGTATTTGCTAAATCTGCTGCAGAAAAAACACTCAAAGGCCAGATTCTTGTATATCCGCGATTGCGTAGCGTTTCCTACTTACACTACGCCGCCGCAATTTACAGGAGCAAGTGCCGTATCCTCCAAGCACTTGCTCCGTAATTTGCGGCGGCGAAGTGTAAATGGCCTGGCGTAAGGCCGCGTAATTCAAAGGGGGTGGCTTGTATTTAAATTAAGCGTGTCCCCACGCCAAACGAACTGTGCATGCGCCGGCTGTAAAAGTAGCCCAGTGCGCATGCTTCATAGTACGCCGCAAATACATTGAATTCGACGTGAACGTAATTAACGCACAGCTTTATTCACAAACGTGTTACGTAAACGACGTAAAATCCCAACGCTGTCCCGACGTCCGTACTTAACATGGCGTGTGTAAAGTTAAACCACCTTATAGCAGGGGTAACCTTACGCTTATGGAAACAACGTAAACTACGGCGACGCGGCGCAAATACGTTCGGGAATCGGCGTATCATGCTCATTTGCATATATACGCCACCTAGCGGCCAGCGTAGTATTGCATTTAAGATCCGACGGTGTAAGTGACTTACGCCAGTCGGATCAACGCCGTATCTATGCGTAAATGATTCTAGGAATCAGTTGCATAGATACCCGGGCACAGAAACAGAGATACGACGGTGTATCTAGAGATACACCGTCGTATCTCTTATGAGAATCTGGCCCATAGTCACTATGCTCAGGTGTGAATGCAGTCTTAATGATAATAACTTTTTACTGTTATTATTATTTTTTATTATTTGCTTTTATATTCACATTACCATGTATGCCAAAAGTACCAAGCCTCCTGCATTTTTCCCTTTTCAAGCTTTATTCAGAAACAAACTGAGCACAGTGAACTTATACTTGTGTCAATTGCGACAAGAGGATAATTCATAGGAAATCCTGTTAAATACACAGATAGCTTCTACTATTTGTGGGATTTACCCAATCCATGATCTGTGATACATTAAAAATAATACCAAAATCTGGGTCTGTGCTGTTTAAATACAATATACTGTTAATGCATATTTTAAAATCTTTAAACACTGTAAATGGAGGGATTACTGTTGCATTATATCATAAATCTTAACAGCAGGAGTTTATAGTGCTTCCTGAAATATCATTCACAGCATCTTAATGACTGAGGAGAATACTACAAATGGAATATGAATATGTACAACTTGTAATTATATAACATTTCAACATTCTATTGGTTGAGCAGTAATGTGTACACATACTTAATCATAAGTGCTTAGTAGAACATCGTTTTACTGTTGAAGGTTTTTGGCATTTGGGAAATCATTGCCTTAAATCGCTTAAAAAATGTAGAAGTGAGGGCTAATGAACCAGCAGGCGATCTTCTATGTCTCTTGGTCTATTGAAGACTAGGGATGAGCCGAACACCCCCCCCCCCCCGTTCCGTTTGCACCAGAACCTTCAAATAGACCGAACAATCGCGCGAACATTTAGAACCTAAAGCTATGTGGTGTGTGCACTGTCTGTGTCTGTGCTATTTTTCTCAATGATTTTCATCCATATTGCAGGGACCAGACATTACATTATAGCCGCAAGCAGTTTAAACCACTTGAGGCCCGCGCTATAGCCGAATTGACGTCTATGGGACTCGAACGTTCGAATTCAAAAGTGCTCATTTTAAAGCCTAATATGCAAGTTATTGTCGTAAAATGTCTTTGAGAACCCGGGTCTTGCCCCAGGGAACATGTATCAATGAATTTTTTTTTTTTAAACGGTTGTTTTTTCTAGAGCAGTGATTTTAATGATGCTTAAATTGAAAAAAAGAAATATATGAAAAATTCCTTTAAATACTGTTCCTGCTGGGTGTCTATAGTATGCCTGTGAAAACGTCTTTCAGAATTATTTTTTTTTAAATGGTTGTTTTTTCTGGAGCAGTGAATTTAATGATGCTTAAATAAAAAATAAAAAATAAATTCCTTTAAATATCGTACCTGCTGTATTGTCCCTATGTACAAGGGACACGGATCGGTCTCCTCTCTCCCTAACAGTGACAGAACGCTGTCTCTGTGTGAGCCAGCAATGAGAGATGATCTCATATGTTTACATTTGAGATCACCTGTCATAGGCAGCACAGATCGCATAGCAAACGGCCACTCTGATTGGCCGTTCGCCGGGATCTGTGATTGGATGTGTCCAAGGGACACGGCCAGCTTAGAATTTCCCCGCTGCGTGCTCGGGAGCGTGCACAGGGAACGAGCAAAGGGGCAGACGTCAAAAGACGTCCTGTTGGATTTTCAGGTCCACGCTGAAGCCGTCATTCGGCTATAGCGCGGGCCTCAAGCGGTTTAAACTGCTTGCGGCTATAATGTAATGTCTGGTCCCTGCAATATGGATGAAAATCATTGAGAAAAATAGCACAGACACAGACAGTGCACACACCACATAGCTTTAGGTGCACACTGCAGAGGACACTGCAGTACACACTACGTAGCTTTGGGTGCAAACTGCAGAAGACACGGGCAGTACACACCAAGTAGCTTTAGGTGCAAACTACAGAGGACAAAGGCAGTAAACACACCAAGTAGTTTTAGGTAGGCATGTGCATTTCGTTTCGTTCCGAATCGAAATTCGGACGAATTTTCCATTATTCGGACATTCGGATGCATACGAATTTCCGAATTGCTATAATAACGAAAAATTTCGACCGTTTTCGGAATTCGTTCATTTTCGACCGAATTTCGAAAAAAAAAAAATGGTCGAAATCGATTTTTTTTTTTCGAATTCCGAATCGAATACCTGCGGACTAAATTCGATCGGAATTCGAAAAAAAAAAAAAAAAATTCGAATTTAATTCGAAAAAAAATCTATTAGAAAAGAGACTATTTGTTTTCTAATCTGGTTGAAATATTTTCGATTTCGACCGATTTTTTCGAAATTCGGTCGAAAACGAACGAATTCGAAAAACGGTCGAAATATTTTCGATTTCGATCGTATTTTTCGAAATTCGGTCGAAAACGAACGAATTCCGAAAACGAATTCAACACATGTAACGAACCTAACTTAACGAAATTTATTAAATGACAAATTGAAACGAAACGAAACGAAACGAATTTTTCACTTTTGCACATGCCTAGTTTTAGGTGCACACTGCAGAGGACACAGGCAATACACCACATGAGAATACTGCAGCTAGCACAATCACCTGGCTTTGGCCAATTATGGATCTCCATTTTTTGCAAGCTGTGATTGGCCAAGCATGTGGGTCATAGTGCATGCTTGGCCAATCATCAGCCAGCAATGAACTGCGATGCCGCAGTGAATTATGGGCTGTGAAACATAACTCGAATTTGGCGCGAACCACCGAAAACATTCGTAATTAGACGAACGATCGAACATATGATGTTTGAGTCGAACATGAGTTTAACTCGAATACGAAGCTTATCCCTTTTGAAGACCATCTAAACACAGACATCTAATCTGTTCATCAGTGAGAAATTATAGAGTATTGATAAACTCTTATCTGTCTCCCATGCTTGCAAATTCAGTTTGTAGTAGAGATACTTCAGAAGTTTTTATTTTCCAACAGGGATGGGCAAACGGTTCAGCCCAAGCTTCAATTCAGGCCAAACATTTGCCCATTCGGCCGTTCGCCGAAGGCCCAACTTTGCAGGGTGTCCGCTGGGTGTTCTCCCTGATGAACACCATGCAATGCACTGAGTGCTGCACAGTGCATTCTGCGCCCTGTGCAGAGCTTTGCCCAATCAGGGCGCTGTGTATGCTGGTTGTTAAGGAGAGGGGCCGGAAAGCTGGCCGCGGCGTCCTTAACAACCGATAAGTCCTGAGCTGTCAATGGATTTTCCCACTGACAGCTGAACAATAAAAAAAAGGTAACTGTTAAAAAAGAAAATGGTGTGGGCCCCCCAGCCCATACCAGGACCAAACTCCTTTATCAGTAAAATTACATGTTTATCATTCTATTCTTATATATGTTCTTATACATGTTTATATTCTCTTCAAATACAAGCAACGTTGGACACTTAAACCTAGTACACATGGGCCAAATGTCAGATGGCATTCTACTGACATTGACATTTCGGCCGTGTGTACTGCAGCCAGTCCAACAGAAGTTTCCAGGTTCTGCTGAAGGCGCATGACTGAAAAAGGTCTGCCGATCAGCTACCAATCAGGGCTCTCAGCCAATGGCTGAGAGCAGTGACCAAAGTGTACTGGTGGGGGGGCATCGCTCTGTCAGAATACAATAGAACAGCAGGGGAGTTCACTGTACTAAAATTACATAGTTAGTAGAGTGGCTCCAACCTGAGCTGTCAGTTTTTTTTGTTCAGCCAGTTGGGTTGAACGAGAAAAAAAAAACTAGTAGTGTGTGTGAGACTTTATCCTCTCTGGTAGACCTCTTAAGCTACAGGAGGTCATAAATAGCCTAAAAAAGAACATCACTCTCCAGCTATGGAGCTACTTTCTGGCTTTCATATTCCACTACATCACCATTTTCTCAATGTTCAGTAATAGCATATAAACACAGGAAAGGAAAGATTTAAAGGGGTTGTAAAGGTACATTTTTTTCCTAAATAGCTTCCTTTACCATAGTTACCTCATCCTTCGATTTTGCTTTTAAATGTCCTTTTTTCTTCTGAGAAATGCTCACTTCCTATTCTTCTGTCTGTAACTCAACACCGTAATGCAAGGCTTTCTCTCTGGTGTGGAGTGTCATGCTTGCGCCCTCCCTTGGACTACCAGAGAGTCAGGACGCTATCTACGTTGCAGATAGAGAAAGGAGCTGTGTGTTAGTGGGTGTCCTGACTCTCTTGTAGTCCAAGGGAGGGGGCGAGCACGACACCCCACACCAGGGAGAAAGCCTTGCATTACGGTGGTGAGTTACAGACAGAAGAACAGGAAGTGAGGGTTTCTCAGAAGAAATAAGGACATTTAAAAGCAAAATCGAAGGATGAGGTAAGTGAAGGAGGACTGCACTAAGGTAAAGGAAGCTATTTAGGGGAAACAATGGTACCTTCACAACCCCTTTAATGCTCTATGCTTAAATGCCATTTATTAAAACAACCGGCATCCTCAACCCAGGTCCAACCTATATTTCCAAGGTTGTTAGACGTAGGAATTACGAAACCGGTCAGGGCTGGACTACACGGCTGTTGAAGGTAGAGGCAAGGACTGTCTGAACCTGGGTCCCACCGCGATCCATGAACAATGATGGGCGATGAGATACAGGCATACCTGCTGAACCTTTGCGATATTCATGCTTTTAAGTTTGATTTTCTTGTAAGTGTACATCTGGAAGGGGGGACTGTTTTAATAAATTGTTATACAGTATTACGCTATGTGCACCTCTCTTTTTTACTCTGAGTAATATCCAGATGTAATGGCGATCCTGCAGCTCCAGTAAGGATTTTCCATACAGGCATTGATTGATCACCTGATCCGCGGTTCGTCTTCTTTCTTCTGTTCCTCGGCTGCCTCCTGTGAAATGGTGAAGCGGTGTCTTCTGGGACCTTGTGTGTGTCCCAGAAGACATCATCCATTCACATTGCGCCACACGGCTCGCGCATGCGCAGTAGGGAATCGGGCGGTGAAGCCTCAAGGCTTCCTGATTCCCTCACTTATGATGGCGGCGGGGCAGCCGAGAACCAAGCGATTGCTCGGCTTCGGCTGCCGTCATCAAGGGAAACCTGGATAGGTAAGTCTTCTTAATAAAAGTCAGCAGCTACAGTACAGTGTTAGTAGCTGCTGACTTATAATGTTTCTTTTTTTTTCTAACAGGACCTCCGCTTTAAGTAACCACCTTCTCATTGTCCATTAAACAGCTGTCCATAATTTTTCTCATTCACCATGTGCCCCTAATGGACACTGGGGAGCTGAAACAATGGTTTCCCAACCTCTCCTAGGGACTCTGGGTTCAACGGGCCTACCTGTCACAAGATGCAGCCCCAATAAAAAAAATACCATGTACTGGAGATTCTGTGACTATAAAACTTTCGCTACTCCCTTTTGTTACTTTCTTAAAAAGGAGCCATAATCAGGGTGGATTTGATTTAAATCAAGTCGATTTAAATCACAATTTAAGTCACTAGTAAAAAGGCTTGATTTAAATCAACTCAATTTAAATCATCAATTTTAAAGAGCAACTGTCATCTCTATCCTGCAGCGCTCCTCCTCCTCCTCCTGTTGACTCACCAACAGTCCCATTCACTTTAAAGGGACAGCTGGTGATGTGGCAGTGACACAACAAGGTGAGGGACGTGGCGGGAGCAGGTGAGTGGATGCCCGCTAACAGTTGCTGCCATGATGGATCTATAATAACAGGTACACTTTAAATGCAAGGACTCATATTTGCTGGTAGTTAGAATCTTTAACATTTACAAACAAATCAAAGGTTTCCTATTTAGAATAATAAGCTGTCAGGTGAGTAAAACAGCGATATCAAAATCGATTCAATCACACATTTTGTAGTGTACGTCGATTTGAAAAACAACTTTGTTTTATCTCATGGTTACTGTGAAATTGTGTGAACTCATCAATGCAGTCCATGTTATCTCAGCTTGCAGAGCTTAGATTCATTGAATGAGTTTACCAAAACTGTAAATATTGCAGAATATACAGCCTCTTGCTATAACTAAGCTTCATTTCATGCCAAATAAAAAAAATGATTATTGCATCTTAAATAGAAAAAAAAAAAATATATATAGATTTTTATTCCAAAAGCATTTTATTAAAATTAATTTTATAAAAATCCCAAAAAATCTATTTAAATAAAAGGAAATCAGATTTAAAAAAAAGATTTAAATCCACCTTGATCAAAATTTATACCAGCAACTAATTTCTCTGGTTTTCATGTAGAGCAATGTTAAAGGGAGCAACTTCAAAAACTGGTATGTCAAACCAAAAACTTTTTGGGAGAAGGATTGGAACCACTGCTTAGTTTTTACTGCTATTCGCATCTCTGTCATGCCTGGCACACATAGGAGTTTTTTTTCGTTCTGACCGAATAACTGTACTAACACAAGCAATGTAAGTACAGCATTCTCCCCTGCTAACAGGGGGCTGCCCACTACCTGCACACAATGATCAGCGCTCGCAACCATTGGCTGCAAGCGTTGATCAGATACTGGTTTTCCAGCATGCTCGTTCAAAAAAAGCTGTTTATTCGGCCTGTGTGTTTAGTGCTGGAAAAATGCATTAATTAAAAAGCTGTAAACCTAGCCTTATGCCCTGTACACATGGTCAGAATTTCCAATGAAAAAAGTCAGTTGGAATTTTTTCATCCGATATTCCGACCATGTGTGGGCCCCATCTGACTTTTTTCATCGGAGTTTAGAAATATAACATGTTTTCTTTTTTCGGATCGGATCGGATCGGAAATTCCTATCGTCTGTGTGGAACTCCGACAGAGAAAAAACCCACGCATGCTCAGAATCAAGTCAACGGATGCTCGGAAGCATTGAACTTCATTTTTCTCGGCTCGTCTTAGTTTTTTAGACGTTCAAAATTTGGTCTGAGGCCTCGTACACACGATCAAATCTGTCCGCTGGAAACGGTCTGCTGCACCGTTTCAGCAGACAGATTCGATCGTGTGTACGGCCGAGCCGACGGATTTGGCCACCCGACAGATTTCAAAGCATGCTATTGGGTGGGAATCTGTCCGCCCGAGATGTCTGCTGGTTAGTACACTTACCAGCAGACATGTCGTCCCGCACCGCCGCCGCACCGCCGCCGAATGGATTCGGCGCATGCGCGGAAGTGTTTTACTTCCTGGTGCGGTGACGTGGCGGCGTCAACATCACCGCCACGTCACCGACACGTCAGCGCGCCGTCTGCTGGCGGGGATTTTGGTTTGCTCGTGTGTACACGCGAGCAAACCAAAATCCCAGCAGACAGATTTGTTCAAATCTGTCGGACAGACAGATTTGAACAAATCTGTCTGCTCGTGTGTACGAGGCCTGAGAGTGTGTATGCAAGACAGCTTGAACGGAATTCCGAAGGAAAATTCCATCAGGTTTTATCCCATTGGAAATTCCAATCGTGTGTACAGGGCATTAGAGATTTCCCCTCACAATTTGTACTGCTCATAAAAGTTTTATCAGGGAGCAAGTGAGAGAAAATCTTCAGTAGGGACACACACAGAAATAAATACCGTATTTATCAGCGTATAACACGCACAGGCGTATAACACGCACCCTAACTTTAAGTGGGAGGTTTCAGGAAAAAAACTTTCCACAGCCCCCTGCGTATAACACGCAGGCACAGTTTACCCTCTATTTTCAGGGTAAAAAAGTGAGTGTTATACGCCAATAAATACAGTATCTAACCTTCTCCTACTCCGCTAGAGTTTTTGTCTTTTCTGTCTGTGTTGCTGTTGGAGAGTTCCACACACCAAAGCCTATTGACTCAACACCCATAAATAAGAACTGGGATCCCTGGTCATTAAGAGAATAGATTATTTTTGAAAATCAAAAGAGGTCTGCCAATAAAGGCAGATATAAAAAGGAGTTCTTCTTTAAACACGCTTCTTCGAACATTATAGCATTGGTTTTTATTTTAAATCCTCAAATGCAGCATGGCGGCATAAATCAGTACCCTGAAGGCCAATGGTAGCCTGATAGCAATAAATACTTTATTTGGCAGTGGAATGAGGATCTATATAATATTTTCCAGTTGACATAGCATAAATCAGCGTTAACTACCACTTCTGAAGTAGTGGGTGAGCCATCAATCTTCCAGAGGAAAAATTACTCAAGGTTGGGCTGTTTTTTTCTGTACTAATCTCCACTTAGGAGTTAGTTGGACTTTAATCAGTAGGATATATAGTCATGCAGCCTATATTTATGCCTTTGGCAATTAGCATAGCTTAATTTCTGCTGCATTTGCTTTACAGTTTTTTTTTTTCTTTTCATGTTCTTACTATTGCATAATTGCTTTCATTTTAACTTTGACAAATAAGTGTATCTAGTCTGTATTGTATAATATTGTTTATATTCAAAAATGAAACTGAAAAATATTATTTATATTCAAAAATGAAAACTTCACTAAGTAAAATACAGCATGATCACATAATATAAACCCCAAATCCCCTCCAAATTAAAGGACTACTCCTTCACCCTTATCTCTACCCCCCTACCCGCCTTTGGGCATCATCCCTTGTCTCTCTGACACTTACTTACCCATCTTCCAGTCCTGCCTCTTTTTAGAGAATACAGAACCAAGAATCATTTTGTGGTGTAATTTGTAAAATAATTTGTTAAAGCGGTTGTAAACCCTGCTTTGTTATTTTTACCCATAATAAGGCTTACCTGTAGGTACAATTAATATCTCCTAAACCTTCACGGTTAAGGAGATATTCACCCTGCATGCAGCCGCTGACATCCTCTGAAGGTCTGGTAAGCCGGACCTTCAGAGGCAGAGTTCTGTTCTGACAGGAGGAAAGTGATGGATTGTGTGTCCCTGCAAAACAGGGAATACAATCTGTTACTTTCCTTAGTAAAAGCAGCAAACACAAACACTGGTTAGGCACACAGTTGAACCTTTCATCGGCCTAGATGTTTAACTGCTTCCCAGCCAGTGTCATTAGTACAGTGATAGTGCATATTGTTAGCACTGATCACTGTATTAGGGCTAGTTTACACTTGCTTCAAAACATGGCTTTGGACATGCTTTGTTAAAGGTCTCTGAACACCAGTTAAAGCCCCTGTCACTAAATAATATGGTTACTTTACAGTCCTGTTTACACCTTGCTTTTGCTTGGTGCTTCGATGAGGCTTCGCTGGGGCTTTTATGAGTCGTTGGTGGGGCTTTGATGAGTCTTTGGTGGAGCTTCAATGAACCTTTGGTGGGGCTTCGGTAAGGCTTTGTGGGGCATCCGATGAGGCTTCAATGGGGCTTCAAGCAAGCTTTGCCATAGACTTCTATGGAGGCTTTGGAGATGCTTGGAAACACCACTAAAGCTTCATGGTGTATAATTTTTGAAGCAAAGCCAAAGCAAAGCAAAGCAAAAGCAATGTGTAAACAGGATTGTAAGCTAAACATTTTATTTAGTGACATGAGCTTTAACTAGACATTAATGTGTGCTGAAGCCGATGCAAGTGTAAATGATCCCTAAGGCGGCGTACAGACGATCGGACATATCCGATGAAAACGGTCCGCGGACCATTTCCATCGGATATGTCCGATCGGGAGTTTGATCCGATGGCGTGTACACACCATCGGATCAAATTCCCCGCCGCCGGACGGCGCGGTGACGTGGCGGTGACGCGACGGTGACGTTGACGCCGCCGCGTCACCGCCACGTCACCGCACCATGAAGTAAAACACTTCCGCGCATGCGCCGAATCCATTCGGCGGCGGCGCGGCGGCGGTGGGGGCCGACATGTCTGCTGGTAAGTGTACTAACCAGCAGACATGTCGGGCGGACAGATTCCCACCGGATAGATTTCAAAGCATGCTTTGAAATCTGTCGGGTGGAGAAATCTGTCCGCTAGCCCATACACACGAGCGGAGATGTCTGCTGAAACGGTCCATCGGACCGTTTTCAGCGGACATATCCCCTCGTGTGTACGCGGCCTTAGTGTCACTGGTTCCAACAAAGGGTCAGTTCATTTCAGTTAGTGTCAGACTGGCCGTCGTCGTATTGCAGTCCTGCTATAAGTTGCTGATAACCGCCATTACAAGTATGTAAAAAAAAAAATCCATTATATATATATCATAGTTTGTAGATGCTATAACTTTTGCACAAACCAATCAAAAAATTGAACCAATGTATTGCTTCTTCTTCGTTGTCCCTCAATGGAGGCATTTTTCCTTACCTGCAATTATCAATAACGGTGCTATAGTTTTATGCTTTGTCTTGCTCCCTCCTTTCTCATGCACTTTACTATTGTCCTATCATTGTGATAGGCAATCTTGCTAATTATTAGAAATGGAAAAATGGATACAGACAAAACTGTGACTAGTTTGAGTCAAACTCATTTTTGACTCGAACATTGGCTGTTCGCCCGTTTGCCGAACAGCGAACAATTTTGGGTGTTTGCGGCAAATTCAAAAAGCCGCGGAAAACCCTGTAAAAGTCGATGGGAGAAATCTAAAGTGCTAATTTTAAAGGCTTATATGCAAGTTATTGTAATGAAAAGTGTTTGGGGACCCGGGTCCTGCCCCAGGGGACATGTATCAATGCAAAAAAAGTTTTAAAAACTTCATTTTTTTTCAGGAGTAGTGATGTTTATTAGGGTTGTCCCAATACCGATACCAGTATCGGTATCGGGACCGATACTGAGTATTTGCGGGAGTACTTGTACTCCCGCAAATACCCCCGATACCAGAATAGAATACTTTATCCGTCCCCCCCCCCTGCCGCTGCCGCCGAACGCCACTGCCGCATTGAAACCCGCCGCCGCATGGGTTAAACATTGTGCGGGAACATCACAGCATTCATTTGAATAGCTGTAGTGTTCCCGCCCGTATAGACACTCCCCTTTGATCGGGATTGGATGGGTGATCGTGATCTGTCCAACCCAGAGCAAGGGGGAGTGTCTATATGGGCGGGAACACTACAGCTATTCAAATGAATGCTGTGATGTTCCCCGGGCGGCAGTGGCTAGGTAGGGATGACATGGCTGCATATATGGGTTACATGGCTGCATATATGGGTGACATGGCTGCATATATGGGTGACATGGCTGCATTTGTGGGTGACATGGCTGCATATATGGTTGACATGGCTGCATATATGGGTGACATGGCTGCATTTGTGGGTGACATGGCTGCATATATGGGTGACATGGCTGCATTTGTGGGGGACATGGCTGCATTTGTGGGGAACATTTAAAAAAAGTATCGGTATTCGGTATCGGCGACTACTTGAAAAAAAGTATCGGTACTTTTACTCGGTCCTAAAAAAGTGGTATCGGGACAACCCTAATTTTTATAATGCTTAAAGTGAAACAATAAAAGTGAAATATTCCTTTACATCTCGTACCTAGGGTGTGTGTAAAGTATGCCTGTAAAGCAGCGCTTGGTTCCCGTTCTTAGAACTGTCCCTGCACAAAGTGTCATTTCTGAAGGAAAAAAGTCATTTAAAACCACTCGTGGCTATAATGAATTGTCGGCTCCCGGCAATACAGAGAAAAGGCATTGAAAGTCATTGAGGAAAAAAATGTGTGGGGGTCCCCCCAAATTCAATTACCAGGCCCTTCAGGTCTGGTATGGATATTAAGGGGAACTCCACCCCATTTTTTTTCAAAAAATGGCATGGAGTTCCCCCCAAAAATCCATACCAGACTCTTTATCCAAGTACGCAACCTGGCAGGCCGCAGGAAAAGAGGGGGGGGGGAAGAAACACAGGTTTTCCGTTACATCAGAGGGTGGCGGGGTCAACCGCACGTCACTGGGAAATCCTGGGTTTTCCCTTGCATTTAAGGGGGACAGGGTAACGTGACAGGTGGCCCCGCCCTCACCTACATAAGAGATGTCACTGGCTTCCGCCACATCATTTCCGGGGTGTCTCCGGTGGAGACAGGTGATGCGCTGCGCTGCGGATATCTCATCGCTGGACCCCGGAGAGGAGATCACCCATCCCAGGATACAGACAGCGTTGGAACGGAGACCAAAAGTGGATTACCACCGCTGGAATTATGTTTTTTTTTTTTTTTTTTTTTTAATAAAGGACTTTCCCAACTGTGGGCCAGATTCTCAGCGGTGCTACGACGGAGTATTTTAGATACCCCGTCGTATCGCCATTTTTTTTGCCTCGTATCTATGCGAGTGATTCCTAGAATCACTTTGGCATAGATACGCCTGAAGATCCGACAAGTGTAATACCATTACACTTGCGGATCGTAGTTGTAATGAAAACTCCGGCCACTAGGTGGCCTTTACGTTGTTTTCTCATTTGCCTATGCAAATGAGGCTACTACACCGATTCCCGATCGCTTTTACGCTGCCCCGTCGTCGCGTATGTCGTTTTCGTCCGCTTAAGGTTACCCCTGCTAATATGACGGTTAATTGAATTGTGTATATGTGACATATACTACCGCGCTAATTGCATAAACCCAAAATGTTAAAGAACAATTTAACATATAAATATAAATTAACAATACATCCGTAAACACCAGTGCAAACTAACATTTACATTTAAGACTAAGGATCTCGTGGAGCCGTTGTTTAAGGATATTACATGCTGTCACATTTCCATGATCTGGTGAGCGCAATCTTTGAATTGAGGTGGTGGTCACACTGTAAAGGGTGCACACGTCACGGAGATCATCTCATAAACACTTTGGAAGGTGTAATAGGACTGAGGCACTGTCACATATGAGCACTAGCACGCATCATAGGTGCAACAGCACGCATAAAAGGACTGTTTTGTGTTAAAATTCTTTTTGGAGTTACCACTGGTGTTTCTAGATGCACCAGCATGCACAATAGGACTATTTATTATCTATTACTTTGAGTTGTAATATTTTTAGACTGCACTGGTGTTTACGGATGTATTGTTAATTTATATTTATATGTTATATTGTTCTTTAACATTTTAGGTTTATGCAATTAGCGCGATAGTATATGTCACATATACACAATTCATTTTTCATATATCACCTATCACAGGTGTCTACAGTAACTGCAGCAGATTGGAAGTATAGATACCACAAATTAGTTGCGCCGGTGTCACAACACACACACAATAATATGAGGGTTAACCTTACGCAGTACCGTCGGATGCCGTCGGGTGCCGTCGGATGCCATGTTAAGTATGGCGTCGGGTCAGCGTCGGCTTTTTCCGTTGCTTACGTCGTTTTACTAACTCGTTCACGAATAGGGCATTGCGTAGCGACGATCACGTCCTTTTGACGTTGGTTTCAACGACGCTTTCCGACATGAGCTGGAGCATGCGCACTAGGTTTTTTACCCGGCCAGGGCATGCACAGTTCGTTCGACGCGGGGGCGCGCTTAATTTAAATACAAGCCGCCCCCTTTGAATTGCGCGGGCTTACGCTGGGCGATTTACTCTACGCCTCCGCAAACTATGGAGCAAGTGCATGGAGAATACGGCACTTGCTCTGTTACGTTGCGGCGGTGTAGTGTAAATAGCTTACGCTACGCCGGCGAATTTGTATGAGAATCTGGCCCTGTGTCTGTGTGTTTTTTAACAATTTGTTACACTTTCTTTGAGAAATGGTAGGGGTATAATGTACCCCATTACCAATTCACATAGGGGTCTTCCAGATTCCGATAAGCCCCCCACCTGCAGACCCCCACAACCACCGGTCAAGGGTTGTGGGGATGAGACCCTTGTCCCCATCAACATGGGGACATGGTGCTTTGATGGGTCACAGACCCCCAAAGCGTCCTCCCAATGTTGAGGGCATGTGGCCTAGTACGGTTCAGGAGGGGGGCGCTCTCTCATCCCCCCTCTTTTCCTATGGCCTGCCAGGTTGCGTGCTCAGATAAAGGGTCTGGTATGGATTATTGGAGGGAACTTCACGCCATTTAAAAAAAAAAAAATTGGTATGGAGTTCCTCTTAAAATCCATACTAGACCTGAAGGGTCTGGAATGAATAGTTGGGGGAACCCCCAAACATTTTTTTTTTTTTTATCAATGACTTTTCTCTGTATTGCCGGGAGCCCATAATTCATTATAGCTGAGAGGGGTTTTAAACTATTTATTTTTTCCTTTAGAAATGAAACTTTGTGCAGGGACAGTTCTAAGCATGGGAAACAAGTGATGCTTTACAGGCATACTATACCCCCCCCCCAGGTATGAAATTTAAAGGTATATTTCACTTTTATTGTTTCATTTTAAGCATTATTAAAATCACTGCTCCCGAAAAAACAGCAGTTTTAAAAAAAAAAAAATGCATTGATACATGTCCCAGGACCTGGGTCCCCAAACACTTTTTATGACAATAAATTGCATATTATCCTTTAAAATTAGCACTTTAGATTTCAAACATTCGAGTCCCATAGACTTTAACAGGGTTCTAAAGTTCACACAAACTTTTGGTCTGCAGGTTCTGGTGCGAACCGAACGGGGGGTGGTGTTCGGATCATCTCTACCTGTGACTGACTATACTAGGTGTTCCACTATTACCATAACAGAGTATTCTGGGTTTAAAGACTTTCTGCTATGACACATACTGTAAATACTTCCATTCTGCTTTTTGCGCACTTTTTTTTTAAATAAATAGTTAAAGCAAGCATATAATTATTTGAATCTGGTATAGTTTATGCATGTGCTATTTAAATCCAAAAAAATGTCAACAACAATTTACCTTTACTGATTCTGGAACTAACTAGTAATTACATGCAATACAGATGCATTGAAATGTAAAATTTCCTTGCATCTTCTAAATGCTCAAATTTGAATTTGTGTGGCCTTGCTGTAGCTCACACTTAAGGAAAAAAAAATCAACAGTACTTGGTATTGCATATGTCTACTGGATGTTTTTTTTTTTCTTATCCTAACTAGAGCTAGAGTTCTCGCTTAATTCTGTACCAGTGAGCTCAGAGAACAAAGTGGTCTAGAAAGTGCTTGTTTTAATTTCCTAAAATCTCTATTGATGAGGTGCATGGTAACTTTCCCATGGATGTCATCAATGAACCATGTGTTGGGTAAAGCCAGTAACCTGGCATGCTTAATTACATGTGAAACATCTTTCATGGGGTCAAGAACACAGACAATTAAACACATCTGGAAGGAAACAGATCCCTTTACAAACAGCCAACCCTAACAGAAGAAATATAAATCTTATCAGTTATCACCAAATTGAGGAAATGTACATTCTTATGTTTGTATTACATTAACAATTTTAATTAGGACATGTGCTGCAAAAACTACTAAAGAAAGAACACATGCGCACTCAAATATCAAAAAAAAATATATATTATCAATAAACATGGATACTCTTTCATATAAACAATTCCCCTCCATTATAATTAAAACAGACAATTGTCTAAAATTTCTCCCGGGAGACTAATCATGCCGTGGGGCATGTCTCCAGGAGGGAATACTTATGTATTTCAATACTCCATTCCCTGGATTTGTAGTAAACTGGACACCTTTATTTTACACAACAATTTGGCAGATATGTGGACTAATGGGCCCACCAAGGTAATTTAACATTCCCCTGCTATGAGGGCAAAATTTCAATAAATGCATGGGTCCATGTGACAACCCATTGTAGAAAGTCTGGCACACTTTTTCTTTGTAATTACAAAGAAGATTGTTTAACTAGATGCATCTTGTAGGTCAACCTTTGAACTGGAAATAATTGCAACATTGTATTTATTTTTTTTATTTTATTTTTTTATTTTCTTTTAGTGTAATTTTTTTTGTGCGTGAACTCGAGAGAGAGGAGCCAGACTGCAGGAGTTGGGAGTAGGCAGACCCTCCCCCCGGAGGCAATCGCCATCCTTCTCCATGCCCCTGGTGGCAATGGCGGGTGTGAAGGGGGGCCTCCCACTCACCCCGCCCTACCTGCTCCTCTTGGGAGCCCAACTGGGGCCCAACGGGACCCCAATGGGGCAGAGGGACTCCCCCTATGAGGGAGTGAGGGGGCCTAGCCCACCCAGCCAGCCCCGTAGGTCCTTCGCCTCTCTTTATTTTAAGAGACCGCATGGCCAAAGTGCATGTGTTTTAAACCAATTTTTGTGTGCGTGCAAGTGTGGTGGTTTTTGTGGGGGGGGGGGGTGGGCGTACTAAGCACAGGCGTACCTTGCATAGCACACCCACCGGGAGCCGGGCTGAGACCACCAAACTCAATTCACATGTAGCCGAGACCGGGATCCGAACCCTTGGCTGCAGAGGTGAATGGCAACATTGTATTTATGAGGAAAACATTTTATTTCGATATGCAGGTGTGCTTGTACTCTGATTGTTCACCAGCAAAGTCATTTGGGAGGACAAGTCTCAAGGCTTCATGAAGACTTCTACATAAAATGTATTTTCCACCAATGGATCAGCACTAGCGGCATGTATTGTCCATAAACTTTTGTGTTTCTCTTACTAGGAACCTCCAAAACAAGCTTTCTGATTCCATCTCTAATCCTGCCTTCTTATTCTTTATTAGGCAAATAAAAAAAAAAAAAAGAATGTAACCAATGAGTAGGATCTTTAAATAATGTCCATATAAGAGTTTCAGCAACCTCGCCCCCGTGGTCCCCAATCGATTTAAGACACTTGTAGGTGACTTGATTCCTTAGCATATAATCAAAAACCAATAAGCCAGTTTTCGATTGTCTGACCCTTTCGATAATGTGTAGTATTGTGAAAATTGTTTAGCCACACACAGAATTTCCAGTAATTAAAAAAGAAAGAGAGTGTGTCCTTGTAAACATCACCATGTAAACGGAAACTTTAACCTCATCCTTTTGTTGTTCACATTCTATTATAACACATGTGATTGTTGCATTTACTAAACATTTACACAGCAATATTACTTTCCATTTAAAGATGGCACTGAATGTGAAACATAACATCACATTTCTTGGCCCAAAAACACAGGAGATATGGCAATGGACATGAAGGGGTTATAAGCAGAAGAACAATGACAGATCTAATTTAATCCAATTACCATATATACTCGAGTATAAGCCAAGTTTTTCCGGAAAAAAAATTGTGCTGAAAATGCCCCCCTCAGGCACCAAGTCACCTTTTTGCGCCTGATCTCCCGGACTTTGGGGACCCGTTACTGGCCAGCCGTAGCTTCTCTGGACCCAAAACGTGGCACAGATGTAGCCCCACTCTTCCTCTACAAGTGTGCAAAGCTTGTTGACCGGGGTACCTATGGGCAGGGAGCACCAATTTTTAAAAGCTGGGCACCCAGTCTAGTCTAGTCATGTCTAGTCATGGACACAGTGAGGCATGGGCATAGTGAGGCATGGACACAGTAAGGCATGGACACAGAGAGGCATGCACGTGGACACAGTGAGACAAAGTGAGGCACAGTGAGGCATGCAGATGGACACAGTGAGGCAAAGTGAGGCACAGTGAAGCATGCACATGGAAACAGTGAGGTAAAGTGAGGCATGCACATGGACACAGTGAGGCAAAGTGAGGCACAGTGAGGCACAGTGAGGCATGCAGATGGCCACCTTAGGCTTATACTCGAGTCAACACATTTTTCCATTTTTTTGTGGTAAAATGAGGTGCCTCGGCTTATATTCGGGTCGGCTTATACTCAGGTATGTATGGTAAGTAAAAAATAGGGTTTTGATTTGATTCTATTTAAAGTGGTTCTAAAGCCCAAACATGTTTTTTTTTACTTTAATGCATTACTTTAATTAAAGTAAAAATGTTTAGGTAGCAGTATGCCCCCTCTCAGTCCTCTGTATACTTACCTCAATCGTTTCAGCTCTGTGCCCATCTGTAGTGGCTCTCCCTGCTCCCACCAGCCATTGGCTCCTGCTGCTGTCTGTCAAATCATGTGATGAGGGAGTGAGGCCAATCCCTGCTGTCTGTGTCTATAGACACAGGCACCACTGCTTGGCATTGAGCCTGTAAGGCCTCGTACACACGATAGGTTAGCCAGAGGACAACGGTCTGATGGACCGTGTTTATAGGTCAAAACCGATCGTGTGTGGGCCCCATAGATTATTTAACCTTAGGCCTCGTACACACGAGGGGATATGTCCGCTGAAAACGGTCCGATGGACCGTTTCAGCAGACATCTCCGCTCGTGTGTATGGGCTAGCGGACAGATTTCTCCACCCGACAGATTTCAAAGCATGCTTTGAAATCTATCCGGTGGAATCTGTCCGCCCGACATGTCTGCTGGTTAGTACACTTACCAGCAGACATGTCGTCCCCCACCGCCGCCGCGCCGCCACCGAATGGATTCGGCGCATGCGCGGAAGTGTTTAACTTCCTGGTGCGGTGACGTGGCGGTGACGTGGCGGCGTCAACTGGCGGCGGGGAATTTGATCCGATGGTGTGTACACGCCATCGGATCAAACTCCCGATCGGACATATCTGATGGAAATGGTCCGCGGACCGTTTTCATCGGATATGTCCGATCGTGTGTACGAGGCCTTAGGTTAAAAAAAGCCAACTTGCTTTAAATTGAACCTATGGACTTCTAAACGATAGGTCAAAACTGATCGTTAGTAGGCACGACCATCAGTTAAAAGTCCACGCATGCTCAGAATCAAGTCGACGCATGCTTGGAAGCATTGAACTTAATTTTTTTCAGCACGTCGTTGTGTTTTACGTCACCGCGTTTTGATACAATAGGTTTTTTAACTGATGGTGTGTAGGCACATCAGACCATCAGTCAGCTTCATCAGTTAACCTATGAAAACGGTCCTTCAGACCGTTCTCATCGGATGGACTGATCGTGTGTACAAGGCTTAAGTGTGTAAAAAAATGAAGCAGCCTTTCATGGTGGTACACTGAGAAGAGGAGGAGCGCCAGCGGGGGACCCAAGAAGAGGAAGATCTGGGCCACTCTAAGCAATTTCTTAGCAAGGTGTGGGTAAGTATAAACCTGTTTGTTATTTTTTTTAAGTAGTGAGCGGTAGTTGATTTTTTTTTTTTTGTGGTGGTGGGTGGTTGTTTTTATGTTTTAAGTAGAGTTTACAATTACTTTAGGAGTAGTCCTGAAGAGATAATATGTTCCAAGGAGACACATGGCTGAACTGGATTTGGAATCAGAAACTGGGTTCTTTATTTCAGGTAGTAAACCTTCAGTTGTTAGCTCAGTTATCAATATTTTTCCCCAAATACTCACTTTATATCTGTTCACATTCCTATTGCTCTGCTTGTAGCACTTCATGACTTCTGGTCATGTCAACAGAACTACGGTCAATCACTACCTAATTGGGGGGAGCTGCAAAGTGGCTTAAAAAAAGTGTTTCAATACTGCCTCTGTATTGCTGCTCATGGAGCATCAGCATGCCAACCTGCAGTCCCAGCAAGAAGAGTGAACAATGTGTTTGAGCTCTAAGGAGACCCTGAAAGGCAATGTGGCTACACTATATTCTGGAATAACTAAGAAACAAACTTCAAGAAAGTGTGGCTACTATATAGTCTGGAATAACTAAGAAACCTATTTTGATTCCAGTTAGGGCTTCAAAGGAGAATCTGGAAGTCGAAGGGGGAAGTAACAAGAAATATATAAGTGCATATACTCTATAATTTACAGGGCTCAATTTTCCTATGATCATGAACTCCATCTAGTGGCCATAATGAGGTATTTTCCTAAAATACCACAATTGAGAAAATACAGCATTATGGACACTAGATGGAGCTGAAGATGATAAGTAATAAACATTTTAGAGAAAAAAATGGGGCTTATTCTTGATAACTGCAAATGCTTGTGACATTTGCACAACAAATTTTTCTCAATAGAACTATTTAAGTCAGTATGGTAAGGCCAAGAACAGATTTTATTAAAATGAAAGTATGGCAGTGTCATTTTATTCTTTATATTTACTTTTTGAGATTGTTTCTAATTTGGGTGATAACATCTCTTAATGATCATTGTACTATGATAGCTGGCTGAAAGTGTTGGAAGAAATTACATTTTCTTGTTCCCCTTAGCATCTCTCTGTCCCGCTGTCCCTTTGTTCATCTGTCCATGTGTCCATCTATCTATTTATTTGAAAAAATTGTCAGATTTTGAGCATAATCAGAGTTTCTTTCAGACTAATGCCAAGCTACTGCTTAGAGCACAGTCTATAGAGCCGACTGTTTAAAGGAAACTCATATTTGAAATGTTTATCCAGGTGGTGATTTTTTTTGACTTGCTTGGTATGGAGCCATCGCTTACAAATCCTTTCGACAGTAAAACACTGGACTTGCTGAACTATTAAACAGCCCTTAGAAATATGCCACATAGGCTGTAAAAACCTTCACCAAACGACAAATACAAAAACAGAATATAAAGTGTTACCAACTTACTCCAAGTAGGTTATAAAAGTAAAAAAACAGCTTGCACTTATAAATGTTTTTTTCCCACTTTAAGAAAGGAAATCTATAATTGAAACGAATAAAACCAATAAAATGGAAAACAAACAGCGTCTGTATAGTTTGTAAGCGTTCCATTGATGGCATGATTTTACAACTGTGTGATGCATTTAATAACAGTAATAATAATAATAATACAATAATAATAATAATTAAGCACTGATTATTTTATATACAGTATTATACCCTCTGTTCCTGAGTATGGCCAGAGAGAGAACCTTGTGGCAGATGTACAAAACACATATGGTTAGATTTGGAACCTTATTTTCTATTTTCTGTCCAATGGAAAGCGATTTCATTAATTGCCCTTCTATATAATCCTACTTATTAACTATTAAGAGGAAACTAATGAAACCAAACAGTTGCACCAACACTGAAATGTATATGGAGGGCTATTGAACTCAGAAAAGCTTTGCCTTATTTAGCCACTTTGAGTTGAATAAAACAACAGATGATGTCTTAATATTTCTATAACCATCTCCAGATATGAAATATTGTGATTAAATGTAGATGTGATAGTTTAGATAAAATGGTAGTAGGAGTATGTGCTATTCTTAACCCCCCCCCCCCTGTGCCCCTCTAGTATAAACAGGAACACGTTGGCATTTATGTTTATTTATAAAATGGATCACAATACACCATATCTATCAGACTAGCTTCTGATATATATGGTAATTTTTACTGAGTTTTAGTTCATTTGCATGCCCACTGTTCCATTCCGGTGCCTTAGAATAGTTATGACCTGGGAAAAATGCTGGTGTGATTTGGGAGGTTTATGTAAGTACCTTATGTGGTATCACCCTGTTTCAATGCCATATACACCATCAGTCTGGCTGAGGGATGTGGACAGGACTCATAAGTCTGCTGCTGTTATTTAACTGTCCAATCAGAAGGCTGTGTGTGAAAAGCAGACACATTGTATTGTTCTAACCATAAGGCCTTGTACACACTATCGGACATATGCGATGAAAACGGTCCGCGGACCATTTCCATCGGATATGTCCGATCGGGAGTTTGATCCGATGGCGTGTACACACCATCGGATCAAACTCCCCGCCGCCGGACGGCACGGTGACGTGGCGGTGACGCGGCGGTGACGTTGACGCCGCCACGTCACCGCCACGTCACCGCACCAGGAAGTTAAACACTTCCGCGCATGCGCCGAATCCATTCGGCGGCGGCGCGGCGGCGGTGGGGGACGACATGTCTGCTGGTAAGTGTACTAACCAGCAGACATGTCGGGCGGACAGATTCCCACCGGATAGATTTCAAAGCATGCTTTGAAATCTGTCGGGTGGAGAAATCTGTCCGCTAGCCCATACACACGAGCGGAGATGTCTGCTGAAACGGTCCATCGGACCGTTTTCAGCGGACATATCCCCTCGTGTGTACGAGGCCTAAGACTCCCATACACACTATTAGATTTTCTGCCGATTTTTGTCTTTAGATTTACCCAAACCATATAATATGAGGTTAAACCTTAAGGCTGCGTACACATGATCAAATTTATCTGCTGAAACCGGTCTGACGGACCGTTTCAGCAGACAAATTTGATTGTGTGTACAGGCGAGCAGACAGGTTTTTCCAGCAGACAAATTTTAAAGCATGCTTTAAAATCTGTCTGCTGAAACCCGTCCGTCCAACATGTCCGCTGGTTAGTACACCTAACCTAACCTAACAAGCGGACAAAAATCTCCCGCATGCGCCGAATGGATTCGACGCATGCGTGGAAGTATTTTACTTCCTGAAGTGGTGACGTGGCGGCGTCAATGTCACCGCCACGTCACTGCGCTGTCTGTCGGCGGGGATTTTAGTTTGATCGTGTGTGATCAAACCAAAATCTCCCAGGATATATGTCCGATGAAAACAGTCTGTCGGACCGATTGGTCGGACATATCTTCTCGTGTGTACACGGCCTAAGGCCGCGTACACACGAGCAGACATATTTGTTCAAATCGGTCGGGCCGACCGCTTTGAACAAATCTGTCTGCTGGGGACATATTGGTTTGATCGTGTACACACGATCAAACCAAAATCCCCACCGCCAGACGGCGCGGTGATGTGGCGGTGACGTTGACCCTGCCACGTCAACGCACCAGGAAGTAAAACACTTCTGCGCATGCGTGGAAACCATTCGGCGCATGTGCGAGAAGACATGTCTGCTGGTTAGCGTACTAACCAGCAGACATGTCGGGCGGACAGGTTCCCAGCCGACAGATTTCAAAGCATGCTTTGAAATCTGTCGGGTGGCCAAATCCGTCGGCTCGCCCGTACACACGGTCGAATCTGTCTGCTGGGACGGTCGGGCCGACCGTTTCCAGCAGATAGATTTGATCGTGTGTACGCGTCCTAAGAGTTTCAATATATATGCAATCAGGCAGACCCTTGCACTACATGGTTTTGGTAAATTTGAAGAAAAAAATCTACAAAAAATCTAATAGTGTGTATGGGGTCTAAGTTGTGGTTTAAATCTCAGGACTGGATGAAAAGAAATGCAAATCCTTTCGCAGGCATATCATCTCTTCTATATTTAATTAACCTGTGTATTTAGATATTTGCATGGAATTAAGCTTTAATAAGACTAAAAAAATTGTGAATCAACTTTTTGACAATCAATTTGTGAACAGTCAACATACATAGAAGGTGTCAGTGAAAAAAATGAGCTAAACATGTTATTTGGTTTTGTGTAATGATTTTAATGGCTTCTTGTTTTAAAATTGTGCACATTTTTCATTTAGCCATGGTTCCCAACTTTCCTTCTGCAACAACATGTTCTTGTCTTCCCTGTAGAGCTTTTTTTTTTATTAAAGATAATCTTTTTAAATATATGTTCTGTATTATTTATGGTGTTGTGCTTATTACATTATATATCTATTAGCGCTTGGTTCTTTTATTGTTGCTGCTGAACATAGCCCATGACCGACTCCTTACTGCCACTAGGAGGACTCCTGTGTACTCCAATTTCCTGGCACTTGTCTCCCCTCCTAGGGGTGCTTGGACAGAAATTGCACAATAGACCACCTTCATAATCTTGGGCTCCACAGTCAGGCACTTGACAATCAATCTCCTTGTCCCTGGTAGTGTAGTATAGTCTGGTCTTCAACTACTAGATCTTCAACTACTTGAAAATAGAGTTCCTGGACCCTATAGCCAACTGCACATGTGTTTCGGCTTTCCCTCATTGGCTTTTGAATTTCCAAAGATGAAAAAAGGAAAGCCAGCCTGCCACCTAAGCAATTTGGGTTGCCATCTGCATAGTGCAAATTTTACACTGCACTACTGGGTGGGCGGGACAAGGTTAGGGACACTTTTTTTGCCAGGACAGACTCTTCGAAATGGGGACTGTTAGCCGCAAATGGGGGTGTATGGTAACAAGATCCTATGCACTCAATGCAACTCAGCTTTTATTTCAGCCCTGTAAACCTGCAGTCAGCACACACAGGTACCCAAAAGATACAGGGGCAGATTCACAAAACAATTACGCCTGTCTAACTGGTGTTAGACAGGAGTAATTTCAAATTTCCCGCGGCGTATCACTAGTTTGAATTCTCAAACCATGATACGCCGGCTTCGGGCTTCGATCCGAGAGGCTTACGTCTTCGTAAGCCTTTGGATCTACGCTGCCATCTATTTGCGGCCGCTGGGAGGAGTTCGCGTCGTTTTAATGCGTCGGGATATGCAAATGTGTTTTTACGGGGATTCACGAACAAACGAGCGAGCGTCGCAATCGTTTTCGTCTATTTTTTTATACGTAAAGTTAGAGCAGCTTTTTGCTGCTCTAACTTTACGTAGCCCATGTTAAGTATGGCCGCCGTTCCCGCTTCGAATTTATTTAATTTTTTATTTTGTTTACGTAACTCGTCGGGACGTGGATCGCCCGTAAAGTACGCTACATAAACAACGAATGACGTCACGACGTGATTTCGCGCAATGCACGGCGGGAAATTTGCGAACGGAGCATGCGCAGATCGATCGCCGCGGGAACGCGCCTAATTTAAATGTTTCACGCCCCCTACTCGCGCAGATGGATTACGACGGGAGAAATACACTACGCCGCCGTCGTTTACCGTAGAAAATCTACCTGAATTCCACGTAGATCAAGGTAAAAAACGGCGGCGTAGCGTATTTCTGATACGCTACGATAATCGATTTCTCTGTGAATCTGCCCCACAGAGAGCTCTATTAAGCCAATATAGTCCAAATCTCGCTTGGCTGCACTGTTGCTCTCCCCTTGGTGCTCCACTCAGCACCCTATTTTCATTTTCAAGTGATGAGTCTCCTTTTGGGGTATTATGGCGCTGAGAAGAGTAATCAAAGGCAGGCCTCCCATGAAACAATTTGGCACCCCATGAGGGGTCTGGAGGCTGTTTGTTTACCACATCTCATCCAATCTTCAATGTACTGGGGCATTTTTTTTTAAATAACCAAGGGCTTGTAATATAATCCCACTGCCAGTTTCTGTTGTTTATTCAGAGCAGTGGTTTGTCTTAGGTCTACTAAGAAAATACAGTTTTCTTTCTTTCCTTAAAACCTTTTGACTGTATTTTATTTTTTTAAGTGAGCAAAGTCTAATTAATGTCACTAGCTGCTGTGAATTGTAGAAGTAATTTATTCTGCTTTAAAACCTGAAAATTTCAGAAGATGTGTAATTTGCACCAACTACAAAATGACAGTTCATTTATGTAACTCAACGGAATAGAAAATGTATTATATGCTTTAACTTGCATGACTTCAACCATTGGGAATGTATTAGATTTGTCACCTACAATTGTAACTTCTGTAACAACCAAGATGAAGTTTAATGTTTGACTTATGTTACACCAAGGAAAACTAAAGTTCTATGTAGGCTTAGGTATAGGCCTTTTTCTGACTTATTTTTGCCTTCATTTCTACAAAGAAAATATAGATAGGCTTCTCTTGCACACAAGGATTTAGAAATGTATTTCATCACCTATATTGTTCTGCCATCTGTAGGCCGACATGAACATTGTGCCCTTACAAAGCAGCAGAGAAGTAATGTCAGATCTATGGCATTATACTTCCGAGATCTCGAACAAAACAGCCTGGTTATTATATTTTTCTTCTATGTTGTCAAGGAGAATGCAGAAAATTTGAAAGTTTTAGTTAACCTCAAAATCTACAAGATGTAATGTATTAAGGGAATGAAAATTACCTATAAAGTACAAATGGCCCATGGAAATTATATTTTCAAACATTCACTTTCCTGAATTACCCTCCATTCAACCTAAAACATTTTGACTTTAACTGGCTTAGAAGAAAATGCAAGCTGGTGTGTTCTAATCACCACTCTTTGAAGCTCTAAACCAGGGATCCTCAAACTACGGCCCTCCAGCTGTTGCGGAACTACACTTCCCATGAGGCATTGTAAAACTCTGACATTCACAGACATGACTAGGCATGATGGGAATTGTAGTTCCTGAACACCTGGAGGGCCATAGTTTGAAGACCCATGCTCTAAACCCTCACTGTGTTCCTGTGTTCACATACATTCAGCATGCCTAAAATATTTATTTTTAGATTTCTTACCTTTTTAGACATTTCTTTAGAGCAGGAGTATACAGTGGAACCTTGGATTATGAGCATAATCTATTCCAGGAGAATGCTCTCGTAATCCAAAGTAATCCAAAGTACTCATATATCAGAGCGAGTTTGCCCATTGAAGTAAATAAAAATGGAAATAATTTGTTCTGCATAGACTTCAATGGCATGCAATACCACATGCGGCCAGAGGTGGGGGGCGCACCGGAGAGCCTCAGAAACGGCCAGAAAGGCCCGAGGACAGTTTGGCTGACCTCGCAAACCTTGGAATTTCTCCATTCACGAGCCTTTCTGAGGTTTGTCAAGGTCAGCTGAACTGTCCTCGGGCCTTTGCGGCCGTTTTCGAACAGTGCCGTTCGGCTCCAGCGCCCCCCACCTCAGGCCAAACATGGTACTGCACACCACTTTGGCTTGAATCCTGCTGTTTTACAAGACAACACTCGCAAACTAAGTTAGGATTTTAGGAAATACAGTGCTCATATTGCGAAATGCTCGTTAACCGCATTACTCGCAATCTGAGGTTCCACCCTATGAGCTTATTGCTTAATATAACAAAGATGTCATACTTTGCACAGAGCAGCCCCAATCCTCCTCTTCTTGTGTCCCCCGCCGATGCTCCTTGCCCTTTCCCCCTGCTAAGTGCACACATAGCAAGCCAATGACTATGGGGCACTTGTGCAGTAATATACCTTAAGACTTTAAAAGTGTGTTTTATATTAATTTGGCTGTAAAAGTTTAAATATACTTTGAGAATCCCAGTACATTTGGGTAAGGAGGAGCTTATTACTTCCCACTTTTATCCCCACAGGATGGCCTGAGCAGCCATGTCATGGCTTTGCGACATGGGGGTGGGGGTTCTGCCACTGACCATAGATTCATCCAATATACTTATGCCAACACATGGGAACAA
The DNA here is from genome assembly GCA_029574335.1 of Rana kukunoris. NCBI lineage: Eukaryota > Metazoa > Chordata > Amphibia > Anura > Ranidae > Rana > Rana kukunoris. Next base: position 555,774,364 of record CM056050.1, on the reverse strand, counting down.
GGCAATAAGATAGTTTAGGAAATGGAAGGTGTTGGCAGGAGGGTTTTTTATTTTAATTTTTTCCCCAAAAGATTTCTCTCCCTAAGGGGGCCCATACACAGTGTACATTTATTTTCTGCAGCCACGATTCCTTCATCAACTCCGACACTGCTGACAGGGGAATCCCTCCTGCCAAGCAATTGTCTGCTCCCGACAGGGGGCAGATGGGAGAAGACAGTGATTATCGCCAGTGCTGATAAGGCAGTACAGCCAGCCCGCCTGCACTGAGACCATGCCTCATCAGTTAAAAACAAGGGCCCAGGCACCCGTTAAGCAAGAGGTCTGGATGTACTGTCTAGCGGCTATAGCACCCACTAGCGATAATCATAAGAGAATCCATCAGGCTGGTTGTACCCAAGTTGATCAATCGACCAACCCGGTACATTCAGGCTGCCCTTTAACAGTTCAAATCAAAGCCGGCCTATTAGAAAGTTTTGACTTGCAGGTGTTCCCTGAATCAAATAAGATGTTATCTATTTAATTGAATCATATAATGGTGAATTCAGTTTAAGAATTACCAGTATTGCAGTTTTAAATTCGGCAATCATTTGCAGTGTCCGGACAGTACGCAGCATGGGGCTCTCCTGTCTGCTTGCAGCTTGCTGAGCTGCAATCACAAGTGCTAATTGTTCACTGTTGGCTATTCAGAAACAGCAGCATGGACATAAACATCAAACCCGCTTCCTACTTTGTTTCATATATCTTTATAGCACTATGACATAACAGCAAGTGTGACCAAATCACATTTATCATTAAAAAAAAATATTTGTCTTGGAGTCTGTAGGAAAGAGTCGTAATCAATGTCCAGTGTTACTTATTCTATTATTACAACTCCTTTAAAAACAACAGAATTCTTGACAACATAAAACAGACAGCCTTACGCCATCAAGTATAACAGCAAAATCAAATAATTTGTTGTAACTGGAAAGTCACTGTGCACATTCAGTCTGGATAAAGGTGTTACAAGTAACACTGCTATTACAATTTGTGGAGCGAGCAATATGATCCGTTCTTGTTATTTTCTCTGGCTCCATACGTGACAGTCTCTGACATGTTCAGATTCACGACAGGTCCAGCTGTTAAATCAGTGTAAACATTATTTCAGAGTTTTCAAACAGGACAGATCCAGTATCGTGTGAAGTGAAGCATTGGATGTTTTATGGGTACCACCTCTCTCTGTGTGCAACATCTGAAGCATAAGTAAGAATCATGGCTGATATATTTTTTTGATATTGATGATGGAAAAAGCCATGTTAGTATGGGGTTTGTCTACTGTAAGGGAGCGCAGACTTAACTAGTATAAGTATAAAGCATGCACTAGACAGGGACACTGAGGAGCCGTCCCAGCAGGTTTGTCCTGCACTTTTTTCAGCAAGGCAGCAAACAAACACAAATTTAAATGCAGGAGGGCTTTATACAGTAAGTCCACAGCATAAAAACAAAACTAAATATTAGCTCATATGAGCCATGAACTAAGGTCAGTCCCTTAATGGGTTCCTCAAAACAAGCAAATAATATTTGTGCTTTTTAGTGTTCTGTCAGCACTCAGACTTTTCACCCAGCAGCATGTTCCCACAGCAAAGACAACAGAAGTCCTGAGCATCAGTCAGCTCACATATAAACAAACCTTGGAACAACTGAGACTAATTATATCTGACTTCCTGGCAAGTATTGGCCCTAGAAGTGATGGATTTATCACAGCAAAGATCTGCAAAGCCTCTGGACGCCAGGAACCAGAATAGGACCGAGAAAACAAAGAAAAAATAATTCTCCCCAATCAGTCATAAACTCAATAGCCCTCACCTTGTACAGGTGAGAAAACTAGAAGACACATACACACTAGCCAAAGCTCATAATTCTTTTAGATGATAGAATATTACATAACAATCTTATCACTTACTCCCCCCTATGAACCCATTCCTCCCCATCTTCCTTATCATAACAACCCCCCCCTTATTATACTCACCCCCCCAGACCCCTGAATATCCTTTTAGTTATACAGACATGTATGCTCTGACCTCGACCTAGAACCCTCCATACAATTTTAATCTTATTCGTGACACCTCGATACAACTAGATACAACTACCACATTACAATTTATAACCATATGCTCAGAACATGCTCACAATCTGAAAACCAACAAGATCTTGATTCCTCAGAAATAGGGTTCTCTCTCCCCATCTTACTGTTAGCTGATATATTGATGTCAATAGCCTAAAAGTTATGACATTACCATACCATGTCTAATGCCATTTTACTTGCATTATGTGTTTCTGTAATACACCCCATTTTGATTGTTCTCGTTTATTTCTAATAAAAACCTTATGGAAAAAAAACCTTATGGGAAAAAAAAGGAGAAGAAAAGAATATTAAACAAATATATTCAATTTTGAGATACCTATGCCGATAGCATTTATAGTCAGTTGTCACTGCAAGAGATTCCAGCATAGTAGAGGAAAGTATAAAAACAAGTGGCTAATTCACATTAGGGAGGGTTTAGCGGGTGCTAAATTTATAGGTAGGGTTTATGTTACAGGGAGGATTAGGGCTCCAGGGAGAGTTAATATTATTGTTACAAATAGGGTTTGGTAGGGTTACAGGTAGGGCTAGTGTGAAAATTAGCGTAAAGGTTATAGGGAGTGTTAGTGCTACAGGTAGGGTTTGAGTTACAGGAAGAGTTAGGGTTGAGGTTACATGGAGGGCATTTTTGAGAAATTGTGTAATTATTATAGAGAGGATTGGTGCTAAATTACAGGGAGGGTTAGTTTTACAATTAAAAAGAGGGTTAGCATTAGGTTAAAGGTAAAGTTATTTTTTAGGGTTTCAGGCATGATAAGTTTCAGGAAATTAAATGTTGGGGTTACAGTAAGGCCTCGTACACACGAGGGGATATGTCCGCTGAAAACGGTCCGATGGACCGTTTCAGCAGACATCTCCGATCGTGTGTATGGGCTAGCGGACAGATTTGTCCATCGGACAAATTTCAAAGCATGCTTTGAAATTTGTCCGCTACAAACCTGTCCGTCGGATATGTCCGCTGGTTAGTATGGGAAACCAGCGGACATATCCTCCCACACATGTGTCGTATCCTGTGAATGGATCCGACGCATACGCGCGGAAGTGTTTACTTCCTGGTGCGTGACGTAGCGGTGACGTGGCGGCGTCAACGTCACCGCCGCGTCACCGACACGTCACCGCGCCGTCCGCCGGCGGGGAATTTGATCCGATGGTGTGTACACGCCATCGGATCAAACTCTAGATCGGACATATCCGATGGAAATGGTCCGCGGACCGTTTTCATCGGATATGTCCGATCGTGTGTACGAGGCCTAAGAGTTTGTGTGAAAGTTTGTGTTAGGGTTACTGGGAATGCTAGCTAAAGAAACTAATATATATATATATATATATATATATATATATATATATACTGTATATACATTTGTAAGGATGTATTATACTTTTGGTGGTAGATTGTAATAAATATTATCTGCATATAGTAAGAAGAGCCGGCAAGACTGTAATCCTTGAAGTGTCGTTTATTGGTACATCAGAGTGACAGTAAAACAATAGTGCTGACACGTTTCGGCAATAGCCTTATGCTGGCCATACACTATACGAAAATTCGGCCGACATTCGGTCGTTAAGAAAGATCTTCCGTTTTTCGAACAGTTAATGGGCACAAAATCGATAATCTTTGTGATGTTTTTGAGCCGAAAAAACGAAGGACAAGTTTGGAAATTTTCTGCTGAACAAACGATAAATCGGAAGGTTAATGTGTTTTCCATCCAAACTTTCTGCACAAGGTATATGTAAAAAAAAACAAAAAACATTTTTTTTAAATTTATGTCCACTGAACGATTTATCGGTCAATACATGATGGCACTATCGTTTGCACTCATGACCGAATATTCGTTTTTCGAAAGTGTATGGCCAGCATTAGTCATAGCTAGTTTGAAACAGATATGGCAATATATATATATATACTCACATACACATATACAAGCTCCACCTTTGCACAATTAGCATGTCAGGTTAGTACCACAGAACATTAGCATATGTAATTGATATTACCAATCATCCAAGTGGTAGGGGACTACACCTGTTTTTGCTGACAGGAGAAAAGGAGGAGAATGGGAGAAAAATATATAAAAAATGTTGAGCCAAAAGAAAAATGTGTAAAAAATGTTGCATAAGATGTTGGGGCCTCATTTTTTCAAAGGAAAAAATGTTCCCTGGAAGAAAGAGAAAGTATATGCAGATATTTAAGTCAAAATACTTAGTAGTAATAACACAATATAAGGTAAAAATTTGTGACAGAATCATTGAGGAGATCAAAGATAAATGGTTTAATCAAAAAAAAAAAAGGCAAGAGGAAAAGATAAAAGGCAAAAAATTAATTAAAAAAATTATCTGTCGTTAACTTCATTTTTTTTTTTTTTTTTTTTACAAATTTCATCTAAGCAGTCATATACACGACAATATTTTGGGCCAATTTTAACCAACTACAATGATTTTTGATACATTTCACTTTTTTTTTAAATAGATTTTTACATAATTATTTTCTCGATCAAAATCTACAGTATTTTTTTTCTTTAGTCTTTAAAATGTTAAAAACTCACTAAGCAGATAATGAAACCAAACTTTTGGCAATTTTAAACAGTAATGCCCTGTACACATGATCGGTCCATACGATGAAAATGGTCTGATGGACCGTTTTCATCGGTTAACCGATAAAGCTGACTGATGGTCCGTCGTGCCTACACACCTTGCAAAGAAATTGCTTAGAGTGGGCCAGATCTTCCTCTTCTTGGGTCCCCCGCTGGCGCTCCTCCTCTTCTCAGTATACCACCATGAAAAGCTGCTTAATTTTTTTACACACTTAAGCCTTGTACACACGATCAGTCCATCCGATATAAACGGTCTGAAGGACCATTGTCATAGGTTAACTGATGAAGCTGACTGATGGTCTGATGTGCCTACACACTATCAGTTAAAAAAACGATCGTGTCAGAACGCGGTGACGTAAAACACAACGACGTGCTGAAAAAAATGAAGTTCAATGCTTCCAAGCATGCGTCGACTTGATTCTGGGCATGCGTGGATTTTTAACCGATGGTCATGCCTACTAACTATTGTTTTTTTTTATATCGGTTAGGTATCCATCGGTTAAATGTAAAACAAGTTCCCTTTTTTTAGACCGATGGTTAAATAACTGATGTCGCCCACACACGATCGGTTTGGACCGATGAAAACGGTCCATCATACCGCTCTCATCGGTTTAACCGATCGTGTAAACTTTATTTCTAGACAAAAAAGCCTCCAATGTATGCCTATCTGATTTCCTGATTTCTGGCCTAAGACATGCTCAACTGCTATCTTCTCCCATATTGCACCTTAATGGCCATTAGATGCAATCTAATTATATCTTCTAAATCTAATATTAACATTAATAATAAACAAATATATATATATATATATATATATAGATCTATATATATCTATCTATCTATATATATATATAGATATATATATATATATATATATCTATATATATAGATATAGATATATATATATATATATCTATATATATATATATATATATCTATATATATATATATATATAGATATATATATATATATATATATATATATATATATATATCTATATATATATATATCTATATATAGATATATATCTATAGATATATATCTATATATACATATCTATCTATAGATATATATATAGATATATATCTATAGATATATATAGATATATATCTATATATATATATCTATATATATATATATATATATATATATATACACACACACACACACACATACATTGCCCCTTTAAGGCATGTGGGTGGGGCTTGACCCAAAGATTAGGCAATTAAATGAGTTATTACAAAGGCTAGTAAAGATAATATTACTATTAATAATAATAATAAACTATATATATATATATATATATATATATATATATATATATATATATATATATATATATACATTGCTCCTTTAAGTAAACAGAGTCCACATATAAAATTATGCTCACATCTACATACTTAACTGCTTGCTGTTACACCGGCATAGATGACATTTTTGTCACACAGCCAGAAGCTTTTGACATTGAGCTAATTGTTCTTATTCGCATATCTGACAATAAAAGTATTGTTCAATGCCATGTTTATAAAACACATTAATGAATGAAGTAAGTATGAGCTCACCTTGGCCTTGGGCTAGAGAGATTTTCATTGCCCAAATGTCCTTGTAAATCAATGAAAAAACATACTGGACATCTGCCATAACCGTTTGATTCCTATAAATACTTATATATACTTTTATTTACTGACTAGTGCTTGGAAAATTTAATTAACCTGTAATTTATGTAACACACAAAAACTATAAGATATATTTTAAAGCAATAATTCACTTTATAAAACTTTGCATTGGGGTTGTGCATATTGAGAATTTGCAGTTTACATGCTAAGGATATGTCAACATTGAATCAAATTAGTAAAACATTCTGTTTGAAACACAGCCCGCAGCTATCTTACATATAAAAAGGCTTTCTTGAATTTGTTTAATGTTATTAATGCATTTAGTCTAGATTTTATGTCCTATTTATTAAATGAGTATTAAACCTTTGCCTTGTAAATGATGGTTTTCAACTTGTAAACTTGATTCATTTATTAAAGTAAAACTGTTAATGTGAAGTTTATGTTTTGGTTAAATTCATGAAGTTGTTTTTTTATTTTTTTGTTAATCGTCAAAGTTAAAATCCAGACAGGCAGCTAAATCACAGATTGCCACCATTACCAGTATAAACACAAAAAATAAGTCCCTAAATCTTTCCCCTAAATTGTAGACGCTATGGGCCAGATTCAGGTACATCTGCGCATTATTGGACCGGCGTAGCGCACCGCCTTTACGTTAGACTTGCGCAATGTAGCCGCGTAATCACCCTATTCTCGTAGCTTTTACGCAAAAAATTGCGCATGCGTGATGTTATTTCAGAGGCATAAGGCGGAGTAATACAAATTGGGAAGGACGTGGGCGTGTTACATTGAAATGAGCCGTGACCCCATGCAAATGAAGGGCCGGCCGGCTCGCGCATGCGCGCTTGAAGGAGACCATGGTCAGCACCTCTCTGCGCATGCTCACAACTCGGGAACGGCGCAATCAGTGAAATTGGAAATGGACTAAGGACTACGCAGACAGCATAAATAGACAGACACAAACGCACTTCCATTGCAAAAGTACATCCCTTTGTATCCCTCCCTATACAGCAAGGTGCTATTGTTCTGTTGTTTATTAGTGTTTATTTGTTTGTTTGTGACGTGCGTTGAGATATTTGGGGACTGTTTTGCAGAGTGATTTTTGTCTTTTATGTGTTTTCTTTGTTGTTTTTTTTTTAAATTATATTTTTGCTGGTCTTTTTTTTTTTTTTTTTTTTCAGTTCTGTTTGTGTATGATTTGGGAATGTGGGGGTGACATTCCTGCCGGAAAAGGGGTGTCACCCTCAATTTTGGTGGAGAAGGGTTCCCCAGGACCAGGGAGAAGTGATCCCCAGGTCCGTGTGAATGGCGTATGAATGTACAGTGACATAATTGCAGCCTTGGCGTGGCGTTGCTGCTCACAAGTCCTGCATGGTGGACTGGTGCCAATCCAATGTGATGAGGATGTGGGGTGTGTGTGCTAGGGACCACAGTGGTGTGCATGCATGCATTCTCATTGTGCCATGATTAATGTGTGTGTTTAACGTGCAAAGATGCATATGTGAGCTGGTATTAGATGGGGTCATGAGATGGGGTCCCAGTGCATATGCAGAGTCACCTTGAAGGGAAAAGACAGGAGGATGTTAGTAGTGCATGTGCCCCTTGTGATGTGTGCATCATGGGGGGGGACAGTCATGCCTGCCACCCATGTCACTCACCAAACAGCCAGCTGTCCCCATGTTCTGTTCGAAATCTGTGGGGATGGGGCTCTGATTGTATATGTAGCTGTCATGGGTGTCATGGGTAGTGCCATGTGTTGGGCTGGTGATGTCCTCCTGCAAGCTTGTGGTTAATTCCATGATGGCATTAGGGGTGAATCTGAAGATGCGAGACACCTCAGAATCACCCATGCCATATATGTCTATGCGTGTGCAGTATATCCTCTCCCGTGAAGAGTGAAGAGTGAGGGGCTTGTATCAGATAAGAATATTGTATTAGATTAGAATAAATTGTAAAGTTTATATAAGCAAATAAAACGGAAAAAAAAAGAAAAAAAAAGAATCTCCCGTGCCCTCCTCAGTGCCCTCCTCAGTGCCCTCCTCCTTCTTTGCTCATCTAAAGTCAGTAGTATAGCTATGAGCATGGATGCCCCTGGCATGTTGGCATACAGTTTGTTGGGCAACACGTGTGACTGCTGAGCTCCTCACTAACAGTGTTGCTTTATCTGACATGTAGACGATTTTTCTCTTTTTAGACCAGCTTTTGTATGGTCTAATTTTAGACAGGACATTTTGCTGTTGCGCACACAACGTTCCAACGTTCTTTTGTGGATCCCCGTAAGTCCCTCATTAGCATATTTGACTAGCAAATCAATGGTCTGTCTAGCGCAGTTTTGCGCGGACGGATGCGCCTGTCTAACGAAATTACGCTGGACAAGAAAAAGTAGATTCCTTGCGTATCTCGTTTTGGGGATGCCGTGCATCGAAACGCACACGCACAATTAGACTTACGCCGCGCATCTCCTGTTGCGCAGGCGTAATTGCTCTGTGAATCTGGCCCTATAACTTTTGCACAAACCAATCAACATACGCTTATTGTTTTTTTTTTTCTACCAAAAATATGTAGCAGAATACATAATGAACTATACTGATAAATAAATTATTATTGTATGTATATATATATATATATCTTTATTTTAATTATAGCAGAAAGTAAAAAAATGATATATATATTTTCTTTAAATTTTCTTTTATTGTTTTCGAACATGCATAGTGACATACATATGAAGGGCCATTCCTCTGGCCATAAAGTCGTTACATCATATAACAATAAGATCTAAGAAAAGAAATACCCACATGGTACAAAATCAAGTCATTTAACCACTTGACCACTGGGCACTTAAACCCCCTTCCTAACCAGACCAATTTTCAGCTTTCGGTGCTCTCACAATTTGAATGACAATTACTCAGTCATACAACATTGTACCCATTTGAAATTTTTGTCCTTTTTTTCACACAAATAGAGCTTTCTTTTGGTGGTAATTGATCACCTCTGGGTTTTTTATTTTTTGCGCTATAAAAGAAAAACGACTGAAAATTCTGTAAAAAAAAAACATCTTGTTTCTGTCATATTAGCAGGTTATTTCTTACACACAGCATATGCATACCACAAATTACACCCCAATTCCTCCCGAGTATGGCTATACCACACGTGTGAGACTTTTACACTGCGTGGCCACATACAGAGGCCCAACATGCAGGGAACGCCATCAGGCGTTCTGGAACACCCAGGCCAATTCTGACATTTCTCTCCTACATGGAAAAATCTTCATTTATTTGCTAGAAAATTACATAGAACCCCAAAACATTATATATGCTTTTTTAGCAAAGACCCTAGAGAATACAATGGCGGCGGTTACAACTTTTTATCATGCATGGTATTTTCGTAGAAATTTTTTGAACGCGTGTTTTTAAAAAAAAAACAGTTTTGTGCTTAAAAAAAAAAAAAAAAAAACAGTAAAGTTAGCCCAATTTTTTTTCATAATGTGAAATCCCCATAGGCGACGCTTTAATTACTTTTATTGGTTACATGTTTTTAGTTACAAAGAAGGTCTAGGGCCAAAATGATTGCTCTCGCTCTAGCGTTCGCAGAGATACCTCACATGTGTAGCATATGTGTTTTCGTATGTGGGCGGGACTTACGTATGCGTTCGCTTCTGCATGCGAGCTCACGGGGACAGGGGTGCTTTAAAAAAATGGGTATTGCAGAGTATTTGGGTATTGCAGAGTATCGTGCAGGGTATTGGGGTATTGGAGTGTATTGGGGTATTGCAGAGTATCGCGCAGTGTATTGGGGTACTGCAGGGTATTGGGGTACTGCAGGGTATTGGGGTACTGCAGGGTAACCCGCAGGATATTGGGGTATTGCAGAGTATTGTGCAGGGTATTGCACAGTATTGGGGTACTGCAGAGTACTGGGGTACTGCAGGGTACTGGGGTACTGCAGGGTATTGGGGTACTGCAGAGTATTAGGGTACTGCAGAGTACTGGGGTATTGCAGAGTATTGGGGTACTGAAGGGTACTGGGGTACTGCAGAGTTTTGGGGTACTGCAGAGTACTGGGGTACTGCAGGGTACTGGGGTACTGCAGAGTATTGGGGTACTGCAGAGTATTGGGGTACTGCAGGGTATTGGGGTATTGCAGGGTACTGGGGTATTGCAGGGTACTGGGTTATTGCAGGGTACTGGGGTACTGCAGGGTACTGGGGGATTGCAGATTATTGGGGGATTGCAGGGTACCAGGGATTGCAGAGCTGGGATGGATGGAGGGATGGCTGGATCTGTGACTGTATTTGTCACAGATCCAGCCACAGCACAGCTGCTGACACCCCGCTCCCCCCCCTCTCCTCGCACACTGTACCGAACGGTACAGAGAGGAGACGCAGGAGAGGGAGGAACTGGCGTCATCAAATGACGCCGGTTTGTTTACAAGCTATCAGCGGCAATTTACCGTGATCCGTGATGCGCCGGGTCTTCTAGACCCGGCGAGCACGGACACTTCCGCGAGCACGTCCCAGGGGACGCGCAATCGTGGAAGTGAAGGATGACATCCCAGGGACGTCGTCCCAAAATAACTCCGCCGCGCTGTAGCAGTATTTTTGCTATAGCGCGGTGGGAAAGAGGTTAAACAAAGAAAAAAAAATATGTTTTCCAGAACATATCATGTCACTTTTCTCTCAACCTGCAATCCAACCTCCATACCTCTAATTGCCTTTTAAATCTGTGGGTACCTTTCCTTCACTACATCAAGCCAATAAACCCCCCCTCCTCCAGGGGATCCAAGTGTCCCCTACAGGGTGAGGCAGTTAGACCACCCCTTGTAATATCACTCTCTGCATTGTCATTCCAACCCATCCCCCCTTCCAAACAAAACAAACCAAAAACATGACCCCCCCCCAAAAAAAAAAAAAAAAAACACCCCTTCCTCCGTCCATCCTCCTCTCCTCCTCATCGTCTGCAGAGCCGGATCCCTCCCTTATTACGCATCTACGCATCTATCAAGGCCTTCCCTTCTTCTGAATATCTAAACACATTCCATTCAGCCCACGTGTCAAGGTATACCTTACGTTTCTGTCTGGAGGTCCACACCAGGTCCTCCATTCTGTTCGTATCTTCTACTCTGTTAAGCCACATCCTTACCGATGGCGGTTGTGTCTGTTTCCACATCCCTGGGATGCAGGCACAGGCAGCGTTTAAAAGGTGGCAAACCATGGATTTCCTATAGCATTTTACCGATAGCTCAGAGTCCTGTAATAAATAATAGGGCCAATCGTCTGGTAATTTTTCTTTGCTAAACTTCTGCGCTATTTCCTGAACCTTTGTCCAAAAACTTAAAATCTTCGGGCAAGACCACAGAATGTGTAGTAAGGTTCCTTCTTTCCTTCCGTACCTCCAGCATCTATCCGAGATGTCTGGGTAGCACTTCTTTAATACTACCAGAGTACGATACCACTGAGTTAATATCTTATAATTCATCTCCTGTGTCTTCACACAGACTGACGATTCAAATATATTCCGGAGTATTTTGTTGTTTTGTTCTTCTGTAAAGGGTCTTCCCAGCTCCATCTCCCACTTGTTGAAAAAGGGGATTTGAGAATCCTCCATCGGTATATATATATTTTAATTGTCGTTCGTTTTTTCTTTTTTGCGCTATAAAAAAAATACCACCAAAAGAGAGCTCTTTTTTGTTTGGGTGCAGCATCACACAACCGCGCAATTGTCAGTTAAAGCGATAGAGTGCCGTATCGCAAAATATGCCCTGGTCATTAAGGGGGTAAATCCTTCCGGGGCTGAAGTGGTTAAATGAAGCAATAACATGGTGGAGTCATGGTGGGTGCCTCCATACCTATCAATATGAAACAAAAAAAGGGGGTGGGACTTTAAATGAAATACGTGGTTGTAAATGAATAGGGTAATGAATATATTATAATATTTATTGATTCATATAAATATGTATAATCTTTATATTTGTGCATATTGAAGTATCAAAAAAAATAGTACATAATAATAAAAATTCCAATAAAATTCATATACATACATGCATAGATTGCAAGATGGTACCTGTGTGACCTATGACCTCTAGTCCCTATCATAGTTGGTAAAACTTAAATTGCATGATTACGAAAAATTATTATGTATAATCTTATAAACACATAAAACATAGGAAACAGTTTTGTGTGAAAGTATAATGATTAAGATTGAACACGGCATCTATTGGCTCAGCGTGTTTTGTGGCTTTAAGCTACTCTTCAGGAGAAAGCAGGTGGTGTGTATCTGAAATAAAATGCATAGATGTCTAAATAATCTGACATACCGTATATACCTGAGTATAAGCCAAGTTTTTCAGCCCTTTTTTATTAAGGCTGAAAATACCCCCCTCGGCTTATACTCGAGTCAGTGTACCTTAAATTATTGACAGGCTGCGGGCGTCCAGTGTTTAAAAGTCACGGTCTCCTCCTGGTCCCTTCCGTGATTCTCAGCAGACACTGTTCTGTCTATCACGAATGTTCTCTCATCCTCGGATCCAGTTTCCCAGCAGACACTGTGTTCAGTGTTCCGCCAATCACGTACATCCTTTCATCTTAGGACAAGAGGTCATCCGTAATTGGCGGAACACTGAACACAGTGTCTGCTGGGAAACTAAGTCCGAGTTTGAGAGAACGTTCGCATATATTATTATCACGTACGTCCTTTGATCCTCGGACAAGAGGACATCTGTAATTGGACAAACACTGAACACAGTCTGGGATGACAGAACGTCTGTGATAGACGGAACTGTGTCTGCTGAGAAACACCTATCATGGAAGGGACCAGGAGGAGACCATGACTTTTAAACAATGAATGGACGCCTGTCAATAATTTCAGGTTTACTGACTCGGGCACAGTGAGGCTGCAATGGGCACAGTGAGGTTGCAATAGGCACAGTGAGGTGGGCATAGTGAGGTTTCAATGGATGCAGTGAGGTAGGGCACAGTGAAGTTGCAATGGGCACAGTGAGGGATGCAAATGGGCATTGTTGACCCTCTTTTTCGCTTACAGTAGCTGCTGCATTCTCACCCTAGGCTTATACTCGAGTCAATAAGTTTTCCCATTTTTCTGTGGTAAAATTAGGTACCTCGGCTTATATTCGGTTCAGCTTATACTCAAGTATATACGGTAATCAAAAGAAAAACTATGGGAATTGGATATATAAACCCCCCTATTTATTACTTAAAAAAACAGCTGTGTATTGATGGTATGGTACTGAGAGTTGGGAGCCTGCTGGGAACATAATTTCCGGGAACTGTGGTGATATGTTCAGTGACAGCAAACCCACATACAACATCATCCAGAATGGATATGTATCCATATATTTTGGTTGATTCTGCTGGTAGAACCATTGGATAGGGATTCAGATAGGGTTATGGTGTGTTGCTTCCTGCATTAAATTATTGCATCATTGTCACCCTTGCTAATATAGCTTTTTAGGTGCTGACACCTCTGGTAGCTCTATTAGTAAACATGCCTAGCTCTGCCCATAGCCCTCTAGTATGTTATCTGCAAGAGCTAAGAGACATGACATAAAAAGACAGTTTCCCGGCTTCATCTTCCATAAAAAAAAAACAGGTAAATTACATTAGGACATTTAGGGGCTGATTTACTAAGGGCAAAAAGACTGTTCACTTTGTAAAATACAGTTGCACTCTGCAAGTCAGTGGCGGCTGGTGCTAAAGAAAATTTGGTGGGGACACAAACAAACCCCTCCAGGTCCACACTCACCAGAGGATGCCTTGCGTTCCACGTGACGAGAAGCCGAAAACCGGAAGTGACGCAATGATGAATATTTATGTGCTAAAATCAAAAGTTGGAGGTTCGGGTGCAGGGCACAGGGCACTGCAGAGCAAAGGACAACTTGAATCAAGCCTCAGCCTCAAATCACATGCTCACATCACATTTATGGACCTAATAGACACCCATTAATCTGGTGTCCTGCACAGTGCACACATATATGAATGATTCATGTTATGTTAAAGTAGTTTTCTTATTTGACAAACTAACTTTAGGAACTTGGAGGGGAGGGGGATTGGGCAGCGCACCATGTGCCCATTATGGACTGCCCATCACTGCTGCAAGTGCAGTTGCTCCAGAGCTTAGTAAATGAGCAGTTTACTATGCTTCAGTTATGATTGAACACAGTGAGTGAGTGTGTTCATTTAGAAAAGGAAGGGGCAGATAAATGATATAATGATTATAATGATTAGCCCCTTCCCGCAGTCTACATCCTGCAACATCCCCCACAGCAGCCAGGGGGAGATAAGAGGGAAGGAGGGACACCAGCAGCACTGCAGTGGGGGGGGGGGGCACATCAGAAGTGGAAACAAGGGCAGCAGTAGCAGCCGGTGTAAAAAAAGAAAAATTGGGGAGCGGCAAACAGTATGCCGGCCCTTCGGTCTGTCAGTAGCACATACCCCATCACCAGCAGCTTCCCCTGCTCAGTGGTGGCAATCTCCCGTTTTCCTACTCTCCATGGGTCATCATGGTGATGGCAGCTTCTATTTCCTCCCTCCTCCTTGGCAGCCAAGCAGGAGTCTTCTCTTTTTGGCCAATCGGATCTCACACCCGTTTCTGATTGGCAGGATTGAGGATTAGGGTTTCAACAGTAAATAATAATTTTTGTAACATGTGGATGGCAATGTAGCGCTACGTGTGAGCCCAATGGCAATGACTAAATGCACCTAGTGAGGTGTGAACATATAATGTGACACAAAAGATGTAATGGCAAAAATTGCACAACAACAACATGTGAAATACAAATCAATAAAGTGAACAATATAAATAAAAATGTAATATAGTGTCCATAACAAAATATGAAACGATGAAGATGTCATGAGATGGTAAGGAACTTCCCAACAGAAATCTTCGAATACATATGCACTTACCGCAACCGTTGGTCCCAAATACGTATGACAGTGGATCGATCGAGCTTGGGATGTCCCACAAAGATGTCACCGAAAGTCCAGAAGAAAATGGAGTCTGCCTCATAGGCAGTCAGATGTTGTCATCCCAGGAAGGGGCAGGAAGACCCCCTATATGCATGAATCTATCCATTGCATATAGGGGGTGGCATGGAGAGAGGGGGCGGCACCCGGGTGCCCCTAAGGCCGCGTATACATGACCGAGAAACTCGACGGGCGAAACACATCGCTTTCCTCGTTGAGTTCATTGTTCAGCTGTCAAAAAACTTGTCGAGCCAAATTTTCCCATTGCCCGTCGAGGAAATAGAGAATATGCTCTCTTTTTGGCTCGACGAGTTCCTCAACAGTTTTCTCGGCGAAAAGTGTACACATGACCGGTTTTCTCGGCAGAATACATCTCCCATCGAGTTTCTTGCTGAATTCTGCCGAGAAAAACGGTCGTGTGTACGGGGGCCTAAGGGACGTGCCGCCACTGCCGATCAGTTGGGAGAACTGTGCTTCAGAGTGATTAGGGCGTGCCCGGGCACACTTGGCACACCCTATGTGCACCCCTACGGGTTACTGCACTTACAGTACACTTACAATATATCTGCTAACATATCTACAACTCCTTTTAAACTGCAATCCCAATCTTCCTAAAAGCAGCAGTGTGATAAATATAGCCTTGGAACCCTTCATCCATTAATAAATAGGTCTTAAAGTATTTATCCTGGCTGACATTCACAATAAAAGATATAATCTAATTTTTGGAGTTGATGAATGTAATAGTTACTGCACAAGACTATTAAAGCGATGACGGGGGTAATTAACACACAGCTTTTTAATGCATTAAAACAATGCCACAGTAACGCAGCTTCTGTAACGTGCGTTGCCACGGCAACATGGGCCCGGACACGGATTCCCGCCTTTCAAAAAAAACTTTGATGGCTCTAATGCTGCTATAGATGTTAAACACAAAGAAAAGCGAACACTCGCAACACTTGAAGCTTGTCAGTTCCGAAATATATATCAAAGGATTTTCTTGTCAAGACAGGTTAAATTTGTAGCAATGATCTCAAGACGAGGAAAAAAATAAAGCAAGCCATGTGGGAACCGATATCTGTTTAAGGTTTGCCTGGGCACCTGCCTCATCATTTTCATATTTCTTTAACACTTCATAGAGAACGAGACTCTGAGAAATAGCAGACATTCCTCTGAGTACATTTGATGAAGGACTCTGAAATATGAGAATCCCAGCACAATGGCATCATTGCTTCTGGATTGACCCAAACAAAACCTTCATAACGTGAAATTCGCTTTACAAAAAAAAAGTCCCATAAATTGCTCGGTCCCCACTGAAACAAGCTTTGTGGAAAATACGAGTTAACAGTCATTAAAAATGCATTAACATGAAGGTGCTACACGAAACGAAACAGTCTACCATGAGACAACAAACACTGCTATTAAAGGGAATGAGATTTTCACACAACAAACATTGTATAGGAGAATGCAACGCTTAGGCTTATGTACTTCTTCTTGCTTGCTATGTAAAAAGTGGATCGCCGTGGGGACTTTTAAACAACATTTGCATGAAAATAAAGTCCCTAATAACAAAGTCAGGCTGAATAGAATGCCAGCTCTGTATCTAGTAATCAGGGGCCAGATCTACAAACACTTTACTTTGGCGTATCTATTGATACACTGCGTAAGTTCAAAGATGCGCCGTTGTATGTTTTTTCCGTATCCTCAAAGCCAGATACGCCTGAATGTTGGCTAGATCCGACCAACGTAAGTCTTAGTACGCCATCGTATCTAGGCTGCATATTTACGCTGGCCGCTAGGGGCGCTTCCGTAGATTTCTGCGTCGAATATGCAAATGACCTAGATACGCGATCCACAAACGTACTTGCGCCTGGCGTATCAATATACGCTTTTTACGTAAGGCGTACAACCGGCGTAACTTTACCCCTCATAAAGCAGGGGTAAATTATGTTACTGTATGGACGTCGGAACAGGGTCGTATTTTACGTCATTTGCGTAAGTCGTACGTGAATAGGGCTGTACGTAAGTTACATTCACGTTGGGGGCAGTTTTCAACGTATCTTAGGAATTTGATGCGATGTGAGTCAGAGCATGCGCACTGGGTTATGTCCACGGACGTACGGACATGCATCTACATGGGGTCACGCTTAATTTAAATACAACACGCCCCCTACCTGCCTACTTTGAATTGCGCGGGCTTACGCCGGCCGATTTACGTTACACCGGTGTACATATGGGAGCAAGTGCTTTGTGGATACCCTACAAGCCTCTCAAAGTTAGGTCGGCGTAGCGCATATCAGATGCGCTACGCCTGCTTAAAGATACGCCCGTTTTTGTGGATCTGGCCCCAGATGTGTAATATGGGGAAGAAACAATGTACAGTAAAGGTAGTAAAGATGCTAGCAGCACAGTTATGCTTACGTTTCCGTTCTAGATCGTGCCACACTTTTCACATATTTATTTGTAAAATACATTTAAAACCGTTTATCATTTTTCTTCCACTTCACAATTATGTGCCACTTTGTGTTGGTCTTTCACAAAAAAAATCCCAATAAAAATTTACGTTTTTAGTTGTAACATGACAAAATGTGGACAATTTTAAGGGGTATGAATACTTTTTTAAGGCACTGTAAGTGATATTACTGGGTCTCTTTATAGAAAAAAATAATAATGTAGAAATGTGACAAACCTGCAACAACAAATTGCCATTACAGTATTTGTCTAATATGATTTTTTCTTACAACCATAGGTGCCATCTAGTGGCCATTATGAGGTATTTTTCCTGAAATACTTCATCCAGGAAAATACAGCATCATGGCCACCAGATGGCACTGACAATTATAGGCAATAACCATATTAAGTTGTGTTCACACATATGTAGCTGCGGTGCGGTTTTGTCCACCAGTTGAGGTGCAAATTTTTACCTGAAATCGCACTTAAACCCAAATCACACAGGACCATAGGCGTGCGCACAGGGTGCGCCAGGTGTGCCTGGGCGCACCCTAATCACCCTGTGCTGCGCAGATTCCCCCCTGCTGCTTGGCTGCAGAGAAAAGGACTGGGAAATCTAGAGGTCTGTATAGACTTCGATATTTCACCAAAGCCCCCCAATGGGGCTCCTAAAAAATTGTAAGAAAATAATAATAATAGAAATATAAAAAAAACATATATTAAATAAAAATTGTATTGTAAAAGAGCAAAAAAAAAAAAAAATAATTAAAATAAACTGCTGACACCAATCTATGCCCTACTGTCCATTACTATCTATTATATTTATATAATAATAATAATATATATATATATACACACACACACACACCACACGCACGTGAGTTTGAGCTTTGGGGTGCACACCCTAATGCAATAGGCTGCACACACTTATGCACAAGACCCTTTTTAAAACTGCAGCCGTCTGGCACATGTGTGAACCAGCTCCATTAAAAGCCGGTCTGATGCGGTTAAAAATGCATCCAATTTGCATATATGAGCCATAGACAAAATACAGCAGTTTTGTGTCGCAGTCATGCAATGTTGTACCCAAACAAAATTGCTTTCTTGTGGTGGTATTTGATCGCCTCGGCGGTTTTTTTTTTTTGCGCTATAAACAAATGAAGAGCAACAATTTTGAAAACAAAACAAAATGGGGTTTATTTACTAAAGGCAAAGGCACTTTGCACTACAAGTGCACTTGGAAGTGCAGTCGCTGTAGATCTGAGGGGGACATGCAAAGAAAATAAAAAATATAATTTTTGCTTGCACATGATTGGATGATAGAAATCAGCAGAGCTTCCCCTCATTTCATTCTTCCCCTCAGATCTACAGTGACTGTACTTCTAGTGCAAAGAGGATTTGCCTTTAGTAAATAAACCCTGATATCTTTTACTTTTTGCTATAGTAAATATCTTTTTTTTTTTAAGTAAAAACTTTAAAGTAAAAATGTTCTCAGTTTAGGCTGATACGTATTCTTCTACATATTTTTGGTAAAAAATCGCAATAAACGTTTATTGATTGGTTTGCGCAAAAGTTATAGAATCTTCAAACTATGGGAAAGATTTATGGCATTTATATGGCGTTTTATTTTGTACTAGTAACTAGGATTTTTAGCCGTATTGCGACATTGCCGCAGACAGGTCGGACACTTTTGACACATTTTTGGGACTATTGACATTTACAGAGCAATCAGTGCTATATATATGCACTGATTACTATGTAAATGTCACTAACACTAGGGGGCAATTAAGGGGTTAACTGTGTTCCCTATTTGTCTGTTCTAACTGTGGGGGGATTAGGACTAACTAGGAGAGATGACAGATGGTGGTTTCTACTTTGTCTACACTTGATCTGTCTTTTCTCCTCTGACAGCACAGGGATTTCTGTTTACATACACCCTAATCCCCATGCTGCTGCTCGTGCCTGGCCGGCGGTGATTGTGCCCGCCAGGCCACGCGCATCGGGTTCCCCGCCGTGTAGTGGGTGCGCGTGTGTGTGCCTCCGGTGGCACTCACGCGCCCTCTGGTGGCTCTCCTGGGCAAAGCTGCAGTATAGCTGTGTGAGCCGGTCATGAACCAGTTAAATAGACTCATGAAATCATGTGTCCATAAAACTTCATTTTATTTCCAAATTACTGTAAATGCTAAAATAAATACTGCTTCTGAGTGCAGGGGATAAAATATGTGGATAATAGATGGCAAAACATGCTGGGATATGACAGCAGGTACTAATCACCTACTATATACAGATATCAATGACCATTAATATGACTTGTATCATGCTCTGCTAATTTTATTGAACCCTATGTTTTGTTGTTTATGTAATACATTTTATTTTATATAATTTATGTATTCTTCATTGTTTTGGGCACCGCTATAATCCCAATTACCCTGTTGCCACCATTTTTTATTATACCAGGGGTGAGGTACCGGATATCATAGGGTCACCCAATCTACCTCTCCAGCTATTTGGACAATAGCTTATTGACTGACCACATTAAAGTGATTATAAAGTCTTTTTTGTAATACCTACCTGCTCTGTGCAATGGTTCTGCACAAAGAAGCCCCAATCCACCTATTTTCGGGGTCCCTTGCCGGAGCTCCTTGCTCCTCCCCCACCGAGTGCCCCCATAGTAAGCTGCTTGCTTTGGGGGCACTCATAAGTGCTCACTCCCAAGTCTCGCTCTGAGTGTCCACACAGAGCACAGCTCAACCCCACCCCCCACTGCTTCGTCACTGGCTGTGATTGACAGTAGCAGGCGCTCCCTGCTGTATCTGAGCCAATGGGGAGGTAGAGAGCCTTTGCACTCATGCACATCGCTGGATCGAAATTGGGCGCAGGTAAGTATTTAGGGGGGCTGTGGGGGAAGCTGAATGCAGAAGGTTTTTTACCTTAGTAATAAGGTAAAAAACCTTCTTTTGATAAGAGGATAGTGTTGTATCACTGCTCTTAAAGTCATCCTTCGACTGTTATAGCCACTTAGACTTTCCACCATATTAGCATTTGTTACCACTGTCACCAAAAAAACATCACATAGGGGATTTTTTTTCCCAAAAAATAAAGTTACACCCAAGAACATAATCCCTCCCCCAAATGTTTTAAGACCCACCCTCACAAATACACATGCACAGATGTAAACACATGCATCGGGGTGCCTACGTGTGAAAACGTTGATTGCGATACACATGTTGAATATCACCACACGCGCTGGAGTTAGAGTAATAATTATAACACAAGACCTCCTCTGTAACACTAAACTGATACCAATAGGGGGCTTTTGAAGCACCGCCTATAGAAAATATAGGGTACTGAAGTTTGACGCCATTTCACAGGTGCACAAAAATGTAAGATTTGGCATGGTGGGTGTCTATTTACATGGTGCAACCTCATATTTTATATTTTACCAAAAATTTGCCTAATTTATTGTGTTTGTTTGCCCTAAAATTCATGTGTGTTTTTTACTGAAATGTTGTGTTTCCTAGACCTTTGCGATAATATTGTGTGACATAAATTGGAACTACCACTAGTTTATTCTGGGCACTGATTGGCAGATTCCTGGGCACTGATTGGCAGCTACCTGGGCACAGACTGACATTTCCCTGGTGGTCTAGGGGTCATACCTGGTGGTCCAGTGTGATGGCCATCCCTGATGGTCCCGGTAGCATCCTGGTGGTCCTGGGTGTGCCTCTGAGGGGGGGCTGCGCTGAAAAACAATCAGCAGAGACCACCCCTGTCAGAAGGGCAGCCGATCCTCTACTCGCTTCAGACGCGAGGGAGAAAATGCCGATCAACGGCTATTCTTGTTTACATCATAATCAGCTGTGATTGGACATGGCCGCTCACATGGTAAAGAGCCTCCGTCAGACTGACACTCCGCACAACCGATCGTCACGATGCGCGCTCCCACGGGCGTACGGCAGGTGTTATCCTGCTGGACTAAATAGGACGTCTAGTCAGGTTAACTGAATCACTGCCTGGCCGTCATTCTGCTATAGGCCGGACGGGAAGTGGGTAAACACGTGTGCAAAAAAATGCAAACACGTCTCTGGCAGTGAAAAGGTTAAACATACCTCCTCCAACATATGTGCTGCCTGTTTGTGTCTGTGCCAGAAAAAAATACTGTTTCACTCTAACCTGTAAAGCACTAGCCTGAGAGGCCCAGGGATTGTGGCATATGTAGGTTCTTTACAAGAAATGTTGGTTCTCACCCCACAGACAGAAGATATGCATTAACTTATGTAGTACAATGACACATGCCTCATGTTTGAACACAAACATAAAATTCTTACACATGAATGTAAATGTTTACTGTACTATAGGTGGTACATACAGGGAAACAAATGGTAGCATGAAATTACATGATCAAAGCAAATACAGGTGTAAAACAGGAGGAGGTAGGAAGGTTTATAATGTCCTTATAAAAGGTTTGGAACTTTTGCCCTATTTTATTTCAGTCTTTAACTTCATTGAGTAGATTTCTCGTCACTTCTTTTGCAGGTGATGTATATCAGACAGAACAGGAAGTAAGGGAAAATCTTGCTTGAAATTTACACATGCAGAACTTATGCCGCGTACACACAACCGTTTTTCGCAATGTTAATTTTTTTTTTATGTCATTAAAAACGACCGTGTGTGGGCTCCAGAGCATTTTTTGCAACGTTAAAAATGACCATTAAAAATTTAGAACATGCTCTAAATTTCAGAAAAAGGATCACCGCTCCAGATGAGTGCAATAAGCAATTAGTGTCCTCCTCAAAGACCGTGGGTGCTGGCAATGCACAAGGCAAGAATCAATGAAAGAAAATCATGGACAGCCGCACTCCAAAAATAGTTGCCTTTATTGCTGTAAAAGGAAAAAAAGCACTATAAAGCACAGCACAGCAAGAAGTAGGATAAAAACTTGACGCGTTTCGCACAAGAGTTCAGTGCTTAGTCATAGCTTTTTATCCCACTTCTTGCTGTGCTGTGCTTTGTAGTGCTTTTTATCCTTTTACAACAATAAAAGCAACTATTTTTGGAGTGCGGTTGTCCATGAGTTTCTTTCATTGACTTATGGTCTAAATTTCTGTGTCGTTTTTAGCATTGTTGTTTTTAACGTCGCAAAAAAATGGTTGTAGGTGGGCTTCAACAACGTGAAAATAACGTGCATGCTCAGAAGGAAGTTATGAGATGGGAGCGCTCGTTCTGGTAAAACTAGCGTTCGTAATGGAGATAGCACATTTATCACGCTGTAACAGACTGAAAAGCACGTCTCTCACCAAAGTTTTACTAACACGAAATCAGCAAAAGCAACCCCAAGGGTGAGGGTGAGCCAGTGATGTCCACGATAGCCTCGGCTGTATGGGGACTCTCTCTCCTCATTGGCTGAAACAGCAGTTTGGACCTCAGTGTAAAGTGGTGTGAGGCCCCTACTGTTTTGATTAGCTCAGTACTATGTGTAAAAAGTAAATGGAAAAGGACCAAATATATAAAAATAGTAGGAGAATGAACAAAGTGCAGAAAGGGTTTGTTATATTCGTTCTGTGCATGCAGCAGATTTCAACAAATTGATACAGTATCAGCAGTTGGATTTGTGATTTGTTTGACAGAGAGAGCGGGTAACTCTGAATTAGTGATCTAGGTAATGACAAGAGCACTCTGTACAGAAAAACACAAATAAGAATGATAATGATTGAGTGTCCTGACAGTGATTTATTATTCTGGAAATGTCACCAGTTTGTGAATATATTGGCATGGAGACTTGTCAGGAGTGTGTGCCATGTTTATTGCATGACCTAATGAGAAATTCCTAGACTGTATTCTGATCACAGACTGGCTTGTGCTTAAAGAATACATGTAGCTTTCTACTTATTTCCTGTGAATAATCTTTAATATGTTTGCTAAGCAGTGTTTTGTCAAAGCAGTGACAAATCAGAACAAGACATATTGCATCTTTCAAGCAGTGCTTAACATTTTTTTAATTGTGCACCCAATGTATGAAGTCTATAACTTAAAGTAATATTTTGTTTCATTCTTTTTTTATTGGAAAGATATATAAAAACATCATAAAAACAGTTAGGTGGACAAATGGTACCCAAATGTATAAGCTGAAATTAATTTGTCAAGAAGTTACCAAATCTATACATGTATAGTCTGTATTTTCGGAGACTAGTGATAAAAAATAGAGGAACAAAACATAATAGACAACCATGTCCTCATCGAAATTTTGATTTATTGAGATATTAGAAAAATAAGCAATAAAAAGAACAATAAATGCAACGACAATTACCAAATTAAGTGGGGTGGAGGAGGGGGGAGTCGTTAGGACAATAGGGAGATGTTGTTGGTGCCTTGGTGTTGTCTGTCTAGGCAGGGGAAGACTGACCATTCGGGCACTGCCGAGGGCCCCATGCCACTAGGGTTGCCCCATCAGGGTTGCCAACCTCAGTAAAACCAGGGACAGTAAGTAAAAATCCCAAGATTATAGCTGCCCCGTCTCTACAATACCTTTTCAATGTGAGTATGTGTATTCTGTGTGTATATTGTGTGTGTATACTGTGTGGCCCTGTAATCTATTGCCTGGGGGCCCCGTAATTTCCTATTGCCCGGAGGCCCCATAATCTTCTATTGCCCAGGGGCCCCATGATCTCCTATTGTCCGGGGCCCCATGAGTTGTGAGTCCGCCCATGTGTCTAGGTATGCTAAATACATTTCAGGAAGGTGAAACCGTATCATAGATTAGTTAGCATATCATACGTTAATGGTTTGTAAACAATTGATTTTAACAGATTCCAATGATGGTCAAAGAGACGCTTGTTCCCATGTCTGTGCGCCAGTAGGCTTTGAAATGCGTAGTTTTGTTTCAGTATATTGATCACTTTAGACATGTTGGGTGCTAGGTTGGACCTCCATCTTCTTGTTATTAGTATCTTGGCGAGTCTGGCGACTAGTAGAATGCGGGTAACTATTCCTTTGCTCTCAGGTGGGAAGAGTTCTATGCCTATGTTACTATGTTAGGAATTGATAGAGTGAGGTAATGATCCCAGTAATCGCAGAGAGATGCAAAACCTAGTTAAGTGCCTGCACGACCAGAAGATATTCTTAATCTGGTCTACTATACTGCATCCTCTGCAGCATAGATGAGATTGTGTAGGGGTGTATTTTGAGAGTTGGTAGGGGGTTAGGTACCCTCTCAAAGCTATCTTTTGGCACAGCTCCCAGTGATTTGTACACTTAGAGGCTTGGTATACAGCTTTGAAGTCTGACTGCCATTGGTGGTTAGTGAAGGTTTGCCCAGGGTCTGTTTCCCATTTTAGGTATGAAGCGGATTTATGGAACACAAGCTTATTTTGTAGAAGATTGTAAAATAGGGAGGTACCTTTAACTGTGTAGTAATATTTCAGGAGATGTGATGGAGTTTAGAAAATGGTATTTGTAAATATTTGAATCGCTAAGTGGGCGTGATGTGAATGTGAAGTTCATCTTGGAGCTGTTCAACCTTTTAAGACTGAAAGTAATATTAAAAACTTAATTTTTTTTCTATGTCCACTCTTGTTAAAAAGGTAAACACAGTATATGTTTTAACATACATTTTTTCCCCACACTTTCTTATTCTGGCACTTTGTGCCACTTTCCTGGACCTCCGGGCACGTTGGCAGGGCACTGTCTGCTTGGACAATGCAGGCTTTTGCTGCTGTCCATCGTGTTGCTGGAGGAGAGAGGAGCGGGGAAGTGGTTTGTTCCAGTAGACTTCTCATAGTATTGAATGTGGATGCACACACTTAGCTGCAGTTGCAGTTGGGTGCACACAAGCAAATATGTCTCCATGGGATTTGGCAAGGGGATAGAGACAGAGGGCCAGATTCTCAAAAGAGATACGACGGTGTACACCGTCGTATCTCTGTTTCTAGCCCTGTGTATCTATGCGACTGATTCTTAGAATCAGTTACGCATAGATTTGGCGTAGATCCGACTGGCGTAAGTCACTTACACCGTCGGATCTTAGATGTAATTTTACGATGGCCGCTAGGTGGCATTCCCGTTGATTTCAGCGTTGCAAATGAGCATGATACGCCGATTCCCGAACGAAGTTGCGCGCCGTCGACGTAGTTTACGTAGTTTGCGTACGCATAAGGTTACCCCTGCTATATGAGGGGTAACCTTGCGTAGGTCTGGCGTAAGCCATGTTAAGTATGGACGGTGGGACAGCGTCATGTTTTTTCGTCATTTACGTTGTTTGCTTAACTCGTCTCGAATAGGTCTTTACGTTAATTACGTTGTCGTCAAAATCAATGTATTTGCGGCGTACTATGGAGCATGCGCAGTGGGCTACGTTTAGGGCCGGCGCGAACTGTTCAGCGCGGGGGCGCGCTTAATTTAAATACAGCACTCCCCCTCCTTCCATATTTGAATTACGTGGGGATACGCCGTCCCCTTTACGCTACGCCGCTGCAAATCAAGGAGCAAGTGCTTTGAGAATACGGCACTTGCTCCTGTAAGTTGCGGCGGCGTAGTGTAAATAGGATACGCTATGTCGCCGCAGAATCTACGTGAATCTGGCCCAGAATTGTTTGTTTATGGTGGATTGCAAAGCAATCACAGAGGTAGTACAAAATACTCGTTAAGCTTTGAGGTTTGCAACACTTTGGGCTATTACAATTTCAGGGTTTAGTAAAACTTTAGGCCGCGTACACACGATTGAATTTGTCCGCTCAAACTCACCAGCGGACATATTTGCTCGCACAAGCGTCGGAAGGATGCGACGCATGCGTGCAAGTTTTTTACTTCCTGGTGCGATGACGTGGTGGCGTCAACGTCACCGCCACTTCACCGCGCTGTCTGCCGGTGGGGATTTTGATCCGATGGTGTGTACACGCCATCGGACCAAAATCCGGAGGAGACATGTCTGCTGCAAACGGTCCGTCGGACAGTTTCAGCAGACAGTTTCAGCGGCCTTAGGGTCTATCTCCCTTTTAACAATCAGTTAGCTTTTCTCTATCCTGTTGTCAGTGCAAGTTAAATCATATAAGAAAGACAATGTTTGTTGGGAACCAAAGTCAAACATTTACTTTTCAGTCAAACATTTACTACGGCCTCAGGTACCTTTCTATACTACAGTTCAATTAATGCAACCAGAATAACACAGCAGCTTTGTTCCATCCTAGGCCACGGCTTTAACATTACAAGAAAGAGACTGGTCCAGGCCGCTGCTTGGAGTGTGGTCCTGGAAAATGTCCCATATTCTGTGCTGGTACAGAGTAATGCTAATAAAGGGAACCTTGGAATCTGGGCTCATGTACAGTACAGCTTCTAAACTTTAAAGTTTAGTAGTTTTTGGTGTTTTTTTACCATAACTCCAAAACTCCTAAACTCAGCTCTGCAAAGCTGTTGCAGTTAGGGGACCTCTACTTCTCTCTCCTGAATGCCGAAGAATCGCGTTCAGGATAGAAAAATTTCGGCCATGACTGTATAGCAATGAAAAAAGCCTCCTTTACGATACAGCAACAAACATGAAGACAAGACTTGCTGTTGGCAAAAGCTACTAGTGTATATCTGTACCAAGTAGAGCATAATCACAATTTGAATGACATATTGAAGTGAATTCCTCCAATCATGTGCACCATTTCTACTAGGATTTACAGTTGCAATGGAATAATTGACACAGGCCTGGTTTTATGAATTAATCTTAAGATTCAGCTTGTCTTATCTATCATTTGTTTGGGCACACACAAACACATTGCAGAATGTTATCTCTTTTTACAATTCTATTCATGTTTTCATCTTGACAGCTACACAATGGGGTATTAGTAGACAGACTGTATCACAGGAATGCACAAGTACTGATCAGACCACCTGCAAGTCTCATATCATTTCTAGAACAATGAAGAGATCCCGATAGAGAACATGGTCAATTGTGTTTCCACAAACCAATTCTGTTGTAGTGACAATTTCATCATTCTGATTTATGCTCTTTGGATTTCTGTATCACAGCATCAGGGGAGAGGTTCAATATCCTGGTTTGTACTTCCTTCCCATCAGGACTGTATGTGATTAGACACCTTTCTTGTATGTTTTTGTTACCAGCTATGTTATGTGGTTAAGACTGTAAAAATCAAAACCAGATTTATGATTGAAGGTAGCATGTTGTCTTTACAGTTAAAGATACCATTGTATTTCAAATTCTTCTACTTGTGAACCTAAAAAGAAGGTGGAGATGACTAGCAGTAAAGGTCAACAAATCATATTTGGTAATTGATGGGACTTGTAGAATCTTCTCTAAATATGTCCTAAAAATGCCTTCTATGAAGATGTGGATTTGCTAAGTGCAATTTTATAGCGGTCGGTAAGCTGGCATAGTGGTTAGTGAGATTTGCTAGACATGGTTTGACTATGCAGATCACAGTAGCCAGCTACCTACCTTTCTTTTTTAGTAGTGCTGCAATAGCCACTTAAAAAAAGTCAAAAAACACTAACGCTAAACAACAACATAAAAAGAAAAAAAAAACACAAACATTTTAAGTAAGATTGTAAGTAAAAATTGTAAGTAAAATTTATTTATTTTACATATACCTTGCTGTTCTAGGCATTTTTGGTACCCGAGAGCCACAAAGTATATGCCCAGTCAATGAGAAAGGATTAGATCCCATCATTGTGTTGTGATAATAAGTAGCAGCCTGGATAAGAGCCAATAATTCAAGAAAGGTTGACCACACTTCCAGGTATGAAGCAGTGATGATTACTTTATTGAAGATAAAAATCCATCAAGATACATCATAAGACATCATGAGACCTCTATGAATAGAGGTTCCATGCATGGAGTTCTCATGATGTCTTATGATGTATCTTCATGGATTTTTATCTTCAATAAAGTAATCATCACTGCTTCATACCTAGGAGTGTGGTCAACCTTTCTTGAACCATTAAAGATCTATAGCCTGTACAGACTATTTCTAGTAAAGAAAGCAGGACCCTTTTTTGCCTATTTTGGGTTTCCTGTGACCCAAGCCTCTCTACTGAGTTTATTGTCTCTTTGCAATCTTTCTGAAAAGTTATAAAGTGACTGGCACTTAATTCTTATTACCCCACAAAATAAGTCAAGATTTCCAGTGTGTGGTTTGAAATGCTATACCACTGACCTGCCTAGAGGTCCTCCTCATCTGACCAGGAGTAATAGCATGCAACACACATCATGTGTTAGTGCTCAATGCACCTCCAAAAAGCACCTGCATTGCAGTGCACCACGTTGCACAATAAAGCACTACCGGGTATTGCTGTGTGCTGCCTTACAAATAATGCATCAGGTATGATATTTTATGTGGTGTTTTGCATTTAGCAAGCCATTCTTAATGCAACATACATTAGGTAAAATATGACATAACGTGTGTGTTTAACCATCACAATAGAGTGCCCCAGTATTAATGGGCTCTTAGGCCTGATTCACACCTATGCATTTTTAGTGGTTTTTGCATTTTGCAGATTTTCACTACAGAACGTGTTCCATAGGAAACCATGTTAAATGGACTGTAGTGCAAATCTGCAAAATGCGAAAAGCCCTAAAAATGTATAGGTGTGAATCAAGCCTTAAGCCTCATACACAGTACGATTGTTGGCAGGGGATTGTCCGTTGGCAGACTGTTGTCCTAAAATCTTACCGTAAGTACACTCCTTTTGACAATTGTTGTGCAACTTTCGGCCAACAAATTTTGGATGACATGCTAGTACATTTTCGGCGGACAACAGTTTGTCGTCAAGAGATTTTCTGATGGTCAGTACACAAATCCGTCACACAAAAGTCGAAAGTACCAACACACATGCTCAGAATCAATGCCCAGAAAACACAAAATTAGCAGAAGGAGCCCAAAGGGTGGCACTCGAGAGCTGAAATTCCTCATAGTACGTCACTACATTCGTGTTTGTGGCACAACAATTGTGTACTGTTAGTATGCAAGACAAGATCCTCGGTTGGCCAACATTCGTATTGTGTGTACGAGGCTTAACTGTCTCAGTGACAATAGTTACAACAGACAAGAAGTTTGAGGAAATAAACAGCAACACAGGCTGGATATTTTTTTTTTAAAGGGAACTCTAGAACCCTTATCAGCTTTGTCAAGCCAGGTAACTACAATTTTCAAAAAGAATGTGACAGCTGCTTGAATGCACACAGCTAGAAACTTTAATTATTATGATTTAATCTTTTTTACCACCATAAAAGAGTAGCACAAGTGCTGTTATGTTATTTTTACCAGATGCTAGTAGCACATTTCACCCTTGCTGTCCTAAGACCTATTTAACCTTCAGCGTGTTACTAGTCTTGCAGACAAACCTCAGGATTTAGTAACACTGAAGAGATCGGTTTTCCTGCATTTCCAAGGACAGCTAATTATTGTGATCATCTTTATAATTACTCACACATGTTACACATACCACACATTCTATATACCACTGAGCTTTAAATTGGTGGAGTCTTATGGCACATCATTAGTAACTAAGCCGACAACTCAAGGAAAACCTTGTTATTTTTATTCTCCACAGTGTAATATAGAACTTTATTTAGAGTAAATAGGTTGGCCGAATGACATTGACATTTCAAATAATAAAATCAAGTCTTTGCTGGAATAAAGGCCATTTAATTTAGTTTTTTCCCATGTCATCATTTATTTCAGCATGACCCCCTCACTATTTCCACTACTTCCTTTGGATACAAAGATCATACATTGGAGTTTGTTTATGCAACGCAATGTAGGAGAAAATGGTGGTTTTACTAAACTGAAGCTAAACACTCACTATCAAATTTCTAATTCAAAACATAATTTGATAGTTACCAATAATTTTACTTAGAAGAAGTTTTTAGGAATGATCTCTTTTAAAGCTGAACTCCAGACACATCTAAATAAATAGATTACATTTATATATGAAAACACTTTACCTGCCTAATGATTTGTCCATTTTTGTCCTAAAATGTATGCAGCTTTGCCCCAAAGCACAGTCCTTTCTGTTGGGGGAAGGGCCATTATTTTACTCTGCTGCAATTTTACCTTAATTTACATGTCCCTATGTACCCTCACCCTGTAAATAAACAGTAAAAGGAGAAGCAAATCACAGATTAATGAATAACGACTCTCTTTTGTCACTCTGCTCTCTTCCCTCATCAGCTTACTCCTTGCACTGAAGCTTCTCCCTACATTTTTCAGAGCTCTGCTGTACAGTCTGTAGAGTAGACTACAAGAGACTGATATCGGCCCGGATTCACGTACCCGGGCGTATCTTTGTGCGGGCGTAGCGTATCTTATTTACGCTATGCTGCCGCAACTTAGAGAGGCAAGTGCTGTGTTCACAAAGCACTTGCTCCCTAAGTTACGGCGGCGTAGCGTAAATGGGCCGGCGTAAGTCAGCGTAATTCGAAGTAGCTAGGCAGTGGGCGTGTTTTAGTATAATGATCCGTGACCCCATGCAAATGATGGGCCGAACGAACGGCGCATGCGCCATCCGTAGACGTATCCCAGTGTGCATGTTCAGAATCACGTCAGATAGAATGCCTAAGTGACGTCAGCGCGCAATGTTTACGACGTGTGAACGTAACCTATGCCTAGCCCTATTGATGTACTACGTAAACGGCGTAAACTACGTCAAATTCAACGGCGTCGTTCCCTGGCCCATACCTTAGCATTAGCTGCACCTCATATACGCAGGGGTAACTTTACGCCGGACGTAAGCCTTACGCAAAGCGCGTATATGAAGCGGCCGGGCGCATCTACGTTAGTGAATCAGCGTATCTTGCTCATTTGCATATTTTACATGGGAACGCTGAATGCGCCCATGATACGCCGGTGTAGGCAAGTTACGCCGGATGACTGAAGCCATGTTTTTCGGCGTATCTCGCTTTGGGAATCGGCGCGAAGATGCGACGGCGCACATTTGAAATTACGGCGGCGTATCTGGAGATACTTGAAGGCCCGGATTCACAAAGACTCTTTGTGAATCCAGGCCTTCAAGTCAAATTTGAAAACTTACACTGTTTGCATTTATAAAAAAAAAAATGCTTTTTTATGATTACATTGCTGCATTCATTTGTGCCTTTTACATCTTCCTGGAACTCAGCATTGGCCCTCGTCATCCCACTAATTTGTATAATGTTGACCAGCAGTCATAGGTCGCCCATTGACTGTGCACCCTAGCTTTGTGAATTATCGTTATTGTATTTTAAATCTTTTATATCTCTTGTACATAGCTCTCTCTAAGGTGGTCAACATACAGACACCACCTGCAAGTTAAATGTTTATTAAACTTTGGAACTCGCAGGAAAATAATTTGGAGAAGTTTGGAGTTTCTTACAGACATAACAATCAGGCTTCACACTGCTATACCCCCTGACAATGCTCTTGGCCAATCTGGCTCATCTAACAGACTAGGGAATGGCATGATCAGCCCCTCTCTCGTTCCTCATTAGAGTCTGTATGAGCAGCTGAGCTGAATCTCCTTAGTCCATTCTTTGCTCCACAGCAGCAGAAGAATTACGAAACTGGTAATTGCCTGCACACCAGGCACAGTACGGAGGAACAAGAAAAACCCAGCGCTGCTCAACAAATCCTCCTAAGATTTTACTAGCTGCAGAGAAAAAAGTGAAATACTTAGAGTAAAAGACTTTTTAGAACATACTTCTGAGAAAAATTATCAGAGAATTTCAGAAAATAAAATGACATAACCCAACGCTGAAATAAAAATGAACCCATATTCTGAAGGGGACCTTACAACATAGTGTTGAAGCTGAACTATGGGCAAAAATCACAGATGCCATACATACCAGACAAGTGCATTTGTTTTTGTCCGAATGCATTTTTGTACGAATTTCAGTGATTTTCAAATCCATTTTAACAATCAATACGGAATGCGCAGAATCCATAATCCGTAAGATCCGACATAAAAAATGCTTTATTTTCATTGCGACGACAGTTCGATATAGACAGAAGATTCGACATAATGGTGACAATAGCGATCTGTGTCTAACGAATCTGTGGTTGAATGTGCCTAACCTCTATTAGTCCAAGATTATTTGACACAGAGAGAAAAGATTTAACATTATAGAGTTGTGAAGATTCGACGAAGCAGCTAAAAACATACGATTGCCATGAGCGGAAATTTATGGTCAAATGCTCCGCCCATAGGCTATAGAAGAATTCTAATGTTCTAGTAATAATAATAATACTAAATTCTAGTAATAATAATAAATATAATTATTACTAGTCATACAACATTAGAATTCTACTATAGCTTGTGGGCGGAGCATTCGACCAAAAATGTACAATTGCGGCGTTGACTGTTTTAGCTGCTTTGTCGAATCTTCTTAGAACATTCGACAGACACTATGGGCCAGATCCACAGAGAATTACGCCGGTGTATCTACAGATACATCGGCATAATTCGAATTTCCCACCGGCGTGTCTTTGTTTTCTATCCAGAAAACAAGATACGCCGGCCTTACGCTAAGATACGACTGGCGTAAGTTTCTTACACCGTCGTATCTTAGATGCTTATTTACGCTGGACGCTAGGGGCGCTTCCGCGTAAAATATGCAAATGAGGTAGATACGGCGATCCACGAACGTACGCCCGGCGCAGTGTGTTTACGTTGTTTGCGTAAGCGTATGTATGGCGTAATGTTACCCCTGCTATATGGTGGCGCAGCCAATGTTAAGTATGGACGTTGGGCCAGCATCCATTTTTTCTGTCATTTCCGTAACCCGTTCGCGAATAGGGAATTGCGTATATTACGTACACGTAGTTTTCATTGACTATTTACAACGTGATTTCACGCATGCACACTAGGGTACGTCCACGGCCGGTGCATGCGCAGTGTAAAAAAAGCGTTGTTTGCGTCGGGTCATTCATAATTATAATAAAACACGCCCCCCTAGTAAATTTGAATTACACCCGCGAATGCCAGCCCATTTACGCTATGCCGCCGTAAGTTACAATGGCATTTCATTGAGGATTAGCAATATGCCCCTATGACTTACAGCGGCGTAGCGTATATGGGACACGCCGTGCGGACGGCTGGTGTCTGTGGATCTGGCCCTATAAGTCTTCAACTGACATATTCGACCTTAATTCAGATTTTCGGACAAATGCATTTTTTTTATTTCAAATGTCTTTATTGTATTTTTCAAAGATACATAACAAAGTACAAATGAAATTCTGAACAATACAACAGTTTCTTAGTCATACTTTGTGTTCAACAGCGTGTCTGAATAGGCCTGGAATTATGAATTTTTAAACAGTAACAACATAGGGCCTTAGTCCAGTTGCATAATGGTCATATGCTTAAACAAGTAGCTAGCAATCCCTGTTTAACCCAACGGGATCATGCTGTAAACAAGGGATTATGGCTTATTATCTCATATTATAAAATCAAAATCAACATAAGGGGGGGGGGGGGGTATATAGGAAAGGAGAGTAGGGGAATGTTAGTAGGAAGCTATCTTCTATATCTACAGTATTCTATATTAAGAGAGTAGTCGTTCAGGAATACAATTAATAATTATTTGAATTTTTCAGGAAATCTGAAGCCCTAGGATGTAAAGTCCATTCATACCAGTTTTTAATGAATTTACTTATGGTTCCTTTTTTATGTGCTAACATTAGTTCATAGTGAGCCTGAGTATTGAGTCTCTGGATGGACAAATTTTTTAACGAAACAAAATAAATAAAAATGAATTTCGGGAGTAACTAAATAAATAATTTAATAATAATTTCGGACAAAACGGAAATTCCGAAACAATATATTTCAGTATGCACATGTCTAATACATACTGCTGTCTTTCAATAGTATTAACATGGTAGTTATCATTTTTCTGGGTTCCAACTGCAGCGTCTTTAATTATTCTATTTCCTGTAACAGGTTTTATTTATCCAGTCAACCTGAGCATAGAAATGTTAACAGGAAAGTGTCCAGCTTAAACATCTAGGACATTCCTATTTGAAGGTGAAGTTGTGAAATGGTTGGGTCTACCTTGCACATCAAACCACTTGCTGATGCTTGTGGCCAGTCAGTATATTTACAGTATAAATAAGTGAAATCAAGATTTTTAAAGAAAGCCTGTAGTGTGAAAAATGTGTAGGTTGCCACTGCATACCTATAGTAAATATTATTTGTTTATGGACATGCCAATCCAGTGGTTTTAGTCCTTTCTGACCTGGAATAAGTGTCCATATTAAATGTTCTGGCTCCACTTAGTGCATGCTTTTTCTTCTTCTTCTGACACAAAAGTACTGAAATATGAAAAAGACATGCAAGTACCCAATGGCAGCTGACATATTTCTTTCTTTTTTGGTGAGTAGTTTGCTGTGGCTGTCCCTTGTTTTCACTGATGCAAAACTGTCCTGCTGCTGGCCAATTTGTATCAAGCTCCCATTACAAATTTTTACAGTTTAAAATTGTCCGACAACAGGACATTTTCAATGAGGTGGAATTTCCCAAATTGTACCCCAGAGTAAAAGAGCGTAGGCAGACGTTTTATAAAAAGACCACAGATAACACAGAAGTGTAAAATTGGGCAGTTGAAAGACAATTTTAAATAGCAAAACAAGGCCCAAATTTACTAAAGACAAAGAGAACAGGCCAGCATGTTTTTCCAAAAATTAAGATTTTGTAAAAGATACTGCAATGTAAAATTGACCAACAGCAGGACAGTTTTAATCAGAGATAATAAGCCTAACAAATGTATGCCAACATTTTATTTTATCTATGTGAAACAGGGGTGCATTGAATGCAGGTAAAATAATGTGATGTGGTTTGGGTTTGCACTGTTTTTGAACATTTTTCCCTTTCAAATAATGCTGTTAACAAAATATAAAGAACAGATTGTCGGTAACATGTGAATGCTTCACTTCATGCACCCAAAACCTAAAAAGACCTATCAACATAAAGTAAAATAGAGAAAAATAATGAAAGCCCCAAAGTACCAGCCCTGAAACAAAAGCCCATTTACTTTTCAAACGTAAAACTTGCAGCTCTGTTCTCCATATTACGACCCCATACCTTGTTGTTGCTTAAGCAGGGCAGTTCTCGACACTCGCCGTGTGAACTATATACTTAGTTCTTATTGCACAATATCTGAATCTATAAAAATTGTGTCGGTCTCATGGTGGTGCCTCAAGGCAATCTTCTTATCCTTTTTCTTTAATTCAGAATGCAGCCTCGAGGATCCTTCCATCCATGCTTCCTATTTTGATAGTAGTTTCATGTAAATCTACTGCTTCTGTGAGTACAGAGATCACAGGGAATGCTCTACTGATGCTTTGCCTTTCCCCCCTATATTATGTATTTATACCCGTTATACATTTTCTGTACTACTGTGTGTACTGATACTTATCTCTGTGTATGCCTTCTTGTGTGTGTTATATTTGTAAATTGAATAAAACCTATCTAAAAAAATATATATATATACATTATCTAGGGCAAATTTGCACCAAAATTAGCTAGGACTGCAAATCTAAAACCCAATAGATTTGCCTCAAACCCATGTGAACCATTACCACTTGCCTATTTAAAACTAGCATTTGTGTAGTTTGAGTTAAATATATGCCAGGAATGTCACTTTTCCATCCACATTAACAAGACAACTAATTTGATAGGTGCTTTATTTACAGGAATGCTATAAAAATAGAGGCACTTGAGACATCTAAATATTATGGTAGTTTGAATTTCACTTGTTGAGATGAAATGTTAAAACAGATAATGGGATGTGGCGATAATTTGTACATTCACAAGTAAAATGTGAAAAGTAGTTTGTCACATGCAGAACACATCAGGAATATAATTTTCAGTTTGCTCTACAACTTAGCTGTAAGATTTTATTAACCCTAGAAGAATGCCTACCAATTATCTTTTAACAGTGATTTTATATATGATTTGTTCTATTTATTTTAACATATACTATAAAAGAAATCTGTGTGCGGTGTTGTGTGGTCTTCTGCAGTTTGCAGAAAATGCAGAGCTCCTGTCTCTTTAGATACACTTCAATAGGCTTCCCACCAGTAATACACCTAGCCTGTATAGGGCTTAGATTCATGGTGTTATGGTCAAATCCTCATGGAATCACAGTATTCAAAAATGATCTCAGTTACCCTAGCCCCTAAAGTTAACTACTACCACTAACATTTAACTAACCCCCTATATTAGGGATTTTTTTCTCAGACAAGAGGGGCAGGAACTCAACGAGCCACATAAAATGATGGGTGTGACCAAATTGCCCAGTGCGAGGGTGTAGGGGCATTGTTAAATACCAGGAGTTGTACAGTGCAGAGTTCAGGAGTGAGCTACATACAGAGTGCAGAGTTCAGGAGTGAGCTATGTAGAGGATGCAGAGTTCAGGAGTACACTTTGTACAGGGTGCAGAGTTCAGGAGTGCACTATGTACAGGGTGCAGAGGTCAGGAGTGCTCAATGTACAGGGTGCAGAGTTCAGGAGTGCTCTGTGTACAGGGTGGAGATTCAGGATTGTGCTATGTACATGGTTCAGAGTTCAGGAGTGCTCTCTGTACAGGGTGCAGAATTCAGGATTGTGTTATGTACAGGGTGCAGAGTTCAGGAGTGCTCTCTGTACAGGGTGCAGGGTGCAGGGTTCAGGATTGTGCTATGTACAGGGTGCAGAGTTCTGGAGTACTCTATGTACAGGGTGCAGAATTCATGAGTGTGTTACAAAAAGAGTGCATAGTTGCCATCATTTCTAGTTCTAGGGACACCAGGGACACAATTTTTTTAGTTGTGCGCTCCCAAGCCATTGTAGAATGTACTTCATGTGAGCGGCATTCATTTAAGTATGGAGTGTATGATCATATGTGCAGGAAAGGTGTGCAGTGCATATGACAGTATGTGCAGGAAAATAGTGTGCATTGTATGGCATTATGTGTAGTAAATGAGTGTGGAATGTATGAGGGTGGGTAGTACGTGCAGGAGAGGAGTGCAGAGTGTATGATGTTAGGTAGTATGTTCAGGGAGAGGAGTTTAGATAGTATGAAGGTACATGGTGTGAAGAAGCCCTAATTCAATGTTCCATCACTGCAGTGGCCACAGGTAGACACGCAGCATCAGTGCCTACCAGCCTTCTGCACACTAACTCCCCTTCTGCCCCTCCCTGCCACCTTAACACCTTGCCACATTAACACTTTGCCCACTACCACCATAACACCTTAACACCTTAACACTTTCCCTCCCTGCCACCTTAAGCCTGTAGCTAAGCAGTATGTTATCTCTCCGCCCAGACATGTTTCAACAGCAGCAAGCAGGAGAGATGCCCTGCCTCGACCTCTGATCTCCTTCTGTAGCCGGCACTAGAGGTTCTGAGAGAGTGCATGGAGGGGGATGGAGGGGAAAGGAGGGCAGTGAGATCTCCGTGGAGCAGGTCCTGGCAGGAGAGCGCTGTCACAGCCAAGCTTCTGAGTGTACAAGAGACAGTAGTGAGCCACAAGCACAGGGCCAGTGTCTGAAGTGGCAGAACTGAGTTCCACCACGTTCCAGCTGAAATAAACCCCTGCCCTTTACCCTTAATTTAACTCAAAGTGAACCCGCTATTCCCACATTACAATAACCTAAATTAACCCCTAACGCTAAACTAGCCTCTTCCTTATCAAGAAGGTAAGAAGGTCCTGTGCTGGAAACAAACTGCACTTAACTGCTTTTCCTTAGAACCAGTGGTATACCTATCATATTCAACACCGAGGGTGGTTCATATTTTAGCACTTCCCATATATCAAAAAATATTTTCATTAGTAAGCATGAAATTTTGCATCATGCGTGCAGGGGATGGGAGTAGAATTAACTGCTGGATGCTAGATGTCAACAATTATATGCCGAGATACTGAACTTAGCATATCAATCTGTCTGATGTACAGAAGCTCAACGATGCAATCTCCTGCATAGTTACCAGTATTTGAAAAAAGATAGGAGGGATGTCTTTAACATTTTTAAGAGAAAGACTCCCACTGAACGCCTTAAGCCATGGCCAAAAAATTAGGTGTTGCTTCATTGTGTACATCTTGTAGTGTGGGTGTAAAATAAGCTCCA
The DNA here is from genome assembly GCA_029574335.1 of Rana kukunoris. Lineage (NCBI taxonomy): Eukaryota > Metazoa > Chordata > Amphibia > Anura > Ranidae > Rana > Rana kukunoris. Next base: position 555,735,541 of record CM056050.1, on the reverse strand, counting down.
GTATTGCCAGTAAAAACCTCCAATACTGGTATAAGTAGCAACATTTATTAACCTTTCATTGGTGGTCAGTGGTAGTAATGTTAACATTTGAGATTAGTGGCAGACTGTAACCCCCTGCAGCATTGGCGATTGGTGGCTGGCTGTAAAAAAAAAAGCCCCCACCCATTTGTGGTAAGTTGGTGGCTGTAATAGTAATCCCTCAGCATTGGCTGTCAGTGGCCGTGGCTGGTTGAAGAAAAAAAAAAAAACAACATTGCTGGTTAGTGACTGGCTGGAAGAAAAACCTCTGGAGTATTGGTTGTCAGGGGTTGGCTGGAAAAATAATCCTACAGCGTTGGTGATTAGTGGCTGGCTAGAACAATACCACCCCCTCCTTCCCCAGCATTGGTGGTCAGAGGTCTGTTGGAAAAATATCTTACCCTTGCAAATGTAGGCAGTGGCTGGCTGTACCAATAAACACTCCAGTATTGGTAATCAGTGGCTGACTGAAACAATACCCCCCATAATTGCTGGTTAGTGGATGACTGGAACATTACCACCAAGCATTAGTGGTTAGTGACCAGTGTTGCTCATCTTACTTTAAAAAAGTAATTAGTTACAGTTACAAATTACTTCTCCCAAAAAGTAATTGCGTTAGTGACTCAGTTACTACATTGAAAAAGTAATTAGTTACTCAGCAAAGTAACTGATTTTTTTTTTCATATTCTACAATGCTTTGTTGAGATGATTTCCTTTCTAGAATGCAGATGACGGGCGCTTGCCAGGGAGCAGTGAGGTAATACTCCAAGACAAAAGAATTCCAGATCCTTGAGAGAAGAAAACGGGAAAGAAATGGTGGTGATCTCGTGTATATCCCAGCCTAGGTGCATCTGTCTCACCATGTATGTGCAGCTAATAGGACTTAAAACCCTTATCTATCTGCTACATATTACATCCAAATTATAAGCTGCATTAAAATGTATGTTTATAATATACATTCCCTTGATGTTTACAGAGTCTGTAATTTAAAATCTTATATTAGGCTTTATTATAATTTTCTATAGTTTATTGTTGATTATTTTATTTATATTATATAAGCTTTATTAGATGCAAGGGATCTGGAATTGGGATGTCAGATTTTTCCTTGTTGTCTGATGAAGAGATGAAATCACTGACCAAAAATAACCTGCTGATCATGTGTCTGTATAGGTTTCCTGCACTTACCATGTTGACCACTAGATGCCGTTGTGTACACTGTGTTGTATAGGGAACGTTTGTTCTGTGGAACATTTTGTTCCGGCCATGTGTTCCCCCTGGATCATTGATCAAGTTGCGGACACAGTGTGTGTGATCGATGTGAGTTGTTCCCCGGTGATAGGTCAGTGTGAGGCGGATGGGGCTCATTGTATCCAGGGCTCCTTGCGATTGGGAGTTTTCATGCCGAGATACTGAACTTAGCATATCAATCTGTCTGATGTACAGAAGCTCAACGATGCAATCTCCTGCATAGTTACCAGTATTTGAAAAAAGATAGGAGGGATGTCTTTAACATTTTTAAGAGAAAGACTCCCACTGAACGCCTTAAGCCATGGCCAAAAAATTAGGTGTTGCTTCATTGTGTACATCTTGTAGTGTGGGTGTAAAATAAGCTCCAGTATTGCCAGTAAAAACCTCCAATACTGGTATAAGTAGCAACATTTATCAACCTTTCATTGGTGGTCAGTGGTAGTAATGTTAACATTTGAGATTAGTGGCAGACTGTAACCCCCTGCAGCATTGGCGATTGGTGGCTGGCTGTAAAAAAAAAAGCCCCCACCCATTTGTGGTAAGTTGGTGGCTGTAATAGTAATCCCTCAGCATTGGCTGTCAGTGGCCGTGGCTGGTTGAAGAAAAAAAAAAACAACATTGCTGGTTAGTGACTGGCTGGAAGAAAAACCTCTGGAGTATTGGTTGTCAGGGGTTGGCTGGAAGAATAATCCTAAAGCGTTGGTGATTAGTGGCTGGCTAGAACAATACCACCCCCCTCCTTCCCCAGCATTGGTGGTCAGAGGTCTGTTGGAAAAATATCTTACCCTTGCAAATGTAGGCAGTGGCTGGCTGTACCAATAAACACTCCAGCATTGGTAATCAGTGGCTGACTGAAACAATACCCCCCATAATTGCTGGTTAGTGGATGACTGGAACATTACCACCAAGCATTAGTGGTTAGTGACCAGTGTTGCTCATCTTACTTTAAAAAAGTAATTAGTTACAGTTACAAATTACTTCTCCCAAAAAGTAATTGCGTTAGTGACTCAGTTACTACATTGAAAAAGTAATTAGTTACTCAGCAAAGTAACTGATTTTTTTTTTCATATTCTACAATGCTTTGTTGAGATGATTTCCTTTCTAGAATGCAGATGACGGGCGCTTGCCAGGGAGCAGTGAGGTAATACTCCAAGACAAAAGAATGCCAGATCCTTGAGAGAAGAAAACGGGAAAGAAATGGTGGTGATCTCGTGTATATCCCAGCCTAGGTGCATCTGTCTCACCATGTATGTGCAGCTAATAGGACTTAAAACCCTTATCTATCTGCTACATATTACATCCAAATTATAAGCTGCATTAAAATGTATGTTTATAATATACATTCCCTTGATGTTTACAGAGTCTGTAATTTAAAATCTTATATTAGGCTTTATTATATTTTTCTATAGTTTATTGTTGATTATTTTATTTATATTATATAAGCTTTATTAGATGCAAGGGATCTGGAATTGGGATGTCAGATTTTTCCTTGTTGTCTGATGAAGAGATGAAATCACTGACCAAAAATAACCTGCTGATCATTTGTCTGTATAGGTTTCCTGCACTTACCATGTTGACCACTAGATGCCGTTGTGTACACTGTGTTGTATAGGGAACGTTTGTTCTGTGGAACATTTTGTTCCGGCCATGTGTTCCCCCTGGATCATTGATCAAGTTGCGGACACAGTGTGTGTGATCGATGTGAGTTGTTCCCCGGTGATAGGTCAGTGTGAGGCGGGTGGGGCTCATTGTATCCAGGGCTCCTTGCGATTGGGAGTTTTCAGACCGCTGTGACAGGCCATCACATCGGTCACATGATTCTAAAGCGGAGTTCCACCCATATTTATGTTCACAGCGCCGGCAGAAGCAATTACTCTGATGCCATCTAGTGGCAGTAGATGTAATTGCGGTAATGCCGCCCAAGTAATAGGAACTGCGTTACCGTGAGGGGAAGAGTAATCAGGTAGATTACTCGTTACCCTCAAAAGGGCCTGCGTTAGGTAACTGCGTTTATTGTAACTCCGTTACTTACAACACTGTTAGTGACTAGCTGGCCTGGAACAATGACCTCCCCCTCGGCATTAAAGGTCTGTGGTTGAATGAAACAATAACGCCCCCCCATCCAGCATTGGTGGTCAATGGCAGGCTTTAACAAAAACCCTTCCCAGGGTTATAGCCAGCCATTGGTTTTCAGTGGCTGTAGCAATATTACTAATCTCCCCAGCGTTGGCGTTCAATGTTTATTTAGGCAGAAATTGTCACTCGGCTGACATTTCTGGCTTCTTTAAATGTTATGCTGCGTACTAGACATGTGCAGACTGGAATATTTTTTTTTTTTTTTCGTTTTCGTTTGGATAATAAATTTATTTAGGTACTCCCTAAAATCGTTTTGATTTATTTCATTTTTCGTTGGGGAATAGCTTTCGTCCGAAAATCCAATAATACTTGGTTTCTGTCGATTGGTCAAAATAATATTCGACGGAACGTCGAATCTTTACGTCGAATCGTACATTTCCATTCGAATATTCCGCCCACAAGAATTCTAATGTTGTTCGACTAGTAATAATGTCGAATCTATTCTCTATAATGTCGAATCTATTTTCTCATAAATCGAAATCTATTCTCTGTAATGTCGAATCTATTATTTCTATAGTGTCGAATATTTTCTCTATAATGTCAAATCTTTTCTCTATGATGTTGAATCTTTTCTCTATAATGTCGAATCTCTCCATATCTAATTTTTACTGCAACGAAAACTAAAATAAAGCATTTTTTATGTTGGATCTTTCGGTTTTCGTTTCTTGCGCTTTCGGACGAAAATGCATGCACATGTCTACTGCGTACACACGACCATTTTTCGGCTTGTAAAAAACAAAGTTTTTAGCCTCTAGAGAAAAACAATGGGCCAGATTCAGGTACACGTACATTTGCGCAGCGTATCAGAGATCCGCTACGCAGCCGTATTTTACCAGGCTCTAGAACGAATTCTGGTAGATTTTTGTCCGTACGATACGGCGGCGTAGTCTATTTCTCGCCGCGTAATCGAAATACGCGATTAGGGGGCATGAAGCATTTAAATTAGGCACGTCCCCGTGGCGATCGAACTGCGCATGCTCCGTTCAGAAATTTCCCGCCGTGCATTGCGCGAAATAACATCGTTACGTCATTTTTTTTTGAGTAGCGTCGTTTACGGACATACCTATTCCCGGAAAACGTTGCAATTCGACGCGGGAACGACGGCCATACTTAACATGGGCTGTCTAATATTAGACCAGCTAAAAGCTGGTATAACATTACGCAGCGAAAAGATGACTAAAGATGCCGTAAGAGATTGCGATTGAAGATCGTAATTTCGGGGATCGATGGCAAAAGCTCATTTGCATACCCCGACGTGGAAAACGACGGGAAGTCCACCCAGCGTATTGCAGCGTAGATCCGAAGGCGTACGAACGCGTAAGCCAGTCGGATTGAAGCGCAAAGCCGTCTTTTCATGGTTTGAGGATTCAAACTAGTGAAAAAACGTGCGTAATTAGAAAGTACTCCGGTCTAACACCAGTTAGACAGGAGTTACGGCTCTGTGAATCTGGCCCAATGTTTTTTCCAACTTCATCACACACGATCGTTAAAAAAAAATGCTCTAGCAAAGACAACACGTACGACGGCACTATAAAGGGGAAGTTCCATGCGGATGACGCCACCCTTGGGGCTGCTTTTGCTGATTTTGTGTTAGTAAAAGATGATTCGCGTTTTTTTGTCTGTTACAACGTGATAATTTTGCTTACTCCATTATGAACAGTGTTTTACCAGAACGAGCGCTCCCATCCCATAACTTGCTTCTGAGCATGTGCGGGTTTTTAACGTCGTTTAAGCCCACACACGATCCTTTTTTACAACCCGAAAAACGACATAGTTTAAAACGTTGTTATAAAATGCAGCATGTTCGAATTTTTTATTTTTTTTGTTGTTTTTTAGAACCCGACAAATGATATGAAGCCCACACACGATCGTTTTAAATGCCATTTTTTTAAAACGTTGTTTTTTACATGCCGAAAAATAATCGTGTGTACGCAGCATTAGGTGCTGGAATGCAGAGAGCAATGCAGCAGTGGCTGCACCCCCTACCCCATCGGCACTTTACTGCTGAGAACCACTGATCTTATAAATTAGAATCATACATAATATATAGCACTAACATTCTAAAATGTTATAGATGATACAATATATTTTCCCTCAAAACTGCATTTTTTCCAATTTGAAATAAGCCCAATAGCCTGCATATGTTCCCAATTCACTATATAGTTGCATTTTAACATGTTTTTCTTATCAGGAAACACAATTCAGTTACTCTGTTTATCTTAGAATAAGTACATGTGGAATGGGCACTTTTAATATATGGTATAATCAATAAAAACGCGTAGGAATGTTTACCTTAATTCTCCTTTTTATCTCGCTGGGAAGGAAATCACATTTATTTTTCATTTACCATTTCATAAAATTGCTCTGTGGATTCCTTCAGTTTATACTCAGTGCTGATATAAAATCGCACTGGGAGAGATTTTCACCCACACCTGTATGACTAATGTATCTTACTCAATCATCTGAAAGAATTAAATTAAAGTAAAAACTGACAGGCTCCCAGTACATATTGCTGCATACTGTGAACATTCAATGTAATGTATTACGATGCATCTATAGCTATTCACTTATCAGTGGAGATCCGGATCCCTAAGGCTTAGTCATACATGCATGGCCTATAGTAGCAGAAGGCCAATCTATGTTTACAGTAACAAGGAATTAAAGAAGAAAATATACGGGCAAAGGCTATTCAGATTTATGATTTATGTCTTTTACCTTAGGGAAATAAAATGGTAAAATTGTTTTTTATTTACAGCAGTGGCATTGTTTAAAGTGTAAGTATAGCTAAAACATTTTATTTTTTTTTTATTTTGGAGTAGAGAAGGTTTGCTGACTTTTTACTGCGTGTCTCCGCTCTTTGTCCTTTGACTTTGTCCCATGCCGTATAACGTGGCTGTAAACCCTCCCCCCCAACTTTATCACATTTCAATCTGCCTAAATGATGCTAATGATTGCTGCTTGTTGATGTCTCCTTACTTGCTTATTTTTCTTGTAATACGTCCCGGTCTGGGTAGTGACGTCACCCACGCATGCACATCCAACCCGTTTTACATGGTAAGCTCTGAGTGCCGTTACACCATCTATCCATTAACAGGATGCCATGTGGTGTGATTTCATCTCCCAGCGGCATTTCAATCAAAACCTGCGAGACTGCAGATTCTCTCTGTACTTCCTACGACACGCCATGTGACCGCGTGACATCACATGGGGTGTAAACCTTGTCATCGGACTGCATAACACAGCAGTGATTAGCCGCAACATGCAGCAGTCTGACAGGCACATGATGCAAGAATGGCAAAACTGCTATACAATTCTGCAATGTCAGGTCGGGTATGAGCGGTGGAGCACGATCGCCATAGAAACGTCGGATCAAAACTGAGGCTTGGTTAAGACGTGATCATGTGAGAACACAGAAAGACATACTGAAAGAGCGGTAGTAATATGCAGTGCAGACTCGGAAAACAATACCTAAAATGGCAAAGCCTAACCCCTGGAGAAATTATTTATAAAAGTTATAACAAGAAGTAAGTAATATGCGATTGAGGCCTATTTACAATGGATAATGTGTGCTTATAACTTCATATAAGGGATATGCAATTAGCAGACCTCCATCTGTTGCAGAACTACAAGTCCCATGAGGCATAGCAAGACTCTGACAGCCACAAGCATAACACCCAGAGGCATAATGGGACTCGTTTTGCAGCAGCTGGAGGTCCACTAATTGCATATCCCTGGTCTAGATGAAAAGTGGCAATGGAGTGGGAGAGTTTACTTCCTCTTTAAGGGTCACACAACATTGGATCAAAACAATGTTGATTTGATCTTGAAAGAAAAATACAATGAAGCTTTCTAAAATTGTTTACAAAATTAATCACCTCAAAGAAATTCAAAATTTGCATTAAAGACTCTATAGAGAAAATACTGTATTAATTGTGGCAGAGCGTTGCCCTGCCAAGGTTTAGAAAGATGTTCTGACACAGAATTCTCAACCAGGCGGGTTGAGGGGTTCCAGGGAATTGAACTCATGGAGAGGAAACTGGCCTTTCAGTTTCCCCAGTGTTTTCTAAAGTCTGTTTTGGAACCTGTAGTCTGGAGATTTCAAAATAAACCGGGTGGGAGGAAATCTCCAATTCTGGGTCCAGATATTCAGAACAGCCAGCATACTAGTTGGTCGGGTGTGTGCTGGGCTTTTAGTAATGACTTGAGTAGAGTAGAGTACATGGTTCTGGACTTTACCCCGGCGGACTCTACCCCGGCAGATGAGAGCCACTGCAGCAAGAGGCTGCTAGCTGTGTGCACCAACTTGGTCAGCGAACAGTCTGTAGGAAACAGACAAGGGCCTGGAGTGTAAGTCTAGAGCGGGAGTGCTGCAAGTACAAACCAGAAGGGCTGAATGTTGTTTATGTTAAAAGAGAAGGAATTAAGTACCCCTGCAAGGGAAAATCATGCTTGTGTTTGCTGAACTTTCTTTTAATTAAAATGGACAAGAAAAGCCCTCAAAGAAATGAAAAGTAAGTGGCAGTGTCCTTAAAAGCTCTACATTTAAAGCTAGTTCTCATGTAATGTAATGTACCCAATACAACTTTAAAGTACATAAACCATAAACATCACATTACAGTTAGTCTCATATAAATGCATCTTATTTCCGCAGTCGGTTTGTTATGAAATGTTGGTGCATGTACATGCAGTGATGATTATCTCTATCTAGTGGCCAATGTGTACACTACAGTACTTAGTTGAATGTTATGCCACTAGAACGTGTGAAAGAGAACTCTCTAGAAACTTGCCTGGGGGGTTTCCCACAAATTTTAATCTGGCCTGCTGGACTCTCTGTCATGGGAAAACACAAATTTTACAGCTGTCACTAAAAGTAGAGTTTTTTTTTTTGTTTCGTATCGTTCCGTTTTTTCGTTTCCGTTCGTTTTTCGTAAGATGCCCGTTTTCCTGTTTGTTCCCGTTTGTTTTTCGTATGACGCGATTTTTTCGGATTCCGATCGATTCCGATCGTTTCGTATTTTCGTTACCGTTTTATTTTCGTACATGCGGGATGGTTCGTTATTCTGTTTAATTCATGTTTGTTACTTGTTAGACAATAATTTTCGTGAATTTTCGTCAATGATTTGCATTCTGTATCTTGAAACCCTTTTCTTTTGCTATTTTCAGTCGTATGTTCATATGACATATATAACAAAAGATTTGCATTCTGTATTTTGAATTCCTATTTTCTGTTCGTATTTTGTATTCAAAATACAGAATGCAAATCTTTTGTTATAGATGTCATATGAACATACGACTGAAAATAGCAAAAGAAAAGGGTTTCAAGATACATAATGCAAATCTTTTGTTATAGATGTCATTTTTGTTTTTTTGAATGGGCAGTGAGTGAGTGTAGTTAGTGAAGCAGCTTATCTTTTGTGCTGAGTACACTAGTACAGTGAGTAGTACAGTAAAGCCAAATAAACTTTTCTGTGGATTTTCATCTGAAGGGAGATCAGTTGGCCAGACTTTTGAACCCAAAAATGGTTTTCTGATGTAGTTTGAAAACAAACAAATTTTCTGAGAACGAACGGAAAACGATCGTTTTTATGTTTGTGGTTAAAAAAGTCTCACCAAGTGTATGGGGCTTAGCAATAGTTAATATGGATGAGCCACGTGTTGAAAGTGCCGCGAATCCCGCAATATATTTACAAAAGTACAAAATGACGAAAATCCTTTTTCTGTTCATATTTTCAGTCGCATGTTCATATGACATCTATGTCATATGATATGTTTGTTATTTTATATATATATATATATATATATATATATATATATATACACCTTTACAACCCCATTTAATACACAACTAAAGTTATTTTTTAAATGTAAGCAGTGTTAGTACATGCATTTGACTGTGCTGTGTGGCAGAGCTATGTAAATTTTAGCACTGGATTATTATGCAAACAAATCCTTTGCCAGGTAGAACAGCTCCCTTATAAGCATTCAGTCTTTAGCTGTTTCTCTAGAGGTCATCTTTAATTTAGGAATCTTATTTGTGATAGAAGTATGTCATTACATTCTGTTTTGAAAAAAAAAAAAACACAAGTGCCCTTCACAGTAGTTCTGTGAGTTGTCTTTCAATTTGTATTGCCCCCTCTCCATAACCTGGATGCTTATATTGTGACATTTTCCCATAGAAGCCAGCGTCCGGATCTTGCACTGACAAGAAACAGCTGTACACAAGTTGGATAAGTTGGTCTATATTTAGGCTGTGTCTATGCTATAACCAATGGTTCTGGATGGACAGTTGGCTACTGAAGCATAAAGGGATAATTTGCATGTCTTCACCTAATATAATTTAATGAGAAATAAAGCCCCTGTTTTTTTTTTAATTTGTTATGGAAGTGATGACATCCAAATATCATCTATTTTAAAAGGCTAGTACAGTGTTTCAGAAATAGAATAATAAAAAAAGGTCTGATTATTCTGAATAAAAAGCATTGCATTTATTGGAAAATTACTACCTTGTGCTAAAGACCTAAAAAGAAAAGTACCTCAAAATGGAAAAATATATGTATTATCATGATCCAGAGTTGCTGACCTGGAATAAGCATGAACATATTATGCTTGCTTTGGGTATATAAATAAAAGGTACTCAAGTCTGACTCAACCAGGCAACTAGAATTTCCATTAATAAACGCTTATTGCAATTTTTTTTAACAAAAAATATGTAGAAGAATACGTATCGGCCTAAACTGAGGAAAAAATATGTTTTTTTATATATTTTTGGGGTATATTTATTATAGCAAAAAGTAAAAAATATTGAATTTTTTTCAAAATTGTCGCTTTATTTTTGTTTATAGCGCAAAAAATAAAAACCGCAGAGATGATCAAATACCACCAAAAGAAAGCTCTATTTGTGGGAAAAAAAAGGATGCCAATTTTGTTTGGGAGCCACGTCGCACGACCGCGCAATTGTCAGTTAAAGAGACACAGTGCCGAATCACAAAAAGTGCTCTGGTCATTGGACAGCAATATGGTCCGGGGCTAAAGTGGTTAAACACATTTTTTTCATAAATGTCAGTTTTGCTGTAGTAGTTTGTATACATTGTACAGATGCACCACTTTTTTAATGTTTCACTTTAAGCATTAATAAAATCGCTGCTACCTGACAAATGGAATTTATAAATATGTATGTTCATCAGGGTACTGCCCAGTCCCACTTGACTATTAACCTAGTAAAAGGCCAGAGCTGATTTTCAATATTCAGCTCCCATTGACTTCAATGGGATTTAGCATCAGAACTTCAGTCATGTTTGCCGAACATGCCTTAAACTGAACCCAGGTACTTTTGGATCATTCTTAGTTATTGATTAGTTTGAAGTTAGCTGCCTTAAGTGTTTATAATGTAGCACCCTCCCAGATAGGCTGCTTGGTTTGGTTTAAAAAAAAAACACGAAATAAAGGTCAATATAAAGGGTCATGCAGAACTTGTTGGTTGCCCTCTCACTCATTTGAATAAAGTGTAGCTCTCAAGGTCAAATGGCTCTCCTGTAATCAGCAGAGCTGCCAGAGCAGCATGTGATTGTTTTAGGTTGCTCTGTGCTCTGTAGGCTGTCAGTATGATTGATTTCCCTTCTAGAATATGGTGGGTGCAATATTTATGCAACTCCAGCCAATCCCTGGAGGGGTGTGCCCAGATGATGGTTGAGGAGTGCATAAACAGTTTGGAGCCTCAGATAGTAGACCAGAAGAAGATGCTGACTGTTTCATTGAGGCTTATAATGCTACAAATTCTTGGAGCGTATTCTGCTACTAATTCTTGGACAGCTGGAAGAGGGGTTTTACTAAGGATCCAGTTTGGAGGGTCCACTAAGAAAAATGTCTGCGTTTGGAGGAAGACACCCAGCTCTAAGAGTCACTTTAAGTACAGACCTGAGAGAGAGGGATCCTAGTTACTGCTGCTGCTGTTAACCCCTGGTGCACTAAGTTCAAGGCTTGTCTGACCTGGAACATTGCAAATGGTGTCCCAGTGCTGACCACTTTATGTCCTACTGCTCATAGGACTGTGCTAAGAAGTAGCTGCAAAGAGAAGAGTGCCCTCACATTCCTGTTTAGTGTTTTGGAGTATTCCACAGCCTCCCTAAGCCCATCCACATTAATCTGCAATACACTTTAAAAAGGCAACCCCTAGACCAGGGGAGCCCAACCAGTGACCAGGGCCCACTGAGCCCTCTGATTTGGCCCGCGACCTCCTGCTCTGGGATGGCTGGTTGATAAGCCCAGATTGCAGGTTGCAACCTGCCATACCAGAGCTCAATGTTGTGAATAAAGCTGGCAGTAGAGGACGCAAGTGGCTTTTCAGAAATTGCACCACTGCTGCAGGATATAATAGACGTCTATGGCAAAGTGCAGCTAACTGCCGGAAAAACCTCAGGTACACCGCGCCGCACCCACAGTGTGGGTAGACCTCAGACCATCAGTGTAAAAGTAGTCTTAGGCCCCTTGCTCACGATCGGTCCAACCCAATCAGACCCTCCATTCACCTCACGCCTACTTACAATTCGATCTGTTAAAAAAAAAAACAGAAGTGGATCCCTCCCCTTCCATCTTATTGGATCAGAGGGCCCATAGAGTAGATTGGGCTGTGTATGTTTTGCATATGCAGAATGGACACAGACCTGTCATCTGCCCACCCCGCTCATTGTGGCCCACAACTGGTTACTAAGTCACTTTAGTGGCTCTTGGCCTTCAAAAGGTTGGGCACCCCTGCCCTAGACTGTTTTCTGAGCCAGAGGAGTGAATGTTGCTGTTTACCGCTGCACTAGTTGGAGAAGAACCTGGGACACAAATCAGCGTCCCTTCTGAGGGTAAGAGCTACAAGAATTAACTCATGGAGGGGGACATGGGATATGGACTCTGGAAGGGAGCAAAGGACACCAAAGCATCCTAAAGATCACTTTCTTGTTGACTTTAAAACAGCTTTTTTACACAATTAATTTTATATAAAAATAATTCTCTCAGATTTGCACAGTGAATTCTCTTGGATTCACTTACCACAACATCGAACACATGGTTTCAATTACAGTCATTACTGAATCCAAAATCATTTTATAAAATATGCTGCGTATGAGCTGCCGTACTCAACAATTGAGAGTGGATAGATTATGCTCTCATTAGCTGCATTGGTGGAGTTAGTGGGTATCACTATTCCAGGTAAAATATGTAATCATAACAGTATATATTTTTTTTTTAAAGCATTTTTTTTTTCAAGGGTATTATAGTAACATGTGATGGCTGACCCATCACTGCAACGTACAAACCTTACAAGATTACAGGCAATTTTCCCAAACACTGAACATTGCTGCTAAGAGTGCATTTAACTTAATACCATTGCTCCTAGACAATTGGAGCAAACAATATTTCTTATTTCTGGTATTGTCTATGTAGTGATGAGGAAGTTTTCGGAACGCCCTGTGATTTTCTTTGACAAGCTATTACTCTCTTGGTTTCTTGTGAAAGAAGCAATTTCAGAAAATGAAAAAAGCTAAGAAAAACAACAGTCTCATTGCCTCGTGCTTTTTTTTTATGTCTCCCACACCTTTTCGTTATAATAGAACACTTTACTTTGTCTACTCTATAAACATTAATAATATAGGCCCAGATTCACAGAGCGCTTACGCCTGTGCAACAGGAGATGCGCGTGCGTAAGTCGAAATGTGCGTGTGCGTTTCGATGAACGGCATCCCCAGAACGAGATACGCCAAAAATCTACTTTTTTTGGTCCCTCGTAATTTCGTTAGACTGGCGCATCCGTCCGCGCAAAAGTGCGCTAGACAGACCATTGATTTGCTAGTCAAATATGCTAATGAGGGACTTACGGGGATCCACAAAAGAACGTTGGGGCAGCGCAGGCGACGCAGTGTGAGCAACAGCAAAATGTCCTGTCTAAAATTAGAGCATATAAAAGCTGGTCTAAAAAGAGAAAAAAAGTCTACTTGTTAGATAAAGCAACACTGTTAGTGAGGAGCTGAGCAGTCACACGTGTTGCACAACAATCTGTATGCCAACATGCCAGGGGCATCGTCGCGCATAGCTATACTACTGACTTTAGATGAACAAAGAAGGATGAGGGCACTGAGGAGGGCACTAAGGAGGGCACGGGAGATGTTTTTTTTTTTTTTTTTTTTTATTTTTATTTGCTTATATAAACTTTACAATTTAATCTAATCTAATACAATATTCTTATCTGATACAAGCCCCTCACTCTTCACTTGATATATCACACATGCATAGACATCTTTGGCATGAGTGATTCTGAGGTGTCTCGCATCTTCAGATTCACCCCTCATGCCATCATGGAATTACCACAACCTTGCAGGAGGACATCAGCAGCCCAACACATGGCACTACCCATGACACCCATGACAGCTACATATACAATCAGAGCCCCATCCCCACAGATTTCGAACCGAACATGTATGGGGACAGCTGGCTGGTTGGTGAGTGACATGGGTGGCAGGCATGACTGTCCCCCCCCCCCATGATGCACATCACAAGGGGCACATGCACTACTAACATCCTCCTGTCTTTTCCCTTCAAGGTGACTCTGCATATGCACTGGGACCCCATCTCATGACCCCATCTCATGCCAGCTCACATTATGCATCTTTGCACGTTAAACACACACATTAATCATGGCACAATGAGAATGCATGCATGCACACCACTGTGGTCCCTAGCACACACACCCCACATCCTCATCACATTGGATTGGCACCAGTCCACCATGCAGGACTTGTGAGCTGCAACGCCATGCCACGGCTCCAATTATGTCACTGTCACATTCATACACCATTCACACGGACCTGGGGATCACTTCTCCACCACAAATGAGGGTGACACCCCTTTTCCCGCTGGAATATCACCCCCACATTCCAAAATCATACACAAACAGAACCAAAAAAATAAAATAAATGACGAGCAAAAATAAAAAATGCCCCAGCAAAAATATAATTTAAACAAAATAACAACAAAGAAAACACATAAAAGACAAAAATCACTCTGCAAAACAGTCCCCAAATATCTCAAAGACACGTCACAAACAAACAAACAAACGCTAATAAACAAAAGCACCTTGCTGTATAGGAAGGGAAACAAAGGGATGTACTTTTGCAAAGGAAGTGCGTTTGTGTCTGTCTATTTATGCTGTTTGCGTAGTTCACAAAGTTGCCCTAGTCCATTTCCAATTTCACTGATTGCGCGGCTCTCGAGTTGTGAGCATGCGCACAGCGGAGCTGACCATGGTCTCCTTCAAGCGCCCATGCGCGAGCCGGCCGGCCCTTCATTTGCATGGGGTCACGGCTCATTTCAATGTAACACGCCCACGTCCTTCCCAATTTGTATTACTCCACCTTACGCCTCTGAAATAACGTTACGCATGCGCAATTTTCTGCGCAAAAGCTACGAGAATAGGGTGATTACGCGACAAGATTGCGGAAGTCTAACGTAAAGGCGGTGCGCTACGCCGGTCCAATAATGCGCAGATGTACGTGAATCTGGGCCATATTTTCTAAACTGAGCACTTTTTTACTTTCTTTAAAGGTGTAATTGGTCCTTCCTTACAGATGATGTTAAAGACCGTGGTCAAGTTTAAAGACTATTGGGTATACATTTTATAACGTTTGAAGTGGAACTAAACCCATTAATTTAATGGTTTAAAAAAAAAGGGATTTTTAAATACAGCTTACCTGTAAAATCCTTTTCTTGGAGTACATCACGGGACACAGAGCGGCATATTCATTACTATATGGGTTATATGGAGTACCTTCAGGTGTGGACACTGGCAATCTCAAACAAACAGGAAGTCCCTCCCTATATAACCCCCTCCCCTAGAGGGAGTCCCTCAGTTTTGTAGCAAGCAGTATGCCTCCCAAAATGTTCCCAAAAAGAGGGGTGGGAGCTCTGTGTCCCGTGATGTACTCCAAGAAAAGGATTTTACAGGTAAGCTGTATTTAAAAATCCCTTTTTCTTTCTCGTACATCACGGGACACAGAGCGGCATATTCATTACTATATGGGATGTCCGAAAGCAATGCTTTAATGAGGGGAGGGAGACATCTTCCAAAGAAGGATTTAATTTAGAGGTATACTCAAATACTAGTAAATCCAACTTAAACGAGAAATGTAAATCTCAAATCAAATCAAGGGAGCCCCCTCAGATCCTGAGGAGCTTGAATCGCGGCCTGTAGTACTGACTGCCCAAAGGCTGTATCCGCATTCCTTCTTACGTCCAATTGATAAAATTTTGTAAACGTGTGGACTGATGACCACGTTGCTGCCTTGCATATTCGAGCCATAGAGATCTGATGATGTGCTGCCCAGGAGGTGCCCATGGCCCTGGTAGAATGGGCCTTTACCGACAAAGGAGGAGGCAACCTCTTCAAACCGCAGGCCCGAACAATTAATTGTTTAATCCATCTTGCGATGGTGGATCAAGCAGCTGCCTGACCCATCTTGGGCCCTTCCGGTAAAACGAACACCACATCTGTTTTCCGAACCTTCTCTGTAGCTTTAAGATAGGCCTTTATGGCCCTGACAATATCCAACGTATGCAGCAACCCCTCCTTTCTAGAGGTGGATTTTGGAAGAAGGATGGAAGTACCACATCCTGGTTCAGGTGGAAACTGGATATAACCTTTGGTAGAAAGGAAGGATGAGGACGGAACCCCGCCCTATCCTTATGCAAAATGAGATATGGTTCCTTACAAGATAAGGCTGACAATTCCGATACTCTCCTGGCCGAAACTATGGTGATCAGAAATACCGACTTTCTAGTCAGTAAAACCAAAGGTACCTCAGCCAACGGCTCAAGGGGTTGTTTCTGTAGAGATGACAGAACAAGATTTAAGTCCCATGGACAAAGTGGTGATTTGACCGGAGGATTAACACGTAAGACTCCCTGTACGAAGATCTTACCCAGCGAGTGGGCGGCCAGCGGCCTCTGAAACCACACTGATAAGGCTGAAATCTGTCCCTAGATCGTGCTTAATGCCCGGCCTTTATCCACTCCTAGCTGGAGAAAAACGTAATACTCTATCAATGGTATACTTGCGGGAAACCCATCTCTTAGCCTCACACCAGCCTAAGTAGGCCCTCCAAACCCTGTAACAAAATTACCCTGGAGGTCGGCTTTCTAGCCTTAATGAGGGTAGGGATTACCTGCCTAGACAGACCTCTACCCCTGAGAATCAGGGATTCAGCCGCCAGGCCGTCAATTTTAGACGCCGTAATGCAGGGTGGAGGATCGGGCCTTGTGAGAGTAGGTCTGGCCCTAGAGGAAGAGTCCCAGGGCCTTCCGCTGCCAATTTCAGGACTAGTGAGTACCATGCCCTCCGGTACCAAGCTGGGGCTACCAGGATAACCGGCCTGTGCTATGATCCTGCGCCACAGGCGGGGTAGTAACTGCAGCGGGGGAAATGCACATAGAAGCTATGATTGATGCCAAGGGAAAACCAACACATCGGTTCCGCAGGCCATAGGATCCCTCGTTCGAGACATGAACCTGTCTAGCTTCTTGTTGAATCCTTATGCCATGACCTCCACGTCTGGCACTCCCCACTTCTGGCAGATTGTCTGAAAAAAACTTGTGGATGCAGAGACCACTCCCCCGGCGACAGGGTTTGGCGACTTAGGAAGTACGCCTGCAGGTTGTCCACCTCGGGAATGAATGTCGCCGATATGCAGGGTACATAAACCTCTGCCCACCGAAAAACGAAGTTCCTCTCACTCTGAGTGGCTTGACTCTTGGTTCCCCCTTTGGTGGTTCACATATATGCCACCGCTGTGGCATTGTCTGAATGACTTCTCACCGAGGACCCCTGTAATCTGCTTAGCCTCCGAGATCAGACGAGATTGGGCGCTTTCAAGGTGATATGGCCGTAGGCCCCCTGTAATCTGGATGTCTATGCCAGGAGGGCTAGCCGAGCCGCTCTGATCTCCTAGACCTTGATGGGCAGCTGCCTCTCCGCCTCTGCCCAAGTTACTTGGCGAGTGAACCCGTTCAAGACCGCTCTCCAGCCTTCCAGTCCACTGGGCAGAACCAAGCTGCTAGAATTGCTGTCTGTAGGACACGAGTGTGGAAGCGTGTAGTATCGCCTCGAACATGGCCATTAGTTTGCCTAGTAATCGCATACATAGGCGAATAGTTGGTTCTCTTTTGCTTAGAACCAACTGAATTAATCTTTTGATAGCCTCGACCTTTACCAGGGGCAGGAACACCCATCTTCTGTTCTGTGTCTAATCTCATGCCGAGATATTCCAACCGCTTTGTAGGTTGAAATGCTGATCTTTCCCCAGTTTAGGACTCAGCCGAACCTCTCGAGGTACTGAACCATGAGGGCTACTACGCATTCCACCAAGGAAGCGAGTGATCTATGATTAAGAGGTCGTCCAGGTATGCTTGGACCGAGATCCCTTGGATCCTTTAGACTGACTAGAATTGGAGCAAGGACCTTCGTGAATACCCGAGGGCCGTAGCCAGCCCGAAGGGGGGCGCCACGAATTGGAAGTGACGCTGTATCACTGCGAAGCGTAAAAACAAAAATATTTGATGTGGCTGAAAGACTTGGTACATGAAGGTAACCATCCTTTATGTCTATAGAAGCCAGATCCTTCTGGAGTGTGGCGGCTGCTGACCGAACGGATTCTGTCCGGAAAGAGCGAACCCTTAGGTAAGCATTTAAACCTTTTAGGTCCAAAATTGGTCTGACATCGCCGATGGGCCTTGGTATGACAAACAGATTGGAATAGAAACCTAGCCCCTGTTCTTGGGCCGGTACCTCTACCATTATGCCCTGGTAAGCAGATGAACCAACGCCGCCCGCATTGAGGCCTTCCTTGTGGAGGAAATTTTAGAAATTCTAATCTGTAGCCTGCGGCCACAGATGATCGGACCCCCTCTGTCGGGGATCGATCCCCAGAGGCCTGTCCTTGCGATCCATTTTAAAAGTTTGATCGCGCAGGAGGTCCGTACTGCCTGGAATTTGAGGGCCCTGGAACCGGGGGGAACTGCCTTTTAAACGCAGGACCCCGGAACTTCTTTTGACTGGTAAAAGGGTACTTTTGCCACTTGAAACAGTCTGAATGTATTTATCCAGATCTTTCCATGGAAGGGCAAACCTGCCAGCAGTCTTTTACATGGGCTCGGCCGCCCAGTTCTTCAACCATAAGAGCCTTCTCATATGCACTAAAAATAGTGACAACGAGACGCCTGCTGGATGGAGTCTTTTTATAACCTCTACCGCAAAGCACAGAGCTCTGGGAATATCCAATAACTCCTCTGCCTATTGGGCAGGGATGTCTTAAGCATCTGTTTTGTCTGGTTCTTTAACGCCTGACACAACTCCAATTGCAGCCCCTGCTGGCTGTAGCCAAGGATGCTGGAAAAAATGTCTCTAGACGTTTATTGACCGGGACCTTAAACATTTGTATGTTTCCCCTTAGGCCAGTTAATGATTTATTCACCCATGAGATGGCTGCGTCCACAGTTGGGAGCACCCCCTTTCTTAGAAAAATGTTTTTTTTTTTTTTTTTTTTTTTTTTTCATAGGGTAAATAACAGAAAACCTTCCAGGTGGTCTCCCATCCAGGCACTAACCAGGCCCGACCCTGCTTAGCCTCCGAGATCAGACGAGATCGGGCACTTTCCGGGAGATGCGGCCTCAAGGACCTCACGGGTAGTTGAAAGGCAGTGCCCGAACCGGGACCTGAACCCTGGACCTCCTTGTGGAGGAAATTCTAATCTGTAGCCTGCTCAGATTAAAAGTCCGATGCTCTACCAACTGAGCCATCCGGGCCCCTTTTTTAAAGAGCATTTGGTCAGGGGAAAGAGTGCCTGCAAGCACAAATATTTCCTGGCAGACGTGCATAACGACTACCCTCTCGTCAGCTTTAGGCGGCAGAAAAAATTCTGTCCGGTCGTCCCAATCCTGGAAAAACCAATTCCTCTAACAGAGGATGGGCCAGAAACGCTGCGTTGCTTAAAGGCGTTTTTAAAAGAACCCAAAGAGGATACCGCAGGAACCTGAGGCTCTGGAAATGGCAAATTGAATGCCAAGCGGGCCATGTCTGCCAAAGACTGGACCCACAGACTCTCCGCCTGGGAGGCTGAAAACGATTCTACAGTGGTAGATCCTCTAGGTTCTGTCCTTTTTGGCGATGGGGATCTAGTCCGCTTCTTGCCAGAAAAAGAGCCAGCGATCATAGCTGTTAACCTTTTTTCTCTAGCCCCCCTAGGGTGACGGCTAGCATCTCCTCTGTGATAACACAGGGTTGGGCCGATCTGGGCCAGCCTCAGCACCAGACCCCCTTAATGGCTTATCCAGGGTGACCCCCTATAGGAATAACCTGTGGGGAAAGTATTGGCATATTATCAGAACCAGAGGAGGAACCCCTTTGTCTTTGCCTTTTCTCTTTTTTTTTTTTTTTTTTCTTTTTGATCCTGAACCCTTGGAAGCCATAATACAAAAGCGAAGGACTCCGCTTACAACAACAGACTGTTATAGCCAGGAGTACAAAAAAATAAGGTTTAGGGGACAATAGGATCACTAATGCCCCAAAACCGGTGGGGCTCAGTATGTTTTCTTTTATATGTTATTCACCACATACAGCCCCACCCCCAACATGTTTGCCAGCATTCAACCTGTTGCCAAGGGGATTTTGGCTTAACAAAAAGTATTGGAGCTGACTCCAGTATGTAGTACCCCTTCTCGCCACCGGGAGTCACTGTGCTGCCAGCTCTACGTCCTCTCTCTCTCCAGCTCAGCTCTGAACTGAGCTAAGAACGCGCCTGTTGTGTATAACAGCAATTACAGGCGCGCCCACTCTACACTGCAGTCACACTCCCGCCCCCCCCCCCCCTCCCGAACGGCGCGAAAATTTTCTATATGCATGCGCGCGTGCACGCGCGCGCGACTGTCGGGGGAGGAGAGCCCAGGAGGAGACGCACTCTGGAGCCCAGGAATGCAGGTTGGAGGACGCATCAGGCGGCAGATTTGAATCCCGGCAAGGTAAGGCTAACACAGGCCCCTAAGGAGTCCCTTTAGCCTAGAGACAGATCTTTTTTTTTTTTTTTTTTTTTTTAAATCTTCAACCAGCGAGCAGCAGGTAGCTAGCAAACATACATAGATAGGTAGGGGGATCAAGTTATGGGGGGAAACATTTCAGGGCATCCTGTCTATCAGACATAGTGACCATGGTGCCAATGCAGAGCATACTCAGGCTACCCCCCTTAAGATCTCCCCTGGAGAGCCTGCTGTCGAACCAAGTCCCGCAGGCTCCCCACTTACCTGCTTCATGCAGCAGGACGTTTTGCAAAACGGTCCAATCTTCTCCCATCTCCGTGGGTAGCGTAGTAGACCTTCAGGCCCTGGGGTCCTATGAAGGTACCCACTGTCCTGGACCTATATAGCACCCTGGCAAACAGGAACTTATGGTTTTTACAAACTCCAAGTCCTGGGCCCAGGGTCCAGCCCTCCAAAGAGGAGCATTATAGGCAAAACCCCACGGTTTGGGGCCCGGGTACTGTCCACTTTGGCACTGAGGCTCCTTGGACAGATCCGGTTAGCCCGCCCTTAATCCCAAGGATGTGGAGCAAAGCTATTCCGTGACCAACACCTAAGACACTGGCGAAAAAACTGAGGGACTCCCTCTAGGGGAGGGGGTTATATAGGGAGGGACTTCCTGTTTGTTTGAGATTGCCAGTGTCCACACCTGAAGGTACTCCATATAACCCATATAGTAATGAATATGCCGCTCTGTGTCCCGTGATGTACGAGAAAGAAATAGTTACATTCCCAGCATGCCGGAAAATGGCAACTATCACATTTGCTTGTGCTCTCAACCAAACTGACAAGCCATAAAATAACTGGTGTCATAACTGATCACATGTGTTGCAGATCAACCAGAGGCTAAGGTGGCAGCTTCCTTAGTTGAAAAGGATAGGAGGGTTTAGGTCCACTTTAAAGTGATTGTAAACCCTTATTTAAACATGTTATACTTACTCTGCTCTGGTTTTGCACAAAGCAGCCCAGATCATCCTCTATTCAAGTCCACTGCTGGCACTCCTGGCTCATCCCCCTGCCGAGTGCTGACCATAGCAAGCTGTTTGCTATAGGGATACTCATCCAAGCTCCTTCCTTAGTCCATAGACACACAGCATGGCCCAGCCCCGCCCCCTGGCTATGATTAACAGCAGTGAGAGCCTATGAGAAGGAAGAAAGCCAAGATAGCCGCTGCTCTTGTGCACATCGTTGGATCGAGATCGGGCTCAGGTAAGAAAAGGGGTGGGGGTTACCTTAATTCAGAGAATACACTGTATGTACACCTAACTCATAGCTTCCAATTTTCCCTGATTTCGAGAGAATGTCACTCATTTGGAACAAAGTCCCTCTGTCCCTCTTTCCTCCTCATTTTGGTTGGGTCTATATAACTGTTTATAAACTGCACTCCTTATCTAGTGTTTTCTAGTGCTAAACCTTTCATCCATTTTCCAAATTGCTAATTTTTTTTTAATTTCAAAAGCCAGTATAAATGTATAGTGGTGAAAAAGAAGCACTTGTGGGTTTACCCAATCATTCTCCTTTAAGGGGGGTGTAGCAGGGGATGTGTCCTATTCCTACATACTTTTGATAGTAGGTCCCTTATTCCCATCTCAGAAAGTTGGGAGGTATGCTAACTGAATCTATTGAAAGTTGCACCAATTGTTGCACTGATTTGGGGATTTCTAATGAGGGTCCATGACTCTTTAAGAGTTCTAGGGAGTGCCTCTGTTTTATATGCTGTTATTTATATATCTGTATTATACACAGTGCTTCACACCTCTTTGTTACATGCAGTGCTTCATACATCTCTATCACACACAATGTTTTGCACACAGTGCCTTGTGTCCATCCTTCACAAGCAGTGCTCATGTTTTATTTATAAAATTAAGTTAATACTTCTCTATTACACACACTGCCTCGTAATTCTCTACAACAAACCTCACTCCATACCACATTTTAATGGACAGTGCTTCCCTCCACTGTAACTCAGGATGTACAGGCAAGAGACAGAATGAATTTATATAATACATTATGATTGCATAATCAAGTAGAGTTAAATTAAATGTTAAAAAATGTATAATATGCCACAATCAAGATGTAAGATACTTGCTTGAAATAAGAGATTGTAAGCAGGGCCATCTTTAACACAGGGCAAAATAGGCAGCTGTCCTGGGCGCAGTCATTGTTGTGGGGCCCAATGCGCTTCCCCTTAAGCCCACAGATACGCAGTTGATATGCAGATTTGAGAGGACCCACGAAAATGCTTGCCTAGGGTCTTATCAATATTAACCACTTAATGCCCGCCGCATGTACATGTACATGTACGTCCCTGCCTTCTTGCGGGTGAGAGGTCTGATCGGGACCCCCTCTGCTGCGTGCGGCGGGCGTCTTACCTCCAGAAGCGATCCGGGACGAGGGTGCGGCTGTTTGTTTTTGTCCGCCCCCTCGTGATCGCTTCCAGCCAATTCCCTGAGCCTCCGCTGTGTCACTTCCTCTGCCTGTGTAATGTAAACACTGGCAGAGGAAGTGATGTCAGCTCTCCTATCGGCAGTATTTTCAATCCGACGAGAGGAGAGAAGACATCACCGTAAGTCACACCAACACTACACTGACACCAGGCACATTTAACCCCTTCCGATCACCCCCCCCCCCCAGCCCCCTGTCACAGTGTCACTGATTGCAGTGATCATATATGTACTGATCACTGCATTTAGTGTCAGTGTGAAAGTTAGTGTGACAGGCAGTTAGTGTTAGGTTCAGGGTAGCCCCGTACCCCCCCTAATAAAGGTTTAACCCCTTGATCACCACCCTAGTTAACCCTTTCACCCCCTATTGCCAGCGTCATTTTTCTGATTGCTGTACTAGTGTCGCTGTTGCTGCTAGGTAGCTATTTTTTTTTTTTTTGCGATTTTTTTTTTTTTTTTTTACTAAAGACGTGTGGCTGAATAAATTTTGGCCTAAATGTTTGACTAAAATTTAGTTTATTCAATTTTTCCTATAACAAAAATTAAAAAATATTGTTTTTTTTCAAAAATGTCGCTCTATTTTTGTTTATAGCGCAAAAAATAAAAAATTGAGGAGGCGATCAAATACCATCAAAAGAAAGCTCTATTCTGGGAAGAAAAGGAAGCAAATTTTGTTTGGGAGCCACGTCGCACGACCGCGCAATTGTCTGTTAAACCGACGTAGTTCTGAATTGTAAAAACGCCTTTGGGCATTTAGCAGCATATTGGTCCGGTCCTTAAGTGGTTAAATATGGCCCTGACTGTAAGGTGTGTGTCCAGTGGGAAGAAATGTGCAATATATTTATGATCCAACCCATGCAATTGATGGTCCAGTCAATCTCACCCAAATGTAATAATTACACTGTATCTTATGCAAAAAGGATGGTGAATCAAAACTTATAACATATATAAAAATGTCCATGACCACAAACAGCGCTGATGTTGGTATTTCAGTGTATTTCAGCGCTCTTTGTGGTTTATGACTTGGACATTTTTATATATGTTATACGTTTTAATTCACCATCCTTTTTGCGTCTCTATTTATTTTAAACAGCAGCTTAGTTTTAAATTGTGGGCATCTTTTTGTCATAAAAAGCACCCTTCATCCTTCTGGCTCTCTCACATATATTGCTCTTAATTGTGCAGATTGTGATTTAATCAATATTGTATTCTGTTTCCAATTAGGCACTGGGAGGTGTACTAGGCCTTTCAGTTACACCTTTGTTCTATACACTGGGCCAGATTCACGTACATCTGCGCATTTTTGGACCGGCGTAGTGCAACTCCTTTAAGTTAGACCGGCTTAATTTCGAGGCGCAAGTGCCGTATCCTCGTAGTATTTTCGTCCAAATTTGCACCGGTGCAATGTAAATTCCGAGGCATAAGGCGGTGTAATTCAAAGTGGGAAGGACGTGGGCGTGTTCCATTGAAATGAGCCGTGACCCCATGCAAATGAAGAGCCGGCCAGACTGGGCATGTGCACATGAAGCAGACTATGGTCAGCACCTCTCTGAGCATGCTCAGAACTCGGCACAGCGCAATCAGTTAGATAGGAACTAGGCCAGTCAGACTTAGTGAGCTATGCACAGTGCTTAAATAGACCGAGAGAAATGCCCTTCTATTGCAAAAGTACATCCAATTTTTTTCCCTTCCTACAGCAAGGTGCTTTTGTTCTGTTGTTTGTTAGTGTTTGTTGGTTTGTGTCGTGTCTTTGAGATTTTTGGAGAGTGATTTGGAGAGTGTTTTTTGCTGATTTTTTTTTTTTGCTGTATTTTTTTTTTTTTTTGCTGTTTTTTTTTTGCTGGGCATTTTTTTTTCTGTTTGTGAATGATTTTTGAATGTGGGGGTGACATTCCTGCCACCACTCCACTTGTACGCTGAAAAGAGCCACTGGCAAGGAAATGGAGTGTTGCCAGGACCTTGCCCAGTGGCTGCACTGCATGTGAGCGGTGTGTTGGGCTGGTGATGTCCTCCTGCAGGGTTGTGGTTAATTCCAGGATGGCATGAGGGGTGAATCTGAAGATGCGATACACCTCAGAATCACTCATGCCAAAGATGCCTATGTGTGTGCAGTATATCCTCTCCCGCGCCCTCCTTCGTGCCCTCCTCCGTGCCCTCCACCCTTCTGTGCTCATCTAAAGTAAGTAGTATAGCTATGAGCCAGGATGCCCTGGCATGTTGGCAGGGCCGCCATCAGGAATTATGGGGCCCCTTACACAGCTTTAGGCATGGGCCCCCTGGAGCAGAGAACTGGGGGGGGGGTGCTGCCGCCTGAAATTGAGAAGCGGGGGGGGGGCTGCTGCGAATTGAGAAGCGGGCCCCTGGAGACCCCCGGGCCCTTTACAGGTGTAATGCCTGTACCCCCCTGATGGCAGCCCTGCATGTTGGCATATAGATTGTTGTCCTGCAAGTGTGGATGCTCAGCTCGTCCCTAACGGTGTTGCTTTAGCTGACATGTAGACGAATTGTCTAATTTTAAACCTGCTTTTATATGGTCTAATTTTAGACTTTCCGTGCAGCTGATAAGCACATCGTGTAGACTGCACCGCACAAACTTACTTTTGTGTATCGGCGTATCTCCCTCATTTGCATATTTGCATAGGAAATCAATGGTGTGGACGGAGTAAATGTGCACTTAGGATGTGCAGGTGTAGGCAAGTTAGGCCGGTCGGGAGTAGCCTATTTTGGTGCGTATCTAGTTCTGTGGGTACGGTGCAAAAAATATTCCGGAGCAAATTTTGACTTAGAAGGCACATCTCGAGATACTCCGGCGTAAGTGCTTTGTGAATCTGGCCCACTGTATCTTATGTTAAAGACCTTTACATTTCTGGACAATTCAATCAAAACGAAGTAAATTGTATGATCAGATAATGTGTGGACGGTTCTTTTGGACCAAAACTACTAGGCTAAGGCCGCGTACACACGAGGGGATATGTCCGCTGAAAACGGTCCGATGGACCGTTTCAGCAGACATCTCCGCTCGTGTGTATGGGCTAGCGGACAGATTTCTCCACCCGACAGATTTCAAAGCAAGCTTTGAAATCTATCCGGTGGGAATCTGTCCGCCCGACATGTCTGCTGGTTAGTACACTTACCAGCAGACATGTCGTCCCCCACCGCCGGCGCGCCGCTGCCGAATGGATTCGGCGCATGCGCGGAAGTGTTTTACTTCCTGGTGCGGTGACGTGGCGGTGACGCGGCGGCGTCAACGTCACCGCCGCGTCACCGCCACGTCACCGCGCCGTCCGGCGGCGGGGAATTTGATCCGATGGTGTGTACACGCCATCGGATCAAACTCCCGATCGGACATATCCGATGGAAATGGTCCGCGGACCGTTTTCATCGGATATGTCCGATCGTGTGTATGGGGCCTTAGACTTTGAAATTACAAATCTAAATCAAACTCTGACACTATTTTGAACTCCTTGTTCAAGAAATGGACACCAATTTTCTAGTATTACAGTTTATTCAGTAAATACTGTATGTGAATTCATCACAGCAATAAAATACTTTATATAAAATATAACACTGAACAAACTTGCACCATAATTATTTATGAACTATATATGAATATTATTAACACATTTATGAACATGGGATGTATTACAGGGGTTGTAAAGGTTTGTTTTTTATTTTCTATATAGGTTACTTTAAGCTAGTGCATTGTTGGTTCACTTACCTTTTCCTTTGATCCATCTAAATGTTTTTTTTTTTCTTTGTCTGAATTTCTCACTTCCTGTTGCTACTCAGTAAGGTGTTCAGTAATGCCACGTACACATGACCCGAAAATCGGACAACAGAATAGGTTACTAAAGTCACAAAAAATTCTCGTACGACAGAAAAAAAAATCGGAAATGTTGTCATGTGTTGTAATGTATTTGTGTTGTATTTTCGTATTTTCGGACGACAACTGTACTGACTAAACGAAAATCGTACGAACTGGTATCGTACGAGGAAAATTTTCGTGCATGTCCGATAAAATAATATCTGATGAACTAAAATGATCGGCTCGTCCAGCCCTGTACGATCCGATTATTGGACGATTCTTCCTCGGACGTAATTTTTCATACAATATTCGGATCATGTGTACGTGGCATAAGCTGTTCTAAATGACTTTCCACCGCTCAGATGATGGTGGAAAGCTTACTGAGGAGAAACAGGAAGTGAGAAATTCAAACAAAGAAAACATTTTTTTAGAAGGAAAATGGAAGAAAAAGGTTAGTGAACCAACAATGCACACGCTTAAAGGAACCTATTTAGAAAATAAAAGACAAACCTTTACAACCCCTTTAATTATAGTTTTTTTTTTTTTCAATTAAAGTAAATTCTGAGCCCTGCCTTCAGCCCTCATAAGCAACACTAGAAATCTCAACTTGGCCTTGCTTATGATTATACTGTATATTGGAGTGATACCAATGTATGCAAAATATTAATAACATAATCATACTGCAATGGTCAAGTTACAATATCAGTATCGAAATATTCACTATGAATCTGCCGGCAAATATTAAAAATTGTAAAAAAGCCGAGGCTTAAAAAAAAAAGGCAACCCATCATGTTTTTTTTTTTTTTTAAATAAAATATTACAATTAAAACAATATTTAAACAAATATTCAATTCAAATGTAGTAATCGCATGTTAATGGTATGATTGACGGCGGCAAAGTGGTTACTAGTTCCTGACTTGACGTCATATGACGTTGCCAGGATATTGAGCCGCTGCGCGCCCTCGGAGGCGCGCATCGCGGCGATCGGTGATGCGGGGTGTCAGTCTGACACCCTGCATCCCCGATCTCGGTAACGAGTCTCCGGCGGAGCCTCATTACCACGTGATCAGCCGTGTCCAATCACGGCTCTTCCTCACTCGTGTCTGATAGACGCTAGTACAGGAGAGCCGATCAGCGGCTCTCCTGACAGGGGGGGTTTGCGCTGATTGTTTATCAGCGCAGCCCCCCTCGGATCACCACACTGGGCCACCAGGGAATGCCCACACTAGACCACCAGGGAATAAAAAAAAAAAAGGGGGCAAAAAAAAATCGTAAAAATAAAAAAATCAAAAAAAATATAGTAAAAAAAAAATATGCCAATCAGTGCTCACAAATGGGCACTGATTGGCAACATGGGTGCACCAGTGCCACCCCTCAGTGTCCATCAGTGCCACCCCACAGTGTCCATCAGTGCCACCCACAGTGCCAATCCATGCCATGTGCCCACCTATCAGTGCCCATCTGTGCCACCCATGAGTACCCATCAGTGCCACCCATAAGTACCTATCAGTGCCACCCATATGTGCCGCCCATGAGTGCCCATATGTGCCGCCTATGAGTGCCCAGTGCCGCCTCTGAGTGCCCATCAGTGCCGCCCATCAGTGCCGCCCATCAGTGCCTATGAGTGCCCATCAGTGCCGCATACCAGCGCCGCCTATCAGTGCCACCTCATCGGTGCCAATCAGTTCTACCTCATCGGTGCCCATCAGTGTCACCTCATCGGTGCCCATCAGTGCCGCCATATCAGTGCCCGTAATTGAACGAGAAAACGTACTTATTTAAAAAAAAATAACAGAAAAAAAAACCTTTATTTTTTTTCAAAATGTTCAGTCTTTTTTTAGTTGTTGCGCAAAAAAAACCGCAGAGGTGATCAAATACCACCAAAAGAAAGCTCTCTTTGTGGGGAAAAAAGGACGCCAATTTTGTTTGGGTACAGTGTAGCATGACCGCGCAATTGTCAATCAAAGTGCGACAGTGCTGAAAGCTAAAAATTGGCTTGGGCAGGAAGGTGCCTAAGTGCCCTGTATGGAAATGGTTAAAAAATAAATAAAAAATAAACCTTGCAATCACCAAAGCCAGTTCTGTAAATCAATACAGGTAGAAAAAAAACCCATTAAAACTTTCATGGGGAAAAAAGTTTTGAGTTACTCACAGTTCATTTCACCTCTCCACCTTGACCCCATATTAGTTCCTATAGCTCCAGGAGATTCCAGCTGTATTATCAGCACAAGCAGAACAGTCAGAAAAGCCATGGTTGGTTACAAAACAGGTATTATCTTAAGCTGTGTCTGTGAAAATCACACCAAGAAGATTTTCCTCCAAAAGATATGCAAGAATGGAGATGACATCTGTAATATTCTCTGGCGATGCCTGATGCAAAATGTGCTCGATAAATATAGATATATTAATTACGTCTCTATTGAAGTGGAAATCAAATGATTGCTGTTCCATAGACTGGCTTGTGTCCCAACAGCCGGAATAGAAGAGCTGACAGTCATCTCGGCAGCAGCAGGTCTCAATGCCACTAAATATTTATCTGTGATTGTCACAGCGTTGTAAGTGAGGATAGTAAAAATTCCAACATATTTACACTCAGATTTTTCTATACACAATGAAAAGGCTACTGCAGAGTGTAGTGCAGCATAGGTTGACACCCTGGGACTCATACTACTCAAGGAAAATTATCTGAAAGTATCTATTTCGGCACTAGGCATAGCGTCCAGCATACAACTAGTGCACTGGCCACTTTTCTGTGTATGCTTTATATAATTCTCCCGTCGGGAACCTGAAGTTTGATGTCCCAGTCCATTATATGGTTTCTCATTTTAGATGACGTGTGATCATGTTTGTGATGTTTAAACCCTGTTTCCAGTATATTAGACTCTGACTACATAAGTCATTCTAAGATTTTTTTCCAATTTTGGAGGATACTTTGAGCAAGTTCTCTATCGGTTCAGTATACTGTTGGCTATATTTATCCACTGGATGCACTTATCGTGAGGCCGCTAGTAATATAACTAATTGTTCTCTGTTGTACTACTTCTCTACAAAATCCTTGTCATCGTCCTGAAGAAGCCCCACGGTGAAACGTGCGTCGGCGACTTCTAAGGATTTTGCTATTATTGGTTACTGTCCTTTTATATATATTATATTCATTTATCTCTGTGCTGCATTCTATGTAATAAAGTTCTATTTTTAACATACTTCCTATTGGCCTTAAAGTCTGACCATCAATATCTACCTGTAGTTATTGTTCTTTTTCCTCCATTATACCCGGATGTGGCCCATGTGAGTGCTTTCCTTTTGTGTCATCTCTTCCCCTTCTTCTTCTCTCTCCTTTCTTATTTTCTTTCTGTATTTCCTATCCCCTTGGCTTCTTTTCCTTGCTTCTAATAAATTCACTCCCACTTTAATGTTATTTTAAAGCTCAAAGCTTTATACAAAGAAGAAGTCTCATGAACATTGAAAAATGAAATGCTGAGCTATACATTCATGTAGAAATAACTTGCTTTGCTTCTCCAAAGAAAGGCTAATGCATTGTTAAGAATTCCCCCTCTTTTTTTACAGTAATGTCTGGTAGCTCCTCTTCTGCCAGAAGCCCGATTTGTGGGCATTCCTATTACTGAGGTTGGGCATAGCTCAGTTGCCGCTCCCCTTACTCAGTGGCCCTGCCTGCCATACATAAAAGTTTGTTGATATATCTCTTGTTTTATTATTCTTTTGAAAGAAGTAGACGACAGAGTGATAGATTGCGCACATCACACTTTCTATGCTCACATATTACTTATTTTTGTCCTGCACAGGGCTTTTTTTCTGGGGGAACTTGGGGGAACTCAGTTCCACCACCTTTGGCTCAGACCCTTTGGTGCCTGCTCACCACAATCACTTGTAAACACAGAAGTCTGGTTTCTGTGTTTGCAAGTGACAGCTTTGTAACCCCCTGAACTCTGCACTCTGTATATAATGCAATTCTGGTATTTAATGCCCCTTTAAGACCCTTCTACTGTTTGTGAAATCTGAACGGGTCGTGGTTGAGTTCCTATACCTATTTTCTGAGAAAAAAAGCTCTGGTCCTGCACATAAATAGCTAACAAACTGAATGAATGTGCACAGCAGCACACCACAGAACACACTACAAACAGAGCTGATCCCTGACATGTCCCCTCCCCATAGCTCTCCAATGCGTCAGCTGCTATGGTGCTTCAACAATACCCATGCTGTGAATGGGCCTGTTTACCAGTTGCCTTGGCACACCCTTCTAGGTTACACACTATGCAACTCCCTGTGTTTATACCTTGATGTGGATAATCATCGTCATGCAAGGACCAGGCAAGGTCTGAAACCTGCAGTTCTCTAGGCTTGTGGTATGTTGTATCACCCCCCTCATGGCAGCAAAGGATAATATGCCAAAGTTAATTAAAAAATGTCCTTAATATAAAAGTCTACGAGAACATGATCTTGTGTGTTTCCAAAGACTTTTATTTAATGTAAATGTATCACTATTATGCTCTGGCATATTAGTAGGAAGTGGTGAATGCAACTGGTTTTAGACCGCAAATAATATTAGTGTCCTGTACTAAGTGTTTTACATTTGGCTATGTAATTGGCAATTAAAGATTGTATACAATATTTCATACATAATATAAAAATTTGTAATTTTCTTTTATTTTCACTTTCGATAATAATGGTATACAGGACTAATTGAGAAGACAAATCTCCCCAACGGGGATACAGATAGCAAAAAAATCTGACAGGTGTTTAAATCCTGTTCCACTTGATCCAAAAATTAAAAAAAGTTTTGTCTTTTGTTATACTTTATAACAAAGTAGGTTCCATATCTCTCGGTCATACCAGTCTTAAAACACATTGCAGCCTGAAGCACTCACGTCTACACTTATTGTGAACATATTAGCTTTTATTATCCAAACATCTGTCTCATTTTACTTCTTAGAGATAAAAGTCAATGACACTCATGATGATGCCAATTTTCCCTGTACACAGAGCTTACATAACTGTAAGCTGATCATTCCAGTATTCAAGGTCCCTAAATCAATGTTGTTGATGACATGAAAGACATAAAAAGGGAAACTAATGCAAGAACTTCTGAAGTCTTCCATAAAATAAAGGAAAGCAAACATTAATTATAAAACGTAGGTCCAGGTCACTGATGTAGTGTGTAATTTGCAGTCTAGGTGAACACGAAGATCCAAGTAAGACTCTCATAAAAATCTATTGAGCATGACTGAGTATATACAGTACATCAATACATTTACATGTGTCTGTATGAGTAAAATAAAAGGATAGCAAGCCAATAAGAACTATAACCTGTACTGGGGATATAATCAAGGTAATACAAAAATTGCTAGTTTACAGTGGGAATCCAGGCAAACAGCTAAATACAGTTGAAAACACAAAAATGCATACATAGAAACAGTTTTCCGCTGCCAAATGATTTCATATTTTGTTCAGTCTTGTTATTCCATTATAAACAAAATGTTTGCTGATAGCCTAACCCCCAGCAAGGTATACTTTCCAATCTGTACTATTGCCTCCTTATTCCATCTAAACCCTTGCTTTAGGTATGGGGAACATGTAGGCCAATTTCCAGGCCTGAACATTGTCATGTGGAAAAAGGTAGGGATGATCATTGACCAGGATAAGCATTAACACCATCCAAAACGGAAGCTTACCCAGGATTGACACTTGCAGCAGGGAGGGGGCAAGTGAGTATGGATTGGGGAATAAACCTTACTGGAGGGGGTGGGCTATCAACAAACAATTGCTCTGAATGAGTAAAGTGACAGTGTTTGTATTTAGCAACACCACCTAGTTCTTTACTCACCCATCCTGTGATTGGACAGCTAAGGTATCCCTATTTTCTGGATAAGGATGAATCTGAGTATTTTAAAATATAGGCCAGTGTCAGGATTTCTCTAAATACTGACATTGTGCATAACAGTACTTTGGTATACTAAAGCTCTGTACACACGACCAGGATTCCCGGCGGTATAAAGTCCGGTGTGAATCCCGACAGGAAACCCGAGAACCTGCTCGGTAAGTTTCCTCGTGTACACACGGCTGGGTTTCCCGTTGGGAAAACTGCGGGGAGAGCTTTGGCCGGGAATCCCGGCCGTGTGTATGCTCCCTCGCAGTGATTCCCCATAGGAAAACTGGCGGGCTTAAAACCGCCGGAATCCCGGCGGGAAAATAGAGAGCAGGTTCCCTGTCGGGAAAGCTGCGAGGAAGCATACACACGTCCGGTTTCCCCGGCCAAAAGTTCTCCCCGCATTTTTCCTGGCAGGAAAATCGGTCATGTGTATGGGGCTTAAGCAACATCAGTAAAGACATGGGGCCAGATTCAGATACAAAAATGTATCTTTCCGGCTGCGTAGCGTGGCCGACGTCTATACTTTTTTTCTCTCAAACAAAACCGACGTCCATACTTAACATTGGCTGCGCTTGCTATAGCAGGGGTAACCTTACGCCGCTATAATGCTAATGCAAACGACGTAAACTACGACGCGCCGTCGCAAGTACGCTAGTGAATCTGCGTAAGTAGCTAATTTGCATAATTTATGCGAAGCGCCACCTAGTGGCCAGCGTAAATATGCAACTTAAGATACGACGGTGTAAGCGAATTACGCCGCTCGTATCTTAGGAGAAAGCTGGCGTATCTTCTTTTCTGAATAGCAAAAAAAGATACGCCGGCTATTCTTAGTATTTACGCAGCCTATCTATAGATACGCTGGCGTAAATGCTTTCTGAATCTGGCCCATGGTTTGCTAAAATGTTATATAGAGGAACTCGATGGACATGCACAGAGCTCTGAACACCAATTGTGAACCAGTTCTTCTTGTCCAATACCAGTACCTGATGTCACAAATGTTTTAAAGCTTTTTTGGCTAAATTGAAACACATTTGTTTCATTAGTTTAGTCATGTCCCTTTATGTAGTGGGAAGAGGAGCTAGTTTGATAGCTCGTTCTTCCAAAGGAACAACAGGATGCACCACTTGGGGAAAGCATTTTCTCTATGCCATGAGGTCTGGGGCCTGTAGAGCACACAATGGGAACTCTGTTTAGTGGATAAAACCATAGTACCCCCTCCTGTATCAACTTAAGGACTGGCTCACGTATATATACATTGACACAATGGCTCTTATGGGCAGATCGACGTATATATACGTTGTCTTTAAGAAGCCACATTGTGGGTGCGAGCACGCCGCTGGCGGCACGTGTGCCCGCCGCAAGCTCCGGACTCGATGTCCTCTGGGATACCCGCGATCGTCTCACGGAGCAGAAGAACAGGGAAATGCTAATGTAAATACCGGTAAGCAATTCCCCATTCTTCCTAGTGACAGGACTGATCACCGCTCCCTGTAATTAGGAGCAGCGATCAGTATCGTGACTCACATAGCCCATCCTAGGGAGAAGCACTCCCTAGGACACACTTAACCCCTTCAGCGCCCCCTCCTGGTTAACCCCTTTACTGCCAGTCACATTTACACAGTAATCAATGCATTTTTATAGCACTGATCGCTGTGTAAATGTGAATGGTCCCAAAATAGCGCCAAAAGTGTCCGATGTGTCCACCATAATGTTGCAGTCATGATAAAAATTGCTGATCTCCACCATTACTTAAAAAAAATATTTAAAAAAATGCCATAAAACTATCCCCTACTATTTTGTAGACGCTATAACTTTTGCGCAAACCAATCAATAAACGCTTATTGCGTTTTTTTTCCGATTTTTTCCGTATCATCCTAAAATGAGGAAAAACAACATTTTTTTTTATATTTTTGGGGGATATTTATTACAGCAAAAAGTAAAAAAAAATTGGCATATTTTTTTTAAATTGTTGCTCTATTTTTGTTTATATCGAACAAAATAAAAACCGCAGAGGTGATCAAATACCGCCAAAAGAAAGCTCTATTTGTGGGAAAAAAAAGGATGTCAATTTTGTTTGAGAGCCAATGGTCCGGGACTTAAGTGGGTATAGCTAATGGGACTTGTTT
The DNA here is from genome assembly GCA_029574335.1 of Rana kukunoris. Lineage (NCBI taxonomy): Eukaryota > Metazoa > Chordata > Amphibia > Anura > Ranidae > Rana > Rana kukunoris. Next base: position 555,700,777 of record CM056050.1, on the reverse strand, counting down.
GCTATCATTGCCATTGTTTTATTATGTACCTTTCTGCCACGGTTTGGGAACTGTTCCTGCAATGTACTATTGCAATACCAACTTGTGAAACAATTTGTATTTATTTTATTTATTTTTTAAATAAAGTTCAAAGACACTCTAAAGCCCTGTACACGGACCAATGGACCGTTTTCATCGGACAAACCGATCATTTGTGGGCCCCATCGGTTTGTTTTCCATCGGTGAAAAAAAAATAGAACATGTTTTAAAAAATTTCTATGGATAAAAAAACGATCGTCTGTGTGGAAGTCCATCAGTCAAAAATCCACGCATGCTCAGAATCAAGTTGACGTATGCTTGGAAGCATTGAACTTTTTTTTCAGCGTGTCGTAGTGTTTTACGTCACCGCATTGGACACGGTCTGATTTTAGACCGATGGTGTGTAGGCAAGACTGATTAAAGTCAGCTTCATCAGATATCCGACGAAAAAATCCATTGGATTAGATTCCATCAGATATCCAATCGTGTGTACAATACCTTGTGAGAAGATATAAAATGTGAATACTTGAGCAAGCCTAATCAGTGGTGGTTAGGGAAAAGGAGTCACCCTCCTGGCGGTAAGAACAGACCCCTCATGGAACACACGTCAGGTGACACAGGGAATATGTGACATAAGGATTCCCATAGCCCTAACCTGGGCTACATTAAATTTCAGATCCCTGCAAGACCAGTGTTCTGGGTGTATTGGGTTGATATGGACTTTAATCAGGAGGATGCAGTAAGGTGGTCTGTGATCAGCATGTACAAATGATGCAGATAAGTACGTTTTCATGGACTTGGGTGGTGTATACTACAGAGTCAGCCATGGAAAACCCTGTTTGTAGGTGGAGGCCCAACTGCATGCCTCAGTCAAATGAGTTATACCAGGCCAACCTGCTAAAACATTCCCACAGACACACTCCAAAATCTTGGGGAGAGCCTTCCTAGCTTTCCAATGGTTTAGGATAAGAAACTGAAAGCTATGTCCAAAAAAAGTAGGCAGAGGGCAAAGGGCTAGCTACCAACATTGTTTGTGGTCACCCTAAACAAGCCTTTTTTCAACCTTTTTACCGCTGGGGAACCCTAAAAATAATTTTCAGGTCTCGGGGAACCCCTGATAAAACACATTCATTGGGGGTCAGTGGGAACAACGCCCCTTACTTTGGTAAGAATGCCCTCCTTACAGAGAACTATGAAGATCATTGGTGTAATACTACTGGCTCCTCCAAGTGGAATTGGCTCAGAACTATGTAGGCACCATCAAACAGGAGGTAAATCAGTCACAGCTCAAGGAACCCCTAGCCACCTCTGGAGGAACCCTAGGGTTCCACGGAACCCTGGTTGAGAATGGCTGCCCTAAACTAATCTTTTTCCAGTTAATGGCTTAATATGCATTGTCCTGTGTTGTGTCTCTTTGTGGAGGTGGCCATACTGTATTTATGGAGGCAGGCCATCGCTTCCTCATGTCAGGGTCTCCATTAAGGCAAACAGTGAGCAGCACAGCAGTGATATTACCAAATCTTACTCCTAATCTACTGAGAATAGCATCCAGAGGCAGCAGTGCCAGAGTTCTCACACTGAAGATACACAGTTATAAGACACTGCTATCGTTCACTTACTGTTACATTATCAAGGTACTCCATAGGCCCAATTAACAATTCTAAAGCATTCTCTATAACATAGCAAACGTTCACTATTTGAGTTCAAATAAGTCCAATTGTAACAGGTTCTCTTTAGATATTACAGCTCTCTCTATACCCAGTAATGCCTGGGTAGCAAGACTAGCACAGTATTGAGTGGACACCTCCCTCTGTTACACATACATAGGGAAAATATAGCTTTAGAAATTCGATTTCACTGAAAACATGTGGTTTTTCTTATTGTGAGATGAAATACTCTCCTGTTTTAATTTGATCTTTTTCCTCGGAGCTTTAATATGGGCAGCCCTGCTATGGGGCTGTCAGTTTGCTGCTGAAAGAAGGAAATGCTTGGAATTTTGGGTGCTGGGATTAATTACCTCTTCAACTGAAAAGAGAACAGTACACAGGAAAGATAAATAAATCATTACAGCTGATTTTGGAATGAAATAAAGTACACTGTACCACAAGAAATAAAATGCAATGAATGTTTGTGTGTGAATGTGCGCCTTTGTTTGTGTCCCGGTTCTGGCAGCTAGGGGAGTTTTGCCCTGAAACTGACAGGTTTAAAGTGCAATCGCTCATATTTTGAGCAGATCATGGGAGGGGAAATATTTTGTTTGGATATTCCATTTAGATCAAAATGTTACAATATTATTTTGAGTTGCATAGAAAAATTTAGGGGCTAGTATATCCAAACACAATATTTGGGGGGCACTCCAAAGGTAGGATCTCCACAATTGTTGAAGCTCCCAAAACAGTCTCACTCTAAGGCCTCGTACACACGATCAAATCTGTCTGCTGGAAACGGTCTGCTAGACCGTCCCAGCAGACAGATTCGATCGTGTGTACGGGCGAGCAGACGGATTTGGCCACCCGACAGATTGGAAAGCATGCTTACCAATCCGTCGGCTGGGAACCCATCCGCCCGACATGTCTGCTGGTTAGTACGCTAACCAGCAGACATGTCTTCTCGCACACGCGCCAAATGGTTTCGACGCATGCGCGGAAGTGTTTTACTTCCTGGTGCGGTGACGTGGCGGCGTCAACGTCACCGCCACGTCACCGACATGTCAGCGCGCTGTCTGCTGGCGGGGATTTTGGTTTGCTCGTGTGTACACCGATTTGAACAAATGAATTGCCTCGTGTGTACGAGGCCTAATATGTTTTGAAAATGGTTTAGTGGTTATATGCATATTTTGTTTAATATATATACATATATATATTTACTGTATACTCTACAGATACAGAGTAGCAAGAACAGTGGCAGCCACTCCATTAGGGGTGCAGGGGCGCAGCCCCCTCAATCAATGCACCCAGCCCCTAATCTACATGCAGCGTGCCAGACGCATGGATTCCAATGTTTTTTTTTTCTTTTTGAAGCACATAATTAGAGCCTGTGGCTCTAATTAGCTTCAAGAAAGGGTGGGCACGGGGCACAGAGCACTGCGCCCTGAGTCGACCCAGTTGTGTGACGTTAGCAAATTAATATTCATTCACTAATGTCTTCCTGCTTTTCTTCCCAGCCAATCAGGAAGTGGCCAATCAGGAAGCAGGTCCTGTAACCCAATTGGCCAGGGAGTCTTAGGATGGGAGGGAGGAGAAGCAACGGCCCTCTGCTTCCCTCAGCAAGCTACAGCAGGTAGAGGGACAGCTTTCAGGTGCCCTACCCCAGGTCCAGCACCAAGGTAAGGCCGCCTTCCCAATAAACCAGTCCGGGCGGGGAGGGGTGCCAGTGCGAGTGAGGGGGCCAGAGGCAGCTTTCAGGAGCCTGCACCACCCCTGATCACGGCCCACCATCTGATTGCCGCCTTTCCATCCGTCTCCCCAAAGTATTGAACACCTGCTGCCGCAGGGCAAGAAGATAACTTTTGGGAGGATGCAAACTTTAAATTATGATAATTTTGGTTTTGTTTTAAATGTTAAGTAAGAGCTTAATTCTTTAGTAGTGACTAGTGACCCAGTAATGTACAACTAACGCTATACACCAAGGGGTTGATTTACTAAAGACAAATAGACTGTGCACTGTGAAAAGTGCAGTTGTTCCAGAGCTTAGTAAATGAGGCAAGGTTTCACTTTGCATCCAATCACATGCAAGGAACATAAAAAAACTGCATTTTTGCTTACACATGATTGGATGATGGAAATCAGCAGAGTTTTTGCTCTTTTACTAAACTCTGGAGCAACTGCTTTTGCAGACTGCAGCTGCACTTTGCAAAGTGCACAGTGTGTGAGATATTTATTAAAGCTGGAGTGTGCAAAATCCGGTGTAGCAGTCAGGGCCATCTTCATAACATCATGGCCCCCTGGGCAAAGTAATGCTCTGGGGCCCCTACAATGGAGACAGTGCAGGTAAACATAAATCAAGTAGGTAGCCAGGAGACATCTAGGGCGTAGAGGGGTCAGAGTGCTGGGGGGATATCTGGGATGTAGAAGGGCAGCCCAGGCTGCCCCAATTTCGGGGCAGCCCAGGCTCAAGGATCAGCTGCTTTGGGAAAAGGGCAGGAGCCCCCCATGCAGCTGGGGCCCCTGGGCAGTGCCCAGGTGTGCCCTCTCATTAAGACAGCCCTGGTAGCAGTGCACATAAACCACCAGCTTCCAGGTTTTATTGTCAAAACTAATTGAACAAACTGAAGTTAGAAGCTGATTGGCTACCATGCACAGCTGCTTCAGATTTTGCACTGTCCAGTTTTAGTAAATAAGCGTTTATTGATTGGTTTGTGCAAAAGTTATAGCGTTTACAAAATAGGGGGTAGTTTTATGGCATTTTTATTAATATTTTTTTTTTACTAGTAATGGCGGCGATCAGAATTTTTTTTCAGTGCTGCGACATTATGGCGGGCACTTCGGACACTTTTGACACATTTTTGGGACCATTGGCATTTTTTTAGTGATCAATGCTATAAAAATGCATTGGATTACTATAAAAATACCATTGGCCGTGAAGGGGTTAACACTAGGGGGCGGGGAAGGAGTTAAGTGTGTTTCTGGGTTCTAACTGTATGGGGGGTGGCCTCACTAGGGGAAATCACTGATCTTCCGTTCATACATTGTATGAACGGAAGATCAGCGTTTCCCCCGCTGACAGGACCGGGAGCTTTGTGTTTACACACAAAGCTCCCGGTCCCCGCTCTGTAACGAGCAATCGCGGGTGCCCGGCGGCGATCGTACCCGCCGGGCACGCGCGCAGTACTCGGGGGCGAGCAGGGACACGCGCCCCCTAGTGGCCGCTTTAATGGGGACGTATAGCTATGGGCTCTCGCCCAGGAGAGCCACCGTCCCGCAGTAATATGACGGCGGGCGGGGCTGAAGCGGTTAAGTGCTGTTTCTCATAAACAATCTTCATGTTTCCATAAAATACTGTTTTCACAGTATGTCTTCCATTGGTTTTTCATATCAATGCTGCTAATCTTCTCTGTGCTCTTCCAGCCATTTTCTATGTACCGGTATATACAATGCTGTGAAAAATTATTTGCCCCCTTTCTTATTTTTTATTTTTTTTGCATATTTGTAAGGCCGCGTACACACAATCAAACTTGTCTGCTGAAACTGGTCCACAGACCAGTTTCAGCGGACATATCCGACCGTGTGTACGGGTTAGCATGCTTTAAAACTTGTCTGCTGGAAACCCGTCCGTCCGACATGTCCGCTGGTTAGTACGCCTAACCAGCGGACAAAAATCTCCTGCATGCGTCAAATGGATTTGACGCATGCGTGGAAGTATTTTACTTCCTGGAGTGGTGACATGGCAGCATTAACGTCACCGCCACGTCACCGCGTCCTCAGCCCGAGGGGATTTTCGTCCGATGGCGTGTACACACCATCGGACCAAAATCCGATGAGACATGTCTGCTGGAAACGGTCCGTCGGACATGTTTGAGCAGACATGTCTCATCGTCTGTATGCGGCCTTACACTTAAATGACCCAGATCATCAAACAAATTTTATTATTACGCAAGGATAACCTGAGTAAATACAAAATGCAGTTTTTAAATGATGGTTTCATTTATTAAGGCTAAAAAGTTGTCCAAACCTGCCTGGCTTAATGTGAAAAAAAGAATTGCCCCCCTAAACCTAATAACTTGTTGTGCCACCCTTGGCGGCAACAACTGCAATCAAGCATTTGCAATAACTGCCAATGAGTCTTTCACATTGCTGTGAAGCAATTTTGGCCCACTCATCTTTGCAGAATTGTTTTAATTCAGCCACATTGGAGGGTTTTCCAGCATGAACAGCCTGTGTAAGGTCATAAAACAGCATCTTTCAACAGTCAATCAACAATCCAGGCTTTGATTAGGCCAATCCAAAACCAAAATGTTCCTTTGTTTGAACCATTTGGAGGTGAACTTAGTGTTGTGTTTTAGATAATTGTCCTGCTACACTTGAGGTCACAAAGTGATGGCCGGACATTCTCATTTATGATTTTTTGGTAGAGCTCAGTATTCATGGTTCCATCAATTATGGTAAGTTGTCCAGTTCTGAAGCTGCAAAGCAGCCCCAGACCATCATGCTACCACCACCGTGTCTAACTGTTGATATGATGTTCTCGTTATGAAAAGCTGTTTTAGATTCATGCCAGATGTAATGGTGATTTGACTGGTGAGACAAATTTTTGTCTCACCAGTCAAAAGAATATTTGCATAAAAGTCCTGGATATTTGTTGGTAAATGTGAGATGAGTATTTGTGTTATTTTTGGAACAGTGGCTTTGGCCTTGGTACTCTCCCATGGATGCCATTTTTGCCCAGTCTCTTTATCAATGTTGGATCATGAACACTGATTTTACCTGAGGCAAGTGAGGCCTGCAGTTCTTTAGATGTTGTTCTGGGTTCTTTTATGACCTCCTGGATGAGTCGTCGTCATGCTCTTGGAGTCATTTTTGTAGACCGGCCACTTCTAGGAAGGTTCACCACTGTTCCAAGTTATCTCCATTTGTGGATAATGTCTCTCTCCTTGGTTCACTGGAGTTCCAAAGCCTTATGGCCTGTACACATCATCGGTTCATCCGATGAAAACGCTCTGATGGATGTTTTCATCAGATATCTGATGAAGCTGACTTTCATCAGTCGTGCCTACAAACCATCGGTTAAAAAAACGATTGTTTCAGAACGCAGTGATGTAAAACACAGCGACGTGCTGAGAAAAATTAAGTTCAATGCTTCCGAGTATGCGTCGACTCGATTCTGAGCATGCGTGGATTTTTAACTGATGGACGTGCCTACAGACAATTGTTTTTTTCTATCTGTTAGTTAACCATCAGATAATTTAAAAAAAAGTTCCTAGTTTTTTAACCGATGGATAAATAACCAATGGGGCCCACACACGATCATTTAGTCTGATGAAAACGGTCCATCAGACCATTTTCATCAGACAAACCGATCATGTGTACGCGGCATAAGAAATGGCTTTGAAACCCTTCCTAGATCGATACATGTTTGTTTATAATCTATTCTTGAATTCTTTTAGATTGCGGCATGATGGGGGGCCTTTTGTGATCTGTTTGCGTACTTCACTTTGTCAGACAGTGACAGTGTGATTTCTTGATTCAACAGGTCTGGTAGTAATCAGGCCTAGGTGTGGCAAGTTAAATTTAACTCAGCTTTCCAAAAAGATGTGGTTAATCACAGTTCATTCATGATTCAGTATAGGAGGGGGCAATTACCTTTTCACATAGTGCCAGGCAGGTTTGAACAGCTTTTTTTCCCCTAATAAATATTTTTATCTTTTTAAAACTGCATCTAGGATTTACTAGGGTTATCTTTGTGTAATATTACAATTTATTTGATGATCTGATTCATTTTAGTGTAATAAATATGCAAAAGAAAAATGAAAAATCAGCAAGGAGGCAAATACTTTTCACAGTACTGTATTTACAGTATAGGCCTCACATCATCGATCTGGACCTTGCTTCCTGATAGTGACATCAATGAACCATGTCTGCACAATGTATATCATCAAAACTGCTTGAAGTCTCGACCAGAGGTATGTGACAAGGACATCAAAGGAACAAAATTGGGATGCAGTTGACATCACATAACAGGAAGTGCATGAAAGAATACCTTCACTGGATCACCAGGTATTATTTTATTTAACGTTGTGGATTTAAACGGAAACAGAACAGAAACATTTTTTTTTTAAGTCGCATTAACTTTTTTAGTGGATAGGTTTAGAACTGCTTTGATGTGATTTCTCTGATAAGAATCTTTGTGTAACCCCATTGATAACTTGGTGCCACTACATTTGCCAATGTGAGCCTAATCCTTAACATGAATCTTAAAAATTGTGGGCCAGATTCAGATACACTTTATTTTGCGCTGCATAATCAAAATACTCTACGCTGCCATATTTTACCAGGCTCTACATCGAATTCTGGTAGATTTTTGCCTGTACGCTACGGCGGCGTAGTCTATTTCTCGCCGCGTAATCGAAATACGCGATTAGGGGGCGTGAAGCATTTAAATTAGGCGCGTCCCCGCTGCGATCGAACTGCGCATGCTCCGTTCAGAAATTTCCCGCCGTGCATTGCGCGAAATCACTTGTTGTTTGAGTAGCGTCATTTACGAACATTCCTATTCCCGGACGACTTACGTTAAAAAAAATAAAAGACTTCGGAAAACGTAGAAATTTGACGTGGGAACGACGGCCATACTTAACATGGGCTGTCTAATATTAGACCAGCAAAAAGCTGGTATAGTGATACGCAAAAAAAAGATGATAGATTGCGTAAGAGATTGCGATTGAAGATCGTAATTTCTGGGATCGCCGGCAAAAGCTCATTAGCATACCCTGACGCGGAAAACGACGGGAAGTCCACCCAGTGGCCGCAATTTTATTGCAGCGTAGATCCGAAGGCGTACGAACACGTAATCCAGTCGAATTGAAGCCCACAGCCGTCTATTGAGGTTTGAGGTTTCGGACTAGCTAAAAAACGTGCGTAATTTGAAATTACTCCAGTCTAACACCAGTTAGACAGGAGTTACGGCTCTCTGAATCTGGCCCTGTGTTTTTAGTTGTTTTGCATTATGTAAATACTAATGGAAATGAAAAAAATGTTTGACTGCACTGGAACCATACTCCATTTGCATTCAGGGATGTCCAAAAATGTTAAATCCTACAAAGAAAAACACTGAATTTGCAAAATATTATTTTTCATCAATCACAATTCATAAGGCATAGAGAAAACATTAATGGAATTATATTTTCACATGCTATTTTGCTCCATCTATTTTTATATCCTTTATTTTCTTTTCTAGAATTTTATTGGGCCCAGAATACTCAATAAGCCACCGGAGACACGGATCACATTGTTCGGGGTCACAGAAATGCAAATGAATGCTACAACTGGCTTTATGCTTGGCTTCAGTTTAACGCTCAGTTATTTTACCTTCCAGTGAATGTTCACATATCCTTAATTTGGACATTTTTAATTTGACTTGCACTTCATTGAAACCGAAGAAATTCTCATAGTGTTGGTTTTGGCGTAACAAGCTAATGAATGTACCTCTAAGAACATATTCCTAGAGAAACTGTTTCTTTTATAAAGAATACTGGCAATTAACATTCGTAAGGTTGTACAGTTTTCTTTTCTTCAATGTAATAAAAGTCTTGTTATAAACAAAGAAAAACAACTTGCCCATTTTGAAATGTTTATACAAGTATGTCATTTTTATTTGATGAACAGAAGTAATGACTACACAAGCCACATATGCTTATTTACAAGGCTAAAAAAATAAAATTTTGACTTTGTGACTGTATCTAATTTTTAACCTTCATAATACAATTTAATAGCTAGGCCATAAATAAAAAATGCAGCATTAAAAGCTGTTCTCCAGAAAGTTACAAATGTATAAAATATTAATGGATTGACCAAGTTTAACCACTTCCACATAGGGCACTTTCACATCCTTCCTGCCCAGGCCAATTTTCAGCTTTCAGGTTGTCGCATTTTGAATGACGATTGCACGGTCATGCAAATCTATACCCAAACTACATTTTTATAATTTTTTCCCACAAGTAGAGCTTTTTTTTTGGTGGTATTTGATTACCACTGAGTTTTTTTTTATTGTTTTGTTTTTTTGTTCATTTACTGATGAGGCTGCACTGATGGGCACAGATGAGGTGACACGGATGGGCACTGATGATGTTATATATGCAGCACTGATTAGCATTGATAGGGACTGATATGAAGCACTGATGGGCATTCATATGCGGCACTGATTGACACTCATAGGTGGCACTGATAGGTGGCACTGGTGGGTACTTATAGGCGACACTGATAGGTGGCACTGATAGGCGGCACTGATGAGGAGGCATTGACAGGTATCACTGATGGGCATAGATTGGTAACCCTAATGGGCACTGTTTGGCACTGTTTGGCATCACTGGTGGGCCCTAGTGGGCATCCCTGGTGGGTCTGCACTGATAATTAATGCACTTATTATCAGCGCAGACCCACCCTTGTCAGCACAAGTAGAGGAAAAGCCAATAAACAACACTTCCTGGTTACTATGTGATGAGCTGTGATGAGCTGTGTCTACGTCATGTGTCAGAGCGACACACCACACTACCGATCACCTAGCTGCACAAAGCCTGCAGGCTCGGGCTAATGGCTTTTCCTACTGGACATCATATAATGCCCAGCTAGGATAATACAACCACTTTTCGGCTGTCATTCTGCTATATAGCGACTGGGAAGTGGTTAAGGAACTAAATAAAAGTCCAAATATTTCTGCAATACATGTGTGTCTTTTCATGTTGTGTCTTCTTGAAGACCCTGAAGTTCTGTTGATCTGATAATAGTTCACTCAGCTTCTAAATTCCTTTTTTTGCTGTAAAAACACACACTTTTATAGGCTGAGTGGGGTAGGCCCTGCCCAGTTGTCTTTTGCTAAACCACTGACAGGGACTAATCCATTTTGCAGTCTGAGATCAGAAATGTGAAGGCTAATGTGACTTCTTGACAGCTGTGAACAAGACACATGACAGTTCTAAATTTCTGACCTAATCGACATTTTTTTTTGCACCTATTGAGCACACTATTAGGATGGGTTCACATTGGAGAACGCAACGGCTCACAGCAGGAGTCTGATGCGTCTCCATTCACTGTTTCAGGTCCAATTTCAGCCCAAATATTGGGCTGTAGAGAGCCGGTCACAATCACCTGTGATGCAAAATGGATGGGGGAAACTCCCATCCAAATCACAACAGTGTGAACCCAGAATAAAAATATTTTTTGCAGACCAAAAGGGAGGGAATAAGAGAAATTCAATGCTAGGGGTTACATACACTTTAAAGAGATTTAGGCCGGATTCACACCTATGCGAATTGGTTGCGGCTTAAACCGCATCTAATACGCAGAACATTTCTAAATACATTGTTTTCAATGAGGCTGGTTCACATATGTGCGATGCATTCACACTGTGCATTGCAGAAAAAACATGTGCGGATTTTATGCCTTGCGGTGCGGCTCAGGTGCGAATTCAGTCCAATTATCTTCTATAGGTATGCAGCTGATTCGCAGATGTGTTCAGTTCTTTTCAGGAATTTATGTCATTCAACTCAATACATTTCTCCCCCACTCTCCTCTCTCGGAACTTCTCCCAGGTCTCCAAATTCGCAGCTAAAACGCAATGGATCTGCTGAACACTTCCCTTATCTATCTGCAGAGATTACAGAGCTGAAATTCGCACCGCACAAGTGTGATTCCGGCCTTAGTCTCACTCTTTAATGATGAATGTTGTCACCTGAACAGTATGTGAGATGTATTCTAAAATGTTACAGCTATAACTTAAAGAAGAGTAGATAAGTATTATTATACAGAATGTATATAGCGCTAACAGTTTGCGCAATTCTCCCAATACTTGTCACAACCATCAATTATAGGAGATCATGAAAAGGGTAGGACACAGATGTCTCCCTAGGAAAGCCAATTTTGTCCTAACAGTTGCACGTCTCAGACTGGATCCTGTGTTGTATGGTTAGCCTCCCAGCCGCTATACACACTTATCCCAGTATATACACACCTCATGTTAGCTGTATCTTTCACTCGGCAGCAATAGGAAGCTCATGCAAAAGAGTGAAAGGAGCTCATTGTGCAGTATTGTCACACTATTTAATGGATGTTTCAAAAATATTGCACTTACAAAATAAAGAATAAAATCAAGCGGTAAAGATAGGAACCAACCATGGAATAAACCAGAGGGTCAGAAACGTATTGACGTCACAACTCCTGTATCCACTCAATGTGTTTCCCTGTAAAAGGCATCATCTGGGGTTGGAGGATGAAGGGTTGGAGATGCCAAGATTATGTTGCAATGAAAAGTAGGAGAAAAATTATTTCTGTGTCTCTGTTATGATAAGTAAAGACAACTGAATCCACAATACCTATAACTACAGAGATGAATTATGACATGTTTTAAAGTGATTTATAGTCTAATTTATTTCATATTATTATGTGTGTAACACCAAATGTAGTAAAGTGCTGTACAATGTAATGACAGGGAGGCTATTATCAAATAAATAAATAAATGAAAACTTTTTGAAAGAGAGAGCTCTGTCTAGAAGATCTTACGATCTAATTAAAAAAATATGAATAATTAGGTATGGGAGATTTTTGTCAAAAAATAAAGAGGCTGCCTTTTCTAAACTCTCCTTTAGAAATGCTATTTGCGGGGGGGCGTGGCCGGCAGCCGAGGCGGATGGCTGTGTAAGGAGAGAGCTCCGTGTAACCCGCCAGCATCAACACCATCCCAGCGACTATTTCAGCCGACCAAGGCTCTATCTATCTCGGGGTCACTCCTGAGCACCCCTGGGTGACTATGGGAAAGAGAAAGAACGAGAAAGGGCCGCGGAAGCTGACCGACTTCTACCCGTCGGCGAGCACACCTAGGCCGCAAGATGGCGCCGGGGCCTCGGACTCGCGTTACAGTCCGCGCGGCGATCGCGGCGTCGGATCGGATCCGAATCACGGGAGAGGCCCGCAATCCTCCCACAGCGCCAGCGGAGGATCGTCACCAGGGGCATCCCCAATCAGCAGCCCTCAGAAATCGGCCCAGAAACGCTCATCAGCTCACAGGTATGCAGGGGAGATGGGGACCGCATGTGACTCTCAGGACAGCACTAGAGACTTTGTGGAGCAGCTTAATGAATTCCCCACCACTGGACAACCCCTTAGTGACACGATTATGAGGGACATGCTGATTACTCTTAGGGGATCCCTGCACAAAGATATGATGGCCTGTGTCACCCAGCTTACAGGGGAAGTGTCAGCAATAGGAGACCGGATCTCACACGTGGAAGACAAGATGGGGGAGTTCTCAGAAGCCCATAACGAGCTTGTGGATGCACATAATGACACTGAGAATGTCATGCAAGTGATGAGGGATAAGCTCACAGAGTTAGAGGACAGATCCAGAAGGAACAATATCAAACTTAGGGGAGTGGAAGAATCTATTGCCCCAGCTGAACTCAGGCTTTATGTCCAATCCTTCATCGCCGCATTGCTGCCTGATACCCCCAAACAAGAAGTGATAGTGGATAGAGCACATCGCCTTCCTAAGCCAAAATTTCTTCCAGATACAGTTCCAAGAGACGTCATCGCTCGCATTCATTTCTTTCATGTAAAAGATGACCTCATGCGGTTCTCTAGGAAGAACCACCCCCTGCCTGGCCCTTACTCTGCGATTGCCATTTTCGCCGATCTGTCCAAACCCACTATGCAGGCACGCAAGAATTTGTCATCCATGACTAAATTGCTACAGAACCACAAAATTCCCTACTCCTGGGGCTTCCCAACCAAGCTGCTCATCACAAGAGAAAACCGTACCTATGTCATTACAAACCTTGAGGATGGCCTGGCCCTGGCCAAAAAGTGGGATCTCCTTCCAGAAGATCCTGGTGGTTCCGTACGAGACCTAAATCTCCCGAGATTGTCCCCAGAGTGGCGTAAAACCTGACCTGACTGCCTAAGTAATCTGCCATGTGCCATGGCAACTGCCTTGGTCATTTCTTAAGCTCTGAAAGATGCTGGGGCGGAACACGAAGAGCTGTTTACCCCCCACAAGTATTGCGGAGTCTTTCGCACTTTGTGAGACTTTTCACGTTTTTATGTACTGGTTTACCTTTTTTTCTTTTTTTTTCTCCTTCCTTTTTTTTTCTTCTGCTCTAGCTGTGCCACAGGATCACTACGAACCAAACTCATCCATGTTGAAATCTCACTATTCGGTACCTCCTTGCAATATGTTGGACTTCTGGTCAAGTATCTCTAATGCATCAGTGCCTCCTTCAGGTAATGTGATAGTACCTACTCCAAATTTTGAGTCTTACCTATCTTTTGCTGAACGTTCTTTATTTTTGCTCTGATGGCATTGTCAATTGTATCTATGAACGTCAATGGCTTGAACAGCCCATTCAAACGAAGCTCCATGTGGAAAGAGATGGTGCGGCTTAAAAGTGATGTAGTCTGCATCCAGGAGACCCACTTTAAGTCCTCCAAACATCCCAAATGCTCGCATAGAGCTTATCCGCATATTTTTCAGGCAATGGCTCCTGTCAAAAAAAGAGGAGTGATGGTGGCCGTTAAACACTCTATCGCATTCAAACTGCACAACGTCGTCTGCGACCCTAATGGGAGATACATAATTCTCATATGTGAACTGAATCAATCTACATATACCCTAGTCAACTTATATGCGCCAAACAAAAGACAACCAAGATTTCTAACGGCCCTACTGAAAAGAGTGGAGAAAATTAAGCAAGGATCCCTGCTCCTCTGTGGGGACTTTAATTGTGTCCCTGACAGGTCCATGGACTGCTCGCAACCTCTGTCGACAAAGAGGATAGAACTCCGATCACTTATAGCGGAACATGATCTGTATGACGCATGGCGTTGCTACCATTCTTCAGAAAGGGACTATACACATTACTCGTACCCCCATCGGGCATATTCTAGAATAGACCTGGTGCTCTCTGACCTGCCTCTCTTGCAAAGAACTATTTCAGTGAAAATTCACTCGATAACCTGGTCAGACCATGCACCGGTGTCCATCTCTCTTCAGGACAAGAACACTGACCCTCCAGTCTATCTTTGGAGGAATAATGTTGACATTCTCTCTGACTCTACCCAAACTGCTAGACTAGGGGCACAGCTTCAGGAATTTTTTCAGTTTAATGATAATGCGGATACTAAGATTGCATCTTTATGGTGCTCACATAAAGCATTCAGTAGGGGTCTATTGATACAGACAGCAGCCAGGGAAAGGAGGAAGAGGGCGGCACTGCTGCAGGGGTTGTTAGGGGAAATCCAAAAGTTAGAAACCCTACACAAACAAAATCCCTCCCCTACAACGGAATCTGACTTATTTGCGTGCAGACATAAGCTCCGTCTCATGCTGATTACGTCACATCAGAAATGTTTGAGAAAGATTAAAGCCATGTACTACGCCCATAGCAATAAAGCAGGGAAGCTACTGGCCAAATATATCAAAAGACGTCAGCAGCAATCTAAATTGTCCTCCCTTAGAGATCCGCACTCTAACACGTTGGTCCATCACCCAACACATATAGCCAATGCTTTCATGAAATATTATAGAGACCTTTATAACCTAGATACAGACACTCCACAACCCACTGACGCGTCCATCAACTCATTTCTCAACTCTGTAGCATTGCCCTCTCTGTCCCCCTCCCAACTGATGTCACTCAACGCCCCTATTCAACATGCTGAAGTTAGCGAAGTTATCAAAGCCCTCCCCAAAAATAAGTCACCAGGTGTAGACGGCTTCTCCTCAGAATATTATAAAGTATTTTCTCATATACTAACTCCGTATTTATGAATGAATGAATGAATGAATGAATGAATGAATGAGAACTTATATAGCGCGGCACATGCGAACTGAATCGCCTCTGGGCGCTTGTTGTTCCTGTCTCCTTTGATATCAAAAGAGAAAAGTCTTGACCTTTTTCCTAAATGCTAGGTGGTTCTCCTCCAACCGAATGCTGGTTGGTAAAGCGTTCCATAGTCTGGGACCTTGGATCGCAAATCTTCTTTCTCCTTTGGACTTGAAGTTGGCTTTCGGAACCTGGAGCAGGTTCTGATTCGTGGATCGCAAAACGCGATTTGGATTATGCGCTTTTATTAATTCGCATAAGTAAAGGGGGGCATTCTCATGGACACATCTATGCGTAAGACAGAGGGCTTTAAAAGCGATTCTGTCTTTAACTGACAGCCAATGAAGGGCTCTCAGTGAAGGTGAGATTGATTCCCAGGGTTTTTTCCCAGTCACAAGTCTGGCGGCCGTATTCTGAACGACTTGCAGACGAGCGATTTGGTATTTGGGGAGACCGAGGTAAAGGGCATTTGCATAATCCAACCTGGAGTTTACAATAGCTCCCACCACGACCGCTAGATCTTCTTTAGGGATGAACGGAGTGAGTCTGCGTAGTAGGCGCAGTAGATGGTGAGATCCGCTGACCACTGACCCTATTTGTGCGTCCATTGTCATAAAGGAGTCAAAAATGACCCCTAGGCTTTTGACTTTGGCGCTAGGGGTGATGAGCTTGCCCAAAATAGGTGGGGGAGACCACGCTGTTGAGGGTTGATTCCTTCGCTTGGCGTGAAACAGAAGAAGTTCTGTTTTCGCTCCATTGAGTTTAAGATAACTCTTTGTCATCCAGTCCTCTATCAAAGAGAGACATGTCTCTAGATTGAGGTGGTGATCCTGTCTATTGCAGATGCGGAAATACAGTTGCGTGTCATCTGCATAAGAGTGATAAAGCAGATTTTGGCTGCTAATAATCTCAAAAAGAGGACGAAGGTAGATGTTGAATAGCACTGGTGACAGAGGCGATCCTTGAGGGACTCCGCATGTTACTGTGCGTTTTTCAGACGTAAAAGGTCCTAGCTTCACTGTTTGCGATCGGTTTTCCAAAAAAGAGGAGAACCAAGATAAATCGCCTTCTGCGACCCTGGCTACTTCAGAAAGCCGAGTCAGTAACAGATTGTGGTCTACAGTGTCAAAAGCTGCACTTAGGTCCAACAGAACCAGGAGACAAGATTCTCCTTCGTCTGCGGCCTTGAGAACATCGTCCCATACTTTCAGTAATGCTGTTTCCGTCCCATGTCCGGGACGGAAGCCTGATTGCAATGGGTCAAGTAGCTTGTAGGTATCTAGATGCAGTTGCAGCTGTTGTACCACTACTTTTTCCATTATCTTAGAGAATACGTTGAGGCTTGTTATGGGACGGCGGTGGAGTGGGTCCTTGGGGTCCAGGGAGGGTTTCTTCAGGATGGGTTGGATTACACCCTCTTTCAACTGTGAGGGCACTATGCCTTCCAAGAAAGACTGGTTGATAAGCTGCGTGATGGGAGGAGCCAGGATGTCGGCGCATTCCTTCAGCAGTTTTGTGGGGATAATGTCATTTGGCGCTGCGCCATTGCGCAGAGTACAAATGACATTCTTAGTGGACTCGATGGAGATGGGTTCCAGGGTGAACTTTCCTGATATCGGAGAATTACTATGGGTGCTGTGTGAGAGGCTACAGGGGGGGCTGAGGGGAGAAAAATTTTGCTGAATGCTTTCACGGATTGCCTCGATTTTATTAACGAAATAATCCGATAGCTCATTGCAAAATTCTTGTGTGTCCGAACTGGGGGCTTCAATGCATCCTGGTTTCATGGTCTGGGTGACCATCTTGAAGAGTTCGCGGGGGCGGTTTTGGGCATCGTTGATAGCCTCCGAAAAATAATTCTTCTTGGCTTGGAAAATTCCTTTGTGGTATTTTCTTGTTGTCGCCTTGTAGATGGATAGGTTTAGCTCAGAAGAACATCTTTTCCAGGCAGATTCTGCCCTTCTGCGTTCTTGCTTCAGTAACGACAGCTGGTTGTTAAACCAGCTGCGGTTGTTTTTCCGAATGCGGGTTATTCGTTTCGGCGCTACCAAGTCGGCTGACTGTAGCATGGCCGAGTTTATGGCTTTCAATGTTTCAACGGCCGTTTGATGCGGCTGGGTTGTTTCTATTTTTTTCCTTAAAGTCGTTTTGAAGAGTTCCGAGTGGAGCTTCTTCTGACATCTAGTCCAGTGTGTTGCCACTGGATTCGATGTTTTTGTTGCGGGGGGGATGGTGGAAATACTGAATATAATTGCCTGGTGGTCTGTCCATGGCAATTTTTCATTTTCCCTAATTTTTATTTCCAGAGCTTGTCTGAAAATAAGATCAAGTGTGTGACCTGAAGCATGTGTAGGCCCACATACTAGTTGCTGCAATCCTAATCCTTCCAGGTGGTCGATACAGGCGTCGGCAATGGGGTCTTGTGAGGAATTGGCCCAGAGATTGAAATCCCCTAACAGCAACAGGTGTTTGCTGTTGAGGGTATAAGTGGAGAAGAAATCCGTCCATGATGAGAGCAGCTGCGATTTTGGGCCGGGTGGCCTATAGCAGAGCAGAATGTGGACGGTCTCCTTTGAACTTGCTTGCAGTTGCAGAGTAAGGGTTTCCATGAATGGAAGAGGGTTTTGGCGGACTGGTTTGGTGATCGTAAGATGAGTCTTGTGGATCACCGCCAGGCCGCCTCCTCTTTGCCCTATTCTGTTTTCCGTTATGATACGGTAATTTTCTGGCACCAATTCTCCTAGAATGGTGTTACAGTCGGCTGTGAGCCAGCTCTCTGTAATAAAAAGACAGTCTAGATCCTTTTGTTGAATGAAGTCGCGGATTTCTAGTCGGTGTTTTACTGCCGATCTAGTATTGATCAGAGCACATGATATGTGCTTGACCTGGGGTAAATGTCTGAAATGTCTAACCGTCGATCTATGATTGGTTCTCCATAGTCGCTCAGTTCTTAGGGCCTTTCTGGTGATGGCTGGCAGTATTGCGGCGCATTGCCTCAAACTCCAAATGGTCTCGGCAGAATATTGCCTACATGCCATGTTCGCCAATACACCAGGGGGGGAGGGGGGGATTTTAGGGCAGTGGGGAGAGGAATTGGCTAAACTCCTCTCTCCTGGCTTGGTCCAGAGGAAGGCAAAAAACCCTGGCGGCGCTCGGCCAATATGCTCCGGCAGGGAAAAAATTCCTTCCTGACCCCTGTAAGAGGCGATCGGGTAACCCCTGGATCAAGTTGTAGTGGTGATTAAGATTTGGGGCTGGGTGCAGCAAAAATGGCCTGCCGATCGGTAGCAGGATCCAGACTGGTAAAGCTTCCAGATTGGGTGGATCGGTGCTACTATTTGGGGCCAGGATTACTAGACCGGGGTGTGAGGTAACTTTCCTGGGGGTATGGGGTGGGGTTCAAGTCCGTTTTCGGACTTTGGTGGCGGTTGGAGGGGGTGAGAAGCGGCGCGCCACTAGGCCGCGGGTGAAGCCGCGGCCTTTCCTAAATTGCGGCTGCCGCGATTGCTTCCAGGCCGGCGCGGATGTATCGAAAAACGCCGGCCTGGAAGCCAGAAATGCCAGAAATGGCTGAAAATTGCCAAGGATTGCAGGGCAGGTGGCGGATGGGTAGTGAGGGGGTATAGGAGGGGAGATGTGGATAGGGAGATAGCAGGGGCTTTTAAGTGGCAGCAGCTGCTGTCCTCAAAAGGACGGCCGTCTGCAGCCTCAGTGAAAGGCTTACCTGCTGGAGAAGGGTGACGGAGGGAAGCCAGGGGGGTCAGGTGAAGCAGGGGGAAGCCAAGCGGTGGATTGCAGGAGGAATGGAGGGATAGTGCAGGCTTGCCTAGCAGTGTCTGTCACCGTCTGCCTGTCTGGTTTCTGGCAGGTGGGGGCTCCAGAGGGAGAGAGAAACCAGGGGATCCAGGGGCGGCTCGAGGTCGGAGCGGATCTGACAGTGGAGGCTGATGCTGGGGGAGGAAAACCCTGCCTATCTGGCTCCAGGAGCCGTACGTCCTACTCTTAGGACGCACGCCGATTACTACTGGAGTCAGTTCAAGCCCTGGGGAGGAGTCACTCTTTCAGACTCAATCCTGGAGAGCAGGAGAATAGGTGTGTTCTGAGATGGTGGTTCAACAACCCTTGATTTATGTACCCTATTCAACAGTGTCGCCTCCTCATCGACATTCCCAGAAGAAATGCTAGAAGCCACCATTGTCACTTTGCCAAAACCAGGTAAGAAGCCGGATTTACCACAAAATTTTAGGCCTATTTCGCTTCTAAACACGGATCTTAAGATCTATGCTAAGATCTTGGCAAATCGATTAGCATCCATCACTCCATTTTTGGTTAAAGCCGACCAGGTCGGCTTTGTGAAGGGGAGGCAGGCCCCCGATGGCACTAGGCGATTATTTAACTTGCTGTACTTATTAGAACGTCGAGGAACCCCTGCAGCATTTTTGGCGTTGGACGCAGAAAAAGCCTTTGACAGGGTGCATTGGGGGTACCTTAGGGCAACCCTGCAAAGGTTTGGACTTCAAGGCTCTATATTATCAGCCATCTCTGCATTATACACGTGTCCCTCGGCCAGGGTTTTCTCGTCCAACGCCATTTCCGACAAATTCTATATCACCAACGGGACCCGCCAAGGGTGTCCACTATCCCCGATAATCTTCACGCTAATGATGGAGCCCCTTGCTGCAGCTATCAGATCTGACACAGACATATCTGGGATTAGTGTGGCTAATGAGGTCCACAAGATAGGCTTATTCGCGGATGACGTGATCTTGACTGTGACTAATCCGGCTTCTTCCCTGGACAAAGTGCAAAAGGTTTTATGTGAGTTTGGTGCAGTATCATATTACAAGTTAAATGTCGCTCAGTCTTGTGTATTGCCTGTTAATATTCCTAAAAAACAGATAGCTCAACTTAAGGATAGGTTTAAATTTCAGTGGATGACCACAAGTATCGCATACTTGGGCGTTAAGCTGGTTTATCCCTCCACTGCTACTTTTCGCATTAACTTTGACTCTCTTTTGGATGTTATCAAAGCAGACTTGGCACATATCTCCACTTTTGAACTATCCTGGCTGGGAAAAATAGCTGCCCTGAAAATGTTTCTATTGCCTAAGATTATCTATTACTTCCGCACCATCCCTGTACTTATCCCTGAATCTTTGCAGAGGCATAGGCATACGGGTGGTGCGGGCCTTCCTGTTCTCCGTAATTACTATAGAGCAGCCTTGTTTGATCAAATGAAAGCCTGGTTTGAGCCTGATTCACCTAAGCTGTGGGTGCGGATGGAGAAACTAGTTATGCAAAACAGGGACCTCCCATCCTTACTATTAGCAAAATTAACCAACCTACCAATGAAGGACACCTGGTTGCCATCTGTCGAAGCTACGCTTTCGACATGGGGCGCCATCCAACCACACCTGGACTCTAATGCTTAAATTAGTCACCCAGTAACCCAAATCTCAGTTCTTGAACACCTTATCCCGGACCTTCGTACGGCCCTCTGGAGGGAGAAGGGTTTCTCTACCGTCCAGGAGGTTCTTGAAGACCCAGAGGCTGCTCATTCATACCCCTTCACCCAAATTAAACACTTCCAACTAACCCAAACTAGCTCAACGTATGTATTACCTGTAGAGGTGTGGAAATATCTCAGTACTTCCTATCATAAACCTAAGGGCCTTGCCTGGTTCTATGCCCTGTTACAAAGAGATAGTAGTTTCTCTAAAACTTCTAGTATGATTAACTGGGAAGGGGACTGGGGTACCTCCCACTCCCATTCTGAGTGGAAATCAGCCATACGTGCTATTTATACTTACTCCCACTGCACTAATCATTGGGACAACTTGATGAAAATCCTCCACAGATCCTATTTGACCCCAGTTAGACTATCACTGATATTTCCACCAGGGAACCCTCTATGCTGGAGGTTGTGTGGAGCTAAAGGTAACATTTACCACATATTATGGGGCTGCAAAGGCTTACGCAGTTTCTGGATTGCCGTATTTAAACTAATCTCATCGGTTACAGGGTTTTTCTTACATCCTTCTCCCCAGCTGGCCCTCCTTAACATTAACATCACGAATGTCCCATCTCAATTCCGTAGCATAGTTACGCATGTATTGATAGCTGCCCGCCTAACTATCACTGCTAAATGGAAAAATACCCAGGCCCCCAACATTAGTGAAGTAATCCAAAGAGTGTCTACGCAATATCTGTATGAGAAATATTTCGCAATGCAGTCAAATGGGAGCCAGTCATTTAAGGCTCAATGGATGCCTTGGATTTCAAAATTCCCTGAATGAGACATACATATTGTATAGTACTGTTCATATTGTATAGTATTGTTCACTCTGTATAATTGACTTACGGTTCATGTGGCCTGTGGTACTGTGGTTCGTTTCTCCCCTCTTCCTTTCTTTCTTGTTCTTCCTTTCTCCTTCCTCTTTTTCTGTTCGCTTCTCTTGTTTTTACGTTACACTCGCCTTTGTTCACATTTTCAATAGCTCTCGATTTTCTTTACTTACCTCTGCCTTTGGTGGGAGTTGCTGGTCCTCACTCCCCTACAGAGTAGTGGATCGGTCTAACCATTTCAGGTTCACCTCTAGTGGAGCTAGACAAATACGAACTTATGTCCTACTCCCTACAATGTTATGTTATGATAACTATGTTTCCTATATATACTAGTGCCTTACCTATGTATGGCGCCGTGGCTCCACATTGTGAAGTAGGAAGCGCGGGCCTGTTAGTTTCCTGAGTACTTTTAGACTAGTATTGTATCCTTCCTTCAGCATTTAATGAATAGTATATCCTGTTATCTACTGGGAAATTGTTCGTAAGTTCAAACTGTATTGTTAATGTCACTTGTACTGTTACTCTTCTTAATAATCTTAATAAAAACAATTGAAAAGAAATGCTATTTGCCCGCATGTTATTTGTACTCATCAATACAATGCTCTCTCACTGACTTTTTAAACATTATGAGTTCTGAAATTTGCCTGATTTCACTAGTTTGTTGTGAGCTAGTGAACAAATGGGCGCAAAAAAAACATAAAACCCAACTAATTTAAATTGAATCCAGCATAAATGGACTGTTTTTGATCATTTAAATTGTGGTGTATAATTGGTAGTAGCCTCACACCCACATCCTGTTGGGTTTTATGCTTTTTTTGCACCCATTTGTTCACTGCTTCATACTCTATTAATTCTTACTAATTTTTGGTGCAGCATCACTACCAATTATTTGGTTGTACTTGGCGTCGATTCTCAATTTTTATTTTTCTGTTGTGGGTCAGTGTTTAACCACTTGCCGACCGCGCTATAGCGAAAATACTGCTACAGCGCGGTCGTGTAGTTTTGACACGACGTCCCTGGGACGTCGTCCTTCACTTTCGCGATTGCGTGTCCCCTGGGACGCTCTCGCGAAAGTGTCCGTGATCGCCGGGTCTAGAAGACCCAGCGCATCACGGATCACGGTAAATTGCCGCTGATAGCGGCCGTTTACCACGTGATCGCGCCGTCAAATGACGGCGCGATCACTTGAAAACAAACCGGTGTCATTTGATGACGCCGGTTCCTCCCTCTCCTCCCTCTGCTCTCTGTACCGTTCAGTACAGTGTGCGAGGAGAGGGGGGGGAGCGGGGTGTCAGCAGCTGAGCTGTGGCTGGATCTGTGACAAATGCAGTCACAGATCCAGCCATCCCTCAAAACATCCCAGCTCTGCAATCCCCAGTACACAGCAATCCCCCCAGTACCCAGCATTACCCCAGTACCCGGCATTACCCCAGTACCCAGCATTACCCCAGTACCCCACAATACCCCAGTACCCCACAATACCCCAGTACCCCACAATACCCCAGTACCCTGCATTACCCCAGTACCCCACAATACCCCAGTACCCTGCATTACCCCAGTACCCCACAATACCCCAGTACCCTGCATTACCCCAGTACCCCACAATACCCCAGTACCCCACAATACCCCAGTACCCCAATACTCTGCAATACCCCAGTACCCCAATACTCTGCAATACCCCAGTACCCCAATACCCCAATACTTTGCAGTACCCCAATACTCTGCAGTACCCCAATACTCTGCAGTACCCCAATACCCCAATACTCTGCAGTACCCCAGTACCCCAATACTCTGCAATACACCAGTACCCCAATACTCTGCAATACCCCAGTACCCCAATACTCTGCAATACCCCAATACTCTGCAGTACTCCAGTACCCCAATACTCTGCAGTACTCCAGTACTCCAATACTCTGCAGTACTCCAGTGCCCCAATACTCCAGTACCCCAATACCCCAATACCTCAGTACCCCAATACCGCAATACCCTGTGCGATACCCTGAAATGCCCAAATACTCTGAAATACCCAAATACTCTAAAATACCCAAATACTCTGAAATACCCAAATACTATCGCCTATGGGGATTTTTAGGTAGCGAAGTTTGGCGCCATTCCATGAGCGTGCGCAATTTTGAAGTGTGACATGTTGGGTATCTATTTACTCAGCGTAACGTCATCTTTCACATTATGAAAAAAAATTGGGCTAACTTTACTGTTTTTTTTTTTTTTTAGCACAAAACTGTTTTTTAAAAAAAACACGCGTTCAAAAAATTTCTACGAAAATACAGTGCGAGATAAAAAGTTGCAACGGCCGCCATTGTATTCTCTAGGGTCTTTGCTAAAAAAGCATATATAATGTTTTGGGGTTCTATGTAATTTTCTAGCAAATAAATTATGATTTTTCCATGTAGGAGAGAAATGTCAGAATTGGCCTGGGTGTTCCAGAACGCCTGATGGCGTTCCCTGCATGTTGGGCCTCTGTGTGTGGCCACGCTGTGTAAACGTCCCACACATGGGGTATCGCCATACTCAGGAGGAATAGCAGAATGTGTTTTGGGGTGTAATTTGTGCTATGCATATGCTGTGTGTGAGAAATAACCTGCTAATATGACAGAAACAAGTTTTTTTTTTTTACAGAATTTTCAGTCGTTTTTCTTTTATAGCGCAAAAAATAAAAAACCCAGAGGTGATCAAATACCACCAAAAGAAAGCTCTATTTGTGTGAAAAAAAGGACACAAATTTCAAATGGGTAGAATGTTGTATGACTGAGTAATTGTCATTCAAATTGTGAGAGCAACGAAAGCTGAAAATTGGTCTGGTTAGGAAGGGTGTTTAAGTGCCCAGTGGTCAAGTGGTTAAGATGGTACTGAAGCCAGAAACATCTAGGAAATTGGCATTTTCAGCGAGTGTGCAGTGACACACACTGTAATTCTCCTAGTACAGGCTTCTTTTAAACCAGGAGAAGCCAAACTTTCTAAACAAAGGGCCGGTTTAGTGTCCTTCAGACTTTAGAAGGATCGGATTGTGGCCAGCGGGAGTCAAATTTTTCCTGACAATAGTGAGAATAAACATTGCTACATTTGGTGTTGGGGGAAGGAATGGTACCCTGTTGCTAGTATCATAGGGAAAAATAGTGCCCCAATATTGGTGTCAATGGGAGAAGCAGTGTCCCACGATTGTTGTCAGATGGCAGAATAGTGTCTCATATCAGTGGGAGGAATAGTTCTCCAAGGGCCAGATAAAGGCAAGCACATGGCCACAGTTTGGAGACCACTGCTTTAAATTATGTAAAATTATGGTTATTATTAGCAAAACATTTTTTTGGCTGCCCAGCAATTATTTCTACAGAATTAATATTAGTTGCAAGAGTGAAATGACCTGGAATTCTCATTGTTTGGCTATCTACATTCCTGGTATGCAATTTGTAATGCAGAGTGGAAAATATACAGGGATCAGAATGAAAACACCAGTGTAGCATAGCCCATGTAATTCTATGCCTTTCTTATTATGGTGAGTTGAAAATGATTTACACATTACTTGCTAGATTGCCTGCCTGTGATATAGCAAAGCTCAGGAACTGACAAGTTTTCATTGTAAAACACCTGTGAATGTAATACCTTCTCAAAACAAATGAACAATACTTCTGTCCATGCAGTAGATTTATTTCCCTGTGATCTGTCTCAGTTGTGCTGTATGAAGAGAAAATTGCACACATTTTTACATTCAGGGCAAAGCAATGGGCTTGTTGTATAGTAGGTACCCCTTCGTGGCTGGTACTTACCTTTTAGTGCCATGCTGTTTGCCCTCTGGAGCTTCTGAAAAAATCCTATAATGTCTAGTTATGGAGGATCATCCTTCTCCTCCTCATCATTTCATACTGCGGAGCTTGAAGTCTAAGCATTTAATTGGCAGGCCTGAGCATTCTCACATGGGGGCGAGAATAGAAACATTAATCTGTGTGAGCTTTAAGTCAGAATGACTTGAGATTTGGACTGATGGGATGCCTCTGACAGACAAATGGGTGAGAAAGGAGTAAGTATAAGGCAAGTACCAGAAACAGGTGGAGGGGGGCTGCTGTGCAACACACTTCCTTCTGTGGCCTGAAAAGGCTAAAGAAATTTCCTATGATATAAACTTTCTCTTTACAAAACACTATTCTGCCTATGTAATATTAACTTGAAAAGGCAAAAGTTACATTATGTGGTCCATTAAGCATCTCCTTATATCAAAAATAATATAAGTCACTGCAGGCTCTATTCACAAAGTGGTATTGTTCCCAGGGGCGGACTGACCATTGAGGCTCTCGGGCATTGCCCGAGGGCCCCATGCCACTAGGGGGCCCCATCAGGGTTTCCAGGCTCAGTAAAACCAGGGACAGTATGTAAAAATTAGTTTTTTTACATCTGTCCCTGATATGTCCGAAACCAACATGTTGTGATGTGAAAATCCTGAGATTTTAACTGCCCCGCCTCTGCACTGCCTCCTGGCATGGTGGCCACCTGTAAGCCCAGGGGCCCCATAATCTTCTATTGCCCGAAGGCCCCATGAGTTGTCAGTCCGCCCCTGATTGTTCCCCTTAAAGATATAGTAAAATAACGCTCAGTGTTTTTCAAAAAGTTTTTTGCCATTCACAAAAAAAGACTACTAAAATACTGCATGGGTTTTTTAATGAGGTCTTGTGGTATTTTTGTAGAGAAAACATGTGGTAATTTACTGCCTGGCACTAGCTGGCGTCTTTATTAACATTAATAAATAGACATTATTAAGGAGCAGGCAGAAAAAGAAGGCAGCTGTCCGCATCCCTAACAACCGCTAAACAACATAGTTGTTAAGGTGTGAGCAGCCGCCACATCCTTAACAACCAATGAGTCATCAGCTGTCAGCTAGGTTCCACCAAAGTCCATACCAGATCCTTATCCGAGCATGCAGGTCAGTGAGTGAGATTTTTTTTTTTTTTACACTACACATTTTGGAGTGAAAGAGTAGGGGTACCCATACTCATTCAGATGAGGGGGCCCGGGATCTAACGGCCGATAAGCCCCCTGCCTGCAGACTCCCACAACCACCGGCGTTCCTTACCTTTCTTGACTTGCTGAGCTGCATGCTCAGAAAAGGGTCTGGTATGGATATTGGGGGAACCCCAAGCCATTTTTATTTTAAATTCTGGCATGGGGGTTCCCTTCAAAATTCATACCAGACCTGAAGGGACATTTTTTCCTATTCTTTTGGCATTTTTTTGTTTTTCGATTCAGCTGACAGCTGATGGCTCATCGGTTGTTACGGACGCAGTGCCCGTCCACTCCTTAACAACCATGGTGTTTACTGGTTGTTAAGGAGTGGGCATGCATTTAAATATTCATTTCCTTTTATAAATGGATTTTAACACCTGTTCATATGGTATTTACTAAGATTTTTCAGCTGATTTGAAATTTTCAAGATTGCATGAGATATTTAGGCAAAATGTATTCTGAGACCTAAATATGTCTTTCAAATTCATTCTGTGAATGGAGCCCTGTATTATCCAAATCTTTTTCTCTCTAAAGACTTGGTCAATGACAACACAGGGATCCCGGTTAGGATAAGTTACTGGTTGTTAGGATGCCGGCAGATGCTGGCTCCCTAACAACCAGTAGTTCTGACCTGTCACATTTAGCAGTGGTAGTATGAATGTTCACTTGGCCGAACACCCATTCCTTTGGTTATTCACACAGCAATTTCCATAGATTGTGTATAGTCCTGAGGTCTCCCTCATATTAAACAAATTACATTTGTTTTAAATAAAAGTAGTTATCAACCTTTTTTACATATTTTTTTTGCATGCCTGCATAATGTGTATTGAAATGCTGAGAGAGTGACAACAGGGCAGAAAAACTGGGAGACTGGGAAAGAGTGTTGTCAAAATATGACAGGAAGTGCATAAACTGGTATCTTAATGGCAGGATCACCAGGTAATAAGTGAAATCCTCTGTTCCCCTGGCAGATGGCACTCTCTTATGCTCCAGCCATGGACTGTCCCTTGACATGGTAACATCCAGTGCAGGCCTATAGACCCTGCATCAGTCTTGATGACCCCATGATCTTAGTCTTCAGAAGCATGAAGAAGAAGACACTACAAGGACAGGTCTAGCAGTGTGGAGGAGAAGATTGTGCGTGTAAATATTATTTTGTATGCCCCTCAGACCGGAACGAGCAGTTAACTCTGTAGTGCAAGTGCAGTCTCACTACAAGGAAGAATTAGACTTTAAACGCTTCCGCTTGACTGTGCTATGCTCATGTATATATACGTGATCTGGCTCTTCCTGGTAGGGCGTGTGCATGCGTGCCGCCGGCAGCTGGCTTCCGGTGTGATCACACACACACAGCGGGAGTCCTTTGGGTTACGCAGACTGAATGCCCTACCGGCATCTGCCGATTGTGTAGTATGCAGAAGGCAAGGCAGATCGACATTCTGTCAATAAGAAAGGCATTGATCCTCTGTTCCTGCAAAGCTGGGACACAGATCTATGCCTTCCCTTAGTAAAATCACCTCCCACACAGTACACAAGCACTGGCTAGGAACACATTTAACATATTTGCATATTTTCTTAGCAATGATCACTGTATTAGTGTCACTAGTCCACAAAAAAGTGTCAAAAGTGTCAGTTAGTGTCCAAATTGTCCGCTGCATTATTGCAGTTTCGCTATATGTGGCTGATCGCCACCATTACTAGTAAAAAATAAATAAATGAATAAAAATAAATTAAAATATCCCAAAGTTTTTATAACTTTTGCACAAACCAATCAATATACGCTTATTGGGATTTTTTATTACAAAACATATGTAGCAGAATACATATTTGTCTAAATTGATAAGGACATTAGATTGGTTTCAATTTTTTTTATTGGATTTGATTTATAGCAGAAAGTAAAAAATATTGTTTTTTTTTTAATCAAAATTGTCTGCCTTTTTTGTTTATAGTGCAAAAAAAAACAAAAAAAACCCCAGAAGTGATCAAATACCACCAAAGGAAAGCTCTATTTGTGGGGAAAAAAAGCATCAACTTTATTTGGGTACAAAAAATGGCCTGGTTAGAAAAGGGGGGGGGGCAGGAAATCTTTTGGAGGTCAAGTGTTTACTGTAGATTGTAATGATTGGATTCATATATTGTATATACTTTAACCTCTGTCGCTGGCAAGGAAAGTCACACCTCCTCTAAAGCCTAAACTTACTTTTGTACACAAGTGAAATGGGCAATGTGAAATCATATTTCACCCTTAAAGCCCTGTACACATGACGGATTCCCGGCGGGAAAAAGTCTGCTGGGAATCCCAGGTGGAGAACCTGCTCGGTAACTTCCCCCCTGTTCACACTAGAGGTTTTCCCATTGGGAAAACTGCGGTGAGAGCTTTGGCCGGGAATCCCGGCCGTGTGCATGCTCCACCGCAGTGTTTCCCATAGGCAAACTGACGGGAAAAAGACAGTCGGGAATGACGGCAGGAAAAAAGAGAACAAGTTCTCAATTTTCCTGCCGTGATTCCTGGTGGTTTTTCTGTCAGGAAAACTGCTATGAAGCATACACACAGCCAGTTTTCCCGGACAAAAGCTGTCATGGCAGTATTCCCAACGGGAAAACTGGTCGTGTGTACGAGGCTTTACACATATTTGGTTTGTAGGAAAGGCCATAGGCACATTATAGCAGAGTGTAAATATTATTATGATAATTAAAGGAATATTAGCACAGTGGCTAGCACTTCCACCTAGCAGCACTAAGGTCATCGATTTAATTCCCAACCATGACACTACCTAGGCAGGAACAAAAATTGTCTCTGGACAGCCGCACTCTGAACAACTCATAGCCTTAATTAAAAGAAGAACAGCAATACAAGTCACAGCAAAATAAAAAACCAACGCTGTCGCGTTTCGCACTGAAACTAGTGCTTAGTCTTTTAGCTATAAATAATCACTAGTTTCAGTGCGAAATGTGTCAGCAGTCGGGTTTTTATTTTGCTGTGACTTGTAGTGCTGTCCTTTTTTTAATAAAGGCTACAATTTGTTCAGAGTGCGGCTGTCCAGAGACAATTTTTGTTCCTGCTTTAATAAGTGCATTGCCTGCACCCGAGTTATCTGCAGCGGAGGATATTCATCTGGGTTCCCACCTGGAGCGGCTATTCCCTTTTCCCATGACACTACCTACCTGGAGTTTGCATGTTTTCCTTGTGTCCTTGTGGGTTTTCTCCCACACTTCAAAGACATGCTGGTAGGTTATTTTTGCGCCTATCTAAAATGTCTAAAATGGCCCTAGTATGTGTATGTATAAATGTGAGTTAGGAACCTAAAGTAGGCCATACACGGTCGAATTTCAAACAAATTTTCTTTTCAAAATCAGAACGTTTTTTATTTTTTTGTGATCTGATGATGCCACCATTGATTTTCGAAATTCGGGCGACCAAACCTTCATGTTACCGGAAACATTTGTTTCTCTCCGGGAATATTCTTTTCTCTCCGGGAATATTCTTTTCTTGCACATGCGCATTTTTTTTCTATTACATTTCTCGCACGATTCTCCCATCATTGATCAGAAAATCGTTTGTTTTTCAAAAAAATTCTAACATGTCGGATTCCTCAAATTTGTTTGCCGCACGAAAATCGGCTGTTGCTGCAGCCCACTAACGGTGCGAAATTTGGACGAAAATTCTTTGATACGATTTTTGAACGATTTAGAAAAGTACATTTACTTTCATATAGGTATATAAATCTATAGGTGTAAAGTATGGCTGACTGTGACAAGAAAAAAAAGTCAAATGATTTATTCTTGAATGTGTTTATAGGAAATTGTGTCGCATTCACTATATATTAGGCTGTCGATAGATTTCATGAGCACATTTGTTTCATGTGTGACATTCAGGAAAGGTTAAAGTAATACGTTATAAAATATGTTATTCCATCTGTGATTTAAATGTATGCTTTACAAAGCTGTTCTGTAAGCCGATGTTGATCTGCTGCTTTAGTCTTCCCATTACAAAGCAGGCAACAGATGTTCACTGAGGGCCTCTCTAAGATATTTGTGCCACATGTTAAAGGAAGCCCTAGAGCCTATAACATAAGAATGGCGTGACTGAGGGACTAAATAACCTGGGAGCTGGCTAAGAGAGATATTTAAAGATAATTGCTGTCTGGATGGGATTTATGATGATGAGGAATGCATGGGGTTAAGTTAGGGATCATCATGGGAAAGGATGAAGCTGAAGGAACACTACGACAGGTAAATATATTTGCATTCATAGAACCAATGCATATGGTAGTATTATTTAACCACTTGTATACTTCAGGACAGAGCTGTTTTTGGGAATGAGCACACAGTACAGTAGTAACCTTTAGGCTTGGTTCACATATGAGCCGCATGCGGCTCACAGCAGGGGTCCGGCGCGTGCTACTTCACCGTTTCAGGTCCAATTTCAGCCCAAATTTTGGGATGAATTTGGACCTGAAACAGACCAAATGACCCGCTGCGGAGATATGTGAACCGGCTTCATAGAGAGCCGATCAAAATCTCCTGCTATTGTAAATTGAATGCGGGGATCCAATGCCAGAAAAAGATCAAATGTAAAAAATAAAAAAAATAAAAACCCTGCATGAAGAACTATTAAAGTGGTTCTCCAGATATATATTTACAAATTTAAAGCCAGTAGCTACAAAAACTGTAGCTGCTGACATTTAATAAACATACACTGACCTGTCCCAGGATCCAGGGCTGTCCTCACCCAGCCAGTTTCTTGACCGGGCTTTGGTCTCCCTGTGCAAGCAAACTAGCTGTGGGCAGCCGGCTGTAAATGCTTGTGGCTTTGCATCTGGCTGCTCACTGCAAATGCAACCTGATTGGTCCCGCAGCTTTCTGGGACCTGTAACATGTCCCAGAAGGTTGCGGGGGAAAGAAGTGTGTTTCGAACTTCTGCATGAAGTGGGGAAGTGGGTGCCTGTCAAAAACAAAAAATACAAATTATTTGCCAAATGTGAAGGAGAAGGGGAGGGGGTTCGGAGGCAGAGCAGAACTTCTTATTTTGGATCAAGTGACAATTAATTTCCTTACAATAAAAAAAGATAGTAATGTCCGCCAGTTTCAATGTCAATCACACTATATGGTGAGGTAATTATTTTGTCAATTACTACATCCAGAAGAGAAATAGATCATTCAGGACACTCCTACAGGTGAAATAGATAAGGGGACCCAACAACTGTAGTCTACTGCTGATGCAGTGGTTTGCTAATATACAGTTTTTTTTTTCTCAAACAATAGGTGCTGGAACTTAACCAAGGCCCCACAAAACCCCTCCCCTACACACACCCTCCAAATCACATCAAATAGTGTGTGTAGTCATTCAGGGAGGGTCTTAAAGGGGCATTAAATACCAGGATTGCATTACACACAGATTGCAGAGGTGTCACTTGTAAACACAGAAACCAGACTTCAGTGTTTACAAGTGATTGTGGTGAGAAGGCCCAAAAGGGTCTGAGCCACAGGTGGTGGAACTGAGTTCCACCAAGTTTCCTCTGAAAAAAAAGCCCTGTTTTTTTCAAAAATTTTGGATTCAATATGTATGATGTTATATAAAATCCTTTATGAAAAGATAGCTTCAAACTTGGCAAGTCATGCGGTTTAGACATTAATGGCTGTGTGTTGAGTTGTTTTGAGGGGACAGCAAATTTACACTGTTATACAAGCTGTACACTCACTACTTTACATGTAATTTCTTCAGTGTTGTCACATGAAAATCTATAATAAAATATTTACAAAAATGTGAGGGGTGTACTTACTTTTGTGAGATTCTGTGTATATATATATATATATATATATATATATATAGATAGATAGATAGATAGATAGATAGATAGATAGATAGATAGATAGATAGATGGATGGATAGATAGGCTGACCTTGGCTGACCTTGGCTGACCTTGCAGTTTGGTATAAATATATTTTTATACACCATATGCAGTTTAATGCAGTTGGCTGTAGTTGGATGCATTTTGGACTGCACCCCAACTGCATAGACAGTTCAAAATCAAGGTAATCCTATGGGTATAGTTTACATTATTGCAATGCAGTGCAGCACCGTCAAAAAAAGTAGAGCATGCTGTATTTTCTGCACCGCAAATGTGCAAACATGCATGCAAGCGCATGCAAATGCACTGCAACCCATCACAGTTTACATAGAAGCCCAGGGAAAGAAAGGAAGGAACCTTAAAGAAGTTGTAAAGGAAAAAAAAAAGTTCCCTAAAATTAATGTCTGCAAGGTAGACAGACAGAATAGTGTAATGATTCTGTTAAAAAAACTAGTAAATACCTATTAAATTCCTTCATCTATATCACCTCCGATGTTCTAGTTTCTGTTCTTTCATTCACTTCCTGGTTTGCGGCGCTCGTTAATGTAAGAACTACATTTCCCAGTATGCATTGCGGCACGCCCAGTAATTCACACCTCCTTGAAGTCTCTAACACATAGAGAGCATCCTGCCACACAGATGTAGTTCCCAGGAGGGGGCGAGCACGTCACTGACCACCGCAGTAAAGCCTCCCTTCATGGTGGTGAGTAAAATCAGACAAGCAGGAAGTGAACAGAACAGAGAAGAAATAGAGCAACTTCTGAGCAAAAACGAACAATGAGGAAGTGAAAAGAGGAATGTCTGCAGGTAAAGGATGCTTATTATGAATTTTTTTTTCCCCCTTACAACCCCTTTAAAGGACGAATGCAGTTAGAAAAACACACATCAACAAATGCATGTGAATGGAATATATATACTGTATATACCCATGTTCACTCTTACACAGCTAGGCATAAATGATTGGTATGCAGTATATTGTGTATAGTGTAGTGTATACAAATGAGAGCGCCATAACATCCTTCTGTAACTCTAATCATAAAAACAAATAATGTGTAACATCAAAGTCAATGCAGGTCCTGGATTGTAGACGGGAGAAGTAATAACTAGAAAAATCGAGGTCAGCAAGTAATATGTATCACAGAAAAAAAACAAAGACTGTATCCTATGAAATGTCCTTTATGAATGCAGGTAGCATGGTACAGAACTGCATGTATTAGACATAAATCTTTCTTCCTCGTCTCCAAAAAAAAAAAAAGATTAACCTTTCAAGACTTTATTTGTTGTACAGCTACTAAACACGTCACCATAGGTTTACTGCTGCATCTATAAACCTTCAGAATACTTATAGGTAGTTACTTACCATTTGTTACAGAATGATTACTTTTTCAGTTATGAGAAACAAATGAAAAATCTAATATTATCCATTTACTAGCCAGACTTTGTCTATTGCTCTCTGCCTTGCCTTAGTAAAATAAAACATTCAATTACATCTTACATTCTAAATATGTTTAATAAAGAGCATAGATGATATACAACATACTACAACCCATGACAGCCTGTCAGGTTTGTATTGCTGTCTATGCCCCCATTAGGGAGATTCACCCTTCAATATATGTCACGTTTTCCATTATCTCCAAAAAAGGAAGTGAAGGGAAATCACAAATGTTGGGTTGTAACTAGAACAGTAATGCCTTGTACACACGGTCGGACTTTTGACCGTGCAACAGGTTCTCTATTTAAGATCCGTCGGACTTCCAAAAAAAAAATGGAGGCTACACACGGCCGGACTTTCCGAGAAAAAAGCCTGTCTGACTTTTTTTCTCAGAAAGTCCGGTTGTGTGTACGAGGCATTATAGAAGAGAAATGGGGACCTTAGTGATAACCAAGGATTCCTTCTCTTTGGAGGAATTTCCTTTCACTTCCTGTATTGCCAATGGTACGGCAAGCGAAGAGAGATACCCAATGGGACCCAGATTGGTAAAAAATAAATCCAAATTTAAAAAAACTGACTATCCCATAGTCATATACAAAAAATATTTTTGCCATTAGTTCTACCTTAAAGTGTTTTTAAAGTCTAATGCCGCGTACAGACGATCTGACATTCCGACAACAATAAACTGTGAATTATTTTCCGTCAGATGTTGGCTCAAACTTGTCTTGCATACACACGGTCGCACAAATGTTGTTGGAAATTCTGAACGCCAAGAACGTGGTCACGTACAACACATATGACGGCACTATTAAAGGGAAGTTCAATACCAGTCTTGTTAGTAGAAGTTTGGTGAGAGACAATTCGCACTTTTCAGCCTCGCGCTTTTCAGTCCGTTGCAGAGTGACAAATGTGCTATCTCCATTAGAAACACTAGACTGAGTGCTTCCATCTCGTACTTGATTCAGAGCGTGGAATTTTGTGCGTCGGAATTGTCCACACACGTTTGGAATTTACGAGAACGGATTTTGTTGCCGGAAAATTTGAGAACCAGCTCTCAAATTTTTGTTGTGGGAAATTCCCTCAGAAAATGTCTGATGGAGCCTACACACGGTCGGAATAAGAGTTTACCTTAATGCATTCCCTGCATTAAAGTAAAAAAAACACTCCACTAATGGTTTCCCCTACCTCCCAAACACCTGAGCCTGTCAGCTATCCAGAGCAATGCATTTGCAGGTCTTCTCTCTTCACTTTCTGGACTTAACAGAGACATGCTCTTAACAGAGACATGCAGAGCAGCAGGAGGCATTGGCCCCAGCTGCTGTCAGTCAAATCCTGTGAGGAGGGAGCAGGAGACTGGGCCGAGCCACGCTGTGTGTGTCTATGTAACACCATTACGCCAATCTTTACACCCTGCACTCGGCCGCAGTAAGCCTGCAGTGGACATCTTGTTACACCCAGCCCATATAGTTAACTAACTATATGGGCTGGGTGTAACAATATGTCTGCTGGTGCCTTCTGACTGTAGGCTTACTGCGGCTGAGTGCAGGGTGTACCAAGAAGGGCATTGTAGCATTTGTACTAGGCTACTACTACTACTAGCATTGCCAAATCCTGCCTTTCCAAGTTAATTGAATTGATATTGTCTCACTCTCATCTCATCATTTATTATGCCAGCAAATGACCATCAGTACGTTCCCATTAGTGCCACCCATCAGTGCCCATAAGTGACGTCTATAAGTGCCCATAAGTGAAGTCTATCAGTGCCCAGTCAGTAACTCCTATTAGTGCTCATCACATCAGTACTGTATATTGGTGCCACCTATCAGTGCTCAGTCAGTGCCCAGTCTGTGCCACCTATAATTGCCCATAAGTGCCGCCTATCAGTGTCCAGTAAGTGCCACCTATCAGTGCCAGCCATCAGTGCCCAGTCAGTGCCACCTATCAGTGCTCATCAGTGCTGCATATCAGTGCCACCCATCAGTGTCCATCAATGCTTCATATTAGTGCCTCCTCATCAGTGCCACCCCATCAGTTTCCTTTAGTGCCCCCTCATCAGTGCTCATCAGTACAGCCCCATCAGCGCACATCATTGAAGGAGAAAAATTACTTATTTACAAATTTGTGCTTTGAAAACTGTCACATTACATTAAAAAAGTATCAGTAATAGGTATCAGCGAATATTTAAAAAAAAAAAAAAAAAAAAGATCGGTACTTGTACTCGGTCTTAAAAAAGTGATATTGGTGCAACGCTACTAACTACACTGGGTATTAATGTGAGACTATGACACAACATTTCCTAAAGTGGACCATTCAGCACAAGTTGGCATGAAAACATTTATAATAGGTCCCAATCAATATACCGTACAGCAATTGTGAATTTTTTCATAAAGCTGTATCAAAAAATGAAAGCAGCCATTGAGTGTCTGTCAATAGATAGAATTATGTGTACATTTTACACTTACATGAAAAATTATATCTGATGCCAGTTCTACTTAAAAGAAAATGATTGCATAGATACTGTAATTTATGAACAATAAACATAGGTATTCAATTGAAACAAAAATATCTGAACACATTTATTGATTCAATTTACGGTACAAATTACTAAAAAAATAAACACTTTTTTTTTGGAATTTATTTTGTATTACAGTCAAGGATGTAGAGCCCACGTCAATTATTTTTGTTTTGCATTTTTTTTTTTATACGGCTCCATTATGGTTTCAAAATGAAATTACTCTTTGTTCGTTATTGCCAGCACACTGGATTTATAGACCACTCGTTTCTACGAAAAGCACCAAGGACATTAACATTCAACATTGTGACATTTATTCATTTTCATCAGCAAGTTCATCTACTGTAGTAAACCTGAGTGCACATATTTTTATCCTTTGAAGGCTGTGAATATAATTTATGAATATTGGAAGAAAAATAGAATATCATAGCACTGCTGTCTTACCACAGTCTAAAGCCTATTATTGTTTTGCAACAACTTTAGTTTGTAGAAAGCTACACAAAGCTACACAAACAGAACACAACTTTTCAAAACATAAGTAGCTATAGAAGATTCCATTCAGTTATAAAGCAGGATAATGGTGGTGGTGGAGAGCGTGTGTGGGGCATCTAATGAATTCTGCAACCTAAAAATTTAAATTGAATGTCTCATTTACACTGAGTCAGAATATCAGCAATGCACCCGCTCTCAGTGTAGTGCATTGTGGTGCAATACCCATGCTTTGTACAGTAGGATGCAGCATACGACACAACAGCTCACCATAATGCACATATCCCAATAAGTGCGAGGCCTTTATCCATGGGCTAAAGTGTGAATGGGCCCTAAAGACCGATCTATCATGTCTATGTGCATCCTTAGAATTTAATAAGGTAAATAAGACACTTGTGATTGTAATGTTTACATCTCACAGGAATATGTGATGATCAGCACAACTGCTGACACTGGATAAGTAGCTGGTTTGGGTGGGGGACCTCAATAATCAAACGTGAAAAAGGTAGAGCGATTTTCAGAAGGAGATTTTGATAAATGACCTTGTGAGGAAAATTGAATTTCAATCACCTTCAGTGTTTTTAAATCAGAGCTCAAGGAAAAAATGTAATTACATTCAAATTCTTGTCCTCCTTCTAAGAGAATGTTAGATTTAGGATCAGTGCTATATATTACATTCATTTGACTGCTAATAAACTGGTCACCTAAGCTGTACCTTGCATTCTTTGAGCTGTCTGTAATATACTGTATTACAATAGTATTTTATATATTTTATTCATAAATCAATAAAGATAAAAGTGCATATTTTTTACTTATCTAGCAATCGGCAAGATATAGTATGGACCATGGGGGGTGGACTGGCAACTGCATTTTTACTAAATTGTCACCTTGTCATGCTACCACTGATGGAGACTATGAGTGGCTTTTTCACACACATTATGTAGGTATGGTCCCCTATCATCACCATCAGAAAACCTGCCCTGAGAAATGCCATGCAGACATGGTTAGAGTGCATGTAAGACCATTTCACACCAGAATCCGCGTGGGAAAAGGAACCCTCCGTGCCCATTTCCCGGACCGTATTAAAAATTATTGTGATCTGCTGCGGGTGCCAATACATTGTTAACGGCACCCCAAATGTAGATCACAGTTATATTGCGGGCACCACATCGCAGGCTACTGAAGTACCATGCAAATTGGTGCAACGCGTCTTTCAAAAGTATAGCATGTACTACTTTTTGTGTGATCCAGTGAACATAACAACAGGTCATCAGCACAAGATAATGCAATAAAATGGTCAAATGGTATGGATAATATTGTACATATATAGATTGGGCAGCACAGAGCAAACTAATTAGAAATAGATGTAAAATGGTATGAGTCAAAAATGATTGAATTTACCTGAATGGAATCCTATTTGTCATAAAGCTAAATCCTTATTGACCGACACGTTTCGTGTAAAAAACCCTTCCTCGGGGGAGGATGCCATAGGGTATCTGTAATAACTGAATAGTATGCAGTCAAATGGTTGACTAAGTATAATCAAAAAAGGTTAAAAATGCAGATTCTGGGTACTCACAAACATATGTGAACAATGGTATGCGTGGGGGCTGGACCGAAAAGGCTGTCCATTCGGGAGCTGAGGTGATTAATTGTCCAGTACAGGGCAGGGCGCACAGGTGTCATCCTTTCAACCAGGCCCGCTGACTCAGTTAGAATGGAAAAATATCACTCCCATAGTGACGCCCAACTTTTTTGGTCCAGCCCTCACACATACCATTGTTCGCATATGTTCGTGAGTACCCAGAATCTGCATTTTTGTCCTTTTTTGATTATACTTAGTCAACCATTTGACTGCATACTATTCTGTTATTACAGATACCCTATGGTATCCACCCCTGAGGAAGTGTTTTTTACACTTAAATTGTTTTTTACACTTAAATTGTTTTTTACACTTTAACCACTTGCTTACTGGGCACATATACCCCCTTCCTGCCCAGGCGAAATTTCAGCTTTCAGCACTGCGTCGCTTTAAATTAAAATTGCGCGATCGTGCGACGTGCCTTACAAACAAAATTGACGTCCTTTTTTTCCCCACAAATAGAGGTTTCTTTTGGTGGTATTTGATCGCCTCTGCGTTTTTTTTTTTTTTGCGCTATAAACAAAAAAGAGCGACAATTTTGAAAAAAAACACAGAATATTTTTTACTTTTTGCTATAATAAAAATCCAATTTTTAAAAAAATATATATTTTTTTTCTCAGTTTAGGCCGATATGTATTCTACATATTTTTGGTAAAAAAAACAATCGCAATAAGCGTATAGTAATTGGTTTGCGCAAAGGTTATAGTGGCTAGGAAATAAGGGATAGAGCTCTGACAATTTTTTTTTTTGTTTTTTTACTAGTAATACGGCGATCTGCGAATTTTATCAGGACTGCGATATTGCGACGGACACATCGGACACTTTTGACACATTTTTGGGACCATTCACATTTATACACCGATCAGTGCTATAAAAACGCACTAATTACTGTATAAATGTGACTGGCAGTGAAGGGGTTAACACTAGGGGGTGAGGAAGGGGTTAAATGTGAGTCCTGGATGTGTTCTAACTGTGTGGGGGAGGGGGGTGACTGGCGGAGGTGACTGATGCTGTCTCCCTATGTACAAGAGAAACAGCATCTGTCTCCTCTCCCTGACAGGACGTGGAGCTCTGTGTTTACACACAGAGCTCCACGTCCCTGCTCTAAAACTGCCGATCAGCGGGTACCTGGCGGACATCGCGACCGCCAGGCACGCGCATCGGCATCTCGGGGACGTGCCGGGTGCGCGCGCGCCGCCATCGGCATGCGCGCGCCCCCCAGTGGCCAGAGAAAACAATGCCGTCAATTGGCGGCAGCTTGGATATTCAGATCCCCTAAGCTGCCGTCAATTGACGATGAGCGGGGCCGCAAGTGGTTAAATTCAATCATTTTTGACTCATACAATTTTACATCTATTTCTCATTTGTTTGCTCTGGGCTGCCCAGTCTATATGTGTACAATATTATCCATACCATTTGACCATTTTATTGCATTATCTTGTGCTGATGACCTGTTTTTATGTTCATGTTTCAATGTTGGTTTTTACTATGGTGTACATGCCACCCACAAACATGTGATACTATGTGCAGTTGCACATGCCACCTTCATACATGTGATACATATTATTATGCACCTGTGCAAATAAAATGTGTTTATTTTGTACCCAACCCCAATCGGTTAGCTGCTTAATTTAAAGTCCCAATTTCCCCCTTTTTTTATTATACACAGTGCTTAGCAAGTTACATGTCTATAAGTTGCATTTTGCATCGATTTTAACCACGCAAAGTAGTTCTAAATATAAAAAAAGACACCAGGCTCATTTCAAACATGCATTCCAGCAGTAATATCTGATAAAATAATACCAAGATATAAGAGGAGGAGCTTGTACAAAAGGTGTCATTATTCAGTATGATGTCTCCAATGATCTAATGGCTGAAACTCATGTAATATTTAAGCAACCAGAGCACGACTCAAACAACCAGCATCTGTTTATAGGTGAAATATCAGCTTTATATGTGGATTGACCCTTTAAAACTTCCTTCAGTGAATGGTATAGGCTGGCTTCTAGGAATTTGTTTTCCCAGTCTAATATATCAACTATCCCACTGTTATGACAAATGGTTTTCTAATCTGGACACAAGATGAACTTGGAACGGTATGAAATTAATGGAAATCTCAATGCTACTTGTGAAAAGTTGGTTTTAGGTCCAAATGGACTTTATTAAACATGCATACATGTTAAGCAAAGAATAATATGCAGGTTTATTTTTGTAGAGGCACCATGGAGAAGAGCTGTTTGGAGTGAGATCATGTATCGTGTAGACTTTTCAGTGAGGGCGAACGGATAAACTAAAATGAACTAATGCAAGTGATTTTCTTTTTTTTATTTGCAGATTATATTATGTTAGGAATAGAGCTTCACAAGCCAAACCTGCCAAGGCAAATAAACTCAAAGAGGACGCCAGTACAATATACATCCTACATTATAGTATTGTGGCAAGTCCATTCTACCAAAAAGAGACCCAATTGTTCCTGTAAAGTTATACAGACATAAATATTGAAACAGATCAGAATGTGTGCTTTACGTTCACTGCCGTTTTAGAGTCCAAGTAAAACCACTAACTATTTAAATGATACATATGAATTTTATTGCAAACTGATCAGATGTGACATATGGCCTTTCTTGGTTTATATTGATAGCCAGTTTATTTTAGCATGTATTTAATTCACTTAATGCTGCATTTTTACTGGACATTTACAAAAGAGCCACGTACATTCTCTAAAAAAGGGAAAACAAATTCCAAAAGTTGTATTACAATTTAGTACATGGAGCATGAAATTCTCAACATTCATAAAACCTGAATGCCCACAAATAGGGTAAGTACTGTTCTTATAGTGTATAAGGTGGGAACTGGGTTTAAACATAAAAGTAATCAGTTCTGTAAGTTAATACTAAGTATGAGGTTCCACTTTAGAGCCACCTTAGGTTCAATACGGATTTCAAGTTTTTGGGGTTTGGTGATACCTTGAATTTTTGTATCCAATCCCATAATGTCCTGCATAGTCTTACCGTGTTTCCCCGAAAATAAGACACCGTCTTATATTTTTTTTTCCTCAAGAAATCACACTATGGCTTATTTTCGGGGGGTGTCTTATTTTTATTACAGAAAATAAAGGTTGCCTACCTGAACCACACTTGCGCTTCTTAGCATTTCCTCTGTCCACCTGTAGACTGAGATTATCGTATTCTGCACGCCATTTTTGGACCATTCGGATATCCAACTTCTTCTCTTTGCAAAAAGCCGTAAGATTCTTGCCTCGGGAGTCCTCCACAATTCCTTTCTTGTACTCAACAGAATAACTTTTTCTTTTTGCACTCATCTTGTCTGGTTGTACCACTACAAGATATCACTACAAGATTCGACACTACATCTTATTTTCGGAGATTCGACACTACATCTTATTTTCGGAGATTCGACACTACATCTTATTTTCGGAGATTCGACACTACATCTTATTTTCGGAGATTCGACACTACATCTTATTTTCGGAGATTCGACACTACATCGCTACGTCTTATTTTCGGAGGGGTGTCTTATATTTCTATCTTGCGTCGAAATCCCGCTACGGCTTATTTTCGGAGTACGTCTTATTTTCGGGGAAACACGGTATTAGGGAGCAATACAGCACTATACAGCACTTGACTATTCTACACAGTGCTATCCTCTGCTATCCTGAGCTATACCATGGATCAGGGCCGATCCTAGGGTCATTGGCGCCTGGGTGCAGAAATATTTCTGGTGCCCCCACATGGGTGTTGTCATTTTACTAACTCCTCCCCTTTACATCTCATTATACATCACATCTGTTGATGGACTAGGTGCGCAGGAATGGGCAGGGGCTGTGTATCCTATGCAATCTATCATGCCATAAAACATCTAGAGCAGGGTCAGCCCAGAGCATGTGTAAAAGGATGCTGGGGATGCCATCCCCCAGCATACTGAACACTGTGACTCACCTCGATTCTGTCTCTGTGTAGCCTGAAATAGAGATGGGAGTGGGAGGCATTCCAACTGGAGTTGGTGGAGACAGTGCGGGATCCAAGACTCCCAGTGTTAGGAATTCATTCCTGCACATCAGCACTCAGCAGCCACTGAAAACTAGTACTCTCATGTCAGGAAGAGGAGCGGCCTCTCCCCCGAGCACTGCCAGGCTGGACGGGCTGCCCTATGCGCACACATCAGTTCTGGGCGGACACATACCTATGCTCAGAACACTAGTTCTGGACGGACACAAACAAGGAGAGAAGGAGAGAGGGGAGAACTCTGGCACTTTAGCGCCCCCACCTCTGCAGGCGCCTGGGTGCAATGCACCCTGTGCACCCTGCCTAGGATCGGCCCTGCCATGGATTGCAGTGTGGTGGGCTACATACCCTTGTATGGATAATAAAAAGTACAGCGCTAAATATAAACAACAGTGAAAGAGGTCATATATTAATATACCTTAAAAAAAGTAATATGATAAATATAATTAAAAAGTACCGAAATGGTGCTTAAGACCACGTACACACGATTGGTCCAACCCGATGAGAATGGTCCGACGGACCGTTTTCATCGGGTCACCGCTGAAGTGGCCTGATGGTCTGATGTTCAAAAACCGATCGTGTCAGAACGTGGTGACGTAAAACACAACGACGTGCTGAAAAAACAAAGTTCGACTTGATTCTGAGCATGCGTGGGTTTTTAAACCGATGCTTTGGCGTACTAACCATCGGTTTGGACCGGTGGTCAGGCGTCCATCAGTCCGATTTTAAAGCAAGTTTTAAAGCTTTGGTCCGAAGGACGACGGACCGATGGGCCATACACACGGTCAGTTTGGACCGATGAAACTGGGCTTCAGTTCATTTTCATTGGTTTGGAACGAT
Source organism: Rana kukunoris (assembly GCA_029574335.1). Lineage (NCBI taxonomy): Eukaryota > Metazoa > Chordata > Amphibia > Anura > Ranidae > Rana > Rana kukunoris. The sequence goes on along the minus strand of CM056050.1, from coordinate 555,657,089 downwards.
CGTGTATACACGGCCTAAGTGATAATCAATGTGTGAAAAAGAATATCAATAACTATGGTACATTATATCTTAAATGCCATAAAAAAAAAAAAAAAAACATGAACCAGGTAAGTGATTCACAACTGTGAGGAAGAAATATAGTGAGTGAATGAATAAAGTCCCACAATAATGATAAGCTGACAAGTGAATCACAAACAAAGGTAATATAATATAAACTCAGTCCTTAGAGTGTTAATCCATAATAGTGCATAGTGGAAAACACATGACAGAAAACCTTTATCCACCAGGAAGGCACCCAGAAGTGGTAATGTAGTCTCCTTACCCTAACTGTGTGACCACCGTACCGGCAGTCTCTACAAACATAGGGATTTAAGGTCTCCCTCTAGACCCACTGTAGGTATCTGGGATGATGTCTAGTATTTCAAGGAGATATGAACGAAAAAGGAGACCATAGTGTAATACTGTAAACAAATATTTAATTGCCAGAAAGTATTGCACTTACAAAGTAGTAGTTAAAAATTGCGCAATAAGGTATTCCCATGAGGGCGCGACGTCTCCTCGAGGCTTCTCCTGTCTGCTGTGCTTCGTGCTGTGTTTCTCCATATGAAGAGGTGTAATGATGTCAAATCTGCAAGCTACACCTCACCTTTGTGTTTCGTCATCAACAAACGTCGACTGGGATTGGCTGCATACAAGGCTACCCTTGTATGCTGCTTGTGTTCACAGTTCCATAGGCCTAACTGTCCTCCTTAGGACTCTTTTTTTTTGCATGTATTAGCAGCAAGTTTGCTTGTTTGCTAGCATCTGTACAACCTATTTGCAGCCTTCTTCCTTTAATGATTAAGTAGGGCCTTTTCTCTTTTATGAAATTATTTTTTTTTTCTGATTGGGTGCAAAAAAGTGGGCTTTTGTTTTGAGTGGCTAATCTATTGGGGTACATTGGACTTTGTGAATCTTGTGTATCTGCTGAATACATTTCTATATAAATGTAGCAGAACGGACGTTGGTACAGAGATGTTTTTCTCATAATTATTATAGTCTGATAGACTATTGACTTTATCTTCGTCCTCTTTTTGAGATTATCAACAGCCAAAACCTGCTGTATCACTCATACGCAGACGACACGCAACTTTATTTCCGCATTTGCAACAGAAAGGATCACCACCTCAATCTAGAGACATGCCTCTCTTTGATAGAGGACTGGATGACAAAGAGTTATCTTAAACTCAATGGAGCGAAAACAGAACTTCTTCTGTTTCACGCCAAGCAAAGGAATCAACCTGCAACAACCTGGACACCCCCGCCCATTCTGGGCAAAATCATCACCCCTAGCGCCAAAGTCAAAAGTCTCGGGGTCATCTTTGACTCCTTTATGACAATGGACGCACAAATAGGATCAGTAGTCAGCGGATCTCACCATCTGTTGCGCCTACTACGCAGACTTACCCCCTTCATCCCCAAAGAAGACTTAGCGGTCGTGGTGGGAGCAATTGTCAACTCCAGATTGGACTATGCAAATGCCCTTTACCTCGGACTCCCCAAGTACCAAATCGCTCGTCTGCAAGTCGTTCAAAATACGGCCGCCAGACTTGTGACTGGAAAAAAACCCTGGGAATCAATCTCACCTTCACTGAGATCCCTTCACTGGCTACCAGTTAAAGACAGGATTGCTTTTAAAGCTCTCTGTCTAACGCATAGATGTGTCCATGGGAATGCCCCCCAATATCTATGCGATAAAATAAAAGCTCACAATCCCAATCGCATCTTGCGATCCACCAATCAGAACCTACTACAGATCCCAAAAGCCAACTACAAGTCCAAAGGAGAAAGAAGATTCGCCGTCCAAGGTCCCAGACTATGGAACGCTTTACCAGCCAGCATTCGGTTGGAGGCAAATCACTTAGCCTTCAGGAGAAAGATCAAGACTCATCTCTTTTGATATCAAAGGAGACAGGAACAACAAGCGCCCAGAGGCGATTCAGTTCGCATGTGCCGCGCTCTATAAGTTTTTCATTCATTCATTCATTCATTCATTCATTCATTCAGATGATTCGAAAACAAAAAAGTCAATTAGTTTTAGTTCTGGAGACCTAGCAGGCCATTTGACTGGACCTTGCCTTCGGATCCACATGTTGGGAAAAGTTTGGTTTAGAAAATTTCTCACAGCAATAACACAGTGTGGTGGGGCACCATCCTGCTAAAACCACATTTTATGTAATTCTATCACAGGAATGTTGTCTAATTGAGAGACAAAAAGGGTTGTAGATACAATGGGGGTTATTTACGAAAGAGAAATCTACTTTGCACTAAAAGTGCAAACTACAAGTGTAAAGTGCACTTGAAAGTGCAATGAAAGTGCACTTGGAAGTGCAGTCACTGTAAATCCGAGGAGGACATGCAAGGAAAATAAAAAAACAGCATTTTAGCTTGTACATGATTGGATGATAAAATCAGCAGAGCTTCTCCTCATTTCCGATCTACCCCTCAGATTTACAGCGACTGCACTTCTAAGTGCACTTTCAGTGCAATTTCAAGGGCACTTTGCACTTGTAGTTTGCACTTGTAGTGCAAAGTGGATTTGTCTTTCGTAAATAACCCCCAATCTTCCCTTGTTATTTTGCGATAAAAAACATGGCCCAGTTAATCCTCAAATATTGTCAAATGTCACTAAATAACATCATATTCATGGAACACTTTGAAAATGGCCTAGAGCCACCCATTGAGTTGTTTTCGCACCAGTAACATGCATTGTTCTTGTTTTTTACTACCATTGAGGTGAAATTAGGCTTTATCACTGTAAAATAGCATCACTCCCCACTGTTGTACTCACAATATTCCATATACCTATATATGCCACACGTAGTTCCTGGGCAAGCTGAACTTTGTAAGGATAGAATTTCTAACAATATGATTCCTATGGATGTAGACTTTTTGGGACATTATATACTGTATGTATATCACTCTCTCTATTTGTCACAATAAACTTTGTCACTGGGATTGAAAATGAGAAAAAATATAACATTTTGGGTTGTCATCAGAACAAAAATTGAAGGCAGATCTTACAATAGGGACACCTGGTTTGGCGGCAAATGTCTAGGAGGTGATTTTCATGCTTTAGTAATACTTTATTTTTCTTTCCTAATTCATGTGGTGCTTACTCAGAAAGTGATGATAGTCCCCAATGGAACACAAAAAAATGTAACCCTTGCATGTAATATCCAAAAAACAAAGATATATTTTTAGATATTTTAATCATCTGAAATATATATATACTGTATGCAGGGCTGCTGTTAGAAATCACGGGGCCCCGTGCAGTCTATCTGGCAGGGCCCCCCTCAAATATATCAAAACAAGATTTTCACTTAAAATATACTAAAATCATTCTTATGGGGACACAAAGATAACAGAGAAATTGTGTGAATTAGTCTTTATTAAATAGTTTTTTACATTTTCGAACAAAAACATTTTATAATAATAAAAAAAAAAAAAAACATTTAAATGTTTAGAAAAAAAATATTTTACAATGTTTACAAAATATATGTATAAAAACAAAAAAATTCCCCCCAAGAATTGTATTACATTTAACAAGTGATTAAAACAATACAGGGTTACAATTTGTTATTTTTTTAATGGGACAGGGAAGTCGGCAGATGTGTCTGTGTCTCTCTCTGCAGCTGCTGCAGAGAGTCACCTAGGGCATCCTGTAATTGCCCCTCCATCCGACCGCACTGATTCCCTCTGCTGTTTGGGCCCTCTTGTGTGCCTGAGCCCCTACAGGAGGACTGGTGCCCCCCCCTATCAGCGGCCCTGACTGTATGTGCTGCAATGTGCAACATATATAAATATAATTAACTTGCATAATAGTTTAACAGTAACATAAACTGGAAGAATTGCATACAGTAGCTAAAAGAAACAAATGTAAATGGAGACAGACTACCCTCACTAGGTGGTGTGTTCATATATTCCATATACCGTATTTATCGGCGTATATCGCGCACTTTTTTGCCCTGAAAATCGTGGGTGCGCGATATACGCCGATACCCGCTTTCCTGCGCCGAGTTTTGAATACTGCGCCGACATATACCCAGCGCAGTACACTCGGGTATATTCGGCCAGTCTCGGCTTCTTCCGCGGTCACGTCCTGGACGTACAGGACGTGAGCGCGACAGTTGCCGAGCCTGCCCGCGTGTACTGCGCTGGGTATATGCTGGCGCAGTATTCAAAACTCGGTGCGGGAAACGAGCAGGGAGGACGTGAGGACGCCGCGAGGACGCCGGACCCGCCGAAGAGGACACCGGACCCGCCGAAGAGTACACCGGACCCGCCGCAGAAGGACACAAAGCCGCAGAAGGACACCCGATGCCGCAGAAGGACGCCGGACTCGCCGAAGAGGACACCCGAAGCCGCAGAAGGACGCCGGACCTGACGAGGCTGCCAATGGAGGCCGCGCAAGACACCAAAACTGTAAGTACAAAAATATTTTTTTTTCCACAGGATTGGGAGTCACTTTAGGGGTGCGCGGTTTACACAGGAGCGCGTTATACCGCGATAAATACGGTAGTTAGTGCCGTAAAGGATTATAAAGGAATATATTACATCACCATTTCAATTAAAGGGACAGCCAGGATTATTGTAAAGGGATAGTTAGGACGCTGCATATTAATTATTAATTAAAAGCTGAAAATACAGGCTAAAACACACCTTCGCGAAAGGGTACATGTTAACACATGATATGTGTGTTCGCGCCTTGCAGCGCCATTCATTTTTAATGGAATCTCAACAAAGCAAGGCAATGCAGCTTCAATGCTCTACTGTGCATTGTGAATTATACAATAAAATATTTCTGCATGTCCATTTTTTGGCATGTTCCCATTTTTGCATTGAAAATGAATTGCTGCCTTGACCGAACGCACATTGATGCCTGTCACAAAGCATATTAACATGCATACATTTCCATATCACATACAGGATGTACAGAGAATCCAGCCTCAGAATTTTTGTTTTTTTAATTTATAAAATGCAAAATGAAACCTGATTGTCTGCTTTTGGCATTGCCTTTAGGTATGAAATCAATTAACATACCAGTATGCTTTTGGGAGCATGGCAGGAAACTGTAGCATCCTGATGAGTGTTGAACCTGCTGATTTCTAATCACAATAATTTATAATATATATAAAAAATATATGTTATAGGGGAAAAATTGAAATTTGCCTCCTGTAAAATGTAAGTTGATGCCATATCACAATACAGTACCAGTGATATGCTCTAACTCTAAAGTGTGTGTAGATCTGGTTGATAATTAATGAATTAGCACTGCACGTGCATATCCACCACCACAGGACCACCAGGAACAGGGTAAGTATATAAGCTTAAAGCAGAGCTCCTCCCAAAAATGGGAAGTTTCAAGGCATCCTCCCCTGTTCCTGGAGAATAAATGGCACTTTTTGGCGAGTGAGGGTGGAGCGGGTACTTGATTTTGACAGGTACTCAGCTCCCACTTGCGCTCCGATTGTCTAGGTGATTGGAAGCAGAAGTTCTCCTCCCTGCTCCTCTCACACAGTCTTCTGGGAAATGTGACAGGTCCCAGAATACTACAGGACCATACACAAGGCTCAGTGCCACTTGCTCATGCACAGCAGGCACCCTGCTGTAAAGCCACAAGCTGTCACAGCCGGGTGCCCACAATTAACATGCCGTCACTGGGGACAGATGACAGGAGGGAAGGACGGCTGGGGTAAGCCCATCACTGGATCCTAGGAAAGGGTAGTGGCTGTTTATTAAACATCAGCAATTTTTGGCTGAAGGCGCTTCCATCTTTATCTGGTCTTTGATGATATGAATGGCCGAGCCGGGTGCCCTGGTATTCTGCTGACTTTTAATAAGGACACTTACCTGTCTTTCTCGCCCGCTCTGCAGCCATTGGCTCCCCCTGCTGTCAATCACATCCAAAGCCGGTGGGGCGGGGCAAAGTGATACAGTGAGCGGCTATAGCCGCTGGCTGTATCACAGGAGCGCGCCCGCAAGAACTAACCCCCATGGGAGAGAGCTTCCATGAAGAGGGTTAGTTCTTGTGGGCAGGAGCCGAGACAGCCGCCGAGGGACCCCAGAAGACCAGGTTCGGGGCCACTCTGTGCAAAACGAGCTGCACAGTGGAGGTAAGAGCCGGTTCACACTGGGGCAACACTCGCGTCCCATTCAATGCAATAGAACCGTTCTAATAGGAGCGACACAAGTCGCTCCGACTTAGAAAAAGATTCCTGTACGACTTTGGGGGGCTCAAGGCGACCTGCATTGACTTCTATACAGAAGTTGTTTTGCAGGTCACCTCTGAAGTCGTGCCGCGGCTGTGTGAACCGGCTCTTAGTATAACATGTTTGTTATGTAAAAAATAAAATAAAAAATGATCCTTTAATATAGGCTTACCTACAGGTAAAAATCATACAAGGGTGTTTACTCCCACTTTAAAGAGCTGTGGGAGAAGAAAGAAGTCATCGGCCCGGATTCACGTAGCACTTACGCCGACGTATCTCGAGATATGCCGTCGTAAGTACAAATGTTCGCCGTCGTATCTATGTGCCGATTCCATAAGCTAGATACGTCGAAAAATAAGGCTTCAACCGCCCAACGTAACTTGCCTACGCCGGCATATCGTGGGCGCATAGTTACGCTGGACGCATCTGGTGTTCCCATTTTAAATATGCAAATGAGTAAGATACGCCGATTCACGAACATACTTGCGCCCGGCGCATGTTTTAAGCGATTTGCGAAACGGTTACGTCCGGTGTAAAGTTATCCCTCATATAGGAGGCGCAACCCTTGCAAAGGTATGGACCAGGGAACGGACGCTGTCGAATGTTACGTCATGTACGCCGTTTACGTAGTATGTGAATAGGGCTGGGCGTAGGTTACGTTCACGTCGTAGGCAGTAATTTTTAGTACTTGTTTGAAGCTCAGCCCATCATTTGCATGGGGTCACGCTTCATTTAAATGTAACACGCCCACTTCCAGCCCACTTCCACCTACTTTGACTTACGTCGGTTTACACTGACGACTATACGCTACGCCGTCACAACGTTGGGAGCATTTGCTTTGTGAATTCCATGCTTGCCTCTCAACGTTTCACCGGCGTAGCGTAAAGAAGATACGCTACGCCCGCATAAAGATGCGCCCAGGTATGTGATTCTACCCCATCGTATGCAGACTGATGTGATAATATACTGTATATCTAAAGCTCTGCGTAAATTGACAGTGTTATATAAGTACCTGTAATAATGTTCAGTGTCTCCTGCGGAGGTAAGCATTACATACAGTTTAAATTTATATAATATTTCAGGTTTATGTAGAGGATGGAGAGTTAAACCTCTTAATGGTTTCTCATGGGGATGCAGGCACTGTGATTTAATGCAATTGCCTACACAGCTGCCATGGGGTGGTTCCACCTTCTCTGCTGGAGTTTTAATTGATATTATATTATGGCAAGTGCAACCAGAAAAGTGGGAACCTAAGTGAATAAAAATACCCAAAGCTGTAAGATAAGTGGAAACATATTGTAGCTTACAACTGATACAACATTTTTTTTTAGTATGAACTGACCCTTTAGGTACACACACCATTTTACCATGTGATCAGATTCCCAGCCGTTGGAAAATGGCAACAAAAGCTTTTGTTTTTCATTGAATCATTCGGGAGAGTGAAGCTACAGCATCACCTGTGATAAGATTGTTTGACTTTTCTAATTGCAGACCCTACATCTGGGGGTTGTTTCCCTCATGTTAGATGTTTATGACAACCTGACATGTGTCAAGAAATCACGTGTGAGGGACAGCTATTAAATATCTCCCCGGAATTCAAGTCATGCATGTTTTCTTTTTCAAAAGCACAATAACTAAAAAAAAAAATCTCTGTTTAAATGATATCAACCACTTCCACCCCGGAAAAATTGGCTGCCCATTAATCGGGCCATTTTTTGCGATTCGGCACTGCGTCGCTTTAACTGACAATTGCACGGTTGTGCGACGTTGTACCCAAACAAGATTGACGTCCCTTCTTTACCCACAAATAGAGCCTTATTTTGGTGGTATTTGATCATCTCTGCCATTTTTATTTTTTGCGCTATAAACAAAAAAAAAAATACGATTTTGAAAAAAACACAATATTTTAGACTTTATTCTGTAATACATATCTGCAATGTTTTTTTTTTACAAGAAGCTAATTTTTCCACAGTTTAGGCCGATACGTATTCTTCTACATATTTTTGATAAAAAATGTCACAATAAGCGTATTGATTGGTTTACGCAAAAGTTATAGCGTCTATAAAATAGGGGATAGATTTATAGCATTTATTTTTATTTTTTACTAGTAATGGCAGCGACTGCGACATTATGGCGGACACATCGGACACTTTTGACCCATTTTTGGGACCATTGGCATTTATACAGCGATCAGTGCCATAAAAATGCACTGATTACTGTATAAATGACACTGGCAGGGAAGGGGTTAACACTAGGGGGCGATCAAGGGGTTAAATGTGCTCTCTAATGTGTGTTCCAACTGAAGAGGGGATGAGACTGACTAGGAGAAGAGAGAGATCGGTGTCCATACATTGTATGAACACACAATCAGTCTCTTTACCCCTGAAAGAACCAGGATCTGTGTGTTTACACACACACATCCCCGTTCTCATTCTCCAATGAGCAATCGTGGGTGCCTGGCAGTCATCGCGACCGCCGGGCGCTCGCATTGACTCCGGGGACGCACTTTGGGCACATGTGCGCACACATGCGCACCCGTGCGTGAGTGCCACCAGAGGCGTCTTAAGGAGCTGACGTACAGCTACGACAGCTTGCACAGTATAACTGCGGCGGCTGATCTGGAAGTGGTTAAACCTTCAGCACTTTCAGCGTTTCTAGCAAAGCTATTTTGGCCCTACTTCTCCTAAGGATCAAAGGAATGCAGTTTGTTCTGCACCTCTGTAATCTGACTGACATCCTATCCAGGCTCTGAAAAGTTCCTGATCATATGGTTGGCATCTACCCAGAAGCCTGGACCGACAAGCCTGGTCCAGCAATTCGCTGAAAGCCCGAGCCAGCTTCTCCTAACCCCTTTACAGCCCAGCGCTCCAGTGAGCGCTGGAGGGGAGAGCAAAGAGCCGTTGATTGACAGTCACAGGTCTGTGCTCAGAGCTGAGGGGGAGAACTGAGCAATCAGTGGTGTTTGATCGCTCAGTTCTCACTACAGAGCCGTCAGGGGGACAGATGCAGCATCAGATCTATGCTGCGTCCACCTAGGTGAGTATAAATGCTTTTTTTTTTTTTTAAATCATGTACTTCTCTTTCATTCACTTACTGAGTATGCAGCTTCTTTGTCTTTTAATCCTTGCCTATGTTCCAGTTTAAGCCAGTGCCAAGACTACTGCCCCATATTTCCAGTTTATCTTGCAGTCTCTGTTGGAGCCACCCTTGCATGTGGGACACCCTTGCATGCAGGGACTATACGTGTCTCCCATGGAGGGCAAAGCACTCCCTACTACTTCCCCCCACCACCTTCATTCTCCAAATTAACAGACTGACTCCAGACTGCACTGTCCACTGTCACTGGAAGTTCAGGGATGTAATACTAAGAGAACAGAAGCCAGCAGCTGTTGTAAAATGCAAGTGCTGGAGTGAGAATTGTAACAGATAATTTACTATTGTTTATTTTATTGTGCTCAATGGGTTAAAGTGATTGTAAATGCTATTTTTTCCTCTATAACCACTTAAGGACCGCCACATGTACATTTACGTCGGCAGAATGGCACCGACAGGCACATCAACGTAGGAGGAAGGGACGTGATCTCTCCCTCGGCGTTTGTTTCAAGCGCCGCTGAGGAGAGATCACAACACTACAAGTAAGTCTGCACCAACAGCACACTTACACACAGACACAAACACATTTAACCCCCGCGATCGCCCCCCCCCCCCCCTCCCCCTGTCACAGTGTCACTGAATGCAGTAATCATACATGTATTATTACTGTATTTAGTGTCAGTGTGACAGACAGTATGACAGTCAGTCAGTGTTAGTGTCAGGGTAGCCCCCCCCACCCCCCCCAATAACGTTTTAACCCCTTGATCACTGCCCTAGTTAACCCTTTCACTCCCTATTGCCAGCATCACTAAGCGATCATTTTTCTGATCGCTGTATTAGTGTCGCTGTTCCCGCTAGGTAGCTAATTTTTTTTAATGCGATTTTTTTTTTACTAAAGACATGTGGCTAAATAAATTTTGGCCTAAATGTTTGACTAAAATTTAGTTTATTGTTTTTTTATTATAACAAAAAGTAAAAAATATTGATTTTTTTTCAAAAATGTCGCTCTATTTTTGTATATAGCGCAAAAAATAAAAATCGCAGAGGCGATCAAATACCACCAAAAGAAAGCTCTATTTGTGGGAAAAAAAGGACGCAAATTTTGTTTGGGAGCCATGTCGCACGACCGCGCAATTGTCTGTTAAAGCGACTCAGTGCCGAATCGCAAAAACCCCTTGGGTCATTTGCCAGCGTATTGGTCCGGGTCTTAAGTGGTTAAACATAATAAACAAGTTATACTTACCTGCTCTGTGTAGTAGATTTGCACAGGGCAGCCCAGATCCTCTTCTTCTTGGGTCCCTCTTCATTATCCTGGCCCCTCCCTCCTGTTTAGTGCCCCACAGCAAGCAGCTTGCTATGGGGGTATCCAAGCTAAGTCACAGCTCCCTGTGTCCATTCAGACAGGGAGCCCCCACCCCTTACCCTCGCTGATTGGTTAGCTGATTTTGATTGACAGCAGCGGGAACCAATGGTGCCAGTGCTGCGTCTTAGACAATTAGAAAGGAGAATTTTGGACGGCTGAGACACTCACGAACATAGAGAGGGACCTCAGGTAAGTATGAGGGGGGCTGCTGCACACAGAAGGGTTTTATCTTAATGTATAGAATGCATTAGGTTAAAAAAAAATGCCTTTACAACCCCTTTAAGCTGTAAAACAGGGTTTAATACTACTTAAAGTGGTTGTAAACCCCTCCTTACAACATGCACCTACCGGTAAGCCTACAATAAGGCTTACCTGTACAGTAGGTGCAAGAAATATCTTTTTAACCTACATGGTTAAGGAGATATTTGCAGTAAGGACTGCACCGATGTCTACGGCACATGCGCGCCATAGACAACAGCGCAGGCTCACTGAGCGTGCTGTTTTTGTGAATAGAATAATGGGCGTTAATGCCATAATTTCGCGCATGCACAGGGATCTGACGGTCTCGCACGCATGTGCGGGAGTGATGTCATCGCCGGTGTGGCCAGTCACAGCGCCAAGGGTGGTGATACAAGGAAGGAGATCGGAGGAGACATGGCGGTGGAGGTGGAGGAGACCGAGGAGAACTTTGGGGGCTTTGATCTCAGGTAAGTTCTCTTGCAGGGTTTTTAAAAAAAAAAAAATTGAGGGTTTACTTCCTCTTTAAGATGTTAGCTATAAATCCAGTTCTCTCTGCTATTCTATATATAAGTACTGTATGCACATATTCGCAAACTGTGACTGTCTAATGCTTGTATGGAGCATGTATGGAGTTGTCTTTCATTATATTGGCAGCTGGGCAACTGTGCATCCAGCACCCGACAGCTCAGGAGGATTCTCATTAATCTGGGGTAGTGGCAACTTTCTCTGTTGTTGATGGATCGCGGCGCCCAGGGCAGCCAAGCTTTCTGCTCACCCATTGTCTGGGCCCTGATGAAAGCAGTGTCTCTCTCTGCTCTCTGTCTCTCCTCATAAGCCCAAAGACATCAGAGGGAGCCATTTGCTTCCGCTGCTGTCAATAACAGCCAGTGAGGAGGTAGTGGGGGGTGGGGCCAAGCCACTATGTGTATGGACACACAGAGGCAGCTCAGGAACAAGTCCACACGAGTGCCCTCATATCAAGCGGCTTTCCATGATAGGCACTGGGTGGGGCACGGGGTCAGTAGAGCTTCACCTTATTAAAGATTAATTTCAGGTATGGCATGGCATGGTATGGCAATTTTTACATAGTTACGTTACATTGGTCCAACTTTGACCAATGTAACATTGGTGTGCATAATATCCATGGGAAATCACTGTATTAAGCACCAGGAGTAGAGTGAATACAAGTGATCTCTTGCTCGGCAAATGCACCATTCAGGGAACACTTGGCATGTTCTCAGTAAATGCAAAGCATTCTATCATTGGACAAGGTGGAGAGGCGGGGCAGTGACGTCATAACCTCTACCTCATCCAATCAGAGAACACTTTGCATCTATTGAGAAGATGTAAGTGTTTTCTGAATCACAGCCATGCTAAATGAGTGACCTCTTGTGTTCCAAAAGGAGAAGTGCAGCTGCTCAACACAGAACCTAGCAACAGCCACTGTAGTACCAGTGCCTATACAGTGATTTCCTGGTTCTAGGGGATGTATGGCAACAGGAAACCAATTACAGAACAACGCACTGTGTCTGTGTTTCTCTCTACAGCAGCTGAAAGCTGGAAGGAGGGGGGAGGGGAGAAACTAGCTTTCAGCTGCTGGAGGTAGAGACACAGACACAGTGCATCATTTGGAAATTGTCCTCCAGTCCTACTGCACCACTCTCCCTGCTGTCCAGCCCCCCTTTGTGTCCCTACAAGAAGCCAGGTGGTACCCTCCTATCAGTGGCCCTGCCTTCATTGGTCCAAGCTGGATCACTGTAACTGTAACTGCAGAAAGTGCCATACAAAGTGAAAATTCTCTTGTAATGTGAACACACTATTCGCCTTTAGCATTAAAGCGGAGGTCCTCCTAAAAATAAATAAAATAAAAGCCAGTAGCTACAAATACTGCTGACTTTTAATAAATGGACACTTACCTGTCCAGGGTGCCAGCGATGTCGGCAGCCGAAGCCGATCAATCGCTCGGCTCTCGGCTGTCCCGCCACCATCCTCAGTGAGGGAATCAGGAAGTGAAGCGTTGCGGTTTCACTTCCCGGTTCCCTACTGCGCATACGCGAGTCGCGCTGTGTGTCCTAACTGGTCCCTGCTGTCTTCTAGGACCTGTGTGTTTCCCAGAAGACAGAAGGGGGTGGGGGTGGGGGAATGGGTGTGACCCCCGCGAGTGTCTATGCCCAGAAGTGGGTGCAAATACCTGTTAGGTATCTACACCCCCTCCCCCCTGAAAGGTGCCAAATGTGACACCAAAGGAGGGGAGAGTTCCGAAAAGCGGAGGTTCCATTTTTGTGTGGAACCTCCGCTTTAACTCCTAGGCACTCCAACCACCCCCAGCCCTGGATGTTATAATATATTTGGCAGAAATTTAAGAGGCTTAACATTAACAGGTTTTTGCTTTAGCTACACCGTATTCCTGGAAATGTTTTATCCTGTCATTGCTAAACTGAAAAAAAAATACAAATAATCTGCTCCAAATTGGCATTCAAAGCCTAACTTGAGTTTCAGTGAACACTAAAAATAATCTAAATACATAAATGAATCTATTAATCTGTTCCACCATTCACGAGAATGTAAAAAAGTGCTTAAAATATATATTCAGTAATTATAATTAGGACAATTAGCTTTGTTAGCAGAAATCTGCTTATCCTATTATAATTTTGTATTACGAACTTTACCCTTGACTGCTTATAAAGAATTGACATGTGCTGCCCTCTAGTGGTGTCTTAAAATTAATACAGTTAGCAGAATTCTGTTCAGTGCAGATAGTGACTGTCTGTACCTATACAATAAAAACAAGGATTTCTATCAGGATAAATCTGAGGAACTCAGTTCTAATGGTATTATTGACATTAAATCAAATTTTTACAGATTTTCAAATGCATACATTTTTAAATCATATATGTACACATTAACCACTTAAGCCCCGGACCAAAATGCAGCTAAAGGTCCAGGCCCCTTTTTGCAAATTGGCACTGCGTTGCTATAACTGACAATTGTGTGGTCGTGCGACATGGCTCCCAAACAAAATTGGCATCCTTTTTTTCCCCCAGAAATAGAGCTTTCTTTTGGTGGTATTTGATCACCTCTGCGGTTTTTATTTTTTGCGCTATAAACAAAAATAGAACGACAATTTGGAAAAAAATGCAATGTTTTTTACTTTTTGCTATAATAAATATACCCCAAAATATATAAAAAACATTTTTTTTCCTCAGTTTAGGCCGATACGTATTCTTCTACCTATTTTTGGTAAAAAAAATTGCAATAAGCGTTTATCGGTTGGTTTGCTCAACATTTATAGCGTTTACAAAATTGCATTTTTTTCGTGCCTGCGACATTATGGCGGACACTTCGGACAATTTTGACACATCTTTGGGACAATTGTCATTTTCACAGCAAAAAATGCATTTAAATTGCATTGTTTATTGTGGAAATGTCAGTTGCAGTTTGGGAGTTAACCACAAGGGGGCGCTGTAGGGGTTATGTGTTCCCTGTGTGTTTACAACTGTAGAGGGGTGTGGCTGTAGGTCTGACGTCATTGATCGCGTCCCCCCTATAACAGGGATGATGTGATCGATGCTGACGCCACAGTGAAGCACGGGGAAGCCGTGTTTACACACGGCTCTCCCCGTTCTTCAGCTCCAGGGACCGATCACCGCACTCCAGCGGCGATTGGGTCCGCAAGTCACGAGGTCCCGGACCTGGAGCTTTGGACCGGGTCACGGGAGCACGCCGTGGGCGCGCACCCGTGACCCACGGCTGGGCAGTAGTACAGGACGTACCTGTATGTGGATCTGCCCAGCCGTGCCATTCTGCCGACGTATATGTGCAGGAGGCGGTCCTTAAGTGGTTAATAAAATGACAATAAAAAAATTACATAATAAATATTTTAAGATTAAATAATGTGCAGCATGTCATGATTTGCAAAGCTTGTCAGTGCAAAAGATAAATCCATGTTTTTTATTTATTTTTTCAAGATGATTTCTAGCCCTGGTTGGCCTTGCTGGCCTTTGTTTGAAAAATCAGATGAGCCTCAATGTATTTCTTCTTTATGCATGTTGCTGAAACTGAAAATGCAGCAAAGTGCATGATACAGTGTGAAAACAAAAGTACAAAAAAAAGTAATGGGGTTTTTCTTTTTTTTTTGGACCATCACAACATAACTTTAAAGCAGTATTAAACCCAAAAGCAAACATTTATTTTCACCTGGTGATCCAGCCAGTAAGTCTGTTATTCTTTAAAAGAAGGGGTGCTTACAATGATCAGTTGTTATTTACTTATGTAAAAGTTTTATCCAAAAAAAAAAAAATCTAGGCTTAACTGTAGGTGTAACTTACAAAAGTGGGTTTACAACCACTTTAAATGGACGTTCAGAGGCAGTTGGACACTTTTTTCAACTGCGCCTGAACACATTCAATGTTATCCTATGTGACCATGTACACTGTCTCGTTTACAGTCGTTTTTAGGCAGTTGCTTTTAACAGCGTTTCTTTGAAAGAAAAAAAAATTAAATCAGATGCCAGAGATTTCCACGTTTCAGATGCCAAACGTGGTACCGGCGTTTGGCCGCGTTTGAGTTTATACTGTAGGCGGTTTGCCAATTTTTTTAGAAACATGTCCCGTGTACATGGAGCCTTGATGACGAGGCCATTTTTTGCGATACGGCACAGCGTTGCTTTAACTGACAATTGTGCAGTCATGTGACGTTTTGGTGGTATTTGATTACCTCTGCAGTTTTTATTTTTTGTGTTATAATAAAAAAAAAAATGTAGACTTTAAAAAAAAATACTTTTTGCTATAATAAATATCCCAAAAAAATAAAATAATTCTTCATCAGTTTAGGCCAAATTTGTTCTTCTACATATTTGTGGTTAAAAAAAAACACAATAAGCGTATATTGTTGGTGTTCCGCCCCGTGTGAAAGAGCCCTTGACTAACAAATTAAAGCCAAACCCCAGCTAACACTTTCAAAACAATTACAACAATACTTTTTTTTTCATTTTGGGATAACGGTTTTACATGAATTAATAAAAGCTGACCATTGTAAGCACCCCTGTCAATGATATATGCTGTATGCTGTAACAAAACCCCCCTTCAGCTCACAGATCGCATTGACAGTTCGGACATTAATCAGATTGTATGGGTGTGAACATGTATGTTACCCGATTCTGGTGCGGACCAAAAAAAGGGTCCTGTGTGAGTTTAGTCCAAACGCAATGCGATTTCACCATACTACCTCTATGGCTGAAATCGCATCACACAGACATCACATGCAGTGCGGTGGGAATCACATGTGATCTTGCACAATGTGAATCAGCCCTAAAGTCTTGTATTTTTTTATTTTTTTATAACAAACTATACTTACTAATAATTTTGCACAGAGCAGCCCCAATCCTCCTCTTCTCGGGTTCCACGCCGGCACTCCTGGCTCCTCCCATCTGCTTGCGGGGTCACCCAAGCAGCCATGCTACCGAGCCGCGGCTCTGTGTGTCCATTCACACACAGAGCCGTTGCTTGGCCCCACCTCCTCTGTCTCCTGATTGGTTCACTGGCTGTCATTGATAAAGATTTTAAGATAAATTAAAGTGGAAGTCTATAATAAAAACTAAAATCCCTGCATCTATATCCACCAACATTCTAACACAAACCTATCTAGCCCTACAAAGAAGAATTCAGTATACATGCCTTTTCTGCAGGCGATCCGACCCGATCTTCAGTGACGGAAACTCTACAGAGGACACAGCCGACAACGGGAGCGAAATGAATGGGAAGTGACGTCACCCATAGAGTTACTATGGGGTTTCCGTTGGCGGACGTGTCCCCTGCTCCCGCCCACACAGCGAAGCCGCGGCTGACAGCTCAGCGTGGGATCAGAGCTTCCACCATTGGAGATCAGGTCGGATCACCTGTAGAAAAGGTATACATACAGATTTTTTTCTTTTCAGGGCTAGATAGGTTAGTGTTATGCCCCGTACACACGATCGGAAATTTAGACGGCCTAAAATCAGATGGAATTTCTCAGAATTCCCTTCAGGCTGTCTTGCATACACACTGTCAGACCAAATTCTGACCGTCCAAAACGCAGTGACGTAAAACACTACGACAAGCCGGAAAAAATTTTGTTCAATGCGCCGACTTGATTCTGAGCATGCATGGTTTTTTTTTCTCCGTCGGAGTTGCACACAGACGATAGGAATTTCCTATTGGTTGTTTTTCCATCGGAAAAAAATAAAACATTTTCTATTTCTAAACACCGACGGAAAAAAGTTAGATGGGGCCCACACACGATCGGAAATTTCCATCTGACTTTTTTCATCAGAAATTCCGATCGTGTGTACGCGGCGTTAGCATGTTGGTGGCTTTATAAGGCCGCGTACACACGATCAAATTTATCTGCTGGAAACGGTCCGACGGACCGTTTCAGCAGACAAATTCGATCGTGTGTATGAGCGGACAGACAGGTTTTTCCAGCAGACAAATTTTAAAGCATGCTTTAAAATCTGTCTGCTGGGAACCCGTCCGTCCGACATGTCTGCTGGTTAGTACACTAACCAGCGGACATATCTGTCCGCACATGCGTCGAATGGACGGTGACGTGGCGACGTCAACGTCACCGCCACGTCACCGTGATGTCTGCCGGCGGGGATTTTGGTTTTATCATGTGTACAGCGATCAAACCAAAATAGCCCAGCAGACAAATCCGATCAAAACGGTCTGTCAGACCGATTTGATCGGATTTATTTAGTGGTGTGTACGCGGCCTCATGGACTTGCACTTTAAATTAGATATGATCCCTATGTACACTATTTATATTATGTATCCTGTGTCCTTAAAAAAACAAGAAGTACTATTTTTTGCTTCATTTTTATCTGACCAAGTAACTTGTTTTCCTTCTGTGCAGGACCACCATATTTACGAGTGATGACCTCATCATTGTGTTGCTCCTCATTCTCTGTCCAATCACCAAGCTGAGCCTGTGTGTTTTGAGAGTGTCCTTGACTAAGCTGTCCTGCTCCTTTGAAAGTTAGGGTCCTGGCTGTGCTCTCTGGCAGGGATATCTGGACCAGAAAGTTAGCTACACAGAATTACAAATCCTTTTGGCAGATAAAGCGGTTCCCATGTGTATATTGCAGATGGGTATTTACATGTCCTACATTAACTGCACAAAAAGATTAGCGTTTCATCAAACCTCATTCTCAAAGGATTATAGGGGAAAACACCTTAACCTCAATCATATCTCTCAGAGACAACTAACACATCCATTTGGGTGATGTTTATTTTCTATAGCTAAAAGCAGATAATGCTAATGCTCAGAAAGGTAATGATTTAAGACTGCTGATAACAATGCAAATGGATTTTCAATGTGTAATTGATTGTATATATCCTTGCAGTGTTTTTTACCCTATAATTACTTTATGAACGTTAAACAGCCATATAACACATAGGGGGTTATTTATTAAAGGCAAATCCACTTTTCAATACAAGTGCAAACTACAAGTGCAAAGTGCACTTCAAAAATTGCACAGAAAGTGAACTTGGAAGTGCAGTTGCTGTAAATCTGAGGGGTAGATCTTAAATGAGGGGAAGCTCTGCTGATTTTTTTATCCAATCATGTGCAAGATAAAATGCGGATTTTTATTTTCCTTGCATGTCACCCTCGGATCTACAGCGACTGCACTTCCAAGTGCACTTTCAGTGCAATTTCAAGTGCACTTTGCACTTGTAGTTTGCACTTGTAGTGCAAAGTGGATTTGCCTTTCCTAAATAATCCCCATAGTTACATAGTAGGTGAGGTTGAAAAAAGACACAAGTCCAACCTATGTGTGTGATTATATGTCAGTATTACAATGTATATGCCTGTATGTTGTGGTCATCAGGTGCTTATCTAATAGTTTTTTTTGAAACTATTGATGCTCCCCACTGAGACCACCACCTGTGGAATGGAATTCCACATCCTTGCTGCTCTTACAGTAAAGAATCCTCTATGAAGTTTAAGGTTGAACCTCTTTTCTTCAAATTTTTTTGAGTGGCCACGTGTCTTGTTAAACTCCCTTCCACAAAAAAGTTTTATCCCTATTGTGGGGTCACCAGTATGGTATTCGTAAATTGGAATCATATCCCCTCTTAAGTTTCTCTTCTGCCGAGAGAATAAGTTCAGTGCTCACAACCTTTCCTCATAACTAATATCCTCCAGACCCTTTATTAATTGTGTTGCCCTTTTTTGTACTCGCTCCATTTTCAGTACATCCTTCCTGAGGACTGGTGCCCAGAACTGGACAGCATACTCCAGGTGCGGCCGGACCAGAGTCTTGTAGAGTGGGAGAATTATCATTTTATCTCTGGAGTTAATCCCGTTTTAATTCATGACATTATTCTGATTGCTTTGTTAGCAGCAGCTTGGCATTGCATGCCATTGCTGAGCCTATCATCTACTAGGAACCCCAGGTCCTTTTCCATCCTAGATTCCCCCAGAGGTTCTCCCCCAGTGAGAAGATTGCATTCATCTTTTTGCCACCCAAATGCATTATTTTACATTTGTAACACATGTACCACAAAGCGGGGTTCAACCTGCGTTTTTTTTTTCTTTTTAAAGTCAGCAGCTACAAACACTGTAGCTGCTGACTTTTAATAAGGACACTTACCTGTCCTAGGCGCCCACAATGTCGGCCCCCCAAGGCCGATCCCTCGATCCTGACAGCTCCCGGCGCTCCCACCCTCACTAAGGGATGCAGCTTTACTGCCTGTTTTCTACTGCACATGCGCACGTCTCGCGGTGCTTTGTGAATGGGCGGCTGCTTTTTGGGATACACACAGTTCCCAGAGGGCATCGTACTCCATTTCCCCAGAAGACAACGCGAGGAGGACGAGGAAGAAGACCTGCCGCGGTATGGGAAGAGGCAGATTAGGATTTTGGTGTATTTTTTCTTTAGGATAGACCTCCACTTTAATGAATGCATAGTATCATGATTGACTTATGTCCATGTTCTTGCATTACAAGTGACACCATGCAGCTCATGATGTCTCTCACCCCCTTATGCTATCTTCAGCTTTGACAACATCTGGACACAGAGGATTGTGTTTTCTAGTCAGGTTTTTCAATCAGAAGATGTAGATTGCATACAGTAGGTGGGTGGGAATAGAGGCATCTGAATGACCCCAAAGTTGAATGCTTGTAAATGATTAACAGTTTCCAGTGCTGATTGTTGGACAACTGGATTTTGGAGATATATGACTGTTTAACCACTAGTCATCTCCCCGCCATCAAAAGACGGATGGAGGAAGACTCTGTTATCCTGGGTGGACGTCATATGACGTCGCGCCTTTAAAAACCACTAGGGGGTGCGTGTGCGCGCCTGGAACATCAACGAGAACACACAGATCCACGTCCTGTCAGGGAGAGAGGACTGATGGTGTGTCCCTTGTATATAGGGACAACCATCGGTCACCTCCCCCAGTCACTCCCCTCCCCCCACAGTAAGAATCACTAATTGGGGAATACATTAACCCCCTCCTCGCCCCCTAGTGTTAACCCCTTCCCTGCCAGTCACATTTATACAGTAATCAATGCATTTTTATAGCAGGGATCGCTGTTTAAATGTGAATGGTCCCAAAAATGTGTCAAAAGTGTCCGATGTGTCCGCCGCAATATCGCAGTCACGATAAAAAATGACAATCACCGCCATTACTACTAAGAAAAAATAATAATAAAAATGCTATCAATCTATCCCCTATTTTGTAGAAGCTATAACTTGTGCGCAAACCAATCAATAAACGCTTATTGTGATTTTTTTACCAAAAATATGTATAAGAATACATATCGGCCTAAACTAAGGAAAAATGTGTTTAACCACTTAAGACCCGGACCAAAATGCAGGTAAAGGACCTTGCCCCTTTTTTGCGATTCGGCACTGTGTCGTTTTAACAATTGCGCGGTCATGCGACGTGGCTCCCAAACAAAATTGGCGTCCTTTTTTCCCCACAAATAGAGCTTTCTTTTGGTGGTATTTGATCACCTCTGCGGTTTTTATTTTTTGCGCTATAAACAAAAATAGAGCGACAATTTAAAAAAATAATTCACTATGTTCTACTTTTTGCTATAATAAATATTCCCCCAAAATATATATACATTTTTTTTTCCTCAGTTTAGGCCGATACGTATTCTTCTACCTATTTTTGGTAAAAAAAATCGCAATAAGTGTTTATCTGTTGGTTTTCGCAAAATTTATAGCGTTTACAAAATAAGGGATAGTTTTTTTTTTTACTACTATTGGCGGCGATCAGCGATTTTTTTCGTGACTGCGACATTATGGCGGACCCTTCGGACAATTTTGACACATTTTTGGGACAATTGTCATTTTCACAGCAAAAAATGCATTTAAATTGCATTGTTTACTGTGAAAATGACAGTTGCAGTTTGGGAGTTAACCACAAGGGGGCGCTGTAGGGGTTATGTGTTCCCTGTGTGTGTTTACAACTGTAGGAGGGTGTGGCTGTAGGTGTGACGTCATCGATCACATCCCCCTATAACAGGGATGACGCGATCGATGCTGCCGCCACAGTGAAGCACGGGGAAGCCGTGCTTACACACGGCTCTCCCCGTTCTTCAGCTCCGGGGACCGATCGCCGCACTCCAGCGGCGATTGGGTCCGCGAGTCCTGCGGTCCCGGTCACGGAGCGTCGGAACGGGTCACGGCTGGGTATAGAACCGCCGTAAATATACGTAGATGTGCCCAGCCGTGCCATTCTGCCGACGTATATGTGCAGGAGGCGGTCCTTAAGCGGTTAAAGACAAAAAAAATGATATTTATTATAGCTAAAAATAAAAAAATATTGTGTTTTATTTCAAACTTGTCGCTCTTCTTTTGTTTATAGCGCAAGTAATAAAAACCGCAGAGGTGATCAAATACCACCAAAAGAAAGCTCTATTTGTGGGAAAAAAATGATGAAAGTTTCATTTGGGTACAGTGTTGCATAACCGTGCAATTGTCATTCAAAGTGCGAGAGCGCTAAAAGCTGAAAATTGGTCTGGGCAGGAAGGGGGTGAAAGTGCCCTGTAGGCAAGTGGTTAAAGTGGATGTAAACCCCCCATACACCCAGTGAAGTCAACAGCCTCAGATCATGCACAGAGATTAACCAAATCTCCCTACATAGGTTTTATATGTATATCTGCTGTGTTCACATTTATATACTGTTTAGAAAGTTCAGATTTTGTTAGGAGATTTTCTCTTCCTGGTTAACACAGAGTGTGATGTCTGGGCATACAGCCAAGATAGCTAACATTGCTGATTGGAGGAAAGGCACACACCCCTCTCATCATAGGCAGAGACTCTCAGAGCTGTTTTGTAATAAGAGCTGCTCTCTGCTAATCTATTTTAGCAACCTCCTTTGACAAAAGAGTCAGGAGTTCTCAGGCTGATAACAGAGGAACTGTTCAGAAGAGAGCTATAAGACTTAGCTCATTGAAAAGAGATAACAAAATACTGCAGATAAATGTGCCCAGCTTAAATTTCATGAATTACATCCACTTTAAGTTTAATGGATGAACTTTCACTTTAACAACACTTTAACAACACTCAAATAACAAAATAATAGATTTTGGCACTTTTGAGCTCTTAAAACACGACATGGTGGAAGCTGAAATTCCTCTTGACACTCAGATGTCCTTTGGACAAAAAGTAAAGATTTTCTATTGCTGCTCCTTCTAGATGAATACATTTTACTCCTTCTTGTTAAATCGTTGATGCATTCGGCATGTGTGTTCTAATGCAGATAATACCGCTGAATATTTTAGAAGTAGAGAACAACAGACCAAAAAGCTTCTAGACTGGAACATGGCAGAATATTTAACATCTCATTTGCTTTCTTGTGGCCGCAAATAGAGAAATATTTACTCATCGGTGGGTGCCCGCTGACTCTCAAAACTCTGCTCACAGGTGATATCATTGATGCAAATACATTCTTTGTGTTTGCTCTTGAGGCAGCTTACCCAGCAAATAGCCACGGTTCATTGAAACCAAATGAGGTGGTAGGCTGTGCCAAGCTGTTTAGGTATGCCAAGATCTCCATACTATTCACTCAGTTGTGAAACAACAGAAGAAAAGAAAAATCTATGAATCATACTGCGGTAAATTGTGGTAAAGCAATCTGAAATAGTAAGGATGATATGTTTAGCACATGTGGCATCTGTGACAGACTCACCCGGGACAGAGGCTTTTGGAGGGGACTGAATGCTCGCCTCTTGCCTTGCGATCATGGGCTCTGGCATTTGGGGGAATGGTGCTCTTTGTGAGCTGTATGCATGGGACCCTGTATATGCCATTAGAGTGACTTATTCATACTGTTGGGACATACAGTGTAAGGAGATGCTAATGCCATCCCCTCCAGCCATCTGTCTGTTCTCTGTGCTAATTGACCCTGCTATTGTGTAAAGATGTCCTGTGTTTACAATTATGATGTGTATTGTAAAGCAGGTGAGCGAGGAGATGGGACGTCTACCCTGAGAGGTCATATCTATGAGTCGCCTAGTCTGGGTAAATGACTAGTTAATTAGCTCATGTTAATTTATGTTCTGGTTACCTCCTCTTTAAACTGTATAGTTTGTATTCTTGGTTCTAATAAACACTCCATGTTCAGCAGACAAACAAGTCTCGTCTCGTTGTGTGCTTGAGAGCAGCTGGAATATCTGATATCTATATCCAGACTGATAGGAAGCGGTATATGACGGAAGCACTCAAGCGGAGTGTGGGACATTCCGTTACAGCATCTATGGGCTTTTAAGAACTTTACAGAATTTGTAACTATTGTTTTATATTTCTGTCATGTTAAACTCCCTTTCTCTCTGATTTGAAGAGGCATGGACACTTTGCATGGAGCAAAGTCTGTAAAAAGCCCCCATCTCATTTGGCATCAGGTCTTCTATTGGTCATTGGCTTTATAAGTGCACCCCATTGGTTTTTGTAATAATTCTGAGGGTTGATATGCTAGTTTTTTTTTCCTTTGGGATGATAGGGTTCCTACTGGATGTGCCTAAGACTTGCCTGTCCACTGGTCCCCAACTGGCCTGCTTTTCTTGTTTCCACAAACCTGGGACAGATGCCCCTCATGTGGGTTCCATCTGTCTGTTGGGAATACCATTCTGGATCCCTGGCTATAAAGCCGTGTACACACGATTGGTCAAACCGATGAGAACGATCTGAAGGACAGTTGTCTTAGGTTAACTGATGAAGCTGACAGATGGTCTGTTGTGCCTACACACCATCAGTTAAAAAAACAATTCAGAACGCGGTGACGTAAAACACAACAATGTGCTGAAAAAAATTAAGTTCAATGCTTCCAAGTATGCGTCAACTTGATTCTGAGCATGCGCGGGTTTTTAACCAATGGTTTTGCATACTAACGATCGGTTTTGACCTATCAGTTATCAATCCATCGGTTAAATTTTAAAACAAGTTTGCTTTTCTTTTTAACTGATGGTTAAAAAAGACTTAGCTCATTGAAGTTCAATGCTTCCAATTTAGCTCCTCTTAATTAAAGTGCAAGCTTTCTGTAACAGTAGTCTGCAATTATGTAATTACGTGGCCTTTTAGACCATATTATCAATTCACCAAACAAACTAGTGTGCTGGTGGAAAAAAAATGGTAATTTGGTAATTTGGTGTTTGCCACAAAACAACTAGATCTGATTTAAACCTGATCATCGTACTGCAGCCAAGGGTTCGGATCCCGGTCTCGGCTACATGTGAATTGAGTTTGGTGGTCTCAGCCCGACTCCCGGTGGGTGTGCTATGCAAGGTATGCCCCTCACACCCGCCATTGCCACCGGGGGCATGGAGAAGGATGGCAATTGCCTCCGGGTAGGAGGGTCTGCCTACTCCCAACTCTGGCAGTCCGGCTCCTCTCTCTCGAGTTCACGCACAAAAAATACACAAAAAAAAAAAAAAACTGTAAAAAAAAAAAAAAAAAAATGATCATCGCGTAAGGCACATTGAACACAAGCAGCAAAAGTTTACTCTTTCCATTCTTCCTCTTTAATTGCATGCTTATATTATTACCGTGAACTGCCCCTGACAAGTACAGACTCATCAAGAGTACAATGATGCAATGACATTCTTAACACAACCAGTAAAGACATTCTATAACCCACGCCAAAACATGAGTCCCTTTTTTATTAACACTATTTATCAAAAAGTAGTCGCCGTGCTGTTCAAAGCTTTAATCTAAAGTTTCTAAAATATGAAGTACAAGAACAAAGGAAATTAAAATCATTGAACTGATTCATATCGCTTATTAGAGCTGTAATGAAAAACTGAATTGCTTACAAGTAACAAGTCTAACAAAAATAATACTTCATTGAGTTAAAAATGTGTTTTGCTCTATGTGCTTAAGGTGGATATAATATATTTCCGACAACATAAAAGTATTATAGTAGATTTGTAACAACTGAAGTCATGAGGGTCAATTAGAAAGCCAGAAAATTATACGAGATAATATTCTGCTTTACTGTCTCCTGGTATATCAGCCTTTGAACTGTAGAGTAATAGAGTAATATATAAAAACTTAGCATGTCACATTACAACACTATTTACAAACACAGTTTAATTCAGCTCTGTATTGATTAATACATATATAACCCTTTCCCTGTCAGATCCATACTTTGCATTTTTGCACACATGTTTAAAAATCATTTTAGGCCTAAAGATTTGTTAAAATACTCAAACAGTATAGATTTCCTGAAAATAGAGACCCTAGAGATTTAAATGGTGGTAGTTTAAATTTTTGATGCCACACGATGTTTGCATAGCGCCTTATTAAGCACAAAGTTTCAGTAAAACACTAAATCTAATGTTAGGGCACACAGATGCAATATTTTACCAAATTGTAACATTTTTACATAAATACTTAACATGCCAAGCTTTAAATTTGCATGTGTGTGCATTGATGATGCATTTCAGTATCATATGTTTTCCAAAGGCAATTCTGTAGAAAACCATTAATAATGGCCCTAGAATAATTACTCTCAATCTAGCATGCACGTTGAGATGTAACATATGTATTGCAAGTGACAGTTTCATATAAAGATGCCACCAATTGGTGTGTTTACATTTGTGTGTGCGTGTACGTGGTGGCATGATAAAAAACGTTCTCACCTGCCTTCCATTGAAACAAATGGAGTATAGATTGTGCTCAATTAGCTTCTTCCCTAGCTTTAGGGACACTAGAAAGAAACTGGAAGTGATATTTTACATTGTTTTCAAACCTATTCTAGCTAGGGGAGGTCAGTGAACAGATGTTCCCTGGCCTCCCTCCACTTTCCCTAGCATCACCTACCACACCGGTCCTTGACACACAGTTAGGACCCATGGCACGGGTCTGGCTGGAGGTGCACACTCTGTTGGAAAACACATTGGCTTGTGGAGTGTATGTAAACCCATGTGCTCTTGTTTTGCCAACTCACACACACTCCCTCTGGTGTAGACAACAAGCAACACTGCACAGGCATGGTCCACCATCACTTTCAGGAAGCAGATCCAGATCAAAGATATGCAACCATAAAACACAAGGCTTAGTCACATGGTGTCCAATGAGGGTTTACATCCACTTTAAAGCAACTCCTTTCTTTGAAATGTTTACAGAAGCTGGTCTAAATATTAAAGTGACTATGTCAGTTGCATCATAACGTTCTAGATTAAAATTCCTTGTGATAGAAGAGCTATTATACTGACCCCTGTGGTGGTCTTCAACCTTTGCTCCTTTCCAGCACTTTGGTTTCCATTGAAGATCTCAGGCATTCAACACATCTGGAAGTGTTGGATGCTGTGTTTCCATCCTTTAACCTTTATACCATTAACTATACAGGACACATAGGAGATGGAAAGTGGAACCACAGCATTTAGCAGGAAACAGAAGAAACTCACACTCCCAGAAGTGTTGAATGCTAAACAGCCTAACAGATGCTGCAGTGCTGGGATGGAGCAAAGACAGAAGACACAGGGTGCTAGCGATAGGTCACCTTAAAGCACAACTAAACCAATCAATTTAACAGTCTTTAACTGTTCCCAGCATGGTGGGAATACCAACTGTCACATTTGTTTGTGCTGTCAATCAAAGTGTCAAACCATCAAATGGCTGATGTCATAACTGGTCACATGTGCACCACAATGGGAGTTATAGATCAAACAGAGAATTAAATGGAAACTTGATTGGCTGAAGATTATAGGAGGGTTTAAAGTGGTTGTAAACCCTTTACAATCACTTTAACCTACAGGTAAGCCTAGATTAAGGCTTACCTGTAGGTGCAAGAAATATCTCCCAGACCTGCACGGTCTAGGAAATATTTGCAAATCACTGTATGGCATTTTCTTCCGTGCATGCGTTGGAGTTAGAAAGGGCACGCTGTGCCGTTTCTATCTCGGGTCATGCCGTTAAAGGCGTCTCCTGTGCACATGCGCAGGAGTGAGGTCACACGTCACACGTCACGCGACTCTGGCCAGTCACAGAGCCGGAGTTCATTGCCCCGGAAGAGAGAAGGGTGAAGAATGGATGCTCGCTACTAGCGAGGAAGACAGGGACATTGTGGGCTTCTCCTGCATGTAAGTGTCACCTAATGGGCTACTATCCGATGTATAGTAGTCCATTATGCTTTACCTTTCAAGGGAAACAAAGAGGAAGTAACACCCATCAGCATTTACTTCCTCTTTAATTCCACTTTGACTCTTCAGTTTATGAACAACTCACCTGCTCAAATTTAAGGAGCAAAAACTCTGCTCAAGTCTGTTTCCTAAGAACGTTTTATTCTCTGTTGTGCCTCTAACACAGCAAAAAAAAAGTGAAAGCCAAGTTGTCAAGCACAGTCCATATATCAAAGGGAACTCTGACCTTCCTGTGACAGACCAAACCTCTAAATTATTGCATTTGATCATTTGGAGAGCCATTACAGAGAAAAAAGAATTGGAAAAAAAGAGCTTCCATTTTCCATATTCATTCTTCATGGTCTTTGCAGGGCCGGTCCGACCATGGGACCCAATAGGCAGCATCTTAAGAGGGGCGGCAGCCGGAAATATGTTGTCATTAGTACCGAATTCGCAGGGCCAGCGCTCCTGCTAGGTGGCCAGCTAGGGCACACTGCTACAGTAGGTGCCTCCGATTTTGTATATCCAGCGCGATGGGATCACGCTGGATATCGCCGCTGGAGGCTGTGCTTCTCGCGCTTGCTGTCCCCACGAGATGCCGCGCATCCATAGGAATCCATTGGGGGCATCGAGCGGGAGAAGCGACATAGCTCGGCGCTGGCTCCCGCGACGAGGATTGCGGGTGTTCAATCTCGCCGCTAGCAGAGGCGAGATTGACACAAAATCGGTGGCACCTACTGTACCTGGCCTAGCCGGGTCTAGGGTGCCCATGCACACTGCCGGTGAACCGCTCCAATCATGATTGGACACAGCGGGAGCCTATTAGCGGGCCCAGTGGACCCGATGTCCACTGGGAACCACCCATCATTCCCGAGGCAACAAGGAAAGGAAACAAGGAAACAGCGGTCTGCCTATGTAAACAAGGCAGATCGCCATTCTGTGCGAGGAGAAGATGGAGATCTTGTGTTTCTGCGATCCCCCCAGTCAAAGTACCTCCCCCACACAGTATTATTAGTACAGTTTCAGTGCATATTTTTTTTAGCCCTGATCACTATATTGGTGTCACCCAAAAAGTGTCACTTAGTGTCAGATTTGTCAACCGCAATGTCGCAGTCCCATTAAAAATCGTTGATCACCACCATTACTATTAAAACATTTTTTTTAAATACCATAAAAATATCCCATAGTTTGTAGACACTATAACTTAAGCAAACAAATTAATATACACTTATTGGGATTTTTTTTCCAAAAACATGTAGCAGAATACATATTGGCCTAAATTGATAAAAACATTAGATTTTTAAATTTTGTATTGGATGTGTTTTATAACAGAAAGTAAACAATTTTCTTTTTTTTGTTCACATTTGTTGGTCTTTTTTTGTTTATAAATAAATAAATAAGAACCGCAGAGGTGATAAAATACCACCAAAAGAAAGCTCTATTTATACTCCTATATACATGTATATAGCCATGACAGGTCTTCTTTATACTCCTGCATACATGTATAGAGCCATGACAGGTCCTCTTTAGTTACCATGATATAAAATAATGGATGTGGGGCCCTTTTGGTAGAAACCATGACTATAACATAGCAGAAAAAGGGAAATTTGTCTCATCCCATTTCTAACTGTGTGAGGTCATCCATGACCAAACTCAATATTATTTTAATATTGCCAAACACTTAGCATGACGGTTATTGTTGCCATTAATCAGGCTGACTAGAAGACAGGCATATGCTCCCTGGACCCGTATGTCAGTTAGTAGTCAAGCTGCTAGAGGCACAGGGAAGAAGCCGGATTTGCATTAAATAGGAAATTGATTAGTAATGGTCTCTTTAGACTACAGCTAAAACAGCTTGCTGAGAAAATGGTGTCAGGACTGTATTATGGCTGTCCAAGATAAACAGTTAAGTAAGATAAATAACTGCCTTCACTGCTGAAAAGAAAGAACCAGTTAATTATCATTATTGCATATATTAAATGGATATTTTAGGCCATTTATCACAATTATTTTCACCTAACAGAGAAAGTCGACGACCACAGTACTGTGGCAATTGTGTGTATTTGCATGTATGCTTTAACAGAGGTTGATCAAGATACATGGGCAGTAATTCATGAAATGAATGGAAGGAAAATAGCTGTTTGTTTTGCTTTTCTAACCAACAGCAGGAAAAGGATACTTAGTTTGTCAGTTTGAAAAAAAGAACACGCCTTTCAAGTACAATAAAAAGACAGATAAATAAAGAAATTAATGAATACAGTAAAAAAATATCTCAGAACCAGAAACTCACAATTGATCCAAAAGAAGGCAAAACATTTATAAAGTTATCTAATAGAATACACTAAAGCCGCGTACACACGATCGGCCAAACCGATTAGAACGGTCTGATGGACTGTTTTCATCAGACCAAACCGATCGTGTGTGGGCGCCATCGGTTAAAAAAAAGCAAACTTGTTTTAAATTTAACCGATGGATACCTAACAGATAGCAAAAAAACCCGAAACCATCAGTTAAAAATCCACGCATGCTCAGAATCAAGTAGACGCATGCTTGGAAGCATTGAACGTAATTTTTTTCAGCACGTCGTTGTGTTTTTCGTCACCGCGTTCTGACACGATTTTTTTAACCAATAGTGTGTAGGCATGACTGACCATCAGTCAGCTTCATCGGTTAACCAATGAAAAAATCCATCAGACCGTTCTCATCAGTTTGACCGATCTTGTGTACAGGGCATTGAATAAAAACTTTAGCAACTCAGGGCTAAAGTTAGAAATGAATGTTCCCCTGCAGCTGCAAACTGCTTAGACTGCAGTATGTATGAGTTCATGCTGGAACGCATTGCTTCTGGAGCGCCTTACTGCTCTGCCAGCTATCCATTCCCGGCTGCGGTAAGGGGAGTGAGTGTGGTACAAACTATACACTTCATTCATGGCACTGTACAGCAGTGCGATGCGCTAAACTGTCGCCCAGTGCCATGCGATTCTGTATGGCGCTATGTCATAAAACACAGCATGTCAGCATTTTAGCGCAGCCCTAGGGTGTTGTGGTGTGAATAGGACACATAGGAAGCATTTGTTTCCTGTGTGTCCTTGTGATGAATTCATCCTGAATGCTGAATGTAGCGTAGACAGTACAACCATTAATTTGTATCCAACTCTTAGCAATTTTATATGTCAGTTTCTCGTTTGATATGTGGGGTCTCGTCACATTGGTGGCAGCAGTGGGATTTGCTCTCCAGTTACTGGGACAACACAAAACCACTACCATGAATGACCAGCTATGCAGCCTGCAGGAGAACCATGCTAAAAGACTTGCTTGAGATCCATGGAGGGACCGGTGGGACAAAGAACAAGGCCACCCTGATCAGTGAGCTAGGCGAGATGGATCAGAGGGATGGTGATGCAGGACCCCGGTCAGTTAAAGACTTGTTTCAGCAACGAGTTCGACAACGGTTGGCATTATATGGTACTAACCCATCAGAGAGCGTCATACAGAATACCATTAGAGACATCCAGCTGCAGGATGAGAGAGAATGAGAGCGGCAACAGAGAGAACAAGATCGGCAACATGAGCTGAGAATTGCAGAAATATGGCATTCGGTGACAACACCTAAAGAAGCAGCACCAAATGAAAGAAGAGGAGAGGTACAGATACCAGTAACCATGGAAGAGGAATTCAGAAGGAGGTTGCGAGAAAAGCAGATACAATACAGAGGACCAGTATCAGAGGAGGTCCTGCTTGGATGGTCTGATTCGATCCGCTGCAAACTCTGGAAGGAATCGCTAGCCCGTGAGCAGCGACACCAGGGAAAAGCTCTCCCCTTCATCCATGTAAGGTACTGGTCACAGTTTGAAGTACGGATGCTGTTATAGGGGAACCACCGAAGCAGGAGTGGACAGCAGAGTTAAACAGGCTGATCCGGGCAGAGATGCGGTTGGACGAGAGCTACAGAGCCCTCCGGTGGTATGTAGTCCAAGAGTGCCCGTGGTCAGCGGATGACAGCCCCACGGAAGGCTTTGACTATGATGGCCTGGGATTGTTGTATTGGAGGATGACCAGGGATCCCGACTTTGAAAATGATCGGGAATGGCGTTGGGAGGAAATAATGGAGCACAGAGAGCGAAGACTGAATGTCTCGGAACTGCACTGGTTACAGGAAGATTTGGAGTTCCTGGCCGTTCAGGAATGGGAGCTGGAAATCGCCTACAAACAGCTGCTAGACTCCGCTCAGCAGCAGGGTGGGGATCCCTTTGCCTGGGACTATGAGGAAATATCAGCTGACAACGCTGAAATCCTGGCTGATGAATCAGCAGTGGAAAATCTGGAGATTGCCATTCCCAAATCTGAAGTGCTGACCGCAGGGCCGAGCTCTGCTAACCTCTGCTCAGTACCTATAGCATCTTCTGGGTTTCATGGACAGGAAATGGTGAACCTCTATCTCCAGACACCAGTTGCAGAGACAGGGGATTTTATAGCTTTTTCTGCTGAGGAAGAACAACCTGATGAGCCTCCAGCAGAAGAGCTGGGATCAGGGCCAAACTTCACTGTGCTCTGCCCAGCACCAGGGGCAGTATTTGTGGAGTTACAAGGAACTTCCCCAGCTGAAGTGCAGGTCACCGGAGAGAGGGTTCAAGACCTCTGCCCCACCCCTGTGGCAGTTCCGGAGGCTCAGAGTGAGAAGATGGCGATCACTCCCCAGCCGCAGATTACAGAATGTATGGACTGTTCAGAGGATGTTATGGATAATGCACCCCCAACAAAAGTGCTGGCAACAGGGCAGAGTGCTAGCAATCTCTGCCCAGCACCGGAACCAACTGTGGAGTTCGAGGGAGCCGGGGCAGTTGGCCCCCCTCCCCAGAAACAAGCTGAGGTGGTAAAGATTTTACTACCAGCTGAATCACTGGCAGCAGGGCAGGATGCTACTGGCTGCTGCACACAACTACAGCTTGAGCGGATATCGGTGGATGGGACTGTGGTCTCCACTCACAGCAACCCAGCGGAAGAGCTGGCAACAGAGCAGAGTGCCCCGGGCCTCTGCTCTCAACTAACAGAAGAGGGGGTTCCTGTGGTAGTGGATGGGACTTCGATCTCCACTGACACAACCCCAGAAAATGATGCGGCACTGAGACAGGAGGACGTCGGCTTTGCTTTGCAAGCGCTGGGGGATTTTCACCTACCACAAGTGGATGGGTCTTCAGTCTCCACTTGCATAGCCCAGGGATGGGGGACAGTTGGCCCAGATCCCCAACAGCATGACAAACTGAGCCCAGTCTCCCTGTCTTCTCTCCAGTGGCTGAAAGGACTCCAGGGAGAAGGGCCAGTCCAGGCCTCTCCCCAGCATCAGGCATGTTCTCTGAGAAAGGCGGAGGTTGGCTGGGTGAGTAATGCTCTGTTTGGGACAAGTTATCTCGGGTACTGGGTGGGTACCGGAATTGGGGTCTCTCCCAGTGTTAGTCTCCTGCCAAAGGGGGAGATATGTGACAGGCCTACCCAGGACAGGGGCTTTTGGAGAGGACTGAATGCGAGCCTCTTGCCATCTGATTATGGGCCAGGGCCTAAAAAACAGGAAGGCGGATGGGTTATCCCAGCAGACAGTCCTGGAACCTTAGGACTACTTTTCCAACATCCTCGAGTTGACCCGTTTGAGTCCCACTGTGGCCAGGGGAAGTAATGTCATGGACCTTGAAGGCAAAAGTGTTTCTAATTGAAATCTGTTACACAGGGGGGGGGGGGGTCTCTGCC
This sequence comes from Rana kukunoris, assembly GCA_029574335.1. Lineage (NCBI taxonomy): Eukaryota > Metazoa > Chordata > Amphibia > Anura > Ranidae > Rana > Rana kukunoris. The sequence goes on along the minus strand of CM056050.1, from coordinate 555,623,783 downwards.
CTGTCTTAAGGCTAACTCACTCTCCAGACGGTTCTATTGTTCTGTGGCTGGCTATTGTGTACATTGATTACCCACTGGAGCTTCTGTCTCAATACACATAGTCTTTCTATTCAAGCTATGGGACCAATGCCTGTTGACTATTCCAAGTCCTCATTTGCATGGTTAAGGAGGACCTGAGTGAAGACTGCATATACTTTACAATTGACCAATAGGAAAGCGGTTGTTATGGGTGGGATGTTCCAAATTCTGTATAAAAGTGTGCTGTATACTTGAAAATAAAGAGTCCTGTTTGAACATACATATAGCCTGCCTGGTGTGTGTTCTAAATGGATTCCGAACGACACATTGCTGTAGTTCGGATCCCGGAACCTTGGATGACTGGTCCATCAGACGTTGCAATCAGCAATCTGATCCAATAGAAGCAGAGAAGTGTCGGGAGAGCAGAACTGAGCGAGCAAGGGTCTTGTCACAATATGTTTAAAGGTTAAGTCCGGCCCATAATGAGGTATGGTTTTCAGTTTTTTTTGCGATATGGAGCTGGGGGTTCTGCTTGGCACCATGTTGCATGCTACACCTTAAATACGGATGTAACATTTAACATGGTGTAACAGATGGAGCTAGCCTTTAGGCCACTAGGGGTTTACACCACCCTGCTCAGCTGCTGGCATGCAGACTGTTTATTTAAACACACATACACACATATGAAACATGCTTCCCTGACCTCCTAGACTGCAAGAATCCTGACAGGAGTAATTGCCCATACACACGATCAGAATTTCCGTCAGGATAAACTCCAACTGATTTTTCTGACGGAATTCCATTCAAGCTGTCTTGCAAACACACTGTCACACCTAATTTTTCATCAGAAAAAAAAAGAGAACATGTTCTCTTTCTAAGTCCGTCGGAATTTTCAATGGAAAAACTCTGATGGGGCACACACACGGTCGGAATATCCGATGAAAAAATTCCGTCTGACTTTTTTCATCGAAAATTCTGATCCTGTGTACAAGGCATAAGGCACACCTATGTCCACTTAGACAGAAGCCCTATCAGACCCTGCTCCTCGCAACCAAACACAACCAACAATACTAGGTGAGGGGCTCTCCCTGGAAGGGAGGAACCTGATGGCTGTACATCCTCTTCCTAGTCTTCAAAGTAAGCCTGAAGAGCCACACTCTATAGTCTGTTTGAACACACATAGTGCCAATTTAGATGAGAGACAATTAAGCTATCATATCTTTGGAATGTGGTAAGAAAGACAAAAGCCCAGAGAAAACCCATGGACGCACAGGGAGAATGTTCAAATTCTATGCAGATAGTGTTTAGGTCGAGATTCAAACCAAGCACCTCAGTACTAAATGGCATAAGCTCTACCCACTAAGCTGTTATATCAGGGTGCAAAGTTCACCCTCAACCCAGAGGAAAAAAAACCTCAAGACCCACCTATATTGAAGTATAAATAGAAGGAAAATGGATGCTAAGCGCCTTGAGGCAATTCAGTTTGCAGTTGTAGCGCTATTCAAGTTTTTCACTCACTCACTCTTTTACTCACTCAGAGCTGTCTCCTGCAGTACCTTTGCTCTGCCACAGGATGTTCTCTGTCTTCTGGACTGAAGGATAGTCAGCCTCATTTAACCTGACTGAGGGCATACTGTGAGTGCAGGGAATCATGGACCCCTGAGGAGGCATCACCACTAAACCCAGCATTCACTGCACCATGATATGATGATGACCATGCAGCTCTACTACATCACTTAGAACAGTCCACAACCAAAAGAAAGGGAAGAAGACCTTGACCGGCCTTCAGACTTTGGAAAAATGTAATGGTAAGTGCATAGCCAAACACATCCAGCGCCATTCTACTTCAACGCAAACAATACCAATCTTCTGGAATGAATGTATGTGTGAATTAATTACATTTATTCAGTACTATGCTGTTCGTTAATTAATCCTTTGATTGCACTGAATTCTTTGGCTGCATAGTATAATCATTATATCGTTTTCTGTGGCTCACGATGCTCTGTATATTTTGATTAAATTCTTTGATTGTAATGACTGTATTTAATGGAATTACACTTGTATAATCAGATATTTATAGAGTAGGTGGGCAGACTCAAGTCTGTCTATGGAGGAGTCCTTGTCTGCTGCATAATGGGGGGTATTTTTCAGTTTAATTGGCTTTTGTGTTTCACTCATTTTACAATTACTTATCTTTTGTAGTTGTGGTATCATTACTTCAATAATATGTAAACCCAAACTCAAAAAATTCAAATCAGTTGCTTTCATTAAAGTCATACCTGATGCTCTAGCCATGAACATCCTTGTGCAGGCACATATTCTGTTGCAGGGTGACAACCCCCTGTCCTTTTCTCCACATTATTTATTTATTTCTTTTAGTTTTTTTTTATACCGCCAACATTTTCTGCAGTGCGTTACATACTGTACATTTACATTGGTCCTTGCCCTCAAGAAGTCACAATCTAAGGTTCCTATTGTGCATGCATACACATGCACATACTAGAGCCAAATTAGACAGGAGCTAAGCTAAGTAACCTACCAGCATATCTTTAAAGTGTGGGTGGAAACTGGAGTACATGTCGGAGGAAACCAATGCAAACATAAGGGGAACATGCAAACTATGTGCAGATAGAATTGTTCTCCTGCATTGTCACATGGGCTTACAATGGAGAGTGCAATTGGCCATTCCAATATGTATTATGCAAGAATGGTCAACAGTTGCCACCAGTGTCAGCCCATCCATTAGGGGCGCAGGACACATGGATTTCACATGCACGGCGCCGGACACATGGATTCAAATGTTTTTTTTTAAGCATGTGATTAGAGTCTGAGGCTCTAATTGACTTCAAAAGAGGGTGGGTTCAGGGCACAGAGTACTGCGCCCTGAGCCCACCCAGTTGTGTGACAATAGTGAATTATTCTCTTCCCAGCCAATCAGGAAGCAGCTTCTGAGTCCCAATTGGCCAGGGAGTCTCAGGTCCCATTTCCTGTTTGGCTGGGAGGAGAATGGCCCCATAGCAAAAAACATTAGCCCTTATCACCTGCCTCATAAGGTAAGGAGGACTCTGTCTGTCTCCCTCAGGGGGAGGGGATTGGAGGATCGCCAATTGTCCTGTTTGTCTCCCACGGGGAGGTAGGCTTGGGGGATTGCCGATCGTCCTGTCCGTTTTCCGCGCATGGGGGGTGTGGCGTTGGTTTGCCGCTACCCCCAAAAATATTGAGCACCAGCTGCTGCTGGTTGTCACCATAAGCAAACCTGTCATGAAATATGCCATGCAGCCATTGCTGGACGTACTGTAGCTGTAGAGCGGTTGCAAGAGATCATAAGTGTAACTAAGATGAAACAAAGGACTGAAAAATCCCAAGCATGTTATTTTTTTTAAATGTCAATTGCTTACGATCCACAATGCATATCAAACTAAATGTTACTGAGTTAAGCCCTGTACACGCAATCGGTTTGTTTTCCATCGGTGAAAAAAAATAGAACATGTTTTAAATTTTTCCTATGGATAAAAAAACGCTCATCTGTGTGGAAGTTCATCGGTCAAAAATCCACACATGCTCAGAATCAAGTCAATGCATGCTTGGAAGCATTGAACTTAATTTTTCGCAGCACGTCGTAGTGTTTTACGTCACCGCGTTTTGGCATGGTTGGATTTTTGACTGATGGCAAGACTGATGAAAGTCAGCTTCATCGGATATCTGATGAAAAAATCCATCGGTTTAGATACCATCAGATATCCGTGTGTACGAGGCTTTAGGGTTTATATCTGCTTTAAAAAATTGGCAAGTGCAGTATTTTTTCAGCACAGATACTTATTTTTTGTTGCATTGTGGTCTATTGATTCCTATTATGCACAATTTTATGTCTATTATTTTGAAGTAGCATTGGCCTGTTCTTACTTCGTTAACATTCAGAAATATCTAGCCACTCACTAATTTTCCCAAGACAGCTGAAAATGCCTGCCGGAATGGCTAATGCTTGTCTCGTGTCTGTGGATACCTTTAGGCAATCAGATCAGCCCCGTTAATTCCATCAACACAGGGACAAAACAGACAGCCTCCAGTAAAGGTGTAGGTTTTCCCAGTAATATGTTTTGTTATGCATTTAGAAAGCAGAGATTGGTGTAAAATCTATTCTGCTGAAAGCTATTTGTTTGCTTCTACCAGCATGAAAAGAACCCGATGTAAGACATTCCTTCCCGGTGTAACGACAAATAACAGCGTGCTGTGCAAAAACAGCCTTATGTTTACAATACCATATCAAGCATGAACGGAAAACAAAGGGAAATCTTCCTGTGTAGCCACACTTTAATATGCATAGCATTGTAGATGAATGCATAGCCGAGCCGAAAAGCCAAGCCTTGCCTGAACATTAATAAATATAACTTTGCAAATTTAGCAATTCCCAGTCTAGTACAAAACTTAACATATTCATGAAGAATCTTTCATGTGCTTTTGATCCAGGACACTACAATAGATTGTTTTCTGCTCCGTTAACAGCTCCTTTTGTCATGTTCTCCACTATTCAAATGTGCTTTCCTCTTTTCATCATGTTGGCAGTTGGGATATAAAATGTATTTCGAATTAACAAGCTCAAAGTAAGCCAGCCTGGCTATTACGTTTTGAGTAATAATCAGAGCTTTTTTTCTCAAAAAATAGGTGCAGGAACTCAACCACGACCCGTTCATATTTCACAAACAGTAGAAGGGTCTTAAAGGGGCATTAAATACCAGAATTGCATTACATACAGTGTGCAGAGTTCAGGGGGTTACAAAGCAGTCACTTTTAAACACAGAAACCAGACTTCTGTGTTCACAAGTGATTGTGGTGAGCGGGCACCAAAGGGTCTGAGCCAAAGGTGGTGGAACTGAGTTCCACCAAGTTCCCCCAGAAAAAAAGCCCTGGTAATAATACTCACAAATGTGCAGATTACTTTTTGTTACTGAATTTTTGTTAATTTGAAAACTATCATCTGTATGTCTGTAAAACCTGTACATTTTGTGTTTTTGCCATGTCTAGGCCTCAACTTTTACTCTGTAGGTAATACTATTTCCCATTAGAGTTAAGGCCAACCTTAACCTGCTGAGCGGTATTCCAAAGTGTGGCTCGGGGTGAATTTTTCATGCAAAAAGCGGTAACCCCCGAGCCACACTCGGGATTGCATCTCAGGATCCATGTAGCGGTTACTTTCCTTATCCCCTGGATCCTGTGATGTCTTTCCACTGTGATCGGTGAGCCGCCGTGCCTCGCTCGATTCACAGTGCCGAGCTCCATTCCCTGTGAGTGGCGCGACGCACGGGGCGGAGTTCGGAGCCAAATTAAAAAATTCATAACACAGCATAGATACAGTATACTGTAATCTTACAGATTACAGTACTGTATCAAATAAATACACATCCCCTTTGTCCCTAGTGGTGTGTCTAGTGTCATTCCTGTAGTTTTATATTACAAATACTTTTCTTTTTGGCTGGAAACTGGAGATTGTCCATAGCAACCAAAAAGTGTCCCTTTATGTCAAAAGTGGTTTTATAAAATAAGGAACAAACTGCGCTTAAATCACAGTGGGGTTGATTTACTAAAACTGGAGATTTCAAAATCTGGTGCAGCTGTGCATGGTAGCTGTGACGGTCACCACCGCTTACGACTTTCCATCCAACCACGACAAGCTTATCCGACACACCAACAACCCGGCAGACATGATCCATTCCATTTCCCAGAATAAACGAGACAGCGCTCCGTTCTCTAGTTTCCAAAATGTATGAATATCTTTATTGGTTCTTAGCTTGCTTATATCCAGTACAACATAATGCAGTTAATCACAGGACAATGTAATCTCCACCCCCCTATTCACTCACTGAGGATAATTCTTTAATTGGTAGCTAGATATGACGGCACCGTATTATCAATAGGGTTCAATTAACCTTGAATAGTAACACAGACATCTAGTTCTCTATACAGCTTTGTCACACAATGGCAGTGAGAGTGGGTGTCTTTACATTGAATAGCCAACACCTTAGGATATTTCAATAGCCTATTATACAAAAGGTATGACTCACTGGCTGACCTGGTCATGTCATCATGACTCCTTGTGATATCTCAGTCCTGCAATATGAAGTATTATTAATGTCCCATCTCATGTAATATGAATTATGATTCTTTGTCACCCTATGTACAAAAGTGACTCCTGTTACAGTAGCCAAATAACTTCTAACTTCAGTTTGTTCAATTAAGCTCAATTAAGCTTTGACAAAAAAAAATAAAAAGATGGAAGCTAATTCGATTTTATTGCAGAACTGTAACAAAGTGTGCACATTCCAGTTTTAGTAAATCAACCCAGTGAGTCTAAATACAACTTCACAGTCCAAAAGGCACCGGAGCTTGACCACTCTGTGCAGTGCTTGTCAGATACCCACCTCTCTTCACACTACAAGTGTGGGTGAGCACAATAATGATGAGAGACTCTGGAATATGAGTACAGGAAGTGTATTTCAGCTTATAACTTAATAAACAAAAATCTACAGCAGACATCGGCCCCAGATATTGACTTCTCCAGTTGAGAGAGTTTTTTCTAGGTGAAATTTATTTTTATTTTTTCTCATTTTGTCATTTCTAGCTAAAAGTCAATCAACCTGCACCTGTACCCAGACTTTTTACAAGCAGTGAAAAAGCTTTAGGCCGGAATCACACTTGTGCGGTGCGAATTTCAGCTCTGTAATCTCTGCAGATAGATAAGAGAAGTGTTTAGCAGATCCATTGCATTTTAGCTGCGAATTTGGAGACCTGGGAGAAGTTCCGGGTGAGAGGAGAGTGGGGGAGAAATGTATTGAGCTGAATGATAGGAATTCCTGAAGAGAACTGAACACATCTGCGAATCAGCTGCGTACCCATAGAAGATAATGGGACTGAATTCGCACCTGAGCCGCACCGCAAGGCATAAAATCCGCACACGTTTTTTCTGCAATGCGCAGTGCGAATGCATCGCACATATGTGAACCAGCCTCATTGAAAACAATGTATTTAGAAATGTTCTGCGTATTAGATGCGGTTTAAGCCGCAACCAATTCACATAGGTGTGAATCCGGCCTCAAAGCATGGCATCGCTAATAAAAAGCATATCATTTATTAAAGATCATAATAACATCTCTAAAGTTGGATTTCAGTCAATTTTTAATGGCTTAGGAGCATTGGCTGTGTGTTGACATTAGAAGACTAGAACAAGATGTTGTTCTTCGTGGAAAGTATAACAGAAAGAAGATGTGATTTTAGTTCCTGTGCTGTGCACTTTGAAGCTGAATGTTTCCATAATGTCAATAGCTAGATAGGTGAATGGGGACTTGTGTTAAAGTGCTTTTCCTGCATGTTTAGAATACACAAATACTTTATTTTGACTACTCTGGGGAAAGGTTGAAGTACTTTTTGTTAGAAAAAAGGAATGAGAAAGTAAATTAAACTTTCTCAAAAAATAGCAGATTTTGTGGGCACAACATGAGGCAGTGTGTGTAAAAACAAAATAATCTTTATTACAATTGTTGTTAAAAACCACACACAATAAAATCACAAACAAAGCCTGCTACTCAATAGTAGCTTAACGGATAACCAATTACAAATATGAAGGCATAGATCCAATCATGTAGGTGTTAAAAGTCCATCGATATATAGAGAATAGTATGAGTAGATATAAAAAAGTCAGGTCCACAACAAGTATATATAAAAAAGTCAGGTCCACAAAAAAGTCAGGTCCACAACACGCTGCTTGTCAACACGTTTTGTTTCACAAATATAGACCTCCAAATGGGAACCCTACTGTACCAGATGGCAAAAGGCGTCCCAATCCCAATGCTGGGTCGGTGAAGACTCACCTCCCAAGGTGACCAATGCCTTTTATTATCTGGCCACCCTATCAGGGCATGGACGTAATTGTGGGTTCAAAGGGGACCACAAAGAATATAAGAGGGCGAGCCAAGTTATACTTCCAGATGTCTGGAGATATGGAGGAGCCTTAGATAGTGGGTGCATATAGAGAGTATTACTGTATTTGAGGCAAATACTGTATGCCCAAGGTTAAGATTTATCCTAACTGCTGCAGCCATGATTTAAAAGAGCGCTTCTCCCAAGTGATTGTCTACTTGAAACAGTCACACATGAGGCTGGTTAGTAACCATACAGGAATGGAGATGACTCTTTGAGATGGAATACACCCCAGAAGAGGAGATATCCCCCACTTGGGAGATCAATCACCCGGTAGGGTGGGGAAGCCTCACTTCTATGGTGTCCCCGCCGGCCAGGTTTTTTTAGGCTTAAGTGTTTTTTGTATTAGCTAAGGGAAGGCTAGTTACTAGAAGAAGGAGATGAATGTTAGGCATGAAATTGCATTATGCACATTTTTTTAGTTTACTTTTTTTTCAGGTGCTCCTGAAGTTTATTGAAGTCTATTGGAAACACATGTTCAAAGAAGCTTCAGTATTTTTTTTTGTGAGCCTTGAGCAACAACACATCCCTCAAATGTAAACAGGCACAATAGAAAAAAATGGAAATCTGGTGCTGAATGTTGAAGCACTTCTGTCAACACACTTCAGATTGCTCAAGTGTAAATATGGGCTTAAGTAGTTGAACATTTTTACTCAATAAATTGTGACCAATAGTGAGAATAAAACTAAACAAGATTATATAAAATCTTGTTTAGCAGTTTTTTTTCACTGTATAATATAGAAAAGTACAGCATTTTGTTACATGTTCTGGACAATACAATTTCCTTTCCCATGGTTCCATGACATTTATGCGGATGAGGATGTAATGAACACAAAGAAAGGTACTCAATGTCAGTGTCATTTAGATGAAAATGTTACCAGGACCTATAAAAATAAAATATAAATGAAAAATTATTATGTATTAACGGAGTATACCTTTAAACCCGATGAAAAACACTTATTTATTTAAGTGCACTTAGTTTGGGCTCCAGGTATATAATTTGTGGGTATTTAGGCGTCACATCGAGACATTTTCACTATGCAACAAAAACCCATCCCTCTTCACAAATGCAAATCATCCAGCCTTCTCCAAAACCCACATGTATTCCAATAGATGTTTATGAAGTAAAGACAAATATGATACATTAAATGTGAGCAATCAAGGTTTTGTAATAACATAAATGAAATGTAAAACAGCCAGCACATGTCTCACAGCGAAAGCTCCAGACAGTCTATCCGCCATGAAGCACTTAGAAATTTAAAGGCCCATCTTCCCCCACCCCCTTGTCATTTTCCCCATTGTATTATTGTGTCTCAGCAGGATATTACTAATAACTTGACAGTCAATCAAGGAAAATTGCAGCAATGTTGTAAACTCATTTTAAAGTATTCTTCATTTTTCTTTTGCCAGCGCTGAAAAAAAACAAGAAGGCGGCACTTGTATTCAATCTTTTATTTAAATCAGCCATCACAGCGAGGAAGAAGACATTCTGAAAATAGTAAATGTGCTTACTTTGAAGACAGGGAAACATGATACATTTAAATTGGTCAATTTTATCTCATTATATCAATCACAGGTATTTTCTGTGGGGCTGGTAAAATGAGAATAAATCTTAATTTTCTGTTTCGGATTATGTATGATCTTATCAAAAGCACGATGGCCACAAATTCATTGCTGAATAAGACATCACATTTTTATGATCAATTTGTCCTAAAATCATGGTTCACTTGTAAATAAAACTAAAATATAGACAATTGTTTTGCCACTATTGATTATGCTGTCAGATTTTGGGAACCTGTCTTCACAAATGATATAGAAGATCTTGAGATAGTTTGGAGTTTTTAACAAGCAAAAAATAAATGTTACCTTAACGTGAAAAACGTACACAGAAGAGCAGTCATGTCAGTCTGTTCTTCATGTGGAAAACAACTGGAGCCCTAAAATGGACTGTCTGTTGGACAGCTTAGGTGGTCACTGGCTGTCCACCAATCCCTGCTTATCTCTATTGATTAGTGAGACCTCCTGTGACTTAAAGGTTGGGGAAGAGTCACTGACTATGGAACCATAGTCATGATTAGCAATATCAGCAAGGTCTGGTCGTCATCAAAAGTAAAATTATGGGTAGACTGCGGCACAGCGTGCCCCTAGACTGCAGACCCTGTTTGACTCATCGGCAAGGTTGGCAGGGCTTCCTCACACCATGAGAGAGGCGGTCATTGCGGTGATTCCCAAGCCAGGGAAGGACCCACTGCTCCGCTCCTCGTACCGCCCCATCTCCCTCCTAAATGTGGATGCAAAAATATTGGCCGAAGTTCTAGCCACCAGGTTAAACACGGTTATAACAGCCCTGATCCACTCTGACCAAACAGGGTTCATGCCGGGTAGGGGCACTGACATAACCATCAGATGACTCCTTACTCACATAGACAGGGCGGGTGAGGGTTCGGTGGGCGTGATGGCCTCACTTGACGTGGAGAAGGCTTTCAATTCTGTTGAGTGGGGATACCTTTGCAAGGTCCTTTCGGGCTTTGGGTTTGGTCCGGGCTTCATGCCCGGCGTGCGTATGCTGTATACCAGCCCTGTGGCTAGATCCACACTAATGGCTGCCTTTTGGAGGCTTTTACACTGGGCCGGGGCATGTGACAGGGGTGCCCACTTTCCCTGGGTCTGTTTGCGCTTGCACTAGAACCACTGGCCATACTGCTTAGGGCGGAGGGGAGGGTGCGTGGTATACGGATAGTCCCGATTGAAGAGAAGCTATCCCTGTATGCAGATGATACTCTGCTCTACTTGGAGGACGCTTCATCCCCATTGCAGATGGCACTGGAGATGTTCGACCACTTTGGACGCTACTCCGGGATACGCATCAGTTGGGACAAAATCCTTTTTCCGCTGCATCCCACGTCCCCGCGAGCCACGTTGGACACGCCGCTCAATTGGGTGGATGATTTTACCTATCTGGGCATTAAAATTACAGGCAAAACAGAGGACTACGTGGGTACGAATATACAACCGCTCATGTCGCAACTAGTATCTAAATGTGCAGTATGGCGTTCCCTACCCCTGACACCTGTAGGGAGAGTTAACCTCTTGAAAATTATTTTTTTGCCAAAGTTTCTTTATTTTTTCCAAAGCGCACCATCCCATCTTCCTGGATCCTTTTTTCGGAGACTGGAGAGTGTGTCCGCTCCCAAATTTTTGTATCTATTATTGGGCTGCAGTTTTGGTCATGGTGAGGTGGTGGTTCTCCCAGCCCAGACAGAACCCAACAGTGATTTTGGAAGCCGCCATTTTGGGCTCTTTTGCAGCGCTAAGTAATTTGACATTCGGAGGTCTTAGGGCTAGCCCCTCCATGACGTCACTTATGTGCACTACTGTGAGGGTTTGGCAGGAGGCTAGAGCGATTTATAGATGACCAAACCACCTCTCCCTGCACACCCCCTTGTGGGGCAACCCTATGTTGCCCCACTTCGGTAGTATTCCAGACCCATCTCTCTGGGTGAAAAAGGGGATTAGACACATAGTCCTAGATGGTAGGCTCAGGACCTTTAAGGAGTTGCGCAGCAGTTGCTCTCTGCCGGCCTTCTTTCAGTTTCGGTATTGGCAGCTGAAGCATGCCTTCAGAGCTCAGTTCCCAGAACCTCTAATTTTGGAATCGGACTCAATCGAGCACCTCCTGATCTCTAATGTGATGGGGCGACCTCTCTCTTCCCTATATCTCTATCTTACGGTGGGGTACGATACTAAACTCACTAAGACCTGGGATAGATGGAGTTTGGGAATCCTGTCTCTGGAGGAGGAGGAGTGGGAAGAGTGCCTTTCTACATATATCCCCTCTTTAATTGCTGCTAGGGACAGATTCGCTCAGCTTAAATTCTTGCATAGGGCCTACTATACCCCGCAGAGGCTGGCGCGTGTATATCCCCAAAGGCATCCCCACTGTCCAAGATGTAAGCAGGAGGTAGGAACTTTTTGGCACATGGTCTGGTCTTGTCCCAAACTCCAGCCATACTGGGCGGCTGTGGCTTCCACTCTCGGTGACATTTGTAAGATTAAGATACAGGCTGACCCAAAACTTCTATTGCTGAGCCATATGGAGGATGTAGAGGGGGATAGATACTGTAAGTTGTGTTTGACATTCTCATTATATTATGCTAGGCATGAGATTATGTTGAAATGGAAGTCGGAGGAAAAAAAAAATGCATGACTCCTGGCAGAAGTCGGTGACTTTGGTGCTGCCTCTGTACCGGCTGACCTACGAAAGTAGACAATGTCCGGGAAAGTATGATAAGATATGGTCTGCTTGGATGTATGCATGTACTGTTTGTGACCCTCTGTCCGCCTGATTGCATGATACGGTCGCTTATTGCAGTGGTCTCCCCTCCTCCTGACCCCCTCTTTCCCTTTATCCTCCCCCTTCTCCTTTCCGCTCATTCCCTCCCCTTCATGAACCCCTTCCCTGCCCCCAGCTTCTCGCTATACATGCTATTTTTATGATGTAAGAAATGTTAGGGGTGATGATATGATCTGCTTATTATGTTACACTGGATGTTAGATGAAGTTGTATTCCTTACTGGTGTATGGGCGGGATTCCCTGCATCACTATGGACGTTCTGAAAAATGTACCTACATATCATTGGGTTCTGTAAACTGATTGAACTGTAATGCTGAATTGTCTAATAAAATCTTTTTCTGTTATAAAAAAAAAATATGGGTAGACACTTAGGCCTCGTACACACGAGGGGATATGTCCGCTGAAAACGGTCCGATGGACCGTTTCAGCAGACATCTCCGCTCGTGTGTATGGGCTAGCGGACAGATTTCTCCACCCGACAGATTTCAAAGCATGCTTTGAAATCTATCCGGTGGGAATCTGTCCGCCCGACATGTCTGCTGGTTAGTACACTTACCAGCAGACATGTCGTCCCCCACCGCCGCCGCGCCGCCGCCGAATGGATTCGGCGCATGCGCGGAAGTGTTTAACTTCCTGGTGTGGTGACGTGGCGGTGACGTGGCGGCGTCAACGTCACCGCCGCGTCACCGCCACGTCACCGCGCCGTCCGGTGGCGGGGAATTTGATCCGATGGTGTGTACACGCCATCGGATCAAACTCCCGATCGGACATATCCGATGGAAATGGTCCGCGGACCGTTTTCATCGGATATGTCCGATCGTGTGTACGAGGCCCTAGAATTCTCTAGAATTCAATGTACGTTACATTTTAATAACATTAAGCCGCATACACACGACCATATTTCATGACGTGAAAAATGCAATTTTTTAAATTGGTCATTAAAAATGATCATGTGTAGGCTCAAGAAAAATTTTCACGACGTGAAAAATTGCCATTAAAAACTTAGAACATGCTCTATTTTTTCTCGTTGTTTTTCATGTTGTCCTTTTTCTCGTCATGAAAAACAGGTGTGTACGCTTTAACGTCAGGAAAAAAAACGTGCATGCTCAGAAGCAAGTTATGAGACGGGAGCGCTCGTTCTGGTAAAACTAGAGTTCGTAATGGAGATAGGCAGCACATTCGTCACGCTGTAACAGACTAAAAAGCACGAAGACTAAAGAGCGCGAATCGTCTCTCACCAAACTTTTACTAACAAGCACCATCCGAATGGAACTTTCCCTTTATAGTGCTGTCGTACCTGTTGTCGTACGTGTTGTACGACACCGCGCTTTTTCGAGCAGTTTTTTTTCACGATCGTGTGTATGCAAGGCAGGCTTGACAAGGATCACTTTGACATTAAAACCTGTCGTGTGTACGCGGCATTAGAATTACCTAAGATGGGGTATTCTATCTAGGTTCAAGTACAATAGTCCCAAATAAAAGAGGACACATTGTTGGACAACTGTGAGGCATCAAAGGACCAAGCTTTAAAGAGTGATGGAGTTCCTGAATTGAGCCATTATGTATAGCCAAAACATTTTTGGAAAATGTAGCTTTACTTCTTATTTCAGAGATACAACAGGAAGCTAAGGAAAATCTCCTAAAATTATGGGAATTCCACTCTTGGGGCTGGATTCAGAAAGAAACTTCTAGGATGCACCAGCGTATCTTTTTTCTGTATTCAGAAAGCAAGATACGCCGGAATTTTGCTAAGATACGAGCGGCGTAAGTCTCTTACGCCATTGTATCTAAGTTGCATATTTACGCTGGCGCTAGGTGGCGCTTCCGTCGATTTACGCATCGAATATGGTAATGAGCTAGATACGCCGATTCAGAAATGTACATGCGCCCGGCGCATTTTTTTTATGTAGTTTGTGTAAGGCATTTTCCAGCGTAAAGTTACCCCTGCTATAGGAGGCGTAGCCGATGTTAAGTATGGACGTCAGGACAGTGTGAAATTTTCCGTTGTTTACGTTGTTTGCGTAAGTCGTTCGCGAATAGGGCTTTACGTAAGTTACGTTCACGTCTAAACCAATGAGTATTTGCGGCGTAATTTTGAGCATGCGCACTGGCATACGTCCACGGCCGGCGCATGCGCAGTTAGGCCCGTCATTCCCCTTTATAGTCCCATCGTATGTGTTGTAGGTCACTGTACTTTGGAGGGGCGGTATTTGGCCTTAATGTGTGTATGCAAGGCAGGCTTGAGAGGAATCCCATCCCCTGCTGAGAAAAACTGTTGTGTGTACAGGGCATATGACGTCTTTCAGGATCATGGCCTGAACAAGGAAGTGTCGGTAAACGGCTTTCCTCGGTTCGCGCTGCCAATCAGTGGCCATCATAGTGCCAATCAGTGACACCTGTCAGTACTTCATCATCAGTGCTGCCCATCAGTGCCATCTATTAGTGTCCATCAGTGCCACCTATCAGTGGCAATCAGTTTCATCTATCAGTGCCATCTGTCAGTGGCACCTGTCAGTGCCAAGCAGTGCCGCCTGTCAGTGCCCTTTGGTGCCGCCTGTTAGTGCACATCAGTGCCACATATCAGTGCCACCTATCGGTTTCCATCAGTGCTGCATATCAGTGCCGCCTAACAGTGCCAACTAATATTGCCCATCAATTCTACATATAAGTGCCTCCTCATCAGTATCCATCAGTGCCGCCTCATCAGTGCCCATCAGTGCCGCCTCCTCATCAGTGCCATTCAGTGAAGGAAAAAAATTACATTTATAACAGAAACTAAGAAAAACATTTATTTATTTATTTTTAATTTCTCTTTTCTTGTTTGATTAGCAAAAAAAAACTGCAGAGATGATCAAATACTCCGAATAAAGCTCTATTTGTGGGAAGGAAATTATTTAAAATGTGTTTGGGTAGTGTTGTATGAGCGCGCAATTGTCATTCAAAGTGCGACAGCGCCGAAAGCTGAAAATTGTCCTTGGCAGGAAGGGGTGAAAGTGCCTGGTATTGAAGTGGTTAAATAATGCTTTACAATTTAACTAAACCGACTAGATTTAAGTAAACTAAAATTATTTTAGTTGACTAAAATGTACGGCAGATTTTAGTCGATTAAATATGACTAGAACTAAAACAACTCAGATGACTAAAATATCACCAAGGCCGCGTACACACGATCGGTCAAACCGATGAGAACGGTCTGATGGACCGTTTTCATCAGACCAAACCGATCGTGTGTGGGCGCCATTGGTTATTTATCCATCGGTTAAAAAAATTCAAACTTGTTTTAAAATTAACCGATGGATACCTAACCGATAGAAAAAAAAATATTGGTCGTAGGCACTACCTTCGGTTAAAAATCCACGCATGCTCAAAATCAAGTCGACGCATGCTTGGAAACATTGAACTTAATTTTTTCAGCACATCGTTGTGTTTTACGTCACTGCGTTCTGACACAATCGTTTTTTTTAACCAATGGTGTGTAGGCGAGACTGAACATCAGTCAGCTTCATCGGTTAACTGATGGAAAAATCCATCAGACCGTTCTCATCGGTTTGGCCGATCGTGTGTACAGGGCTTAAAACTAAAATGCTATTTTAGTCAAACGACTATGACTCAAACTGAATCGAAATTTGACAACAAAATGAACACAGATCTTAACATTGTCACTGCACTTTAGTACTACCTTGTTAAATATGCCTGCAGTGTGTGTAGTTATAATGACCAATAAAAAAACAATGTGAACATACTGTACACCGCAAGGCAAAGAATGTCCAGAAAGAATAGTGTATTTAAGACTATTTGTGGACTGCAGAGAACATCTGTGGGTTGCTAATATAAAATCAACACTGTTTAATAAAGCAGCAAAGTTCATTACAGTCTGTGCTCAGCCTATACCTTCACCCCACAAGAGTATTAAGCAAGTCCAAGTAATAGCACATTAACATCATTGTCTCTCTAGGCTTGGCAAAGGTTTGTTGAATACGTAAACTTGCCATATGTGCCAATAAAGCTTTATATTCCCATTCCAGCTATGTCTGTTGGCATAAAGTCCTCTTGCCATTTACCTGTCTTTTTATCGGTATTGTAAAATTGTATATATGTTACCTTTGTATTTTGGAATAGAAAGTAAAATATAATGCTGATAAAGCTACAGAAATGTGTCTTTCTGCTGTAAGACTCAACACACAGCCATTAATGTTTAAACCACTGGCAACAAAAGCGATTACAGCCCTAAGTGGAAATGTCCAAATTGGGCCCAAAGTGACAATATTTTGTGTGACCATTATCTTGCAGCACTGCCTTAACCCTCTTGGGCATGAAGTTCATTAGAGCTTCACAGGTTGCCACTGGAGTCTTCTTCCATTCCTCCATGATGACATCACGGAGCTGGTGCATGTTAGACCTTGTGCTCCTCCACCTTCTGGTGGAGGATACCTCAGAGATGCTCAATTGGGTTTAGGTCTGGAGACATGCTTGGCTAGTCCATCACCTTTACCCTCAGCTTCTTTAGCAAGGCAGTGGTCATTTTGGAAGTGTGTTTGTGGTTGTTATTATGTTGGAATACTTTGGGAGGTAGACGTGCTGACGTCATCGCTCTGAGCGGGAGATCATATGCCAGCCGGCTCTCCATTGTCCTTTACGGATGTTTGTTACTCTTTTAAACTGTAAGTTGCCATTTTGGTTATTAAATCGGATTCACCATACGATACACACTATGTGAGTCTCTCTTCATTTTGGGTATCCACGCTGAGCTTCACTTTTATACAAACAGTACACTCGCTACTTTATATTGTAGCAAAGTGTCATTTCTTCAGTGTTGTCACATGAAAAGATATAATAAAATATTTACAAAAATTTGAGGGGTGTACTCACTTTTGTGAGATACTGTATATGTTAATGCAACATTTCAAACATATGAGAGCCGTTTATTGCTTTATTTTTATTTAATTTGTTGTGTTTTTTTTTTTTTTTACTAGTCATGTGACCAGCAGCACGGACACAGAGTGAGAGAGCACAGATTCCTCTTCTGATGTATCTTAGACACGTCAGAAGGGGATCTGGGACCCTCCTACTAGGCTCCATTACCTCGGGATAAGGGAAGGAGGGAGGATACATGACAGATACTAACAAAGAAAAAAAATTGTATTTACGATTGAAAAATAAAAATAGTATTTACGATTGGAAAAAAAACAACAACCCTGCCCTGTTAATTGCCCTGTTAATTGAATACAGACAAGGCTGATAAAGCTATTTGGGCCACTGTAAGTTTCCTTGGCTAAACACTACATCAACAATCCTCAACTTTGCTCAATCAATGGTTTCCTCAACGTATGTTCGACTCGAACATCGTAAGTTCGATCGTCCGTCGAAATACAAACAAAACGGGTCGTTCGCGCCAAATTCGAGTGACGCGCCATGGCCCATAATTCACTGCGGCATTGCGCCCTGATGATTGGCCAAGCATGCACTATGACCCGCATGCTTGGCAATCACAGCGCCGTCAGTACAGAGAGCCGTAATTGGCCAAAGCCAGGGTGGCTTTGGCCAATTATGGCTCAGGGGGTTTAGTACACGCCCCACACTATAAAGGGCAGGTCGGCCTTGTGTAGTGTGTTCCGGTGCTGGTTAGAGATCAGTCAGAGAGAGAGAGTGTAATTTATTCTAGGTAGATAGAGCAGGCAGGTTAGTCAGTTAATGTTACAGTGTGTAGAGGATATATATACATCCCAGGGGTTGTACATATATTTATACACTGTATAGTTTAGCTAGATCAGTTCTTCCTAATTTACTGGCAGGTAGTTGATTGTTCTAGCTGTAGTATTCTCACGTGGTGTATTGCCTGTGTCACCAATGGATAGAAAAACGATGGGGCCCACACACGATCGGTTAGTCTGATGAAAACGGTCCATCAGACCGTTTTCATCAGACAAACTGATCGTGTGTATGCGGCATAAGGCAGCCTACATCCACAGAAGATCTGTGGTTAGATCTTCAAGATGTTTGAAGCTACCTACCTGCCGTGTACCTTCAAAAACTGTGCAAGTATATCTAGAAGAACTAATGCTGGTTTGAAGCCAAAGCGTAGTCACATAATTATTGTTTCCATTTACATTTTTATTCTGTTTACTTGCTTTGCATTTTGTAATTTGGTAATAATACAATTAACCGCTTCCTGCCCAGCGTAAATGACGGCCGCAGGAACCTTTCATCCCTCCTGGCGGCCATCATATGGCGTCCTGGCATTCCCGCAGATGCACGTGCCCGGCGGCCACGATGACCGCCGGGCACCCCTGATTGCTCGTTACAGAGCCAGGGACGTGTATCTCTGTGTCTAAACACAGAGATCCATGTCTTGTCAGGGAGAGGAGACCAATAGTGTGTCCCTTGTACATTGGGACACCAATCGATCACTTCCCCCAGTCAGTCACCTCCCCCCACAGTAAGAATCACTCCCTAGGGAACACATTAACCCCTTGATCGCCCCCTAGTGTTAACCCCTTTCCTGACAGTCACATTTATATAGTAATCAGTGCATATTTATAGCACTGCTCACTGTATAATTGTGAATAGTCCCAAAATAGTGTCAAATAGTGTCCGATGTGTCCTCCACAATATCGCAGTCCTAACAAAAATCGCAGATCTACGTTATTACTAGTAAAAAAATAAATGTCATAAAACAATGTCCTATTTTGTAGGAGCTATAACTTTTGCGCAAACCAATCAATATATGCTTATTGTGTTTTTTTTTACCAAAAGTATGTAGAAGAATACGTATTGGCCTAAACTGAGAAAAAAAATTGTTAAAAAAAAAGTGGGATATTTTATATAGCAAAAAGTAAAACATTTTATTTATTTTTTTTCAAAATTGACGCTCTTTTTTTGTTTATAGCGCAAAAAATAATAATGGCAGGGATAATCAAATACCACCAAAAGAAAGCTCTATTTGTGGGGAAAAAAGGACGTCAATTTTGTTTGGGAGCAATGTCGCACGACCGCACAATTGTCATTCAAAGTGTGACAGCGCTGAAAGCTGTGGCAGGAAAGGGGTGAAAATGCCCAGTATTGAAGTGGTTAACAATATATATTTTTGATAATATTCTTACTTCACAGTATTTCTTCACGCCTGCCTAAAAACATTCCCACAGTGTGGGGGTGGGTGGGTGGTTGGAGGGCTTGGGTGTATGGATGGGTGTGTTTTTGTGTGATTGTGGTCAGATGCAGTGTGCTGCACCTAATAGGCATTTCTGCTGTTTATTCTGTCTCTACGATAGGGGGCCCAGTGCGGTCCAAGATGAATACCCTGGAGCAATTGTTGTTATAGTTCCTCCGTTGAAGAACTGAGGTACTTATTCTCAGGGTGGGAAAATTGTTGTCTGCTATGTAACTATTCAATGCAGCGTTAATCTATGCAAGAGTTGTAACAGATATTGTGCCTTTTGATGATTGTAATTGCAGAAAACAAATAAACAAAGTTTAAAAAAAAAAAAAAAAACATTCCCACAGTACTGTATATTAAATTGTATTGGCTCATTTCAGAGGATAACTACCATCTGTTTCTTCAGCCTTATCTTATGCAACAAAGTGAGACTAAGGCCCCTTTCACATGGGGCGGATCAGTAATGATCGTCCTCCGTGTGTCCGTAAGCTCAGCAGGGATCGCTCCGTAAATCCCTGATGAGCCTTCGTTTGACAGAGTGGTCCCCACACACTGCGCAGGGACCGCCCTGTCTTTTCTCCGCTCTCCCCTATGGGGGGATCGGATGAACACGGACAGTGTGTCCGTGTTCATCCGATCCGCTCTGCAGACGGAAGAAAAAATAGGGTTTTCTTCCGTCTGCAAAATCAGATCTTTGCGGAGGCGAGTGATTACGGGTGTCAGCGGATGTTTATCCGCTGACACCGCAATCACATAGGGACCAATGTATGTCCCTTTTTTATCCGCAAACGGATGGATGAAAAAGCAGACATACGGTCCGTACGTCTGAAAGGGGCCTTTTTTTCAAAAACCAACAGAAATAAAAAATGCTGCAACAAACAGATCATTTGTTTCATAATATCAGTGCAGGTGAGATGAGGGGGCCTAAAATCTGATTGGTTCGGAAGTGTGAAACCATTAGTTCTCAGGCTTGATCCCTTAAGAGCCAGGAGCAGGGTCAACAAGTCGGTTGCTCAAGATATTTATTAGTTTGCCGACCCAATCTACTGGGCATTACTCTTCAATGACTGGACATCTGTAAAATATGTAGGATAAAGCCATGCCAAACCTCTGACACAGCACTAGGGATAATCTAAAGCCTCATACACACGATCGGACTTCAAACAAACTTTCCCTTGGATTTTTGTCCGAAGGGAGTTGGCCGGGCACACCCATAGCATACACACGCTCTGACTTTTTCTGCAAAACTTTCCTAAAACTTTCCCAACATCACATGTTTTTTCTGCTCTTTTCTGCTCTTTACCACCACCCTTTGGTCAACTAATTTTAACATTGGTTCTGAGCATGCGTGTTTGTACTTTGTACAAAAGTTGCCGAAAGGGTTGTCCATTTGCAGAGCTAACTTTTGTCCGATGAAAACCAAAAAAAAGTTTGTCCGATGGAGCGTACACACGGTCAGATTTTTTTGAAAACATGCTCATTTTGTTGGCAAAAAGTCTGACCGTGTGTACAGGCCTTAAGGTCGGATTCACACCTATGCGAATTGGTTGCGGCTTAAACCGCATCTAATACGCAGAACATTTCTAAATACATTGTTTTCAATGAGGCTGGTTCACATATGTGCGATGCATTCGCACTGCGCATTGCAGAAAAAACGTGTGCGGATTTTATGACTTGCGGTGCGGCTCAGGTGCGAATTCAGTCCCATTATCTTCTATGGGTACGCAGCTGATGTGTTAATTTCTCTCCAGGAATTTCTGTCATTCAGATCAATACACTTCTCCCCCACTTTCCTCTCGCCTGTAACTTCTCCCAGGTCTCCAAATTCGAAGCTAAAACATTGTTAATCTGCTGAAATTCGCAACACACAAGTGTGATTCCGGCCCAAAGGGTCACTAAAGGAAAAATAAATATTTGGCTGAAATGACTGTTTACAGCAAGGATCCTCAAACTACGGCCCTCCAGGTGTTGCAGAACTACACATCCCATGAGGCATTGCAAAACTCTGACATTCACAGACATGACTGGGCATGATGGGAATTGTAGTTCCTGAACAACTGGAGGGCCATAGTTTGAGGACCCCTGGTTTACAGGGTATAGAGACATAAAAGTTAACTGATTTCTTTTAAGGCTAGATTCACACTTGTGTGGTGCGAATTTCAGCTCTTTTATCTGTGCAGATAGATAAGGGAAGTGTTCAGCAGATTAGCTCCGTTTTAGCTGCGAATTTGGAGACTTGGGAGAAGTTACGGGTGAGAGAAGAGTGGGGGGGAAGTGTATTGAGCTGAATGAGAGAAATTCCTGAAGAGAACTGAACACATCAGCGAATCAGCTGCGTACCCATAGAAGGTAATGGGCTTGAATTCGCACCTGAGCCGCACCGCAAGGCATAAAATCTGCATACGTTTTTACTGCAATGCGCAGTGCGAATGCATCGCACATATGTGAACCAGCCTCATTGAAAACAATGTATTTAGAAATGTTCTGCGTATTGGATGCGGTTTAAGCCGCACTCAATTTGCATAGGTGTGTATCCGGCCTAAAAATGATTAAAAATAGATAAAAATCAATCATATAATGTGCCTACGGTTTTAGTTTCACTTTTAAACTGGTTGCATGTTTCTGTGAAGTAAAGAGACACACAGAACAAAAACAAACAAATACAGTGCAATGTTTGTTTTTAAAATTAATCTGATTGGTTCTGAGGAGTTTTAGACACACAATAATCACACCTCTTTGATCAGGGACCACAGTGAAAAGCTAGCATAAGTTTTTTCATAAGGAGCCAGACAAGCAGGAAGTGTGGAGATCAGAGAAGGATTACAGCTACTTCAAAGCAAAAACGAACAATGAGGACATGAAACCAAGACTACAGTAAGGTAAAGGAAGCTATTTAGCTAAAAAAAAAATTTCCTTTAGTGATCCTTTAACAGAGGTCTCCTGTACAACAAGCATGCAAAAGAAAAATGAGGCAAGTCACTAATAAATAGCATCCCTACACATGGGCCGTGTTGTAAGCTATTGCTGTAAAAGGCTGACTTATTACACACGATCGGAATTTCCGATGGAAAAAGTCAGTCAAAAATTTTTTAGCGGATATTCCTACCATGCGTCTGCCCCATTGGAGTGTTTCCATCGGAAATTCCGACGGACTTAGAAAGGGAACATGTTCTCTTTTTTTCCGATGAAAAAAAATCCTATTGGAACTCCGATGGAGAAAAAAGCATGCATGCTCAGAATCAAGTCGACGCATGCTCGGAAGCATTGAACTTAATTTTTCTCGGCTCGTCGTAGTGTTGTACGTCACCGCGATTTGGACGGTCGGAATTTGGTGTGAGAGTGTGTATGCAAGACAGCCTGAACGGAATTCCGTTTATCCTGACGGAAATTATGATCGTGTGTCTGTAATATTTCTGCCATACTGCTCTTTTTTACTGGTGAAAATGTTTTTTGCTGCTGTTTTTAATATTTGACGTGTTCTCTATTTTACAGTTAACTGATTTGAGTGCAAGCTCCCGTGCCATCCCTGCATGCTATCACTGTAAGAATGAGAGTAAGAATTGCTGCGCTTTACTATACATTAATATACAGTAATGATTCAAGGACTGGTGAAATGTTTGCTTGTTGACACTAGGTGGCAGAGCATGACAACAACGTAAAACAACATTTAGGTGTAAAACAAGCATCTTAAAGGAAAGCTCCAGTTTGAATATTAACAAGAAAAATAGAATTGTTGTTTTGTTCCAGCGTGTTGTTGTCATTCATGTCGGTGCTCTTCCTTTTAGGCTGCAAAAAAATCCGGGAAGAAGGCTGGGAGTTTATAGGGGTAACACATCAGCCATTGGATATAAAGACTACTCTGGTCATTTAAACCACGTGCTGGGGTGACTATGAGGACCAGTTTATATGTAGACATGCGTACACATGTGAAGTAATCACAGAGGACTGTAGAGTAGGTTGAAAAAATGCAGAAGTAACATTTATAAAACAAAAAACAACCTACAAGCTGATAGGCTACAATGCACAGCTTCCCCAGATTCTGCGTGCACCAGTTTTAGTGAATCTTCCCCAGGGGTCTGTTTAGACTTACGTTTTTCAACCAGGGTTCCTCCAGAGGTAGCTATGAGCATTTCCTTCCTCTCAAACATAGGCGTGCACAGGGGGTGTGCCAGGTGTGCCTGGGCACACCCTAATCCCTATGTGCAGTGCCAAATTCCCCTACTGCCTGGACTTTGCCCCATGTTCAGGGCCGTCTTAATAGCATCGTGGGCAAAGTAATGCGCTGGGGCCCCTACAATGATGACAGTGCAGGTAAACAGATATCAAGTATGTACAGTAGGAGGCAGACTGCCTCCCCTGTGTATCTATCACTCTCAGTGCTATCATGGGGCCCCCCCAATTTCAGGGCAGGGTGGGCTCAATGACCAGCTGCTTTGGGCAAAGTTCAGGCGCCCCCCCATGCAGCTGGGGCCCCTGGGCAGTGACCAGGTGTGCCGTCTCATTAAGACAGCCCTGCCCATGTTGGCCCACCTGCCCTGGAGTGCTGCTGGCTTCCCTCCTCTTCTCTCCCCCTGGCTTCTGCAGGAGATCTTTCAGCATGGAGAGAGGGGGAAGGAGCTTGTAAATATGTAATTTATTGGCCCCTTCCTTTTCTAAATGAAAACAGTGAACAAACTCGCTCACTGTGTCCATTCATAACTGAAGAATTGTAAACTGTGTTTACTATGCTTCAGTTTGTGAATGAACAGGAAGCCGCTCAGCACACAACACTTCCCATTCATTTACTGTCCCATGCAACTGAGGCTGTAGAGAAAGGCAAGTGTGTTTGACCTTTGGAGTGCACACCTTAAGACCCCTTTCACACTGGGGCAGTTTGGAGGTGCTATTGCGCTAAAAATAGCGCCTGTAAACCGATCTGAAACTGCGCCTGCTGTGGCGCTGGCAGGACGGAAACAAAGTCCTGCTTGCTGCTCCTTCACCGCTCCTGCCCTTTGAAATCAATGGGACACCGCGGCTATACCCCCGGCAATGCGTCTCTGCAGAGACGCATTTCGGGCGGTTTTAACCCTTTCTCAGCCGCTAGCAGCAGAATTAGCGCTGCGAAATTAGCGGTAAAGCACCACTAAAAATAGCGGCACTTTACAGCCACCCAACCTCCCGCCTCAGTATGAAAGGGGCCTAATGCATGGGCTGCGCACACCTATGCTCTCAGATGAGCTCCCACTGACACCATTGATCTTTTTAGCTATCTGATTCACACTAATGTATCATTAGTTGTAGATATAGTCATTTTTAGCAGGGGTTCTGCGAGACCAGAAAGTTATGGTTCCTCTGTGTTGAAAAGGCTGAGAGAGGCTGGTTTAGACCCCTAATGTCTCATCAAAGCCCCCCCTCCAAAAAACAAAAGTAAAAATGCATGGAGCCCCATGCCTGTAAAAATGGTCCTCAAATGGGTGTACACTTTAGCACGTCCCTAAATAAAGTTATTTAACAGCAAGAGCAGTTGATATACATAGTTTATTTCATGCTTCCATTGCAAAGTACACATCACTGGCAATCAATCGTTTCTGAAGACATTGTTGACTTTTTATTAGAAACATGCATACAGTGGAGAGCTCATGTCACGGCTCATTCCTGGGCACTGTGAATCTATTATTCTAAATGGCTTTTTTTGGGGGATTACAAACTTTTAGGCTGCTTTCACATTGCAGTGTTACCCGTGGTGGCGGTATAGCAGCGTGATTTTGAGCGCTGTTTTACTGCGGTATTCGGCCGCTAGCAGTGCGGTTTTAAGCCCCGCTAGTGGGCGAAAAAGGGTTAATACCGCCCACAATGCGCCTCTATAGAGGCGCATTGCGGGCGTTATTACCGCGGTTTCCCATTGATTTCAATGGGAAGGCGCAGTATAGGAACACACCGCTCCTATACCGCAGTAAAGATGCGGCTAGCAGGACTTTTGGAGCAGTCCTGCTAGCGCACCGCTTCAGTGTGAAAGCCTTCAGGCTTTCACATTGAAGCCTGCAGGGCAGGTTTTTTCACACAGTATAGTAGCGCTATTTTTAGCGCTGTACCGCGTGAAAAACGCCCCAGTGTGAAAGGGCTCTTATTGAATCAAGTAAAGTCTTTTAAAAATGTGAGTCAATAGTATTTAGAAAAAAAGATCCAAAAGGGATCCATTCATAATTCGAAAAAAAGACAATAGAAGAAAATGATCAGTTAGGTACAATAAACATACCAATTTTTAAACTAAACCAGAGAAATATAGCTAAGGCCCCTTTTAAAAAATAATAAAAATGCTATAAACCTATCCCCTATTTTGTAGAGGCTATAACTTTTGCGCAAACCAATCAATATACGCTTTTTTTTTTACCAATAATATGTAGAAGAATACGGATCGGCCTAAACTGAGGATATTTATATATATATATATATATATCTATACATATATAGATATATATATATATATATATATATATATATATATATATATATATATATATATATATATATATATATATATATATATATATATATATATATATATATATATATATATATATTGGAGATATGTATTATAGCAAAAAGTTAAAAATATACATTTTTTCTAAATTGTCACTATTTTTTGTTTATAGCGCAAAAAATAAAAATGCAGAGGTGATCAAATACCACCAAAAGAAAGCTCTTTCTGTGGGGAAACAAGGATGTCAATTCTGTTTGGGTGCAACATCCAGTGGCGTATCTAGGGTATGGCAGCCATGGCAAGTGCCATGGGCGCCATGGGGAGGGGGGCGGCAAAAAGCTACCTCCCTGCATGAAAAAACCCCATCCGTCCTCCCGTGGCCACCTCCCGCCCTGCAGAAGCAAGTCGCCGGCACAGCAATTGTTAATATTTCTCCTTCTGCCTGGGGAGGGGAGTGACAGGTGCACCCAAGACGGCCGATGACTGGCCAGACCGGATCCACATAGGGTAGTGGCTGCGTTTAATGGGCACAGTGGCTGCGTTTGATGGGCACAGTGGCTGCGCTTTATGGGCACAGTGGCTGCAATTGATGGGTTTTTTTTCAGTTTGTTTGCGCCCCCCGCCCAAATGTTCAGCACAAGCCGCCAGTGGTCCCCAGTGTCCCTCTCTGTCCCTGCCGTGTCCCTGGTTATCTGAAAGACGGGTTTCAAATGTTTTGACAAGGGTGCAGTTTCAGTGCTTGCCATAGGTGCCATTTTCACTATGCCTCTGATGATACGCCTCTGGCAACATCTCACGACCGCGCAATTGTCAGTTAAATTGACGCAGTGCTGAATCACAAAGAATGGCCTGGTCATTCAAAATCAACCCAATTGCTAATAGATGTGGTGTAAATATATCATCTATATGTTTTATGTATTCGGTTTTAGTGGGGTCTAGTTGGGTGTTATGATGTTCGCTGGGGTCTAGCACTAAGCCCGAGAGAGGACTCAAATAGAACCTGGGCTTCCAACTTTTCTACAAGTTTGTTTCTCTTGAAGGTAGAGGTCATTAATAAGCAGCTAAAGTCCATCCATCATAATAAAAATATTTGGATTACCATTGCTGCTCTTCTTCTGAAAATAATAGCTTCCTGGTTATGTTTGGTCTCATTAATTCCGAATTACTGGCCTGACAAGAA
Organism: Rana kukunoris; assembly: GCA_029574335.1. Taxonomy (NCBI): domain Eukaryota; kingdom Metazoa; phylum Chordata; class Amphibia; order Anura; family Ranidae; genus Rana; species Rana kukunoris. Next base: position 555,596,647 of record CM056050.1, on the reverse strand, counting down.
AGCAGCAAATGAAAGTCAAGAAAAGTCAGAATTCATCCTCTCTATACTTATTCCAGGTCAGTGGATCAAGTCATTGCTTCAGCATGCCAATGAGTATATTGCTCTATTCTTCTCATAATAAATATAAATTAACCGCTTAAGAATCTTGGATGTACCGGATACACCTCGAAGAATTCCAGCATCTACTCACACTAGGGTGTATGTACCATTGCCGACATGTTTGACCCTCAAAGTCCAGTTTTTATGACTAGTGTGATTGCTCTGTACCATGCTCACCATAGCTCAGCGTACCATGCCCTGGTTCGATTGAAAGACCTAGTATGGGGCCAGTTCAGTTGGACATGGGTATGGTATGTATCTGTGTGATTTCTACCAATTTTTAACCACTTCAGCCCCGGACCATTTTGCTGGTCAATGACCGGGCCACTTTTTGCGATTCGGCACTGCGTCGCTTTAACTGACAATTGCAACAACAGGAGATTCTCTTCATGTAATCTGATGCCGCTCATCCTGCCCCCTCCCTGTCCCCTCCAAGGCAGCGCCGATAAATACGGTATATATCTTTTTGCGCGGTCGTGCTTTTTTTTCCCACAAATAGAGCTTTCTTTTGGTGGTATTTGATCACCTCTGCGCTTTTTATTTTTTGCGCTATAAACAAAAATTGAGCGACAATTTTGAAAAAAAAAAGAATATTTATTACTTTTTGCTATAATAAATATCCCCCAAAAATATATATAAAAAAAAAATATTTTTTCCTCAGTTTAGGCCGATACGTATTCTTCTACATATTTTTCATGAAAAAATCGCAATAAGCGTTTATTGATTGGTTTGCACAAAAATGATAGCATCTACAAAATAAGGGATAGTTTTATGTCATTTTTATTAATATTTTATTTTTTTCTAGTAATGGCGGCGATCAGCGATTTTTATCGGTACTGCGACATTATGGCGGACACTTCAGACACTTTTAAAACATTTCTGGGACCATTGGCATTTTTATAGCGATCAGTGCTATAAAAATGCATTGATTACTGTAAAAATGCCACTGGCGGGGAAGGGGTTAACACTAAGGGGCGAGGAAGGGGTTAATTATGTTCCCTAGGTGTGTTCTAACTGAAGGGGGGTGGGACTGACTAGGGGAAATTACAGATCGCTGTTCATACCTTGTATGAACAGACGAACAGTCATTTCTCTCCCTAACAGGACCGGGAGCTGTGTGTTTACACACACAGCTCCCGGTTCTCGCTCTGTAACAAGCGATCACGTGTGCCCGGCGGTGTCAGCAGCAGGGGGCGCGCACACGCTCCTAATGTCTGGAAAGCAAAATGATGTATAGCTACGTGATTTTGCGCAGCTGAGTCGACCTGCCACCGTATAACTGCGGCGGCTGGTCGGCTAGTGATTAAATGCAAATTCTGAAACATAGTATATTCTCTTGTGCACATTTAGATTGTAAATGAAAGAAAGCAAAAGCATACTCAGGTCTGGCCCAATGTGAGCACAGGCTAACATGAAGGGTTGGGGGTGGGGAGGGATTGGGGGAAACAGGGCCGATCCTAGGCATGGTGCACAGGGTGCTTTGCACCCAGGTGCCTGCAGAGGTGGGGGCACCGAAGTGGCAGAGTTCTCCCCTCCCTCCTTCTGTGCCATGTCATTTTGTTTAGGGCCCCAGGGAGGTCAGGATTGGCACTGCATAACTATCCTTAGGAAATAACTGCAATACCCATATTGACCTGAGAGCTGGAAGGGTCACATAAAAGGAAAACCCTGGGAAAGAGCTGGGCAGTTGGGGAGTGCTCCAACCAGAGAAGAAAGGGAGAAAAGGTGCTGTGCATTGCTATTCTGTGCTTGGAGAGCAGGCCTGGTGCTGAAATTGCTGGATGCTATTGTACCGAAGAGCCAGGAGGCTGGACTGGAGATAGATGGCTGCAGTATGTCCGGGTTCTACTCCAAGACACTGCTATGATCAAGATCTGCCAAATCACTCTGGATTCAATCTCACCTTCACTGAGATCCCTTCATTGGTTGCCAGCAAAAGACAGAATTACTTTCAAAGTACTCTGTCTAACACATAGGTGTATTCTAGGAAATGCCCCCCAATATCTATGCAAAAAAATAAAAGCTCACAACCCCAATCGCGTTCTGCGATCCACTAACCAAAATCTACACTTGTTACCCAAAGCCAGATACAAATTCAAAGGAGAACGTAGATTTACAGTCCAAGGACCCAGATTATGGAACGCTTTACCAACCAGAATTAGGTTGGAGGTGAACCACATGGCCTTCAGAAGAAAAATATAAACCCACCTCTTCTGAGGCTTACTTAACCACTTAAGACCCGGACCAATACGCTGGTAAATGACCCAAGGTGTTTTTGCGATTCAGCACTGCGTCGCTTTAACAGACAGTTGCGCGGTCGTGCGACGTGGCTCCCAAACAAAATTTGCGTCCTTTTCTTCCCACAAATAGAGCTTTCTTTTGGTGGTATTTGATCACCTCTGCGATTTTTATTTTTTGCGCTATATACAAAAATAGAGCGACATTTTTGAAAAAAAAACACTATTTTTTACTTTTTGTTAAAAAAAAATCAAATAAACTAAATTTTAGTCAAACATTTAGGCCAAAATTTATTTAGCCACATGTCTTTAGTAAAAAAAAAAAATCGCAATAAAAAAAAATAGCTACCTAGCGGGAACAGCGACACTAATACAGCGATCAGAAAAATGATCGCTTAGTGACGCTGGCAATAGGGAGTGAAAGGGTTAACTAGGGCGGTGATCAGGGGGTTAAAACTTTATTAGGGGGGGTGGGGGGGCTATCCTGAACCTAACACTAACTGTTTTTTACAGTGCCTGTCACACTGACACTAAATGCAGTGATTAAATCACTGCATTCAGTAACACTGTGACAGGGGGGTGGGCGATCACAAGGGGTTAATATGCCTATGTGAGTGTGTGTCAGTGTTGTGTTGGTGCACACTTACTTGTCATGTCTTCTCTCATCAGCAGCGCTGGGAAACAGCGCTGCGATGAGAGAATACATCATTTCCTCCTTACTGTGTAAACACAGGAGGAGGAAGTGACAGGCTGGGAGCGCGCTCCCATTGGCTGGGAGCGATCGCGGGGGGGGGCAGAAAACACGGACATCCGCCCGCAGATCCCGGATCGCTCCCAGAGGTAGGGAGACCCCCGCACGCCGCGGAGGGGGTCCCGATGGGACCCCCGAACCGCACTCAGGCGGGGACGTAAATTTACGCCCTTGTGCCTGTACGAGCCATGTTGTGGCCGTATATGTGCGTGCGGGGGTCTTTAAGTGGTTAAGGAACGGATACCGAGCGCCCAGAGGCGATTCAGTTCGCATGTGTTGCGCTACATACGTTTCTCACTCACTCAAGGGGGTCACCACCACACCCATTGCCACCATCAGTTGACTACAGAATAAAGAGCCCCCCCCCACTGCTCATCTAACCAATCACTATCAGGGGGTGGGAAGGAAAGGAGTTGTTGAGATGATCACAAACCAACCATTAAGTTGCACTCACCTACCAACTACTTACAGTCACAGACCCCCCCCCCCACACACACACACATGCTGCCGTGTAATTTGTCCAAACCATCCTAGACAGAACATTACATAGCCCAGTAGCCTGTGTTGTTCCCACCCTCACATCTAACTATTATTACTGTGTACATCTTGGCTCCTGGTTGCTGTATGTGAGTCTGCCCCTTCTTAAAAGCCATCTGCTTCAAAGGAGTTCCCCTTTCATTAATTTCAACATTTGTGACACATTGCTGCAACTGTCATCACTCTGTGCACCAACATTCTTAAAGGGCCCCCATGTGGTTGGCAGAATAATAATCACAAAGACTAGCCCAAGACTAGCCCAAGATACTGTTGCTGGCAGAATAATAATCACAAAGACTAGCCCAAGATAGCCCAAGATATAAAGAGAGCAGAACTGTGTTTAACTACAAGTCCAAATCTTGCAGGCCTAAACTTAGTCCCTCTGTCTGAGAGCTCACAAGTGATGTAGTTGGCCTACGTTTGTTATCCTTGTTTTATTCACTTGGGGTGTATCATCTCATGCTGAGAGCTACTGTTTATGCTCTTGGGGTCACAGTGTAAGCTGGGATATGATCTTCCATATGCATCCCTGCAAGGTTAATTATATTTGTGTTTATCCTGATTGGCATTCATGTGCCACTATGTTATACTTTCCGACTCTGATCTGCCAATACAGCCTGCATGTCTTTTTATAAAGTTGTGAGCCTAATTCTTGAGTGCTTGCTGAAGTTCACAGAGAGGTATACTAGTGGTACCAGTGAGGATGAGGCCTCACACAGGGCTAGAACCAAATTACCAGTGGCTACTGTTTGGGTAGTACTACACATGTAAAGGTATTTATCCCAAAAGGAAAAATAAACAGTTTGTTGTAAATAATTATAAAGTATGAGCTAGGGTTTTGTTTCAAATTGTTAGTACATTTGACACTACTCCCCCTCCCAGGCTGACAATACTGCTGTCCAAAGGTGCCCCTGTGCTCCTTCATCCAGCATGGAGGCACTCTAATACAGGTTTGTGTTCCTGGCCAGATCACCAGGTGAAAACAGGGAAAACAAGTAAAATAAATAAATAAATGCAATCATTAACTAATAATTAGTAAGCTGCAATATATTTTTGGATTTGGATTCAATATTGCTTTAACCACTTGCCATCATTATACTGTGGAAGGTCGGCTCGTTCCCACAAAACGATGTAGGTGTACGTCGGCTCCTTTAAGAGCCATAGCAAGTGCATGGCGGGGGACCCGATGTGCATGGTCGTTGACCACAATGTCCACCAGGAAATAGAGCCAATGTCAATGTAAACAGACAGTTCCATGTTCTGACAGGGGAGCAGAGAGAGATCTGCTGTTCCTAGTGATCAGGAACATCAATCTCTCTCCTCCAGTCAGTTCCATCCCCCCACAGTTAGAAACACCACCCAGGGAACACATTTAAACCCTTCATCACCCCCTAATGTTAACCCCTTCCCTGACAGTGACATTTACACAGTAATTAGTGCATGTTTATAGCACTGATCACTGTACAAATGTCAATGGTCCCAAAAAAGTGTCAAAAGTGTCCAATCTGTGAGCAGGAATGTCGCAGTCCTGCTAAAAATCGCAGATTGATGCAATTTTTAGTAATAAATAAATAAATAAATAAAATGCCATAAATCAGTGCCATATTTTGCACAAACCAATCAATATACTCTTATTGCGATTTTTTACCAAAAATATGTAAAAGAATACATATTGGCCTAAACTGATAAAGAATTCTTTTTTTATTATTTTTTTATTTATGGATATCTATTATACTTGTAGCAAAAAGTTAAATATATATATATATTTTTTCAAGAGGCTGCGTACACACGAGGAGACATGTCCGATGCGAACATGTCTCCTGGGATATTTTGGTCTGATGTGTGTACACAGCATCAGACCAAAATCCATGCGGACAGACAACGCGGTGACGTGGCGGTGACGTTGACGCCGCGACGTTGCGCAAACAAGGAAGTACAATGCTTTCACGCATGCGTCGAATCAATTCGACGCATGCGGGGGATTTCGGTCCGCTGGTTAGGCGTACTAACCAGCGGACATGTCCGACGGACAGGTTTCCAGCGGACAAGTTAGAAACTTTTGTCCGCTGGAAACCTGTCCGCTAGGCCGTACACACGATCGGACATGTCCGCTGAAACTGGTCTGCGGACCAGTTTCAGCGGACATGTTCGATCGTGTGTACGTGGCCAGATTGTCAATATTTTGTTTATATCGCAAAAAAATAAAACCGCAGAGGTGATAAAAAAACAGTAAAAGAAAGCTTTATTTGTGGGGAAAAAAGCATCGCAGGACCGCGCAATTATAAGTTAAAGTGACGCAGTGCCGTTTCGCAAAAATCGGCCTGCTCATTAAGGGGGGGAAATCTGACGGTCTGTAAGTGCTTAAATAATGATGTTTTATTTTTTTATTTTTTTTGGAGGGGGCATTTTAAATAACTTTACCAGCTGTGTCAGAAACAATTCATTTTATTTTTTGTTTTCTTTTACACATTGCAAAATGCCGTATAAAAATGATACTTTGTATTTACAGTTACAATAGCTGTTAAAAATTGGTAGGAAAAAAAAAATCGTCCTGAAAAATATAGAAAGTTAAGTATTTCTGGCAGAATACTATAAAAAATAAAAATTTATTTGACAAAACAAAACAAGCAATAACAAACTTTTATATTATATTAGTAGCTATCATACTGTAGATAATGACAAATGTATTGCTTGTGGCCAAGCACTCCTTAAAAGCAGAAAACAATTAGAGGAACTTTGGAAATGAACAACTTTATATTATACAAATAACCACTAGAGGGGGATACTGGATAATATTCCACTTTCGCTGGGATGCGTTTTGTTTTTACTGATAAAAGAACTCTCATTAAATTAAAGGTAAACCAAATTCAGAGAAAAGCTGATACAAATACTTTCTGGGACGGATACCTAATTATGATTTAGATCTAGGAAATGCAATAAGGTTAATTTATTGATTCTAGACATTCCCTGCTAATTGAGAAATATTGTTCACATTGTAAATATTGATGGTAAAATTATTTGCTCATTCTGTGTTTGAGAAATATATTTAATGATCGGAGTATATTGTATTCTTCACAAAAACTCTTCTATTGACATTCTTTTCCAGGGTATAGGAAGAAAAGAAAACACATTTATTTCATATTTGTTTTAATTTATTTAGGGCAGACTGATAATGCAATATCTCCGAGTACATAGAATCATATAAAACAGTCATTTCAACATTGTCACTGCAACAGGTACACAATCTAAGGCTGGGTTCCCACTGCAGTGCTGAGCGGCCCACAGCAGGAGTGCAAATGCGGTGACGTACAACACGTACAACGACACTATAAAGGGGAAGTTTGATTCCACTGGCACAACCCTTGGGGCTGCTTTTGCTAATCTCATGTTACCGCGTGTTAAGTAAAAGTTTAGTGAGAGACGATTTGCGATTTTCAGTCTGTTACAGCGTGACAAATGTGCGATTTCCATTACGAATGCTACTTTTACCGAAGGTGCGCTCCCGTCTCATACTTTATTCTGAGCATGCGCGGGTTTCTAAGCATACACACAAACGTGTTTCTCGTCGTAAACCAGCCCGACGAGAAACACGACAAGGATATTGAGACTCCAGACGAGAAAAAAAGAGAGCATGTTGTTTTTTTTTCTCGTCGAGATCCACAGCACTTTTCTCAACGAAAAACATACACAAGACAGTTTTTCTCGGCAAAAATGCTCTGCCAGCATTTTTCTTGATGGAGGAAAACAGTCGTGTGTACAAGGCTTGACAATAAGGCCCCTTTCACATTGAGGAGGGAGCTGCACTGCGGTATTAACCCCCGCTAGCGGCCGTGAAAGGGTTAATACCACCGGGTTAATACCGCCCGCAATGCGCCTCTATAAAGGCGTATTGCGGGCGGTATTGCCGCGGTCTCCCATTGTTTTCAATGGGAAGGAGCGGTGAAGGGGGTCTAACATTAGAATGGTAAACATTCATTTTTGCACCTGTCACACAGAACAAATGTACCATCGATTTTGCTGGGCAAATGTATATTTTTTCATTTTTTTTGCTTGTACAACAATCTATGTGGAATGCCCCATCCATAGTATTTAATAATTACAAATGCTATTTGCGCAAATAATTTATGCTTTCCCAGTAGATTAGTCCAGATTTACATGGTTGTCTTGTGCAACAACTACCATGATAATGTGTTATGTTATATTAATGTGTGTCAAGGTAAGGAAGCCCATTCAATTTAAATGGGCTGTCAATGGACAACATTCCAGCTTTCAGAAGCCCTGCAACTTTTTTCTTTATTTTTTCCATAATGCATAGATAGTTCATATTTACATTGAGTTGCACTAAAATGCATGTGTGTTGTGATGCAATAAGGAAGTGCGTTGGGATGCCATTCAAAACACTGTAAAACACTTAAACCAATGCACATATCTGGTTTCAAAGAATCCCATTCTCACAGAAATACCTAGGCTACCACTCTTAAAAATGCTGGACACCATGTCACTCGGGCTCCTTAAAGCGGAGGTGCGGCCACCGCTTCAAATATAAGGACACTTAACCGGTCCTGCAGTCCAACGATATCGGCACACGCAGCTGATGTTTCCATCAGCTGTCAGGTGCTGCTGCCACCATTGCGGGTAAGGGAAATTGGCAAAGTAGCATTCCAGCTTCACGCCGGGAACCCTACTATGCATACGCGGGGCTTCGCTTCTCTCTCCTATTGGGGGAAGGAGGAGGGAGCCGAGCGGTGACCTTAAGGGCCGCGACGCTGCCTCCCGGAAGTGGAGACGGGACACTGGTGAAAGACAGGTATCCTATTTCCCCTCCCCTCCAAAAGGTGCCAAATGTGGGGGAGGAATCAGATGAGCCGATAGAGTATGTCAATAGGGTTTAACCATCGCTGATCCAGAGGAAGCCAGTACACCCTTATAAAGCATTCTTTAATTTTTTTCTTTGGGAAAATTAATTAATTAATTGTCGAATTTTCTTTGTTCAATTCCTATATATTCACTGTATTCAGTGAATACAGTGAATATAGGTAGGAATTGAACAAAGAAAATTCGACAAATTTCTACCTATTCACTGTATTCAGAACAACGATTTTCGATGCTTTTTCGAATTGAACAACGAAAATTCGACAAAGCATCAAAAATCTTCGTTTTCGGACAAAAACTTTCCCGACGAAAACAACATAAATCAAAATGATTTTCAGGAGTAACTAAATACATTTATTTTCCAAACGAAAACGAAAAAACTAAACAAAATATTCCAGTCTGCACATGTCTAATATATATATATATATATATATATATATATATATATATATATATATATATATATATATTCAAATTCCAATGGAATGACACTACTTAGCTGTACTATTATAACTCTGCAGGAAATTAACAAAGGTACATTGATATGCATGGGTTTCGGTTATAACCAGAGACACAGATGAATAGATGATTTTTTTTTAATACATACAGTATCATTTTGCTCTGAGATTTTATGAATGAATTCACTCTATAATGACTCTGCTTGCTTACACCCACATATAAGTGCTTCACTGAATATCATATTGTTTTTTCCAGAACAATGTCACGCACGACTTGCTCTTTAATTATTTGCTTTTCCAAAGCAAATGTTTACAAGCCGCTTTACCACTGAAGAGGTCAGTTTTAGTTTTAACCACTTGACCACTGGGCACTTAAACCCCCTTCCTAACCAGACCAATTTTCAGCTTTCGGTGCTCTCACAATTTGAATGACAATTACTCAGTCATACAACATTGTACCCATTTGAAATTTTTTGTCCTTTTTTTCACACAAATAGAGCTTTCTTTTGGTGGTATTTGATCACCTCTGGGTTTTTTATTTTTTGCGCTATACAAGAAAAACGACTCAAAATTCTGTAAAAAAAAAAAAAAATTGTTTCTGTCATATTAGCAGGTTATTTCTCACACACAGCATATGCATACCACAAATTACACCCCAAAACACATTCTGCTATTCCTCCCGAGTATTGCAATACCCCATGTGTGGGACTTTTACACAGCGTGGCCACATACAGAGGCCCAACATGCAGGGAACGCCATCAGGCGTTCTGGAACACCCAGACCAATTCTGACATTTCTCTCCTACATGGAAAAATCATCATTTATTTGCTAGAAAATTACATAGAACCCCAAAACATTATATATGCTTTTTTAGCAAAGACCCTAGAGAATACAATGGCGGCCGTTACAACTTTTTATCTCGCATGGTATTTTCGCAGACATTTATTGAACGCGTGTTTTTAAAAAAAAAACTGTTTTGTGCTTAAAACAAAACAAAACAGTAAAGTTAGCCCAATTTTTTTTCATAATGTGAAAGATGAAGTTACGCCGAGTAAATAGATACCCAACATGTCACACTTCAAAATTACGCACACTCGTGGAATGGCGCCAAACTTCGCTACTTAAAAAAACCCATAGGCGGTATTGCAGAGTATCGCGCAGGGTATTGCAGAGTATTGGGGTATTGCAAAGTATCATGCAGGGTATTGGGGTATTGCCGAGTATTGGGGTATTGCCGAGTATTGGGGTATTGCCGAGTATTGGGGTATTGCCGAGTACTGGGGTATTGCCGAGTACTGGGGTATTGCCGAGTATTGGGGTATTGCCGAGTATTGGGGTATTGCCAAGTACTGGGGTATTGCCGAGTACTGGGGTATTGCCGAGTATTGGGGTATTGCCGAGTATTGGGGTATTGCCGAGTACTGGGGTATTGCCGAGTATTGGGGTATTGCCGAGTACTGGGGTATTGCCGAGTATTGGGGTATTGCCGAGTATTGGGGTATTGCCGAGTACTGGGGTATTGCCGAGTATTGGGGTATTGTTGAGTACTGGGGTATTGTTGAGTACTGGGGTATTGCCGAGTACTGGGGTATTGCCGAGTATTGGGGTATTGTTGAGCACTGGGGTATTGTTGAGTACTGGGGTATTGTTGAGTACTGGGGTATTGTTGAGTACTGGGGCATTGCTGAGTACTGGGGTATTGCTGAGTACTGGGGTATTGCTGGGTATTGTTGGGTACTGGGGGATTGTTGGGTACTGGGGGATTGTTGGGTACTGGGGGGATTGCTGGGTACTGGGGGGATTGCAGAGCTGGGATGGATTGAGGGATGGCTGGATCTGTGACTGCATTTGTCACAGATCCAGCCACAGCTCAGCTGCTGACACCCCGCTCCCCCCCTCTCCTTGCACACTGTACAGAGAGGAGAGGGAGAAACCGGCGTCATCAAATGACGCCGGTTTGTTTACAAGTGATCGCGCCGTCATTCGACGGCGCGATCACATGGTAAACGGCCGCGATCAGCGGCAATTTACCGTGATCCGTGATGCGCCGGGTCTCCTAGACTTGGCGAGCACGGACACTTTCGCGAGCGCGTCCCAGGGGACGCGCAATCGCGAAAGTGAAGGACAACGTCCCAGGGACGTCGGGTCAAGATAACCCCGCCGCGCCGTAGCAGTAAAATGCTTATGGCGCAGTGGGAAAGTGGTTAAAGAGTATGTAAACCGTAACAATGAACTTCTATTATTGGTCCCTTTTGGTCTGTTAAACATACCACTAAAAGTGTTTTGTATTATCTGAATGAATGAATGAATGAAAACTTATATAGCGCGGCACATGCGAACTGAATCGCCTCTGGGCGCTTGTTGTTCCTGTCTCCTTTGGTATCAAAAGAGATGAGTCTTGATCTTTCTCCTGAATGCTAGGTAGTTCTCCTCCAACCGAATACTGGTTGGCAAAGCGTTCCATAGTCTGGGACCTTGGACCGCGAATCTTCTATCTCCTTTGGATTTGTATCCGGCTTTCGGTATCTGCAGGAGATTTTGATCAGTGGATCGCAGAACGCGATTGGGGTTATGGGCTTTTATTTTTTCGCGTAGATAATGGGGGGCATTCCTATGGATACATCTATGCGTTAGACAGAGTGCTTTAAAAGTGATTCTGTCTTTTACTGGCAGCCAGTGAAGGGATCTCAGTGAAGGTGAGATTGATTCCTAGGGTTTTTTCCCAGTCACAAGTCTAGCGGCCGTATTTTGAACGACTTGTAGACGAGTGATTTGGTACTTAGGGAGTCCGAGGTAAAGGGCATTTGCATAGTCCAATCTGGAGTTAACAACTGCTCCCACCACGACCGCTATGTCTTCTTTGGGGATAAAAGGGATAAGCCTGCGTAGTAGGCGCAGCAGATGGTGAGATCCGCTGACTACTGACCCTATTTGTGCGTCCATAGTCATGTAGGAGTCGAAAATGACCCCGAGGCTTTTGACTTTGGCGCTAGGGGTGATGATTTTGCCCAGAATGGGCGGGGGTGTCCAAGTTGTTGCAGGTAGATTCTTACGTTTGGAGTGAAACAGAAGGAGTTCTGTTTTCGCTCCGTTGAGTTTTAGATAACTCTTTGTCATCCAGTCCTCTATCAGAGAGAGGCATGTCTCTAGATTGAGGTGGTGATCCTTTTTATTGCAAATGCGGAAATACAGTTGCATGTCGTCTGCATATGAGTGATAGAGCAGTTTTTGACTGCTGATGATCTCAAAAAGCGGACGAAGATAAATGTTGAATAACACCGGAGACAGCGGGGATCCCTGAGGGACTCCGTATGATACCGTGCGTTTTTCTGAAAAGAAAGGTCCTAACTTCACTATTTGCGATCTGTTTTCCAAAAAAGAGGAGAACCAAGGTAAATCGCCTTCTGCGACTCTGGCTACTTCAGCTAGCCGGGTCAATAAGAGCTTATGGTCTACTGTGTCGAAAGCTGTGCTCAGGTCTAACAGAACCAGAAGACAAGATTCTCCTTCGTCTGCGGCCTCGAGAGCGTCGTCCCATATCTTGAGCAATGCTGTTTCCGTCCCATGTCCAGGGCGGAAACCTGATTGAAATGGGTCGAGTAGGTTGTGGGTGTCCAGATGCTGTTGCAGCTGTTGCACCACTTCTTTCTCCATAAACTTGGAAAAAGTGTTTAAGCTTGTTATAGGGTGGCGGTGGAGTGGATCCTTGGGGTCCAGGGTAGATTTCTTCAAGATGGGTCTAATTATACCCTCCTTCAACTGGGAGGGCACTATGCCCTCCATGAAAGATTGGTTAATAAGCTGTGTGATAGGAGGTGCCAGGATGTCGGCGCACTCCTTCAACAGTTTGGTGGGGATGATATCGTTTGGCGCAGTGCTGTTACGCAGAGTACCGATGATATGTTTTGTGGCTTGGATAGTGATAGGTTCCAGCGTGAACTTACCTGGTTGAGGTGAATTACTACAGGTGTTGTGTAAATTGTTACAGGGGGGGCTACGGGGGGAATTGTTCTGCTGAATGCTTTGCCGGATTCCCTCAATTTTATTAATGAAGTAATCCGACAATTCACTGCAAAATTCTTGTGAGTCCGAATTGGGGGCTTCAAGACATCCTGGATTCATGGTCGCAGTGACCAGCTTGAAGAGTTCGCGGGGGCGATTCAGGGCGCTGTTGATGGCCTCAGAAAAATTATTTTTCTTGGCCTTGAAGGTTTCTTTGTGATATTTTTTAGTTATTGCCTTGTAGATAGAGAGGCTCTCATCTGAAGAGCTTCTCTTCCAGGCGGCTTCCGCCCTTCTGCGCTCTTGCTTCAGTAACGGCAGTTGGTTGTTGAACCAGCTGGAGTTTTTTTTCCGGATGTTGGTTTTCCGTTTCGGCGCTATTAAGTCGGCTGACTGTAATAGGGCTGTGTTTATGGAATCCAGTGTTTCTTCAGCTGATTGATGCGGCTGAATTGTTTTTATTTTTTTCCTTAACGCGGCTTTGAAGAATTCCGAGTGGAGCTTCTTCTGACATCTAGTCCAGTGTGTTGTCACTGGATTTGATGTTTTTGTTAAGGGGGGGGAAGTTGGAAAGAATGAATTTGATGGCATGGTGATCTGACCATGGCAACGGTTCATTTTCCAAGATTTTTATTTCCAGATTTTGTCTGAAAATGAGATCAAGTGTATGACCTGAAGCATGTGTGGGCCCACATACTAGTTGTTGTAGCCCTAGACCTTCCATGTGGTCAATGCAGGCATCGGCCACAGGGTCTTGTGGGGAGTTGGCCCAGAGGTTGAAATCCCCGAGCAGCAAAAGGTGTTTGCTATTAAGGGTATAGGTGGAGATGAAGTCCGTCAATAATGGAAGAAGCTGCGATTTTGGGCTAGGTGGCCTATAGCAGAGTAGAATCCGGACGGTCTCCTGGGAGTTTGCTTGCAGTTGTAGAGTAAGGGTTTCCATGAATGGAAGAGGGTTTTGAAAGACTGGTTTTGTGATCGCCAGATGAATCTTATGGATCACGGCCAGTCCTCCTCCTCTTTGCCCTATTCTGTTTTCTGTAATAATACGATAGTTTTCTGGCACCAATTCTCCTAGAATGGTGTTACAGTCGGCTGTGAGCCAGCTCTCTGTTATAAAGAGGCAGTCTAAGTCGTATTGCAGGATGAAGTCATGGATTTCTAGTCGGTTTTACTGCCGATCTTGTGTTGATCAAAGCACATGATATGTGCTTAGGCTGGGGCAAGCGGCTGCGACTCTTGATAGCCGATCGTCGATCAGTCCGAAAGAGTCGCTCCGCTTGCAGGGCTTTTTTGGTGATGGCTGGTAATATTGCAGCAAATCGCCTCAAACCCCAGATGGTCTCTGCTGAATATTGCAGATTAATCATGGTTGCCAAACACTGGGGGGGGGGGGATGGGAGGATAGTCAAGGATTAGCCGAATCCTCTATCCTGACTTGGTCCAGAGGAAGGCAAAAAACCCTGATCATGCTACGCCAATATGCAGCGGCAGGGAAAAAAAATTCCTTCCTGACCCCTCAAGAGGCGATCGGACGAACCCTGGATCAAGTATTACGGTGTACGGTTTGGGGCTGGGTGTAGTAGAGATGGCCACTGAACCAGCAGCAAGATCCAGGCTGGTGAACTCCCAGATTAGGTGGATCGGTGCTGCTGTAAGGGCCAGGAGGGGTCAAGTGAGGGTAGGAGCTACTTTCTGGGGCTATGGGGGGGTATCTGGGCCGTTTCAGGAGATTGGGAGAGCCTGGGACGGCGAGGAGCGGCGCGCCGCTAGGCCGCGGTTGAAGCCGCGGTCTTTCCTAGTCGCGGCTGCTGAAATTGTTTCCAGGCCGGCGCGGAGGGGTGAAAAACACCCGAAAACCGCCCAAAAAAAGGTGCAACTGGCAGGGGGGGAGGTTTAGTATTTGGGATGTGGCAGGGGGTGTTGGTCGTCCGATTCCCAGGGCTGGAGACCGCGGCTTATCCTGAGAAGGACGGCCGCACTGAAACACAAGGGGGACAGACCAGGCAAGGCAAGGAAGCCTTGAGAGAGAGCTGCCGGGGAGCTCCTTACCTTGGGGAGGTAGCAGGGGGAAGAAGGAGACTGGAGACTGGAGATGTTGTAGCCTAGATCGGGTGATCATGCGGAAGATAGGTACAAGCTGATAGTAGGGGGAAGTATGGAGGCCAAAGGGGTGGAAGGAGAGCTGAGAGCCGTGAGTCCTGGATGCAGCCAGGGGCTGGGGGAACACCTGCCTGCCTGATCTATCTCTTGGTGAGCCGACTCGTGTGAGAGCGTCCTGCTTGCACCACTCAGACTGACTGACTCTTGCTTTAGAGCTTTCAAGCTTTATTATCTATATGACAAGAGCAAAAAATAAATGAAAACTAGCGGATAACTTCCTGTGCTCTTAGCCTATGTTGTACTTTTATCAATTAGATTGCTCCCAGCTATCTCTGAGGAGTACAAAACTCGTCCCATCTATGTTATAGAGAAGAGGAGAAAGGGGGGTTTCTATAGTCTGGATACCGGTCTTAGGATAACAGTGGTACAGTATGCTTACTCAGCATGGTCAGCATACAACAGAAGATGTGTTACTGGCAGGATCACCGGGTACAAACAAAGGAAAACACCCTGATAAAAATGTAATGGAGTTAGCCATTTCCAAAAACTGGAAAGTAGCATATTACAATCATTCTTGGGTTTAGATATGTTTTACAGTTGCTTTTGTTTGTTGATTCAAGCAAATCAGAACAACTACCGTAATTATCAGTGTATAACACGCATCCTAACTTTAAGAGGGAAGTTTCAGGGAAAAAAACTCCCCAAAGCACCCTGCATATAACATGCAGGCACAGTTTACCCTCTATTTTCATATACAGTAGTTATACTATATGTAATACATTTTAATTTCAGCTAAGTTCCCAGATGTCTATATTTTAAAGAGACAGACCATCTTTAGACTCAAATGTCCCTAAGGGGAGATTTACTAGAGCAGAATCTGGTGTAGCTTTGCATAGAGCTTTCAAGCTTTATTATCAAAGGTTAAAGTGGATGTAAACCCCAAAATGTATTTATTTATTTTTTGATGTCACAATGTACAGTATAAGATTTCCTATCATCTGTGCCCAGTCTTGCCACACAGAGTTAATCCAGCTCTGAGCAATCCTCTTTTATTGTTCAGTGACATAAAACAGACTGAGGCCTCGTACACACGACCGTTTTCCTCCACAGAATCCATCAAGAAACTTGGTGGCAGAGTTTTTTTGCCTGTCTTGTGTATGTTTTTCATCGAGAAAACTGACGTGGAACTCAACGAGAAAAAAAAAAAGCAAGATTCCCTTTTCCTCGTCGGGAGTCCCAATTTCCTCGTCGTGTTCCTCGTCGGGCTGGTTTTTCGATGAGAAACACGTTTGTGTGTATGCTTAGAAACCTGCGCATGCTCAGAATAAAGTATGAGATGGGAGCTCACCTTCGGTAAAAGTAGCGTTTGTAATGTAGATAGCACATTTGTCACGCTGTAACAGACTGAAAAGTGCAAATTGTCTCTCACCAAACTTTTACTTAACATGCAGTAACATGAGATTACCAAAAGCAGCCCCAAGGGTTGTGCCAGTGGAACGAACTTCCCCTGCTGCCGTATGTGTTGTACGTCACCGCGTTTGAGAACGAGGAGATTTGGTCTTAACTGTGTTTATGCAAAAAAGCTTTTCAAGTTTCTCGACAAGCCTAATACATACCTAAATAGAGTAACTTTTGTTGAGAAAAAAAAAAGTCCCCTCCAAGTGATCCATGTATATTTCAAGTATTTTAACTTTGTAGCAGTCCTACATTGAGAACATGGACAAAAGTGGGGAAGGTCTAGCTAAGACCTAAGACTAAACTAACTAGTACTAAACCGGAGGAAAGAACATAGGAACATACCAAAATCACATTGTAAACAAATTGTAGTGGTCAGAAACTGCCACTAGATAACAGCATACTACAGATCTTGTGTATTAGTCTTAGGGCTTGTACTCTCACACCTGCATGGTTAAGTAATCTTTAATCACTGTGGCTCCACCCTAGCCTCAACAGGAACCACTAATTAACACTGTGTTCTCCAAGCCTGCCTTGCCGTGCAATATTGTGTGTTTGGTTTCCTGCTTGCCGTGTGCTCTGCGTTTGTCTCTGTTACCGATCTTGGCATGTTTTCGACTATCCCTGGCCGCTTGTGACCCTGACCATTGGCATGTTCTCGTCTATCCCTGCCTGCTTATGACCCTGACCTTTGGTGTGTTCTCGACTATCCCTGCCTGCTTATGACCCTGACCTTTGGTGTGTTCTAAACTATCCCTGCCTGCTTATGACCCTGACCTTTGGTGTGTTCTCGACTATCCCTGCCTGCTTATGACCCTGACCTTTGGTGTATTCTCGACTATCCCTGCCTGCTTATGACCCTGACCTTTGGTGTGTTCTCGACTATCCCTGCCTGCTTGTGACCCTGACCTTTGGCATGCTCTCTGTTTATCCTTGTCTGCTAGTTGCCCGACCTTTGACGTATCCCCTTACTATCTCTTGTTGTCCTGGGCTGCTGCTCCCTCTCTATCCTCCTATAACTTACCGTGAGTGTGAGCTGGAAGACCCTGGGGGCCGCGACCTGGAGCCAATTGCAGCACAGTCCATCCTCACCAGAGGCTCTGGTGAGGCCTAATCACCCAAAGATGACAGAGACATTAAAGTGGTTGTAAACCCACTTTTTTTACTTTTACCTACAGGTAAGCCTATCATAAGGCTTACCTGTAGGTATAAAGAATATCTCCTAAACCTGTATGGTTTAGGAGATATTGCCCTCACAATATTGCCCTCACAATGCGCCGCTGATTGCAGCGGCGCATGCGCAGGGGATATTCACGGCGAAAGGACCGGCAGCCGCCGACCCACTGCCGATTTGAAATCTCCCACGCGCACGCGCGGGAGTGACGTCATCGCCGCTACAGCCAATAACAGCGCTGATGACATCTCGCTCGGCGTGGACCAGGTAAGTGTTCTTCACCTTGTTCCGAGTTAAGTATTTCAAGTATATGCGGTGCATACTAGCTGATTATGCCTTTTGCCTTGCAGGTTCACAAAAAAAAATGTATATGCAGTTTACCACCGCTTTAAGTAAATCTTGGGATGTTATAACCTCTAGGACTCTACTTATATATATATACATTGATATATATATATATGATAAATATATATGATATACCATATTAATGTCTCTGTTGGAAAATGTTCCATCACTTTCTGTGCCAGTAACACTTTATAGTCTATTTATAAAGACTTTTGCACAACTTTCCCCAAGGATTATCACATTTTTCAATTGAATCCAAATAGAAAAATGGAGAAAGCTGTGGGAATCATGTGTGAAACCTTTATAAATAGTTGAAGCCTGCAGTTTAGTAATTTTTTTGTCCTTGCTTTTATTTCATGATTTAGTACATTGGGTCTTTTTTAATAGGTGTAGCACTAAATAAATAACAAAAACTAGACGTGGCAGTGATGAGGGTTTTATTTTTATGTAATAAACACTTAAAGGGGTCTTTCCCTTACTAACTATTCATGTAATTTTCACCTAAAATTCACACATTTTCACATTAAAATGTACGTAGAAAAGTGACTGAATTACTAAAATATCTATGATTCTTAAAGGGGTTGTAAAGATTCATGTTTTTTCACCAAAATGCATTCTGTGCATTAAAGTGAAAAAACATCCAAGGATTAGCGGCCCCCGTTTACTTACCTGACCCCTCGAAAGTCTGTGCAGTGAACACGCTGGCTTCTTGGCTCATTCATTGTTTGATTATTAGCAGCGTAACCATTGGCTTCTGCTGCTGTCAATCAAATCGATGATGCGGCGCACCGGGGGCGGGGCCCAGTTATACAGTTGGCGGCTATGGCCGCAGGCTGTATGACAGGAGCGCGCTCTCGACAACTAGGGGGCTAGTTCTTGCGGGGATGAGCCGAGACAGCTGCCAAGGGAACCCAGAAGACCAGGATCGGGGCCACTCAGTGCAAAACGAGCTACACAGTGGAGGTAAGTAAAACTTGTTTGTTATTTAAAAAAAAAAAGGAACCTTTAGTGTCCCTTTATGTTAAAAACATATAGGTATCCATATACTGGCTGTTATGAAATGATGAAGGTATTATAGCCTTTGTTGAAGAGGCATGGCGTTTACCCACTTCCAGTCCTGGACAGTTTATTTTTTGCTAGAAAACTACTTTTTTTTAAGCAGATGCCCCCAAGAGAATAAAATGGTGGGTGTTGCATATTTTTTGTCACACAATATTTGCACAGCCGGTTTTTCATACACAATTAAAAAAAAAATACACTTTAATGAATTTTAATGCAATAAAATACAATATAATATTCAATTGTTTGTCAAAATCTTACACTAAGTAAATAAATTCCAAACATGTCCTGCTTTAAAATTGCACATGGAATGGTAGCTAAAAATCTCCATAAGCAAAAACTTGAAATGCCTTTACAGGTCACTAGTTTGGAGTTACACAGGAGATCTTGCACTTGAACCATTGTTCTTGCTCTGTCTTTTGTGGTGATACCTCACATGTGTGGTGTAGTGTGTGATTGCTGTTTACATATGTTTGCAGGACCGATGTGCACATCACAATTGCCTATGTACGCAAGTATGGGGGAGTTACTTAAAAAAAATTCTATTAGACCCCAGAACTCTCCTCTGGCCTCCAAAACAGCCACTCATACACAGATCGGTCTGATTGGTTGCTTTACTGGCCTGTAACAGGCTGGTAAATAAAGAACCTAGTCTCTTCTGCTTTATGACATCACAGAAACGGGGTGGGAACCCCTTTTTTCAGTAAATGCGACAGAGGTGGTCACATCTTTACCGGGCTCCCTGATCGTTCCAGAGAGCCTGGTAAAGGTGGCAGCAGCAGCGGCGGACAGGGCCGTCTTAATATCATCATGGGCCCTGGGCAAAGTAATGCACTGGGGCCCCTACCAGCGTTCCCCAATTGACACACCTATTCTCAAGAATGAAAGTAAAAATAGCTGATAGGATTAAAACATATATTATTATTAGTACTTTCAATAAGGGGGGTGATAGGGGCACAATACTGGGATCAGGAAAGCACAGTACAGGTTCTGGGATGCTGCCTGGGGCATGGTCATTCTGGGACAACTTCCTAAAAATCCATTAGTGTCCCGGCAAATCCAGGATAGTTGGCAAATCTGGTGTAATGCAATTATCGTGGGGCCCCATATACTTGGGGCCCCTGGGCAGTGCCCATGCATTAAGATGGCCCAGACGGCGGAGGGAGACCCCCTTCCGTTACCTATAAAAGTGATGGAGTGGCTACTTAGCTGCTCCGATCACTTTTACTTTGTAGGGAATTGACGGCTGAAACAAATTATATCTCGATTATTGCTGCAGATATCACTACTCCCATCCAAGGACATCTATGTCCATAAGGGGAATGAAAGTGGTTAATTGAAAATTTGAGGATTACATTTTAGGATGTGTCTCTCTCTTTCACCTCCGATAAGAGATATGAAACAAAAAATATCTGCAATAATTTCGGAAACCAGTTAGACGTCAGCCCTCATTACCCAGCCAACGTCTAACATCTTATGCTACTCAAGTGATATTCAGGAGTGCAGCCACACACCCCGTGACCTGATTCAGATGTCAAGTACGCACTTCACTCTTGCAATTTGCTTTCCCCACTCTTCTGGACTGATTACAACATTATATTATTAATACAACGTTTTACCTATTTTAAATTTTTCAGAGAACAAAGCATATTTTTCTGCATTCAAATGCTGAGCACAAGGAGAAGCAAAATACCTTAATGCACCTAAAACCATTCAATTAAGTGCTTGCTTGGCAACTCTAAAAATATTGATTTAATGGAATTTAAGTATTCAATTATACTTCAAGCCATTCCATTTAACAAGTGGAGAATAAAAGTACAAGGTTGAAGTTTAAAAATAAATGAGCTGTACAATAGAGACAAAAAATAGTTTTCATACAGCTCAGCCCAATCTGTTAAAGTGATTTAATTTCTTTCAATTTCTAACAAGGTTGCTTTACCTTCAAAAATTTGACTTTTCTTCATAGAAGCTGCAATTATTCCTCTAGGGTCTTTCCACTCATGACTTATGTCTGAACTTTTATGGGCCTTTTAAGCTGATTTCTAGGCAAACAGTTAAATACCGAAATGGAATGCATATACTGTATGGGAGTTATATGGTTGTTAGAAAATAAGCACTGCCTCTCTCTCTCTCGCTTAGAGTGTGGGCTCTGCTGTACAGTGTATTTCAAGAGGCAGATACCACATAAAGATTCAGATACTTATAAACTGCTCTCATTTAAACAAATACATTTAAGATTAACCTCCCTGGCGGTATGATTCTTTCAGATTTTAGGTGCTAAAAGCGGTACCATTATTTGCAAGGGAATTTGGCATTTTATACTGTAGGCTTGTAATTCTTAGGAATAACTCACTGAAATCTATCCAAACAAGAGTCTAATAGGCATCCTGGGTATGATTTTTTTTTTTTTCTTATTAAAAATTATAATATAATAAATAATTATAAAAAATTATAACAAATAATAATATAATTATAGTAAAAATTATTCAATAATGTAATCAAATCAAAATCACTGAAATTTGCTCAGTTGCAGAATTTTTGCTGTCATTATTTTTTTTTTTTATGACGAATTTCCCCATAAATCGCTATCGCTAAATTCTGCAAGTGATTCTGATTTATTATCGCTGTTTTTTAGCTGCTCTAAAACAATTTTTGCCATAAAGGGACACTTTTGGTTGCTATGGGCAATCTACAGTTTGCAGGGAGAAAGAACAGTTTTTATTATATAAAAGGACATGTAGTGTACAGGGCAGACCACTAGGGACATGGGGGGTGTGTATTTTTTACATACAGTACTGTAATCTATAAGATTACAGTGTACTGTATGTATAGTGTTTGTTTACTTTTTTAAATTTGGCGCCGTTCCCCCCCCTACGTCGCGACGCTCGCAGGGAAGGGAATCAGCGGAACACACAGCATCAGGCGGACATCCGCCCGCCGTGTACTGCGGGGATTCATCGCTGGATCGCAGAGAAAAGGTAAGTAAACTTTTTTCTGCATCCAGCGAGGCAAGCCCGTGTGTGGCACGGGGTTACCGATCGTAGCTTTAAAATCTCACCCCGTGCCACACACGGGAAGACCGCCAGGGAGGTTAAGCACTTCCTGACAACCCTAACTCCTACAGGCTCCTCTACACCCTCTATGTCCCTCTTTGAGTAAACTCGCAAGAATGATCCACATAGGCGTGGTCTCATCGCAGCCCTTTATTCTCACCTCCTCAACACCATCTACCCTACCACCCCTTCCTATGTCTCTAAGTGGGAAAGTGACTTGGACAGGATGCTAGACATTGTAGATTAGAACCACATCGGCAAGCCACAAAATCCTCCTCAGAGAATATTGTGGCACTTGAAACTAACTACAAGGTTTTAACTCACTGGTACTTGGTACCCACCAGGATATCTATGTGTCCCTCACTACCCCTCTAGTTGTTTTAGAGGATGTGCCGCCCAGGGATCCTTCCTACACATATGGTGGACATTCCCGATAGCACAAGCATTCTGGTCCGACCTATTTAGCATGCTTTCTACCCTATTCAATACGAATCTCCAGGTCCATCTATAGTATTATTAAACATAAAGCCGTGGAAGACCCCTACCCTTTGCATCCTGGCAGTGAAAAATTAAAGCGGTCATCTCAGATAGGGTAGCCAAATATAAAGCCCTCTGGTCTCCATGGGTGATACACTTCCTTACACCAAACTTTTACAAATCTCTTCTACTCCCATAATAGATATCATCACCTTGTGAATTATTGATATTCTCCACTAAAATTCAATCTAAAGGCACCAGGGGGTTTCTCTCCTCCCACCCAGTCTTCCTTTTCTTTCTCTCCACTTTCTTAGCTTGCCTCCACTACTTCTTTCTTTATATACCACGCCTCCTATGGTTAGCCAATTTCCCGGAATTACAGTAACTACTGCACCCCAGTAGGCTCTCCTACACGAGCACTTATCTCATTAGATTGTGTTAGCTCTACCTGAGGCAATTTAAACACTCCCCTCATGCTCCAGATGTCCGGGCTTTGAATGTTACCTTGTGATACTTGATATGTTACTAAGATCTACATGTACACATAACGCCGTATGTGTTAAAAATACTGTACATGGTTACTGTTGTGCCACCTGTTTACTTTTCTGTCCATTTAAGGACCACTGTTTGACTGTATCTCTTTTGTTCCTTACTAAGCTACTAAGCTACAAAATACTTACATAAGACACTAAAGGTGGGCTGAATTGTCTCCCCTTCATGACACAGCATATTCCAGATGGGGTGTCCCAGGCTGTCAGATGCTAATCCTAATCTTGAACTTAACCACTGAAATAGATTGCAATGTCTACACATGTTTGTTATTATTGTTTTGCCATTCGTACCCATACGTACAACTCTCCCTTCTATGTCCTACTATATGGTTGACATTGTTCACCCCTTCCCAATCTTTTTTTCTGTTCTTCCTGAAACCAATACATTTGAAGTGGAAAACAGTGAAGGTGACCTCAACCCGATAAAACACCTTTGGGATAAATTAGAGCAGAATCTGAGAGCCAGGCCTTCTTGTCCAACATCAGTACATAACCTCACACTCCTAAACATTGTGGACAGCCTTCCAAAAGAGTTGAAGCTGTTATAGCTGCAAAGGGTGGGCCAACTCAATATTGAACCCTAAGGACTAAGACTGGGATGCCATTAAAGTTCATGTGTGTGTTTTTATATATATATATATATATATATATATATATATATATATTATTTCTTGTAATTTAAAATTACAAAAGACACAAAAGTCTCAGACTATTTATACTAGCAAGAGACAGTTATTAATTCACCCATCAATGAAACCTCTACGGTGGACAGGGAGCAGATTGCTAAAGCAGTATCCTATATTCTATTCATATGCAAAGCAGATTAATCTAGCCAGGCATACTGATGTATATTAATTGAAACAGTTTCGTCAGTCATCACTTTGTATTTAATTTTTTTTTTCTATTGCTTTCACTCTCTTTAACCTATTAATTCAAATAAATGAAGAGGGCGAAAGTCATACGGATGAAGCCAATTTCTTTTTGACAACTGTATGATCCAAAGTCTCTAGAGCTGCAAATTACAGATCCTGATAAATGAATGATGTCCACTCTGTAGTAATAGCAATGAAATGGGTACCGGCATACAATAGCTCACATTAACCATTCCGATTATTTCAACAGCTTAAGGTTGATCTGTGATTGGTTGCTAAGGGTGAGTGTAAACCCTTCTCTTGCACTGTTTTAGATTCAGTACTGTAGTAAATTATTAGTACACTTTTCTTTCAGCTGAAGCAGTATTAAACTCAAAAACAAGAATGTAATGTATTGCAGCCTTCCAATCCTTAAATGTCGTGGCTGCATCTGTTTTCTTTTTTAAGGATCCCCCCCCCTTATATTTACCTGGTGATTCAGCCAGTAACACACTTCCTGTCTTAAGCCTCATACACATGATGGGACAAATCCGTGGATTTTTGTCGGCAGGGCATTGTCCATTATCTTGTTCTGCATACAGACGGCGCAACATTTTCAGCCAACATTCACCAAACTACGTGGCTTTTCTGATCTTTAGCGCCACCCTTTGTGCAACTTCTGCTAATGTTTTCTTATGGTTAGCATTTAGTCCGACGGATTTGTGTACACACGATCGCGTAATCCGACGGAACACATTTGTTGTCGGAAATTCTGACAATTGTCCAACAGACGGTCGGATTATCCAACAAAACACATCCATCGAACAATTGTTGTCAGAATATCCGATATTGTGTACAGGCCTTAAGAGTGGCTCTACTCTGGATAGAGGAGCAATGAGTACACCATTGGACAGCAGCATTGTCAATCTGAGGGGATGGTAGAATTAGATATACTAGCAGATATACTAGCAGATTTAGATGGACTTGACTAACAAATTAAAACTGAATGCCACTATTTAACCCCTTAAAGGCCACCCCACGCAGATATACTGTGCCAGGGTCCTCCTGCGTGAAATCATGTACCTGTGCGGGATTTCATGCACTAGGTTTGGTGCGCCCGTACCGCCGGTGACCAGCTCCCACTGTGATTGGACACAGTAGGAGCCAATCAGTGGGTCTGGCAGACTTGATGTTCACCAGCACCCATCGATTGTTTTAAAGGAGAGGCAGAACAGTGGATTGCCTATTTAAACAAGGCAGACCGCCATTCTGTGAGAGGGGAAGATGTAGATCTTGTGTTTCTGCTTAGCTGCTGAGCAGAAATAGGGATCTCTGTTTTCCTCCAGTCAAAGCACCCCCCTCTCACAGTTAGAAAGCTACCATCAATATATCCCAATATATCCCATAGTTTGTAAATGCTATAAATCTTGCGTAAACCAATCAATATACACTTATTGGGAATTTGTTACCAAAAATATGTAGCAGAATTCATATTGGCCTAAATTGATTGAAGAAATTCGATTTTTTTTAAAAAAAATATTGGGTAAGTAAAAAAATATAGATATATTTTTTCTAAATTGTTCCTCTTTTTTGTTTATAGCACAAAAATAAAAATAATAGGGGTGATCAAATACCACCAAGAAAGCTCTATTTGTTTAAAAAAAGGACATCAATTTTATTTGGGTACAGTGTTGCACCACCGCGCAATTGTCAGTTAAAATAGCGCAGAGCTGTACCAGATTTTTGCACTCTCCAGTTTTAGCAAATCAACCCTATTGTGTGAATAGTCATTTCAATTATACAATCATTTGAAAACCACATTCTTAACTAGACATTGCTTTTCACATGGTTGGGTAAAGGAAGTAAATATTCATATAATTTTGTGAGTAACTATACCTAAGCCTCTTAAATCAACCATAAAGTGGTTGCAAAGGCCCAAGGTATTTTACCTTCATGCATTTTATGCAGCAGACCCCCCTAATACTTACCTGAGCCCCCCTCTCAATCCAGCAATGTCTACGAGAGCCTTGGCTCTCTGGGGAATCACATTCCTGATTAGCTTTTGGCAGCAGCAGGAGCCATCGGCTCCCACTGCTGCCAATCACAGCCAGTGAGCCAATCAGGAGACGGGAGGGTGGGGCCAAATCACAACTCCATGTGAGAATGCTGTGTGAGTGGCGTGTGTGAATGCCCACACAGCTGCTTGTTGTGGAGGCACTCAAAAGGAAGGAGGAGCCAGGAGAACTGCGAGGGACCCAAAAAGGAAAATCTGGGTTGCCCTGTGCAAAACCACTACACAGAGCAGGAAAATATAACATAAAAAAAATAAAGCACGCCTGTCAGAATGAGGACCCCCCTGCAGACACCAGATGCTGCCTTATCCTCCAGTGCTCTTACACCTGGGTTATTACCATCCATCCCACAGACTGTATGTGACATAGGACCACCCATTCTCATTTATATGCCCATCTTTACCCTCATTCTGTGAGTAGCCATTTGGCTGTTTGTGTTGCCACAATCAATATTTTATTACTGCACTTCATACTGACTTTATAACTAGCCAAGCATGTTATATTGGACTATTTTAGAATATGCCAAATTAATCCTTTGTGCCATCTACCCTTTTTTCAGGAAAATATAACATGATTGTTATTTTAAGAAAAATAAATAAAAATAAAAAAACAAGACTTTAGTATCACAACAAAGTAATTGCACTAAGCTACCAGAGGCTCCCTCATGTGGTTATATAGTATAAAAAACTTTTAGATTTAATTTAATAGTGAAGATTTAGGAAACCATGCTTGTAAATATATGTAGGACATTTCAGATTTGAATTTACAGGTAAACATTACAATACTAGCTGAAAAATACGTAATTGACTTTCCTTTAATGTTCAGAAAGCAGCCGAGACAAAATTTCTAAAGTATTTATCAGGTTGTGTCACAGTCTGACAGTAAGGCAATGTTAAGAAAATATGATTCAGCATTTTCAATAATCCGAGAAAATTGAAAAAAAAAAGAAAAATGAACGGAAAAACATAACAAGCCGCTAGCAGTTGTGTAATGGATGCACAAAGGTTACCCTGCCTATTATCCAAACTACACATTAACTAGCTTCCGCCAAACGCAGAAGTGACATACAACATATTGCCAGGAACTGTCACGTACTGCAATTGAAGTCTGGACCATCTCTGGGTACAAGCAACACTTGATGAATGCAACCCATTATTCCCCTCTCAGTCAATATATTGTGGTTTCTTTGGAACAGGCTAGCCAACGCTTCTGTTTTATTCACAACAAAATAAATTCTGCAGCAATACAAAATGCATTATCTTGGCATGTAATGAATCTGCTGTTTAAATAATGCAAGGGGAGGAAGCTTAGAAATGGATGTCCTAGAGAGCAATTTGAAAGCACAGGTGGCAGTGAAGCCCATTTCCACAGTGTAGTAATTGATAATTTGTGAAAGGCTTTTTTTTGTTAGACAACCAAGACAGGCAATTCCCTGGTGCTTTCCACTACCGTGCGCTACAGATGTAAAGGAAGGCTCGGTGTCAATCAGCAGAGGATCCTGCTAGTATGATTGACACAAGAAGCATGAGTTCACGCCACTCAAATGTGTGGTTTCTGGCATAGGGGATATCTTCCAGTCAAATCACGGGTAGGATACGTCTAAGGAGGTATTAATTTTAATGAAAGCCAAACATCCTATGTGCAAATATTATCTGCTGCTGTTTGATATGCACAGAAATTCAATCAGATACTTAATTACATCTTTACATGAATTCCAAACAGCTGGTTAATTCCCCTGTTCCTGATTAAAAGGATTACAAAAATAAAATGTAATATTACTACGTGCATGTCGCCCTAGCCAGAAACATTTATGTTTCGCTTAAGCATTTAGAAAGCAAAATGACAGAACATGGAAGATGATAATGTTAAGCAATAAATGTCTAGTCAGTTGATTGTAAACAAGAGGTGTAGTTATTAAAAGGGCATGTTTTTTCCAAGTTCCTCTTCTCCCCTCCCTTATTTTACCTCCTCTTCCCCTTAATCTTCCCCTTCTCTTTCTTCCCTTTTTCCTGCCACTTCCTTATTGCTTTTTCCCTTTCCCTCCTTCCCTTTCCTCCCATTTTGTCACCTCCTTGTCTTTATCTTTTCTCTCTTGCTTTCCCCTACACATCTTCCTCTCCTCTATATCCCCTGCATCATCTTTCTTTTCAACATCTTTCTACACCCCCTTCTCTACATATCCTTTTTCATCTTTCCTCTCTCATACTTCCCTCTACACCTCCTTCCCCTGCTCTACATCTTCTTTTCACCTTTCCTATCTCCTACTTTCCTCTACACCTCCTTCCCCTCCTCTACATTTCCCTTTTCCCCTTTTATCTCTCCTACTTTCCTCTACACCTCCTTCTCCTCCTCTACATTTCCTTCTTCATCTTTCCTCTCTCCTACTGCCCTATACACCTCCTTCCCCTTCTCTACATTTTCTTTTTCACCTTTCCTCTCTCCTACTTTCCTCTACACCTCCTTCCCCTCCTCTACATTTCCCTTTTCACCTTTACTCTCTCCTACTTTCCTCTACACTTCCTTCTCCTCCTCTACATTTCCTCCTTCATCTTTCCTCTCTCCTACTTTCTTCTACACCTCCTTCCCCTCCTATACATTTCCTTCTTCATCTTTCCTCTCTCCTACTTTCCTCTACACCTCCTTCCCC
The DNA here is from genome assembly GCA_029574335.1 of Rana kukunoris. Lineage (NCBI taxonomy): Eukaryota > Metazoa > Chordata > Amphibia > Anura > Ranidae > Rana > Rana kukunoris. The sequence continues at coordinate 555,567,904 of CM056050.1, read as the reverse complement.
TCCTCTACATTTCCTTTTTCACCTGTACTCTCTCTTAATTTCCTCTACACCTCCTTCTCCTCCTCTACATTTCCTTCTTCATCTTTCTTCTCTCCTACTTTCCTCTACACCTCCTTCCCCTCCTATACATTTCCTTCTTCATCTTTCCTCTCTCCTACTTTCCTCTACACCTCCTTCCCCTAACAGAAAAAAATAAAAAAATAAAAAAGGGAGACTTTTATGGTCTCATCCGAAATATATAGAAACAAGTAGGTAATAGCTGGATCGAAATTCCCCAGCTACCTAAAAAGGTGGATTATAAAAAGCACAGCATAGGAGATAAAAAGAACAGACAAAGGATTTATAGTTTAAAATAGTGAAACCATCTCAACAGTCTGGAGTTGACATATGTTCTATGCTAATGTTGGCCATCCCCATGCTCACTTTTACAGCTAGTGTCAATGCAGCTTACTTTTGGGGGCACTCAGCTTTCATTTAACATTAGTTGAGACACTTCTGAACTTATTAAGGGCCAGTTCACACCACATGCAGTGCAGTGCTTTTTTTTCTGCATAAAAAACAACATGGAAAATAAGGTATAAGGGTTCCAACGACACAACATTTACACCAGAGCAGTGCGTTCCAGTGGTTTTGAGCTCCAGACAAAAATTACAACATGCTGTTTTTTTCCTGCACAAAACTGTACTGGTACACAGTAAAAAGTATCAAAGCACTACCTGGCCCCAGTACAGTAAAACTAAAAATCAGGGGAAAAAAAGCATCTAGCATGCATCCAGAAACACATCAAAAATATGTAAAAAAAAAAAAGCCAATGCAGAAAAGCATCCGAAAATAAAGTAAGGACTTTTTTTTTTTTGTGGTGTGAAATGCCCCTAAAAATGTATTGGCAGGTGTATTTGACCTGAAGTTAACATAGTTGCATAGTTAGTCAGGTTGAAAAAAGTCCATCCAGTTCAACCATAAAAAAATAATAATATCATACAATCCCATATAGAAAAGTGGGATATTGTGGAGGCAATATGGACTTTCGTGGTACAGTATGAATTACAAAAGTCAGTTTACAAAAATATAAATTTATTTGACAAAATCATATATAATAAAATCAGCCTGAAATACATATGGCTAGATTCACGTAGAGCCGTGTAATTTTGTGCGGGTGTAGCGTATCTCAGATACACTACGCCGCCGTAGGCAAGTGCTGTATTCACAAAGCTAAGTTACAGCGGCGTAGCGTAAATGGGCCGGAGTAAGCCCGCCAAATTTAAATGTGTTTGATGTGGGCGTGTTTTATTTAAATTAAGTGTGACCCCCACGTAAATGATGTTTCTTTTACTAACGGCGCATGCGCCGTCCGTGGACGTATCCCAGTGCGCATGCTCCAAATTACGCCACTAAGACTTATTGATTTTGACGTGAACGTAATTTATGTCCATCCCCATTCACGGACGAGTTACGCAAGCGACATAAAACTTGAAAAATTTGACGCGGTCCCGACGTCCATACTTAACATTTGCTGTGCCATCTTATTGTTGCTTTATCTTTATGCCTGAAAACGCCTTACGTAAACGGCGTATCTTTACTGCGACAGCCGGGCGTACGTTCATGAATAGGCGTATCTCGCTGATTTACATATTCTAGGCATAAATCAGCGTACACGCCCCCTAGCGGCCAGCGAAAATAGGCAGCTAAGATACGACGGCATAGGAGACTTGCGCCGGTCGTATCTTAGAAACATTTAAGCGTATCTCACTTTGAGAATACGCTTAAAGATACGCCGGCGCAGATTCTGAGTTACGACGGCGTATCTACTGATACGCCGTCGTAACTCTTTATGAATCTGGCCCATAGAACTTAGACATTGGATGCTGCTATATGTGGAACATCTGACATACAAGGGACATTAGATATAGATGGTTAATCCGCACTGGATGTACGGATACTAAACTTTTGTAAAATAAACTTATATTTTTGTAAACTGACTTTTGTAATTCATACTGTACCACAAAAGTCCATATTGCGTCCACAATATCCTACTTTTCTTTATAATAGGACGGAGGTGAACAAAAGTGAAAAACAGGGGCGCTAGAATAATTATAATTAAATAAATATAAAAAGTGATTTCCATTGAACACAGATTTATTAATGGACTTTATATATATACATTTTTTTAAATATATTTTCTGATTTATTTTTGCCAATTAATGGTGTCTGACATCATTTGAACTATTTGTTTATCAATTGTATTCCACTCTACGTTTTTATTCACTTATTTATTCTTAACACTATTAAATTAACACTTATTTATTATTAACACTATTATTAACACTATATATTTTTATTTAATTATATTTATTCACTATATGTATTATTCTAGCGCCCCTGTTTTTCACTTTTGTTCACATATTTGATTCAGTTTACTGTTTCTTTAGGGGGCAGCTCATCATTAGTTATATGATTGTAACAACCATTTAATTAATTACACATATTTTGGCGCGAGATTTCCTAATTTTAACAGGATGGAGGTACCTTAATTTTTTCTTATCCAGTAGTGTTTCTTATTCAATCCCATATACCCAATTTTATACCCACAGTTGATCCAGAGGAAGGTGAAAAACCCCGACAGAGCATACTCCAATTCGCTACAGCAGTTGGATAAATTCCTTCCTGATCCCCCGCGAGGCAATTGAGGTTTCTCCGGATCAACCTACAAATGTTAGTAACCTCCTTCTGACTTGCACTTGACCTCCTTTCATGCTACTTTTGCACTCTTATTGGCTTCTATGGGGAAAAATGCATCTCTGTTATAAATAAAAGCTGGTTGACACAGGTCCTTCGGGGGCCTTGTAAATTTCAGTACTATTTGACAGTTGGCAGATGGTTCTGACTCTTTCAAAGTGACCTGCAATAAAAATGTGTACCGAACAAATCTAAACAGTGTGAACAAGGTCTCTCTTTACTATCGCCTTACATATATTTGCCAGCACTTTAAAGTTTACAGTTGTTCTAATTAAAATGTAAATGCATTCATTTGTTTAATATGATGCAATGGCAGAGCTCCGTAGAACATTGTCGTATGGGATAAACAGAGGTCAGTGTCACAAAATGCTTAGGATGCTAAAACGTGAAATGACAGCCCATTCTTCTTTGACACATCAGTGATTTGGAGTAAGTCAGTGTTTATCTAGAGTTTATTTTGTTTTTACACTGCAGCTCTCCCTCTTCGGAATTGTCACTTGGCAATTAACTAGCTTAATTATCAAAGTTACCAGAATCACAGGCTTGCTAATTTCCTGCTTCACTGTGTTAGAAAACAAGCGCCTATCAAATTGCTCACATGCTCTGAATATTCCATCACTGTGCCCCACACAGTGTAATGTATCAGTCACCTTGACAACCAACTTTTTACCGTATGCATAGCATTATGTCCTTTCTCTGTCTTCATAAACGGTTCTTTGACAACTAATCCATACTGCATCCTGCCTAGGCAATCTTCCACTTAAAATGAAATATTTAGATCATGACTTGTTTTAATGAGATGGAAAGTAAGAAAACAAGTACAAAGTTATAATGAGTCTCTTTCAAATGTCCCCGTGCATTTAAAGAAATGGAATAAAGTAAATAAACTAAAGCAAGTAACCTGCTGATAAAAGATAACCCTTCTATATATAGTATGGACCTATATTTGAGATGCCTGACATTAATTATATATATAAATATACACTAACCCGACACTTTATTAGGTACACCTTGCTATTACAGGGTTGGACCCCATTTTGTCTTCAGAACTGCCTTAACTCATCGTGGCATAGATTCAACAAGGTGTTGGAAACATTCCTCAGAGATTTTGCTCCATATTGACATCATACAGTAGTATCACATAGTTGCTGCATATTTCTCAGCTGCACATCCAGGATGCAAATGCCATTCCATCACATCCCAAAGGTGCGCTTTTGGATTGAGATCTGGTGGCTGTGGAGGCCATTGGAGTACACTGACCTCATTGTCATGTTCAAGAAACCAGTGGTGAGATGATGTGAGCTTTGTGACATGGTGCATTATCCTGCAGGAAGAAGCAATCAGAAGATGACTGTAGTCATAAAGGGATGGACATGGTCAGCAACAATACTCAGGAAGACCGTGGCATTTAAATGATGCTCAATTGGTACTAAGGGGCCCAAAGTGTGCCAAGAAAATATCCCCCACACCATTACACCACCAGCCATTGATACAAGGCAGGATGGATCCATGCTTTTATGTTGTTTACCACAATTTATGACCCTACCACCTGAATGTTGCAGCTGAAATCGAGACTCATCAGACCAGGCAACGCTTTCCACTCTTCTATTGTCCATTTGTGTTGAGCCTGTGCAAATCGTAGCCTTAGTTTCTTAACTGACAGGAGTGGCACCCAGTGTGGTCTTCTGCCACTGCTTCAAGGTTCAATGCATGGTACATCCAGAGATGGTATTCTGTATACCTTGGTTGTAACAAGTGGTTATTTTAGTTACTGTTGCTTTTATACCATCTCAAACCAGTCTGCCCATTCTCATCTGATCTCTAATATCAACAAGGCATTTTTGTCGCTCACTGGATATCTTAAATTTTTCAGGCCACTCTTCATAAACCATAGAGATGATTGTGCATGAAAATCCCAGTAGATCAACTTTGAAGAAAAAACTTAGACCAGCCTGTCTGGCACCAACAACCATGACAAGCTTAAAGTCACTTAAATTCATTTTTTTCCCATTCTTGAACTTCAGCAAAGGCGTCTTCACCAGGTCTAGATGGCTAAATGCATTGAGTTGCTGCCATCTGATTGGCTGATTAGCATTTTGTGTTACCAAGCAATTGAACAGGTATACCTCATAGAGTGGCTAATGAGTGTATATCTACTGAATCAAAAGTTGCCCCAGTGCAAGCTGATTAGCAGCCCAAACATTTTTTTTTTAAATAATGTAGTGAGTAGTAATAACCAATGCACATGCTCAATGCAATTCTATATTGACATGTTTTTTTTGTTTTTTGTTTTTAAGGGGAACTCACGAGTAGCTTATTTTTGTTTTTGTCCTTGTGTTTTTAAAAAAATGGTGTCCAACATTATTGGTTATGTTGAATGTTTTTGTATTGCTCTTTTTTGCCAAATTGTTGCTTACTCTTTTTTTGGTCTTTATATTTATAGTCATCAGTTCCTCCCAGGGTATAAGATTATTATTATTATTTTTATTTATGGGTTAAAGTTTAGGAGTTCAGTTCTGTAAATAAAGATAAATCCAATTCAGAAAAAAAAATGTTTATCTTTTTCTCTAATATATTAACTGATTTTTCCTTTTGTCCTCATTTTTTGTGGAACACCTGAAGCTCTTAATACATAGTTGTTTTAATTTTCATACTTTTAATTAATTTGTTTCAGATGTTCCCATGCGTTTAAAGAGTAACTCCACTTTTGTTGAGAAGAAAAAAAATTCCCCTCTCGGTGATGTGCATTGCATGATAATAACAAAAATAGTTTGTTATTTTGAAGAAATAGCTGTTTGTCTGTGTCCTGTATGGGAGTGACCTTATTATTATCAATCAGGTGCTGCACTTGCAGGGTTTTGTGGAAAGTGGCAAGGTCTAAATTCTAAATCAATTTTTATTTTTTTATTTACTAGGTTTTTCCCTTTTAATGTCACTTGGAATTTGCGCAGTGATTTTTCAAACATGTTTTTTTTTGGGGGAAAAAAACTGCTTCATGAATTAAAAAAAAAATTAGCCCAATAAAAATTGCACACACTGGTGGAATGGTGCCAAACGTTGGTACTTAAAAATGTCCATAGGCTACGGTTAACATTTTTTTTTACAGGTTACAAGTAAGGTCTTAGGCTAGAGTTTTTTCTCTCACTCTAACGCACGTGACGAAAACCTCACATGTGTGATTTGAAAGCCGTTTATATATGTGAATGCGACTTATATATCCATTCGCTTCTGCGTGAGTTAAAAGATCTTGCTGATCAACCTCTTCTTCTGTTACCTAGTTTGTATTTTTGTGTACAAGGTAATCAATATGGTGGGAGTGTGTAAATGCTTCTAAGTGTAATTTTTTATTGGAAACAAGTGTATAGTGTAAGTTATTAATTCTATTATAGTTATGATTATATAGAAGGTGTGTCTATATTGCTACACACATTGTTTCATTTTTGCAGATCGAGCACTCTAGAAGGTTATGCCTACTTTTCGACAGTGCTGCCTTAATCTTCCCAACGTATTTTGTAATATTCATATTCTGATTTTTGATGGGCGACTTCTGTGAAGAGTGGTAGATGGCATTTACATTGTATTTTAAAAACTAAAGCTGATAGGGTGCCATTTTTGGAAACATCGTGTCAAAAATACCCAGGATCGGGTCCAACATTGGAGACACCAAAATGTGGGTTGACCTGTAATTCAAACCCCTAACACTTTGGCTAGACAGCTTGGTCTGCATGTAAATGTGCACAAAAATAGTAATAATAAAAAAAAGAATAATACTTTGAATCCCATAATTGCACATCAATTAGTCCTCAGACAAAATATGGTCATTTTTGATAAATTACTATATTGCTTATATGTGAGTTTAGGCTGTGCTGGAGAAGGTTTGTTGTTTGAAGAAAAATGTCTCTTCCTACAGTAGTACCTGAACAGTATAGGGAAACCTCAAAGCCCAACTTCAGGCTCACCAGCCAATCTCCTAAATGGCAGGCTTTTTACAAAATGTAAATAAATACAAAAACTACAAAGACACTATATGATTTCTTTAAAGCTGATGCCTGCCAATTTTAGCTGCTGACTTTTAAAATAAGGACAATTACTTGTCCAAGGTGCCTGCAAAGTCGGCACCCGAAGCCGATCTGTCCGTCGGTTCTCGGGTGCTGCCGCCGCCATCTTCAGTAAGGGAATCAAGAAGTACCTTGCGGCTTCACTTCCTGTTTCCCTACTGTGCATTTGCGACTCGCTCTGCGCTTTCACACTGATCCCTACTGTCTTCTGGGACCTTTGTGTCTTCCAGAAGACAGTGGGGGGAACAAAGGAAGTGGCGTAGATGCCCGTGGGTGCTTGGGTATCTATGCCCGGAAGTGGGAGCAACTACCTGTATTACACAGGTATCTGCTCCCTCCTGAAAGGGGCCAAATGTGACAGCGGATGGGGGGGGGGGGTCCCGAAAAGCCGAAGTTCCATTTTTGGGTAGAACTCCGCTTTAACTATTTACAGCTCTGACACTTTAGATATATAGCTGTGAATATACATAGATATAGTATAATCCAGTTTACAGTTTAGGATCTCCATCCATTTGACAAACAGAATAAAACCAGTACAAAAATTACTGCCCATTTCATCTGAGAATCAAACCTTACCGTGCTGATAAAAGTTTTTGTTCTGTTTATAAAAAGGCCCCAAGTTGCTTAGGATACATAAATAAAAATATCCGGCCATGGGGCTGACAGGCACAGATTACTGAAAAGTTGCAGATCTATATGACTCCAAAATCAATAGCACTATCCAATGTTTGCACTTGCAAGTAATGATACTGAGTGTATGTTGATATTTTATAGAAGTTTTAAAACTGAAAATCAGTATTGAGTTTTGACATCTGCTTTTTCCTATATGAAAGGTTTGTCTTTGCTTGGCTTATTTTAAACCTCTAACACAGGCAGCGCCTGCAGTGCTGGGAGCATGGATGGATCTGAAGGCCAATAAAAGGAACTCTATCATAAATCATCAGTCCACCCAGAATTGAAATCTCGTTTTCCAAAAAGTGTCAGAGAGTACTTTCTGTATTTGACTCTGGAGTTGAGTTACTAAAGGCACTTTAAAAGGCCATTCGCCCAGAGTTTAATTAATGTGGTGAAGCTCTAATGACTTCAATCATCCAATCATGTGCAAGCAAGATTTTAACTTTCTTTTGCATGTCATTGTCTATTTTTTGCAAAGAGAAATGTCACCACATTCACTAAGCTCTGGAGGTGATTCACTTGCAAAGTAAAAAAAATACTGTATTTATTGGCGTATAACACTCACTTTTTTACCCTGAAAATAGAGGGTAAACTGGGCCTACGTGTTATACGCAGGGGGCTGTGGAAAGTTTTTTCCTGAAACTTCTCTCTTAAAGTTACGGTGCATGTTATACACCTGTGTGTGTTATACGATAAATCCGGTATTTGGATTTAGTAAGTCAACCCCGTGACTCCAGTGGTAAGATCTCTGTGCTTCATGATTTACGTTCTGCAAATCTAATATGACAATTAATTCTAAGTTATAGAAAATGCAACAAGATGAATGGAAATGCTACATTTTTAAAAGCAGTAAAAACAGAGTGGGCACTATGATGGAGAAATCGTAATACTGGAGTCCCCAAGAGATATTATAATTTAGTATATAACTCAGACCATTAGTCTCTGTGTACAACAGGAAGATCACTCTTGGCTGGACTGAAGGCCATTGGTATATTTTAGGTGATTCTTCACATTACCACCGCTGCTTGGTGGTAAAACGCACCCTGTTGCTCATCCAGTACACACCTGAATTACAACACAACAGCACATGGCAATGTATGATGAAGTGCTGTTGTGTTGTAATTCATTGTGATGAAGTGACCTGAAAAAAATGCATCATGACCTACAATTATGAGTGTTGGGGTGCATTACACTCATTTTGTAATGGCTGGCTAACACAGCATGCTGCAATGGGCCTCAAGGTACAAAAATGCATTGAGGCACAGTACGTTGGGTTCCGATTTGAAATTGCAGGCCATACAAATATACACTCCATGATGCAGAAGTTGTTGAACCTGGCAGAGTCATGATACCTTGAGCTCACAGGAAGTGGATTAAATGCTACAGGGTGTCATTCAGCCCATTCCACAGGGGAAAGATGCTGAATGGTAGAGTGGAGGACAGATAAGGTAGAGCTGTAGATTTATTTTAAAAATATTCTGGCTGGTGGTCATTTATTTTTATCTCAAGCTGGGGTTGGATGGAGCAGGGACCAGTAGAATGTTGATCTATCAATGGGCAGGCTCGTTGTACAGAAGTCTTAATCGACTTCTGTAAACCAGCCAGTTGGAACGTTTTTGCTCAATCACTACCCCTGGCTGTAGCCGGAAGTGCAGATGAGTGTATTCTGATGGTGGAGGAACATCACCACTGTCAGAATACATTAGCTCCACGGGTGAGCTTCCCCATCTGCATTGAGTGTGTGAATGGAGGAATCAATGGATTCAGGAATCAATTAACTTTCTTTTCTTCATCTCGCTGGTTTAAAGAAAGAAAATGTATTATGTATGGGCTACCTTAGGGTGGTAGTAATCTGCCACATAAATGAAAAAATAAGTCAGGCCTTCTGCATACTAGCAGATTATGACAGCACACAGAGCCCTCCAACGCAGCCTGGCGCTTCTATTTTCACAAGGTCTTCCTACTGGGTTTGTGGGCTCTGGCTGTATGAATGGCCGGGGCCACACTGACGACACTCCTGTGCCCCAGCCCTGGCATTGAGCTCTGAAGGTACAGCACAGGTATGCTTCACCATTCGGCACAGTGGGCTTAAAACCTTAGATGGCGTGGTTAGGGGGTCAAGTAAAAATAAATAAAAAACATTTAAATGCTTGTTGGTTGCCTTTACCATTCAGCAAGGTGGGCGTGTGACCTTAGACAGCAGAGGAAAAAAAATGCTTTTTTTCTATAAAGCCATGAAGGCTGTAACATCATACTGTAATATACAGAAACATTAAGTTCAGAATATACTGCATAGAACAATAATTTAAAGAGTAAAACGAGTGTAAGTAAATAAAGTAATTTGTCTTAACCCAGACATTGCAAGTTAAAGTACACAATGTATGACAGGTGTTTGATCAAATCTGCAATCTGACATTGAGATGTACAACTCTGAGCTATTGGAGACCTAAAGCTTACAGTTCACTTTTATAATTTTACACAGCATAAAATATTACTGTCAGATAAAATAGAAGAACCACGGTGTTACTCATTTTATGGTCACAACAGATTTGTAACAAGATTTTAACTGGACCTTTCCGATACTTAGATTGCCAGCAAATATGTCATTGTGACAGCCCAGGCGTCCTACAAGGGGGGCGTAATATGTCATTGCTTTGATCAATATCGCCTATGAGTAGGTTGGATATATTGTTCCCCTTCATCAAAGGTCACAGAAAGGCAAACAGAGACGGAGCAAATCGAGGAATGATGGTATTTAAATAAAAATTAGGATTTAAAGCAAAGCCCAGTTAAATAAAATAGACACAGCGTTTATTCTCCTTTAGGGCACACAGACTACCTGTCTTTTGACTCTATTTTAAATTGTTGCATTTATTTTGTGCACCTGGTTGCACCACTACTAAATCCTTATGGCTGCTGATGTCTTATTTTTCTGAATCCAAGCCAGTGAAATGCAGGGCATTGGGTTCAATTCACTAAGAGTTAATTAACGGCAATCTACGCTACGCAGTGGAATAACGTCCTTACAGGATGTCTCCAATTTATGAGCTGACCTCAATGCTCTGTCTACTTGGGCAACTAAGTGGCAAATACGGTTTAATAATGATAAATGTAAAGTTATGCACTTGGGGGGCTAAGAATATGCATGCATCATACATGCTAGGGGGAGTACAACTGGGGGGATCCGTAGTGGAGAAGGATCTGGGAGTTTTAGTAGATCATAAGCTCAATAATAACATCCAATGCCAAGCTTGTATTAAGAGAGGTATGGACTCCCGAGAGAGAGAGAGAGAGATAATTTTGCCCCTGTACAAATCATTAGTAAGACCAGAGCTTTTTTTCTCAGAAAATAGGTGCAGGAACTCAACCACGACTCGTTCAGATTTCACAAACAGTAGAAGGGTCTTAAAGGGGCATTAAATACCAGAATTGCATTACATACAGTGTGCAGAGTTCAGGGGGTTACAAAGCAGTCACTTGTAAACACAGAAACCAGACTTCTGTGTTCACAAGTGATTGTGGTGAGCGGGCACCAAAGGGTCTGAGCCAAAGGTGGTGGAACTGAGTTCCCCCAAGTTCCCCCAGAAAAAAGCCCTGAGTAAGACCTTATCTGAAATATGCAGTTCAGTTTTGGGCACTGGTTTTTAAAAAGGATATCGGGAACTGGAGAAAGTGCAGAGAAGGGTAACCAAACTGATAAGAGGCATGGAGGAGCTCAGCTATGAGGAAAGATTAGAGCTATTACAACTGAGAAGAGAAGATTAAGTGGGATATGATCCACATGTACAAATACATAAGTGGTCCATATAGTGAAATTGGTGTTGAGTTATTTACTTTACGGTCATCACAGAGGACAAGGGAGCACTTTACATCTAGAGGAAAAAAAAAGTCATCTCCAAATACGGAAAGGTTTCTTCACAGTAAGAGCTGTGAAAATGCAGAATAGACTCCCTCCAGAGGTGGTTCTGTTCAGCTTAGAAGATTGCTTTAAAAAAAAAGGCCTGGATTCTTTCCTAAATTTACATAATATACCTAGATACTAACATTTATAGGTAAAGTTGATCTGGGGAAAATCTGATTGCCTCTCAGGGGATCAGGAAGGAATTTTTTCCCCATCGATAGCAAATTGTATCATGGTTTACTGGGGTTTTTCACCTTCCTCTGGATCAACTGTGGGTATAGGACTGTGTCTCTGGGATTGTATTTTTTTTTTTGGTTGAACTGGATGGACTTGTGTCTTTTTTCAACCTGACTAACTATGTAACTATGTATGTAACAGTAAATAAAAGGCAATAAAATAGGACGTGTCTTAAGAACTTTGTGTTAAATAACAAATATAATGCATTTTTTCATGCTGTTATTTATCTCATTGAACTGGTTGCTAAGGAGCAGCAAATGACTCATCTCTACTGACTGCTGAATGTAAAAAAAAAAATTCCCGCCAATTAAAGATTATGAACCCACCCCCCCCCCCCCCCCAATGCATACCAGACCCTTATCCGAGCATGAATTCATACCAGACCCTTATCCAAGCATGCAGCCTGACAGATCAGGAAAGTGGGCAGAATGATCGAGTGCCCCCCCCGAAACATACCAGGCTATGTGCCATCAAACATGGGGGGCTCTGCCCCAACAACAATTGGTGGGGACCCCCAGACTGTTTCTGACGAATACCATACCACATTTGATACTGCCACAAAACTCTGGTGATAAATATTGCATGTTTTTTAACTCTCTGTTCTGTTTGTGAATTGGACATAAAGCTTACCGCATGTTTTTTTGACAATATTTACCACCACGTTTTTCATTTTGCAGTGAATGCAAAACTTTTTTTGTGTGCATTGGACTTTATTTATTGCCTGCAATAATTTATGCAAACTAGTCAATTGACCCCATTGTAACTGATGTACTAAGGGAGAAGGGCATCTCATTCACTAAGCTACTGTAAGCAAAATTTCACGTTCAAAGTGAAAATTCCCTTTCCAAAGTGAACATGCTCTACACCTTTACTAAATCATCTCCACCGCATTTCCAGGTAAGTCATATTTGAGAAATCAGTGGCAAAACACAGTCATATGACAAGAGTCTGCAAAGTTGCTGAGAAGCAATATAAAAAGCATGCTGAACGTGGTTGCAATAGGTTATATAAGACTCAGTGGAAATACATTAATAAATAAATTAGATGAGCTTGCAGAGGATGGTTTTCTAGCCAATATAGCATTTTGTGATACACCCTGCTAAATTGGCCAAAGGTTACAGTTTGCTTCTACCGTCTGTAAAATCTCCCCATTTTTGTCAATATATGTCAAGGTCAGTAGGTCCCTAAACTACATAGATATTGGTAAATAGCACTTTAACAATCAGGCTGTAAGGTGTATGGCCATTTTTGAAATTGCTGAAAGGTTTACTTTAGAGTGGAATGTGGATTAAAGTTACAAATAAAATAAAACAAAATCTAAAATTGATTTTCCAAGTTATGAATCTAAACCTTCTGATACTTTTTGAGCTTTTCCATTTTGAGTTGAAGGCCTGGGTGCTGTTTTTTATTTTGTCTTGATTATGCAGTATTTATTTCAGGTATTTATATAGCGCCGTCAATTTACACAGCGCTTTACATATACATTGTACATTCACATCAGTCCCTAACCTCAAGGAGCTTACACTCTAAAGTCCCTAACTCACATTCATACATACAGACATTAAATAGTGTTAGCAATAAAACAATACATACACTTTATGAGGCCAGCTTTTAGATTTTTTGTATTTTTCTAGACAACCATCTACATATATTTTCGGTTTTCTCTTTATTTTGGGCAATGTAAGTTACCTGGGCTGTACAAAGGTAAAAGGAAATACTTTACACACACATTTTACCAATATTGCTTTGTTTCTATCATAGGTTGTCTTCTTTGGTACCGGAATGGTAGATCTAATGTAGTCCAATTAAACAAACCACAGGCTGGGCCTTTTCATATTGTTTTACAGGAGCCTTGAAGTGAGAGCATTGACTAATATTATATCTTTAGAACAATATACCGTATTTATCGGCGTATACTGCACACTTTTCCCCCTGAAAATAGGGGGAAAATCACAGGTGCGCGCTATACGCCGATAGCATACCTCGGAGGGGGACGAGCGCCCGCCAGAAATCACCGAGCCATCATCTCCTCTCGGCTCTCACTTGGCTGTCATGTGACATACGCAAAGTCCCGCCTCCTCCACCAGCATTGGACCAGTGTTCTGTCTGTCACAGGAGATGGTTCAATGCCGATGGTGGAGGCGGAACTGTGCGTGTGTGACGTGAGAGCCGAGTGGAGATGACGGCTCGGTGATTTCCGCCGGTGATTTCTGGCGGGCGCTTGTCCCCCTCCGAAGTATGCCATAGGTACGCTACTACGCTACAGTCTCGGCCAGCGCTACAGCGATGCCCGCGTTTAATGCTTTTCTCAACCTTCCCTTCACCACAGACTGCTGAAGCCTGCTTAGAAGCCCTAAGGTACTGTACATTTTTTTCATTTGTGAATGTGATTGGACCTATTTTATTTTATTCATTGTTGTGGAGGAGCACTTGTCATATATTCACTTGGTGCACACTATTGCATGAATTATTTTGTATGCATCCTATTTAATATTGCATATATTTCACGTAATTTACTAGCCAGCTTAGAAGCCCTAAGGTACTGTACATTGCTGCTTATCTTAAAAAATGTGTTTTTCCAGAAAATTCCCTCTTAAAATTGGGGCGCACGTTATACGCCGGCGCGTGTTATACGCCGATAAATACAGTAATTAATATTTTAGTAAATCCTGTTTTTTTTTATTAAAATGGACAAGCAGAGTTGGTAAAGTGACCTCTGTGCTCTATATATATTAAATTCAATACATGTTCATTGTCTGGTTGACAGAGTCCCTTGAAGAAAAAATATTGACACTTTAACATCTTTTTTTGACCTTGGACAAGCCATTTAAGCATTTTTTTTTATAGTCACATCTTTTAAGTAATGATACACGCCTTAAGGTTCCCTCTAGTTTTTACTCCAGACATTCAAGACACTCTAGACTTCTTCATATCTTCGCATTGGCAAGTTAATTCACTATGGATTTGAATGTGTTGCAGTGCTCAGTAGAAAAAATATTCAGTGACTTTGAAAATACAAATTTCAATTTTATTTCAGTGGGGTTGATTTACTAAAGCTGGAGAGTGCAAAATCTGGTGCAGCTGTGCATAGTTGCCAATCAGCTTTTAACTTCAGCTTGTTAATTTAAGCTTTGACAAAGTAACCTGGAAGCTGATTGGGTTCTATGTAGAGCTGCATCAGATTTTGCACTTTCCATTTTTAGTAAATGAACCCCACGGGATATCTTTTACTTTAAAAAAAAAATATTTAAAAAAGCATAAGTTATACAAAAAGCATAAGTTATAAATAAGTGAACAATAGTATGTATACAGAGGAATGCATAAGAATTATAGCTTTGACAGATAGAATCAGGAACAGGTACCCCTTATCCATTCCGGACCACTTGATAATACCAGATTTCAGTATGTATTGAGAAGAGCTAAATCATACTGGAGTTGGGTTCCTCACCCTCCAGCACACCAAGTGGGATCTATGCTGGACGGGGATCCTTGACCCCCCCCCCCATTGTTTCAACCCCCCTCGTCCAGGAAGGGGTATATACCGAATCTTGAACTTCAGAACAGAATACAATTAAGGGTTACTTGGTCTCTACTTGACACATTAAACATTAAACCTCTGAACTGGGAAAAACCTGAGTATGGGAGAGAAGTGGAGAAAGAGTAGCGCAGAGGCTCAGTGTGAGCAGAAAGGAAGGGAAGAGAAGAGCATAGGAGAGGAGCATCACCATTAGCGCTGGGTGTATATTATTTTGGCGTAGTAGAAGCCCCCAGGAAGATCCCCACCTGTTGGGCCCATGGTCCCCAGACTGTTGAGAATGTATTGGTTGTGTTAAGCAATATACTAGATAGCTTTTCTTGCAACATTATCCAGGATATTTTCTTTTTAGCCGCTAGGAATGAGATTGTTAGTTGTTTCCAGGCCTTAGCCACCGTAAGGTTTGCCCCCACGGGATATCTTAAAGGGGTTGTAAAGGTTAGTTTTTTACTTTATAAATAGATTCCTTTAAGCTAGTGCATTGTTAGTTCACTAACCTTTTCCTTCGATTTTCCTTCTAAATGTTTTTTTTTCTTTGTTTTCTTTGTCTGAATTTCTCACTTCCTGTTCCTCCTTAGTAAGCTGTTCTGGCTGACTAACCCCCAGCCAGAACAGCTTGGATGATGGGGGCAAGCTTATTGAGGAGAAACAGGAAGTGAGGAATTCAGACAAAGAAAAAAAACATTAAGGGCCCTTCCACACGGGCGGACAAAAGGTCAGTTTTTTTTAAAGTTTGTTTATGGACTTGTAATGCATCCCTATGGGATCGCGTACGTTAGCGGATGATGCATCCGCTAACGTCCGCAAAGTTCCCCATCTGCAAAGATCCATTTTTTCGGACGGAAGAAAACCCTATTTTTCTTCCGTCTGGCGGATCAGATCGGATGAATACGGACAGGCGGTCTGTATTTATCCGGTTCCCCATAGGGGAGAGCGGAGGAAAGACAGGACGGTCTCTGCACAATGTGCGAGGGCCGCCCTGTCTACCGACAGCTCAGCGGGGAATTAACGGATGATCCCCGCTGAGCCGACGGACACACACGGGGCGGATCAAAAGCGGTCCGCTCCGTGTGAAAGGACCCTTAACAGGGAAAAGTTAAGTGAACCAACAATGCACTAGCTTAAGGAACCAATTTAGAAAATAAAAAACAAACCTTTACAACCCCTTTAATCAATTGTGCTTTAATATGTTAATGGAAATTATTGCATGATTTGTATATGTATGAGCCACTATCATATAATTAACCCTTCATCACTATGTCGTCTTGAGGAAAGGACCCTGCAAGATCCCCAAAATGTTGGTTATATCTGATTGATTTAATGTGATATGAAGAAATCCATGTTAATTCTTGATCTTCAAATGTCAAAGACTCTTCTTTTTCTTGACTGTTTTCCTACTTACCCCTGTTGCATAACTACACTGCTGCAAGGTATTAGTGGTATGATTGCCATGTGTGGGCAAGGACCCAAAAGGAACATTATTACAGTAGGCAGTACCCTTCCATAGAAGAGCATGATTCCAATCTGGATCATGCTGACATACAGCTGATTTAGGTAAGTTAAATTGGTCCCTCCCTTCCTCACTGACCTCTAAAGCTGAATGCACTGTGAATAAATGCAGCCTTAAAGTCCATAACAAAAGCATTCAAGTCATCCAAGCTGAGTCTCAGAGTTCTGTTCTACTCACACTTATTCTGTTTTTACATTTGAGATTAGAAGGCTGGTGGGCTGCCAAGTCATTTCTTGAAGAGCTTTTTAGGCTGTTTTCCCTCTATTTTCACCTGGTTATCTTACCAATAACACACCTACTGTACTGTACTAGGGTGCCTATCAACTGAAAGAAGGAGAAACAGAGACACCTTTGGACAGCAGCATTCTCAGTCTGGGGGAGGGGATTGTTATATGAACTAGAAGATTTTGATATATTAACAAATTGAAGCAAAATGCTTTTTAACCACTTGACCTCTGGGCTACTTACTCCCCTTCATGCCTGAACCTTTTATTTGTAATGCGGAACTGCAATACTTTAACTGACAATTGTTGTGTGACGCTATAAACAAAAAAGGCCGACAATTTTGAAGAAAAAAAAACAACAATATTTTTTACTTTCTACTAGTGTTGTCCCGATACCGATACTAGTATCGGTATCGGGACCGATACCAAGCATTTGCCCAAATACTTGTACTCGGGCTAATTCTCCCGATGCTTCACCCGATACTTGTACTGTTGGCGGTGATCAGTGCATGGGGAAGTTACAAGCACTGATCACCGCTGATTTTAAAGCAGCTGAAAGCCGCCGTGTATCCCGTGTATGCCGCCGTGTATCTTGTGTATGCCGCCGTGTATCCCGTGTATGCTGCCGTGTATCCCATGTACAGTGCCTGCCGCCGAGAATGTGTTTATAGCACGACAGCATCGCGCTGATTCTCGGCGACAGGCTGCCGACATCTCGCACTCGCTGGAATAGTAAAAGCACATTCCAGCGAGTGCGTCATAGAAGCGACGGGGATCCGACGCGGATTCCCGCCAATTCTACACGTGGGCGGAGTTTGTTATGAATCCTGAGAAGGAAGTCCCCCCCGGATTTTAAATAAAAATCCGGCATGGGTTCCCCCCTCAGGAGCATAACGGGCCCTTAGGTCTGGTATGGGTTGTAAGGAGACCCCCCTACGCCGAAAAAACGGCGTGGGGGTCCCCCCACAATCCATACCAGACCCGTATCCAAAGCACGCTGGCCGGCCGGTCAGGAGGGGAGTGGGGGCGAGGGCCCCCCCCCCCCTCCTGAGCCGTATCGGGCAGCATGCCCTCAACATGGGGGGGTCAGGTGCTCTGGGGCAGGGGGCGCACTGCGGCCCCCCACCCCAGAGCACCCTGTCCCCATGTTGATGAGGACAGGGCCCCTTCCCGACAACCCTGGCCGTTGGTTGTCGGGGTATGCGGGCGGGAGGCTTATTGGAATCTGGAATCCCCCTTTAATAAGGGGGCCCCCAGATACCGGCCCCCCACCCTAAGTGAATGAGTATGGGGTACATTGTACCCCTACCCATTTACCTGCAAGAAAAGTGTAAACACAAATAAACCACACAGTGTATTGAAATATTTTATTAGTTGGCCGCCGGGGGGGGGTGTGTATGATCGCTTTTATAAAAGCGCCCCCCTCTGGTGGGCTTCTGCGGGGAGGTGGGTGCTACTGTTCTTTACCGCCGTCTGGTTCTCTTCCGCCGCCGGGCTTCCCGGCGGGCTTCCTTCGACATCTTCGGCGGCGGGGGGGTCTTCTCCCACTCTCCGGGGTCTTCTCCCACTCTCCGGGGGTCTTCTCCGGCTCTCCGGGGGTCTTCTCCGGCTCTCCGGGGGTCTTCTTCTTCTTCAGGACTCGCCGCCGCTATCTTCGTGTTAGCTAAATTACTAGCGGCGGCGTGTCCCCTCTTCTTGTGACGTCTTCTTCTTCTTCTCTTCTCCAGATGTTGACGCAACGCTTCCTTCCGCTGTTATGGCTGGCGCGCAGCTCGCAGCGAGTTATATAGGCCTGTCTTGTGACGTCGCAGTCCCATCATGCTCCGGTAGGTAGCACGTGGTACCTACCGGAGCATGATGGGACTGCGACGTCACAAGACAGGCCTATATAACTCGCTGCGAGCCGCGCGCCGGCCATAACAGCGGAAGGAAGCGTCGCGTCAACATCTGGAGAAGAGAAGAAGAAGGAGACGTCACAAGAAGAGGGGACACGCCGCCGCTAGTAATTGAGCTAACACGAAGATAGCGGCGGCGAGTCCTGAAGAAGAAGAAGACCCCCGGAGAGTGGAGAAGACCCCTGGAGAGCGGAGAAGACCCCCGGAGAGTCGGAGAAGACCCCGGAGAGTGGGAGAAGACCCCCCCGCCGCCGAAGATGTCGAAGGAAGCCCGCCGGGTGGTGGGCGCTTTTATCAAAGCGCCCCCTCCGGCGGCGGAAGAGAACCAGACGGCGGTGAAGAACAGCGGCACCCACCCCCCCGCAGAAGCCCGCCGGAGGGGGGCGCTTTTATAAAAGCGATCATACACACCCCCCCGGCGGCCAACTAATAAAATATTTCAATACACTGTGTGGTTTATTTGTGTTTACACTTTTCTTGCAGGTGAATGGGTAGGGGTACAATGTACCCCATACTCATTCACTTAGGGTGGGGGGCCGGTATCTGGGGGCCCCCTTATTAAAGGGGGATTCCAGATTCCGATAAGCCTCCCGCCCGCATACCCCGACAACCAACGGCCAGGGTTGTCGGGAAGGGGCCCTGTCCTCATCAACATGGGGACAGGGTGCTCTGGGGTGGGGGGCCGCAGTGCGCCCCCTGCCCCAGAGCACCTGACCCCCCCCATGTTGAGGGCATGCTGCCCAGTACGGCTCAGGAGGGGGGGGGGGGGGGGGCGCTCGCTCGCCCCTACTCCCCTCCTGACCGGCCGGCCGGCGTGCTTTGGATACGGGTCTGGTATGGATTGTGGGGGGACCCCCACGCCGTTTTTTCAGCGTAGGGGGGTCTCCTTACAACCCATACCAGACCTAAGGGCCCGTTATGCTCCTGAGGGGGGAACCCATGCCGGATTTTTATTTAAAATCCGGCGGGGACTTCCTTCTCAGGATTCATAACAAACTCCGCCCAAGTGTAGAATTGGCGGGAATCCGCGTCGGATCCCCGTCGCTTCTATGACGGCTTTGTCTCAATCGCGGCAAGCCAGCTCGGCGCTGGCTCCCGCAATGGAGCTCGCAAGTGCTCAATCTTGCCGAGAAAGGGAGCGAGATTGACACAATATCGCGGTCAACCACTGTATGCCGCCGTGTATGCCGCCATGTATCCCATGCATCCCGCCGTGTATCCCGCCGTGTTTCTCTCCCCTTCCGTGCCTCTCATCCACCCCCTGGATTGTCAAGATGGAGAGCGGGGTAGGAGCCAGTAAATCCAGCTCCTTACTGCTCCAAATGGACAGAGTCAGTGATCACTGACTGTCCATTCACATAACTGAAACATTGTAATCTGTGATTACAAATGTTTCAGTTTATGAATGAAGAGATGATGTTGTCTTCACTCCATTAATTTTCACAACAAAGAAAAAGCATACGGAAGTTGCGCCCGCATTTGAAAACGGTGTTCAAATCACACATGTGAGGTATTGCTGCGATCGTCAGAGCAAGAGCAATAATTCTATCACTAAACCTCCTCTGTAACTCTAACCTGGTAACCGTAAAAAAAGTTTAAAGCGTCGCCTATGAAGATTTTTGGGTACCATAGTTTGTCGCCATTCCACGAGTGCGTACAATTATAAAGCGTGACATGCTCGGTATCTATTTACTTGGCGTAACATCATCTTTCACATTATGCAAAAAAATTGGGCTAACTTTACTTTTTAATTTTTTTTTTAATTCATGAAACTTAATTTTTCCCAAAAAGTTGTGTTTAAAACACCACCGCACAAATAACGTGTGACATAAAAGATTGCAACAATCACCATTTTATTCTCTGCTAATATATATATATATATATATATATATATATATATATATATATATATATATATATATATATATATATATATATATAATGTTTGGGGGTTCTAAGTAATTTTCTAGCAAAAAATACGGCTTTTAACTTGTAAACACCAAATGTCATAAATAGGCTTAGGCATGAGAGGGTTAACAAGCATGCTTTACTGCATATACACACTGATTTTACTGTTGTGGTTTGGTTGAGTAACATTTTAATAATATATACATATTTGAATATAGTGTAGCTTGACAATAGAGATACTTTAGGCTGTAATGAGTGAATGAATATACATAGTAAGATTTTCTTTTCACTGTAGCAGAGGGGCCCATTCTTCACACCAGCACATCACAATGTCTTAGCACTCAGTCAAGACCATTTGAGGACATTATGAATGTTTTCTGAATTGAGCTGATTTCGTTTAGGTCTACATTATAAAAACTATAGATCCATTATAAAATAGACAGGCAAATATGGTTAAATAAACTCTGTGTTATTCATAATGGGCCAGATTCAGGTAGAAGTTACGCGGCTTATCTGTAGATAAGCCGCGTAACTTCTAACCTACGCCGTCGTATCTGTTTTCAGTAGTCAGAAAACAAGATACGCCGGGATTGAGTTCAGATACGAGCGGCGTAATTGTATTTCGCCGTCGTATCGGAACTGCAATTTTCGTAGTTTCCGTAAGAGATAAGCGGCGTAAAGAAAAACATGCCCCCTAGGTGGAGTATCCTATGTTAAGTATGGCCGTCGTTATCGCGTCGAATTGAAAAAGTTTCACGTCGTTTGCGTAACTCGTCCGTGAATGGGGATTGACGTCATTGACGTTGACGACGAAAACACAGACAGAATTTGGAGCATGCGCACTGGGATACATTGACAGCCGACGCATGCGCAGTACGTTCGCCGCGGGATCGCGCCTAGTTTAAATACTACACGCCCCCTACCCGCCCAATTTGAATTCCGCCGGCTAATTTTCGCTACGCCGTCGCAACTTTAGGAGCAAGTTCTTTGTGAATATAATACTTGCTCCTAAAGTTTCGGCAGAGTAACGTAAATGACGAACGTTACGCCAGAATAAAGATCCGCTATCCTACCTGAATCTGGCCCATAGAGTTTTTTTTTTTTCATTATTGGGATAAAAGTTTGCCGTTAACCCAGTTTTTATTTTGGCTGTTGAGTCTTTCAAAAACAGATATGTCTTTTTGAATAATACTTATTAAAGCCATGTCCATCCTACATTCAGAGCATATCATGGTAATTGAGAGCTGTGTTACCAAATGGTGGAGCATCTGCCGACTTTACTATAGTCACTCTAGCAAACAAAACAGGTGTCACTGCTTATTGAAAACCAATTATAGTATCAGCCAAAGAAATACAGTACAGTCAATATTAGAATGGTCAGAGATAGTGTACTAACAGAAAAGAAATGTCAGTTTGTGTTGCTGATACAGTTATTACCCTGTGTTATTTTTTTAACCAGAATGAAGGCTGAATGAAGGCTGATTTAAAAAAAAAAAAAGTGACAGATACTTTCTATCATTTCCTAACCTGTCTTAACAAATGACATCTAGAAATGGATTGTAGTAGAGGTGCATTGTTTCCTCCCGTTTTGAAATAACTGACATTTTTTTGTTGTGTTAAGCTTCACTCCAGGCAGATATAAAAGATTTAGATGAATGCAGCTCTCCATTCACTATTGTATTATTATTTATTATAGTAAGCTTGACTATTATAATCCCTACAGCTCAGAATGGGAAAAAGAGAAGCAGCAACAGAATCCAGTCACTGGTGCTGTAGTGCTCATTTGCTAACAAAAGACATTCTGATAGGAAGAGAGATAGGAGGAGAGTAACAAGACTTGTTGCTCAGCTGCAGCAGAGGAAATTCAGGTCTCCTACCTTGCCAACCAGCTGTCCCACCATATTTGGGGAAATGGGAATAGGAAATAGGCTCCCTTAGGCCGCGTACACACGATCGGTCCATCCGATGAGAACGGTCCGACGGACCGTTTTCATCGGTTCACCGATGAAGCTGACTGATGGACTGATGTGCCTACACACCATCAGTTAAAAAAAACGATTATATCCATACGCGGTGACGTTTACGTGTTTTAACACAACAACGTGCTGAAAAAAACGAAGTTCAGTGCTTCCAAACATGCGTTGACTTGATTCTGAGCATGCGCGGTCTTTTAACAGATGCTTTTGCATACTAACGATCGGTTTTGACCTATCGGTTAGCCGTCCATCAGTTCAATTTTAAAGCAAGCCCAACAGTTTGCGCAGCGCTTCAAAATATAAAAGGGAGCCAATACAGTTATAATACAATAAAATACAAGAGGATTAAGAGGGTTCTGTTCAGAAGAGCTCACAATCTAATAGGGTGGGGCAGGTGGTACAAAAGGTTGTAACTGTGGGGAATGAGCTGATGGGAGTGGTAAAAAATTAGTTGGAGACGTGATAGGCTTCCCTAAAGAGATGAGTTTTCAGGGATCGCCTGAAGGTAGCAATAGTAGGGGATAGGTGGAAAGGTTGAGGTAGCGAGTTCCAGAGTATAGGAGAAGCTCTGGAGAAATCCTGGAGATGAGCATGGGAGGAGAAGACAAGAGAGCTTGAGAGTAGGAGGTCTTGAGAAGAGTGGAAAGGATGATTTGGGTGATATTTGGAGACAAGTTTGGTGATGTAGCTCAGGGCAGAGTTGTAAATGGCTTTGTATATTGTGGTTAGCATTTTGAATTTTATTCGCTGGGTGATTTGAAGCCAGTGTAGTGATTGGAGGAGAGGGTTGGCAGACACTGAGCAGTAAGTAAAGTGGATAAGTCTGGCAGCAGCATTCATGATAGACTGAAGAGGGGATCGCCTATGGAGAGGCAGGCCAATGAGAAGGGAGTTGCAATAGTCAAGGCGAGAGATAACAAGGGAGTGAGGAGCTTGGTGGTTTAAAATATTACTAAAAACCTAGACCATTGGAAATCAGACTTCTACTGAAGGGAGATCTAATTGGATGATCTTCCTTTTCAGTCAAAATCATGTGACCAGATGCCTATGCGTTGGTTCCTTGAAAAGCACAAAAAAGAGCATAGAGCAGCATTTTTATCACAAAATATATTTGAAGCCTTCTATTACGCTGTATTTATCCATCCCAGTAAGACTGTCAGTATAACTAAGCTTCAAGTTGTGAAGAACGTGCTGATTATAGAGTACAAACAGAATCTGACACCTAAAAAAAAAAAAAAAGACACTCAATAGTCAGAAAATCCCTGACTATATGGCTTTATAATAGTTTAAATTAAACAGAATACACCAAACCTGTATATGGAGCTAGCACAGACTTATAGCCATTTCAACACATACTCAGTATATAACATATATTATGAATGGTGCACCACCAGACTGAGTTAATAACTACATGCTGCAACTAAGCAGAATTAAGACGGGAGGCTAAAGAGCACAGAGGTGTCACAACGGTGTAAAGAGAAGACAAAACAACTTATTGATATACACATCAAATGGTGAAGGGACGCACTGTTACAGTAAAGGACTTTTGCAGTATTTATTTGCGGACTTGCACACTATTTGATTACCCTTTTGCACTTTATTTGCTCACACTATACACAGTGGGCCAGATTCAGGTAGCATAGCGTATATTTGTGCGGGCGTAGCGTATCGAATATACCGTTTCATTCCCTGGCCCATACCTTTGCTTTAGCTGCGCCTGCTATAGCAGGAGTAACTTTACGCCGGACGTAAGCCTTACGCAAATCACGTATATGAAGCGGCCATTGCATCTATGTTCGTGAATCGGCGTATCTTACTCATTTGCATATTTCTAATGGGAACGCCAAATGCGTCCAGCGTAACTATGCGCCCATGATACGCCGGCGTAGGCAAGTTACGTTGGACGGCTGAAGCCATGTTTTTGGCGTATCTCGCTTTGTGAATCGCGCAAAGATGCGACGGCGCACATTTGAAATTACGGCGGCGTATCTGAAGATACGCCGGCGTACTGCTTTGCTGAATCTGGCCCTGTGTTCTTTGTTTTGCACAATACGCATAGTGCATTGTATTTTCATTCTAGCAGCGCATCACCATTCATAATATATAAGTCACTCACTACATTGGCCATGGATAAGCTACTAATGTGAATAGACCTTAAAAGCACCACAATGGACCACTCCAAAAAAAGAGCTACAATTTTGAAAAAAACACAATATTTTGTACTTTTTACTTTAATAAATAGCCCAATTTAAAAAAAAAAAAAAAAATTTCCTCAGTTTAGGGCAATATGTTTTGTACATATTTTTGGTAATAAAAATCGCAAAAAGCGTATATTGATTGGTTTGCGCAAAAGTTATACCGTCTACAAAATAGGGGATAGATTTATGGCATTATTATTATTTGTATTTTGTTTACTAGTAATGGCGGCGATCTGCATTTTTTTTCTGTACTGCGACATTATAACGGACATATCGGACACTTTTGACAAATTTTTTGGACCATTGGCATTTATACAGCGATTAGTGCTATAAAAATGCACTGATTACTGTGTAAACGTCACTGGCAGGGAAGGGGTTAACGCTAGGGGGCAATTACTGTGTTCCCTAATGTGTGTTCTTACTGTTGGGGGAGGACTCACTATAGGAGATGACAGATCGTGGTTTCCAGCTTGTAGGAACTCACGATCTGCATCTCCTCTCAGAACAGGGATATGTGTGTTTACACACACACATCCCTGTTGTGCCTCTCGTTCCCCCGATCGTTAGTGGCTGGTGGTCATTGCGGCCGCCAGTCACGAGCATCGGAACCCCAGCTGTGCACGCTATCCCGCTTAAAGGGGCCAATGTACAGATACGACAGTCTGCGGGAACAAGCCCATCTGCCACAGCATAATGACGGTGGCTGGTCCGCAAGCGAATAATTGCACTCCTCCAAACAATTTATTTAAAAACCAACATTGTCAAATGTCACTAAAAAACTTCTGACCTTGAAAGGGTTACCAGTAGTCAGGCTATGGCACAGTAAAAATAAAAAGAAAAGAGGAAAAAGATGAGGGGTGGGAAATGATCTGAGATCAGATCAGGAAAAAAGTGGGTTACTATTGGCAACAAATAATGATCAAGATTGCCCAAATATGATACAAAAATTAATTTATTATAGTTTTAAAAAGGGAATTTTTGTTAAGAGAATATAATTAAAAAAATTATGACAATTAAGTATAATTATCATATACATAAAGACAGACAAGACTCAATGGCACAGTAAGGCCGCGTACACACGACCAAATCTGTCAGACCGATTTGATCGGATTTGTCTGCTGGGATGTATTGGTTTGATCGTGTACACACGATCAAACCAAAATCCCCGCCGGCAGACAGCGCGGTGACGTGGCAGTGACGTTGACGCCACCAGGAAGTAAAACACTTTGGCGCATGCGTCAAATCCATTCGACGCATGCGCGGGCAGATATGTCTGCTGGTTAGCATGCTTTAAAATCTGTCCGCTGGAAAAACCCGTCTGTCCGCCCGTACACACGATCGAATTTGTCTGCTAAAACGGTCCGTCGGACCGTTTCCAGCAGATAGATTCGATCGTGTGTACGCGGCCTAACATTTGTGTATCAAATACCCTTTAATTATATTCATTTGTTTGCTGGCTTCGTTGCTTAATAAAATAGACAAGATTTGAATCCAGACAGTCTGAAACCTACTGCGTTCTCACTCTGCATAATAAAATAACTCATATTCATAACTTTCAGATGAACAATTAAAGCTTTCCAAACATCTCGTGTTTCAACTTCTATAGCTGCATGTGACGAATATGCCATATTAATATTGATGAGGGATATATGTAAAATGTGTAATACTGGAAGATATTATATCCCCAGCTGGGCTTATGTAATTGTTTGCTATCCAGGAATCTAGTTAGAATATGTACCCTTTGGGAGCCGCAATGCTATTATACGACAGAGATTAGGCATTGCCTTATATACTTTTTATTTTAAAATTGAATTAGAAAAAAGCAATGATGCTGAAATTGCTTTTACAATCTCAAGGAAAATGAAAAAAATAAATGCTATTGTATTTATTTTTCCCTAATGCATGTGAGACTATACTAAGCTATCTGTTCAAAATACCTAGATAGAGTCTATTGTTCAGCAGGTGTGAAATTTCTGTTTAAATAACTGAAACCCTAATTTCACAGTTAAATTGAAACGTTGTTACCAATGGATGCTCATTGAGGAAATTTGCATATCTCAAGGTCACTGCTGAGGTTGATTTGCTACCAATATCTCTTGTTAGGAACAAAACATATGAGTATGAGCAAAACAGACTGGTAAAATGCAAAGAAGTGGAAATAAGCTTAGGTTTTGGTCACCTATTGTGAATGTGAAAGTAGGGTAGTATTGATAGATCATTGAGCTCTCACAACAATCACCAATCTTGTCTCCAAACATCACCCAAACTGTCCTCTCCGCTCTTCTCACGATCTCCTACTCTCAAGCTCTCTTATCTCTTTCTCCCATGCTCGTCTCCAGGATTTCTCCAGAGCCTCTACTATCCTCTGGAACTCGATATCCTCAACCTGCCCGGCTATCCCCTACTCTTGCTACCTTCAGGTGATCCCTGAAAACTCATCTCTTCAGGGAAGCCTATCACGTCTCCAACAAATCTTTTACCACTTCCATCAGCTCATTCCCCACAGTTACAACCTTTTGTACCACCTGCCCCACCCTAATAGATTGTAAGCTCTCCTGTGCAGGGCCCTCTTAATCCTCTTGTATTTTATTGTATTATAACTGTATTGTCTCCCTTTTATATTGTAAAGCACTGCGTAAACTGTTGGTGCTATATAAATCCTGTATAATAATAATAATAACAATCAGATATGCAGAAGAGTAGAAGAGTGGATCTCAACAAGATTAAGGACCAGCTCTGGGCTCCGGAGATGGGCTACACTTAAAGTCATTCAACTCTTGAGATTTAGGACAAAAAGAAATTACAGTAGGGACATACTGGACAAGAGGTACATATTATAGCCAGTGCATTTTTTTTAACACCTGTTGGGGGACATTTAAAAAAAAAAAACATATACAGTTGTATTCAAAATTATTCAACCCCCACTGAAATTGATTGTTTTGGCCAGTTTGACATTGATTTTGATCATTCAGTCATCCTGCTTACAATTAAATCAAAGAGGCACGTGTAGGTCAGACAAATATATCATAACGTTTATAATGAAATAACCACAAATGTCTTTTCTGTGCTCACATCATTATCAGTTTTATTCAACCCCCAAGTGACATTCAATCTTAGTACTTAGTACAACATCCTTTTATAGTTATAACAGCTTTTAAACGTGAAGCATAGCTTGACACAAGTGTCTTGCAGCGATCTACGGATATCTTCGCCCATTCGTCATGGGCAAAAGCCTCCAGTTCAGTCACATTCTTAGGCTTGCACACTGCAACTGCTTTCTTTAAGTCCCACCAGAGGTTCTCAATCTCAATTTAAGTCTGGTGACTGCGATGGCCACTCCAAAATGTTCCAGCCTTTAATCTGCAACCATGCTCTAGTGGACTTGGAGGTATGCTTGGGATCATTGTCCTGTTGAAAGGTCCAACGTCTCCCAAGCCTCAGGTTTGTGACGGACTGCATCATATTGTCATCCAATATCTCCTGGTACTGAAGAGAATTCATGGTACCTTGCACACACTGAAGCTTCCCTGTACCTGCAGAAGCAAAACAGCCCCAAAGCATGATTGACCCCCCGCCATGCTTCACAGTAGGCAACGTGTTCGTTTCATCATAGGCCTTGTTCTTCCTCCTCCAAACATAGCGTTGATCCATGGGCCCAAACAGTTCTAATTTTGTTTCATCAGTCCACAGAACACAATCCCAAACCTTCTGTGGTTTATCCACATAACTTTTGGCATACTGCAGTCAACTCTTCTTATTCTTTGGAGACAGCAAGGGGGTGCGCCTGGGAGTTCTGGCATGGAGGCCTTTATTACGCAGTGTGCACCGTATTGTCTGAGCAGAAACTTCAGTACCCACATCTGACAAATCTTTTCTCAGTTCCTCAGCAGTCACATGGGGACTTTTCTCCACTCTACGCTTAAGGTAGCGCACAGCAGTCAAAGTCAGCATCTTCTTTCTGCCACGACCAGGTAGTGTTTCAACAGTGCCCTTTGCCTTGAACTTGCGAATGATGCTTCATATGGGGTCTCTTGGTATGTTTAACATCTTTGAAATCTTCTTATAGCCATTGCCCTTCCTGTGAAGAGTAATCACCTCCTGACCATTCTCTTGACTTCACCATGTTTGTAACCGCACCAGTAAATGTCTAGAAGGAGCTGAGTATCGCAGTCATTTTAAAGCTGCCTAATTGGTGCTTATTAGGCTTTATTGCTGCTCCCTGACATCCACAGGTGTTTTCAATACCTGATTGAAAACATTTCAATGAACCTCGGTTCTTCAGAGTGGTAGTCTTTAAGGGGTTGAATAATTGTGTAAATGAAGAATTCACAAAAGAAACATTTACTACTGTATTACAAAACCAATTGATGTCATTTTAGTTGCATATGGTTCTTTAAGAAGTCCTTGTAGGATTCCATTCTGAAAACAGTTACAAATGTACACTAAATTATCTAAAACCCTTTACAGCATTGGGGGTTGAATAATTTTGAACACAACTGTATGTCTGTAGTAGGGCTTTAAGGGCTACTAAGCCTAATATATATATATATATATATATATATATATATATATATATATATATATATATATATACAGTATATATATATATATATACTGTATATATATATATATATATATATATATATATTAGTTTGGTATGATTGCTCTTAAGAAGGATCACATAAAATAAAGTACAGTATATCACATTATTTGATTGCTGAGTTGTCTGATGGTGTAGGGGTAAACCTTGACACATTTTGCAATTACAATATGTTGCTTCCTCAGTATATATGGAAGTTTATATGTAAGACTGAGCATTTCCGAGACACAGTACGCAAGAATCTGAATCTGATTCTTCTGTAAAGGTGCATTTGGCTTGGACACTGTGCTGGGAGACACTTACATGCATATAAACAATCACATTTCCAGAGAAAGAATTTAATTGCAGCTGTGAAATACGTATAGTTTCATCCCTACCCCATGAGATGACATCATATAATGTGTTATACGTGTTCTTTCAATGCTGTGAGTGGAATTGGCTTACTGGTGGGGTATATCAGAGTTTTTATGTGGAAGCAACCAGCTCAATATTATCAGTAAAGACACACAACCGTGATCTACGAGTTCACCTTATAGACCTTTGTATCATAATAAATTTAATTGTTTTTAATATATTAAATTACTTGTGTCATTCATTGATATAGCACCTGAAAAGTCACATTGCCCATCTGTGACTGTTTATAATTAGAATGTGGTTCAACTGACTTATGGTGGCCGGTCCACTCATGTCTATTTAATATTTTTATATTTTTTGATGCACCAAAAATCTATGGCACAAATAAAGTTGACCATGCTTTATGTTTTTTTGATTGCTCAAATGTAGATATTGCATTATATGTTTTCTGAATGAAATAAGTATGCATACTTTATTATTTTAAAAATAAGATAGTAAATATATTATATATACTGTATATACATATATATTGTATATATACTAATTTGTATGTATGTATATATATATATATATATATATATATATATACTCTCTGTATTTTTTGGTTTGATTTATTTTTATTAGGTTTGATAAACTTTACAGTACACAAGATCCTGATTTTCTTTACTGACTTGCCATTTTCAGCAACCTCTGAGGATTGGACGTTGTGTTAATTGAATATTCGGATTACTTTCACACTTATGTGTTCCTAGGTCAAACAAATCCTTAAAGAGACTCAAATGACACAGTGTTTACATCGTAAAGCTATCCTATAAAATATATAACCTGCTCCTAATGTCACACAATGCTCACAATCTCTGCTGTGAAATGCCAGAGGCCTATGACATTAACAATATGTGAAGCTTTTTAAGTGACAGATGCCACTATTAAAAGATGTTAGCATATCAGATGTACTGCTGGAGGCAATAGGGAGATCGTGGACATATACATGTAACATGGGAAATCTAATAGAACACTTTGTAGCACAAATAATGTGGAAGAAAATGGTCTGACTGTGTTCATTCAGCGGTGAGTATAGACAACATACCGAGGAAAATCGTTTATTAGGGAACGTCAGAATCCAGTCCAAGTCAAACTAATTTATTGTCAGACAATGACGAAGTAGACTGAGCATGTTACTAGGTACTCGTTTCACTCTTCTGTCTCGCACGATCATACAATGTACTTAAATCACTGTGCTGTCAAGGTGGATGATACAATTGGCCACAGCATTCTCTCTAATTTTGATTTTGAATGGTTTATTCAACTATTTAGTGACATATATTGAGTCTTTATATGGTCAACATGCTGGCTTATTTTTTGCATCTAATAATATTAAAGTAGATATAAACCATAGCTAAATGAGATTTGGTTTGTGAAAGAACTGTGTATCATAAATATTTGCCTTTTTTGTTCTCACCTTTATTTAATTGTTTGTTGCATTTTTGTGCCACTGGTCCACTTTAGCGTCTTTGTAGCCATTTGTTGTCTATGCGTATGTGCTGCTGCACGACATTTCTCAGGGTGGGCTGGTGGTTACAACTATTTTAAGATTTTTACATTTACATTTACATTTTTTATTTTTACATTTAAAGAGGTACTCCAGTCTGCTCACATAATTTGTAATAAAAACATCTTTGCCATTCTGAAGCTTCTCTCCAACCACTTTGCATATTATTTTATATATACTGTGATTCTGTACAAATATGCTGCAGAGATCTCCCTTACTTGAGTCTGGCTGCATCCATTTTAACTGTGGGCAGCTGAAGTTGCTGCCTGTTTTAATTCCTGGATTTAGACAGACTCAAAGGAGGCACGCCTCCAGCTCTGCAGCCCTGCAGCTCTCATTGACCCTCTTAGGACTTACTCCCCTCCCTTCCTGGCAAACTCTCATGAGAGTGAGAGAGAGTGTTGTGCATGATGTCATAAGCCAAGGCTTTTTACCAGACAAGAAATAGGAAGTGGGCTGTATAAGGTATTTACTGGCAGAAAAAAATGTGTTTTACTATTCAAAGATAAAACAACAAGGGCAGAAGATTTAATAGATGGAAAGTTGAAAAAATTACTGAAGTTCCGCTTTGCTGCATCATCAGAGGCCCATGTTACAGGGTGACAACACAACTGGGAAACAGAGCTGTCACCTTATGGCAGAAGCTAAACATGAACCCACGATGATCACCATTTTTTTCATGTGTGTACATTTATTTTATTTTGGTAAGCAGTTTGACAAATCACATAAAAAATTAATTATTATCTATGAAATACACACATGAAGATAGCATAGGATGGACCTTCTGTGTGAAACACGTTTTCCCTGTATTAATAAAGCACATTAAACTATAAGAACAAAAAAAAAACACCAGCTACATTGAACACATGAAATGGAAGGTTGGAGCACTGAGTACTCAGGGTACAGGTCTACCAACACACGTAAAGATAATGGTTAAAACACATCCAAATCACCCATGGTGCCTTTGTGATGATGATGGTGATTGGTGATTTGGCCAAGTTGTACCACGTAAAGTATCAAAAAATGGTCATGACATACCTTTCCTATTCCTATAAAAGAAATTAACTATATCACCTTATAGTGTTGCATGACCTCATGAATCCAGGCCCAGTGCATTTTGCAGTCAAAGCAGCTGCTTCTTCAGGGACAAATTATGGGGGCGTCACAATGTTAAAAATATGTAATCATGACAAGCATCATCCAACACTCCAAGCCACTGCCTTGGCATCTCTGACAAGGACAGCCCCAACTAAATCCCAACCAAAGGCAGGGAAACTGGTGTCAAAACACTGGACTACACAAGAAGGAAACTAAGAGAGGCTGAAAGATGCTAAGGCTAGATGGACCAGGACAGTGAAAAGAGGGGTATGCACTCAGTAGAGAATTCCTGTATCATAAGAAGTCTGCATTCTGAGCATTCCAGCCGCAACAGCTTTCAACCTCTCACAGAGCCTTATAGGATACCAGCCATCTGGCTGGATGGGGCGCCTGTTTCTTCTGCCAATATGACAATACCAGGATCTCATGTACAGGGGGTAAACTTACAGTGTGCATAATGAAATTAAGCTTAACCATTTTATGACTAGAAACTATTGAAGCCTAAACGCTTATCAAATTTATTAACTTTAGTATGCATACCAGAATAATTTTTAAATGCATGCACAGAAATGAATGCACCGACTGAAAAGAACATGTCTGGGCAGAATTTCAGGAGTTTTCATTGAGGGCTTATTTTCGAAGATGCATCCTGGTTATATCATGTCTGTCACCCTTATCCTGTGTGTCCCGACAAATGATAGGCATATTCCTAGGATTACAATAGTCATAGCTCCCATATTTTCTTTCTGACAGGAACCTGATATGAAATCCCATGTTTTTATATGCTGCACCTTTTGAATTTGACAACTACAAGCAAAGGATGTTAGATTGTGAAAGACTTCGATGTCATGTAGTGCTGTTCTGAATCGATGAATGAGAGCCGAGTGTCAGCCCTAACTCTCCCACAGCCTATTCTATTATCACTACCATGGTAACAGATAAGCAAAGAGTATACAAAAGGAGCACTAAAAGCCTTAAAGTGAACCTCTTATACCTTATAAGGGGGGCATAGAGCCAATGAGCAGACACCTGCTTTGTTTGCTTAATTTGTAGACCACCAAGCTATCTATAAATCTGGTACTTTGCGATGTAAATATCAACAACAACCTCTATGGTTAATATTTTGCCCTCTGCCTTTTGAGCCCGAGCCATCCTGTTGGCAAGTAAGTTAGATCTGTGGCCTCACTGGCTTACAGGAAGTCATGAGGTGCAGGAGGAGGGAATTACAAAACAACATGGAAGATATCAGAATCTGCATGATAGATCATCCAAGTTTTGGGCATATCTGGGGGCTTCAAAGATAAATCATATCTGCATGGGGCACCCAAATGTACTGTATGTTCTCTATGTAGGTTACCTTCCTCTTCTGCCCCTTTCTAAAGTAAATATGCTTTTTATTTTAAAAACAAATTGGTACAACAATTTTTACAAAACCTCTGTGAGTCTGGTATAAACCTTAGCTATTTTAGATATTCTTCCCTAAATCCATAATGCTAGCTGTTAAATTAGCTTTACAAGGGCTAAGCTACATAGGTCATTTTATTCTCTTGCTACTGAAAGATTTACCCACATGCTGACAGTTGCCTCGTAAGGCTAGCGTTATAACATTAGTAGTTCAACTGTGATGCTAATAGCACTGAAAAATTATTGCTCGGAGAAGCAATTGGGTGATACACAGGTGGAACAAATATTTCTCTATGGAATAAGCTGCACAAAAAGCAATAGTTGGCAAAAACGATTAATCAGTAGTGATTTTAAGTTGCACAGCTGAGCTTCTAAAAGTCTCTATAGCAGCTCTAGCCTACTGAGTTGACTGCCTGCAATTGCTTAAAGTGACTGTTGCTAAAATAAAACTGCCACAAAAGGGTCCCCAGGACAGAAAATTGTGAATACCCACATTTTCAGATGCTCATGCTGTAATAAAAAATAAATTGAATCAAAAATGTACAGGACTGCTGACTTCTTGGTTTCCTAGAGTGCAAATTGATTTAATGTAGTGTCCTGTAGCGATGTAGAGGTCATTAGGATGAGCCATATAGTGTCGCAGGAACCAGGAATCCGGGTCTTTGGGTGGTAGTATCTTTTCACTGGCAAGGGTAGTAGAAAAGAAATGTATTTACAAAGCTTTTTCCAGGGTGCCCTTGTTATTGCAGTTTTATTCAAGCAGCAACAGAATCACGTTAAATATCTGGCAAGAAATTATGTGCTGTGAATATTAGCTATTATGCCTTGTACAGACAATCGGAATTTCCGATGAAAAAAGTCAGATGGAATTTTTTCATCAGATATTCCGACCGTGTGTGTGCCCCATTGGATTTTTTCCATCGGAAATTCCAACGACGTAGAAAAAAGTTCTCTTTTTTTTCCAATGAAAACGATTTCTATCGCAAATTCTGATCGTCTGTATGGACCTCCGACGGAGAAAAAAACACGCATGCTCAGAATCAAGTCGACGCATGCTCTGAAGCATTGAACTTCATTTTTCTTGGCTCGTCGTAGTGTTGTACGTCACCCTGTTTTGGACGGTCGGAATTTGGTGTGACAGTGTGTATGCAAGACAGCTTGAACGGAATTCCGTCAGAAAAATCCAACAGGAAATTTTGATCATGTGTACGGGGCATTAGTTTTTTTAGAATTGAGGACATGCCAGTGGCTTCACTACTTACTTATGGGATCATAGACAGAACTTCTTAAAACTAAAATAAACATACATTACTGCAGAACCTGTGGTTGTAATAAGCCGTAGCCCTTTATTATAGGTATAATATTTATTATAATCAATGAAGAACTACTTATATCTTATTTTAATCATAGTATATTATTTTAACTATAGCTCAGCTATATAAGCTTGAGCTAATATGTAAATTCAAACACAACATCCCTGCAAAGTGTAATTAACTCCAACCAAACATCCCCTTTCAATGAAAGAGACAAAACATCATAACTAGCACTACGTCAAGGGGGGGGGGGGGCAGGACGAGTTATCTACAGACTTCTTCTTGCTGTCTACCTGTTGTAATGACGCATCCTCTTCCTGTTATAGATGTCCGCTTGTGATAAAGGAGCGTTAATTGAATAACTGTTGGGTCAACTGCCAATCAATGTAAATATATAAATATATATATATATATATATATATATATATATATAAAATATATTCAAATAACCTTTACTTAATGTATTATTTATCTGTCTGTCATGATCCCATAGATTGTGTGGTGTGGTCATTCTGCCCCACCCTTCACATTTATTATTTTATTTAACTACTTGAGATCCGCGCTATAGCTGAATGACGGCTTTAGCGCGGATCTAAATTGCCAACAAGCCTTTAATTGACGGCTTGTCACTAGCAGCTTCCCTGCGCACGCTCCAGAGCGCGCTGCGGGGAAACACTGTGTTGGCCGTGTCCCTTGGACACAGCCAATCGCAGATCGCCGCGAACGGCCAGTCAGAGTGGCCATTTGCGATGCGATCTGTGGGCGAATGAGAGATGATCTCACAGATCATCTCTCATTGCCGTTTTACACAGAGACAGCGTCCTGTCTCTGGAGAGGAGGAGATCGATCTGTGTCTCTTGTACATAGGGACACAGATCGGTAACCCCCCCCCCAGTCACCCCCCCCCCCACAGTTAGAACACAATGCAGGGAATACATTTAACCCCTTCCTCACCCCCTAGTGTTAACCCCTTCAATGCCAATCACATTTATACAGTAATTAGTGCATTTTTATAGCACTGATCGCAGTATAAATGTGAATGACGCTAAAAATGTGTCAAAAGTGTCCGATGTGTCCGCCATAACTTCGCAGTCCCAATAAAAATCGCAGATCGCCGCCATTTCTAGTAAAAAAATAAATACAACATAATAATTCTGTCCCCTATTTTGTAGGCACTATACATTTTGCGCAAACCAGACGCTTATTGCGATTATTTTTATTTTTTTTACCAAAAATATGTAGAAGAATACGTATTGCCCTAAACTGAGAAAAAAAAAGTGTTTTTCTTTTTTTAAATTGGGATATTTATTATAGCAACAAGTAAAAAATATTGTATTTTTTTTCAAAATTGTCGCTCTTTTTTGTTTATAGCGCAAAAAATAAAAACCGCAGAGGTGATCAAATAGCACCAAAATAAAGCTCTACTTGTGGGGAAAAAAGGACGTACATTTTGTTTGGGAGCCACGTTGTCAGTTAAAGCGACGCAGTGCCGGAAGCTGAAATATCACCTGGGCAGGAGGGGGGTATAAGTGCCCAGTAAGCAAGTGGTTAATGACCACAAAGATTTCCTGGATGGTTGCTTGGGGGAATAAAGTTGCAATCGTTTTGTATGGATAGATTACACAGACAGAATACATGTTTCTAATGTTGTTGACTATAACAAGCACATCTGTATTAAAACAATCCGATCAGCTTTAAACATACTGTAGGTTAAATATATAGAAACGAAAAAATCCATAGACCAGTGGATGTAAACCTGGATCAGATCTCAGGAGTACATAGTGGAAATCACAAGTGCAGCAGAGTTTGCTCACTTTTAGTTTGTTGTAAAGCATTGCTAAAAATGTTAATGTTGATGATAATACCCAATTGATCTCTGGTTATATAAAAGTCAAGAAATAAATGAAGCCAGATCTTCAGTTTCCACTAATTATGTATTTTCATTAATAGGAGAATCATTTTAATTGTGTTTAATTTCATCCGTTGCATGATGTAATGTTGTTTAATATGCTTGGATAATAGTCTAAAGGTAGCAAGAAGGTCTGGACCATCAATTGATTTTATAATTGATTTTATTTCATTCCTTATAAAGGTTTATGTTGACTTGAAAAATAAGCAGCGAATTGATAAGTGGAAAATCAATAATCTGCAGACAAGAGATAAATATCCGTAATTGACTTAGAAGCTCTATTCTCAACGCTTGGCAAATTTATTTTAGTGCTGTCTATTTGTGTTAAAGTTTACAAAGTATTTCCTAAAGTTTTGCTGAAAAGTCTTTGTTAAAATAATTAACAAACTTATGGTAAAAATGAATTTAAAAAAATGTCAGTGCAAAGGAGATCTATGGTCACAACATGCACTTTTTTTAACACCGACATTGTAAAAGCAATACAGATAATAGTTAATTTTTTCACAATTCAATATAAGCTTATTTAAAAAACAGTTTTCTGTCCGCTGGCCATCTCTTTCCACAACTTCCTGGATTCCCTGCAGGTGTTGCAGCCTCCCCTTTGCTGTTTACTTTAAATTTCTATGGACTACATATCCCATGGCACCTTTCTGCCTGCAAGCAGTGATTCCTGTACTGACTCTGCCTCCTGAAACTCCTCCTCCTACCACCTCTGTAGTTCAGAAGGCAGGATCTAAATGTGTGACAGTGTCTTCTTAAAGCGGAGCTCCACCCAGTATAACAACATTTTACAATGTTGTTTGAAAAAAAAAAAAACCTGAAAAAAAAAAAAAAAATACTCACCCGAAATAGCTGTTGCTATGCGGAAGTCCGTAATCTGCCTCTTCCTAATCCGCGGTGTGTTTTCTTCTTCTTCTTCTCCTTGTGAATGGGCGCGCTGCTTCCTGGGAACTGTGTGTGTTCTCAGAGAGCAGCGCGCCCATTCACAAGCCAGCGTGAGACTCGCGGAGGCGCAGTAGGAAACGGGCAGTGAAGCCGTACGGCTTCACTGCCTGTTTCCCATATTGTGAATGGCGGCGTGGGACCCGGAGCGATCGTGGGACCGGCATCGGGGGGCCCATCAGCGCGGGCGCCTAGGACAGGTAAGTGTCTTTATTTAAAGTCAGCAGCTACACTGTTAGTAGCTGCTGACTTTAAAACATTTTTTTACCGTGGCTGGAGCTCCGCTTTAAGGGTCATAGTGATGATGTAGAATTCAAGGAAATAAATGTGTGGGTTACTTCAAGTAAGTTTACAAACTTTAAGATCATTCAGATTAAGGCCCTGTGCATACAGAGCATAAAAATGCTGTTTATGTAGGAGTTTGGCATTTTGTACCCATGCACATTTTGGCATTTACAAGCATATTTGTAGAGGACTTCACAAGTGCATTTTTGGGAGGAGCTTTCCGGCAGAAAAATGATTGATGTGGCTAAATGTGTGTAAATGCACTCTCAGTTTCCTAATTGCATTAAGTATGTTTGTTTTTGCTGTGCTTATACAATTCCCACCTGGCCTACAGCAAAATGATGATTGGGCAGTGGTTTAATTGTTCTGCTTGGACGTTAAATGATGTCCTTTAGAATAAGCCGTCAGTTTACGCTCTGATCCACAATCATGATAAAGAGCCTATGACGTAGGCCATGTTGTCAGTTGTGTCCAATCACAGCTGATCACAGTGTAAATAGTAAGTTCCGGTTATCAACATTCCTCTACTCACACTGACAGTGCCCGAGTAGAGAAGAGCCGATAAGTGGCTTTCCTCACAGTGGGGATCAGCAAAAATATTCAGTGCAATGATTATCAGTGCAGCCCCATCAGCAATGCCCACCATTGCCCCCAGTGATCCCCACCAGTGTACATTAGTGATGCCCACCATTGCCACCAGGGATACAAATCAGTGCCTGTCAGTGATGCAAATCAGTGCTGCCTTTCAGTGCCCATCAGTGATGCCTGTCAATATCTCCTCATCAGTGCTGCCTATCAGTGCCATCTATCCATGCCCATCATTGCCGCCCACCAGTACCTATCAGTGTTGCCCATCAGTGCTGACTACCACTGCACATCAGTGCTGCCTATCAGTGCCCATAATTTCCGCTTTCTTTGCCCATAAAGGCTACCTATCAGTGCCACCTACCTGAGGCCATCAGTGCTGCATATCAGTGCTGCCTATCAGTGGCCATCAGTGCTGCATATTAGTGCCTCCTCATCAGTGCTCATCAGTGCCACTTTTTTTTTTTCAAAATATTTGTTCTCTTTTTTTTAAATGCAAAAAAAGTTAAAAACTCAGTGGTGAATAAATGGCACAAAAAGAAAGGTTTAACTGTCTCAAAAAATATACATCATTGCATGACCGTGCAATTGTCATTCAAAGTGTGACAACGCTGAAAGCTTAAAATTGGCCTGCACAGGAAGGGGATGAAAGTGCCCTTTATTGAAGTATTATGTGGGCTATCTCCAACTTCCCCAGTTTCTCCCACATGAAAAATGTAACTGCTAGCTAAATGGAATCTTAGGGCTGATTTACACTGTTGCATTTTAATGCCTGCGTTCCAACACACTAAAATACATGCTGTGGTTCCCCATAATAAATATAGTAGGGTTGATTTACTAAAGGATTTGCCTGTTCACTTTGAAAGGGAGTTTTCCCTTGGCTTCAGAATGAGGCAAATCTTTGCAGACTTCCATCATCTAATGATATGCAACTGAAAAAAAACTTTGTTTTTTCCTTGCCCATGCTTGGGTATTCTTTGCAAAGTGAATTATCATCATATTCACTAAGCTCTGGGGAAAATTCCCTGGCAAAGTGAACAGCCCATTCGCCTTTAGTAAATCAACTTCATTGTCTATTTCAAACTCAGCACTGCGGTGCAAAGTGTTTTGAAAAATGTGCCATGTATTTTTTATTATTTTTTTGCATTTAGGGTGTTGGGAAACTCATGGAAGTCAATGGCAGTGGAGCAAAATGCATACTGTATATGAATTCATAAACTGTATACCAGAGGTGTCCAAACTTTTTTCAAAGAGGGCCAGATTTGATGAAGTGAATATGCGTGAGGGCCGACCATTTTGCCTGACATTCTTTGAACCATTAAAATTTGGTTTAAGTATGTTCATCCGAGCACTGATACACGGCCAACAAGAATTCTCTTGCTTTTGTGGCTGTGTGTGGTGAAGAGACGATCTTGAGCATGTTATTTGAATACACCGTATTTTTTTTAAATAAAGAACTGTGAAGCAAATTAGGGGTCAGTGCCCATCAATGCAGCCTAATCAGTGTCCATCTGCAGCCTCACCATTGCCATGAATGCAGTCTGATCGATGCCCATCTGCAACATCGGAGGGGACAGGGAGGGGGGCAGGATGAGCGCCAACAGATTACATACAGGAGAATCTCCTGTTTACTCGGCGGCCTCTTTAATACAAAGTCCAGCCTCTTATGATAGACAGAACAGTCGTCCAATGGC
The DNA here is from genome assembly GCA_029574335.1 of Rana kukunoris. Classification (NCBI taxonomy): domain Eukaryota; kingdom Metazoa; phylum Chordata; class Amphibia; order Anura; family Ranidae; genus Rana; species Rana kukunoris. The sequence continues at coordinate 555,527,318 of CM056050.1, read as the reverse complement.
AGCCCAGGAGACGGGACTTCCTATTACAGATGCCACTGAGTAAACAGGGGATTCTCCTGTATGTAACCTGCCCCTTCCCTGTCCTTGCAGCGTAGATAAAGACGGTATATATCTTTTGTGGCCTTAATGGCCACAAAAGATATATATATCCAAATCACCAGGGGGGCCATAGTAAACTGGAATGCTGGCCGCATTTGACCAGCGGGCCGGACTTTGGACATGCCTGCTGTATACTGTATATATCAGCACACAGAAGAAGTGCATGTTAATGAATAACAATGTTTTTGTCTAATGCTACAAAGAACAGATCTGTATGCACATGCAAATATCTGAATGGTTCCACAAATTTGTGCTGCTGTGGTAGAAAGCCGCCAAAAATGAAGCTTCAAGGAGCTGTGGTGGCTCAACGTGATTGGCACTGCGCTGACAAGCCGTTCACCTCTGCAGCCAAGGGTTCGGATCCCGGTCTCGGCTACATGTGAATTGAGTTTGGTGGTCTCAGCCCGGCTCCCGGTGGGTGTGCTATGCAAGGTACGCCTGTGCTTAGTACGCCCACCCCCCCCCCACAAAAACCACCACACTTGCACGCACACAAAATTGGTTTAATACGCACGCACTTTGGCCATGCGGTCTCCTAAAGAGAGGCGAAGGACCTACGGGGCTGGCTTGGTGGGTTGGGCCCCCTCACTCCCTCATAGGGGGAGTCCCTCTGCCCCGATGGGGTCCTGTTGGGCCCCAGTTGGGCTCCCAAGTGGAGCAGGTAGGGCGGGGTGAGTGGGAGGCCCCCCCTCACACCCGCCATTGCCACCGGGGGCATGGAGAAGGATGGCGATTGCCTCCGGGGGGAGGGTCTGCCTACTCCCAACTCCTGCAGTCCGGCTCCTCTTTCTCGAGTTCACGCACAAAATACACTTTAAAAAAAAAAAAAATGAAGCTTCAGTGATATAATTATTAGGAAGACTGAGTTAACGCAGCACACACTGCACTTAGTTACAGCCTAACAATGGGCAATAAAACGTCAGTGTGATGGTGACATCATTTCAAGAGCACAGGAAATATAATTTCCCTTTTTCTTTCGCATGAATTTAGTATAAAGTATAAATGGAAATTTGGAGGAGGGCATTGTCAGTAGTCTTGAAGAAACACAAAAGTTATGTAGGAAGGACATGCTTGTAAAAGAAGACTGAAAACAATCACATTTGCTCCTGGCTGCTCCACCATACATCTCTCTATTCAGTAAAAAATATTCTCTGAAGTTAGCTGGAAAACTGGCACCTTTGGGAATGTCCATCTCCGGGGTCCCTGTAACCCCTAATGGTTCCTCCTGCTGCTCCCACTTCATTACAGGATACAGTATGATATTGAGATTAGAGGGAGGAACCGGTGATATTTACAGGGGACCCAGGAAATTGACAATCACAGAAGTATTAATTTTCAAGGAAACTCCAGGGGAAAATTTCTACCTAACATAGCAATGTATGGTGGAGTGGCAAACAGTAAAGGTAAGTGCTTACGGTCTTCTTTTACAGAAATGACTTTCCTCAATAACTCTTGTATAAGGACAGGGTCACTTTAAAATGATTCAGAGTGTAAATCTTAATGAAAATACCAAGCAGTCCCAAGACTGAACTCCACCTCCAAACCCAGGCTTAAAGCGGAGGTTCACCCTAAAAACAAGTATATACCATTACATCCAGCATACTTCCGACATGTACAGTATGCTGTTTTTTTTTCTTTTCGCTGTACATATGTCTTATTTTTCTTTTCCACCCGGCTTCCGGGTTCTCACTCCCATGGGGAGTAGGCGTTCCTATGAAGAGGCGTAGTGTCATCTGGGATGATTGACGTGCGGATAAGGCGCGCCACGCGTTCCGAAAATAGCCAAACTTGGAGTCGGCTTTATACAGCTCCTAGTCTGTGCGCAGGTCCCATATAGAGTCCCAGTTTGGCTATTTTCGGAACGCGTGATGTGCCTTATCCGCACGTCAATCCTCCCAGATGACACTACGCCTCTTCATAGGAACTTCAACGCCTTCAACGCCTACTGCCTGCGGGAGTGAGAACCCGGAAGACGGGTGGAATAGAATAATAAGATGGTACGTACTGTGAAAAAAAAAAAAACAACATACTGTACATGTCGGAAGTATGCTGGATGTAATGGTATATACTTGTTTTTAGGGTGAACCTCGGCTTTAAGGTAGGTGTAGAGGTTGGTGGTGCAGCTTGGAGTTCTGATCCCCAACAAGTGTAATTATTTAATGAAAGGAAGGTGTGCAGCCAACATATGTCCTTTCTAAAACATAGCTTTTATTAGTACAACCAGTAAAATGACAGGAAGGAATGTTTATCATATTAGGCTTTTTACTGTAACTTTTGGATGGCCTATTTTCATGACAAGTGGCAGTTAATTGGTTTAATGCGCGGATCTTACTTTTTCTATCTTCTTTACAACTAATTATTTGAAGTTCATCTTTGTAATGTTTGTTGCTTAAAACAAATGTGATGTATGTTATTTATTTTTGTAGTTATAGTTAAAACAGAATTATCATCCAAAGAAACAAATACACATACCAAAATATATAGATAGACCTATGTCCTATTGCTTTTCTCTGTGTACCTCTATTTTTTCTGTGCAAAGCGCAATGTTTATGATGTTGATCTAGGCCACTGTTTCTCAACCAGGGTTCCATGGAACAGTAGGGTTCCTTCAGAAGTTGCTAGAGTTTCATTGAGCAATGGTCAATTTCTGCCTCTCAGAGAAGTTCCCACTGACACCTTTGATCTTTTTATCTATCTATAAAGTGGTAATTCTTCCCAATGACCACAGGTATAAGGAGCATTCTTTCCACTAACCATCACACTAATGTATCATGGGTTATATGTGGAAAAATGTGTTACTGCGCCAATCATACAAACTTATTGTTGTGATGGTGAACCCAATATAAATTCACTTCAGAAGTTGGTGGTGGTGGCACAATTTGGTGGATTAGCAGTCATATATTCGTTACAACACAGAGCACTATATTATTGGACTTTTTTTATGGACACAGTTTATTTTATTTTATTTAATATAACTGACAATGGAAATTTGGTATATGGTATTATTTTTATAGGTTGGATTTCTTTGTGTATATAGCATGAATGTTATTTATATTGGGTTCACCATCACAACAATAAGGTTGTAGGATTGACGCAGTAACACATTTTTAACACATATTTTTATACACTTCACCACATTGGAGGTGTACAGAGTACTGTAGCAGATCCACAGTATACACAAAAATGTATTTGCGCCGGTGACACATAATATATATTTAATTATCATGAGTTATAGATTTTTAATTTTTAGCAGGGGTTCCTCGAGACTGTGGTAGTTCTATCACATGCCTCATGTAAAGTCCCAACCTTATCCCCCCCTTTTTTTTACACTATCCAGGGATGGAGATGTGTTTCAGGAGTGGAAAAAAGTTCCTCCACATATCTACCACTGACAGTTTAATTATGCATTGTCATTTTTTGACTAGCTGACCCAGGTTGATGTGGTCCGCCTTTAGTTTGGTGGTGTCTTGGTTTGGTAGGCATGTTTGGTTCCTGCTCTTTTTTGCCAGACCAACTATAGGTAGGGGCATGGTCAGGTGATCAACTGTCCCTTATCTATTGATTAGCACTCCTGTGCTCCTATTGAGGAGACTTTAAAATTCATAGTTAGGACTGCAGTACACGGAGTGCCTTAATGGGGTCTGCAGCTTACACAGGTATTTGCAAACCTCTGTTTTTAATGCATACAGCTAGGATAATTTGGTTTATAGCTTTTTTGGTTGTTAACTTTGAGCCTGGGTATTATGGAAACATTTTTTATATTCCATATAAATATATTTAATTGCATACTGCTAAAAACGCATCTCATTTTAAAGTCCCCAAACCCCCCCCCCCCCTTTCTATCCATTTACAGGGATGGAGGCCTGTGGTAGTTCTATCACATGCCTCATGTAAAGTCCCAACCTTATCCCCCCCTTTTTTGAAGAATAATTTCAAGGGTTCCTCTGTGTTGAAAAGCGTGAGAAAGGCTGATCTAGACCTTTCATAAATTCCTAGGTCAACCTACTTTTTTCAGAATAACATCAGTGTTAGGCTATTGTAAAACAATTACAATACAATCACCACCATCATAAGACCACATAATTTATTTATGGTAACTATGAAGTGCAATTAATTACTGTGCTGTCATTGCGAGACAGATGTTGATGTTCTGGTTTGCCCTATTTCTACATATACACCTTGAGTTGTGTAATATTTGACTTATTGAAACTGCTGCCTTAATCTTTATTATAACGTTGTCCATTCTTGGGACAATTTTTAAACTGTGCCATGCTATCTTTAAGTTGCTTAACTGCTGAAATTATTCAAGGGTTGTACCGAAAATAATTCAAAAGTGGGAATAACTTTTTTATTAACTTACATAGTTCCCTCACATTTCACATGTTGGTAGAGTAACTACACTGTAAGAACTCTTCTTCATCTTCTTTTTCATTGCAGGTAAATAATGGATTCTAACCAGAAGCAATGTACCATTATTGAGTTCTTGACACAGGAAGGGTGCAGGCCATTCTACAGTACATTCACAGAAGAACTTAATGTTTCTTCTTGGAATCCAGTTTTAACCACAAGGAAAATGAAGAAGAGTCACTATAGAATAAGAGTTACTCTACCAACATGTGAAATTTGAATGCGTTTTGTAGGTTTATAAAAAAAAGTTATGTCGACTTTTGCATTACTTTTGGTACAGCCCTTGTAATATATCATTGAAAATTTTTAGCAAGTTGCACTGTTCTGGTTCTGGCTTTTGAAAACAAACTTTTATAGATAATATCAGGGCATTCATAGATTCTATTGATGTCTGAATACTTTGATGTTCATATCAGAAGTTTAACATCAAATTGAAAAGGAGGAACTCACTAGAAACATGTCAGGTCATCACCATTGAAAGAAGAACCAATATTCCTCGCTGCCAGTGCTTCTACCTGCTGGGAGAATTTTCCTGCGAGATGAGCAATGACACAGATGAAGGAAGATTCATCCCTCCATGAAATCCTAAATGCACACATTTTTGTAAAACAAGACATGAATTTACATTGTGTTTATGATACTTTATACAGCTCATGTGTAAGATTTGAGTACGATTTCTCAGGTGTTAAATAAGGATTTGTTCTTATAAAAGAAAGTTAATTATAAACTGCCCATGAAGTAGTGAACATTTCATCCACTTCCTCTTGTGTCTTGAGACAGGAAGTGAAGGCAAATCTCTCCAACAGAATGCAGTAAGGAAAAAAAAAAATTCCATACTCTATCCTAAAAAAACTAAAGTTTTAAAGGGGAGTTCCAGCCTTTTTTTTATGCTTATTAAAAGTCAGCAGCTAGAAAAAGTGTAGCTGCTGGCTTTTAATAAACATACACTTACCTGTTCCATGGTCCAGTGACACGCCACCTGGAATTTTGCTCATTCCCCCCCCCTCTCCACTGGTGCCTCCATTGCAACTGTGGGCACCCGGCCGTGACAGCTTTCTGCTTCATGTCCGGACACTCACTGCGCATGTGTGAACATCGCAGCACTCCCTCCACTTGTCACATGTTCCAGGTGATTGCCTACAGGGAGGAGCTGCCGTAGGCGATATGACGTATCGCCTAAGCAGTCCCTGGGTGGAAGGAGGAAGTGGGACAGGAATTCACACTTCTACTGAAGCCCCCACTCCCCCCCAAAGAAATTACATGCCAAATGTGGCATGTAAGGAGGCGAGGAGTTGATTAAGCGTAAGTTCCACTTTTGGGTGGAACTTCGCTTTAACTTAAGATATGCTTAAAGTGGTTGTAAAGGCTGAATTTTTTTTTTATCTTCATACATTCTATGTATGAAGGTAGAAAACCTTCGTGTTCAGCTACTCCCTCAGCCACCCCCTAATGCTTACCTAAGCCGATCTCGAACTAGCAATGCATGTCTGTCTTAATAGTATCATGGACCCTTGGGAAAAGTAATTGACTGGGGCCCTTACCAGCCTACCCCAATTTATGCACCTGCTCTCAAGAATTAAAGAATAATTAGTTGATGGAATTAAACATATATTTATTAGTACTTTCAAAAAATCAGTTTTAAACAATAAGAAAACATACCATAAATCAAAGGCTGCCTTGGACACGTCCATCCCGAGACATCTTAGTAAATAATCTGACTGCCCCGGCAAATCCAAAACAGTTGGCAAGTACAATGTAATGCAAGATTATCATGGGGACCCCCTGTGCCCAGGAGTGATCATGCATTATGACAGTCCTGCAGTGATGTGCATGAGACCAGAGGCTATCCTAGTTCTCTCCCTCCTGATTGGCTAAGATGCATCAGCAGGAGGAGCGATTGGCTTCCACTGCTGTCAATTACAGCCAGTGAGGCAGGAGCAGGGGGCGGGGCTGAGACACATTCTCTGTGTCTTATGGATGCAGAGAGCCAGGTTTTTTATTTAGTGACAGAGCTTTGACTAGCGTTCAGAGAGCTTTAACAAAGCGTGTCTGAAGCCTTGTTGAAGCCGAATCAAGTGTACATGAACCCTTAGTAAATCAACCCCCTTGGATTTCCGTATCTGCTCTAAATAGACAAAATGCCTTAGATCTGGTTGTTTAGGAATGTTGCCTTTGTCCTACCCTAATCTGGAATTAACAATTTGCATTTATAGGCTGGAATGTCAAAGGTTTTCCATTGATCATAACAGAACAGGGCAGTACCTACAATTTATGAAAAGGCAGGGACTGGCTACATACATACAGTAAAAGTCTTTCCTTTCCAACGTGTGAATAACATATGATTATGAACTGTATAGTAGATCTGAGTCTCCGGGTTATCCAACGCAGGTCTGTTACCGTAAAGTCTTCAAGCCTTCATATATTAAACGTCCCTGTTCAGTATGGTACTAGCCCTACTCTTTTCCTATAGTTGTCTAGGGTGATGGGTGATCTGTCAACACTGAAAACCCCTGTATCAACAGACATAGAGACTGCCTGAATCACCCAGATATTATTTAAATTTCCTCTTTTATACATAGCATGCCATGGGTCATATAAAAAAGCCATGTAGTAAGAGATTTGGAAGGCATTAAAACCATTGGCTCAGCATGAAAAGCAAGAAACTAGAATTTCCATGGAGAGTTGTCATCAATGGAAAACCACATTTATTTTACATTTTGAAACATAAAAGAATACAGTATAATATAAAGCGCCATGTGATACATCGGGTTTGTTTGTTTATTTGCATGTTTTTATGTATGTATTTATTTATTCAGCTGCATAGGTGAACATGCACTTTAAAGAGTCTAAATAGAGACATCTCTAAATAATAGGATCTAAATGGACACAATTTCATTCTTCTCTATAGAGGGGAATATACACCATTATAACCTCACTTCTCTCACAGCACACAGGAAATATTTATGATATGCATCTCTTCAAGCATGTTAAACAAATAATTGTCAGCTGGTGGCTTTGTTAACTAAACATCATATCTAGGAAAAGGTCAAGTCTGTTCAGCTGGCTGCTGAAATGGATATGAGATAAGACATTGCACTAAGGGATAAGGATAGAGCGTCCATGTATAATAAAGATATATGTGCTCCATTAAATGTGTATCAACTCAAATTCCATATTGATTTTACAGAAAATTCAGTTCCTTTAATCATTCTTAATGTTTTTAAAAATATTCAGAGCTGATCTCATATTACGACTATGAATCTATGAATGTAGATTTAATAACAGTAAAAGCATTTAATCTGTATTATGATTTATTATGGTAGGTAAATTTGGGGATATCCCTATAACGGAGAGACAATATCAGAAAACTTGTGATGGTTTGTATACATTTTCAAGAGTTTTTATTTTTTTCCTCCAGATGTCAAGTGAAATAATATCTACCATCTATAGTATTGATTTGCTGTATTATTTAGGGATGGCTTGTCCTAAGGGAGTTCATAGTTATCATCTATTTAATTATACAAGTAGCTGGGAGCTCTGTGCATCTAGGAAATTAGGTATGCTTGTATTGAGACATCATGTTGATAAAATCTATACCAAGCAGGGGTATACTCCACTGGACACCATGGCAACCAAAGCCTCACGGCAATGGCTGAACCAAGGCTTTACTTTCACCTTTTCCAGAAAGTAGCCTATGCAGTCCAAGGAGTCCCAGTTATTATTAGAAATATGTGCAGCTTTGTAAAATAATCAATAATTGTATTTCATCTGCCTGTAGACTATTTGGGTCCTCTCAGAACCAATGTTTAATGAACTCTTATGCCCCGTACACACAATCGAATTTTCTGTCGGAAAAAATGTCACTGGTCCCCAAAAAGTGTCACTTGTCCCTGTAGTGTCGCAGTCCCGCTAAAAATCCATAAATCTATCCCATTGTTTGTAGATGCTATAGATGCTATAACTATCGCTTATTGTGTTTTTGTTTTTTTTACCAAAAATATGTAGAAGAATACATATGGCAATGAATATAGAAATATTTGATCCATCTATAATAAATTACTATGAGACCAGCTTACATATTTAATAAAATATTTTAATTTATTTGTTGGTATAAATTGGCCGTAGCTCATATATTGTTGCTATATTATAATAGTATATATTATAACAAAAAACTTTACTTCCAATACTTTTAAAATAACATATCTCTATAAATTAGTTCAGCCCTGAAAGCTTGAACTACAAAACCATATACTTTTTTCAAGAAATATCCCCCCTCATAAGAAGGGATTTTACGAACCACACAACATAGAGCTACGACAAAAGGTAGGGAGGGAAGGCATTTTTATTTTTATTTTTGGATATGCACTATAGCAGAAAGTAAAAAACATTTTTTTTTTCAAAATTGTCGCTCTTTGTTTGTTTAACCACTTACCCACTGTGCACCTACACCCCCTTCCTGCCCAGACAAAATATAAGCTTCCGGCACTGCGTCGCTTTAACTGACAATTGCGCGGTCGTGCGACGTGGCTCCCAAACAAAATAGGCGTCCTTTTTTTCCCACAAATAGAGCTTTCTTTTGGTGGTATTTGATCACCTCTGCGGTTTTTATTTTTTGCGCTATAAACAAAAATAGAGCGTCAATTTTTAAAAAAATGCAATATTTTTTCCTTTTTGCTATAATAAATAACCCAAAAAAAAAATAAAAAAAAAAAATTTTCCCTCAGTTTAGGCCGATACGTATTCTTCTACATATTTTTGGTAAAAAAAAAATGCAATAAGCGTTTATCGATTGGTTTGCGCAAAATTTATAGCGTTTACAAAATAGGGGATAGTTTATGGCATTTTTTTTTTTTTTTTTTTTACTATTAATGGCGGCGATCTGCGATTTTTTTATTGGGACTGCGACGTTATGGCGGACATTTCGGACACTTTTCTGACATTTTTGGGACCATTTACATTTATACAGTGAAAAATGCTATAAATATGCATTGATTACTGTATAAATGTGACTGGCAGTGAAGGGGTTAACCACTAGGGGGCGGGGAAGGGGTTAAATGTGTGTCCTATGAGTGTTCTAACTGTAGGGGGAGGGGGGGTGACTGGGGGAGGTGACCGATTGTGTCCCTATGTACAAGGGACACAACCGTTCTCCTCTCTCCCTGACAGGACGTGCAGTTCTGTGTTTACATACAGAGCTGCACGTCCCCGCTCAGTTACTGAGCAATCGCGTGTGCCCGGCGGCGATCGTTGCCGCCGGGCACTCGCACGGGATCCCCGCAGAGCGGCGGGTGCGCGCGCGCGCCGCCCGCGGCTTTAAAGGGACATCACGTCATATGACAAGATGTCAGAACAATGGAGTCGTCTGCCCGCCGTCATTTGACGGTGGGCAGATGACAAGTGGTTAAAGCGCAAAAAACAAAAGCCACAGCAAATATCACCAAAAGAAAGCTATATTTGTGGGGAAAAAAAGAACGTCAATTTTGTTTGGGTACAGTGTCGCACGACAACGCAATTGTCATTTAAAGCGACGCTGTGCCGTATCGACAAAAAATGGCCTGGTCATTAAGGGGGTAAATACTTCTGGAGCTGGAGTGGTTAAATCATAATGATAACAGAAATTACCCAAATGGCCCTGATCAAAAGTTTACATACCCTTGGAGACTTTCCAAGGGTACAAACACATACGGTGACACACACAGATTAAAATGGCAATTAGAGGTTCATTTCCCACATCTGTGGTTTTTTAAATTGCAATTAGTGTATGTGTAAAAATAGTCAATGAGTCTATTAGCTCTCACATGTATGCACTGAGCAGGCTAGATACTTACCAAGGGGAGCAGAAAAGAACTGGCAAAAGACCTGTATAACAAGGTAATGTAATTTATATACAGATGGAAAATATATAAAAAGATATCCAAAGCCTTGAATATGCCAGTCATTACTGTTCAATAACTTATTAAAACGTGGAAGATTCAGGGATCTCTTGATACCAAGCCAAGGTCAGGTAGACCAAGAAAGATTGCAGCCACAACTGCCAAAAGAATTGTTCGGGATACAAAGAAAAACCCACAAGTAAATACAGTCTGCTCTGGAAAAAGATGGTGTGTTTGTTTCACCGATACTTGATCAAAAATGTGTTGTTTGGTCAAGTTAACACAAATAAGCCTTCAATCCAGAAGCTGTAAGGTGTGTCAAGGTGTTGTCCGGCATATTGTAACTGTGCTTTTTCGTGGCATTGGCATGGTAAAAGTTTATTCCTGGCAACTCGACCACTTAGCTAATTTTTGTTTAACCACTTAAGACCCGGACACATATGCTGCTAAATGACCCAAGGTGTTTTTACAATTCGGCACTGCGTCGTTTTAACAGACAATTGCGCGGTCGTGCGACGTGGCTCCCAAACAAAATTTGCGTCCTTTTCTTCCCACAAATAGAGCTTTCTTTTGGTGGTATTTGATCGCCTCTGCGATTTTTATTTTTTTGCGCTATAAACTAAAATAGAGCGACAATTTTGAAAAAAATCTCAATTTTTTACTTTTTGTTATAAAAAAATCAAATAAACTAAATTTTAGTAAAACATTTAGGCCAAAATTAATTCAGCCACATGTCTTTAGTAAAAAAAAAAAATCGCAATAAAAAAAAATAGCTACCTAGCGGGAACAGCGACACTAATACAGCGATCAGAAAAATGATCGCTTAGTGACGCTGGCAATAGGGAGTGAAAGGGTTAACTAGGGCAGTGATCAGGGGGTTTAAACTTTATTAGGGGGGGTACAGGGGCTATCCTGAACCTAACACTAACTAACTTTCACACTGCCTGTCACACTGACACTAAATGCAGTGATTAGATCACTGCATTCAGTGACACTGTGACAGGGGGGGGGGGGTGATCACAAGGGGTTAATGTGCCTATGTGTGTGTGTGTCAGTGTTGTGTTGGTGCACACTTACTGTGGATGTCTTCTCTCATCAGCAGCGGTGGGAAACACTGCTGCGATGAGAGATGACATCATTTCCTCCTCCTGTGTAAACACAGGAGGAGGAAGTGACACGAAGGGGGAGCGCTCCCATTGGCTATGAGCGTTCGCGGGGGGGGCGAAAAAAATGGACATCCGCCTGCTTGTCGGCGATAGCTCCCAGGGCCAGGGGGACTGCCGCACGCCACGGAGGGGGTCCCGATCGGACCCCCGAACCGCACAAAGGCGAGGACGTAAATTTACGCCCTTGTGCCTGTACGAGCCATGTTGTGGACGTACATAGGCGTGCGGCGGTCCTTAAGTGGTTAAGTATCGTTATATCGTGCTCCTTAAAAAAAAAACAGTATTTTTCCAGAGCAGACTGTATTTCTCCAGAGGTTACCTGTGGGTTTTCCTTTGTATCCTGAACTATTCTTCAGGCAGTTGTGGCTGTAATCTTTCTTGGTCTACCTGACCTTGACATTGTATCAAGAGATCCCTGAATTCTCCACTTTTTAATAAGTGATTGAACAGTAATGACTGGCATATTCAAGTCTTTGAATATCTTTTTATATCACGTTCCATCTTTATAAGGTTCCATTACCTTGTTATACAGGTCTTTTGCCAGTTATTTTCTGTCCCCATAGCTCAGTATCTAGCCTGCTCGGTACATCCATGTGAGAGCTAACAAATTCATTAAGTATTTATACACTAATTGTAATGTAAAAAGCCACAGTTGTGGGAAATTACCCTTTAATTGCAATTTTAACGTGTGGGTCACCTTGTGTTTCTGTGCCAAGGTTCAAGCATTCCAGAGTAAGTCAACTTTTGATCAGGGCCATTTGGGTGATTTCTGTTATCATTACGTTTTTAAAGGAGCCAAACAACTATGTGATAATAAATGGCTTAATATGATCACTATTCTTCGATAAATCACAGTTTTTGTTGGCATAATTAGTCATATTTTCAATATCAATGCCAAAATGTCATGATTTCTGCCAGGGTATACAAACTTTTGAGCACAACTGTACGTAGCTATAGCTAATGCAATATAAACAATTAGAAGAGCAATTATGCAAAAAAAATGTGTGAGAGTAATATAAACATCAAGAAAAACATTGCATAAACAGCTCTAAAAGTTGCTCACTGAAAATGCATAACATGTTCCTTTGGGATGTCAAAGTTCCAGCGTTCTAGCTAATTGAGCAAACATTAATTTAAAGGAAAATGATCTTGTTAAATTCAATCTGAAAAAAAAATAAAAAAAAACATTCAGTAGTTTGAAGCTTTATTTATTTTATTCCCCCTCTGGAAGAAGATATTTGATGTGTTTCCATTGAGATAAGCATCAGTGTCCTATAGGAAAAAGTTACTGGACTTGGTATCCTTCAGTAATCTAAAGCTGTGCACATGTGGCTCAGGGAGATAAAATTAGCAATTAATCTCTTCTACTCAGTTGTAGGTGTCATTTTGTGGTGACTAGTTACAAGTGGAGAATAGGAATGTGTGTTGGCTTTCTAATCTTTTGATCAGGGAATGGCTATTGAAGTCTGGCAGCCGTAGTATGGTCTCACACCTATGTCCTATCAACCTCAGAAAGAAAACAATTCAATTTCACAACTTCTCATACTGTATCTCTGCAGTATAAAAAATACAAATGTTTTTAATCTGCATTATCTCTTTTTGTTAAAAAATGCAGCTGAATAATAATGTCATTAACCAATTTTTTTTTTCGTTTTCTAGAGTTTGGAATGTTTTTAACCACTTAAGCCCCAGACCAAAATGCAGCTAAAGGATCTTGCCCCTTTTTGCGATTCGGCACTGCGTCGCTTTAACTGACAATTGTGCGGTCGTGAGACGTGCCTCCCAAACAAAATTGGTGTCCTTTTTTCCACAAATAGAGCTTTCTTTTGGTGGTATTTGATCACCTCTGCGGTTTTTATTTTTTGCGCTATAAACAAAAATAAAGCGACAATTTAAAAAAAAATGCAATATTTTTTACATTTTGCTATAGTAAATATCCCCCAAAAATATATATAAAAATATTTTTTTTCCACAGTTTAGGCTGATACGTATTCTTCTAATTATTTTTGGTAAAAAAAATCGCAATAAGCGTTTATCGGTTGGTTTGCGCAAAATTTATAGTGTTTACAAAATAGGGGATAGTTTTATTGCATTTTTTATAAAAAAAAAATGTTTCACTACTACTGGCGGCGATCAGCGATTTTTTTCACGACTGCGACATTATGGCAGACACTTCGGACAATTTTGACACATTTTTGGGACAATTGTCATTTTCACAGCAAAAAATGCATTTAAATTGCATTGTTTACTGTGGAAATGACAGTTGCAGTTTGGGAGTTAACCACAGGGGGCGCTGAAAGGGTTATGTGTTCCCTAATGTGTGTTTACAACTGTGTGGCTGTAGGTGTGACATCATCGATCGTGTCCCCCTATAAAAGGGATGACGCGATCGATGCTGCCACCATAGTGAAGAACGGGGAAGCCGTGTTTACACACGGCACTCCCCGTTCTTCAGCTCCGGGGACCTATCACTGCACTCCAGCGGTGATCAGGTCCGCGAATCCCGCGGTCCCGATCCCGGAGGTTCGGACCGGGTCACGGGAGCGCGCCGCGGCTGGGTACTAGCACAGCACGTACCTGTACGTGCATGTGCCCAGCTGTGCCATTCTGCCGACGTAAATGTGCATGAGGCTGTCCTTAAGTGGTTAAGTTTTATTTTTTTATTTTTTTCCCTGTGTCCCATTAAGCAAATTTACTTTTTGACTGGAAAAAGAGGAGGATGAATCCCTTTTCGTTTTTCTTAGTGGATTGGATAGGATTAGAGGTAGGTGGGAGGGTGTAAACGGGCACAAGACCGTTTACACCCGCCAGTCCAAAGGGGTGAATGGACCATCCGATCATATCTGCCTGTAAAACTGATAGACTGACCTGATCAGACCCCACGTAAAGGGGCCTAACTCTCAGTCCCAGTGGCAATGTTCTTCAGGACAAACAGAGGCTAAATCTTCCCAGTGGAAACACATAAAGAAATAATAATAATAATAAAAAACAGAAAGGAGTTCTTGACAGGTACATGCCACCCACTTCTGCACTGTGGTGACCTTGGCTCCCCTCCTCCTTCCTCTGCCGACGAGTTAATTAGAAAGCACAGCGTGTTTCATGCATGTGCAGTAGGGAACTGGCTGTTTCCCTAAGTCAGCAGCTACGGTATTTGTAGCTGCTGGCTTCTATTTTTTTTTTTTTGGGGGGGGGGGGTAGATCTACACTACATTAATAGCTAAGCTTCAATGTTGTCATGCAGCAGTGGTGTCCGCTCAATAAAGGCCTCATCAATGCTCCAGCCCTCTAATCTACATGCAGGGTGCCGGACACCGGACGCATAGATTCCAATGGAAGGGGTGTTTTTTTTAAGCATGTGATTAAAGCCAGAGGCTCTAATAGGCTTAAAAAAAAGGGTGGGCTCAGGGCACAGATCACGGACGTTGTCTCTCCGGGGCAGGGGATGTTTGTTTGTGCCGCCACCAACCCCCCCCCCCTCGGAATTTTGAGCACCAGCTGCCACTGAAGCTTTAATAGTCAATCTAGAGCTATTTACTGCTGTAATTCCTTTTCCATTAAATGTCCTTGGTCTTTTGGGTTAATTGGTCTGGACAGGAAGCTGGAAAGTGCCCAGTATTGAAGTGGTTAAATTCCAAATCTATAGTCTTGGGATATGAGATGAGTGACACTGGGCATTCATCCCATTTCCCAAGACAATAGAGTTGGAATTTAACCACTTCAATACTGGGCACTTTCCAGCTTCCTGTCCAGACCAATTTTTAGCTTTCAGCACTGTTGCATTTTGAATGACAATTGTGCGGTCATGCAACACTGTACCTAGACATTATTGTTTGCATTTTTGTTCACACAAATAGAGATTTCTTTGGTGGTGTTTGAAACAGTTTAGGTGAGTTTAGCAGAGTTTGGAGTTTGTGCACTTATTTATTTCATTGGCCAGAATTCATTAGATTCCACAGGAAATACAGATGAAAAAAAAAAAGTAAAAAAAAAAATGTGTAAGATTCCCCTAAAAATCCATTTCAGACCCTAATACAAGACAGGTGTTCACCCCCCTCTGAACCAGGTCACATGCCCTCAACATAGGAGGGGTGTCTTGCCAGAGGGGACAGAAGCTGTCACGTCCATCTATGCAGAATGTCCTAAACATTACATTGGTGACCTTCTGAACAGCCAAACTTACATTCAAACCGAATACTGAGCTCACCCCTACTCACTTGCAACCTCTGAATATTAGCTGTGAAAACTTTGTAAAAAACAAATATATTTACTTTCACATTAGCTTTGTTCTGTTTGGAAGAGGAGGGATGATGTCATTGTACACAGCCAGACTAAACACTGAAGCAGAAGTGATAGGAAAGAGGAGCAATGAAGAGCTTACACAAACTCAATACACATATTTTAGACTGAATGACAATGCTATAAATTAATATTTTTTTTTATTGTGAGTTGACCTAAAAGATTCCTCTTTCAAAGCCAACACTCCCACTGCAGGACTGATCTTAGTTTTTTTTTTATAAAAACATATTTCAGATTATCATGTACCTTAACAGAAAATAATAAACAGCTTTTTAAGGGTTGCATATAATAGCTTCAACACTTTTGGGAAGGCTGTCCACAATGGGAATGTTTGACCATTCTTCCAGAAGCGCATTTCTGAGGTCAGGCACTGATGTGGACATGAAGACCTGGCTTGCAGTCTCTGCTATAATTCATCCAAATGTGTTCTATGGGGTTGAGGTCATGACTCTGTGCAGGCCAGTCAAGTTCCTCCACCTCAAACTCCCTCATCCATGTCTTTATGGACCTTGCTTTGTGCACTGGTACTTAGTCATGTTGGAACAAGAAGGAGCCACCTCCAAACTGTTCCCACAAAGTTGGGAGCATGACATTGTCCAAAATGTCTTGGTATGCTGACGCCTTAATGGTTTCCTTCACTGGAACTAAGGGGCCAGGCCCAACTGCTGAAAAACATCCCCACACCATAATCCCCCCTCCACCAATGATTTGGACCAGTGCACAGAGCAAGGTCCATAAAGACATGGGTGAGTGAGTTTGGGGTAGAGAAACTTGACAGTCCTGACCTCAACCTAATAGAACACATTTGGGATAAATTAGAGTGGAGATTATTTATTTATTTATTTATTACTATTTGTTTGTGAAGCGCACAAATACCACCAGTCGGTGGTGCCAAATCGCTTTGCAAGGTTATTCTGGCGAGGGTAGCATAAATAAACGAAACTGCTGCAGAGCAGAGGAGGAGATAGAGAAGAAAAAAGAAGAAGAGAAAAGGGAGGAGGGGGGTAAAGATTTAGAAGTCAGCGAGTGGGTGAACGGATGAGAATTGGCCTAGGATTGGAATGCTTGGCAGAATAGCCAGGTCTTCAGCTTTTTCCTAAACGTAAATAGGCTTGGGGAGATGCAAATGTTAAGCGGGGTTTGGTTCCAGAATGTTGCCAATCCGTTTTCCTCCTATGGAGATTAGCATGTCGGTATTGCCAATGATTAGGGCTTTGTCGGCTAAACGGAGACAGCGTCTAGGTGTATAGTGTGGGGTCAGATCTGATAGGAACTGTGGGCCCAGTTGGTGGTAACCCCTGTAGATGAGGCAGAGGATTAGTGTCCACATCAGTGCCTGACCTCACAAATGCACTTCTGTAAGAATGGTCAAACATTCCCATGGACACACTCCTAAACCGTGTGGACAGCCCTTCCAGAAGAGTTGAAGCTGTTATAGCTGCAGTGGGAGGGCCAACTCAATATTGAACCCTACGGACCAAGACTGGGATATCCTTAATGTTTATGTGTGTGTAAAAGCAGGCACCCCAATACTTTTGGTATAATAGTGTGTATGTCTAGACTTAAATAAATATCAGTTTCAGCTCTTAAATATACTATATTGCTACTTTTAAATTGCATACCAGGTTTTCATTAAAAACAAAAGGCAAAAATGTGTCGGTTGTACTGGTTAGTTATGATAAACATATTTTTCACTGTTTATTTAAATTTTATCATTGGTTTTGCACAGACATGATTTATTTATGGGGTGTGTTTGGTAGACATGTGTACACTCAATAGGTAGTCATTCATCTGAATTAAGCAGCTCAGTGAAAGGTCAGATGGTTAATCAATTAAATATAAGACTGTAATCCTGGTTGATTATTATTAAGGGATTGTAAAGACGTAAATTGCATTAGAAATCAATCAAAACCTCATGATCAGTTGTTGTATAGGCTGGGTGATTGTTAAAAACATACCCCAAATTACGTATTTTCACATAAGGAAAAGATGCATCTAATTTGTTCCTGTTAAATTTCAGTCTGTGTTTAGCTAGGCAGAACACTTGCTGCTTTCCCAAGTGCCATGTAATATATATGTATTTATATAAATTACCGGTAATTATTTCTTCAGAAGTATATTTAATTTATTATGCTAATGGAACTCATGTGCTGGAATCCAGATCCTCGGACAAGAGGACATCCATGATAGGCGGAACACTGAACACAGGCTCTGCTGGGAAATTGAGTGTTCCGCCTATCACGGAACAGCCCGAGGAGGAGGCGCGGCTTTTTAACAATGGACGCCCGCAATCTGACTGAGACTCTACATGTAAGGGATAAGGTAAGGGATCGTTGAGGTGAGGGATGCAATGGCACAGTGAGGCATGTAAGGCACAGTACAGTAAGGCATGCAATGGCACAGTGAGGCATGTAATGGTACAGTACAGTGAGGCATGTAATGGCACAGTACAGTGAGGCATGTAATGGCACAGTACAGTGAGGCATGTAATGGCACAGTGAGGCAAGGGGGTCATCTTATACAGCAAGTTGCCTTATACGTCAGCAAATACGGTATGTTTGCAAAAAAACGGAGCCTGTGCAATCTTTTGGAAGCAATGGAATACCTGGCTACTCCATACAACATGTACTGTCAACATGTAATTTTGTTTCACCAGCATTGCCCTTGTCCTAGCTCTCTTCAAAATATCAAAAAGAGGTATCACACTCTACTGTACACTCTACAAACCAACAATTTTAACCAGACCCACAGTCGAGGCTGTACAACAATAACTACTATCTCTGACCATTTGTTGGTATCTGCTTAACCTCCCTGGTGGTATCCCCGAGCGTGACTCGGGGTGGTTTTTTCTTGCTGAGATCGGTATCCCTGAGTCACGCTCGGGGTAGACATGCAGAGCCTGCAGCGCGTGCTGTCTTACCTTCTTCCTGGATCCAGCGATGCATCCACGCTGTGTGAGCGAGCGGGTGCTCGCTCGATTCACACAGCGTCCCCGTGTGCCGCCGAGCTCCGTTCCCTGCGACGTTACGACGCACGGGAGCGGAGAACGGCGCCAAATTCAAAAAACTAAACAAACACTTTACATACAGTATACTGTAATCTTATAGATTACAGTACTGTATGTAAAAAAATACACACCCCCTTGTCCCTAGTTGTCTGTCCAGTGCCCTGCATGTTCTTTTATATAATAAAAAACTGTTCTTTCTGCCTGGAAACTGTAGATTGCCCATAGCAACCAAAAGTGTCCCTTTATGTCAAAAATGGTTTTAGATCAGCTAGAAAACAGCGATAATAAATTATAATCACTTGCAGAATTTAGCGATAGCGATTTGTGGGGAATTTTGTCATAAAAAAAAAATAATGACAGCAAAAATTCTGCAACTGAGCAAATTTCAGTGATTTTGATTTGATTACATTATTGAATAATTTTTACTATAATGATATTATTATTTGTTATAATTTTTTATAATTATTTATTATATTATAATTTTTAATAAAAAAAAAATAATAATAATCATACCCGGGATGCCTATTAGACTCGTGTTTGGCCAGATTTAAGTGAGTTATTCCTAAGAATTACAAGCCTACAGTATAAAACGCCAAATTCCCTTGCAAATAATGGTACCGCTTTCAGCACCTAAAATCTGAAAAAATCATACCGCCAGGGAGGTTAATGTACTTGATATATATATTTTTGTGTGTGTATATATATATATATATATATATATATACTGTATATATATATATATATATATATATATATATATATATATATATATATATATAAAATGTGTTTGAGGTTTGGGGTACACACCCTAATGTAACAGGCTGTGTACACCTACGATTCCAGCTTAAAGATATCAGCCACCCATGGACTGCATTGTTTTCAGGTATTCTACCAACACACTGATTTTCATTGTAAGAAGGAGCAGTGAAGCACAACTATTGTGTAATGCTGCAAAGTAGAAAGCTTCAGAATTAATATAATGAGCAAATAGGGCTGTCCCTAGGTACAAAAAATTAAGTACAGATTATAAACAGAAAAAAGGGTTTGTTAAAAAGAACACGTGAAATAGATTTTTGTTTTGACATGTTTATCTAAAAAAAAAAAAAAGAGAAAGAAAGATCTCTTCATCTCCTTCAATAATTCAGCAGAGTGTTTTATTTTCCTATACACATGTGCAGCCTATGTATAATAGATGTGATAAATGCAGTTGTCATTTTCATGTGTATATAAACAGTAAGACGACACTGTACGCAAACCCACAGGCATTGCATATTGGTATGGCATGTTGTAAAAAAGTGCATTGCAATCAAACATGGAAATTTTGAATTTTAATTGACTTGGGGAGCTACAGCACACCTGCTGGTAGGTCTAATTTTTTTCTCACCATTCATCTTGTGCAGATGGCTGCCCTGATACCATATTCTGCAGAGATGTTAATGCTTCTCTCCTGAATGACTATGCATTTGAACCAAAAAATATAAACCTGTGTGTCCAGTGGTTTAAACATCACCCTCTCTGAGTTAGGACAACAAGGTCTAGTCTTGCTCAGAAGCCCTGTGAGAGACATTCTGGATGTGGAAGCTTTGGATTCTACAAATCTCAGCATAATTAATGTTAACAGCCAGTATGTAACCGCTTTCTGCAGACAAGAACTTGAATAATAACAAGACCCCACAGAGTTTAAATAATTGGGAGTCTGTGAGGCCTCATACACACGACCGAGAAACTCGTCGTAAATGAAACATAATTTTCCTCGATGAGTTCCTCGTCAAGCTTGTCAAGAATCTTGTCAAGTTTTCTTTGCGTACACATTGTCAAGACAAAATCTCGTTGTTCTCAAACGTGGTGACGTACAACACGTACGACGGCACTATAAAGGGGAAGTTTGATTCCACTGGCACAACCCTCGGGGCTGCTTTTACTAATCTCATGTTACTGCGTGTTAAGTAAAAGTTTGGTAAGAGACGATTTGCGCTTTTCAGTCTGTTAAAGTGTGACGAATGTGCTATCTCCATTACGAACGCTACTTTTACCGAAGATGCGCTCCCGTCTCATACTTTATTCTGAGCATGCGCGGGTTTCTAAGCATACACACGAACGTGTTTCTCATCGTAAACCAGCCCGCCGAGAAACACGACAAGGAAATTGAGACTCCCGACGAGAAAAAAAGAGAACTTGTTCTCTTTTTTTCTAGTCGAGATCCACGACAGTTTTCTCGACTAAAAACATACACACGACCGTTTTCCTTGGCAAAAAAGCTCTGCCAACAAGTTTCTTGATGGATTTTGTCAGGGAAATCTGTTGTGTGTACGAGGCCTATGGCCACGTACACACGTCCGAGAACCTTGTCGGGCTAAACCCATCGTTCCGCCTGACGAGGTTCCCGATGAGCGGTCGAAAAGGTCATCAAGCCAAATTTCCCCATTGAACAACGAGGAAAAAGAGAGCATGCTCTCTATTTTGGCTCGACGAGCTTCCCGACGGGACGCTCGTCGGATGTGTACACACGACCGAGAACCTCGGCAGAATATGTCTCCCAGCGAGCTTCTCGCTGGATTCTGCCGAGAAGCTCGGTCGTGTGTACGGGGCCTAAGACTTGATTTTCCTCTGAGGAAATTTCAGGGTTCAGACTACATTATGGCCAAGGTTATGTAAAAGTCCAGTGTAAATTATTATATTTCAATAACATTTATTTTTTTCTCTCCTCGCCACCGAGGAGGGGGTAGGGAGGGAGGAAATAGTAGGAGATAAGGAGGAGTTTGGACTGTCTTATAATTGTGGTATAGGAAACTGTTTAATGTTGATGTTGTAATTTTATGTGTATGAAATGATAAATGTGTTTAACTGAAGGAACATTTTTGTATGCTAATTGATAATGAGCTGTTAATGTATAGATGTTTTGAAAAATTCAATAAAAATATTTTTAAATAAAAAAAAAATAACATTTCAAAAGAACATAGCTGTTAATAAAGAACAAAAATAATTTTTAAAGGTTAAATAATTGTTTACTAGTAGTTTACATATCTGTATGCATGCGTTAAATAGTTCATGATAAAACAGTTTTCTCATAATTTGTGCCATGCCAAGTGACCAAAGCCCATTTAAAATGAAGTTTGAGACCAAATTACAAAACCTTTTCAGTGCATTTTATTTATACAGATGTGAAAGCATAAGCTATTTTCATACTTATGTAAAGGAAAAAAGCTAAAACAATAATGAAAACATAATAAATAGGGCTGGGGAAATTAAAGATTAATTCCTTGATTAATCTTTAATTTTTTTGATCGATCAAAATTCTTGACATCACCGGACAGCCTGGACAGTGAGACTTACCCTGCTGGATGCGAGCAAACTGCACCCATTGGATTGAGGTACCTTTGAATCTGTGGAGTAGGAGGATGCATCAGGCTCCATCAGGGGAAGGGGGCAAAAATAACCATTGTTTTCCTGTCCTTAGCAGTTTTGTGCAGACAATTCTTTGTGTATCGGCAACATCTGTTCCGTGCAAAAGACTGTTCAGTTCTTCAGGGTCAAAAAAATGTGATCATGTCTGCTTCCAGAAAATGTAAACCCTCTTGTATGTCTATGTGACTGGCTAAAGTGATGCCTCCTATAAAGTGACTGATAGTCAATATACTAGATACGTTTTATAATTAAAGTTAAACTAACTTTCTACGTTATTCTTAAAGTTTAATAAGAAAAAATTACTTACGCCAGTGCTACAGTTTGAATTTAAAACGTATTTGTGTGAACTGTGAAGTTAAGTCATGGATTGTGGAAACTAACTAGTGTCGGTTGATTGTATATAGATTGTATATAGTGAATACCACATTTACCACTGACTAATGCAGAGTTGCAATGCAAGGAGATCAGTTAAAAGTAGTGACTGTTGTGTTGTTTTGTAATAATGTTCTGTTATGTATTATTTTTTTATTTTTTATATATATATATATATATATATATATATATATATATATATATATATATATATATATATGTGTGTTGTTCTGATTTGTTTTAAAATAAAAAAGAATTATAATCGAAAAAAAAGTAGTTGGATCTGTATGTGCTTTGTAATTAATCTAAATTAGTCGATTAATCGATTAAAAAAATCGATTAATCGAACACAAACATTTTAATCAGTAACAGCCCTAATAATAAACCAGGTGGGGACTTGCATTGTATCACACGGAATGCAATCAAAATTTGGGATAACACACACAATAACGAAAAATGGGATTTTAATTCCCCATTAAGGCCATTAACAGGCTCAAAATATTTCACGCCAGGTATAGATAAGTTATTTGGAAAATGGATAATAAAAGAAAATGCACAGTTGAAAGACATCATGATGCAAGATAAATTAAGTACATACCAGGAACTAAAAAACAAAGGGGAAGTGGTAGAGATAAATGAATGGCCATATGCCCAGCTCAAGCATTTCTTCGAGGTACTCCCACAGCCTATTAGATCGGCAGAGAATTTACGACCCCTAGAGAAACTTAGTGAGGAAAAAGGAGTGACCTCTAAGATTTATAAAATCTTGAAGGACGCTAAGGGATTGGAGATACCGCCATACATTTTAAAATGGGAGGAAGAATTGGGGTCACAGTTGAAGGAACTAGAGTTAAAACAAATATTGAAGAGAGTACATACCACGTCAGTAAACAGTAAAATCATGGAGTTCAACTATAAATGGTTGGCCCGCTGGTATATAATACCAGATAAGACACATAAATATAACAAAGAAACATCAGAACTTTGCTGGCGTGGATGTAAAGAAGTGGTAAATATGGCACATACGGTGGTCTTGCCCGAAAATAAAAAAACTATTGGAATAAGATCAGACAAATAACAACGTAAATAACAGATATAGAGGTCACAGAAGATCTATGGGGATGTTTACACCATGGGAGTAGAATAACATCAATGCAATATCAGAAAACATTACGCCCTCATTTGTTAAATGCCACTAAGAGCTTAATAGCCAGACATTGGCAAGATAGGGAAAGTCCTTCTATGAGAGAATGTTGCATTAAAATAAACAAGATTCAAAATTTGGAGTATTTGAGGCTCACTGATAAAGAGGGGTTAGAAGAATATTAGAAGAACTGGATACAGTGGACTGAATTTAAGCAGACGTTGAAATTTTCAGAAATGATGGGAGCATAAGAGCATAAGAGTATAAGAAAATAAGAAAATAAGAAAAATAAGAAAATAAGAAAATATAGAAAATAAAAAAACAAGATCGAATGGAGGCCTGGAGGTTCTGGAGATGCTCCAAAGATGCTGCTTGCAGGACTTTTTTCAACACCCCCCGCCAGTGCAAAGCCTCAGTGTGAAAGGGCAAGGCGTTTTTACAGCGCTTACAATTCATTTCAATGGAGAGGGGCATTTTTGGAGCATTTTCTTTAGCGCCCAAAATCTTCTCCAAAGAAGCTGACTGCAGGACTTAGTGTGAAAGGGTCCATTGAGATGCATGGAGAGCATTTCATGAGCATTTTAATAGCGCTATTGTTAATGCTAAAACACTGTGAAAAGGGGCTTCAGTGTGAAAGGGGTCTAAAAGGCTGGAACTCCGCTTTATTATTCAAAGCAAGCTCACCCATTCATCCATGTCTCCATGATTTCTTTTGTTGAGAAATCACTTTAAAAAACACTTACATAGCATGCCTAGCCATGGCCATCTTGAGTAAGGGCATATTATTATCTCAGACACGCAGGCAGTTGAAAAAGTCCATTGTCATGCAGCCCATGAAGACTCTTAGTTTGTGTGACATCATTTTGGCCTATGCCTGAAATTGGGAAGCAGCTGAAAAAATATATAAAAGGTTTAAAATAAGTAAATATAATATACCTTACTATATATTTACTATTGCTAGAATCCAGAGGATTAAAAAATAATTATTGATGATTAAAAGAATTTTGCTCTATTTAAGACAATGTACAGGGGACAAACATGGCAAAGGAAGGAATAGGTGGAATGTGCCTTTTTGGTTTGTAAAATAAAGATTTGCATTAAGAGAAATAAGCAATGTGCAGCTTTACGAGGTTCCTATTGCAAAGGGAAAGTGAAGGAGCTGGAAGTTTGGCAATTTGGAGTGTTGACAATTTGCAATGTTAGTTTCAGAGAAGCAACATCAATGGGCCTAAGGTATAGGAATAACATAGGTATTGCTTTTTCATGGAAAACTATAATGATGTTAGGTCAATAGTAATTTGTTATTTTTATAAGTTTTCAAATTAATGTTTCATATCCTTGCTTGCTACACGTTTTACTACAGTATGTGAATACTATTGTTTGTTAACAAATACACATTTCATACAGAGTGTTCCAATGACACTTGAGCCTCAGAGCATCGTGGGTCCTCTAAAGAGTTAACACAGCAGAAGCTGTTTGACTTCGGACAATTTCTCCCTGATTGAAACTTATAAGTACTGTTTAAACAGAGCAGGCAAGGATGGTGGGGAAGCAGAAAGTGTCACTGCTTTTAGTCATTCAAACGTCACAAGATTTTACCTGCTGACTTAACATTTTGTTATTAAGTAATAATTTGCAATATTTCATACTGTTCTAGCTATAAAATGTGACTTTGTTTTTACATTTTTGCCCTGAACTATTTTGAACTAAAAACTATGCATGCCTTTCTGTTTCTATTAATTTTGCACAGATAATAATTCAACCGCTCATTTTATTATTCATTCAATTAAGAATAATCATTAGTGATGAGAAATATTTAAAAACTTGCACACTGTGAAATTTGGGCAATTTGAATGACATCTGCTCCCTATCATAGTCTATGAATGAAGATGGGCAAAACCACCCAACCCGAATTCAGATCACTATATTTTTCATCTAGTTGGTTTATAATTAAAAAAAGGAATACTGGTACATTTCTCTCTTCCTTAAGAAATAGGGGTCTGGACAATGTCCAGGTGCCACAATGTCAATTGAATGACATTCAGTAAAACACACAAAAAAATTGAAGATTCTGCAGGCTGTATATGTGCAGTCATCAGGACCTTAATTCCTTGCTGACAAATCATGGGTAGCGTTAGGGATGAGCCGAACACCCTTGGGTTCGGTTTGCACCAGAACCTGTGAACAGACCAAAAGTTTGTGTGAACTTTAGAACCCTGTTAAAGTCTATGGGACTCGAATTTTTGAAATCTAAAGTACTAATTTTAAAGGCTAATATGCAAGTTATTGTCCTAAAAAGTGTTTGGGGACCCGGGTCCTGCCCCAGGGGACATGTATCAATGCAAAAAAAGTTTTAAAAAACTGCAGTTTTTTCAGGAGCAGTGATTTTAATAATGCTTAAAATGAAACAATATAATTGAAATATTCCTTTAAATTTCGTACCTAGGAGGTGTGTATAGTATGCCTGTAAAGTAGCGCCTGTTTCCTGTGCTTAGAACTGTCCCTGCACAAAGTGTAATTTCTGATGGAAAAAAGTCATTTAAAATCACTCACCTTAGGGTCTGGTATGGATATTAAGGGGAACCCTGCGTAAAAAAAAAAAGGATGTGGGGTTCCCCCCCAAATATCCATTCCAGACCCTTTTTAAAAATGCCGTGGACCCCCACACATTTTTTTTTATGAATGACTTTTCTCTGTATTGCCAGGAGCTGACAATTCATTATAGCCGCGAGTGATTTTAAATTACTTTTTTTCCTTCAGAAATGACACTTTGTGCAGGGACAGTTCTAAGCATGGGAAACGCTACTTTACAGGCATACTAGACACCCCCCCCAGGTACGAAATTGAAAGGAATATTTCACTTTCACTTAAAGGAATTCTTAAAATCACTGCTGCCAAAAAAACTCCAGTTTTTAAAACTTTTTTTGCATTGATACATGTCCCCTTTTTATTACAATAACTTGCATATTAGCCTTTAAAATTAGCACATTTGATTTCAAATGTTCGAGTCCCATAGACTTTAACAGGGTTCTAAATTTCACACAAACTTGCCGCGAACACCCCAAATAGTTCGCTGTTCGGCGAACAGGCAATGTTCAAATCGAACATGAGTTCTACTTGAACTCGAAGCTCATCCCTAGGTAGCATGTGATTACCTGGTTTAGATTAAAGAAGTAAAACAATTATTACAGTGCAGGTTACACTTAGTAGATCACCAGGGAAAATCAAACAGCACAGAAAACTGTCACACCAATGTTGCAGCTAATACCCTTGTAAAATGCTCAGCTGCAGAACATAGGGAGACATGTAGTAGAAGTGAACATTCCGAGGAGTATAGCGTCTTTTAAGAAAACACTAAATTCCAAGAACACACCCAGCATTCTGAAACTTACATCCCATGCAAATACTAACTAGAGTGACCTGCAAACTTCTGAACTAAAGCAGTTCATTCTCTTGCATGCAAAAAAAAATGCAGTCACCAATCCCTGTCCTTCATAAAGAGATTTTAATTGTATTTTTTACATAAGGAAAAGCAATGAGAAACTGGGTGGTGCCTGCATGTACCAGACAATGCTATATTAAGTTGCCCTGGGAGCGCAAAACGAATGCCTAAGGTTTATGTCTGGTCAACCAGCTTCCTCCCACACTAAGCTATTTATTCTATAGCATGATGAGCAGGCTCAATAACTAAGAACTTGAAACAGGAAAGGGCTGACAAGATATTATCATTAGGCAGCAAAATTGGTACTTGCATATCAGAACACCTTGAGTTTTTTGGTTTTAGGGGGCTCAAGAAGTCATTGGCATATACATTTGAACAACTGGGGTGGCTGCTATTTTTTACCATTGCGCCTTTTTTTTAATCTTTGGAAAGGTTCACTTTAAATAATTGCAACTCACGACTCTCTGCATACCTTTGTACAATACAGTGTTGTCCTAGAGAAAGTCGTTGCTCAGGAGTGAAAATGACACCAGTTCTAATGCACCACAGATCATTACACAAAAACAAATTACACTAGTGTATGTATTTTTTTATGCTAAATAAGCTATAGAAGGATCTGGAATTTGGAATTTCTTTACGGATGCCATTGGCCAGACTCTCAACAAAGTTCTATTTGCAAAGAGAATTGGGAACAACAGGTGATGTTTTCAAAAAGAAACTTTACACAAAACCAGAACCAATCAGTTCATGCTGTACAGCAAACATAGCATTCAAGATAAAGTTTTAAAATATGCTAAACTACCTTTTATTTTATTATTTTTATTATATAATGCATTTCAGTCAAATCCATTGGCACTAGGTAAGACGTCTGCAATATACTGTCAGATTGT
Source organism: Rana kukunoris (assembly GCA_029574335.1). Lineage (NCBI taxonomy): Eukaryota > Metazoa > Chordata > Amphibia > Anura > Ranidae > Rana > Rana kukunoris. Next base: position 555,499,217 of record CM056050.1, on the reverse strand, counting down.
TCTCTGCTGAACAACTACATCCTCTTATTGTTAGATGTGTTGGCAGTCTGCAGTCTCTTGTGACATGATTATATACTAAGCAATAAAAGACAGAACACTCAGTGCTACACTGGTTGCAAAGGGGAGAAAACAACACAATCTAGTAGAATAATGTATGTGGGGCTGGAATCTGTCAGGGTACACCTATAAATAGTTCCAAAAGTCTGTAGTGGATTCCTGTATAAGACACCATGGTGGAAAAACAATGCATGGATGTATCAATAAGACACCAAACATGAAACATAAAACCATGAAAATAATGATCCCGGAGGTGTGAGTCTATAACTAATTAGTCAAAAACTGAACTGACTGGCTGATAAGGCTACCTCTACAAGTGAGCTGGAGACCCAATCACTGCAAAAGAGAGAGTGCGGGGGAGGAAGGGAGGTGCCAAGCCACCAATAGTGCAGTAAAGTTTTATTAAATCAAACACAAACATATTCACTCACAAGCATCTCAGAGAGTGGGTATAGATTAAAAGTCTGTAGGTGACAGGAAAGTCAATTTGGAGCCAGAACCGATGGGATTGTTGGAGCAAAGTCAGAGTCTAGGCATGGATCTAGATGAGCTGACAGGAAGCCACCACGGGGACCCCAGGAGAGCTGTCAGTGGAGCTTTTGGAGGACACGCCACACCTTAATTTTATTGCACTAAAACCCTAAAAAAAGTTTGCCGACACCTATCACATCTACTATATGGCCAATAGTGAACATCCAGTCAAATTATTGAGTTCAGGTGTTTCCATTGAAGCGTACTGTTAATGCTCCAACGGCATTTTGGAAAATTGGGTGCTTTTGATTTTGTGGCAACAGTATGAGGAAAGACTATTTTCTGTTCCTGCATACCTGTACCCCTGTGCACAATGCCAGGACCATTGCTTGATGAGTTTAGTGGGGAGGGATGTCCAATAAGCTCACAAGAATGTCATGGTTAGGTGATCACAAACTTTTGGCTATGCAGTGTATGTAAATATCTGTATCTTCTTACCCTATAATGCAACCTCCTTTTCCATTGTATGGATAAGACTGCAATGAGCTCAGAGAAACCATAGATCTTGAACTTGGAACAAATACACTAGCCAGTATTCTGTCCACTCAATTTACCTTATTAGCTTCATATGACTTTTATATAATGCTCTGCAGCTCAATTCAACCGTCTTTTCTAGGGGCATCATGATGAATTTTGGTGTCTGAAAGGCAGAGGAGGTGTTTCTGGCTGCCGAGTATACAGTAGGAGAAAAAAGCCTATTATTTTGCCGCCACCAAAAAGCTTTAGTAACACATTAAATGAGAAATTATTTTGTACACAGAATGCAGTTTTGCACACAGAGTACACACTACTATGCAGTTTTGGTAATTTTGTATTTTAAAGCATAGATCAATGAATTCAGACATGGCACAAAACTCCAAACCAAAAAAATATTTCATGAGTAATTCCAAGTTTATATTTTAACTTGGCAAGCAGTTGAAAGTGAAAGCAGTGAAATAATCTCTGATTTGGGGAAGTGCTGCCTATGTGCACTTCAGGGCAAAGTAACAGAGCCTCTTAAAAGTTTACCCCCAATGCACTTATACTAACATTTTCTGTGTTACCTTGCATCTCTATAGCATTGTTGGAGCCTCCACAAAATATTCAATCATTCTGGGTATGTAGAAGCATGTTTCTCCTGACATCCTTGATGGCATAAATCCTGTGCAAGCTCTGATGTTAGATGACTTGGATTCAACAAAGAATTAGGACAGTGGAGGAAATGGTTGTGGTTGCATGGACAAGGTGAGTTCAAGTTGGTCAGGTGGTGGGTTATTACCCTTCCATGCAGTGAAGGCAGTGCTGGCATGTTAACAACCCCTAGCTTCTATAGCAGTCAAGTTACTTAACACTTATTTTCTCCTAGCTCCCAGTTATGTGGTAGAAGTGATTAAGGTGGTGCCCAATTACTTGTACGTGCTCAGACACATGCTACAGTACCCACACAATCCCCGACCACCACCATGTGTCCTGGCTTATTTGTTCCTGCTGGGTGCAAGGAACCATCAAGGTGGGTGTCAGGAATGAAAGCAGTGGGAGATCAGTCAGCATCTGTTTTTTGACCTCCCAGGGAAATATATACACTGAGCTTTCAAGCTCGACTTATCTGACCAGGGAAGAAACTGATCAGTATTGCCACACATGTTGGGATGAGAGCAATAATTCTATGGCCATCATTCACAGGTTAACTTTAAACTGATGAGCTGTAAAAGTATGCATGCTTTGCATGCACATACACTTTTGAGAGTTTATACATTTTGAGGGTTGACATATTTGATATTTATTTACTCAACACAACAGGCCAAACTAAATCTGAACTCCTCTCTTTAGGCCCTAGAAACTCTTATTTGAGGTTGTCTACACCACAAGCAAGCAAAGATTCTACCTGTCAAGGATTCAGCAAATCTTGCTCAAGGGAAATCCCACTAAAGTCTATGGGGGGACTGTTCTGTGCCCCCCATACTTTAGCAGTGATGAAGCTGGCTTAATCAAAATCTTCCTTATTTACCTTTCTAAGCTTATTGGCCATAGTTCAAAGGACATGTAGAATATTATGGTTTTAAACATTTCCCAGTGACATCTGCACATATACAGTATGTGCTTTGACCGCAAATCTTGAACCTGCAGGATTCACCTCTAACCCATGGTGATGGCAAGCCCAAACTTCATCCCTTATTGCTCTCATTGTATTTGTGTCCACATATTAAAAACTTTTCACAACAAGTAAAACAGCCACAAGTCACATCAATGAAACTAAAGTCCTTTCCTACATGGCTACATTCAGCCTTCATCTGTTAACTTAAGCTGCTGGAATTTTTCTAATGGTATTCAGAATTTATAAAAGTGGCCCGTTTTTTAAAACATATAGAGGGCTAAATAAAAATCATTTATCAATTAGAAATAAATTAGGTACTGTATAATTTAATAGACTCACACAAATCATTCAAATGAGCCTGATATAATCGTATTAATTCATTCTTTCAAACAAACCAAGAACACTGATCTAAGAATATATTAAATCTGTCTAGATTTAGCTTTTTGATCATTCTCAGCTGAAAAAATTATCTACAACTATTATAAATATTAATACTATATAATGAAGATAAAATGCTCAATTAAGGAGGATTATACAGCTAATTAATTTTACTCTCTACAAATATATTTAATTTAATTTGAGAGCTTCTTACCAACACAGACTTTATTTTATATTGTGGGCATACATACTTTTAGTAGGCAAAAAAAAATAATTTTCATATTTGAAACATTTACATTTTTCCTCTTTTGAAATGTTTAATTTTCTGCGAAAAACAAAATACATACATAAGCAAATGTAGCAGTACACTGTAGTCACATATTAGGATTTTTAATTGGAGTGACTTTACCACTGAGCTTAAAAAAAATTGCATAGCAGGAACTGCATTCATAGAGGCTTTATACTTACCTGTCCCCTTGCTGGTTGATCTGATCTTTGCTTTTTTGCAGAGTGATGGCAGCTTGCAGAGGCGTAGCTTGAAGCTTGTGGGCCCCGATGCAAAAGTTTACCTCCCCCACTACCCACAACTTCCACGGTGTGTGCAGATACATCCACTGCACGCCAAGATACTCAAAGTGGCTTAATAGTTTTGAGTTCCTCCTTACACCAGAGGACAGGAATTACCGCTGGAGAATCAGATCTAGGAGGGGAAAGCCATATGAAACAAAATCTGGAGCCTGAAGGCCTTCAGGAGCACGATGAGGAGGTGTTAAGGGATTTGTTTTAACAATTTCTGAAGGTTTCTCTGTCAGTGTTGTCAGGTGTTGGGTGAAGGTCACCTCCCGGAGGTGTGTGTCTTCCCCAGTTGTCAGGGAAGTGGGGTAAGCGAACATTCTTGGGTGGGGGGGATACAGAGAACCCTAGATGGTAACTAGGAAACACTGAGCGGTGTCTTACCTCACCAGTGACATCAGTGGCTACAGGACGGCACTCTCCTCCTCTTGCTCTGCTGAGATTGGTTACTGGATCGTGTCTGTGGGACCCTAGGGCAGATCGGAGCTGGACTTTGTGGAGGACATGATAACATTAAAGGGAGGTTGCAGGGGCCTGCTGGAGATAGGGGCGGGGTTGCGAATGTGACTCCTGCAACCCCTTATGCTATGCCCATGGCACCTTGTTAACCCCCTGCATTGTTTGGTTCCTATTCAAGGCCCCCTACATCAATAGAGGACACTGTAGTGATGTAAGGATCAGCAAAAGCAACCATAGTATCTTACAGGGAACACAGGCATCCGATATCCTCAAAAGTGTCTCATGTGATGATTCTTTTGGAGTGTGTAGGTCTTGAACAAAGCAGAGTCTGAGGGAATGGGTGGTGGGATAGGCAAGTATAACACTTATTCTTTTGTAGGGTCCTTCTGTGTGTAATTTTTTTAACCTAGCAACAGAATAACTTTAACCAGCTTTGTGTATTGGTACCGTTTTTGCAGGTCTGATATCACTGAAGTACTAGGGGACACTGCAAGTACACGTGGTATCCAGAGCACCCAATGCATCAGTTGGGACCTGGTCTACATTTCAGTATGAGGTCTGCTTTATTTGCAGAACTGCCTATCGTGTGTGTAGGCCATCAGAGTAGAGAGGACACAAAATGAGGAAAAAGTTATAAAAATTTGTAAATGTTAAAGATCATTGCTGGTAGATGAGCCCAGGAGCGCTTTTATGGTAAATGAAGCCGTGGCCGGGACATGAAGGTTAATGATTCAAGTCCCTAACTATGCATCTCTGAAACAAAAGACTGCTAGTAACAGTGATCAAATGCTTACTAATCACATAATATGTGGCTGCTGAAGGAGGCAGGCAGAGCTGGATTAGCTCTACAGGGAGTGCAGAATTATTAGGCAAATTAGTATTTTGACCACATCATCCTCTTTATGCATGTTGTCTTACTCCAAGCTGTATAGGCTCGAAAGCCTACTACCAATTAAGCATATTAGGTGATGTGCATCTCTGTAATGAGAAGGGGTGTGGTCTAATGACATCAACACCCTATATCAGGTGTGCAAAATTATTGGGCAACTTCCTTTCCTTTGGCAAAATGGGTCAAAAGAAGGACTTGACAGGCTCAGAAAAGTCAAAAATAGTGAGATATCTTGCAGAGGGATGCAGCACTCTTAAAATTGCAAAGCTTCTGAAGCGTGATCATCGAACAATCAAGCGTTTCATTCAAAATAGTCAACAGGGTCGCAAGAAGCGTGTGGAAAAACCAAAGCGCAAAATAACTGCCCATGAACTGAGAAAAGTCAAGCGTGCAGCTGCCAAGATGCCACTTGCCACCAGTTTGGCCATATTTCAGAGCTGCAACATCACTGGAGTGCCCAAAAGCACAAGGTGTGCAATACTCAGAGACATGGCCAAGGTAAGAAAGGCTGAAAGACGACCACCACTGAACAAGACACACAAGCTGAAATGTCAAGACTGGGCCAAGAAATATCTCAAGACTGATTTTTCTAAGGTTTTATGGACTGATGAAATGAGAGTGAGTCTTGATGGGCCAGATGGATGGGCCCGTGGCTGGATTGGTAAAGGGCAGAGAGCTCCAGTCCGACTCAGACACCAGCAAGGTGGAGGTGGAGTACTGGTTTGGGCTGGTATCATCAAAGATGAGCTTGTGGGGCCTTTTCGGGTTGAGGATGGAGTCAAGCTCAACTCCCAGTCCTACTGCCAGTTTCTGGAAGACACCTTCTTCAAGCAGTGGTACAGGAAGAAGTCTGCATCCTTCAAGAAAAACATGATTTTCATGCAGGACAATGCTCCATCACACGCGTCCAAGTACTCCACAGCGTGGCTGGCAAGAAAGGGTATAAAAGAAGAAAAAGTAATGACATGGCCTCCTTGTTCACCTGATCTGAACCCCATTGAGAACCTGTGGTCCATCATCAAATGTGAGATTTACAAGGAGGGAAAACAGTACACCTCTCTGAACAGTATCTGGGAGGCTGTGGTTGCTGCTGCACGCAATGTTGATGGTGAACAGATCAAAACACTGACAGAATCCATGGATGGCAGGCTGCATGAGTGTCCTTGCAAAGAAAGGTGGCTATATTGGTCACTGATTTGATTTTGTTTTGTTTTTGAATGTGAGAAATGTATATTTGTGAATGTTGAGATGTTATATTGGTTTCACTGGTAAAAATAAATAATTGAAATGGGTATATATTTGTTTTTTGTTAAGTTGCCTAATAATTATGCACAGTAATAGTCACCTGCACACACAGATATCCCCCTAAAATAGCTAAAACTAAAAACAAACTAAAAACTACTTCCAAAAATATTCAGCTTTAATATTAATGAGTTTTTTGGGTTCATTGAGAACATGGTTGTTGTTCAATAATAAAATTAATCCTCAAAAATACAACTTGCCTAATAATTCTGCACTCCCTGTATACTGTTCTAGGATGGCTGTTTAAAATACATTTATTAAGTTTGCCTAATGTAAATATATACTGTACCTCTGAATTCATTGTGAACAACTGGCTTCTCCTAAAGATATTTTTAGAATGGTCCTGAATCTGTTTTTTTTGGTACTAAACACTGCCTACTGCAGGGCCCTTCCACAAAGACGAATCATGTGGCAAGAAAATGTTGTGCATACACTTTGTAAAATCTTGCTCTTGTGGCTACAACATTCCAAAATAAAATGATATGGTGTATTACAGGTGTACAGAATGGTCTTTTAATTATGTTATAAAAAATATATAATTTTAACATAGGGGGAACAATGAATGCTGTCTGCACTTTATGTCTGTTTGCAGCTACTGTATTTATTTTATGGAAAAGAGTCATTTTAATTGTGACTGGTGAAATAACTGCATTTAATGTGATATCAGCCTTCCCTATACAGCAAAACTCGAGAGGGAGGAGCAGCTCCAGGAGACAATTAGATGTGTTGCATGCAAAAATATAAAAAAGGGGAGAGAAATCAACTCATTAGAGGGATGATTAAAGGATTTTATGTTTGTTGTATATGTGTAGGGGAGGTACAAACTAGAAAAAATTGCCAGTGAAGGGTACAATCCTTGTGATGAGTATAAACAAAAAAAGAAAAAAAGTAATAGGAAATACCCCTCCGGTGATCACACCCAAGTACACTTTTATAAGAACAAGTATACAACATTGTATTTCTAACAATAAAATATTTTAAAAACACATATCAAAATATCAAAGCTTGCATACTGATACCAACAAGTATTGTCCGTTACAAAAGTACATGGCTGTTGGCCAAAATAAAGAGCTAAGGTCCATGCGTTTCATGGAAATTAGTACTTCTTCAGGGCCTTTTAAATGCACATGATCAAATAAATGGGTTCTAAGAACAAAATGTGTCGAACTTAGCTCTTTATTTTGACCAACAGCCATGCATGTTTGTAACAGACAATAATTGTTGGTTTCGATATGCAAGCATTGACATTTTGATATGTGTGGTTTTTTTTTTTATATATTTTATTGTTAGAAATAAAATGTTGTATATTTGTTCTTATAAAAGTGTACTTGGGTGATCACTGGAGGGGTATTTTAAATCCTATTACTTATTTTCTTTTTTGTCTATGCTCATTAGGAGGATGATGCTCCTTCTCTGTGCAATCACAAGGGCAGGGAGGTGACTTATCCCTATGTTTTACCTGTAGAAGAGGATAGTTAGGTCTCTAACCTGGCTCGGCTATCTGACAAGGCGGCCTAAAGCTCTCAGCACTATATGGATAAAACAGCAAATCCATTGGCAGGTAAAACAATTCCCATATACAGGTATGTACTGTATATGTTTGTGCTTAAAGGGTAACTCCACTTCCTTGAAGAAAACAATTGAAAATAATAATAATAATAATCTAGCATATACAATTACAACACAAGTCATATTGTAATTAAATGTTATTAAAACTGACCTTTCCTTTTCAATTTACAGAGCTGTGATTTTCTGTGAAATGCAATGCAATATGACTACCTGGAGGTGTTCTGTACACAGAATGTGTACAAATGCCCCCCAAAACATAATTTCCTGCTTGTGTGATTGTGTGATTGGCTTCCCAGAAGTCTGCACTAAGATACAAGTCAGATATCAGGTATCCCTTGCAACAAAATGTTCTTTTTTGGTGAGATGTTCCCAAAAAGAAATCACATCTAAAGGGATGCAGCAATTTCTCATTAGAGCTTTGCAAGTGCTGGTTGATAATCAAGTAACCAATCCCATTAGGGAGCGTACACACGATCAGTCAAAAACGATAAAAACGGACTGAAGGTCAGTTTCATCGGTCCAAACCGATTGTGTGTGGGCCCCATCAGTCAGTTATCCTTTGGTCCAAAAAAAGAGAACTTGCTTTAAAAGTTGACCGATGGACGCCTGACCAATGGGTCAAAACCGATCGTTAGTATGCAAAAGCATCGGTTAAAAGGCCGCACATGCTCAGAATCAAGTCGACGCATGCTTGGAAGCATTGAACTTCGTTTTTTTAGCACATCGTTGTGTTAAAACACGTAAAACATTACCGCGTTCTAATACGATCGTTTTTTTAACCGATGGTGTGTAGGCACATCAGTCAGCTTCATCAGATAACCTTCGGACCGCTCTCATCGGATGGACTGATCGTGTGTACGCGGCCCCATACTCACTTCTCCACATGTATACAGATAAACACACAGGGATTTTCTTTTGAATAACAAAAGGTAGGAATCTGCAACAAAGTTTGTCAAAATCCTTGTAATGTACATAGAGCACCCAGAGGGGAATGTGTTTTTCTCAACAAAAGTGGTGTTGTTCTTTAACGGGTTTGTAAAGGATTGTTTTTAACTTAATAGCTTCCTTTACCTTAATGCAGTGATGTTTTCATGTCCTCATTTTCTTTTTTGCTCTCAAGTTGCTGTTATCCTTCTCTGATCTTCACACTTCCTGGTTGTCTGTTTCCTTATAACCACAGTGCTGGGAGCTTTCTCTCTGTGGTCACTAATCAAGGAGGTGTGATTACTGTGTGTCTAAAACCCCTCAGCACCAATCAGTTTTGTTTTCCAAACCATCACTGCCCTGTATTGGCTCTGTGCCTCTGTACATCACAGACGCATGAAACAGCATGCAAAAAACGAAACTGAAACTGCAGGTACATTATATGATTGATTTTTATCTATTTTTAATCGTTTTTAAAAGGAATCAGTTAACTTTTATGTTTCTATACCCTGTAAACAGTAATTTCAACAACAAAAAAAAAACATTTCCTTTACAACTCCTTTAAGTTTATGTATTTTACTGCCTGTCATTCATCTTCACTAACTGGTAGACCAGATATTTAGGAACCATCTTACTTACTCATAACAACGCATGGTTCCTTATGATTTCATATATGGCTTTGCTAGATTATAGAACTGAAGGTGACCCTGGTAGTACCATTTCAAGTTTTAGATTTCTATTTTTTTTTTTCTTATTTGCCATATTGCTGTTAATCAGTACTCATTTTATAGATCTTACACTCTGTGAGTTATTACTTTATTTGTTATTAGCAAGATAGACATAACAATAATATACATAGAAAGTTATGGCTCAATTCACACTTTGTTCTTTATGATAGAATGTCATTTGTGAATGATTTGATTTCTAGAGAGACATTCAATTTATAGGTAGAGGAATCATTAACCTGAAATTGTTCAGGCCTTATCATCTCACAGCCAAGGTTGTAATTCAAACAAGTTGTTGAAAAAAACAATGATCTGCCATAGAGCGAGATAAAAATATGATTGGGCTTGATAGTCGCGCTAGAGTAATGAGAACTTTTTTTTTTTTAAGACTGATGTGTCTAAATGGTTTAAGAATGTGACAATTCTAAATAAAGGCCATACATGTTACAGTAGCTTAAGCAAGTCATTAAGATAAATGAGAGGTGCAACATTGTTTTACGATGTTTACTTTATTTTCGGCGATGCATCAAAGGAAAATATAATGGGAGAGCATCATAAAAAAGTAAATTGCTGAGATAAAATGTCAACAACATGTTTTAGAATTGCATAGACATTTTCCTGCAATATTAACTTAAGATTGCATCTTGCGTTTTTTGTTAGCGAGGACCTTTTTTATTATCTAAATTAAATTTATACTACAAGATTTGTTTAAAGCATGCATGATTCTTGAAGATTTTTTTTTTATACAACTCCATTGTTATCTAAAATGGAAGCATAACACACACACACAAAAAAAAAAAAAAAAAACATGGTGCAGGGTACCCATGTCTCTAACTGTCAGGAGCACATAAAAAAGGTTAAACGGGTTGTAAACCCTCGTGTTTTTTCACCTTAATGCATCCTATGCATTAAGGTGAAAAGACTTCTGACAGTGACCAGCCCCCAGCCCCCCCATATTTTACTCATCTGAGCCCTTTGATCCCTCGGGGAAGATGCACTCTTTCTTTCTGCCCGAGGTTCTCAGCTCTTGATTGGATAGATTAAAAGCAGTGCAGCCATTGGCTCCTGCTGCTGTTAATCAAATCCAATGACGTGGGCTCCGGAGGTTGGTGCCGAGTCTGGCATTCTGTGTCTATAGATGCTCGGGAGCGTGCCCGCAAGGTAGCCCCCAAGGAGAACGCTTTTCCAGGGGGTTAACCGATGCAAGGAGGAGCCACGAGAGCCGCCGGGGGCCCCCAGAAAACGAGGATCGGGGCCACACTGTGCAAAACAAACTGCACAGTAAAGGTAAGTATGATATGTTTATTTAAAAAAAAGAGGGTTTACAAACCATTTACATTATTTTGTCCCCTGAACAATCTCCATAGTTCTGTGTGCTCGATATTTAGCAGAAGATGACAGACACAAATTTCTGTGTTTTGGAAATTACAATATGCTCAACATTCTTTCTTTCTGTTGGATTAAAAACACTGATCCCACTTGTAGGTGTTAGGGAGGACATTTACCTTTACACCTTTTGCAATCTAGTACTTTCTGCTTTGGCAGCCCCACGCTCCTCTCTCCCTGGAATCATAGGCTACACTGTGGCAGTGGGAGCGATGGGCTTCTGCTGCTGTCAGCCAAATCCTGCAAGGAGGGAGCTGGGTATATGGCTGAGCTGCACTGTGTGTCTATAAATGCACAGAGCCTGGCTCAAGAGCGCACCAGCACAGGTACTCCCATATCACATGGCTTGCTATAGGAGCACTTGGTAGAGAGGAGGACTGGAGAGTGCCAGCAGGGAACCACCAAAGAATAGGTGTAAGGTGGCTATGCCAGTCCTGACAGAAACATTTCTGCCATGATGTCCTGAAAACCAAATTTGACACAGAACCAACTGACTTTGGAACTGCAAGAAGCCATACAACCTAAAATTATGCTTGCCATACATGGCTCAGATATTGTCAGATTTGTGCTAGCTGAAACGTGAGTCATGGGTGGTCCTATCAGCACCAAAATTCGCAGATGAATAGTGACTGAAGCATAACAGATGCAGACAAAGTTGCATATTCTGACAGATGTGGAAGCCAGCAGGTGAGATTCTTCCATTCACTTGTTAATCAATTCAGAGAATACCCTGTACTACACAAGCTGAAAACCCCTATAATTCGGGGAAGTGAGTACTGCCTTAGGCATAGCTCCCAACTGTCCCTGATTTCAATGGTCTGTCCCTTATTTGAAGCAATGTCCCTTTGTGCCTCTTTCCTCCTCATCTGTCCCTCATTTTGGTCTGATTTATATTGTTGTATATAAAATGCACTTTTTATCATTCGAAAAGTGTTTCCCAGTGTTAAACCTTTCATCCAATTTCTAAATTGCTGCGTTTGTAAATTTTAAAAGCCAATATAAAGGAATAGTAGTGGGAACAAAAAGCCCTTGTGGATTTAAGTAACCTTTTTTTGGTTAATTCTCCTTTAAGGGGGTAAGTCAGGGGGGCGTGTCCTATGACTACATATGATTGCTAGTAGGTGTCCATCATTCCCATCTCAAAATGTTTTGGAAGTATGCCTTAGGGCATGATCTTATGCTTTTAAATAGATCAGATCTTATAATGTGTAACCAGTTTTTCAGCTTCATAGAATGTAGAAAACGTATTAAAAAAAGAAAGTTGTTTTACGTCCCCATTCTGTAATCCATCTCCATCTTTATTTTTAATACCATTCATGCATACCTCTATTCCAGGGGTATTCAAGCTAAGCGACATCCCCTTCTTCCTCTTCCTACTCCGGTGGCAGTGGATGGTCTTCAATATTTCCGAGAACTGGACTGAAGTGATGACATCAGTGCAGCCCTCTGCAGAATTGCCTAGACTGACTTAGTGATGTGTCCAAGACTGCCTTGACTCATAGGAAGTGTCATTCAACCCAGAAGAGGACTATTGTTTAAGCAGAACTTCTGCAGGGGACACTAGAGATGAAGGCTGCATTTTTTTAAATTAATGATCACTTTTATTTTGAAATTTTGAAACTTTCAAACTAGAGTTATACTGCAGGGAGTGTATTTATCACGTTTGCATTTTGTAACAATTGTTATACTGAATTACAATAAGTTACAATAAGAGAAAATACTGTATTTTCCCCAAAAAATTGTTAAAGAATTCCAGTCAAATTTTACTAAACTCCCTAATTAGAAAAAGATGATGCTCCTTCCGCCTGTGTGTTTTCTTTGTTACTGGTTACCTGCCTTAATGGATGCTTAGGCTCCATGTACACGGGACATTTTTACAACTGCTCCTAAATGATTAAACTTGACAGATAGTAACTAGTGTTGTTCAAGAATATTCGCATTGCGAATATTCATTACGAATATTGCATATTCGAGTATTCGCGAATAACTCGAATATCACGGTGATTGCGAATACTCGAATTTTTCAAATTTATTTTTAAAACAGATCACATCCTAGTGATCTCCATCCACGTCTAAAAGCATTGCTGGTATGATTAGAGACCCTGGGCCGAGTAGCTGAGGCGATCCTTTTATGTTGCCGAATATTCGCAATGCGAATATTCGTATTACGAATATTCGCGAATACTTTCTCTGCCCTTCTTTTGCATCAGAGCCAATCAGAGTTCTCCTACCACAGTTGTCAGAGGTTAGCAACCTCCATAGCAACCAATAGGAACCTGCCTGCACGACCATTATATAAGATCACTCCCAGCAGTATTTCAGTGCAGATTCACAAGGTGGCTAGAGAGAGTGGAGTGTTTCTGTGCGTTTTTCCTGTGTACTGCGATCTTAGAGCTTAGCATTGTGCTTCCTATAGTGCTTTCAGTTCTGAGTTTCCTGCTTCTAAAACCAAATGCTTTTTTCAAAGCAAAAGACCCAACAGCTTTTCTAAAAGCTCAGATTTGTGTTGTTTTGTCCAGGTTAGTGTAGCTTAGTATTAGATAGATTTCTGTGTAGTTAGTGTACATTTCTTTAAGGTAGCTTAGTTTAGTGTGTGTTTAATCTCTGTGTTTTGTGTATAAAAAAAATAGCTTTAGTTTAGTCATATAAGTTTGTGTAAGTAAAGTTAGTGTTTAGTGCATATTAGTTTATTATTTGTAGTCCTCGTCTTTGTCCTTGTCAGTCAGTGTAAAAAAAAAAAAAAAAAAAAAAATTCATGTATGAGTAACATCACAGGATACACGTATAGGGGAGAAATTAGTTGCTATTCATCTGACCGCTATAATTATTTTTTGACCCTTATACTGGGCCTGTACAATAGATTTTTTTTTTCCATCCCTATCTTTATATATGAACAATAATATGTTTGTTTCTTTTAACTTTTTGATGAATTAATTTTGAATAAATAATGGAGTTGATGTTATTTAAAAACTACAACTACCAGCATGCTCTGATACACCATGTAGCTCACCGTCACCAGCTGTACCACAATTATACTTTAACTCCCAGCATGCCTGAACAGTCAATGGCTGTTCGGTAATACTGGGGAGTTGTTTTGCAACAGCTGTAGGCTCCGTTTAGTTTTATTTTTATGTAGTGTGGTGTAGTGTTTTTAGGGTACAGTCAGAGGGGCGTGGGGTTCACAGTAGTTTCCCGCTGAGGGTTTGAGCTGCAGCACCAAATTTGCTTCAGCTAGAAGCACACTGTAAGCCCCAGCCCATGTGAATGTACCCTGTACATTCACATTGGGGAAGAGGGGGGCGGGGGTTAGTGAAGCCAGTTGCATGCAGGGAGTTGTAGTTTTGCAACAGCTGGAGGCACAATGGTTGCAAAACACTGCGAGTTTGTTACCTAACTCAGGGTTTCAAGACCAGTGCGCCTCCAGCTGTTGCAAAACTACTACTCCCATCAGGCATGGTCTGTCAGTGCATGCTAAGAATTTTACTTTTTCTGCATCTAGAGTGCCACAGTTTAGAGACCCGTGTATAGTGGTCTGAAAAATGTGGGCCTGCAGAACTTGCAAAACTAGAAGTGCCAGCATGCCCAGGCATGCTGGAAGTTGTAGTTCTGCAACATCTAGAGGGCAATATGTATTCGAACGTCCTTGGGCCTTAAGGACCCTGAAGTCAGGACGTTCGCATACGTCCTATGTCCACAACATGTTAATTATGCTAAATAGCAAGGAAAGTGCCTAAATACACATTTACCAACCAGGGTGTCTGCAGTTGTCCAGGCATGCTGGGAGTTGTAGTTTTGCAAGAGCTCGAGACACACTGTTTGGGAAATACTAATATCTGATCTTATATCCTAACTTTTAAACTAGTCTAAAATGCAGTTAAAGATAATGAAATAACAGTGGTGAAATTACTTACACTAATCAGCAGTTTTTCCTCACTGGATGAAAAGTTACTCCCCACCATGTTCGCTTCGCAGGGCAGCACAAAATAGCGATCCGAAAATAGACTGGCAAAGATCCAGGAAATGATCTCCGTTTTCGCGTGTTGTTCGCGCGCATGCGCGGACGAGAATTTCGCAATCAATTTCGCATTCGCATTAGCTAAATTTAGCAAATTATTATTTTTTTTTTTGATAAAATATCACGAATATTCGATATTAACGAATATTTCACGAATATTCTTCTATATATTCGTGAAATATCGCGAAATCGAATATGGCGTATTCCGCTAAACACTAATAATTTACATGATGCGTTTAGTGGCGTTTTGACACATTTTGCTGCGTTTGCGTTTAGAAGCCTTTCTAAAAAAAAAATGCTTGCCGACCTGCGCATGACTATATACATTGACAGCATGGCACGAACAGGCAAAAGGGTGTATATAAACATCCCATTTAAGATTGCAGCATTGTGGACGTGCGTGCACCAGCCGCAAGCTCTGTGAGCCCGACTGCAGGTCCCGTGGACTCGATCAGCGCGGGGATACCCGCAATCCTCTCACGGTGAGGAAGAACGGGCAGATTCCGATGTAAACAACCATCTCCCCACTCTCCCCACCCTAGTGGCAATGACAGTGATCACCGGTCTTCCTGTAATCGGTACAGTAGGAATCACTCACTAGGGCACACTTTATACCTACAGCGCCACCTAGTGGTTAACCCCTTCACTGCCAGTGTCATTTTCACAGTAATGTAAAAATGACAATGGCCTCATGCGTATGTATTTGAAAGTGGTCTCACATTTCAAGATATGGCTTTGGTTTTACAGAGAAATAAATTATTTTACAAATAGGCAGGGACTGGTAAAGGGTGGACTGACAACTCATGGGGCCCCTGGGCAATAGGAGATTATGGGGCCCCTGGGCAATAGGAGATTATGGGGCCCCCGGGCAATAGGAGATTATAGGCCCCTGGGCAATAGGAGAGTATAGGCCCCTGGGCAATAGGAGATTATGGGGCCCCCGGGCAATAAAACATGGGGCTACACAGTATACACACACACACACACGTACAGTATACATACACAGTATACACACACAATATACATACACACAAAATACACATACACACACTGAAAAGGTACTGGGGAGGCAGGGCAGCTATAATCTTGGGATTTTTTTAAAACACAGATTTTTACATACTGTCCCTGGTTTTACTAAGGCTGGCAACCCTGATGGGACCCCCGAGTGGCATGGAGCCCTCGGGCAGTGCCCGAATGCCAGAATGGTCAGTCCACCCCTAGACTGGTATGACTGCCAATATACAGTATATATATAGATATCTATATATGTTGATATCTATATAGATATAGATGTATATATATATATATATATATATATATATATATATATATATATATACTGTATGTATATATATATCTATATATTTTTTTTTCATTTAGCTGATGACTTCTTTTTGGCGTTTATTACATTTCCAAATTTCTTCTAGCTGGCCAATTGGATTATGTAGTTTGTACTTTTGCAGCAAGGGGTGAGATGAGGCTTCTTGGAGATGCCTAACATGAATACTGGGATTTGTTAAGTCAGCTAAACAGCAGCAAAGACAGAGGTCATTGTCTACTCAGGACTAATGATCTGTGGAGGAGTAATGTAAGAAATAAGTAAGTGTATCAGGGAGAAAGTATAGGTAGGAAAAGTAAGAATCCTCACACCATATCATTTAATGCATGTCTGTGCCTCTGGTGTGAAGAAGGTAATAGATTTATTGGATGTGCCATTTCACCTTTGAAACCTTTGTCCTGTATTTTCAAGACCGTGTACATCCATCATGGAGCTGTATGTGACACTGAAAAAGTTTTGATGGGGAAACAGGAAAAAGACTTAGAGATGTTCTATGGAAACACTTATATCCACATCTATTGGTTATAACTCCACACAGTAGGATCTTATTTGACAGTCTCATTAAAATCATTTGAAACTGAAAGTCATTTTTAGTTAAAAATAACAAACATGTTATGCTTGCCTGTCCTATGCAGTGGTTGGCACAGAGCAGCCCACATCCTCCTCTTCTCGGGTTCCTCTTCAGTGCTCCTGGTCCCTCCCTGCTGTTGAGTGCCCCCACTGCAAGCAGCTTGCTCTGGGGGTACCTAAGCTGAGCCAAAGCTCTGTGTGTCCAATAAGACATGGAGCTGTGGCCCATCTTGCCCCCTTTTCTCTCCCCATTTGCTGTGATGTGTGGTGTTTCAAATGTTTTTTTACCAATAAAAGGCAACCAAGAGTTTTTTTCAGAGTGCGGCTGTCCAAACATTCTTTTCTAGTTTGCTTCGTGCATTGCCGGCACCTGGGCTTTTCTGAGAAGATACAGACTGTTTCATACACCCATCTGGAGCGGTGACTTCATTCTCTCTCCCCATTGACTGACTGACTTTGACAGCAGTGGGAGCCAATGGCGCAACACTGTCGTCTCAGCCAATGAGGAGGGGAGTCCAGGGCAGCCGAGACACTCCTGCAACATTGCTGGATCTAGATGGGCTCAGGTAAGTATTAGAGGGGCTGAGGGGGGCTGCTGCACACAGAAGTTTTTTTTTTATCTCAATGCATAGAATGCATTAATTTAACCACTTCCAGCCTGGTCAATAGCATATTGGCGTCTGGAAGTGGTTCTGATATCCTGATTGGACCTGTAGGTGTTTGCAATATCTCCTAAACCTACACGGTTTAGGAAATATTTGCCAAAAAGAATACACCGATGTCTACGGCGCATGCGCACCATAGACATCGGCGCAGGCGCACTGAAAATGCAGGTTTTATGAATTGATAATTCCGCCTTTGACGGCTCCCGCACACATGCACGGAGTGACGTCATCGCCGTTCCTGCCAATCACAGCGCCGGAGCGGCGATACCCGGAAGTAAACTTCCGGAGAGATGTCTGCGGCCAGAGGGGGAGACGAGTCATACTAGCTCATTATGTCTTTGTCTTGCAGGTTTTTATTTTATTTTATTTTTTTTAATTCTGGGTTTACAAACACTTTAAGATAAAAAAAAAAAAAAAACTTCTGCCTTTACAACTCCTTTAAGAACATATTTGCCTTATGTAAATCAACCCCTATGTGTTCTGCCTTTCGTAATCATTTCTTATCATAGACATATCTCAGCAGCAACTTATGAAACTTGGTACTAGATCTGATAAAAGATGTATCTGATATGATATTTTGTCTATTACATTGTAAACAACTGATTTTTACTGTTTTTTTTTTAATGTCTTTCTCTGTTAAAATGTGTAATGTTTGGTTTAATTATATATCTCAATTAAACCAATATTTTCTCTCACTTTCCACCTCCTATTGCATTAATGTTTCCCTCTGTCTTCAGACTGAAATACTTTGTTACCTGTAATGGATTTCCAGTGGAAGAAGTCTTTGTTAACACTATAATTAAGTGGTTCTTGTTCAGATCGATCATTATTTCACACAATAGACAACGGCACACACTGCTACATGAGAACACTAGCAGTTATAGACATCCAGGCAGAGAAAGCAATAACAATGGCGAGCCATTGGCGCACGATTACCTGTTTAATTAAAACGTTGGTATTGGTTTATTGTTTAAACCTCCCTTTAAAACAATTCAAGGGCACTGTGATGTGTGCAGAATCTGTGCTTCAGCTTTGTATATACTGCCTCTGCACTGCAGGCTGTAAAGATGAGCCAAGATCCTGTCAGTCTATGTTGAATTAACAGAAAAAAAAAAAAAAGCTGTGGTGTTAGTGCTGACGGAGAGATTTCACTTCTATTCAGCAAGGTGACTGTTAGTTAAATTGATTGGAGACTCCGCAGCAACACAAAGGTTAACATTTTCAATGGGAACGGAATGTAAGCTTTGACATCAAGTAAATAACAGTGATTTTCCCAGCTACCCTTTACATTGTGTTTGCCATTTAATAAAAAGGGAATACAAGATTAATTTTATTATATCACATTAGTGTTTTTTTTTTTTTTTTTTTTTTAAACAAAATGCTGTGTTATAGAAAAAAAGCTCCTAGGGATTTAACACACACATAAAAGTACATGCCCCCGTCAGCACACTTAGCTTTGGCAGCATCAGAATTCAATTCTAACCATGCACGCCATTTCTAAATCCTAAAGTCACTTAGCAAATACACCAAGTATGAGCAGACGTATTTGCCAAGAAATAAGGAAACAATGGAAAACTCTCCCCCCTGGTAATCAGCTCTATCTCCTTGTGCTATCCATTTTATGGTGTGTGTGTGTGTGTGGGGGGGGGGGTATTAATAGAGCTGTCAGCTTTCTTCTATTATTCGTATGCCTTTTTTAACTTTTCAATATAATTGGGGCATGATGTAATAATGAGTGACATCATGGAATTTTTTCACATTGTTGCCTGCCACTAAAAGGAGTTGTAAATCCTCATTAAAAAAATAAATAAATAACAAACATGCCTATGGTTACCTGTTTTGTGCAATAGTTTTTCACAGAGCAGCCCAAATCATCTTCTTCTAGGGTGACCCGCCGATGCTCCAGGCCTCTCCTCTTTTTCAGGTGCCACCGCAGAAAGCAGCTTACCTTGGGGGCACCCATTGAGGCTCACTCCTGAGTCCTGCTACTGTGTCCATTGCTCCCATGTCACTGGATTTGATTGACAGAAGCGGGAGCGCCAATTGCTCCCGCTGCTATAAATCTGTCCAATGAGGAAAAAGACAGCGACTAGAGCTGCCACGCTTATGCACATTGCTTATTCAGATTGGGGTCAGGTAAGAAAAAGGAGGGTTTGGGGGGAGCTGCAGCACACAAGGTTTTTAGAATGCATTGAAGGTGAAAAACCCTGAACCTTTACAACCACCTTAAAGTGGACCTTCTCCCTCTCCTTTAGGACAAATGGAACAAAAAAAGTTTCTATCTCCCAATCTTTTTTTTTTAGTAGGTTCGGATTTCTACCTGCATAATTTGCCTAGGATTTCAAAGCTCAAACACACATAACTCAGAATTTTAATTAAAGAAAGGAAAGGGATCGGTAAATGTAATATTTACCAGCCTCTTCCCCCACATTCTAAAACATTTCCGCAGCAACAGCTGACTGGAGAGGAGAGGAGGGAAGTCGGGATTGCGCGGTAGGAGGGGAGGGCAGTAGGGGGAACCTGTGCTGCACAGGATGATTAGGAGTCTTTGGCCTTTTTCTCCTTCTTTTTTTTTATCGTGAGATATACAAGGGGAAAAGGATGAAGGCAAGCTGTGTCATATTGCGTATGCTGTGTCTTTATAGTGCATGCTCAAGATTTAGCATTGTGGAGGGCGGAAAAGTGACTGAATTCCCACGAAAAAGAAAAGGCCCAGGTTTAAGCTGCCCTCAGTTAAAATGGCTGCAGTGACATATAGAGTGAATGCAGTTACAGTCTACTTTATTTTGTGTACATGCTACATGTATTGTTTCAAACAATTGTAAAGCTTGACTGAAGTTCCTCTTTAATGAAATAGGAATGTCTATTTTATTTCCTCAGACTCTGACCAGATATGGTAGTGCACACACTTAGAGAGAACAAGTAAAACATCACAAGGATCTATTTACCTACCAGATCATTTTACAGGCATAGGAATTTGAAATAGTTTACCTGGCAAAAGGTAAGCTAGACAACATTTGTGAACATTTATATAGCCCAGACTTTTTTGCTCTGGAATGACTCTTGTTTTGAGGACAACAATTTTCTAATCTTAGTGACAGGTTAATCGGTTAAAAATACATTAATCACTAAGACTTGCAGTATTTTCTACTTTATAGATCTGTCTTACTCATCTTTTTAACCACAGAGGGACTAATGAAAAACTGTACATTGTAGGTCTTAGAGAACCCTTCATAGTACTTAGTTTGACCAGTAAGATGTAAATAAAATCACAAATAAAAGTTTAAAGAACATTAAAAACCCAGAATCTTTGACAAAAATGCAGATTTCCATCCTATTGCTTGATACATCATAAGTGTAGTGCCCCCTTGGCCAATGGAGACATTTGTTGTTAGTTTACCGCCCTCTTACATTAGTGGTCATTGGTGATGGACCAACTTAGTTAGGATTCAAATTTAGTGGAAAATGGATCCCCTTACATTAGTGGTCATTGTAATACCCCACAGAAGAATAGGTTAAATGGAAAAGAAATAAGGCTAGGGGACTGAAAACAAGAAGGACTTGCGTGAATACACAGACTATATGGTTAATCCAAAAATATAAATTGTATTTAATCAATTAGATAACACATGATATATAGAAAATTACTCTGAGGAAGTGGGGACTAAAATCAATTAAAGTAAGGTCTGGGCCAATAGGCTTAGGTCAGGTTTAGGTTTAGCCCCACTTCCTCAGAGTAATTTTCTATATATCATGTGTTATCTAATTGATTAAATAAAATTTATATTTTTGGATTAACCATATAGTCCTTCTTGCTTTCAGTCTCCTAGGATTGAAAAATCTTTCTACATACCCACAGAAGAATAACCCGGGGTTCAGAGGGAAAAATGCACCTTACATTTTTGGTTAGTGAAACATAGACCCCCTTATAGTCTGCTCAAAATATTATAGATAAAAGTAAAGGATCCACTGGTCTTAACTGGCACTAACAGCCACATAAACTTACAGCAGAATGGTGCCACTACCAAACCATTAGTGGTTTATTAAGAATGCTTGTATTTTTACCTTAAAATTGTTTGACCACACAAATGTCAGTTAAAGAGTTTGTATCCCTACAAAAAAAATAAAAGAAGAGCTCCTGTTCCCTTATAGCAGGTTAAACAGAACAGTGCTTGTGTAACTTGCTCCTTTCTAAGCTGGAAAAAATAATATGCCTGATTTTGCCAGTTCCTGTGCCCCCCTCTGTGTCCTGGCCACGATTATCGTGGCTGCTGATCCCTGATTACTGTGATTAGTTTACATGTTTTGCTCTCTCCCCCCCATTCCTGTCAACTTTATGTGTCTGTGTGAGGTGTCTTCACCCACCCCTCCTGCTGCTATTAGTAGAAAAGAGAAGTTTAAACATTGTCACTGCCAACCCCTCTGTTTTATCAGGGCATAGCACACTTTTTTTTTTTCATGAAGCCTGTAAATACCTTTTTAGCTATATTCAAGCCGGCCACGTGACTCCCAGTGTTCTATCGAAAAATGCCTTCTGTCGGATGATGCCTCTGACTGGTCTGCGCTCTCCAGCTGATATGTTGATGGCATGACAGCACAGCGCATTCGCAGATCATCTGAGGCAGTATCCAACGATCTGCAAAGAGCCGAGGGAGAACGTACTTCTCAGATTGTGCGGGTGGGTTTTTGGTGTGTTGAAGGGTGGATTTTGTGTGTGTGTTACAACACACCCTTAGTCACAGGCAAATCCCACCCTTACACACAGGCAAAACCTGCCATTCAACATATACAAAACACGCCCTTCAGCACACGGAAAACCCGTGAGGCAGAATCTGACAAGTACATTCTCCCTCCACTGGTTGCATAGTGTCAGATCATGTCTCCGATGATCTCTGCATGTGCTGTGTTGACGTCAAACCAGCTAATAAGCTGGAGTAACGTTTGGTACTGCGCATTACCAGACCCAGCAAGGCATTTTTCAAAGGGAGGCAATATTCAACAGAATACTCTCTCTCCTACTCCAATCCAGGGCTACAGTGCGAGGGGCTGAGCGGCCAGCGCGATGGTCACGTGACCTCCCTGGCTGACGTCAGAGGGATACCTTGGCTCTCCCGCTGGATCAGAGGAGGAAAGTGGCTGGGAGTCACGTGACCAGCCTGAATATATCTGAAAATAGGGTATTTACCAAGCTTTGTTAAAAAAAAAAAAAAACACTTATAGAGTGTGTTATGCAATAATAAAATAGAGGGGCTGCCAGTGAATGTCTGTTTAAAGGTAACAACCACTTTAAAGTAGCACAGTACCGAATAGCAAAAAAAAATGCCTAGCCAAGGAAAGGGTAAAACCTTTCCGGAGGGCAAATGGTTAATCTGCCTGTAAGTGACATAACTGAAGGTTTTGTAGGCAAGGTATGTCTCTTTGCTGATAACACAATTTTGTGCAACAATATTGTTATTCAAACATATCAGGAGAGACTTTGTGCTTGAACAGAGGTAGTAAATTATTCAACAGTTGATGAATTTTAAATGTTTCCAACACTCACACATTTTCTGTCAATAATCTCAGCCAATGAGGAGGGAGAGACCCAGTAGTGCTGAGGCTGCTGTGCAGAGCTCAGAATATATGGTTTAGGTAAGTATTGGCGTGGGGCTATTGCAAAGAGAAGTTTTTTTACCTTGAGCCTTTAGAATCACTTGGTCTTTTTCTGCTGTCACTCTCCTATGTTTCTTCCTTGGTGGGCCGATGCTGTGGTCATCAACCCTACCCCACAGGGCCCACTAACAGGCCAGGTTTTATGCATTACCTTGGGGAGATGCAGACTAGAATAATGCAATCACTGAGCAGCAAATTATATCACCTGTGATGTATTTCAGTTATCTTCAAAACCTGGCCTGTTAGTGGGCCCTGTGGGGTAGGGTTGATGACCACTGTGTTAAAGGATCCATCATGGTTTATGTACTTGGAGAACAAAACTGACATTGTCTGTGAATCTGTTTCTCACTCTACTCATTTATTGTGCTTACATAAAGTTGGAGACCCCCTCATAATAGATGATTTAGGAACTCCTTGCCAATTATTTGTATGTAACCAATAAAATATTTCAACAACCAAAATCAACAACATTTCAAAATATCCCTTTTTCGTATCTTCCAGTATATATTGAAATGTTAGCCATATTAGCACAGAAAAACAACTACTACAGCATAATTACAAGATTTTGCAGATATATTGGTCAAATATTTCCTGCACGAAAAGTGTCACTGCTTACTTTACTGAGCACGTTTTTTCCTCTTACAGTACTATGTTGTTACCTTCAAAATATACATCAACAAGGTAACCTTTTCTCTGCCTACCAGTAAAATATAGCATCATTAAACTTAGCCTATGGCTGTTTAAATGAGATTCAATCCAGCCTCTGTTGTAATTAAATTCATGTCTGAACATGAATGTTGTTGCTAAATATATTACTCGTGGTACATAAAAAATATCCCTTCAGGGTTATCTTGTATTTACACTGACCTATAACAATGCCTACAGATAATTAGTTACTTAACTGTACAAATTAGCGTTACACATCACACGGGAAATGTATTCAAACTACAAAATCTAACAAGACAAGACTCTTTCAAGCATAGAATTTATACACAATGTGTTTTTAAAATTGTAATATCATTTATCATCTTAATTCATTCAACTGTATTTAATACGTAGAGGATTTGTGCATAAAAATCAGTGCCATTAATATCCTTATAGAAGTCTCCAGCTTTTTCTGAAGTAATGTACTGACTTTTCGTGTAAGTCAACATTCTACGAGAACGGCTGTAGTTTTAGTCTTTTGGGGTTCTATACAAGGAAACTAAGGTATGTGCAGATACTTCCAAATACCTACCCTAATCTTCTGTTACTAACCTGCCTTAGATGACAGGTACATATTAAATAGTAGCACTTGAGATATTGCTTAAAAACTATTATACAATAAAGAAAGTGGCCCAGATTCACAGAGCAATTACGCCTGTCTAACTGGTGTTAGACAGGAGTAATTTCAAATTGCGCGCGCCGTATCACTAGTTTGAATCCTCAAACCATGATACGGCGGCTTCGGGCTTCGATCCGAGAGGCTTACGTCTTCGTAAGCCTTCGGATCTACGCTGCGATATTTTTGCGGCCGCTGGGAGGAGTTCGCGTCGTTTTGATGCGTCGGGATATGCAAATGTGTTTTTACGGCGATCCACGAAGATACGAGCGGTCTTCGCAATCGCTTACGTCTGGTTTTTTTTACGCACTGTTAGACCAGCTTTTTGCTGGTCTAACGGTGCGTAGCCCATGTTAAGTATGGCCGTCGTTCCCTAGTCAAATTTAATTTTTTTTTTTTTTTGCGTAACTCGTTCGGGAATAGAAATGTCCGTAAACGACGCTACTCAAACAACGAATGACGTAACGACGTGATTTCGCGCAATGCACGGCGGGAAATTTGCGAACGGAGCATGCGCAGTTCGATCGCCGCGGGAACGCGCCTATTTTAAATCCTTCACGCCCCCTACTCTTGTAGATGGATTGCGACGGGAGAAATACACTACGCCGCCGTTGTTTACTGGACAAAATCTACCTGGATTCTACGTAGAGCCAGGTAAAAAAAAGGCGGCGTAGAGTATTTCTGATACGCTACGAGAATCCAATTCTCTCTGAATCTGGGCCAGTATGTCTATTTTAAAGCTGATTATGCACAAGTAAACGCAACCCACCCTTATGCACAATGTTGGCCAAGTGTACTTATATGGACTTTTCCGCATAGTTGCAATTTCATGTGAGGGACAAATAAAGCAGCATGTCATGTGATTCTCATACAACTTATCCCAGCCATTCAAAGGCCAAGCCCAAAAAAAATAAAAAAATTAACAATCAGAATGTTCCTTTATTGAACAAAGGCATGATATGAATTAAAATATATGGACAATATCAAGAAGTGCATTATAAACGGACAGTTCTAAAATGAGCAAAAAAATACACATCAGGTAAACCTATAGGAATATATTTCTAAGACCATGGGTAAACCCCTACATGGTAAATAACAGTCAATAAAAGAAAGAAAAATAAAACACCAATCCCATTGCCCAATCAAGACCCAAAATAGACAAAGAGAAGGTAAAGCAACCACTCCAGTACCAAAAGCAAAATACAGGAAGGAAGTGCCCAGCCTTGGCTGTCCATGGCATCAACACCTTGTCAAATTTCTTGGGTCAATTCCTGTTAATGTAGGTTAACCTGTACAAAGGAGCAGCATTCATTTGTTTTTCCCATGAACCTACGAAGGGAGGGGAATGGGCATTCCATCTTAGAATAATTTTCATTTGGCATAATAAAAAATGTATGCTACACCTAGTACTCTTAGGCTCATCATCCTGAATGCTCAACAGAGCCATCTCCAGTTAAACCAGAAGTGTCAGCTGGAGGCGACCATTAATGAGTTCCACCACCTCCTGCCAATAGTGAGCAATCCTCGGGCAGCTCCAGAACATATGGATATAGGACGAAGTCTGTTTAGACGAAACGGCGTAGGGAGACGGCGTGCTGACGTCTATAACCGCAAATCGTGTCCAGGAGATATTCGAGTTGTGCTAGCCGGCCGGCTACATTTACATGCATATTTTACCTACATTTTTGTAAGTGCAATTTTAATTTAATTTTAATAAATGGTAAATGGTTTTACACTATATACCTTTTTTTCTTATAATTTGTCATCAATCAACACTGATCACTTGCTCATTACGGGAGGAGCTGTTGACCATTGGATTTCGTGCTATTGAACCCCCTGGCTGGGGAGAAAGCCACTTGCGATCAGAAGGTCTCTAGTTGGGATCTTCCCCTCTGGTAAGGGACAGTGTTTTCCATCGGTGAAGGTGTTTTTTCTATCTGTATCACTTTTCTGAGGTTCCTGTTTGTGATGTCACCATCTGCTTGAACATACGGAATTTCACTGCCGATTTATACCATCAGATGTTCTTCCACTTGTATTAACTGCTTGATGGACTATATATATATATATATATGTTTTCACTGTTTGGTATTGCTCTTTATCATTTTAGAGCCTCTCATATCGCGCAGCTTGTTTTTGTAATATATATGGATATATGTCCCTTCACCGCTACCACACCTGGGGCAATCCTGCATTCTCTGGTAATAAATCCTGCGCAGTCTCTGGGGGGTAATAATAGACCCTGTGCAAAAAATTGGCCTGTATCAACTTATCCTTTGAAGAAAATAATAACTTAATGCTATCTACCAAACAATCTTCCCAGTTCTCTCTATCTAAGTCTGGGATGTCGTTTTTCCACCTATCCCATCGTGGGAGATTCCACACTCAGCAGCCAAAAAAATATTTTGGTGAGAACCTATAAGAGGGCAAATAGTGAACAGGGAGGTCTATAACTATCTTTCGCTTTCAATAGTCTACTTTTGTATGAGAAACATTAAAAAGCGAATTATATCAAGTGACGAAAAGCTGTCAAAAGAAGCCCCGCTCTTCCCATTTGCCCCGATTTGGTTGAAACCATACCTGGTTTGGTAACTAGGATCATGTCCCAAGAGGATTCCATATGAACACAGTTATCTGTGAGCCTGCACAGGAGTGATAATTAATTTATTACTTTTAAATTGTATTGGCAACTGAGAACCCCAATAGAGGATGCAGAAACAGAGGATACCACAATAAAAGAGGTAGTCATGCTGTTTAAATTTCTCTCTATCACCTAATAATAGTGAAAGTTTTCTAGGCAGGATGTTTGGTGTATTTGATACAATTTATTTTCCCTGTATAAACGAATATAAAAAACAATGCTCTGAATGTATTTATTATAAGCAGTTGAGAGGATTGTAATATAACCAACTAAGAGCTGTATTTATCTACCTCTGTCTGAGTTCAGAGCCTATGAAATAGATAAATCGAATATCCAAAATTGGCACACGGATTTCCCAGGAGACAACATAGTACATAAAAAACTTCAGGAATTTTAAATTGTAGCGAAAAAGGTATGGCACTAGGCACAATAAAAAATAATGCACCATGCTTATTTGTCACCCCAAAACTGCAGTCAGCAGACAAAGCTTGACCATCTATGCCCCAAGACATTCACACTAGCACACTACTTCTGGCACTGCCCTCTAATCTCTAATTTCTGGAAACATATATACGTGTATCATATGTTTCCACTATTTATACCCACAACATGCTGGAGGATCCTAGGCTAGCCTTGCTTGGCCATTGGTAAATGAAACCTGGCAGCCAACCCAAACCAAACAAAAATGGGTCCATATCTTTCTACTCACGGTCAGACCTTGTGGGTGGGTGGACTCCCACCTGGGCATTTCCACAGTGTCCGGCCATGTACATTGACATCTAACTGGCTGAAACAAACTGGGTAATAATAACATTTCCAGTCATGGATGCATTCCTGGTCAGAAATTTAACCCCAAGGGACAATATCCTCTTTAACTCAGCATTACTCTGTAGTAAACAAAAGTACTTGTAATTAATTTAACCTCAATAAGCTCCATACTATAATGGGTTACAAAAGATACTGATTGAGAGTGACATTGCTTGTATCCCCTCTTACTCTTAGTACCACAATATTAAAATATATATATATATCTCTAGAGGTATTCCTAGAATTCTTAGACCCCTTAAGTCTTTTTAATAATGGACTGATCATAGTCCTGTTTGAGAAAACTCTTCCTCATTTCTATCACCTATTATGCAAAACCTTCCATTGATGAACAGTTGCACCAAGCTGTAATAATTTGGCATTTAGGTAAGGTTTTCTTATATAGCATGGAATGGTAGTCTATGACCCAAAGAAGGGTATTTTTATATGGTCTTAGAGTAAGCCTATACATGGTTCCTCTGGTCATCACAAAGCCACTCAGATTTACAGCCACGTAATTAGTGTGGAATCTACAACAATTATTGTTCAAGCTCCACACAAAATTCACCACTGGCAGTTCTCAAACTACAATAATCAAATCATCAATATAATCATAATATAATCATCAATATAATGAAAAAAGAACATATATGGGGTTACCATCTCAAAAGTTGTGGGGCTTGTCCCAAATGGGTTAATGAACTGTATTGTGTTTCTGCAAAAAGCACCAAAAAAAGTGTGAACCAGGCCTAAGGGCGCTGGATCTAAACCGTTTGGAAGTCAATTGGAGCTAAATATTAATAAAATAAATTAACAATTTCCTTTCTGGGGCTGGAGGGGGGGGGGGGGGGTTGCCGTATTTGGCCTGGTGGGCACTGCCCTGTGGAGTATGTACTAAAGAAAACCTTTTTGTTTACATCTGGAAAATGCCCTTAACCTGCCTGTGTTGTGGTGCATCTGTATGATGTATACACCCTACTAAAGCAAAAGTGACATTTACAAAGAAAAAAGTCTAAATTGCCAGTTAATCACATGTTGATCCTCTGTTATCAGCATGAGTTACATCTGACAATTAATTCCCACACATGATAACAATTTGTGTCGGGAGGAGATCTCAGAACAGAGTCTTTCTATTCACAACATAGTTCTTCTGCTGTGTGAAGGGGGTTTGTTCCTTTCCTCCAATCAGCTCTCACACACTGTAACTGCAGTCCCTCTGCTCCCTCCTCTGTGCTCCTGACAGAGAGAGAAAGATTTTAACATGACTATGCCCTTTTGAAGGGGTGTAGGGAAGAGAAGGCTGCAAACAAACAAGTAAAACTTATGTAGGAGGATTTGTTTAATCTCTGTGTATCATCTGAGGCTGTTCACTTCACTGGGTACATGTGAGGGTTTACAACCACTTTAATGTAAGTGAACAGTGAGGCGGTCGTACACACGACCGAGAAACTCGTCGGGCGAAACACATCGTTTTCCCAGTCGAGTTCCTTGTTCGGCAGTCAAAAAAGTAGTCGAGCCAAATTTTCCCATTGCCCATCGAGGAAATAGAGAACCTGCTCTCTTTTTGGCTCGACGAGTTCCTCGACAGGTTTCTGGGCGAAAAGTGTACACAGGACCGGTTTCCTCGGCAGAATACATCTCCCATCAAGTTTCTTGCTGAATTCTGCCGAGGAAACCGGTCGTGTGTATGCCGCCTTAGTCCATATTTGTGCAGATATAAAATTGAGGCTATTCAGAAGAATTGGTTATGTGTACCTGTCTCCTGGATCTTACTTATGTAATTAACTAGCATGCATTGAGGCTTACCTGTAAAATAAATGGTTATACTGAAGAGGGCAGCATGACGATTCATGTGCTCTGAGCCAACACTAAGCGCCTCTTAGATGAATTACCGAAACATATTAGTTAGAAGTCCATACATTGATCTCCTGCTTAATGAATAAGTCACTAGACCATCAATGAACATGAAAAACTGTGACTGCAGTGATAGAGCAGTTCATGGTTGTTTGACTATATCTCTGCTATTTATCTTCATGAAATGTCTTCATTATCTGAAATTACATATTGTAGACTTGCAATCATGCACAGCAGGGGGATGCATATCTATGCATGGTTATACACAGGAGAGGTTCAGTATATAGGTGTAGAGAGCAAGCATGCATACATGTTACAGGGATTTGGCATTCCTTTTTTGTAAAGTATAAAATATTGCAGACATCAAACCAGAGAAAGGAAGGAAATAAAAAAAGGAAAGGAAATTAGGAACTATACAAATGTTTTAGGAGAAAGTACTTTTAAATCATCCCTGTTTCTATAGAAATGTAGTTTTGTTTTAATAGTGCTGAAGGTAATTGCGAAATGATATCATTATTTACTGATAACTGAGGATGTGCGGCCCACGCATCAAACCCTAACAATAACACATAACTTTTTAATGTTAAAATGGTAAACCAACAGTTATATAAATTCACTAATGTATGTAGTATTCTAATACTTACTGAAGAAGATGGGGAGGCAGATCACTGTTAAAAGCCAATGTTCATATGTACTAAAATATCCAGTGCACAGACTATCCCACTAGGAGCTTGCAACTCTGGTGCAATGGAACTTATTGGAATTAGGGTTGCAACTTGCAAGTGCTAGGTGACACAGTCTGTGCACTGGGTATTTTAATAAATACGAAAAAATTTTAACAGTTGGTGGCTTCCCCCTTGTTCTTCGGTGAGGATTGGAATATTACATACATTACCGATTGCCAGCTGCAATACGTATTTATGCGTTTTGGTTTGTAAGTGGTTTACCGGGGTTCAGTGGTGGCTGGTGGTATATTTTTTTTTTTTGGGGGGGGGGGCTTCTAAAAAAAAAAAAAAAAACGATTATAATCCATGCAACCGACACCCTGCATGTAAATTAGGGCTGGGCACATGGATTAGGGGGGCGGCTGACACTTTTTTTTAAGCCAGTGCCTGGGTTTTTAAGAAAAGCGGTCCAAGTGGCTGATAAGCCATTGGGTCGCTTTCAGGAGCAGCGGGGGGGGGGGACATCCCCCCGCCCACTGCTCGCCGGTGTTTCTCCGGCTTACCGTTTTTACCGACACACCCAAGAAATGATCTGATGGTATGGATGGCTGGTCACAAAGGTAAACAGAGACCAGATCTTCTCTGATTGCCTCTATGATCTGGTAAAATTGGAGCGATATCATGATGTCACTTCTGGTCTAGGTCCTGCTTTTTAAAGCAAAAGATCAAAATATTCTTTTTTTTTTACTCTTTTGCTTTTAAAGGTAAAGTAGAGAACTGGAGTCTTTTTGACCCCAGATCTTGCCATAACGAGTACCTGTCTTCTTTATTTCTATTACAAAGGATGTTAGCATTCCTTGTAATATGAATAAAAGTGATAAAAAAATAAATAAAAAATAAATGGAAAACAAATCTAAAGTGTCTCCATTCCTCGTTGTGCGTGGAAGCAAACGCATATGTAAGTCACCTACGCATATGTAAACAGTACACATGTGAGGTATCGCCATGAACATTAGTGCGAGAGTAATAACTCTAGTGCTAGATCTCCTCTGTAAGTCTAAACAGGTACTGTAACCTGTAAAACGTTTTAAAGCATCACCTGTGGAGATTTTTAAGTATCATAGTTTGTCTTCATTCCATGAGCGTGACATGTTAAGTATCTATTTACTGGCATACCATTATCATTCATATTTTACAAACAAATTGGGGTATATAGTGTTTTGTTTTTTGAATTCATTAAAGTGTATTCCCCCCCCCCCCAAAAAAAAGCCTTTGAAAAACCACTGCGCAAACACCATGTGTAATAAGAAATTTTATTTTCTAGGATCTCTGCTAAAAATAAAATATATAATGTTTGGGGGTTAAAAGTAATTTTCTAGCAAATAATACTGATTTAAAGCTGTAAACAAAAAGTGGCAGATAAGGTTTGGTCTTCAAGTCGTTTTGTAACCGTTGGGAGTCTGTACCCAATGGTGGAGGATTAGAAGGAGAACTTGCCTGTCTTGGAACACTACTTTCCTTGCTACTGACCATAAATTCACTCACACTTCTGCTTGTGTGTTATTTTTCTGTCCTTTTGACTACATGGATAAGGCAGAGGTGATATTGGGATTGAAGAGTCCTGTTGCCTTTCCTTGCTCTACTACAGTACAGTGGTGGTGTGTCCATAAAGGACGCAGGAGCGCCGCCCCCTCTCTCCTGCACCTGTCTATCACCAATAGATAGATTCATGCATTGTATGAATCTATCTATTGTCGCCGCTGCCGCCCCCTATTCAGGTGTCTGGCCCCTTGTCAGGCGCCGGGCCTCTGAATTACAGCGGCATTTTTTTTAAAGCGCCTGATTAGAGCTGTCGGCTCTAATAGGCTTCCTGATTAGAGCCGTTGGCTCTAATTGGCTTGCAAATTGGTACACAATGGGCACAATGCTGTGTGTTCACTGTTTACACAGTGTTGGGCATACTGGCAGCAGTTGATGGACACACTGGCAGCATTTGATGGGGCACACTGGTAGCAATTGATGGGCACACTGGCAGCAATTAATGGGGAACACTGGCAGCAATTGATGGGTACAGTGGCGGCAATTGATGGGCACACTGGCAGCAAATGATTGAGACACTGGCAGCAATTAATGGGTACAGTGGCTGCATTTGATGGGCACAGTGGCTGCGCTTGATGGGCACATGTTTTGTTTTGTTTTTCAGTTTGTTTGCGCCCCCCCAAAAATTTTGAGCACTAGCCGCCACTGCGACAATATTTTCATAATTTCTCGATCCTTCACATTCTTATTTTCTGGTAGTAGCTTGCCATTATCTCTCATTTCTGGGAATAAACAGACCTTCACGCCTTACTATTTACAATTTCTACACGACTAAGGCAAAATTAAAAACATGTAGCTCAACCTAATCCCAATATATTTGGCCACGAATGTGGGCTACATCAGCGGGAAAAAAGTGTAAAGACCATTGTACCTAACAAAAATATCAGCAATAGCCGCTTGTTTTCTGTTTTGTACAATGTATACATATGCAGAGCCTCTGCCTGAGTTGAGTTGTATCCCTGTTGAGCATTTGGTTGATTACAATAGAAATGGGTCCAGGAGCTCCCCATGTGTACTATCCATACTCATAAGACTTTGGGGAATTCAGCAGACACTCGGCTCTCCCTGCTAGTGACTCTTTTACTCCTACACTTCTTCAGAGATAAGAATGGAATTCTTTTTCTGCATTCTCTATTACTTTAATGGTTATTGAGGGTGACAGCTGCATTTACTGGAAACATTATCTAAATAATGCTAAAATTTTAGAGACCAGTTATTTGGATGGAAGAAAAGAATTTCTAAGTTCTCTTATCAGTGACTTTATTAACTCACACTTGAAATATTCAAGCCATAAGGATTGTTGATATTTCAGGGCTTTCCATGTGCTTAGAGCAATACCTGCAGGGACTGGAATAGCCCATGCACTCTATAACCTCTATCAGTCATAATCTAGAACATTGTCACTTCCTATTAACCAGGCAATAGGAACAAAATTACTTGTAAATGTCCACATGAGTCACAGCGTGTGCTGCTCTGCATGCTGATGACTTTGCTAGGTAAATAGAGAAGCCCCTGTATTACTGAGTTAGATTCAGCACAAAGGCCATGTCATTATCAAGAGAGAATTCTTTACCGATAGATTAAAATCTGGATTTCTTTATTAAGTCTGTATGTAGTTACCACGTCTCCCTCCCTCCATCAATGCACTCAGTTAATGTGCTCCTTCTGCTAATGTAAATGCTGAAATAAGGGGCCAGATCCACAAAGCTGCTGCGCTTTGTGAGCCTAACCCATTTACTCTACGCCGCTGTAAGTCATAGTGGCATATTACTTATCCTCAAAGAAATAGCGCTGTTACTTACGGCGGCGTAGAGTAAATGGGCCGGCGTTCGCGGGTGTAATTCAAATGGGTTGTTGGTGGGCGTGTTTTTATTAAAATTATCAATGACCCGAAGCAAACGATGTATGTTTTGAACTGCGGACGTATCCCAGTGCGCATGCGTGAAATCACGTCGCAAATAGTCAATGAAAACGACCTGTACGTAATTTACGCAATTCCCTATTCGCGAACAGGTTGCGCAAACGACGGAAAATTCTACACTGGCCCGACGTCCATCCTTAACATATAGCAGGGGTAGCTTTACGCCGGAGATACGCTTACGCAAACGACGTAAAGGGAATGCGCAGGCTGCTCGTACGTTCGTGGATTTGCATATTCGATGCTGAAATCGCCCCTAGCGTCCAGCGTAAAATTACAACTAAGATACGACGGTGTAATAATGTTACACCAGTCGTATCTTAGCGTAATTCTGGCGTATCTTGTTTTGTGGATACAAAACAAAGATACGCCGGCGGGAAATTGAAATTATGTCGGCGTATCTGTAGATACGCCGGCGTAATTCTTTGTGGATATGGCCCAAAGTGTTTTCAGGGGTTTTCCATGTCTTGAAAAATGTCCATTAGGTTGGCCATTCTTAATGGACATATGTCGCACGTGACATTAAGATTTAAATGCAAAAACAATTTCCTATTAAAGATAGTTTTTAGAGTTTTTAGTTTACCAACTCCTACCATCAGGAAATTACCCCAAGAAGTCCTGCCTGTTCATTCCTGCCCTGCTCTCTGTCCTTCTGTGTAGTAAGGGAGGACATCTAGCATACACGTGACCAGGCTGCACCGACCGACGTACGTTTCGTTTGGACAAAGTCCATGTGACTACGGGTCACATGTTTTATGCTAATTCACGGACGGATAGCGTTGTCCATCAAATCACCAGATTTCCGGATTTCGTCCGTGAATTAGCAAAAAACATGTGACCCAAAGTGACCAGGCACGCCCCACTGAAGACGTTGTCCAAACTAAACGTACGTCGGTCGGCGCAGCCTGGTCACGTGTATGCTAGATGTCCTCCCCTCCCGGCGTCTGTCTCGTCTAGACACAGCTACGCAAACACTGAGGAAATACCCTGCATGTCAGTAGCATCCAAGCAGAGTTTTCCCCAAGCGAGTGCGGCACTCTGATCCGCAAGACTCGAGTTACACCTGCAGCCTCAGTGCCGGGATATGTAAGTGGCCATTTGGCCCTTTTTCTGTTTTTTTACTTGTTTTTAATAAATTGATCGCACTATGGAAGATCTTTCTCTGTTTTCATATCCCATGTCCAATTGAATGGAGTGATTCGTCTTGCC
Source organism: Rana kukunoris (assembly GCA_029574335.1). NCBI lineage: Eukaryota > Metazoa > Chordata > Amphibia > Anura > Ranidae > Rana > Rana kukunoris. Next base: position 555,464,098 of record CM056050.1, on the reverse strand, counting down.
TGTCAGCGGGGATACTATCCAAATGAATGCAGGCATTCTCCTGCATAAGTGTAATTGACCTTCTTTTTGTTAAGAGATCTGGTAAGCGCAACCTTTGTTCTGAGCACGTTTGGGGTGATCCGATCTACTTGGTGAAGGAGTTTTGGAAACATTTAAGAAAATTCTGTCCTTCTTTTTGGAGTTTGTGGACTGTCTTTTTTGTCATTACCAGGAAATCATTTTGTTATTAGGACTTAGTGGCCCAGATTCATAGAGAATTAGATTCTCGTAGCGTATCAGAAATACACTGCGCCGCCGTTTTTTACCTGGCTCTACGTGGAATCCAGGTAGATTTTGTCCAGTAAACGACGGCGGCGTAGTGTATTTCTCCCGTCGCAATCCATCTACGCGAGTAGGGGGCGTGAAGGATTTAAAATAGGCGCGTTCCCGCGGCGATCGAACTGCGCATGCTCCGTTCGCAAATTTCCCGCCGTGCATTGCGCGAAATCACGTCGTTACGTCATTCGTTGTTTGAGTAGCGTCGTTTACGGACATTTCTATTCCCGAACGATTTACGTAAAAAAAAAAAAATTAAATTTGACGCGGGAACGACGGCCATACTTAACATGGGCTACGCACCGTTAGATCAGCAAAAAGCTGGTCTAACAGTACGTAAAAAAAAACAGACGTAAGCGATTGCGAAGACCGCTCGTATCTTCGTGGATCGCCGTAAAAAAACATTTGCATATCCCGACGCATCAAAACGACGCAAACTCCTCCCAGCGGCCGCAAAAATATCGCAGCGTAGATCCGAAGGCTTACGAAGACGTAAGCCTCTCCGATCGAAGCCCGAAGCCGCCGTATCATGGTTTGAGGATTCAAACTAGTGATACGGCGCGCAAAATTTGAAATTACTCCTGTCTAACACCAGTTAGACAGGCGTAATTGCTTTATGAATCTGGGCCATTGGTTCTATCATATGCACTTTATATTGCACGGGCTGCACTTTATTGTCAATCACAATTAATGTTATTCACATCACCATTGTGTTAATTAATGTGTACTATACTGCCAACTACTTAGTTGAGTTAGTAAGAGCGCCCTTTACCACACCCGTATCACTTGTAATATTAGATATACACTAATATTTTTAGAGGAGCAGCTTTAGTTATAATTATTTACATTATTCACATTCACAACTATGTTTATATAGACATTTGCGCGAAAATTCATTTTTTTACCAATAGACTTATTAAAGTGGATGTAAACCCACTCTCATCCTTTCTAAACTACTGCCATGGTGCTGATCTATAAGGATATAGATGCCTCCTGCATGTATTCTTACCTGTCAAATGTCTCCCCTCTGTCTGTTATGAGACCCGAAAAACTGCAGATTCTGTGGGTGGGTCTGTTGTCTGGAGCTCGGTGGGTGAAGTCATGATGTCAGTAGACTCCCCACCCTCCTCTACACTCCCCTTGTCAACATGCATTTTCTCTTGTGTATTTCTACACTAAATTCAGCTATGATCCATAACATCCAGCCAAAATCCAGAAAAATAACCACATGACTTCAGAAAAGGAGTGGGGGTGGGAATTAAAAAATAATGCCTGGCTCCAGGCTATTGCATGGGACATGTAAATAACCTGATTTTGCAACTGTGATCAGGTGACCTCAGAGACACACACTGCAATCCTGCCCAGCTCTTACTAGATACATCTAAACTAAATCAGATCACTTGTCTGTGTATATTCTGCTTTCTGTTCTGTGTTTTCACTTCAAAATGCATGTATTTCCTTTTCACACTGAACTGTGGATCACACCCCATGATGACTAACATCCAGTCAAAACACAGTAAATGCAGCTAAACCTGGGAGAGCTGGAAGGGATAGTAGGGGAGGGGAGAGGGATGTGAATTGTGAACTTTTTACACAGGATGTGCCTCTGTCTCAGGCTAGAGATATGTAAAAAACCTGTCACTCACAGCAAGGGTGCGGAACGGACTACGGTTTTTCTCTGAAAGTCTGTTTTATTTCACAGAACAATAAAAGAGGATTGCTCAGAGCTGGATTAACTCTGTGTGGCAAGACTGGGCACAGATGATAGGAAATCATATACCCTACATTGTGACATGCAAAAATAATAATAATAATTCGGGTTTACATCCACTTTAAGGTGGGGCAGAATGGGGCTCTAGAAAAGGTAGAAGTTTAACAGAACAACGGCCATATGATCAGACAGGCTGTAAAGATGTCTATGGATGGATCTGCTATTAAACGTCTCCTTTCTTGCATCCAACATATTTCATTGCTGGGGAGTGTTTGGCGGAGCAAAGACCAGAATGTAGAGCCCTTTGGTGGGGACAGATTTGCTGAAACTGGATGAAGGAGTCACTGACTGACAGAGAGATGTCTGGTAGTGAGAGCATTGGCTCTGTCATCCTGGGCCCTCTAAATGTCCATCAGCCATAGTCTGTTGCCTAATTTGCCTTGTAGATGACCTGTATGTAAGAACAGGACACTGAAATGCGGTGTTTTCTTCAAAATGTTGCATCTTGAGCAGGTGTATGTATCATGGGACCGGAGGGCACCTGTATGACGGCATTAGGTTATGATACAGAGCCTCCCAGGTATACAAATTGCTTCTAAGTCTGGGTACCGCCATTATGTGGATGCGACATGAACGCAGCCCCACCTGGTACTGGGCTGGCATTAGCAAGTGCATACCTCAAAGAGTCCGGAGGAAGGAGAAGAGTAAGGGTCCTTTCACACAGGCGGACCGTTTAGGTCCGTCTGTCAGATTTTTAGGCTGACTTGAACGGGCACTCCGTGCACCTCTATGGAGCCACGGATGTCAGCGGTGACATGCCCGCTGACATCCGACTCGCTCCGATCCACCAAAGTGTGATGGAGGAAAACCCTACTTTTCCATCCATCTGACCGATCGGATGACAACAGACTCTGCGGTCCATCGTCATTCGATCCCCCACAGGGGAGAGCAACACTCTGACAACATATTAATGACACCTAAACTTCCTTCCCTTGACTTATGTCACCACCTAGAAATATAAAGTTTACCAGTATTATGCACACATTAATAATACTTAAGGTAACAGTCAATAATTACCTATAGACACAGTTTAGATCACATGACTGCACTCACTGAGCCATACGGCTGCCTTGGAGGGGAAGGAGGGAACAAGTGCCGCCGAGATAGACAGAGCCGGATGTCCTGTGTACTCGGCTCCTCTCGGCTTGTTTTGCAGTCACGCCCAGCCCTGCCTCTCGCCATTGGACCGATGTTATGTCCATCATAAGAGCCTGGCCAAGAGGTGGGACTGGGCAGGACTGCAAAATGAGCAGAGAGAAGCTGAGTCCACAGGACATCCAGGTGTGGCTACCTCGGCGGCGCTCGTTCCCTCCTCGGCAGGCAGATGTGTGGGCAAGCCTGCAGATGGACACTGATCATTCTGCAATGATGGGCAAGGCTGCAGATGGACTCTGATAAGGCTGCATTGATGGGCATTTATAATGTAACTTTTTTTCCTTAAACTTCCCTCCTAAAAGTTTTTTTCCTTAAACTTCCCTCCGAAAAGTTTTTTTTCCTTAAACTTCCCTCCTAAACTTGGGGTGAGTGTTATACAAATGTGTGTGTTATACACCGATAAATATGGTATTTGATAGGATTGCAGCTTTGCCCTCTATGATCTTTAATATGCAAGTGATGACTTTGTCTTTTCATAAGTAATGAAGCATTCTTATTACATAAATTATGCCAATTTGATGTGTGCTTTATATATTCTAGATGGTGAATGACCTGTACATGTTGTGCAAGCTGCATATCGTCAGACATTGGTTTTAATTGTCATTGGAGACTTTCCAAGTTTAGGTAATTTGAAATTCAAAGCTGATATTTTTCAGCATTACTTTGGCCTTTACATCAGTGTGACACTAACATGTTTTATATGATTATTGGTGTGACTACAGTTGTCTTTGTGCTAATAGGGTAAGGGGCTATCTTTAGGTTAAGTTTAAATATAAGGATTAAGGTTACGTTTAAGGGCTAGGATAAGGACAAGGGATAGGTTGAGGGTTTGGTTCAGTGTTAAACTTGAAAAGGAATTGATGGGAGGAAGGGACACCCAGGGGACCCTTCTAATTATCGACACAAATGTCTGGCAGTGGCACCACATCCTAACAAAGAATCTACACAAAAAAAAAACCTGAGCAGCGAAATTTGAGGACTTTAACAGTACCAAATGATTGTAATAACATATCAAAAATGTATGATACATAATATAAAAGCATATAAACTGTAAAAAAGACACTTATCAGAACAGACATGAACATATACACAGAGGGCCAGATTCACGAACAGTTAGGCTGGCGGATCGAGTGATCCGCCAGCCTAACTGTGACTTTGAGCCGGCGTTTCTGTTTTCTGTAACCAGAAAACAAGAAACGCCGGGTTGAAGTTCCGATGCGAGCAGCGTAACTGAGTTTCGCCATCGCATCCCTACTTCAACTTAAAAATGGCGCCGGGGGCGTTCCCGCCGATTTAAGCTCAAAAAATATGTTAATGAGCGGAAATCGGCAATTCACGATCGAATTCCGGCGCGACGCAATGACGATACGACGTTTCCGGACGGGATACGCGGCGCATAGATATACCTACATGGGGTTGGAGTATCCTATGTTAGGTATAGGCGTCGTCATCGCGTCGGAAAAAAAAAAAAAAACGTTGCTTGCGTAAAACGGTCATGAATGGGAATGTGACGTCATTGACGTTCATTCACAGATTTTGGAGCATGCGCACGGGGATGTTTTGACACTCGACGCATGCGCAGTACGTTGGCGACGGGATCGCGCTTAGTTAGCATACTACACGCCCCGTACCCGCCAAATTTGAATTCCGCCGGCTCATTTGCGATGCGCTGCCGCAACTTTAGGAGCAAGTGCTTCGTGAATGACAGCACTTGCTCCTAAAATTTCTGCAGCGCAACGCAAATGAGAAGCGTTACTCCAGAGCAAAGATGCTCTGGACTACCTGAATCTGGCCCAGAGTTTGTATAGTACTATGTAGTAATTCCCTCATCGTCCCTACTAAAATCAGGTGATGAGTTGCTTGCTGTGACTTTGACACGTTTCATGGGTCGCTGCCCGCTTCATCGGGAAGAGAACTACAGCCAAGCTCTATAATGAGAGTCACAGCAAGCAACCCATCACCTGATTTTAGTAAGGATGATGAGGGAATTACTACATAGTACGATAAAAACTCTGGGCCAGATCCACAAAGAATGGCCACTGTAGTAGTTTATCTAATTTACACTACGCTGCTGTAAGTTACAGCAGCGTATCCTTATCCACAAAGAATTGCGGCTGTAACTTACGGCGGCGTAGTGTAATCTTGGCGGCGTAAGGCGGCGCAATTCAAATTTAGAAGATGGGGGCGTAATTTATGTCAAATCAGCGTGACCCCACGTAAATGACGTGTTTTTTGTACGGCGCATACGTCATCCGTGGAAGTATTCCAGTGCGCATGTGCGAAATCACGTCGAAAATAGTCAATGAAAACGACGTGAACGTAACTTACGCAAATCCCTATTTGCAAACGGTTTACGCAAACGACGTGAACAACGGAAAATTCGACGCTGGCCCGACATCCATACTTAACATTACGTATGCCTCTATACAGCAGGGGTAACTTTACGCCGGACCTACGCTTACGCAAACGACGTAAAAGGAATGCGCCGGCCGCTCGTACGTTCGTGGATTGCCGTAACTCGCTCATTTGCATATTCAACACGAAAAAACGACGGAAGCGTCCCTAGCTTCCAGCGTAAGTATGCAACCAAGATACGACGGTGTAATAACGTTACGCCTGTCATATCTTAGCGTAATTCCGGCGTATATCGTGTTTTGTGGATACAAAACAAAGATACGCCGGCGGGTATCTGAAATTATGGCTGCGTATCTGGAGATACTCGGCCGTAATTCTTTGTGGATCTGGCCCTCTGTGTTTATGTTTATGTCTTTTTTTTTACTGTTCATATGTTTTTATATTATGTACAATACATTTTTGGTATTTTATTACAATCAATTGGTAACATTAAAATCCTCAAATTTAGCTGCTTAGTTTTTTTTTTATATGTTAACTTTTAGTTTACTGCTAACTTAAAACACATCTGTGCCCAGAACATGAAAACCCTGATTTGTGGCCCCAATGGTCATTGTTGGATATAAGCACCCTAAAAATAGCATTATATTGCTCAAAAAAATGGACATCCGCCCGGTCGTCGGCGATCGCTCCCAGAGCCAGGGGGACCATCGCACGCCGCGGAGGGGGTCCCGATTGGACCCCCGAACCGCACAAAGGCGAGGACGTAAATATACGCCCTTGTGCCTGTACGAGCCATGTTGTGGATGTACATAGGCGTGCGGCGGTCCTTAAGTGGTTAATGACCAGGCCATTTTTTACGATACTGACAATTGCGCGGTCGTGTGACGATGTTCCCAAACAAAATTGACCTCATTTTTTTCCCACAAATAGAGCTTTCTTTTGGTGGTATTTGATCACCTCTGCGGTTCTTATTTTGTGCGCTATAAACAAAAAAATATGTTTTTTACTTTCTGCTATAATACATATCCCCAAAAATATTTTAAAAAAAATGTATTCATCTGTTTAGGCCAATATGTATTTTACAAATATTCACTATTTTTTGGATATGAGCTTTCTTTTGGGGTATTTAACCACTTAAGACCCGGACCAATATGCTGCTAAATGCCCAGAGACATTTTTACAATTCGGCACTGCGTCAATTTAACAGACAATTGCGCGGTCGTGCGATGTTGCTCCCAAACAAAATTTGCGTCCCTTTCTTCCCACAAATAGAGCTTTCTTTTGATGGTATTTGATCACCTCTGTGTTTTTTATTTTTTGCGCTATAAACAAAAATAGAGCGACATTTTTGAAAAAAAAAAACAATATTTTTTACTTTTTGTTATAAGAAAAATCAAATAAACTAAATTTTAGTCAAACATTTAGGCCAAAATGTATTCAGCCACATGTCTTTAGTAAAAAAAAATCGCAATAAAAAAAAAATAGCTACCTAGCGGCAACAGTGACACTAATACAGCGATGAGAAAAATGATCGCTTAGTGACACTGGCAATAGGGGGTGAAAGGGTTAACTAGGGCAGTGATTAAGGGGTTAAAACGTTATTAGGGGGGGTATGGGGGCTACCCAGGACCTAACACTAACTGCCTGTCACACTAACTGTCACACTGACACTAAATGCAGTGATCAGTACATATATGATCACTGCATTCAGTGACACTGTGACAGGGGGTGGGGTGATCGGGGGGGTTTATGTGCATTTGTGATGTCTTCTCTCCTCAGTGGCAGTTGAAAATACTGCAGAGAGGAGAGATTACATCACTTCCCCCTTCTTGTGTTTACACAGGAAGAGGGCGGGTGGCGGACGCGCATTGGCTGGGAGCGATCTGGAGGGGGCGGACAAAAACTAACAGCCGCCCCCTCATCCCCGATCGCTCCCGCAGCCTACGGAACTGCTGCATGTACCGGAGGGGGTCCGATTGGACCCCCGACCCACGTCTAGGCAGGGACGTACAGGTACGCCAATGTGTCTGTACGTGCCATTCTGCCGACGTAAATTAAAAATGCGGCGGTCCTTATGTGGTTAATCACTACAGTTTTTTTTTTTACTAAACAAATGAAAAAAGAGTAAACATTTTGAAGAAAATAAAGTTTTTGTTAGTTTCTGTTATAAAATGTTGTAAATAATATCTTCACTGATGTGCACTCATGAGGCTGCACTGATGGGCACTGATAAAACAGCACTGATGAGGAGGCACTAATATGCAGCACTGATGGGCACTGATAGGCAGCATTGATGGGCACTGATCGGCAGCACTGATGAGGAGGCACTGACAGACATCACTGATAGTCACTGAAAGGCATTACTGATGGGCAATGGTTGGCACACTGATGGGCAATTTTTGGCATCACTGGTGGGGCTGCACTGATAATCACTGCACTGATAATCAGTGCAGATCCCTCCTGTCAGGAGAGCCGCTTATCGGCTCTCATCTACTCTAGCTCTGCCAGCCTCAATAGAGGAATGCCGATAACTGGCACTCACTAGTTATGCTGTAATCAGCTGTCATTGGATACAGCTGATCACATGGTAAAGAGCCAATGTCACAGGCTCTTTACCGCAGTCAGATATACAGTGTGTCAAAGCGACACACCATCAACCGATCGCCATTCTGTCCCTGTGGCTTGTTCTGAAGGATGTCATATGATGTCCAATCAGAACAGGAAAGCCATCATTTTGCTATAGGCCGGGTGGGATGTGGTTAAGGATGGCAGTTTGCTAATCATCCTATTATCCTTTTTTTAAAAGCTAGTTATAAATAGCCTGGGCTATATGTGAAGTACTAAATACCATACACAATAATTTGGGAGCCTGGCATCACACAATAGGAAACATTTGATGGCAATTAAATATTTTCATCTGCTGATGGTGCAAAGATAAGCTGACACTGCAAGTCACATCCGCTGTCAGCGAGGTCAGTCACAATTTTCTGAACAGTGAATAGATTTGATAAAGAAAAATAACATTTATTAAAGCTGACACTTTTTATGTCCATCAAAATCACTTAATTACAGAAAACTGTCTGGTAGTTTTCAGTTTACACATTCCCTGTGAAACTTACACATAAAAAGAAAATACTTTATCCTCAACCTTCCACTTTGATTACCCTTTTATTGCTTTTTATGTAGCTATCACACATTTTATATTAGATTCATTACACTAGATTAGTTGTAGGTATGTGATTTAAGGGATCTCATTTTAAAAGTGTGCATTATTGAAATTAAAATACTTGTGCTTGTTCTATCAGCCTCAATCACAATCTCTAGGCAGAGCGGTGTAAAATCCAATATCATTTCAGGATTTACAATAATTGTTCAACGGAGAGCAACAGCATAATTCTATAATCCAAAAGAACATCCAATTATGTCCAAGACTTATGTCCACTTGGGCTCATTCCAAACAAGGTAGGTAACACAATTTACAGCAAGAAATCTCATATACATTTAGACAAAATATATGTATTCTCCAGTGTCTTTAATGCAGGGGCTTGATGCAAATCTGTCATGATAAAAAGAGATCTGGGATGGATTGATGTATGGCCAATATAGGACATGGCCTAAGGCAGCAGGGCTGTCAGGGGCAGCACATATCTACCCACACATGTTGCTGACTGTTATTAACAGATTATCAGGTGTAATTAAAGATTGCTGCCCTGCCTGCCTCAGCCCGGGCCACTGATAAACCAGTACAACTGGCCCTGTTGTACTGTGCCCGGCCAGCAGGGGGAGCCCGGCAATCTAGAATGAAAGAATGCAGAATAATAAAAATTTAATAAATTCTTCACAAAGCAATCACAAGCAACCCCCCTCCCCCAGATTTAGCATCTGTTTTTTTTGTTTTTTTTAATTTCTGGTTCCCTCTCTCTCTAAAGTTTTTCTTCTGGATGTTTGAGAGGGATTATTTCTTATATTTTGGACACATGTGCGGCGCTCCGCATGTCAGTGCTGCCTCAAGTCCCGACATGCAGATTGCCTTCCCTGGCGGGGTGATTTACCCCGTATCTGAGACTGAAAAAGAAGCCGTGGTGAATGGTGCCGGTGCCGGAGGAATCAATTCATCTGACAATTGAAATTGCGACTTCAGAGTCCAGGGAGCAGCAGGATCAGAGAGGAAGTGGCTGGTCTTGTGGGGCTAACACAGGTGTGTGCTTGCTTGAGGGTGATGCCAGAGATCTTCTATATGATGATGATTGATTACACACTTTATCTGTTTGCAGCATCTGCACATTATGGCATTGGAAGCATAGGTGGCACTGTCTCTGCACATGCGTTATGACGTTGGCAGTAGGGATGAGCCGAACATACCCGCGTTCGGTTAGCACCAGAACCGTCGAACAGACCGACCGTTCGCGCAAACATTTAGAACCCCATTGAAGTCTATGGGACTCAAACGTTCAAATTCAAAAGTGCTCATTTTAAAGCCTAATATTCAAGTTATTGTTGGAAAACATCTTTCAGAACCCGGGTCTTGCCCCAAGGAACATGTATCAATGAAATTTTTTTTTTTTAAAACTGTTGTTTTTTCTGGAGCAGCAATTTTAATGATGCTTAAAGTGAAAAAAAAATCCTTTAAATATTGTACCTGCTGTGTGTCTATAGTAGTGACACGTGTTTAGAAATGTTTCTGCACAACATGAGATTACTCTCAGAAAAAAGTAATTTAATACTGCTTGCGGCTTCAATGTAATGTTTGGTACCTGCAATATGGATAAAAATCATGGAAAAAAATAGCATGAGTTTCCCCACCACCACTCCCCCCAGGTCTTTACAAGACCCAGTGCCGATCCTGACCTCCCTGGGGCCCTAAACAAAATCTGACGACAGTGACATGTCACATTAAAGAAAGTTGAGAAGCGGGGGAAGGGGTGTTCTGCTGTTGGAAATGACTCAGCCAGCGAGTTTAGAAGTGGGGTGAGGGTGTGAAAATGACTTCTCACCAGGTGGGGCCTTTAGTAATTTTGGGGGCCCTTTGAAGCTTTGCGTGGCCCTAAGCGGCTTGCATAGTGCGCCTATAGGGAGGATTGGCTTATTACGATTTTTCTTTACTGGAAAATATGTAAAAGAATACGTATCGGCCTAAACTGAGGAAAAAAAAAAAATTTTATATATTTTTTGGGGGATATTTATTATAGCAAAAAGTAAAAAATATTTTTTTTTTTCGAAATTGTCGCTCTATTTTTGTTTATAACGCAAAAACTAAAAACTGCAGAGGTGATCAAATACCACCAAAAGAAAGCTCTATTTGTGGGAAAAAAAGGACGCCAATTTTGTTTGGGAGCCATGGCGCACGACCACCCAATTGTCAGTTAAAGCGACGCAGTGCCGAATCGCAAAAAAGTGGCCTGGTCTTTGACCAGCAATATGGCCCGGGGGTTAAGTGGTTAAGAGAGTAATTAGCGCTACTTCAATATATTTACACAATTTCACGGGTGCTGACAACACTATAGAATTTTAGCTGCTTTTTACGCCTCCACTTTAGCACTTTATTACTATCAGTATTAATATTTTTTTGACCTGTTGAACACTTTGGTAGCGCATTAGTACTATATTGTTTAATAATAAATACAGGCATACCCCACTTTTAAGTACACAATTGTGTTTATTTACTAAAGCTGAAAAAAGCGCAAAATCAGGCTCACTTCTGCACAGAAACCAATGAGCTTCCCGGTTTTATTACCAGGCTTAATTGAACAAGCTAGAGTTAGAAGCTCATTGGTTTCTATGCAGAATTGAGCCTGATATTGCGCTTTCCAGCTTTAGTAAATAAACCCCATTGTGTACTTAAAAGCGGGGTATGCCTGTACAGAACTGCATTAATTTGAGCATTTTGTTTTTTTAATCTGCCTACAGTTCCGCTTTCAGCCTCATCACCCCAATCTTTATCATTACCATACAGCATTGGCGTTCTTATCAAAACCTATACATATTTAATGTTCATGTATTCATGATAAAAAGGAAAAAATTATTTAGTGAAGGGAGGTGGGTGGTAAGAAGTGCAAAAGTGCACTCATACTTTGAGTTTATTTTTGAGCAATTTCTTATTCCTACCCCCCAGGCAGGATGGTTGCTTAACAAACTTTATATTGTACCATGTAGGCAACATGAAACCAGCAGTAACATTTACCGATAAATGGTGAATCATGACCGCAGAGCTATAAAAGCATTTCTTGTACTTCCACTTGCATAGCGTATTGATGTTAGCAGCAATCAATGCAAGATTTGAGAACCTTAAGGTAACAGCTTGGTTAAAGAAGCCCCGAAGGCTGCATGTTCAGCATAATGGAAGTTACACTGGAAAAAGAGAATGAGTTTCCTTTATTCGATCTGGGAGCAGAATCACGCATTGTCCACCTAGCAGGAAAGCAAAGCACTCTTTGATGCCTGCCTATATAAAGTAATCAGTCAGTTCAGGTCTAGGGCTGTGATGAAAATTACTAAGAAGGGATGAAATCACAATGCCACCTGTGATTTTATTCTGGAAATAAATTGATGGGAAGAGCAATACAATGCAAACTGCCTTTTTAGTGGCTTCTGTGAAGCTCTGATGAGATTGAAACCAATGCGAAGAGATGGAGCTAGTTATCATGGAAATAAGTCGAGCTCCACAGGTGCTCATTTTAGAACAACAAAAAATGTCTTTTTGACAGGTAAATTGCCTTGGATGGATTTCCAGCTCTCATATCTTTCTGTCTAATGCCTTCATCTCTGATCTGAATATTTATTGGGAAAAAAGTGAACGTTTCTATAGAAGTGGAAAAAGTATTATTACTTTTACATTCAGAGAACATACTGATTTCATACACTGGTGCTAATTTTAGGCGATTGTCTATTGTAAAAATATATTCAGTTCCCATTTGTTTTGCTATATATGTCTTTCTGGGAGATTTTTTTCTAAGCTTTCTGTCTTAAGACGCAAGAGGAAATAAGAGGAGATCACTCCAAAGAAAGATTTTATATATATATATATCTATATATATATAGATATATATATATATATCTATATATATATATTTATTCTTTATTTAGTGTAGAATTAACCACTTGCCTACTGGGCACTTTCACCCAAATCCTGCCCAAGCCATTTTTTCAGCTTTCAGCACTGTCACACTTTGAATGACAATTGTGCAGTTATGCAACACTGTACCCATGACATTTTTATCATTTTTTCCCCACAAATAGAGCTTTCTTTTGGTGGTATTTGATCACCTTTGTGGTTTTTATTTCTTGCGCTATAAACAAAAGAAGAGTTTTAAAAAAAAAACACAATGGGCCAGATTCTCAAAAGAGATACGACGGTGTATCGCAGGAAACACCTTTGTATCTCTGTTTTTTTTACTGGGTATCTATGCGTGTGATTCCTAGAATCACTTACACATAGATACAGTGAAGATCTGACAGGTATAAAACACTTACACCGTCGGATCGTAGATGTAATTACTTTTCTGGCCGCTAGGTGGCCTTTACGTTGTTTTCTCATTTGCCTATGCAAATGAGACTAATACGCCAATTCCCAAACATTTTTACACCGCCCCGTCGTCGTTTACGTCATTTCCGTAAGCGTAAACCTATCCCTGCTATATGAGGGGTAGGTTTACGAAGTTCTGTCGTTGCCATGTTAAGTATAGCGTCGGGTCAGCGTCGTCTTTTTCCGTTGGTTACATCGTTTTACTAAGTCGTTCGCGAATAGGGCATTGCGTAAGTGACGATCACGTCATTTTGACGCCGGTTTCAACAACACTTTCCGACGTGAGCTGGAACATGTGCACTGGGCTTTTTTCCCCTACCGGCGCATGCGCAGTTCGATCGACGTGGGGGCGCGCTTAATTTAAATACAAGTCGCCCTATTTGAATTACGCGGGGATACGCAGGGCCATTTACACTATGCAGCCGCAACTTACGGAGCAAGTGCTTGGAGAATACGGCACTTGCTCTGTTAAGTTGCGAGGGCGTAGTTTAAATGGCTTACGGTACGCAGCCGCACAATGTACCAGACCTAGCTAGCCAGTGAGGCAGACGGATTAGCTACAGGAGCTACAGCGGCGCACGTCTCCTAGGAGTAGGAGCGTGTGAGTCATAGCTCCAGGCAGGCGTAGGAGGCAGACAGGCAGAGTCCCTCCCAGCCCTGCTAGCCCGGTCTTCTCTCCAGCTCCAGCCTGGAAAATCCTGTACCCCAGTCCGAGCACTCCTCTAGCCCAGCTCCTTGGCTCTCCTGAAGGTAAGAGCCCTCCACTGAAGCTGCTGACGGCCGTCCTTTTCAGGATAAAGACGTAGCAATCACGGATCCCCCTTGCTCCTTTTGGCTCCTTCCTCGGTGCCCCGCACTCCCACACCTCCATCCTCACTAGGGGCCCCCTCCTGTAACCTCCCCGCGGCAATTCCGACGTTCGGGGGCATTTTTTCGAAAGCACCGCGCCAGGCCGACCTGAATCGCGGGGCCGCGGTTTAGGAAAGACCGCGGCTTCACTTGCGGCCTAACGGCGCGCGGCTCCCCACGCCCTGCAAACTTCACCCAGCCTCTGGGTAACCCCCCCTCACCCCAGAAGGACAGCCATCTGTCCTTGTTTTCGCCCTCTCAGCCCCTAGATCATTCGGAATACACCCTATCTGGTCAGCCCTCATCCCACTGCCTGAGCAGGCAGCCATCCTACCAGACCAGCAACACGTTCCCCCTTTCATCCCCAGCCCCCCCCTTGTCTCGTGAACAAATAGAAGCTTGATCCAGGGGTTAACCGATCGCCTTTTATAGGGGTCAGGAAGGAATTTTTTTCCCTACCGGAGCATATTGGCCTAGAACCGCCAGGGTTTTTTTGCCTTCCTCTGGACCAAGCCAATTTCCCCTCTCCCCCCCCCCCCCCCACGGTGTATTGGCGATTATGGCAGGTCGGCAATATTCGGCCGAAACCATTTGGAGTTTGAGGCAATTCGCCGCAATACTACCAGCCATCACCAAAAATGCCCTAAGAACTGAGCGACTTTTGAGAATCGATCATCGATCGACTGTCAGACGTTTCAGCCATTTACCCCAGCTCAAGCACATATCATGTGCTCTGATTAACACAAGATCGGCAGTAAAACATCGACTAGAAATCCGTGACTTCATTCAACAAAATGATTTAGACTGTCTCTTTATTACAGAAAGCTGGCTCACAGCCGACTGTAACACCATTCTAGGAGAACTGGTGCCAGAAAATTACCGTATTATAACGGAAAACAGAATAGGGCAAAGAGGAGGCGGCCTGGCGGTGATCTACAAGACTCATCTTATGATCACCAAACCAGTCCGCCAAAACCCTCTTCCATTCATGGAAACCCTCACTCTGCAACTGCAAGCAAATTCAAAGGAGACCGTCCACATTCTGCTCTGCTATAGGCCTCCCGGCCCAAAATCGCAGCTGCTATCATCTTGGACGGATTTCTTCTCCACTTATACCCTCAACAGCAAACAACTTTTGCTGCTAGGGGATTTCAATCTCTGGGCTAACTCCTCACAAGACCCCATTGCTGACGCCTGTATTGACCACCTGGAAGGATTAGGATTGCAGCAACTAGTATGTGGGCCCACACATGCTTCAGGTCACACACTCGATCTTATTTTCAGACAAGCGCTGGAAATAAAAATTTGGGAAAATGAAAAATTGCCATGGACAGACCACCATGCAATTATATTCAGTATTTCCACCATCCCCCCTGCAACAAAAACATCAAATCCAGTGACAACACACTGGACTAGATGTCAGAAGAAGCTCCACTCGGAACTCTTCAAAACGACTTTAAGGAAAAAAATAGAAACAACTCAGCCGCATCAAACGGCCGTTGAAACATTGGAAGCCATAAATTCGGCCATGCTACAGTCAGCCGACTTGGTAGCGCCGAAACGAATAACCCGCATTCGGAAAAACAACAGCAGCTGGTTTAACAACCAGCTGTCGTTACTGAAGCAAGAACGCAGAAGGGCAGAATCTGCCTGGAAAAAATGTTCCAAGCTAAACCTATCCATCTACAAGGCGGCGACAAGAAAATACCACAAAGGAATTTTCCAAGCCAAGAAAAATTATTTTTCGGAGGCTATCAACGGTGCCCTAAACCGCCCCGCGAACTCTTCAAGATGGTCACCCAGACCATGAGCCAGGATGCATTGAAGCCCCCAGTTCGACACACAAGAATTTTGCAATGAGCTATCGGATTGCTTCATTATAAAATTGAGGCAATCCGTGAAAGCATTCAGCAAAACAATTCTCCCCCCAGCCCCCCCCCGCAGCCTCTCACACAGCACCCATAATAATTCTCCGATATCAGGTAAGTTCACCCTGGAACCCATCTCCATCGAGACCACTAAGAATGTAATTTGTACTCTGCGCAATGGCACAGCGCCAAATGACATTATCCCCACAAACTGCTGAAGGAATGCGCCTACATCCTGGCTCCTCCCATCACGCAGCTTATCAACCAGTCTTTCTTGGAGGGCATAGTGCCCTCACAGTTGAAAGAGGGTATAATCCAACCCATCCTGAAGAAACCCTCCCTGGACCCTAAGGACCCACTCCATCGCCGTCCCATAACAAGCCTCAACGTACTCTCTAAGATAATGGAAAAAGTAGTGGTACAACAGCTGCAACTGCATCTAGATACCTATAAGCTACTTGACCCATTGCAATCAGGCTTCCGTCCCGGACATGGGACGGAAACAGCATTGCTGAAAGTATGGGACGATGTTCTCAAGGCCGCAGACGAAGGAGAATCTTGTCTCCTGGTTCTGTTGGACCTAAGTGCAGCTTTCGACACTGTAGACCACAATCTGTTACTGACTCGGCTTGCTGAAGTAGCCAGAGTCGCAGAAAGCGATTTATCTTGGTTCTCCTCTTTTTTGGAAAACCGATCGCAAACAGTGAAGTTAGGACCTTTTACGTCTGAAAAACGCACAGTAACATGCGGAGTCCCTCAAGGATCGCCTCTGTCACCAGTGCTGTTTAACATATATCTCCGTCCTCTTTTTGAGATTATCAGCAGCCAAAAACTGCTCTATCACTCATACGCAGACGACACACAACTCTATTTCCGCATCTGCAACAGGCAGGATCACCACCTCAATCTAGAGACATGTCTCTCTTTGATAGAGGACTGGATGACAAAGAGTTATCTTAAACTCAACGGAGCGAAAACAGAACTTCTTCTGTTTCACGCCAAGCGCAGGAATCAACTTTCAACAGCGTGGACCCCCCCGCCTATTTTGGGCAAATTCATCACCCCTAGCGCCAAAGTCAAAAGCCTAGGGGTCATTTTTGACTCCTTTATGACAATGGACGCACAAATAGGGTCAGTAGTCAGCGGATCTCACCATCTACTGCGCCTACTACGTAGACTCACTCCGTTCATCCCCAAAGAAGACTTAGCGGTCGTGGTGGGAGCTATTGTAAACTCCAGGCTGGATTATGCAAATGCTCTTTACCTCAGCCTCCCCAAGTACCAAATCGCCCGTCTGCAAGTCGTTCAGAATACGGCCGCCAGACTGGTGACTGGGAAAAAACCCTGGGAATCCATCTCACCTTCACTGAGAGCCCTTCATTGGCTGCCAGTTAAAGACAGAATTGCTTTTAAAGCTCTCTGTCTTACGCATAGATGTGTCCATGGGAATGCCCCCATTTATTTATGCGAAATAATAAAAGCGCATAATCCCAATCGCGTTTTGCGATCCACGAATCAGAACCTGCTCCAGGTTCCGAAAGCCAACTTCAAATCCAAAGGAGAAAGAAGATTCGCGATCCAAGGTCCCAGACTATGGAACGCTTTACCAACCAGCATTCGGTTGGAGGAGAACCACCTAGCATTCAGGAAAAAGGTCAAGACTTTTCTCTTTTGATATCAAAGGAGACAGGAACAACAAGCGCCCAGAGGCGATTCAGTTCGCATGTGCCGCGCTATACAAGTTTTCATTCATTCAATCTGGCCCAATATTTTTTACTTTTTGCTCCAATAAATATCCATTTTTTTTAATTCAAATTTTGTTCTCAGTTTAGGCCGATATGTATTCTTCTACATATTTTTGGTAAAAAAAAAAGCGTTTATTGATTGGTTTGCTCAAAAGTTTTGGGGTCTACAAAATAGGGGATAGATTTATAGCATTTTAATTATTTATTTATTTTTTACTAGTAATGGCGACGATCAGCGATTTTTATCGTGACTGCGATATTGCAGCGGACACATCGAACACTTTTGACACATTTTTGGGATCATTCACATTTATACAGTGATCCCTTCTATAAAAATGCTTTGATTACTGTATAAATGTGACTGGCAGGGAATGGTATAAGACTAGGGGCCGAGGAAGGGGTTAATGTATTCCCTAAGTAGTGATTCTTACTGTGGGAGGAGGGAACTCACTAGGGGAGGTGATCGATGGTTGTCCCTATGTACAAGAGACACACCATCGGTCCCTGACAGGAAGTAGATCGGTGTGTTTACTTAAAGGGGTTGTAAAGGTTCTTTTTTTATTTTCTAAATAGGTTACTTTAAGCTAGTGCATTGTTGGTTCACTTACTTTTTCCTTCAATTTTCCTTCTAAAACATTTTTTCTTTGTTTTCTTTGTCTTAATTTCTCACTTCCTGTTCCTCCTCAGTAAGCTGTTCAGTAAGCTGTCCTAAATGACTTTGCACCGCTCGGATGATGGTGGGAAGCTTACTGAGGAGAAACAGGAAGTGAGGAATTCAGACAAGGAAACCAATTTATAAAATAAAAGATGAACCTTTACAACCCCTTTAATGCCGCTTCCTGTGATGAGGTGCTCATGCATTCTGAGCAGAATTACCACTCTCACGTAGGCTGTACCTGATTGCACTAAAATAGGATGAGAAGATGCTGCAGGGAGCTCCTGACAGTGTCACTGCTGATTCACAAGTCTGTTGTTTTTTAACCACTTTAGCCCCGGACCAATATGCTGCTAAATGCCCAGAGGCGTTTTTACAATTCGGCACTGCGTCGCTTTAACAGACAATTGCGCGGTCGTGCAACGTGGTTCCCAAACAAAATTTGCGTCCTTTTCTTCCCACAAATAGAGCTTTCTTTTGATGGTATTTGATTGCCTCTGCAATTTTTATTTTTTGCGCTATAAACAAAAATAAAGCGAAATTTTTGAAAAAAAAAACAGTGACACTAATACAGCGATCAGAAAAATGATTGCTTAGTGACACTTGCAAAAGGGAGTGAAAGGGTTAACTAGGGTGGTGATCAAGGGGTTAAAACTTTATTAGGGGGGGTACGGGGGCTATCCTGAACCTAATGCCGCGTACACACGGTCGTTTTTTGCGATGAAAAAAAACGACGTTTTCTGTGAAGTAAAAAACAACGTTTTTGAAACGTCACTTTTCAAAGACAATTTTGCATACACACCATCGTTTTTTCACAAAAAGCGAGGTTACGTTCACCACTCTTTTCCATTGAAGCTCGCTTCATAACTAGCTTCTGGGCATGCACGGGTTGAAAAACGTCATTTTGAAAGACGTTTTTGCTACACACGGTGACTTTTTGTGAAACCAAAAACGACGTTTTAAAAAACGACACAAAAAATTCAAGCATGTTGGAATTTTTTTTGGTCGTTTTTTTGAAGACAAAAAACAACGTTTTGCCCACACACGATCAATTTAAATGACGTTTTAAAAAACGTCGTTTTTTTCATCGCAAAAAACGACCGTGTGTACGCGGCATAACACTATCTGCCTGTCACACTGCCTGTCACACTGACACTAAATGCAGTGATCATACATATATGATCACTGCATTCAGTGACAGTGTGACAGGGGGGTGGGGGGGGTGATCGCAAGGGGTTAAATGTGCCTGCGTGTACTGGTGTCAGTGTAGTGTTGGTGCAGACTTACTGTGCCTCTTCTCTCATCTCGGCGGTTTGAAAATACCGCCGAGATGAGCGCTGCATCACTTCCTCTGCCTATGTTTACATTTTACAGGCAGAGGAAGTGACACGGCGGCGGCGCACAGGATTAGCTGGGAGCGATCACGAGGGGGCGGACAGAAACGAACCGCCGCCCCCTCGAGTCGGATCGCTTCCGGAGGTAAGCCGCCCGCCGCACACAGCGGGGGGACCCCCGCCCCGCTAGTAGGCAGGGACGTAAATTTACGTCCATCTGCCTGTCCGAGCCCCTTTGTAGACGTAAATAGGCGTGCGGCGGGCGTTAAGTGGTTATTCAACACCTGGTCATACTTGTGGCGCTGCCCACTACTTTCAGGACTGGCAGCATTGATTCTATTGCTGAAACCTCTTTACTGGGACCTGCAGTGTCTGTGAGGAGGAGCTTATGAGACACAAAAAAGAAAGGTTTGGCACAGTCAGGGAGGGTAAATGCTTCTGTATTCCATGGTAACAGGTTATAAGACGTGCTTACAGGAGCCTTTAGTTATAGTTTACCATAATAATGATGGAATAGGTCGATGCAAAGAAATAGGAATCGTTTTATGTTGTTTTGCAGTTTATGATGATAATTCTGCGGCTTATTAAATGTACATAATACTAGTTGTATTTCTTACACTACAAAAGCAACATCTTAATAATAATTTTACCTACAGTGACCCGCCTTGTGAATTTTCCCATAACTTTTTAGTGTCAATCATAAAAATAACATCATATTATTTAATTAAAGGACAATTTAATTTGATGTATATTTTGTCATGGCGCAAACAAAAAAATCGTATTCAGGCTCAAAGTTCAAAATATAAACTGCTCGCATCATAAACACATAACGAGTGCGCAGAAAGGAAATATTGAGCACAAAGCACTTTGTGGGATCGGTCATCTCACTAAACCGGATAGATAGCAGCCTGGCTATCAAAGATTTGTGGTTCCCTCTATAGCAACCGAAATGTGTTAATTCTTTTATGAGCACATCAATGAATGATGCATACAGCTATTATTTTTTTATTATTGGGTTTCCGAATTGCATTACATAAAGCTGAAATTTGTTTAGGTCTTGCAATGCACTGTAGAAAAAATTGTATATTCAAACTGCAGTTTTAGCTGCTATTTTTCTTCTTCAGTGAACCACTTAAGGACCGAGCTCCTTTCTGAGATTTGGTGTTTATAAGTTAAAAACAATTTTTTTGCTAGAAAATTACTTAGCACCCCCAATTTTTTTTTATAACACCCTAGAGAATAAAATGTCAGTCGTTGCAATACTTTTTGTCACACCGTATTTGTGCAGCGGTCACACTTTTTTTGGAAAAATACACTTTTTTGAATTAAAAAATAAGACAACAATAAGTTAGCCCATTTTTTTATATTGTGAAATATAATGTTACACTGAGTAAATTGATACCCAACATGCCACGCTTCAAAATTGCGCCCGCTCGTGGAATGGCAACAAACTCTTATCCTTAAAAATCTCCATAGGCGACGTTTAAAAAATGATACAGGTTGCATGTTTTGAGTTACAGAGGAGGTTTAGGGTTAGAATTATTTATCTTGCTAAACCGATCGCGATGATACCTCACATGTGTGGTTTGAACACCGTTTTCATATGCGGGTGCTGCTCACGTATGCATTCGCTTCTCCGCGCAAACTCAGTGATACAGGGCAAGTTTAAAAAAAACGAAATCTCATTTATTTTACCTTTTATTTTATTTTTTTACATTGTTCTTTAAAAAAAAAAAAAAAAAAATTTTCACTTTTATGCCTATTACAAGGCCTCAGATCTCATTTTTACACGAAAATGCAATGAAAAAAATAAAAAATGTAATGACATTTAAAAAAAAAAGTCTCTTTGAGCTATGGGCGGAAGTGACATTTTGATGTCGCTTCCGCCCTGCAATCGTTTTGAGATGGGTGGGGGCCATCTTCCGACTCACTCGTCCCCTTTCAAAGCCAGGGAGAGGACCCGATTGCTTCCGCCGCTACCAACGGCTTTGTTATTCTTGTTGACTGCTGCATATAGAACATTGACACAGGCTTTACCCAAAGCATCAATTAGCTAACAAGTATACATGTACATACGTAGGTTGAAAAAAATGGTAAATGTGCCATGTTTGGATTGTGAAGCCAGCATTTATAATTAGTTAACTATGAAGAATCTAATGTAACAGTCACGAATGATGAAAAAAAATAAAAAAATGCTCTATACTTAAAGTGGAACTACACGGTATATGAGCACCACAAACCAAAAACGCTATTTAATTAATTTGTAATATTCAGAGCAAACTCAATCATCCATCCAAGTCTCCATGCTTTACTCTCCTAAGAAATGACTTTGAACCCCCCCCCCCAGCTTAAGAAAGGACAGATGGTGCCAGAGCTTACTCCATGAAATCCATCTGCCCTTAGATCTGGCATGCAGACAGGAGGGAGTGCTTAGCTGAGAAAACCCCTCCTTCCGTCCTGAAGACTCCTGGCATGTGTGACATCATTTGCCTCAGCATGGAAATCCGGAAGTAACTAAATGTAAAAACTGACATGTAAAAAAAAAAACTATTTATTTTTGTAAATTGCTTGGCATTGTATTGATGTCCTGCATTCACTGTTTTTCAATAAAACTTTATTGAGGAAAAAAAAAACAATTTTAAAACAAGTAAATATGATATACCTTTTTATCTATCTGTTAATGCTAGCAGCATAAGGATTCAAAAGAGTCAAGTGAAGTTTCACTTTAAGTTCAGTTTTGGACACCAGTTCACAAATCAGCAACTGTTTATGATATACAGAAGGGCAACTAAATTAATAAATTGCATGGGGGGCTGGGCAACTGTGTTTGCCATTATTTACCCTGTCTGGATCGTGCAAACAGTTCGTCATTATCAATCATGACTAGATTTGAATTCTAACAAAGGGTTAAAGATGTAGAAGCTTGGTTTCTTGCACTGTATGGTAAAGTGGATGTAAACCTCAGACATGAAATCTGAACAAAGCATAGCCCTCTATACTGTGTATTTGTCCCAATCTAGAGCACTAATGCCCTGTACACACGATCGGTTTGTCTGATGAAAACGGACCGATGGATTCTTTCATCAGATATCCGATATAGCTGACTTTCATTAGTCTTGCCTACACACCATCGGTAAAAATACGATCGTGTCCAATGCGGTGACGTAAAACACAATGACGTGCTCAGGAAAATTAAGTTCAATGCTTCCGAGCATGCGTTCACTTGATTCTGAGCATGCGTAGATTTTTGACCGATGGATTTCCCCACAGACGATCGTTTTTTTCTCTTTTTTTAACCATAAGAAAAATTTAAAAAAGCTTCTATTTTTTTTCACCGATGGGATTGGCATTGGGCACGATCGTATTTTAACCGATGGTGTGTAGGAAAGACTGATGAAAGTCAGCTTCATCGGATATCTGATGAAAGAATCCATGAATCCATCGGTCCGTTTTCATCAGACGAACCGATCGTGTGTACAGGGCATCAGAGCACAAAGTGTCATTTCTGTCTGCTGCTTTGTTCCTCTGCTAGAGACACAACGAGATAAAAGGTGACTGAGGAGGAACCTCCAGCTAATTGATAGCCTCAGCTCTGTTTCTGTGTGCTGTGTAGCGAGGGGTGTGTCCCTTCCCTCCAATCAGGTGTCAGAGCTCTCCTCACTGAGCTCTGCAGAGTATAACTTCAGCACTCCAACCCTTATTTTTCTGAACTCTGACAAGCTTTACAATTCAGCACTTTGAATGGATAAAGAGAAGAAAGGCCTGCAGATAGACAGGTACAACCGATGTATGAGGACTTGTTGCCTCTCTGTGTATCACCTGAGACCATATGTAAGGGTCTACAACTACATTAATGAAGAAAGTCTTGGGACAGACTTACTCTCAAGCCTCGTACACACGTATGGGATTCCTGGCGGTAAAAAGTCCACAGGGAAACCCAAGACGAAAACTGAGAACCTGTTTGGTAACTTTTTCCCCTACACACGACCGGGTTTGCCGACAGGAAAACTGTCATGAGAGCTTTGGTCACGAATCCCGGCCATGTGTATGCTCCATTGCAGTGTGGGGGGGGGGGGGTTGATGGTTCTCTTTTTTTTATGGCAGTTTTCCTGTCTAGAAAAATGCGATGGAGCATACACATGGTCGGTTTTCCCAGCCAAAAGCTCTCATGGCAGTTTTCCCGACGGGAAAACCGGTCGTGTGTACGAGGCTTCACATTGTTTAAACATTCTTGCAGTTGGCCATGACATCTCCTCCTGAGAAACATCTAAAACGTAAGAAACATGTTTTTATTTCATTTTTTAGGTATGTTGTGTGAATGGGAACACAGAAAAAACAGAGGCCACGTACACACGATCAGTCCATCTGATGAGAACGGTCAACCGATGAAGATGGTCTGATGTGCCTACCCACCATCAGTTAAAAAAATGATCGTATCAGAATGTGGTGACGTAAAACACAACGACGTGCTGAAAAAAATGAAGTTCAATGCTTCAAAGCATGCTTGGACTTGATTCTGAGCATTCTTTTGCATACTAACTATCGGTTTTGACCTATCGGTTAGGCGTCTATCGGTTAAATTTCAAAGCAAGTTCTCTTTTTTTTGCCCGAAGGATAACTGACCGATGGGGCCCACACACGGTCGGTTTGGACCGATGAAACGGACCTTCAGTCCGTTTTCATCGGTTTTGACCGATCCTGTGTACGCGGCCAGAGAGTGGGGTTTTCTCAAATTTTAATGCAAACATTTTAATATTTTTTAAGGTCATCACAAGGATCATAAATACCTATAAGAAAATAAATGTAACCAGCATACATAAACTTTTATTTACAGTAAAAAGCTGTGAAAGTCTAAAACTGTCCTCCATGGAAGCTAAGTCTAGACAATCCAAAAGACCGCTTTATAAAAAGACTAGATGTGTTTTTAAATGCTCAAAAAAAGTGGTATTAAACTTTTATAGGAAACAATACTGTATAATGTAGCTCCAGAGAGTATCTGACAACCATTGTGGATTATAAGGAAGCTATTCTATGTTAGACCAAAAAGAAGCACAGCTGTCTTGCCTTCCTTTGCATAGGATATTTTCTTGGTGTTGAAACTTGATGGATGCAATGTTGACAAAGAGTGTGACTTTAACCAGGACTGCAAAATCTGTTTTGTTCCAGCATTTACCTATTTGTGCTTTAGCATCATATATACAGCCCAGCAGGGCTGGGCTGGGACAAATATTTGGCCCTGGACTTCATCCAGACTGGCCCACTTTGACAGGTCTCTGCCATGGAGGCCAGACAACTCCCGCACCCCCCCGCCGGCCACCCAAGCCCCCTCTCCCCCTTTACTAGCCACTAGCCATTCTACTTTATTAGAGCAGAACGGCTGGTACTGGTTCTCTTATAGGCAGTACTAGTGGGGAAGCTAGACATTATTTCACCCGGAGCAAAGAATCAGTTCAATGCCCCCCCCCTTATGGGACAAGATTAGGCAGAAGTGAGAAACTCCCAGGCCATAGCTGTTGAGTCAGCTGTCTGTCCCCTCCCCCATGCTCCTCTGTCGTCCCCCTGGTCCTCTGGTCCTTCCCCTGCTTCTCTGTTTCCCCCAGGTGAGCGCTGCGGGGAGGGAGAGGAGGTGAGCGATGCGGGAAGGGAGAGACAGAGGAGTGGAGGGGGGCAGTGGTCCGCTGTCACTGAAGCCGGCCCACTGAGCCATCGGCCCACCGGGAAACTCCCTGTAGTCCCAATGGCCTGTCCATCCCTGCAGCCCAGGGCATTCTTACAGATCATCATACAGCTTAACGACAGAGCCCCACAAATGTCAATGCAATCCTTTCCACGCTATTCTTGTTCAGCAGTAGGATATACAGCTGTATGTTGACATCTGATTTTCCTGTGGAGGTTTTGAATTCACAAAGAATAATTCACATCCATAAAAGCATTGTAGACAACTGACATTACTGGGCAGATTTATGAGGCAAAGTTATTGCAATGCACTTTAATGGAGATAGAATAAGCTGAACTGCTTACACAGCTGAGATAAAAGTTACCTATTTCACTTCCAGCATGCTTTTACTAAAATGAATAGTGACACCAAAGGGAAGGAGAATAAAATCTACCCATAACTCTGCACTTTGTATGAATTTTCTAATTCTGCAAATCTTTTTTAATAATGCATTTCACTGACAATTAAAAAATACAATTACTGCTAAAGATTAGTGTATTTAAAGTGGTTGTAAACCCTGTTACACCACTTTTACCTACAGGTAAGCCTATAACAAGGCTTACCTGTAGGTACCTTGAATACCTCCTAAACTTGTTTAGGAGATATTCCGTATATATGCGCTGCTGCTGACGTCATCAGCACATGCGCACTGAAGAAAGGGACTTCTGGTGCCATTTCTTTAGTAGCTTGCCGTGACTGGCGGCTACTGTGTGCAAGTGCCGGAGTGATGACTTAATTGCTCTGGCCAATAACAGCGCCGGACCGCTGGTGCCATTTCTTCAGTAGCTGTGCCGTGACCGGCGGCTCCCGTGTGCAAGTGCCGGAGTGATGACTTTACCCCCTGAGCGGTATTCCCGAGTCAGGCTCGGGGCGGAGATCGGCACCAAATTCAAAAAAGTAAATAAACACAATACATACAGTATACTGTAATCTTATAGATTACAGTACTCTATGAAATAAATACACACCCCATGTGTCCCTAGTGGTCTGCCCAGTGTCCTACATGTACTTTTATATAATAAAAACTGTTCTTTCTGCCTGGAAACTGGAGATTGTCCATAGCAACCAAAAAGTGTCCAGTTAAGTCAAAAATGCAGAATTGAGCGATAGTGATTTGTGGGGAAATTCGTCATCAAACACTGAAAGTAATATTTTTTATTTTTATTATTATTATTATATTATTTGTTATAATTATTTATATTTATTTATTATATTACAATTTATGATTTTGTGTTTCAAATTTTATTATACCCGGGATGTCTACTAGACTCTTGTTTGGACAGATTTAAGTTATTCCTAAGAATTGCAGGCCTACAATATAAAACGCCAAAATTTCCATGCAAAATAATGGTACCACATTCAGCACCTAAAATCTAAAAGAATCATACCGCCAGGGAGGTAATGGCTCTGGCCAATCAAAGTGCCGGAACGGCGAACCCAGAAGTAACTCCGGTGGAAGATGTCTGTGCTGTACTCGTGGGCTAACACCGATTCAGGGCATCATTCTAAGGCAACTATTTTAAAATGAGCTAGTAGGCTGGAATATCAGTGTCTACTACTACAGTCATATATAGTTTCCAGAGGCATCGGCCAGGTATGGTGTACAGTTTACATAGTTAGATTAATGTAACTATGTATAAAATATCCACACCTGGAATTCTTCTTTAACTTAAAGTGTAAGTAAACCCCCTATCATTAAGGAAACTGCCATATTTGCCTCTGTTTAATCTACAACTGCCATGATGCTGCACATGTGATCAGTTACAACACCAGCCATTGGATGGTGGTGACAGTTTGGTTGAGAGCAGTACCAATAGGAGTGTTACATTTGCAGCAAATGCCAGAAATGAAACTTGTATGGATGGGTTTACTTCCGCTTTAACCATAGGTATATTCTACCCATGACTTCTCCATATATTCCTATGGAAGATCCACTAGAGTGTGCAGGACTCAAATTTGTTGTGTGATGATTTTTAAATGATGTTGATGTGATAAAGGGAACCTGGTAGGAATGAAATATGGGAACTGACATTGGTAGACTTGTGTGGTATCATCAACCTTTATATTATACCTAACTTAGAACATGCACACAGGTGGTGACGAATGAAAAGTCGAAATTGTACAATGTGTGCTTGCTTTGGGTCATTGACTCACTAGGCAGCAAAACTGGAAGCAGGGTGGCAGCCCTGGAGTCTGCTCCTTTAACAATATTGAAGTTGCACTCTTTTTTCTTAGCAAAAGTGTGGTGAAGCTTTACTTTGTAAAGAATATCCAATAATGTGCAAGGGAAAAAAAAACAAAAAAAAAGCTTTTTATTTTCCTGTGCTTGGATGATGGAAATCAGCAGCACTTCCCCTAAATTACTAAGCTCTGGGGAAATCTGAGCGACTGCATTTGCACAGTCTATTTTCTTTTAGTAAATCAAGCCCAAAGTATCAGATTGTTAGCATAACAGCTAAGCATCCAGCATTTGTACAATGAGGCCTCGTACACACGACCGAGAAACTCAACAGAAACCATCAAGAAACTTGGTGGGAGAGCTTTTTTGCCGAGGAAAACGGTTGTGTGTATGTTTTTCAGCGAGAAAACTCTCGAGGAACTCGATGAGGAAAATAGAGAACATGCTCTCTTTTTCCTCTAGGGGAGTCTGAATTTCCTCATCGTGTTCCTCGTCGGGCTGGTTTTCGACGAGAAACACGTTGGTGTGTATGCTTAGAAACCCGTGCATGCTTAGAATAATGTATGAGACGGGAGCAGTAAAAGTAGCGTTTGTAATGGAAATAGCACATTTGTCACGCTGTAACAGACTGAAAAGTGCAAATCGTCTCTTACCAAACTTTTACTAACACGCAGTAACATGAGAATAGCAAAAGCAGCCCCAAGGGTTGTGCCATTGGAATCGAACTTCCCCTGCCGTCATACGTGTTGAAGTTACCGCGTTTGAGAACGAGGAGATTTGGTCTTGACAGTGTGTACGAAAAGACGGCTTGACGAGCTTCTCAACCAGCCTAACAAGGAACTCGTCGAGGAAAACAATGTGTCTTTTCCGACGAGTTCCTCAGTTGTGTGTACAAGGCCTCAGAAGTCAGAAATTGCAGCTTTTATGTGTTTTTTTTTTTTCAGAAATGATTTCCTTTAAAAGCTGAATTGAGCGTCCCTTGTATATTTCTTTCTGATATGTGCAGTAATCCAGCACAAAAAAAATCCTGCATTTTGACTCTCTGCAGTTATTTCCTGTAATAAAGACCGATCACTGCTGCTCTTTCTCCCTGGGCAGAGTAACTGGTCTTGTATCCACCCCCTCCTGTAGTTTTCTGAAGGCACCCTGTAGTGGATGTAACCTGCTTGGCCACTCTGCTCTCTGCACAGGTTACATGTAGCACACTGATGATGTCAATAGCTACATTTGCAAGGTGATATCTAAATTTGCAAGGGCATTGTGAGCACACAAAGTGGCTTTGCAGCTTCTGTAGCTCTTTTGGAATGTATTTAAGATGAATGTTTTTCGTGCCCAGAGAATAGCCTAAATTCCTGCATGATACTTCCTTTTGTTCATCTTTTTTTCTTCTTTCTTTTTAAGAAAATCTTGTGCAAGTGGGACATATGTTATCCTAAAACCAGTTAGGACATCTAGATTGGACATCTCTAATAAGGTGTTGATAATTGAATTTGCTAATAGGGGTCATTTATGTTGCTTATCTCTGTAAGCGGTGTTATTAAGTCAGTGAGGAAGTGCATATCAGTGATTTATTGTCACTAAAGCTATTGATGGGGAAATGTCTCCTTTCTGCTTTCCCTGTTTGCAAGGTTATGCCATGTTTACTTTGTAATTACTTGCAAACAAAAAGAACCTTGCAAAGAAGTAAAAATTATGTTATTAAAACCTTGGGAAAAGGGGAATGAAAGAGAAAGAGTGAAAGAGATCGATCTCAAGTGGATCGGATAATTGGTGCTTTTGCTTTACATAAAGTCATATGCCAGGACTGGTTATTTATATTCATTTTTAATTATTTCTAGATGAGTCATATCTGTTATTTGACAAAATAAGTATGATGCAGTGACAATGGAAATATATTGCTGCACCACTGTACTGCACATCAATCTTGCAGACAATAGTCTGCCTTGAAAATGATAGGAG
Source organism: Rana kukunoris (assembly GCA_029574335.1). NCBI lineage: Eukaryota > Metazoa > Chordata > Amphibia > Anura > Ranidae > Rana > Rana kukunoris. Next base: position 555,434,675 of record CM056050.1, on the reverse strand, counting down.
GCTTATGTAATTGGTTTTAATAGATAATTTTTAACAAAAAAAATCTCTCTTCTATGTCCTACATAAAGGTTAGTCCAAACTAGCATTTAATTTAAAATCACCCAATGGCTTTTTACATCCCCTGGAATTAGACCCTAGAGTTCCTAGATCAGCATCTATCAAGGGAGGGCTGGGCCAGGGGCAGGGTGGCCATTTCCTCCCAGGCCACCCCAACTTATGTTCAAAATGCCTGCTACCATTTTATTTTTTATTCTGGTCTTGGAAGTCGAACTGACCACTAGCTGTTGCATTCTAGGAGTTGTAGTTCACACTCAAGCTCCCGGTAGGTGGAACACAGAGCAGTGCAGAGGAAACTACAATTCCCTGAGACTGGATTCTTGGAAGCAGACAAAGGCAGGGCATGCCAGGTAGTAGGGATGCAGGGCTGCAGGACTGGGCACTGGCTGCAACTTGACCCCAGAACCAGGTGCATTACCTCCCAGGAGGCCGTGGCGTGCAAGGACCAGCTGAGCTGAGATCACTGAGGTGAAAGACCCTGACACCCCTAGCTGACCCCCATCTCCTCCCATGATCATTACAAAGTATAGTAATCTTGGATTTACTGCTGCACTTCTCATATTTAACATAGACACCAGCAGCTATAGTGTGACCCCCTTCCCAATAAAGATCATGTGCAGACCTGGGAACTTACATGAGATACAGATACAAGAAACCCATGGATGATTCTTACCCACTCACACCTACATAAAATAGAAAATAATTTTTAACTGGTCTAAGGCCATATACGATTAATTTCATTTTGTTCAACCAACAGGTTAAACAAAAGAAAATTAATTAAATCCTTCCCTTGGAACTATTGTGTTCTGACAGTGGAGAGAGTTCTCTGCCATCAGAATACACCCTTCAGCACTGCCAACTATAGCCAATGCCACTGATCGAGCACACATTTCCCAATGGGCTGGTTGTACAGAAGTCAATCAAGACATTATTTTCAACCAGCCTGCCCATAGATGGATCGAAGTTTGGTCGGTCCCTGCTGAACAGTCCAAATTTTGATCCATTTATGACTGGCTTAAGTCTTATCCACTTGCCATCTGGAAGGCTTACCCCGCTTCCTGACCAAGCCATTTTTTGAGATACAGCACTGCGTTATTAACTGACAACTGCGTGGTCATGCGACACTGTACCCAAATAAAATGTATGTCCTTTTTTTCCCACAAATAGAGCTTTCACTTGGTGGTATTTGATCACCTCTGCATATTTAATTTTTTGTGCTATAAACAAAAAACAAATGAAAATTTTGAACAAAAAACAATACTGTATTTCTTACTGTATTTCTTACACTCTGCTATTTAACAAATCCAATAACATTTTTTTTTTTTTTTTTTAATCAATTTAGGTCAAAATTTATTCTGCTACATATAAGTAAATATTGATTGAATGCGCAAAAGTTATAGCGTCTACAACCTATGGGATAGATATACAGAATTTTTATTTATGCCGTTTTTTTTACTAGTAATGGCAGTGATCAGTGACTTATAGTGGGGCCACAACATTCTAGCAGACAAATTGGACACACGATCAGACATGTCCGAGGAAACATGTCCGATGGACCGTTTTCATTGGACCAGGCTGAAGTGGTCTGTTGGTCTGATGTGCGTACACACCATCGGACCAAAATCCCCTCGGACCAGAACGCGGTGACGTAGAACACAACGACGTGATGAAAAAGCGAAGTTCAATGCTTCCAAGCATGCGTCGACTTGATTCTGCGCATGCGGGGGATTTTGGTCCGATGGTTTGTGTACTAACCATCGAAACCAAGTTTTCAAGCATGTTTGGAATTTTTTGTCCGCTGGAAAACGGTCCGATAGGACGTACGCACGATCGAACATGTCCGCTGAAACTGGTCTGCGGATCAGTTTCAGCGGACATGTTCGATCGTGTGTACGCAGCCTTAGTGACACTTTTTGGGCACCAGTGACACTAATACAGTAATCAGTTCTAAAAAAAAATATGCACTGTCACTGTACTAATGACACTGGCAGGGAAGAGGTTAACATCAAGAGCAATCAACGGTTAAATGTCTTCCTGGGGAGTGGTTGCTAACTGTGTGGGGGGTGTTTTTACTGTGGGAAGGCAAAGATCCGTGTTCCATGCCTTTCCTTTTCAAAGAATGGCGATATGTTCAATCCTAGTGGGAGTGGGTCGCCGGCAGTGCATGTGCACGCACCAGACCTGGAAATGCAAAACCATCTACAGGTATGTGATTTTGCACAGAAGAGCCGCCTTGCTGCCATATATATACAGTATGCAGTTGGCAAGCGGTTAACTAATTTAAAGTATATATTATTTAGTAGAGCATTTAGAGATATTTACTAAAACTAGAGCAGACAGAATCTGGAGCGGCTGTGGGTAGTAACTAATCAGCTTCCAGCTGAGCTTTTTCTGTTCAGTAAGGCTTTGAAAATAATCTAAGCTAGATGCTGATTGTTACCATGCACAAATGCTCCAGATTATGTCTGCTCTAGTATTAGTAATATCTCTCATTGTATTTAAATTGGTTGTAAACCCTTTTATATACCCACTGAAGTTACAAGCATCAGGTAATCTACAGAGATGAAACAAACCCTCCTACATAAAATGTACCTTGTTCTCATCTCTAGAATGCATGAGACTTGTTCTCATCTCTAGAATGCAGGGGGGTGGGCATCTGATGTCAAACCCTGCCCAGCACAGAGCGGGAGCTGAGAGTAATCTAAAACCTGAGTGGAGGGAAATAACACCCCCCTCACATGCACAACAAGGCTGTCAATCACCTTCTGTGTGCACTAGCAGGCTGGGCCATCTCCAGAGATTCTGTGGTGTCAAGGCAACCTGTCAGAAGTAATGCAGAGAGCAGAGAAAAGATCAGACAGAAAGCACACAGGTGAAAAGTAAAGGTTAGCTATACATGTCTCTCATTTCAACCAATTGCTGCTGAATTGTCCATAATTCAAGTGATGTGTAGACCTATCAACACCAGCTCAAAAGTCGATTTAAAAAATGGCTTATCTGGGTGGACAGCTATCATATGACTGTTCATCTATTTAGGCAGACATCAGTGTTGTGGGTCGTGGGTCTGAATGCAATAGCTAGTAAAGGAGACTCCTCAATCCATGCTGTTTAGGATGGATGATGGCATCAAATAATCTTCTCTTGTTCAGCCCATGATGTATCTATCTAAATGGGTATGGCTAGCAATACCTTTGGCAGTCAGCTCCCTAAACTAGGAAAATAGGCAATTTTTTTTTTTTCATTTTGGAATAAGCAAGGATGGAACCTCTTTCTGAGATTTGTTATTTACAAGTTAAAAACATATTTTTTTGCTAGAAAATTACTTAGAACCCCAAACATTATACTTTTTTTTCTAACACCCTAGAGAATAAAATGGCTGCAATAGCCATAATTTTTATCACACCGTATTTGTGCAGCGGTCTTACGAGCGCACTTTAAAAAAAAAAAAAAAAAGACAAGAGTAAAGTTAGAACAATGGGCAGAAGTGACGTTTTCACGCCGCTTCCACCCTGCAATGGTATGGAGATGGGTGGGGGCCATTTTCCCCTCACTCGTCTCCATGCCACAGTGGTATGAGGATCCAATCACCTCCGCTGTTGCCGACGGCTCCGTTAAGCAGCGGAGGTATCTGCTGAGTAGCCCCTCTCCCACCACCAATAAAAGTGAGCTTGCGGAAAATCCGCTGCAGAGACCACTATTTTTAAAAACTGGACCGCTCACTGAAAAGGAGGATACCGGAGTTATGGCAGCTAGCTGCTGCCATAACAAAGATATCCCTCTTCAAAGTGCCGATGTTTATCGGTGTGAGATTCTGAAAGTGGTTAATCCTGTGCTGTCGGCTGCATCCAACCGACTTCTGGGTATGTTACATCCCTGGTTCCCTGCTGCCTATTGTGGTCCTATCTACTGACCCCTACATTACTACAAGGCACAGTTGCAATGTAGGGGCTGACAACCTCAGCATATGGGAAGGGCAGAAGGGCACCAACACATCCCAGATGTTTGTCTGATACAGAATGCTATGGACAGGGGGAAATCTGCAGAGAGTAGAGAGATAGATATTATGTATTTTCTTTTCCAGACATATTTTAGCAGTTTCGCCTGTCTTTATAATAAATATAATATTTATTTTTGTACTATCTGTTGCAAAAGTATAGCAGGGGGCTTAAAAGGAAAATAGATACTATTCTGATAACTAGGCTAACATAAGCTGAAAACACAGCCCTGAGATGATTAGTGAACTTACCGTTCAAAGGATTGGTGCTGAACTAAATAATTATTCATAGAGTGCTGGGCAACAAAACTAGAACAGAACATGCTGAAACCTAGAGATTAAAGGTTTGCAACAAATATTACATTACAAAGCTTCTTAAAACTGTGCCAGGTTATTGAGCTTTACAGATCAGAGAGATTCTGTTTGCATTGTGTATAATATAACAGAACAAAACAGTGCAAAGTAAGGTTTCCTGCTTCCACTATTGTCTTCCATATGTTATATAAATCTGGGTTACCACTCTGTAATATAACATAAAGAGTCAGGCCACTTAAAGTAGAACTATAGTCAAAGAAAAAAATGACATATATGATGCAGTCAGTCAAGTGTAATAACAAAGCATTTATTGGGCACCTTGGCCCAGATTCAGAGAGCGATTACGCCTGTCTAACACCAGAGTAATTTCAAATTTCGCGCGCCGTATCACTAGTTTGAATCCTCAAACCATGATACGGCGGCTTTGGGCTTCGATCCGAGAGGCTTACGTCTTCGTAAGCCTTCGGATCTACGCTGCAAACTTTTTGCGGCCGCTGGGAGGAGTCCGCGTCGTTTTCAGCGTCGGGATATGCAAATGATTTTTTTACGGCGATCCACGAAGATACGAGCGGCCTTCGCAATCGCTTACGTAATTTTTTTGCTACGTACTGTTAGACCAGCTATTTGCTGGTCTAACGGTGCGTAGCCCATGTTAAGTATGGCCGTCGTTCCCGCGTCGAATTTAATTTTTTTTTTTTTTTTAACGTAACTCGTTCGGGAATATGAATGTCTGTAAACGACGCTACTCAAAAAAAAATGACGTAACGACGTGATTTCACGCAATGCACGGCGGGAAATTTCTGAACGGAGCATGCACAGTTCGATCACCGCAGGAACGCGCCTATTTTAAATGCTTCACGCCCCCTACTCGCGTAGATGGCTTGTGCCGGGAGAAATACACTACGCTGCCATAGTTTACTGGACAAAATCTACCGGGATTCCACGTAGAGCCAGGTAAAATACGGCGGCGTAGAGTATTTCTGATACTCTACGCGAATCTAATTGTATGTGAATCTGGCCCCTTGTGTTCATCTTCCTTCAGCAAGGTGAAAATGCTTTTTGTTTTGGAGAGAAATCACTGCAGAATTTTAGTGGATTTAAAGTAAATGACAAGTAAATCAAAGCTGAACTCCAGCTAACAGTTTTAGGACTTGTTTACAGTTTTGTTTGACTAGGCAAAGCAATCTCACGTAGATTGTTTTTCCAATGGAAACAGTGACTTGATGTGGCGAACCTTAAGTCTGGCCCCTGACATCACCAAAAAGTTGTACTTAGAATCCAGAGACAATAGACACACAACAAGATGATACAGACGACGGTCAGAGACTGCTGACATGAGGCAGGAAATGGTCAGAGACTGTGGACATAATACAAGAGATGGTCAGCAACTGCAGACATAGTACAGAAGATGGTCAGAGACTGTGGACATGGTGCAGGAGATGTTCAGAAACTATGGACAAAATACAAGAGATATTCAGAGACTGTGGACATGATAATGGAGATGTTCAGAGACTGTGGGTCTAATATAAGAGTTGCTTATGAACTGCAGACAGATACAAGAGATCAAAATCCGAATCTGAATCAGAAAATGTTTTGTCGTTTTACAAAAACAATCATAAAATTAAATATAGTTGTCAGAGACTGTGAAAGTGCTTCAGGAGAATATCAAAGACTGTAAGTGTGCATTCACACCTGAGGGTTTTGTAGCCTGAAGAATGAAACTCCAAAACGCTAGAGGGGAAAAAATCCATTATACTAAATGGAGATGGTTCACATCTCGACTCCAAAATGCCTGAAGTCGAACGCCTGAAGCTCAAACAAGTTCTGGACCCTTTTTTGACGCGTAAATTGGGCTGATTTGGGCATTTCTGAAAGTTTGTATTCCCATAGAAACTAATGGAAACGCTTGATTCAAGCTTCTATCGCCACAACAAGCATTTCTATGGGCGTTTTGTCGCTTTAATCTGTTCTGTGAAATAGAATATTCACCCAGGATGAAGATACATATTTTTTTTTAAATATAGCAACAAATGATGAAAGAGATGATCATTTTTCCTATTGGCTAAAATAAAAAAACAACGAAGTTCAAAAACGTTGGACAACGATGTATGGATACGCGCAAATACGTGTGAATACGCGTGACAAAACATTCGGATGTGAATGCAGCCTTAACGTGCTATAGGAGTTGTTAGAGACTGGGGGCATATTTCAGAAGACAGTCATAGATTAGAGACATATTACATGAGATTGCTAGAAATTACTGCTATAACAGGGCAATAGGGAAACACAGATTGGGGCAAGGAACCAGAGGGGGCACACAAAAAGTTCCTAATGGCTGTATGCTACCCCCAGGCTATAGGTTGGGCACCATGGCCTTAAACAGTTACAGCAATGGTTTATTTTCTTCTTTTGAAGGTATCAACCTAACCTTATACATAAAAATTGACAGTTGTAAGCACCCTTGGCAGTGCTAACTGTCATTGTTGCAGGACAGGGTTGACCGGCATGGAAAAGTGGACAAAAATAAAAATAAATTAATTTGAAAAAAATGTTGCCATACTACCTTCACCAGACTTGAAATCATAGGAAGCACCATACCTTTTAGACTTCAAAAAAAATACTTGACTTTATCTTACATATGAATAACTAGGAACAGAACAGCTAAAAGAAAATCCTATTGGTTTAATCATATTTATTTATATAAAAATGGCAAATCAGAAAAAAACATACGCTTGTTACAATGAGGTGTTTGCTGTTGTCTGTGCAATCAAGATGTAGAATGGATGTCCAGTTACTGGCAACATTACTTGCATGTCATTTGACACATCAAGTCTTTTCTTCTGCTTTGACTTTAGGCTTAGTAATGCAGAGGATTTTGTTTCAATCTTTTAATTATTTAGAGATCCAGTCCCATACCCATAAATCATTAGGTAACTATTTGCTAATAATTAGGAATTTAAGATCTATTACATAAAACATGGCAGGCAGTAAAAAAAAAAAATAATGATAAAAAAAACTAAAAACTACTAGACAGAGTCTGCACATTTTATTTATGACTTACACCTGCAAACCGGTTGCAAATAATTGGTAAGAGATCTGCCCATGTTCATTAATTACAAGGACCCGCTTAATTCTTTGTAATAGACTGATCTGAAAATATGATATTGCATATGCATAGAGAAGCCAAGGATACCGCAGCCTCCTGTTTGATTTCAAACTTGACAATCCACACATCCTCTTCCTACATAAACACACTCACTCAATGAAAACAGTGTCCAAGGGAGAAGAAAAAAGTTATCATATTGTAAATAAAAGCCATGCTTTGATTTCCCGGGCTTATTAACGCTAAACCATACATACTAAGCCACACCCACAATTGATAGGCCACACATAATTTCTCACAGGCCTCTATAATCTCTTTCACACCATCTAACATCATCCTAAACCAAAATGGCTACTCTCTCAAGCTGGCCATACACTATTAGTTTTCTAACAAACATTCAGACAAAAATTACTTTTGATAATTTTATGAACGTTGTTCATAAGAACTTAAAAAAAAAAAATTAATGGAGAACAATTTTACACCAGCTCTTTTTCTTGTCACTGTGGTCGAAAAAGAAAGACAATTTGACCCCGCTAACCATTAGAAAATCAAATGAATGTTAAAATGAAAATTTTTAACCAAAATTTTCGGAATGTATGGCCAGCTTATGATTCTTCAGGCTTAGTCACCAGCAATACAAGTAGGCCATGGCAGCTTCCACTATGCACTAATGTATGAGTACATAATAAAAAGTATATTAAACATACCTATAATGAGTTGTCCGAACAAAGGCTGAAAAACCAGAAAAGTGAGAACCACTGATTGAAGAAATGAAGCAGGTTTTGTCCATTTCATCTTGACCCCGTGTAGCGCATTACCTCAATGTTATCTGAAAGATGCAAGAAAAGTGAGATTGGAAAGTGTTCGCTGCCTCTGTGTCAATTTCAAGGAGAACAGTGACAAATGACATGATTAATTTAAAAGCATACATTTTACTCCAGCTGACATTCAATAAAAAAAAACTGCACTCCACAATTTAGTACTTTACGGGAAATTATTGAATGGCAGAGAGACATCATAAAAGGAGAACACTTTGTCACAATGTGCTAAGTCAAGAGTTTTGATAATATACATTTCACAAGCTCTGCAGATACATTACAAAAAAAAACAAGCAGTCTCGTGATTGAAAAGTTTCTGATTAAGAAAATTCTGCCTGTTTTGCTCATAGCAAGTAATTAGATTATATCTTTCTATTAAAAAAAGGACATTTGAGTGCTCATTTAAAGCTGTACTCCAAGCCCAGAGCTCAATATACACAGATGTAAACTACAAAAGGATTTGTTTTTCTGTTCATTGAGTGTTGAGATTTGCAAACACCACACAGAAATTCAGTTATATGTACAGGTCTCATCTCTACCCATACCCTGTGACTGGACAATAAAAAAAGAAGCAGCAGACTAATGAGTTCATCTGTCTGGCCAGTGGCGGCTGGTGCTCCATTTTTTTTTAGGGGGCTGCAAACAAATCCCCCACCACGCCCTCTCCCGCCAGCCCCTATTGCAAGTCCACATGTCAGCCCCACTCACCCACCAGCCCCACGATTACCCTATCCAGGTCCTGGGCGGCTTCTCCTCCTAGCCAATGCGGTTGTTTCTCCTCCCGGCCAATCCAGAATCTCAGGACCTGCTTCCTTGTCCTGATTGGCCCTGAGGAGAAGCAGGAAGACAATAGCGAATGTTGATTTTCTATTGTCACAAGTGGGTGAGCTCAGGACTGCGCCCCAAGCCCACCTTTTTTTAAGCTGATTAGAGCTTCTAATCAAGTGCTTCACAAAAAAAACATAGAATTCTGCATTCAGTGCCCTGCATGGAGGTTAGGGGTCTGCGCATAAAGATTTGGGGGAAGGCGCCCCTCATTGACAGGCCTCCGCTGTGTCTGGCACTCTGCTCTGTCATCCTTTCAACATGTTCCTTGTATGTTAACAACTGATTGACTCCTATGACTGCTTCTCCCTCCTCCAGTTTGATTTCTGCTGTACAGGGTCTACAAGTAACACAGCAAATTCAGGTACTTACACTGCTTGCATAAATAAAATAAAAAATGCGTATGACATAACACAGTGCTGCATTAAAGTATAAGTTAAAGCAAGGGGGGCGTGTCCAAGATGGCGACCGGAGCGGAGGCATAGCCGAGGAGCTCCGCTACCCTGCCTGCTATTCATCCTGTTTCCCTGCGGACCGACATACCCATACCCTGCTAAACTTGTGGCCGTGCTCCCCTGGACTGGTATGCCCTCTAAGCGCCGGACTTACGTGTGTAAGAAGCCGCCGCCAGCCTGTGCTCACCCTAGTGGCGGGAAATCCGGACCACACGCGGTCTCTAATATGGCGTCTGAGACGGAGGAAGCAGACCCGGCGCTTCAGGACTCAGATCATTTCACTGCCCTCATGCAAGCCATCACGACCTGCCAATCGACTCTGACAGAGAAGATTGACACTATGCAGCTGGAAATGGGTATGATCCGGAGAGATATGGACAAATTCAGGACCCGGCTGATGGAGGTGGAGCGCCGGGTGGGTGATACAGAGGATGTGCTCCGGGACCATACCTCCTCCCTCCGCACCCTCACTACCAAGGTCAGAGCATTGGAACACCGCGCTGAGGACGCCGAAAATCGCAATAGGAGAAATAACCTTCGCGTTATTGGTCTCCCGGAGCGGTCGGAGGACCCTGACCCTGCGGCGTTTACTGAGCGCCTCCTCCGCCAGCTGCTCCCCCAGGCGGCTTTCTCCCCACACTTCGCGGTGGAACGGGCTCATCGGATGCCGGCTGCCCGCGGCCCCCCCGGAGCTCCGCCGCGCACATTCATTCTCCGTCTCCTGAATTTCCGTGACCGGGACATGGTATTGCGGGAGAGCAGAAAGATTGAAGCCTTACGCTTTGAGGGAACGCGCCTGATGATATTCCCGGATTTCTCTGTGGAAACACAAAAATTGCGGAAATCCTTTGATCAGGTGAAGCTGGCTCTGCGCCAGAGGGGTTTAAAGTATAGTATGTTATTCCCAGCCCGGCTGTGAGTCCAAGATGGGGAATCCCTTCGCTTCTTCACAATTCCTGAGGAAGCTGCTAACTGGCTGGAGACCCTCCCGCAGCACTGAATTCCTGGCTGTACTCTGCTTCGCCGGATGATGGGTGAGTTCCCCTGTGCCTCCTTATATGACTCTCCACACTGCTCCTGAACTGTTCCTCGCCATCCTGACTGCTAATCTTCTCCTGAACTTTCGGCTCTGACTGTGATAGATGCCTGCAAGATACTGTTGGGGACGGGGACACTCCCTTCCTAGGGGCTTTATCTACTGATCCTTCTGTGAGAGTTGGAGAGGATTCTGCCGTTGTCATGGCCCTGCTGGCTACTGCTTTTCCTACCTGGACAAGTGGAGGACATATGCCCCCTGTGGTCAAATTTTTTTCCCCCCTTTCTTTTTTTTTTTTTGTTGGGGGGGGGAGACTACCTGCATTTTTGCTTTGTTTTTTGCCCTGTTTTTGCCCTTTTTCTTTCTACTGTTGTCTCAAGGTTCACTTTAAGAAGACTATGCCCCCAGTACTAACTGGGTGATTGATCTCTACCGCAGGGAAAATATGTATTTTTGTTACCTTGCTCCTGTTTCTTTCTCCTAAACTGGATTGTTTGGGAAGCAGGCAGAGAGGTGGCTCTTTATGTTTTATTTTTACTTGTTGTATATTATCCTCCGCTGTGCCTCTTAGGCGCCCTGTTGGTGCACTGCCTCCCAGAGACTAATGGTCGTGTTTAGTTTGGGGTATCAAGCGCACTCCAGTTCCGAGGGTTGCGCGGGGTGGGGGGTGGGGAGTTTTCCTTTTGTTTTTTGTTTTTTTTTATGTCAACGGTACAGTCTGTTTTTTTTTACGTATACTACAAATGCCCACATGTTCTACTTATTCTTGTTTTGTCTGACACATCTATTGTTGCTGCAAGGTGAGATGTTTCTGCATGTCTGCCGGTGTGTGGATCCTGGTGGATGTCCGAGTGATAGTGGTGCGCAGATTATTGTCCTCCTTGAGACATGGCCCCCCTGAGAGTGATATCCTGGAATGTGCGGGGTCTAAATTCGAAGTTTAAGAGATCCCTGTTGTTCTCTTTCCTAAAGAAACACCGCCCGCACATATGTCTACTCCAGGAAACCCATCTTACGGGTTCTAGGATCCTCTCGCTTAAAAAACCCTGGGTAGGATCGTATTTTCACTCCACCTACTCCTCTCACTCTCGGGGGGTCAGTGTACTGATTCCCTTTGTGTTGCTGGATCTTCACCTGGACCCGGACGGGCAATATGTCCTCATTCATGCTTTCTGTGATAGGCTAGATGTGGTGATTGTTGGTCTGTACTTGCCACCTGCTTCGGGTATGACGGTCTTACACAAAATACAGACTCTGCTTGCGAACTACCCCGCTTCCAACATACTACTGGCAGGAGACTTCAACATGGCCCCCAGACCTAGTACTGACAGACTGAACCCCGACCAATCGACTGATTTGGCATTGTCCCGATGGGCGGAGGTTTGCGGCCTAAGTGATGTGTGGCGATGGAAACATCCACAGGGTAGGCAATACACTTGCCATTCTGGGTCCCATGCGACCTTGTCTCGCATTGATCTCATGTATGCAAGTGATTCCCTGCTGGCGAGGGTGAAGGCAGTGACCCATTTGCCGCGAGGCATTTCGGACCACGCGCCGGTTATGCTGGAGCTCTCCACGGACTCGGCCGCTGTTATGGGCCTGTGGAGACTCTCCAGTTACTGGGTTACGGATGAGAAGCTGGAACCGCTGATGCTGGCGGAACTTGAAGATTATTGGAACAATAATGACCTCTCGGCTTCTCCGGAGGTTGTCTGGGATGCGTTTAAAGCCTATACCAGGGGTAGATACCAATTCAATATTTCTAAGATTAGGAAGGAATCCAGACTGGAGTTGTCTGGTGCGGAGCGGCGGGCCCTGAAGCTGGAGGCTCGTTATGCGGAGGCTCCCACCCAGAGCTCCCATACTGATATGCTCACTGCATACAGGGAGCTGTCCCTTATTCGGGCTGCATCTTGCCGTCGCTTCCTCCTCGCTCAGACCCAGCGCATTTTTGAACAGGGCGAGCGGTCGGGGAGACTACTGGCTTGGTTGGCTACTGAACGGACGGGGAGCTTCTGTATAGCGAATATCCGAGAAGACGATGGCACCTTGATTTCAGACCCTCTAGGGATTAATGGTACATTTGAGCAATACTATCGGGATCTTTATACGTCCCGGGCGTCACACTCCCTGGACGAATTGGACACGTTTTTACAGGCGCTAGATTTGCCCTCTCTGACTTCCACAGCCAGACAAACTCTGGAGGCCCCTATTACACTGCGGGAGGTTCAAGGGGCTATTAAATCATTGCAGGCAGGTAAGACCCCGGGTCCTGATGGCCTCCCCACGGAGTTCTACAAGACTAACCTGGAGGTGGTGGGTCCACGTTTCCACTCTATGCTCATCGAGGCGTTGGAGCGGCAGAGCCTCCCGGCTTCCATGATGGAGGCAGTAATTGTTGTAATACCTAAGCCCGGGAAGGACCCGGAATTGTGTTCATCCTATCGGCCTATATCACTATTGAATGTGGACGCTAAAATCTTCACAAAAATTTTGGCCAATCGGTTGAACACAGTGATACTCTCGTTGGTTCATGGTGACCAAACGGGCTTCATGCCCGGGAAGGGCACCGACATCAACATACGTAGGCTCCACACTAATATAGCGGCCTTCGGTGGACGAGTCGGGGTTGGAGCAGTGGCCTCGCTCGACGCAGAGAAGGCCTTTGACTCTGTGGATTGGGGCTTCCTGTGGCGGGTGATGGACCGTTTCGGATTTGGTTCCAAGTTTGTTAGCTGGATTAGGCTGTTGTATGAATCACCGGTGGCCAGGGTTCGCACTGGGGGCGTTGTCTCCCCCCCATTCCGCTTATGCAGGGGGACGAGACAGGGCTGCCCATTGTCTCCTGGGCTGTTTGCCCTGGCCATCGAACCCATGGCTGTGCTTCTCCGCTCTGCAACTGAGGTGAAGGGACTTGAGGTGGGACCATTGATAGAACGTGTGTCGCTCTACGCGGATGATACCCTCCTATATCTCGGGGATGATTCCCGGTCCCTAGTGGCGGCCCTCAAGGTTATTGACAGGTTCAGTGGCTTCTCGGGAATCCGAATCAATTGGGGCAAGTCCAGCTTGTTCTGCCTGTCTGACCCTGCTCCCCCTGCGCTAAACCTGACCCCCCTGAACAGAGTCTCTAAATTTCGTTACCTCGGGATTGAGATCTGCGGCGACTTAACACAGTTCCTGGCAAACAACCTATACCCGGTACTGCAAAACCTAATTACGAAATGCCAGGTCTGGAAGTCACTCCCCTTGACGCCAGTGGGGAGAGCGAACCTGTTGAAGATGGTGTTTCTCCCTAAATTTCTATACGTGTTTCGGAATACCCCAGTTCCCATCCCCGCCTCCTTCTTTCGCAGACTGGACAGCATAGTCTCCTCCTTTGTCTGGGGTGGGGGGGCTCCTCGGATAGCACAACGCAAGCTTCAACTCCCTATGTCTTCTGGTGGGTTGGCCCTGCCTTGCTTCAAAAGCTATTATTGGGCGGCAGTGCTGGTCACTGTTCGCTGGTGGTTTAACCAATCCAAGAATAACCCTGCAGTAAATCTTGAAGCGGCTATTCTGGGTTCTCACTCTGCACTCAGTACCCTGGTGTACAGGGGACCTAGAGCGGACCCGCGGGTAACTCTCCCGATGCGTACTACGATTCAGGTCTGGGAGAGGGTCACGTCGGATGTTGCCGTTCCTGACTCTATCTCCCCTCATACCCCATTATGGGGTAACCCTAAACTTTCGCATTTCAGATCTATCCCGGATCCCAGCGTCTGGGCCAGGTTTGGGATCGTGAAACTACAACATATTATGCCGGCAGGGACTTTACTCCCTTTTCCCGAATTGCGTGAGATGTTTCAGCTACCTTCGTGGATGCTGTTTAGATACCTGCAGCTAAAGCATGCTGCCCAAGCGCAATTCCCCAGGATGACCTTAGTTGAGCCTCACAGGGTCGAGAGGTTTCTTGCCTCCCGTGGGGCGGATAGGCTAGTATCTTCTGTATATCTCCGCCTTACCTGCAAGGGTTCAGAAGATGGGTCCCCCCTTTATGGGGTTTGGAAGGCGGACATACCAGATTTATCAGAGGAAGACTGGGAATCGGCTCTATCTCAGTTCATACCGACTGTTATCTCTGCTAGAGACAGGTTTATTCAATTAAAGTTTCTACATAGGGCATATTACACCCCCCAACGACTCGCCCGGATATACCGGACGCAATCTGATCAATGCCCTAAATGTCAACAAGCGGTGGGTACGTTCTACCATGTCACTTGGGCCTGCCCTGTCATCCAGGTCTACTGGGGCGAGGTGGTGGCGGAGATTTCGGCCGCCGCTGGGCTCCCGTTGTCGCTGGATCCCAGAGTTCTTCTTCTGGGCGCCACGGAGCTGGTGACTCACTCTACGCATACAAGACTGATGTTGTTTTACTTATGTTTTTATGCTAGGAAGACGTTACTGAGACAATGGAAGCTGACGACTCCCCCCACGGTGACTCAATGGCGTGAAATGGTTGACTCGGTATTGCCATTATATAAGTTAACAATTATATAAGCCGTAAATGCCCCCAAAAATTTGAAAAAGTTTGGAATGCGTGGGTAACTGCTAGATCACTTACTGTTTAGCTCTCTTTGGGACTCCCTTCCCCTCCCCCATCCATGTTAAAGATGTTGCACCCCGGTCCAGATTTGCACTGTGTCTCTGCTGTGTCTGAAACATCCGGCCAACCCTCCGAGACCCTCTGGGGTCTAACCTTATGACCTGTGTCTTGACCTGTGTATTCCCCAGTGGCCATTTGACATGCATTTATTTTTCTTATTGTGCTACAACTTTACTGTACCGTGACTTGATATTGTTTATGTTTCTTCTCGTTTTTTGTTTTATTGTTGTATTTGACTTTTTTTTTTCTTAATTCAATAAAACTTTTCTGTTAAAAAAATAAGTTAAAGCAAAACATTTTTTTTTTTACATTTTGAATAAAGTGAAAATGGAATGGAACTCCTGACAGTTTTTTTTTTGCTGTCTGTGCTACTGTTTACTGAGATTCACCCTTCTATGTGTCCTGCCAATGAAGACACCAGTTCCAATGTCTCTGGTGACAACCAAAGATTCCATTACTTTAAAGATAATTCCTCTCACTTATTTTTTTAGCTATGGGACAGGCAGTGAAGGGAAATGTCTCCAATGAGAAAAAGATGGCAAGTATGATAAACTCATGTTTTGATTTACCTGAAGAAACGTATAATGGAAGCTTGCATCCACTGAAGCTTGGCTATCCACCTTGTAAACTTAACTAAAATGTGAATATAAGACCAGATTGTAGCCTTGCAAAGCTAAGAAACTGAAGCCTGGTGCTGAAAAACGCATGAAACACTAACACCAGTAGAGTTACCTTGGCTGGAGTTGTAAAATCCACCTGATGATAGTGGAACAAGAATCCCAATGCCCTTTCAGTGGTCTTCAATAATGCCAAAAGGACAAATTGATTGATGAAAACCATATGAGCAATGGCAAGCAACCTCTTAAGCATGTAACGAAGCAGGACAGAAATATGGTAAAACAAAATCCTGTTTAAGGTAGAAAGAAAAAGTAATATTTGGATGGAAAGGGGCCTTAGGCCAAAGGACAGCTTTGCCTTGTGTAAAAACCACGGCTGGCAATTCAGAAACTTGCCTAAAATAAGTAATAGTGAGGAGATGACAACTTTACAAGTAAGGAAATACAAAGTAATATCAGTAATAGACTCAAGGGGGGTCTCTGAAGGACTGACAATATTAGGTTGAGATGCCATGGAGAAGATAACGGGGTCAAAATATGAGCGACACTATACATGAAGGCCTTCACCAAGAAGTAGGAGGTAACCATTTAAAAAAAAAATCCACACCAGACTGGAGAAAAGACAAAATTTGTCTCACTGAATACTTCCTGAGATAAAAATACCCAACCTCACAACAAGTATGCTTGCAATGGTAGACCATGCAAGAGGTTGATTTCCTACCTTTCAAGAGTGTGGGGATAATCGTAGCTCAGGACCTGGGCTTAAACAGCAATGCCATTAAAGTAAGAAGCCGCTTGGTAGACCAAGCAAAAGGTAGGCAAAGGGTCTGGATGATACAGGAGGGTTCACAGAGATTTTGGCAAGAGGTTGAAAATGACCAAGTACTACATCCTCTTTGGCCAGTCTGATGCAAATAGGATCACTGGAATGGCTTCCATCTAAATCCAGCAAAGGGGGATCCAAGAAGGATTTTCAGGGAAGGAAAACGAAAAGCCTACATCAGGTTGAAGACATGCTGGGAATAGGATGGGTTCCAAAGAGATATCCTTGCATCATTGGTTTGCTGGTGTACAATCATCTAAAGGTAGATGCATACCCCATTGGTTTCACAATAACATTATGGGGGAGATTTACTTAAACTGGCACACACAGGATATGATGCATCTGTGCATAGTAACCAATCACCTTCTAACTTCAGCTTGTCCAATTAAGCTCTGACAATATAACCTGGAAGCTAACTGGTTACTATACACAGATGCACCAGATTTTGTGTGCACCAGTTTTAGTAAATCATCCCCTATGTGTCCTTTGATGTATGATTAACCAAAAACAGCTGCAAGGAGACCACAATCAATATTAGTGACTAGTCCCATGTTTTCTGCCTGCCTGTTCTGGGCACAGCTTTCAGAGTGCAGTTTATCTTTAAAGGACTTAGTTTGATACAATCTTTTCCCATTTTTCACATTCCAAAGTCTTATGCTGTCTAGAAAGTAAATGTTCTAGAGAAAATAGTATTGCTAAAGTAATTTGCTTGCATAGATAATTTTATATGGGTGCTCGCAATCTCAGTTTATGTATACAATTTTATTATTAGACGCTGACACATTTAAGACACAATATAAGTGCATGTATCTACCGTAAATAGAAATTGAATTTTTAAATGAGATGACCAAAATGAATCAATTTTAATGATCTCTATAAAGCAAAAATAGCCCTTACCTAATTTACCAGCAATACCACAATAAAATATATAATAGCAACAAAATACAAACACACAAGTCCTAAAATAAAAATAAATATGTACGTGTGCTCAAGCACAGCCAGATTATGTTTCATTGTCCACTCTAAACTAAAAACAATAAAGGCAAATGACTTTAAAATCACAGGGAGCCCAAAAGGAATAACTTCATCAACCTTGTTTATGAAGAAAACGTATACCAAAAAAATGGCGCCTTTTGGGGATAAGAACATATAAACCAAAAGGTGCCCCCTTTAAAGTGAACAAATCACTAAACTGTGTAGAATTATAAAGTAAAGAATAATGTGTTATACATGCTCATGTAAAAAACTGGCATAAAGAAAACACTGCATTAAACTTAAATGTGCACAATAATGAAAAAATAAGCAAGCATAAAGTGAATAAATCCCAACACCAGAACGGAATGTGCTGAGATAAAACTTCTAGATCTTCCTTTATGTTGCAATGTTTGGGGAGCCTTACACCTCTCTGAGATCGGAGCATGCCTATTGGGAGACTGAGTTGGACACAGTGATAAATGATGCTACATGGGATCGAGTGCATCTATATATTCACAAGGGTTCCTCAGGAGAACGGTTACAAAATCAAAACAAGGTGATACAGAACACCGTAAATACTTCATAAATTTATCTCTGTAGTCTCAGACCAGTGCTGGAGGTGTGAGCAGGGCCTTGGCACTCTCCTCCATATTTGGTGGACATGCCCATTGATTCAACCGTACTGGCAGAAAGTCCATGATGTGGCAACTGAAATGTCTTCGCTTTCTCTGGAATTCTCACCGGTGCAGTACCTCCTTCACCTCTCCAAAATCTCCCGTAAAAAAAATTATAGATCATTAGCTATGCATTTGATTAATGCCGCTAGGCTGTGTCTGCCTGTGCACTGGAAGTCTAAGTCACCCCCTTCCATAAAAGAATGGCTGGCGCAGGTTAACCAGATAGCAGCGATGGAGGAGTTGATTTGCACCGCGCAGGACAGAATAGCTTCCTTTCGTCGACATGGACACCCTGGCTAGAATACCGAAATTCGAAAATGCCGGGATAACCCTTGATAGATGCTTTAAGGGTTGCTATACCTTTCACTACGCCTGGGGTCTACTGGGGAGGGCAGTTGGTGGTGAACCCACCCCCCCCCTTACATCTTCCCCTTACAGTGCCACCCTCATTCATTCCCTCCCACCTCTCCTCTACGCTCTATTCTTCATTTCTTCGCTTTTCTTTTTTTTTTTTTCTTCTCTTTCTGATCGTTTTTTATTTTGTTTGCTATTTTTAGTTTTAGTTTTCAAAAAGGCCTTGGAGGTGAGGGCCGACATGGTAGTCGTCCACATATCCTAATCCCTGTTTATCTTATAGTGCTTCTAGAAGCGATTTTGAATACTGTTTTATGATGATTCCCTTTCCAACGTAAATCAGGCAGGCCTGTAATACACTGCAATGTATTCCTTTCATATCCCTTTCACAATATTACTCCAGACGATTATACATTTCTTTGTGGCCGTTCTATTAGCTATACATAGAGACAGCATTTGCTGGATCTTACTCTCACAAATTTAGAACTCTGTGTCTATCCCTAGTTGGAATCATTTACTTGTAACTTGGTTGTATGTATGTTGGTACTATTTGTATTACCTTTCAATATAAAAAACTTTCAATATAAATTTTTATGGAAAAAAAAAACTTCTAGATCTTCCACCACGAGTGCTCAGTATAAAGATGCCCACTCACCAGAGCTGTTTGAACGCTTTTTACAGGACAGTACTTTGGGAACACCAGATTGGTTCCGCTAATGGCATAAATTCACTCCAATGGCCACTCAGGAAGGGGCTGGAATGTAAAAAATTACCCAACAGGAGACATGGATAAAAGTCCCATAGTGTAGTAAATATTTAATATGTTTGGCCATGATTGGCTCTTCAGGAAGTCAATGAAGTCAATGAAGAGCCAATCACAGTGAAACATGTTGGAGTGGAGGATCCGTAATTTCTGGGTCCATATTAGATAGCCCACATCAGGCTTTACCCTTAGGAGCGAGACGTGGGCCACCCCCAGGGATCAGCTGGCTCACACAAGCTCTTTACACCTAGTGCCAGGCCATGCACTATTACATGTGAGTGTAAATGCTATCATTGCTGCTGTTTTTACTTTATTAAAGAATTACTACACCATTAGACTTTTATGCATATCTCCTGTAGAGTCTTTTTTTTTACATTCCAGCCCCTTCCTGAGTGTCAATTGGAGTGGATTTATGCCATTAGCGGAACCAATCTGGTGTTCCCAAAGCGTTTTTTGACTGCCCTTTAAAAAGGTGTCAAACTGTTCTGGTGAGTGGCCATCTTCATACTGAGCACGCATGGTGAAAGATCTAGAAGTTTTGTCTCAGAGCAGTCCGTTCTAGTGTTGGGATTTATTCACTTATGGACTTTATGCTTGTTTATGAAGAGCCATGTGCAAAATACAGTTGTCTAAGAAACCAATCTGTAACATTTGTTGCTACTAAGTATAGTATAATATAGTTTAGTATAGTATAGGTATCAAGATTGCTGTTTGCCTTTGAAGTGATGGCTGGATAGGTTTTTTGCAAGAACCAAGAAAATAAAAAACCTGTTGATCATGCAAAAACCCAGTGGTGATTAAATGCAACCAAAATAATTGTGTGATGTTTGTGTGTTTTTTTTTTATAAAAATGTTTAATTTTTGTACAGCATTGCATGACCACGCAACTGTCATTCAAAGTGAAACAGCACTGAAAGCTGAAAATTGGCCTAGGCAGGAAGGGGGTCAAAGTGCCCGGTAAGCAAGTGGTTAAACTCTACCAAAATTGCTGATTCCCTAGAATATTAGTTTAGAAAATGGCCATTACTGTTTTTTAACATTTGAATCACATTGTCTTCAATGGGATTTGGATTCAGCACCAAAATGCTAATCATGTTCACATAACCTGCCCTGAACCAAACCCAAGTATGTTAATATCATGATTAATCCATAGTATTTGTGTTCTTTTATTTATGTTAGTAAAATTGCTACAAATAGTGGAAGAGTCCATTTTAAACAGCCCCATTGTTTGGTTTAGCAGTGTTAAAATGTAATTAAACCTGCATTATATTTTGCATTGTCGTGTTACTGCAATAAATCTTACCTCAATTAATTGTTTTATATTTGAAATAGTCAGTTCGGTTAGTATCATGCATGTTTAGTAAAATTAGCTTCAGAGTATTTACCATCTCCAGGTAAATAATTTTCCGCTAATATTACAGCCTTTGAATGTTGCTTCTCTTGTGTGTTTTCAGCAACGGTAATTTACAGAATCAACAACAATAGGAACTAGAATGAAATGTAATTAACTTGTTTTTTGCCAGCTTGAAACCATGAACTAACTGCATGATGTAAGTAACAACGAAAGGCATACACAAAAAAAAGTCACAAAGCAAAGT
The DNA here is from genome assembly GCA_029574335.1 of Rana kukunoris. NCBI lineage: Eukaryota > Metazoa > Chordata > Amphibia > Anura > Ranidae > Rana > Rana kukunoris. The sequence continues at coordinate 555,413,620 of CM056050.1, read as the reverse complement.
ACTGCAGGCTAATAAATGCTTAAAATAATTATATTTAAGGATATAACTTCTGGCTTTTAAGGCTAGGGAGGATTAAGTAAATCAGAGCCGAGAGTACAAATGGAGAGGAAACATTTAGATTTGATTTAGGACTGCCTGAAATCTCAGTGATATGTATATGTCAAGCTGTGATGTATTAAAAGCGAAACAAGCTTAGATACAAAAGTGGAATTTATTGCCTGAGAAGGCACAACGCATCAATGGAGCCCAAGAGCTAAACAAGCCCAGTAATTCACAATTGCTCCAGTATTTGTAGAAAGATTCCAACTTTCAGAAAGTGCACATTACATAATAAATGTGAGTTATCAACAGTAAAACATCTTAAGGCATTAAAGGGAACCTAATACTTATTCCCCGTACACACGATCCGAAAATTGTATGAAAAACTGCTTTCAAATTGATCATACGATAATCGGATCGTTAGTACAGAGCTTTCGAGAGTTGATCAGGACAGTTCATCCGATATTATTCTATCGGACATGCATGGAAACGTTTTTCATATGATGCCAGATCGTACGATTTTCGTTTAATCAGTACAGCTGTTGTTCCAAAATGCAATACAAATGCATTACACCACATGACATCACTTCCGAATTTGTATTCTGTCGTACGAGAATTTTCGTGACTTTAGTAAATTCTTTAGATTCGACATGAGATTAGCATGCAAAAAAAACGGACGATCATTTGTCAGATAATCGTATTGTGTGTAACGGGCATAAGAACAGAAATAATTCAATATATTGTAGCTTTTTAACCATTTTAGGACTGCCCCACATACAATTACTTAAGCGCAAAATTGCGTACCTGTAAATTATAGCTGTTCTTGGCTTTGGGGTGGATGTGCGCGTCGCCTGAGCTGCCACACACTGTAATTAGACACAGTGGGAGCCAATCAGCAGGTCTGGCGGCAGGCCGCCGTTCTGTGAGGGAGGAAAATGGAGATCTTGAGTTTCTGCTACAAGTAAACACAGATCTCTGTTTTCCTCGCTATGATTGTACACAGCGGGAGCCAATAAATGGCTCTGCTTGGACCTGCCGATCATTCGGGACACAGGCAGAACAACGGTCTGCCTGTGTAAACAAGGCAGACTGCCATTCTGTGAGGGAGGAAAATGGAGATCTTGAGGCTGGTAAAATGTAGTGTATTAGATTTTTGTTCTGGGGTTTACAAATTCTGTAATGTAATTCAAGATTACTTGGAAGTTACCTCAACCCAGGTGAATAATGCTATGTAAAACATGTAGACATAGCAAAACAGTTGAATTGCATCCAATGCACTAAACAGAAAGAATAATTTGCTCAATTTAAAATTTGTGTAGTAGAAAAGATCAGGAAGGGTGTTCTCACCAAATGTACAAAACAACAAACTCCACTTTTGAATACATTTTTGTTTGAATTTTTTTGTGAATCAAACCCATACTCTTTATCAAATTATTAATAGGGATGAGCCGAACACCCCCACGTTCGGTTCGCACCAGAACGTTCGAACAGACCGACCGTTCGCGCGAACATTTAGAACCCCATTGAAGTCTATGGGACTCGAACGTTCGAATTCAAAAGTGCTCATTTTAATGCCCAATATTCAAGTTATTGTTGGAAAACGTCTTTGAGAACCGGGTCTTGCCCCAGGAAACATGTATCAATGGAAAAAAATTTGTTCTGTGTACTTTTTGAATTTGCCGCCGGGCTCAACGAGTAGCGACACTCACAAGGAATGGAGCCCGGCACACAGAGCAACCGGTAGAGGACACAGCCCGCAGACACAGCAGGGGGACATCGCAGGATCCTGGGGACAAGGTAAGTTTACTGAACCAGGATTCTGAAAATTAAATGCAGAGTGTGGCTTGGGGTTACCACTAATGGTACTGAAATGTAACCCCGAGCCACACTGGGGAATACCGTGAGGGAGGTTAATAATGGTTTGATATTATAATTTATAAAATACTTTTAACATGAAAGAAAATAGTAACAAAGTAATACCTTAGAATCTATTGTCCTCCAAATAAGGCTGAATTATTGCTGTAACTAAGAATGGGCTATCATGATTGCTCTGAAGTTAGCACAGTGCTGTCAGTAACATGACTTTGTTTTTGTTGCTTTACGGTGGCTTTGTTTTTATTTTACTGAGTTTTATTTTCAGAGTGTATGTACTTCCATTACCTGTTATAGTTCGCACACATAATGTGGGTATAATGGCTTTGACCTTGGGTGTCCCTTTTGTGGTATTGTGGGTAAAGACAGTGACTAATAGGAATCAGTCCTGCCTGGACTTGCACTAACCAGACTCTAACTTCTACAGTTTATCATAAATGCTGTTGCAAGACCTATCTATCACTCTCACCATGCCTCACCTGCTGCCCCTCTATGTCAATCTCTTTACTTGTTTCCAGTCAACCTGAGAATAAAATGTAAGTTACTGTGCTTTGCTTTCAAATATTTTCACGGCTCATGTCCCATTAATATTTCTGATCACATATACCAGTATAACCCAAGCCAACCTTTCTGATTCTTTACTGATTTGCTAATGTTCTCTACACTGATGACAAGCTACAGATTTCTCTCGAGAAACTCTCCATTCTCTGGAACTATTTTCCTTATATTAGACTTGCTCCCACCAACAATTTAAACAAATCCTTCTTTTCAAAAACTGTCTACTGATCTATTGGGCCATCATAAACTATTGATTACCTAGCACCAACTCCAAAAGCCTTGAACCGCAACCATTTCTCTTTGCTGCTGTATCAGGTGCTAAACATTCTCTAAGTGCTCATGATTGCACTTGTTTTGCCTAAAATTTGGAATTTGCACTGTCTTTTTTATTAATGCAAATGGTTCCATAATATCTCAATTAACCACTTAAGACCCGGACCAATACGCTGGCAAATGACCCAAGGGGTTTTTGCGATTCGGCACTGCGTCGCTTTAACAGACAATTGCGCGGTCGTGCAACGTGGCTCCCAAACAAAATTTGCGTCCTTTTTTTCCCACAAATAGAGCTTTCTTTTGGTGGTATTTGATCACCTCTGCGGTTTTTATTTTTTGCGCTATAAACAAAAATAGAGCGACAATTTAAAAAAAAATGCAATATTTTTTACTTTTTGCTATAATAAATATCCCCCAAAAATATATAAAAAAACATTTTTTTCCCCAGTTTAGGCCGATACGTATTATTCTACATATTTTTGGTAAAAAAAATCGCAATAAGCGTTTATCGGTTGGTTTTCGCAAAATTTATAGCGTTTACAAAATAAGGGATAGTTTTATTGCATTTTTATTAATTTTTTTTTTTTTTACTACTAATAGCGGCGATCAGCGATTTTTTTCGTGACTGCGACAATATGGCGGACACTTCGGACAATTTTGACACATTTTTGGGACAATTGTCATTTTCACAGCAAAAAATGCATTTAAATTGCATTGTTTACTGTGGAAATGACAGTTGCAGTTTGGGAGTTAACCACAGGTGGCGCTGTAGGGAATGCGTGCCCTAATGTGTGTGTTTACAACTGTAGGGGGGTGTGGCTGTAGGTGTGACGTCATCGATCGCGTCCCCCTATTACAGGGATGACGCGATCGATGCTCCGGCCACAGAGAAGCACGGGGAAGCCGTGTGTACACACGGCTCTCCCCGTTCTTCCGCTCCAGGGACGGATCGCCGCACTGCGAATCCTGCGGTCCCGGTCCTGGAGCTTCGGACCGGGTCGCGGGCGCGCGCCCGCGGGGCGCGCGCCCGCGACCCACGGCTGGGTACTAAAACCAACGTATATATACGTTGATGTGCCCAGCCGTGCCATTCTGCCGACGTAAATGTGCAGTAGGCGGTCCTTAAGTGGTTAATATTCACATGACTCAGCGAATATGGTAGTGTTTCTATTATAAGAGATTATGAAGGTACAAGGTAACAAGGTAGCTTTAAGCAGCAAGGAATGAGTGAGGATATTCTGAAACTATGTCTGGCTGAAAGAATTGGTATCCTATAGATGCCATGTGATCTTAAAAAAATATACTGAGAGAAATATCAAGGCCATTGATGTGACCTCCTCTTGAGGTCATTATTAGTTGCCTATCTGTCTCTAGCTTTGATACTATACTGACCCCAAACATGAATATTCTGAAGTCAGAACTCCTGATTTGTATAGCTGTTCTTGGCAAGTATCGTATAAATTACTAAATCCCCTTGATTAACATGACAGCCAGAGAGCCAACATTTTCAAAAGTGAAGGCTAGAAATGGCATCCCAGTACAGGTCTGCTTTAATTGTCTTGTACAGGTTTTGAGTTATGCCTTTTTTTAACCACTAAAGGACCCCTTAATGCCAATATACAGAAGGGCACAGCTGGGCACAGGCACGTACCTGTACGTTGCCTTTAACCTCCCTGGCGGTATGATTATGTCTGAAATTTTGTACCAAAAGCGGAACCATTTTTTTGCATGGCAATTTGGCATTTTACATTGTAGGCCTGCAATTCTTTGTAATACAAGAGTAACAAGAGTCTAGTAGACATCCCGGGTATGATAGAGTTTGAAACACAAAATTATAAATTATAATATAATAAATAACTATAAATAATTATAACAAATAATAATGTAATTATAATAAAAATTATTCAATAATGTAATAAATTTAAAAAAACTGAAATTTGCTGAGTTGCAGAATTGTTGCTGTCATTATTTTTTATTGTTTGATGACGAATTTCCCCACAAATCACTATCGCCTAATTCTGCAAGTGATTCCAATTTATTATCGCTGTTTTCTAGCTGGTCTAAAAACACTTTTGATGTAAAGGGTGCGTCGTAATGTCACAGGGAACGGAGCTTGGCGGCACTGTGAATCGAGCGAGGAGACACAGCGGAGGAGCCCGCACACAAAGCGGGGACACATTGCAGGATCCAGGGACAAGGTAAGTAACTTCCCCCTGTATCCTATAAATGCAATCCCGAGTCAGGGTCGGTGATACCGCTTTTGGTATAAAAAATTCACCCCGAGCCTGACTCGGGATTACCGCTAAGGAGGTTAGGAGCCCAGCGGCGCGCTCGCAAACCGGTCTGAAAGCTCCGTGACCGGGATCCGCAAACCCAATCGCCGCCGGTGTCCCGCGATCGATCACAGGAGCTGAAGAACCTTCCCCCTTCTTCTGTGTGGCAGTGACACTGATATAGGGAACGACGATCAGTAAAGTCACGCCTACAGCCACGCCCCCCCTACAGTAAGAATCACTCCCTTAGGGCACACTTAACCCCTTAGCGCCCCCTAGTGGTTAACCCCTTCGCTACCATTGTCATTTTCACAGTCATCAGTGCATTTGTATAGCACTTTTCGCTGTGAAAATGACAATGGTCCCAAAAATGTGTCAAAAGTGTCCGATGTGTCCACCATAATGTCGCAGTCACGCTGATCACTGCTATTACTAGTAAAAAAATATTAATAAAAATGTCAAAAAAACGATCCCCTATTTTGAAAACGCTATAAATTTTGCGCAAACCAATCTATAAACGCTTATTGCGATTTTTTTTTTACAAAAATAGGTAGAAGAATACGTATCAGCCTAAACTGAGAAAAATAAATTGTTTTTTATATCTTTTTTGGGGATATTTATTATAGTAAAAAATATTGATTTTTTTTCAAAATTGTCGCTCTTTTTTTTGTTTAAAGTGTACAAAATAAAAACCGCAGAGGTGATCAAATACCAACAAAAGAAATCTCTACTTGTGGAAAAAAAGGATGCCAATTTTGTTTCGGAGCCATGTCGCTCGCGCAATTGTCACTTAAATCGACGCAGTGCTGAATCGCAAAAAGGAGCAAGGTCCTTAACCTGCATATTGGTCCGGGTCTTAAGTGGTTAACAAAAGTTTTATTACTAAACAATGCATCATATACTGACAGCATTAGGATGGTTACAGTTTGTAATAAACAGACATAAGGTAAAAAAAGAAAAAAAAAAAGGATAAATTATAATAAAAAAAGGGCAGAGCATAGACAGGATATAATGGCCCAGGTAAATAAGAATGCAAGGAAGAGTCCAAAAGCCATATTTTGGGGTATTAAGTATATCATTTTATGCCTTTGGATCCAAACGACCAAATGTTGAATCCGAGATGTCGGAACGAGGGCATGCATAGTCCAGGGCCCCCCAAAGGGAGATGGTAAAACAGCAAAAAAAGGGGGGGATTCAAAGATAACATAAAGATTAATATTATCAAAATAACCATCCGAACCAGGGCAATACCTGTCAGCCCGATAGAGTTATGTCTTTCTTTCAATTAAATGCTTTTTACTTTTGCTTTTTATGCTGAAAAAACGATACTCGCATGGGATGAATCATTGCACAACTACTGCACAAAAGCAATGTCTATAGTTCTACGTGGTAACAGGCAAAAAATGAATACATATTTCTCTAGATAGTTCAAATCCTGTGGCAGCATATTGGAAAAAGAAAAACTGATGACTTCAATGTCCTGACATTTAGGAACACAAATTTGGAAAAGTGGAGTTTAGGGGTTCATAGGGACGCCGTTATCAAGTTGACCAGACCTGCTCTCCCTATAAAGTGGTCACTTTGTGGTCATAAGTGTTCTTGGCAGAGTGCCAATAAAGTAAATCGAGACTATTTTTTTTAAAGTGGAACTAATGTTCTGCTGTTATTCATTGTGAGTAGACAGGCTTATTATTGCAAAAGATGCATGCAATGCCCTTTCTGCAATAAAATACCCCTCCTGCCTGCTCACAGTGATGTCCAGCAGGTAAACTGAGTTCCACATGTGTATCCCTGCTTACAACGGCCAGCCCGATCCATGTCTGCCTCTGATTACTAGCCCCTGTAGGGAAGTCATACTGTGCTGGCCAAAGAAGATGGCTGAAAATCGGCACACAGAAATAAATGCCCACGTGGGCAATGAAAAAAAACATTGGACGATAGGTGAGTTTTCTATCCTTTAATTACACTTAAACAGTACTGTTCTGCTTATTTCATTTTTATTTTGTTTGGATTTGCAGTGCTTCTGCTGCTTTTTACCAGCCCCGGGGCCTCTGTGATTTGGACTTTGCTTATGATAATGCAAGACATTTCACCAGAGAGGTGTGAATATGGTTCTAAAGGGGTTGTAAAGGTTTGTTTTTTATTTTCTAAATTGGTTCCTTTAAGCTTAAGGGTAGTGTTCTGGGTGATATTAATTATAAATTATGCATTGTTGGTTCACTTTCCCTTCTAAATATTTTTTTTCTTTGTCTGAATTTCTCACTTCCTGTTTGTCCTCGGTAAGCTTTCCACCATCATCTAAGCAGGGGAAAGTAATTTAGAACAGCTTACTGAACACCTTATTGAGGAGGAACAGGAAGTGAGAAATTCAGACAAAGAAAAAAAAAACATTTATAAGGGAAGTTGAAGGAAAAGGTAAGTGAACCAACAATGCACTAGCTTAAAGGAACCTATTTAGAAAATAAAAAACAAACCTTTACAACCCCTTTAAAGCTGGCAATACACTGATAAAGAAATTAGTTTGTTCTGCAGGGGCCAAATTTGGATCAATGTGGGGCCATCTCCTCTTTACAGATACAGCTATCCTCTGTTCTGTTAACATACAGTTATGAAAATTTTATATTCATTTTCTCTAGTGGCCCTTTAACAAAAGATCAATCAAAGCTCTGGTTTTCCAATGCTGACCTCTCAACAAAATATAGCTTAGGTTTAAAAAATAAAGAGATTTCTACATCATTACAGTGTGATGACATGGATTCACGTTGACATTTTTGCCAAACCTAAAATGAACCATCTATCCACCAGATATTTGTTTTACGCTATAGCCAGGGATGTAGATTATCAATCCTATGTTCTTCCTAACCATCACATTTTGAACAGGACTTTAAGTATAATGTGTGATCTTAAATATTGTTAACAGATGTACTCTCCATGAACTTGTTCAATCAATTTTTATGTTTCTATTGCCTTCAGTAACGAGCCCTCCAAAGTCTTTCTGTACAGAATAGTGCAATTTATAATTAATATCACCCAGAACACTACCCTTAAGACATAATTAAGTAGTACGACTAACACACCAGAAATGGATTCCATTCACCATTTCTAATATATCGCTCTCTCTCACATAAACATGTCTTGGTTAAACCCCACAGAACAGTTTAAGCTTTTCTTATTGAAAGGATTTCTACTTAGCCATTGTCAAGGTAAAGAAAATTACTTTGACAGTTGTAGCAGTCCTGCCACCTTAGCTATGATAGATAACATTATAGATGTATTTCATTTATGAGGCAGGTTTCAGGGACCAAGACGGAATAACCTTTAATTTTAAGGATCATTGCTGAAGAAAGACCTTAGAATTCTTGAAGACTGATAGACATTTGGCAGTGCCAAGAAGTGACAGATAGAAGTAATTTAGCTTATAAAATAATGATGAAATGATAGGCTGAGAACAAAGGGAGGGATACAGTGCCACAAAGGGTACGGAATATTCTCCCAAGATGGTATTTTGGCTCTACTCCTATTTTTTGTTCTTAAAAAGGCAAGAGGGCTTTGAAAGCCATTTAGTCTTAAGTATTCGTCTTGCTTTTGAATGTCCTCAGCAGGGCTTAAAAAAAGGGATTCAATTTTCAAAGATAATTGTGTCAGATAGCCTTCTCGTGGCTTTTCAGAAACAATCTGATAAATACCTAATTACCAGGCGAGCGATTTCAGACCCGTGCAGCTGGGTCGGGGGAAAAGGCTACGGGGATTGACAGGGCCCCCAAAAGCCATCAGGACGACAAACCAGTTGGACTTTGAATTGCTTAATTTATTCAGCTGATAAAATGCATAAAGTGTCTCAGGGGGAAAACAAGATATGAAGCAACCAAACTACTATTTTAACGCTCATATAATGTGACAGATTAAATTTGTAACCCAGAGAATGGAAGCAATATGCCATCCTTTAAATGTCAGTGGGACAATTTTGTATTCCTTCCACACCATCTAGGAATGAGAAAATGAAACATAATATTTTAGATTTGTGACTTCTAAATGGCATGTTTTAAAATCAATGTTATACCAGGGTGTATTAAATAAAATCAGCATTAACAGAAAAAAATCTTAAGCAGTTGTGATGGCTTGGATGAGTAAAAACAGCTGGAATATCTGTTTTGCTTTATGAATCATTGTGGTTTCCACAATAATAATCAGTGGGTGCTAATATGTATTTCACCCCCTCATAGTAGGTGATTGTTATTCACTCCATCCACACATATTATACTGCTTGTCATATCAATAAACCCGAAATTGGTAGACACAGGTAACACAGGAATACTGACACTTAATGTTGTTTTATTACATGGGTGAGGTTTTATAGAAATAGTAGTTCTCAACGGCATTAAATCCCAACTTCAGGCACTAAAAAACAATCTCATAGCCCTTGTCCCATCAGCACCTATCACATTTTTTTTTAAGCTGAAGTATAATTTGCTTATATTTTGTCATTCTTACCTCCCAGAAGCACCAGTTTAATGACAATCTTTTTTTTTTTTTACATGTCTGATTGTAGATCCAGTGATTTCTCTATGCAGTACAGATTGATTATGAAAGGTAGTGGTGGTGGGGTACCAGTTTGTGTTCAATTATTATCATTAGTAACCTGCAAGGCATTTCTGCCCTCATGTTATTTCAGTGATATATGGGGGTTGATTTACTGTGCACTTGGCAAAGAGTTTAGTAAATTAGGTAAACCTTCACTTTGCAAGGAATACGCAATCACACGCAGGGGAAAACATATATTTTTTTATTTTGCTTGCACATGATTGGGTGATGGAGCTCATTTACTAAGCTCTGGAGCAACTTCACTTGCAGAGAGCAACTGCACTTTGCAAAGTGTACAGTCTACTTGCCTTTAGTAAATCCACCCCATTATGTCCACCATACTTTGGTCAGCCATTTATGTTGAAACAAGGTTTAATATCATTTTCTATATAAGCTTTAATAAATATAATGTATTAGAGATATATAGATATAGACATCTAGAGATATAGATAGATAGATAGATAGATAGATAGATAGATAGATAGATAGATAGATAGATAGATAGATAGATAGATAGATAGATAGATAGATAGATAGAATCTACTTTGCACTACAAATGTAAACTAAAAGTGCACATGGAAGTGCAGTCTCTGTAGATCCGAGGGGGACATGCAAGGAAAATAAAAAACAGCATTTTAGCTTCCACATGATTGGATGAAAAAATAAGCAGAGCTTCCCCTCATTTCAGATCTACCCCTTTAGATTTACAGTGACTACACTTCCAAGTGAACGTTCAGTGCAATTTAAGTGCACTTTGCATTTGTAGTTTGCACTTGTAGTGAAAAGTGGATTTGCCTATCGTAAATAACCCCCACTGTGTATAGTTTTATATACCAGATATGGATATAGACTTTGCTAGCACTTAAAGAAGTACTCCAGCTTTTCTTTCACAAAACAACAGATGCATTGTGCTTGTAAATCAATCACAACCCCATTGTCGGTTTGTGTGTAACTTATCTTCTTTAGCAGTATACAGGCATACCCCACATTTAAGTACACAATGGGGTTTATTTACTAAAGCTGGAAAGCGCAATATAAGGCTCAATTCTGCACAGAAACCAATGAGCTTCCAGGTTTTATTACCAGACTTAATTGAACAAGCTGAAGTTATAAGCTCATTGGTGTCTATGCAGAAGTGAGCCTGATATTGCGATTTCCAGCGTTAGTAAATAAACCCCATTGTGTACTTAAAAGCGGGGTATGCCTGTACAGTAGTTTCTGTGTCTGTGATGTCACTCCCCCTCCTGGGGCTATGGGAGTCACTTGTACCTGTTCAGGGAGTTGATGTGGGTGGGTCCTAGGGTTACCGTGGGTGTTTCTGGGCCTTCATATGGGTGGTAAAACGTGTAAATATGTCATACCTCCTCCTGCGTTATTCTGGCTTTGCAGCAAGCCAACGAATAATGGCTTACTGCAAAGCTAAGGAGGGAGGGCTATGGAAGTTATTATGAAGGTGTTTCCTTCATATGTAAACACATCACTTCACAGAGATCAGGGCTCTGGGAGGGTGGGATCTGAGGGGTGAGACTCTCCTTGTTCACACTGGTCGGCATATTTAACTGGGCAGGACGAAATTCAAATTGCAATCCATTCCATCCTGCCCAGAAGCAGTACAGCTAGCTATCAGAACAGGCTGTGTATGAAGGGGCTTGGTTCTTGAATAATGCTGTGATCTGTAAAGTAAGACTTGGAAGGCATGGACTCTTTCTGTAGGTTTGACTATGCGGGACTGGATGCTAATTAGGATGTATTCAATCTCACCCATCATCAGAGCTGTGAAGAAAGTTATATAATTTGCAGAGTCTGAAAGACTACAAATAGACTCTACAGACTCTAGCTGCTGCAGGAAGTAGCTGTGGAAAGGACAGAGTCTATCATCAAGCTATAAAGAGTGTCACATGTTACAAAGGCACAACTAAACCCAGAACATCAGAGGATCTGCCAACAAAAGAGCAACATGTTATAGGAGTATGATCTATGATAGAATTGATCATTCCATTAAGTTCCAGTGAAAATAAAGTTGGAATTCAGCTTTCATTTACTAGTTAGACCAAAATGTTCCATCTCTATAAACCGCAACTCTTGTGTCAAACTTATTTGCTGGTTTTGGTTGCACATTATGCTGTTAAGTTAAGTTATATCATTCTGATGGGTAACTTCATTTGTCACAGAATGTTAATCCAGGCTGCAAAAGCCAGAACAGTCTATTATACAATTGTTCTTACACACAATAAAGTCAATGTTTCTGGTCGATTGGGGAAGATCTGGTTAGGTCCAGTGGTCAGTCAGGATACAAGCACAGTGCTGTATATAGCTTCCTGAAGAAAAAACAGTACACCACTACAGTACTGAAGAGTCCCCAGGCCTGATACAAGAAGTAAACTGGCTCTTAAGAGGAGTTATGCAAATAATAAAACACTTGATGGTTGGATGTCAGGTGGAGATGTTTGCATTCCTAGGCAGTATTTATGTATCATGTATTTGCATGTAGACCACCCTAGGTAATGCCCACATATGATGCTAATTGAAAGAACTCAAATCAAATGAATTAATGGGGCAGGCCTTATACAGTATGGCTAGATGATGCCAGCCAACTTCCAGCTAGGAAATCAGGCAGGCTTTATTTGACAAGTAGTGATGAGCGGAATACGCCATATTCGATTTCGCGATATTTCGCGAATATTTCGAAGAATATTCGCGAATATTCGTTAATATCGAATATTCGTGATATTTTATAAAAAAAAAAAAAAAAAAAAAATTGCGAATTTTCGCTAATGCGAATTTTCGCTAATGCGAATTTTCGCTAATGTGAAATTTCGCGATTTTTTTTTTTTTTATAAAATATCACGAATATTCGATATTTACGAATATTCGGTATATTTTATATTAAAAAAAAGCGAAATTTCACATATGCGGTTGCGAATATTCGTTAATATCGAATATTCGAGATATTTGATAAAAAAAAAAATTGCGAATTTTCGCTATTGCGAATTTTATTGCGAATTTTTTTGAAAAATATCGAATATTCGAAATAGCGAATATTCGCCGCGATATTCGAGATATTCGCGAATACTCGAATATGCAATATTCGTAGCGAATATTCGCAATGCGAATATTCGTGAGCAACACTATTGACAAGCTGCAACTTCTAATGAACACTGTGAGAAGTTCACAGTCTGCAATTAAATCAGATTAAGCAATATCAGTACAGAAAAGGAGCATGTACAAGTGTGTAAGACTGAAAGTAAGCTGGGGTTCAATTTTAACCCTAAACACCAGCACAGATACTGATACTGGTGAACAATGCTGGTGCTATTATTTATGCTCCATTCATTTAAGTACACTTGGTGGCCTTAAAATCAGAAACTATATTCCCCTCTTCAGCATTTCAGTGCCCTAGGGCTCCCCACCAGCAGGTGACATTGTCATTACTGTACCCAGCATGTGCTGGGTACAGGACATACAGGAAACTAAGGAACTTTTACAGGTGGGTTTACTAAAGGCAAATATACTGTGGACTTTGCAAGTGAAGATGCTCCAGGGCTTAGTAAATAAGGGAAAGTTCTGTTGACTTCTATGATCCAATCATGTGCAAGCAAAAAATACATTTTTTTCTTTAATTTGCCTTGCATGTCATTGGGTATTCTTTGCTAAGTGAAGCTTTGTCTCATTCACTAAGCTCTGTAGCAACTGTATTTTCAGAGTGTAATTGCAGTCTATTTGCCTTTAGTTAATCCAACCCAGTATGTCTTAGTTGCATTAAAGTGTTTGTTAAAAAAAAAAAAATCAGATTCTGGCCCCTTAAAGCAGATTACACAGCATAGTGCTTGTGCTGTGTAATCTACCCCCCTCTAAACTATAAAAAACCTCCCTGATCCTGCCACTTGCTGTATGCCCTCTCTATACTGACCACGATAACCAGGGCTGCTTAACCCTGACCACCGTGATCAGAATATGTCCCTCCATCATATGTAACTCTCTGCTCTCCTCTCTTCCCCTTACCTCTCCTTCCTGCCTGTCAGCACCCTCTCTGTGTGTCTGTCTCCGCTCCTCTTAAAAATAAAAATCCAACAATTGTCACTGAGGCTGGCATACCACTCTATGCAAGTCCTTTGTAAAATAGATTCTAAATACCCCTTTAGAGCTGTCTTCAGGCCAGTCACATGACTCGTGGACGCTTTACATTTCTGAGACATGGCTTTTGTGGGAGGTCACGTGATCTCCCCGTCTGAGGTCAGAGGGGGATCATGGCCCCTTCTGCAGAAGGAATCATGTGACTGGCCTGAAGACAGCTCTAAAGGGGTATTTAGAATGCTCGTTTTTACATAGGACTTGCAAAGTGTGATATGCAAGCCTCTAATAGAGGGGCTGGCGGTGAATACAACATTAGACTTAACAAACACTTTCAAAATCCTGTGTGTTTAAAGTTTTTTTATTTTATTTTAAGTTCCATTTTAAGAAGGATATTACTTTGTCAGTTAAATAGCAAAGAGATCCATTATTTGAGCTTTAGATTAGTAGGTGCCAACAGGCAAAGACTTTGTATATTTTATAAAGAGCTGAGAAGTAAGTCAGGACAATTACAATATCTAATATTTATGAAAAGATTAGAAACATTTCACGCTTTGCTTTTGTAATATTTTGGTCTAGACAGCTTTTCTTCTTTATTCGAAGGACAGACTCTGATTGTTTCCTTTTCAACACCTGAAGATATTCCCTCTTTGTGTATAGGGTCATGCTTTTGTATGCAACCCAACAGTGGGTCACCGATACTAATAACGATAAAAAGATAAAGTAGGAAAATAGAAACACTGGGAGGAAGGGAGGGGAGATCTAGCTTAAACACAATAAATATAGATTTCTAATAGATCATGGCTAAAAGCCTGATTTGTCATCATTCGTCACAGATGTACAAGAGAAATTGTTGTCTTGTGGTCTTGTTGAGCAATGATATACAAGGACTGCGGTGCTGGGGGGGGCTGACTAGGAAATAAAGTGCAGTGGTTTATAAGTGTATTGGACTGTAGTCATATGTCTATAACTATAACTGAAGGTCATGTGCAGCTGCATGGCATGGGAGACAGAAAGGGCTTAAATACATTTAACAAAATGGACAAACAATGACACAGACACTGAGATTGAGATTTGAAGAAACCCAGTTAAAGGGGATCTATGGTATTTTTAATACTCCTTACAGTACATGTGAAAGATATTAATGTGATATAAACTGTTAATGTGTGTTAAAGTATTTATAGAGTATCTCCACTTTTGTTGAAGTAAAAAAAAATCCTTTCTAGGTGATGTGTACATTGCAAGGATTGTTAACTCATTTTGTTCCTATCTTTTGTTATTCTGAAGAAATAGCTGTTTGTTTGTCTGTGTCCATGTTCAAGATGACTGTGCATGGAAGTGATTGTATAATGATCAATCAACTGCTGCACCTGCAGAGTTCTAATGAGGAAAATTGCAGGGTCTGCATCCCTCTAGATGTGATTTCCCTTTGAAAGTAGCTCACAAATTTTTTTGTTTTTTTGTTACAAGGATGCCAAAAATCTTCAGGTCTTGGTTGTTTGGAGTCTCCAACAGACTGCAAGGTACAGCAGTAGAGCAGCTATGTGTCCTTTCCGATGTGGCCCATCCAGGCTGCTGCAAAATAGCCTCAAACATAGTGTCCCCCCATATTTATAACACTGGTACATAGGCTGGATCCAAAAAGCCCAGGAACTGTTCACACACATTAACTCTTTCCCCCCTCATCTTGGGTCAGCCACTAACTAACTACTGCACCTGTAGGCAACTTGCCTACAAGCTCCCTTCTTGGAGATACAAGGTGGTGTACCATAGTCAGTATGGCCCCCATCCTTTTGTAGCTGCAGCCTGTAGGAGTACAGCACAAATATATGAGGAATTTAATTGACTGCCGTGTGTCACATAATACTCTGCCTCTTGCTCTAGAGACATTGCACCTGCTGTGACAAAGAAGGACACAAGGAAGGCAGTGCAGGCACCACATACAGAAAAAATAAGTTATCTAACATTAATTTTTTGTAATAATAAAAACAATTATAGTTCACAAATACAATGTGTTATCTTATTGCTAGGCTATGTTCACAAACACTTTTAAAGAGTACTGTGATGGGTTTGAAACATTTTTATGTTCGTTTTTTTAAGTGTATTTTGTTGTTTTATATCTGTATTTTACTTTCCATATAAATATTTAATCTAATAATTTAGTTCAAAGCTAAGGATCCCCCGTGCACTTTGGGTTAGCTAAAAAGAGATGACCATAAACAGCCAGTTTTGATTACTATCTCATTCTGTGTAACAAAAAATCTTATCAGTGGTTATACTTCAATATAGAAAAATGGAGTAAATACAAATGTGATTTTCATTATACTGAATGATTAAAGTGAATTTTCACACAAATGTATTGTGTTAGGATTATCGACTTCTTTAGGCTCGATTCACAATGGATGCCGATGCGGATCTCAGCAGGCGGTCCTGTGCATCCTGGTTCACCATTTCAGGTCCGATTTCAGCCCAAATTTTTGGCTGAATTCAGACCTTAACCACTTAAGACCCAGACCAATATGCAGGTAAAGGACCAGGCCCCTTTTTTGCGATACCTGACAATTGCGCGGACGTGCGATGTGGCTCCCAAAAAAAATTGGCGTCCTTTTTTCCCCAAAAATAGAGCTTTCTTTCGGTGGTATTTGATCACCATTGATCACTTTTATTTTTTGCGCTCTAAACAAAAATAGAGCGACAATTTCGCAAAAAAAAACAATATTTATTACTTTTTGCTATAATAAATATCCCCCAAAAATATATAAAAAACATATTTTTTTCCTCAGTTTAGGTCCATACGTATTCTTCTACCTATTTTTGGTAAAAAAAAAAAATGCAATAAGCGTTTATCGATTGGTTTGCGCAAAATTTATAGCGTTTACAAAATAGGGGATAGTTTTATTGCATTTTTATTAATCATTTTTTTTTACTACTAATGGCGGCAATCAGCGTTTTTTTCCTGACTGTGACATTATGGCGGACACATCGGACAATTTTGACACATTTATGGGACCATTGTCATTTTCACAGCAAACAGTGCTATAAAAATGCATTGTTTACTGTGAAAATGACAATTTCAG
This sequence comes from Rana kukunoris, assembly GCA_029574335.1. Lineage (NCBI taxonomy): Eukaryota > Metazoa > Chordata > Amphibia > Anura > Ranidae > Rana > Rana kukunoris. The sequence continues at coordinate 555,396,876 of CM056050.1, read as the reverse complement.
TTTGGGATTTAACCACTAGGGCGCACTGAAGGGGTTAACTGTGACCTCATATGTGTTTCTAACTGTAGGGGGCGGGGCTGGACGTGTGACGTCATTGATCACCCTCCCCTATTTCAGGGAATAGACGATCAATGACAGCGCTACTGTGAAGTACGGGGAAGGTGTGTTTACACACACCTCTCCCCATTCTTCAGCTCCTGTGACTGATCGCGGGACTCCGGCGGCGATCAGGGCCGCGGTCACGGAGCTTCGGACCAGGTCACGGGCGCGCGCGACCCACGGCTGGGCACCTAAAGAGGACGTACATGTACGTGCTTGTGCCCTGCCGTGCCATTCCGCCGACATATATCGGCGCTAGGCAGTCCTTAAGTGGCTAAACGGACTAAAAGACGCACAGGACTCCTATGCAAATTCTCACCGGAGCCGAATCGGAGATATGTGAGCCGTCTCCATAGAGAGCCATTTACATTCTCCTGCTAATGCGAATTGCCCTCCGCATCCAATTCGCAATAGTGTGAACCCGGCCTTAGTAAATCAGCTTCCAAAATATTATGCTACAGTTTTGGAATATTACATGAAGTTAAGCTGAGACAATTAGACATATTTACTAGAAGAGTTAAAGTGCGTGAATATCCACTTCAATTATTCAGTTGTGTTAAAATCATCTATAGAAGTCTAGGTACTGAAAGTGAACAGGAATTCAATTTTTACATGGTTAGACAATTTAAATTTAAATTAATAAATTGAACATTCTCAACTTCTTATCTATCTATCTATCTATCTATCTATCTATCCATCTATCTATCTATCTATCTATCTATCTATCTATCTATCTATCTATCTATCTATCTATCTATCTATCTATAACTATAGATATAGATATATACATTTATATCTATATGTCTATATCTATCTATCTATCTATCTATCTATCTATCTATCTATCTATCTATATATATATATATATATATATATATATATATATATATATATATATATATATATATATATATATATATATATATATATATATATATATGTATACTTATATAAATATTGAAATATTCAGTTACAAATATATCTGCGTAATAGATTTTTCATTTTTAACAATACAGTAATTGCAATTTAAGCATAAATATATTATGAACTGGCCACATTGGAAGAAGATTAAAAATTGAGCATTCTATTAACCTTCTGTCTCTTTCTAGCCAGGGAAAAACCTTTGTTTTATATCCACTGCCAAAAGACTTCTATAATCTTGGTAATGTTCTTCTTCATTGGGGAAACCATGAAACTATGGTTTAAAAAATAAAATAAAATACTGCACATGTTTTGGGTTTAACAAATTGTTTATAGTATATAACCAAGTGAATTGTGGCTTCTAAACCTCAGGCCTGACCTCTATTTGTGAAAAATCAATGACTATAGGATATGGCATTATGTAAAGCTGTGTGTGTAGTATTAAGATAATGAGAGATTGAGCACAGTGAAGTGCTGGCTGAAAGCACGATTCACTCATTGTATGCTGAAGTCATTTTAAAAGGGATAAAATCAACAACTTCTAGAGACCTGGAAGCTAAAATGAAATATTAAAGGATAAAACCTTCAAGAGGGGTTTTTCTATTTATTGATTTTTTTATATGTAAAATAAGTAAGTGCTTTTTCCGGCTACCCATATTATGCACTATTGAAACGTTTTTGTAGTTATGTTGTTATTTTAGAGATTCACAATAAGTAATTACTTGTTAAGCAATGACCTGGAGTTATGGTTTATTTATCAAGTTTGCCTCTACTTATATTGAATATAAATCCAGGCAAAGGTACTAATTAAATGGCTCATGTCATTCAAAATCATGTCTGTTATATTAAAGAATCCCTATCACCAGTAGTGATGTGTGTATCTGCTTGGGTTTAATTCAAGGGAAAAATCAGTAAACACCCCAAAAGATCACCAAAGTGTGAACTTTTATATAGTCCTAGTGAAGTCAATAGGATTGCATTTCAAGTCTAATAAGACAAGGAATTTTCAAACGAGGAAATGGGCAGCTGGGCACTGGCAAAGGGTCATGTGTAGAGTTGAGTGAACACCTGGATGTTGGGGTGCGGCGGGTTCGGCCGAACTTTGGAAAAAAGTCGGGGTTCGGGACCCGAACTTTAACCCGAACCCAAACCCGAACCCCATTGAAGTCAATGGGGACCCGAATTTTTGACTACTAAAATGTCTCTAGGGCTGGAGGGCTGAAAATGGCAGCAAAATGTTGGTAAGAGCATGGCAAGTAATCTGCAATCAAATGTGGATAGGAAAATAACTTAAAATTACCTAAAATACATTAAAAAAAAATCTTGACAAGCAGGAACCTTCCCCAATGATGGGACACTTTTCCTCCCACTGATAAAAATGGTGGGGCACTATTTCTCCCACTGATACCAATGATGCGGCATTATTTCTCCCACTGACACAAATGATGGGACACTATTCCTGCCAATGATACCAATGATGGGACACTATTCTGGTGCAATTAGATTTGTGAAGTAGGAATGACTCCTAACTAATTCTCTCCCTATAAGCACAATCAGGAACCTTCCCCTACAGTAGCTAATGCAGAGTATGTTACAGGAACATATGCAGTGCTGGTGCAATATGCAGAGTATCTGACAGGAACATATGCAGTGCTGGTGTAATATGCAGAGTATCTCACAGGAACATATGCATTGCTGGTGCAATATGCAGAGTATCTGACAGGAAAATATGCAGTGCTGCTGCTATTATATTTGTGAAGTAGGACTGACTCCTAACTAATTCTCTCCCTATAAGCACAATCAGGAACCTTTCCCTAATGTAGCTAATGCTATGTAGATCGATCACTGAGTATTGTAATTCGATTTCTGAAGCAGGACAATCCTATCTAAATCTGTCCCTGAGAGCAGCGACAACCTTTCCCTACTCTAGCTAAAGCAGAGTGACAAGCTGTGCTGTGTGCCTCTAACTTATATAGAGGCTGGGTCACATGAATAAATGAATGAATGAAAACTTATGTAGCGCAGCACATGCGAACCAAATCGCCTCTGGGCGCTTGTTGTTCCTGTCTCCTTTGATATCAAAAGAGATGAGTTTTAATCTTTCTCCTGAATGCTAAGTGGTTCTCCTCCAACCGAATGCTGGTTGGCAAAGCGTTCCATAGTCTGGGACCTTGGACAGCGAATCTTCTATCTCCTTTGGACTTGTAGTTTGTTTTCGGTATCTGGAGTAGACTTTGATTGGTGGATCGCAAAACGCGATTGGGGTTATGAACTTTTATTTTTTCGCATAGATAATGGGGGGCATTCCCATGAATACATCTATGCGTTAGACAGAGCGCTTTAAAAGTGATTCTGTCTTTTACTGGTAACCAGTGAAGGGATCTCAGTGAAGGTGAGATTGATTCCCAGGGTTTTTTCCCAGTTGCAAGTCTAGCAGCCGTGTTTTGAACGACCTGCAGACGGGCGATTTGGTACTTGGGGAGTCCGAGGTAAAGGGCATTTGCATAGTCCAATCTGGAGTTCACAATTGCTCCCACCACGACCGCTATGTCTTCTTTGGGTATAAAAGGAGTAAGTCTGCGTAGTAGGCGCAGCAGATGGTGAGATCCGCTGACTACTGACCCTATTTGTGCGTCCATTGTCATATAGGAGTCGAAAATGACCCCGAGACTTTTGACTTTGGCGCTAGGGGTGATGATTTTGCCCAGAATGGGCGGGGGTGTCCAAGTTGTTGCAGGTTGATTCATACGCTTGGCGTGAAACAGGAGAAGTTCTGTTTTCGCTCCGTTCAGTTTAAGATAACTCTTTGACATCCAGTCCTCTATCAAAGAGAGGCATGTCTCTAGATTGAGTTGGTGATCCTTTTTGTTGCAAATGCGGAAATACAGTTGCGTGTCGTCTGCATATGAGTGATAGAGCAGTTTTTGGCTGCTGATGATTTCAAAAAGAGGACGAAGATAGATGTTGAATAACACCGGCGACAGGGGGGATCCTTGAGGGACTCCGCACGATAATGTGCGTTTCTCAGAATTGAAAGGTCCCAACTTCACCATTTGTGATCGGTTCTCCAAAAAAGAGGAGAACCAAGATATATCGCCTTCTGCGACTCTGGCTACTTCAGCTAGCCGAGTCAATAAAAGCTTGTGGTCTACAGTGTCAAATGCTGCGCTTAGGTCCAACAGAACCAGAAGACAAGATTCTCCTTTGTCTGCGGCTTCGAGAGCATCGTCCCATATCTTGAGCAATGCAGTTTCTGTCCCGTGTCCGGGCCGGAATCCCGATTGAAATGGATCAAGTAGGTTGTTGGTATCTAGATGCTGTTGCAGCTGTTGTACCACTACTTTCTCCATTAGTTTTGAGAGTACATTTAGGCCTGTTATGGGACGGCGGTGGAGTGGGTCCTTGGGGTCCAGGGTGGGTTTCTTTATGATGGGTCGAATTATGCCCTCCTTCAACTGTGAGGGCACTATGCCCTCCCTGAAAGATTGGTTAATAAGCTGTGTGATAGGAGGTGCCAGGATGTCGGCGCATTCCTTCAGCAATTTGGTGGGGATAATATCATTCGGAGCAGTGCCGTTACGCAAAGTACCGATGATATTTTTAGTGGCATGGATAGAGGTGGGTTCCAGCGTGAACTCACCTGGTTGTGGCGAGTTACTACAGGTGTTGTATAAATAATTGCGGGGGGGGCTACGGGGGGAATTGTTTTGCTGAATGCTTTGCCGGATTCCCTCGATTTTATTAATGAAGTAATCCGATAATTCATCGCAAAATTCTTGTGTGTCTGAATTGGGGGCTTTAAGACATCCTGGATTCCTGGTCTGAGTGACCAGCTTGAAGAGTTCGCGGGGGCGATTAAGGGCGCTGTTGATAGCCTCAGAAAAATAGTTTTTCTTGGCTGTGAAAATTTCTTTGTGGTATTTTCTTGTTATTGTCTTGTAGATGGAGAGGTTCTCATCTAATGGGCTTCTTTTCCAGGCGGCTTCTGCCCTTCTGCATTCTTGCTTCAATAATGCCAGTTGGTTGTTGAACCAGCTGGATTTTTTTTTTTCAGATATGGGTTTTTCGTTTTGGCGCTAATAAGTCAGCTGACTGTAATAGGGCTGTGTTTATGGCATCCAGTGTTTCTTCTGCCGTTTGATACGGCTGAATGGTTTTTATTTTTTCCCTTAACGTGGCTTTGAAGAGTTCCGGGTGGAGCTTCTTCTGACATCTAGTCCAGTGTGTTGTCACTGGATTTGATGTTTTTGTTAAGGGGGGAATTCGGAAATAATGAATTTGTAGAGCAGGGCAGTCATGGATATCTGAGGCTGGTATATATTGGGGAGAAAAGGGGCGAGTTGTCGTTCAATGTACCCACAAGAGTATGTCTTCAAGGTGTAAAGGAGGGCATGGAGATCATCAGCTCCTCAGGCTGGTCGCGGCGAGCTCTCCTGTGAGCTGGTGATGCTGTTGGGCTGTCTTGAGGGGCAATCTGGGGGTCCGAGATGTCGGGTTCCCTTGGCGAGTTGTGTCTGCGGCGACCTAGTTGAAAGTCATCACGGACTGGGATAGTATCAGTGGAGGTAGATCTTCTCATATGTGGCGGGTGAAGAGTGGTGTACCAATCCGGGACGTCAATGCGGGGAAGGTGCAGTGTTTGAAAGAAGGCAGGCAAATCTTCCGGCAGGCGCAGGTTAGCTGTGCGACCTTGACAGGAGGCAGAGAGGCAGAAGGGGAACTTCCACCGATATTGGATACCTTTAGAGCGTAGGAGGTCCAGAAGGGGACGCAGGTTTCTCCTATTCTGGAGCGTAATAGGCGATAGGTCTTGGAACAATTTAATTTCTGCTCCCATATATGATAGGGAGCGACGGTCTCTGGCCCTGTGTAGAATTTCTTCTTTCAGTTTAAAGTTTACGAGACATCCAATCACATCCCTGGGGGGATCGGTCTCTCTGCTCCTAGGCTTTTGAGCTCTGTGCAAGCGTTCAAACTCAATAGGTGTTTCAGGGGGTCTGCCACGAAGATCATTGAAGATGGCGACAGTGACTTTAGTAACTTGAGCATTTTCAACAGATTCAGGGATTCCTCTTACACGAATATTATGGCGACGCCCCCTGTTGTCCAGGTCCTCTAAGTGCCTTTGGATGTCCCTGAGTTGCCTATCATTAGAGTGGGAAGAGGCCTGCAGTTGCTGGATGGCAGTGTCATGGCGGGCAGTTGCTTCCTCCACGTCATCCAGCCTCACTGTCATTGCCTGCACATCTCTCCTAAGTTCCGTTATGGCAGAGAACAGTGTGGCTTTGATATCTTCTGCCACTGAACGGAGATCTTGCATGCACAGGGGCTGTGGGGCATCAGCAGTGGTGGACATGGCTTGGGGCTGGATGTGTCTCCTACCCGTCGGGCTGAGGCTGGAGGAACGTGCGGCGCTCGAGTAGGCCCGATTTGAAGCCGGGGCCTCGCGTACTTGGGTCCGGAAGATGTCCGGGATTAGTCGTCCGTTTTGCACTCCGGTTCCTCTGGGAGAGCGGGACCTGGTTGGGGAGGCGTTCTTGGAGGTTTTCCCCATTTAGCAGCGGCGGATGGCTCGGCTAGCAGCTCCGATTATCTCCTGTGGACGGGAGCTCGGGAATCAGGCGGCCATTCAGGTCCGGTGCCAAGCCACGCCCCCCGGAAATAATGAATTTAATTGCATGGTGATCTGTCCATGGCAACGGTTCATTTTCCTAAATTTTTATTTCCAGATTTTGTCTGAAAATAAGATCGAGCGTGTGGCCTGAAGCATGTGTGGGCCCACATACTAGTTGTTGCAGCCCTAATCCTTCCAGGTGGTCAATGCAGGCATTGGCAACGGGGTCTTGTGGGGAGTTGGCCCAGAGGTTGAGGTCCCCGAGCAGCAAAAGGTGTTTGCTGTTAAGGGTGTAGGTGGAGATGAAGTCCATCAATGATGGGAGAAGCTGCGATTTTGGGCCAGGTGGCCTATAGCAGAGTAGAATCCGGACGGTCTCCTGGGAGTTTGCTTGGAGTTGCAGACTAAGGGTTTCCATGAATGGAACGGGGTCTTGCGGGGAGTTGGCCCAGAGGTTGAGGTCCCCGGGAAGCAAAAGGTGTTTGCTGTTAAGGGTGTAGGTGGAGATGAAGTCCGTCAATGATGGGAGAAGCTGCGATTTTGGGCCAGGTGGCCTATAGCAGAGTAGAATCCGGACGGTCTCCTGGGAGTTTGCTTGGAGTTGCAGAGTAAGGGTTTCCATGAATGGAAGAGGGTTTTGAAGGACTGGTTTGGTGATTGCAAGATGAGTCTTATGGATCACCGCCAATCCTCCTCCTCTTTGCCCTATTCTGTTTTCATTTATAATACGATAGTTTTCTGGCACCAATTCTCCTAGAATGGTGTTACAGTCGGCTGTGAGCCAGCTCTCTGTAATAAAGAGGCAGTCTAAATCGTATTGCAGAATGAAATCATGGATTTCTAGTCAGTGTTTTACTGCCGATCTTGTGTTGATCAAAGCACATGATATGTGCTTAGGCTGGGGTATACGGCTGCGATTCTTGATAGTCGATCGTTGATCGACTCTCAATAGTCGTTCAATTCTTAGGGCTTTTTTGGTGATGGCTGGCAGTATTGCGGCAAATCGCCTCAGATCCCAAATGGTTTCTGCAGAATATTGCAGATTAACCATAGTCACCAAACACCAGGGGGGGAGGCTGTTCAAGGATTAACTGAATCCTTTATCCTCATTTGGTCCAGAGGAAGGCAAAAAAAAACCTGGCAGTGCTACGCCAATATGCGCCGGCAGGGCAAAAAAAAATCCTTCCTGACCCCTTAAGAGGCGATCGGATAAACCCTGGATCAAGTTCAATGATGAGAAGGGGCAGAGTGGGGCTAGGTATAGCACGATAGCTGCCGATCGGCTAGCAGGATCTGGGCTGGGGGCTGTGAGCTGGGGGTGGATAGGTGCAGCCAGGGGAGACTGGAGAAGAAGCAGGTACTCTCCTGGGGTAGGGGGGAGGACTTGCAGGGCAGTTTGGGCTGTTTGGTGGTGAGTGCGGGTGGGGGGGGGAAGCACCACGGCACTAGGCCGCGGGTGAAGCCGCGGCCTTTCCTAGATCGCGGCTGCCGCGATTGTTGACAGGCCGGCGCGGTTGTTCACAAAAAACGCCAGAATCGGCGGAAATTGCGGTGGCGAGGCGATGGGGGGATGCCTTGGGCAGGGATGGTAGTGTGAAGGTGAGAGGAAGGGAAACAGAGGAGGGGGAAGCCGTGATCATGGCCGTGGTTCCGTTGCGGCTTGTCCTGAAAAGGACGGCCGCCAACGGTGCTCAAGAAGGTGGAGGAGGTGGTGGAGATGGCCCCTATGTCAGAGGCTTACCTTGAGGCTCCGGTGGGAGAGGAGAGAACCAGGGGAACCATGCTCGGTCACATGCTGCACTGGCCAATCACAGCCATGCCATTAGTAGGCATGGCTGTGATGGCTTCCAAGTCACACAAGTAAAAGAAATTCTGATTGGCTGCCCTGCAGCGCGTCGTTACATAGCCGAACACCGAACCCGAAACCGAATTTTCAGAAAATTGTTCGGTTCGGGTCTGGGTAAAAAAAAAAACTAAAGTTCGGTACGAACCGGAACTTTACAGTTTGGGTTCGCTCAACCCTAGTCATGTGCCAATGCATTAAAATAAAAAAAATAAGAATTGAGCAGAAAGCTGTTCTTTTAATAAGGCTTAAACAACAGCAATACAAATACACCACTCCTTAAACACTTAAGGACCCATTCACGCCGATATACGTCAGCAGAATTGCACGGCTGGACACAAGCACGTACCTGTACGTGTCTCTTTAAGGCCCAGCCGCGGGGTCGCGAGAACGCAGGCGGCGGCTAACTCGTGACCCAGTCCGAAGCTCCGCGCCCGCGCCCACGGGACTCATGGAACCGATCGCCGTTAGTGTCCCGCGATCTGTCACCGGAGCTGAAGAACGGGTGTAAAAACACCTTCCCCGTTCTTCATTGTGGCAATGTCAGTGATCGTCTGTTCCCTGATATAGGGAAAGACGACCACTGACGTCACAAGTCCAGCCACGCCCCCTACAGTTAAAAACACATATGAGGTCACACTTAACCTCTTCAGCGCCCCCTAGTGGCTAACTCCTAAACTGCAATTGTCATTTTCACAATAATCAGTGCATTTTAGTAGCAATTTTCGATGTGAAAATTACAATGGTCCCAAAATTGGCCGATGTGTCCACCATAATGTCACAGTCACAAAAAAAATCGCTGATCGCCGCCATGAGAAGTAAAAAAAAAATATTAATAAAAATGCCATAAAACTATCCCTTATTTTGTAAACGCTATACATTTTGTGCAAACCAATCGATAAACGCTTATTTGCGTTTTTTTACCAAAAATATGTAAAAGAATACGTATCGGCCTAAACTGAGGGAAAAAAAAAATGTATATCTTTTTTGGGGATATTTATTATAGCAAAAAGTTTAAAATATTGAATTTTTTTCAAAATTGCGCTCTAATTTTGTTTATAGCACAAAACATAAAAAGCGTAGAGGTGATCAAATACCACCAAAAGAAAGCTCTATTTGTGGGAAAAAAAGGACGCCAATTTTGTTCGGGAGCCACATCGCATGACCGTGCAATTGTCAGTTAAAGCGACGCAGTGCCGAATCGCAAAAAGGGGCAAGTAGCTTAACCTGCATAATGGTCCGAGCCTTAAGTGTTAAAAAAAAAGAACAAAGTATGATTTATACCAGACTTTTATCCTACATGAGGGTCTGATATAGATTGTAAGAGGGACTCCAGGAAAAATGAAATTGTGGGGGTTTCCCCAAAAATCCATACCATACCCTTATCCAAACATGCATGCAGCCTGGCAATGAAAGAGCAGGAGTGTGACCCCCTTCGCTCCCCTCCTCCTAAATCATTCCAGGCCTTCCTCACTAGGAGGGTAACTTGTCAGGGGAACCACCCTTAGCAAAGCACCATGTCCATATGTTGCTGATGACAGCAATTCATAAAAAAATAAAAATATACATATGTCAGTAAACACATCCCACTTTTCTACCTTGTCAAATCAGACAAAGCTTTGCATTCACTGAGAAAATTCTAAATGTTCCCTGAATGGTGACCTCCTGTGTTTACATTGCAGCAGGGCAGTCAGTTGGCACAGGACCCAGAAGCCAGTGGAGATCATTGTAGTAGTGGTGCCTACCATAGTAAATTCCAACTTCCACAGGGATGCCACAGATATGGCACACACATACTTACATTGGTACAAACTGCATGACCTAAACTTCAGCTTTAAAGTACAGAGATAGCATTAATAGAAAAAAAAATAACATACTAATACATTTATTATATTTAACATATTTTTTTATATTCACTCTTTAAATCTTATCGACTAAACATATGATATGTTGATAAACCAATAAATGATATGAAACAATAAATAACAATAAATTACGTCAAAGCGTTTCACCCTCCCACAAGGACCCTGATGACGCCTTGTGGGAGGGCAAAATGCATTGCCGTGATTTCCAGTGCCGAGTCCAAGTGACGTCACTTCCGGTTTCTGCGGAATGCATGTTGGATGCGGCATTTCCTGGATTTTATCCCTGCATTGCTACATGCTTATTTTACTTCTCTGTCCTGTAAATACCAACCTGTGTTTGCACAATATACACCAACCTACTGTGCTTCACTATTAGTTCCTTCTTTTTATTTTTGGTGCATTTACAAACTCATGATTATTATGATGGGGGGGGGGGGCGGGGGGATTTTCATTGGACCTTCTGTCAATCACCATTCCTGGCCAGTTTTACAGCTTGTATGACCCCTAGACTGAAAAGCTAAGGGTCCATTTTAACCGGTGATTCGGGACACAGGAGTGGTATGTGCCACATTACAGAGTGGAATTTTGGCGCACTACTGCACTTTATAAGGATTGAAGCACTTAAAGGAGTTGTTAACCTATGCATTAAGGTGAAAAAACTTCTGTCACTGACCGGCCCCCCAGCCCCCCGTTTTACTCACCTGAGCCCTGTAATTCCCACACTGGAAATGCGCTTTATCCCTCTGCCCATTGTCTCGGCTCTTGATTGGATAGATTGACTGCAACGCAGCCATTGGCTCCCACTGCTGTCAATCAAATCCAATGATGCTGGCGCCGGGGTGGCAGAGCCGAGTCTGGCATTCTGCATCTATGAAGGCAAATGCTGAACTCAGGAGTGCGCCTACAAAGTAACCCCCGTAAGAGCACTTCTCCTAGGGGGTTATATGATGCAGGGAAGAGATACCAGTGCCGTCGGGGATCCCAGAAGTTGAGGAGCTGGGCCACTTTGTGCAAAATGAACTTCACAGTGGAGGTAAGTGTGACAAAAAAACAAAGCCTTACAATCACTTTTAGCACTTATATTTGGGACGTTTTGCATTACTTCGATATGATTATTTGATTGGTGTTTCTTTAATCCTACCGTTATTTTTGGACATTTTTTAATGGAATTATCCATGCACTTTTGTGAGCTCTGTAATTATTGTATTACATTTAAATGAATGGGCTGTTAAATCACACCCAACAGGAACTCATGGGAATCACATGGGAATGCATGGGTTTAGACTCACACTTTCTAGTGCGATCTCAGTATAAACTGGCACTTAAAGTGACTGTAAAGTCTTCATATTTTTACGTTAAAAATAACAAATATGTTATACCTGGATCCACCTCTTCTGGGGTGCCTTTTCGGTACTCCTGGCCCCTTCCTCTTGTTGAGTACCCCCACAGCAAGCAGCTTTCTATAGGGGACGCCAAGCCGAGCTGCAGCTCCCTGTGTCCATGGACGGCCCGATTCCACACCCTTTCTCTCCTGATTGGCTGACTGATTGTGATTGACAGCAACGGGAGCCAATGACACTCCTACAACATCACTGGATCTAGATGGGGCTCAGGAAAGTATTAGGGGGGCTGAGGTGGCCTGTTGCACACAGAAGCTTTTTATCTTAATGCATAGAATGCATTAATGAAAAAAAACTTCTGCCTTTACAATCACTTTAAAGAGTTATTATAGTTATTTTATGTGTATGTGTGCAGTAATGTAGTCGTTTTTATGTACAGTAAATAATCTTATCAATAATTGTTAGTGATTTAAAAAAAATCTATTTATTGTTATTAATTATGAAAATGGCCATTTTGAATGAATGAATGAATGAAAAACTTATATAGCGCGGCACATGCGAACTGAATCACCTCTGGGCGCTCGTTGTTTCTGTCTCTCTGGTCAACAAAAGAGCAGAGTTTTTATCTGTCTTCTGAAGCTCAGGTGGTTTTCCTCCAACCGAATGCTGGTTGGAAAAGCATTCCATAGTCTGGGACCTTGGAAAGCAAACCTTCTTTCTCCTTTGGACTTGTATCTGGCTTTGGGTATCTTAACCAGATTTTGGTCGGTGGATCGCAGAACGCTATTGGGATTGTGGGCTTCTATCTTTTCGCATAGATATTGCGGAGCCTTCCCATGGATGCACTTATGAGTCAGACAGAGTGTTTTAAAAGTAATTCTGTCTTTTACTGTCAGCCAGTGAAGGGTTCTCAACGAAGGTGAGATGGATTCCCAGTTTTTTTTTCCAGTCACCAGTCTGGCTCCGTATTTTGAACGACTTGCAGACGAGCGATTTGGTACTTAGGGAGTCCGAGGTAAAGGGCATTTGCATAGTCCAGTCTGGAGTTCACAATTGTTCCCACCACGACTGCTACGTCTTTTTTGGGGATAAACGGAATAAGTCTGCGTAGTAGGCACAGCAGATGGTGAGATCCGCTGACTACTGACCCTATGTGTGCGTCCATTGTCATGTAGGTGTCAAAGATGACTCCGAGACTTCTGACTTTGGAGCTAGGGGAGATGATCTGGCCCAGAATGGGCGGGGGTATCCAAGTTGTTGCCAGCTGACTCTTGCGACTGGCATGAAACAGAAGGAGTTCTGTTTTGGAGCTGTTGAGTTTAAGATAACTCTTGGTCATCCAGTTTTCTATCAAAGAGAGACAATTCTCTAAACTGAGATGATGATCCTTTTTATTGCAGATGCGAAAGTACAGTTGCGTGTCGTCTGCATATGAATGATAAAGTAAATGTTGGCTACTGATGATTTCAAAGAGAGGGTGAAGATAGATGTTGAAGAGCACCGGTGATAAGGGGGATCCTTGAGGGACTCCACATTATACCGTGCGTTTTTCAGAAATGAAAGGTCCTAATTTGACTGTTTGTGATCGGTTTTCCAGAAAGGAGGAGAACCATGATAGATCACCTTCTGCGACTCTGGCTACCTCAGCCAGCCGAGTTAGTAACAGTTTGTGATCTACCGTATCAAAGGCTGCGCTTAGGTCCAACAGAACCAGGAGACAAGATTCTCCTTCATCTGCGGCCTCAAGAGCGTTGTCCCATATTTTGAGCAATGCTGTTTCTGTCCCGTGTTCGGGACGGAAACCAGATTGGAATGGATCAAGTAGATTATAGGTATCTAGATGCTGTTGCAGCTGTTGTACCACTACTTTCTCCATTATCTTGAATAGAACATTTAGGCCTGTTATGGGACGGCGGTGATTAGGGTCCTTGGGGTCTAGGGTGGATTTATTCAAGATGGGCTGGATTATGCCCTCTTTCAGCAGGGAGGGCACTATGCCTTCCTTGAATGACTGGTTTATGAGCTGCGTGATGGGTAGTGCCAAGATGTCGGCACATTCCTTCAGCAGCTTAGTGGGGATAATATCAATAGGCGCTGTGCAGTTTCGTAAAGTACCGATGATATTTCTTGTGGCATCAACGGAGATGGGTTCCAGAGTGAACTTGGTTGATTGTAGAAGGTCTCTATAGGTGTTCTGTGGTTGATTAAGGGGGTGGTTGCGGGGGGTATTATTTTGTTGAATGCTTTCCCGGATTCCCTCAATTTTATTGATGAAGAAATCCGACAATTCATCGCAAAACTCTTGGGTATCTGAATTCGGGGCTTCAAGACAGTCTGGATTCATGGTCTGACTGACCAGCTTGAAGAGTTTGCAAGGGCGATTTAGGGCGCTATTGATGGCCTTAGAAAAATAATTTTTCTTGGCTTGGAAGATTTCTTTACGGTATTTCCTTGTTGTTGTCTTGTAGCTGATGAGGTTCTCCTCTGACGTGCTTCTTTTCCAGGCGGCTTCCGCCCTTCTGCGCTCTTGCTTCAGTAGCGATAGCTGGTTGCTGAACCAGCCGGACTTGTTTTTCCGGATGTGGGCTTTTCGTTTAGGTGCTACTAAGTCGGCAGACTGTAGTAGCACTGTATTTATGGCATCCAATGTATCTGAGACTGTTCGGAGTGGTTGGAGTGTTTTTATTTTATTTCCTAAGGTAGATTTGAAGAGTTCCGAATGGAGCTTCTTCTGAGATCTAGTCCAGTGTGGTATCACCAGCTTAGGCGTTTTTATCAATGGGAGAATTTTGGAAATTATGAATTTAATTGCATGGTGATCTGTCCGTGGCAACGGTTCATTTTCCAAAATACTTATTTCCAGATTTTGTCTGAAAATTAGGTCGAGCGTGTGACCTGAAGCATGTGTGGGGGCACCTACTAGTTGTTGTAGTCCTAATCCTTCCAGGTGGTCAATACAGGCATCGGCGATCGGATCCTGTGAAGAGTTGGCCCAGAGATTGAAGTCCCCGAGCAGCAAAATATGTTTGCTGTTTAGGGTATAAGTGGAGATAAATTCCGTCAGTGATGCTAAAAACTGCGATTTTGGCCCAGGTGGCCTGTAGCAGAGTAGAATACGGATGGTCTCCTGGGGATTTGATTGCAGTTGTAGAGTAAGGGTTTCCATGAATGGAAGAGGATTTTGAAGGACTGGTTTAGTGATCGCAAGATGCGTCTTGTGGATCACCGCCAGGCCCCCTTCTCTTTGCCCTATTCTGTTTTCCGTTATAATACGGTAGTTTTCTGGCACCAGTTCTCCTAGAATGGTGTTACAGTCGGCTGTGAGCCAGCTTTCTGTAATAAAGAGGCAGTCTAAATCGTATTGTAGTATGAAATCATGGATTTCTAATCGGTGTTTTACTGCCGATCTTGTGTTGATCAAAGAACAAGATATGTGCTCAGGCTGGGGTGGATGACTGACATTTTTGACAGTCGATCGTCGATCGATTCTCAATAGTTGCTCAATTCTTAAGGCCTTCTTGGTGATGGCTGGTAATACTGTGGCGAATCGCCTCAGACCCCGAATGGTTTCTGCAGAGTATCGCAGATTAGCCATTGTCACCAAGCATCGGGGGGGGGGGGCAGGGAGGTTTTTAATGGGATGGGGGGGAGATTCTTTAAATCCTCACTCCCAGGTTGATCCAGAGGAAGGCAAAAAAAACCTGGCCGTGCTAACCAATGTGTTGCGGCAAGGGAAAAAAATTCCTTCCTGACCCCTCAAGGGCGATCGGCCAAAACCCTGGATCAATGCTGAAGGGGTGGTGGATACGTGGTGGGGCAGAATAGGGAGAGATGTACTGGGGTGTAGCAAGATGGCCGCCGATCAGGAAAAAGGACCTAAGCTGGGGGCTGTCGGCTTGGTCTCCAGGGGTAGGCTGGTAAGCGACTTGGATGGGGGGTGGGGGGGAGTTTCTGGGCAGCTTTGGAGGGGATTCCTGGGTGATAGTGCGGCGCGCCGCTAGGCCGCGGGTGAAGCCGCGGCCTTTCCTAAATGCAGCTGCCGCGAATCTCCAATCTCCATTTTAATAAGTACATGTAGTATACCTACTGTCCATATGGTTAGTACAGTAGTGTTGTTGGTTCTTCACACCTTCCCTTTTACGTTTTATTGGTTCATACCCATAATGGTTCACCAAATACAGTCCTGTGACTTTCTGGTGCATTTTCAAACGACATCCGGAATGCATCCACTGTGTTTGTCGTGTATTCCAATGGCCTTAGTTCCCACCAATGCAGTCAGTTCCCGTGCTTTGGACAAAAGTACAACCATTTGCATTTTTTTTCATCCCGGATGCATCAAAATGCATGTAAATGTGCTGGAATGCACATTGTCTTAATAAAAATAAAGATTTTTCAAATGTCAAAAAAAAGGGGGGGGGGAGCACTGGAACGCATTGAAATGTGTCAAAAATACATACAAATGCATATGCAAGCTGTCAATAGAATAAGAATCTTTTCATGTGTCTATTAAATAAGATTATGAAAATAAGACAAGCAAGACAAAATGTAAAAATCACTTTCTGGTCAACTTAAAAATAACTCTAGATGTTCATTCACTGAAAATACACTATAGTTTTCTTTTGAGGGATAAGTGTCCGGCAATGTTATCTTCTGCTATCAGTCCCCATTATCAGACTGATTGTTTCTTGAAATGCATTCGCCAAAACTCAGTAGGAAAAGTATAGTTATTACATGGCCTGCTCACTGCTCAGTATGTATGCCCTTTTAACTTTGCCTGTGAGAGGAAAGATATGTAGCATATGTTGAGTTCAGTCTAAAACAATATTGGTTACCAAAGAAAACCACAATAAGAGTGAAAACTAACTATGAGGCTGCGTACACACGATCAGTCAAAACCGATGAAAACAAACTGAAGGTCCGTTTCATCGGTCCAAACTGATCGTGTGTGGACCCCATCAGTCAGTTATCCTTCGGTCAAAAAAAAGAGAACTTGCTTTAGAATGTAACCGATGGACGCCTAACCGATAGGTCGAAACCGATTGTTAGTATGCAAAAGCATCGACGCATGCTTGTTTTTTTCAGCACGTCGTTGTGTTTTACATAACCGCACTCTGACACGATCGTTTTTTGAACCGATGGTGTGTAGGCACATCAGACCATCAGTCAGCTTCATCGGTTAACCAATGAAAATGGTCCTTAGGAACGCTCTCATCGGATGGACTGATCGTGTGTACGCGGCCTAACGAAACTGGTCGAATTGGTCGATGTCCCAGACTGAATAATGGTCATTTTAACATTTGATGCTAAAAAATACAGTACATAGAAAAGAAAAAGTATTTCCATGTTGATTGATAATATGTAAATTAAACATAGAGTATATTTAGACCCCTTTGACACTAGGGCGGCGGCCACGTTAGCTCTAAAGCGCCGCTCATTTTTTTGGTGCTTTACCACTGTTTAAGCAGCACTTTTGCGCTGCCTTTTGGCCGCAACGGGGCACTTTTAACACAAAAAAACTCCAGTTTTGCGTCCCTTTAAAAACGCTTTTAACTGGTTGCCGACCAGCCGCCGTCATTATACTGCAGCAGGTCGGCACAATCCCACGAACCATCTTAGTTGCACGTCGGTTCCTTTAAGTAGGATAGCAGATGCCCGCTGCATAGCGGTGGTGCTGATGCTCGTGGCCCGGCGGTCACGATGACCGCTGGCCATGTGTGATCGTGAGCACAAGAGGCAGAACAGGGAAGTGTGTGTGTGTAAACACACACATCCCAGTTCTGTGAGGAGAGGAGACAGAGATCGTGAGTTCTTACGAGCTGGAAACCACCATCTCTCATCTCCTATAGTCAGTCCCACTCCCCACAGTTAGAACACAGACATAGGGAATACAGTTAACCCCTTGATCAAAAGTAAAAAATATATTTTTTTTTCTAAATTGAAATTTTTTTTTTGTTTATAGCACAAAAAAATAAAAACCGCAGAGATGATGAAATATCACCAAAAGAAAGCTCTATTTGTGGGAAAAAAGGACATCAGTTTTGTTTGGGCACAATGTGGCACAACCGCGCAATTGTCAGTTAAAACAACGAAGTGCTGTATTGCAAAAAAAATGGCCCAGTCATTGAGCAGCCAATTCTTCCCGGCTGACGTGGTTAAGGAGATTTGAAAGTGCTGCCCATTCATTCCAATGGGCAGGTGCGTTTTGGGAGCGCTGTATACAGCGCTCCTAACTGACCCCAAAGATGCTGCTTGCAGGACTTTTTTTTTAAAGGTTTGCATTTAATTTTTTTTAAACTAATAAACATGTCATACTTACCTCCACTGTGCAGCTTGTTTTGCACAGAGTGGCCCCGAACGCCGCTTCCTGGGGTCCCTCGACGGCTCTCTCGGTTCCTCCCCTCAATAGCTAACACCCCCTGGGAAGCTCCCAAAGGGGTTACCTTGTGGGCGTGCTTTCGTGTCATACACTCAGCGTCCATAGCCACTGAGTGTATGACTTGGTCCTGCCCCCCGGCGCCCACGTCATTGGATTTGATTGACAGCAGTGCGAGCCAATGGCTGCGCTGCCATCAATCTATCCAATGAAGAGATGAGATACAGTGGGAGCTGTGGTGGCTCAACATGATTGGCACTGCGCTGACAAGCCGTTCACCTCTGCAGCCAAGGGTTCGGATCCCGGTCTTGGCTACATGTGAATTGAGTTTGGTGGTCTCAGCCTGGCTCCCGGTGGGTGTGCTATGCAAGGTACGCCTGTGCTTAGTATGCCCATCCCCCCCCAAAAAAAACACCACACTTGCACGCACACGAAATTGATTTAACACACATGCACTTTGGCCATGAGGTCTCCTAAAATAAAGAGAGGCGAAGGACCTACGGGGCTGGCTGGGTGGGCTAGACCCCCTCACCCCCTCATAGGGGGAGTCCCTCTGCCCCATTGGGGTCCCGTTGGGCCCCAGTCGGGCTCCCAAGTGGAGCAGGTAGGGCGGGGTGAGTGGGAGGCCCCCTCTCACACCCGCCATTGCCAGTGGGGGCATGGAGAAGGATGGCGATTGCCTCCGGGGGGAGGGTCTGCTTACTCCCAACTCCTGCAGTCCGGCTCCTCTCTCTCGAGTTCACGCACAAAATACACTTAAAAAAAAAAAAAAGAGATGAGATACCCGGGCAAAGTTTGAGCGCGTTTTCGACGCAGGACTTTTCAGGGCTCAAGTAAATAAAACGGGGGGCTGGGGGGTGGTAATTGTCAGATGTTTTTTCCCCTTAATGCATAGGATGCATTAAGAGGAAAAAACATGAACCTTTATAGCCCCTAGGTTCACACTTGTGCAATGTGGGAACCAGGACGGTTACAGCACAGATTCCCGCATCGCTTCTCTACAGCAGGCAGTTCACACTGCCCTCTGTGAACTGCTGCGGGTGTCAATATATTGACACCCCCAGATCGGTTCACAGCTCGCAGTGTGAACCGTGAGAACACCCATGCGATCCGATTTCAGTGTGGGGAAAAAAAATCTTTTTTTTGCAAATCTAATACTAATTCAGCCATACAACTGTATGCCTGAACTTGCATCGCACAGACAGCGCATGTAACATGTGGTACGGTTGCGAATCACATGCAATGTCTGAGATCACATATGTGTGAACCTAGGCTGATTGTTCAAACTATTTGTTCCATGAAAAAACACATTATAAAATATTATGTATGTTTGATAAACATGACAGTGCTTTGTTTATTATGACCTAAACACATATTTTGTTACTACTTTTGTTATATAAAGTAAAAATGGGATATTATATCATCATAATGCATGGTGCACCATACCAATATATTTAATGCTGGCGCCTCTTCAATAACAATATTACTAAGGAGTGGTACTCCTTCCAGGATCTATAGCATGATTAAATCACTTCTTTCACTCATAAACCATGACTGTAACTATTTCATCAATATTTTAATTTTACAAATGTAGTTCATATTTCTCTCAGCTACTTAATGAAAATGGACATTATTGATTCAAATTCCAACAGATATTAAATGAAAACTTCAAAATATGCTGACGCGCGTTCTACTTCATTTTACAGTAGAACACAGGGAGGGACTCGCCATGACTAATTGTAATATTCCTTTCAGGAGTATTGCATTATTTTATTCAGGGTGCACGCAATTAGGAGAACTGAAGTGTAAACTTCTTTCCAAATGAGATATCACACATGCAAAACCCAATCCCATGGCATACATACTTGGTGGGCTTAGTTGCCAATTACTTTGCATATGCTGGTATCAGCAGTATCTCAATTAGTCATTGAGTGTACAGCGTTATGCTGTGTCAATTACTTGAGCTGCTATAGTGACAGCCACAGCTGGGGGAAATAATCAAGTTAGAGAGAGGGGGGTAGGGGGGATGGAAGAAAGCCGTAATATCACTAAGAAAACACACACTAGAGTTAAGAAACTGGAAGAATGGAAAATTAAAGGAAAATTATGACAGTGGATCAAGTAGTTACTGGAATGGAACAAAGAAACCGAAGAGGTGCAATTAGAACATAATTCAGCCCTATTTAAACTCTAACAAATAACTTCTCTTATTTTATCATTTTAGACAATAAAATAGTATTGTATATTTGTTTAACCACTTGCAGTCCGCTTACAATAGATATACTGTACAACCTATGCTGTGATTGGACACAGCAAAAGTTTGTCAACAGAGTACAGCCAGTAATTTTGGCTGTACACCTGCTTATCGGCTGTGGCTAATCAAAGCACAGAGTTCTGTGTTGACAAACACACAGAACTCCTGTAAACAGAGATCAATCTTTCTTATTCTTCTGCATTAAATCAACTCTGAGTTCAGGGAGAAAAAGCAGCCAGATCTGTTAGTAAAAGCAGCACACATTGCATACATTACACCTTTTAGGTACATGGGTGACCCCTTGATTGCCCCTTTGATTTTAACCCCTTCCCAGTCAGTGTCATTAGTACAGTGTACAGTCTTATAACTGATCACTGCATTAGTGTCACTAGCAATATCAGTGAAAGTTAGTCAGTTAGTGACCCTCCCAGCCAGTGCCTGTTAGCACCAGATTGTCCACCACACTATTACAGTCCCACTATCAGCTGCTAATCACTGCCATTACCAGTATAGCCTCTATAGCTACACAAATTCCAGTATATAAATCAGGAATATGCAATTAGCAGATCTCCAGCTGTTGCAAAAGTCTTGCTATGCCTCATGGGACTTGTAGTTTTGCAACACCTTGGGGTCCGCTAATTGCACATTCCTGATATATACTGTATTTGCTGGCGTATAAGACTACCTTTTAGGCCGCGTACACACGAGGGGATATGTCCGCTGAAAACGGTCCGATGGACCGTTTCAGCAGACATCTCCGCTCGTGTGTATGGGCTAGCGGACAGATTTCTCCACCCGACAGATTTCAAAGCATGCTTTGAAATCTATCCGGTGGGAATCTGTCCGCCCGACATGTCTGCTGGTTAGTACACTTACCAGCAGACATGTCGGCTCCCACCACCGCCGCGCCGCTGCCGAATGGATTCGGCGCATGCGCGGAAGTGTTTTACTTCCTGGTGCGGTGACGTGGCGGTGACGCGGCGGCGTCAACGTCACCGCCGCGTCACCACTACGTCACCGCGCCGTCCGGCGGCGGGGAATTTGATCCGATGGTGTGTACACGCCATCGGATCAAACTCCCGATCGGACATATCCGATGGAAATGGTCCGCGGACCGTTTTCATCGGATATATCCGATCGTCTGTACGCCGCCTTACACTTAAAAAAACTGGCCAAGAAGCAGGAGTCGTCTTATATGCAGGGTCAGCTGCTCGGATGCCTGCTGGATGTGCGGTAATACTGTATGTAGCTTTGGCTACATACAGTATATACCGCTTAGCCAATCCTGGTGAGCAATGTATTCAAATAAATACAAAGCCTGCTCGGATTGGAATAACAACCTCTGCCAATCCGAGCAGGCTACATACAGTAGCCTGCTCAGATTGGCTTTGAGAGTCAGAGAGGCGTGGGCTGATGATGTTACAGCCTCTGCCAATCCAAGCAGGCTTTGTATTCATTAATAGAATACATTGCTCTCCGTGATTGGCTCCAGCTCCAGGAAGAAGGAAGAAAAATATGGCTCCAGAAGGAAGAAATATGAATGGTCTGAAGCCTCGAAAGGGGGGTCGCCTTATACACCGGCAAATACGGTACTATCGTTTGTATATAACTATACTTTTCACACAAACCAATTAATATATACACTTATTGGGATTTTCTTCCCAAAGACATGTAGAAGAATGAATTTATGAAGACATTAGATTTCATGGGATATGTTATATAACAGAAAGTAGAAAATATATATTCTTCTAAATCGTATGTATTTTTTCATTATAAAATAACGACCAAAAAAATACCACCAAAAGAAAACAATTTGTGTGAAAAAAAAGTTATATAAATTTAATTTGCGTACAGTGTTACAGGACCGCGAAATTGCCATTTAAATTAGCACAGTGCTTAATAGCAAAAAAAATTCTGGCCATGAAGGAGGTAAAACCTTCTGTTGGACAAGTGGTTAATAAATGCAAAAATATGCCCGTTAGTCCTGCCAGAACTATGTCAGATGATAACCTTCTGTGCTCCCTGTCTGTGTTGCATTCTTATGAGTTGCAGTGTTCCTTGTTACTTCTGAGGAATGCACATCATGGCTGCTTTATGTAAGATCCCTTTCACACTGGGGCCACAGCTGTGTTAGCGCTAAAGAACAGCACATTTTAGCGCTGTTTAAGCTGTGCTTTCCGGCCGCTAGCGGGGCACATTTAACCCCAAAGAAGGGGTTAAAAACTCCCATGTTGTGGTGCTTCTGAATAACTTTTCAGGCGGTTCGGAAGCGCTGCCCATTCATTCCATGGGCAGAGCATTTGGGAGCACTAAATACAGCGCTCTTAGGCTCCATTCACATCTAGGCGTTTTGTCGCCCTACGCCCGACGCTGTAGCAGCCTGAGATACGCTGGAGGGGCGAATTAACATTGTCGGCTATGGAGATGGTTAACATCTCTACGCCGAATGCCGAAACGCTGTACGCCTGAAGCTCAAAACAAGTCCCGGACCCTTTTTTTCAGGCGTATTAGGCGTTCGGGCATAGCCGACAATGCTAAAATCACCCCTCCAGCGAAAAACAAGGAGCGACTTGTCGCCGCAAATCGCGGGGACAAAACGCCGAATCCATGTCCCTGCAATACGCCGCATACCGCCTACGCCTAGGTGTGAATGCAGCCTTAAAGATGTTGCTTGCAGGACTTTTTGAAATGTCCCGCAAGCGCACCCAGGGCCGGTACAAGGCAGGGGCGGGAGGGTCGAGTGCCCTGGGCGCTACCATTTGGTAAAGGAGGAGGGCGCAGTTCGTACACATGGGCAGACCAGTACACTTGTGTGTGTCATAGTAGCCAGTGCGGGCAGCAGCAGTGGCACTGAACGAATTGTGTGCCGACTGGTTGCCGAGTGCGCTCCTGCGTCTGGCTCCCTTTCCTGTTTATTCCCTCCCTATGGAGGAGTCACTTGGTCCATTCCAGCGGCGCGAGCTGCATGACGTCACGGCCGGAGGAGAGGTGAGTGAGGGAGGGAGGACTCGGAGCACTGCACAGGGAGCTGAGCTGTGTCGGCGCTGCTGAGCTAAAAGGACTACTCACGAGGAGCTTGCCTGCCTACAGTGCCTAGGAACACAGCAGACAGTGTGCTACTGCAAAGAAGACCACTGAAGTCTGCACTTGTAAAAAGTAAGAAGAACATGTTAGAGAAAATAATTAAATGCCTATATTGGGGGGGGGGGGCTGACTGAGCACTTTGCACTTTGTTAAAGTGGAGGTTCACCCTCAAAACATTTCTGACATCACATTCTACTGACAGAATGCCAGTGTTTTTTTTTTTTTTCTCAGCACATACCTCGTAATCCAGATTTTTCACCCCCCCCCCATCTCTCCCGCGAGACTGGGCGTTCCCAATCACTGCCTGTAATTGACAGGCTTCCGTCCGGCACATACTGCGCGTCACAGGTTGCCGACAGAACCGGAACGTCGGTGCGCAGGCACCGTATAGAGCCGCACCGACATTCGGGTTCTTTCGGCAACCTGTGACGCGCAGTATGCGCCGGACGGAAGCCTGTCAATTACAGGCAGTGATTGGGAACGCCCAGTCTCGCGGGAGAGCCGGGGGGTGAAAATCTGGATTACGAGGTATGTGCTGAGAAAAAATAAAAAACACTGCCATTCTGTCGGTAGAATGTGATGTCAGAAATTTTTTTGAGGGTTAACCTCCACTTTAACAAAAATGGCAGTTAAAAAAACGCAGCCACTGTGCCATCAATTGTCGCCACTGTGCCCATCACACGCAGCCGCTGTGCCCATCACACGCAGCCACTGTGCCCATCACAAGCAGCCACTGTGCCCATCACACGCAGCCACTGTGCCCATCAAACGCAGCCACTGTGCCCATCAAACGCAGCCACTGTGCCAACACACAGCCACTTTGCCATCAATTGTCGCCACCATGCCCAAACGCAGCCACTGTTCCCATCAAACGCAGCCACTGTGCCCATCACACGCAGCCACTGTGCCATCACACACAGCCACTGTACCATCACTTGTCGCCACAGTGCCCAAACGCAGTCACTGTGCCCATCACACGCAGCCACTGTGCCCATCACACGCAGCCACTGTGCCCATCACACGCAGCCACTGTGCCATACAAACGCAGCCACTGTGCCATCACTTGTCGCCACTGTGCCCATCACACGCAGCCACTGTGCCCATTACATGTCGCCACTGTGCCCATTACATGCCGCCACTGTGCCCATCACACGCAGCCACTGTGCCCATCACACGCAGCCACTGTGCCCATCACACGCAGCCACTGTGCCATCACTTGTCACCACTGTGCCCATCACACGCAGCCACTGTGCCCATCACACGCAGCCACTGTGCCCATTACATGTCGCCACTGTGCCCAATACATGTCGCCACTGTGCCCATCACACGCAGCCACTGTGCCCATCACACGCAGCCACTGTGCCCATTACACGCAGCCACTGTGCCCATCACACGCAGCCACTGTGCCATCACTTGTCACCACTGTGCCCATCACACGCAGCCACTGTGCCCATCAAACACATCCACTGTCCCCATCAATTGCCGCCAGTGCGCCCATCAATTATATGTATACTACTTATGTTTTTAATATTTGTAGCTTTTGTCAATTGACATTTTCAAAGTCCCACTCAAGGGGGCACAGTCCTTTGTTCTATTGCTTTAACTATATTCTTGTTTTGAAACCACATTGATTCTTTCTTAAAGCGGATCTCCACCATAAAGTGGAGTCGCGCTGATCGGAACCCTCCCCCCCTCCGGTGTCACATTTGACACCTTTTAGGGGGGAGGGGTGTGCAGATATCTGTCTAAAGACAGGTATTTGCACCCACTTCCGGCCACACGTCTCGGGCAAAAGACGGGGTTTTTTTTGGCACATCCCGTTGTGTGCTGGGAACACTCGGCTCCCAGCACACAGCGGGAGCCAATCGGCTGCTCTCCTCTGCTGCGGACGCCGCTGGACTCCAGGACAGGTAAGTGTCCTAATTAGGGTTGTCCCGATACAACTTTTTTAGGACCGAGTACAAGTACTGATACTTTTTTCCATGTACTCGCCGATACCGAGTACCGATACTTTTTTTAAATGTCATGTGACAGTTTTCAAACCACAATACAGACTGAGGATATTTTCTTTAGAATTATGAAGAACTCTAACTCAAGACATTATAAAATAATAAAATGAGTAAAAATGAATAAAAATGTTTAATTTTCTTGTCACGCAGTAGTAAAAAACTCAAAGAATTTTCACAGAACATGTTGATAAATACAAAAAAAGTATTCTATTTAGGTATCGGGAGCATTTGCGCGAGTACAAGTACTCCCGCAAATACTCGGTATCAGTCCCGATACCAATACTAGTATCGGTATCTGGACAACCCTAGTCCTAATATTAAAAGTCAGCAGCTGCAGTATTAGTAGCTGTTGGCTTTTAATATTGTTTTTTTCATGGGCCATCCGCCAGGGCTGGACTGGGACAAAAATTTGGCCCTGGACTTCATCCAGACTGGCCCACTTTGACAGGTCTCTCCCATGGCGGCTGGAGAACTCCCGCGACCCCCCCCCCCCGCCACCCAAGCCCCCTTTCCCCCTTCAATAGACACTAGCTGTTCTACTTTATTAGAGTAGAACTACTGATACTCTTATAGGCAGTACCAGTGGGGAAGCTAGACATTATTTCACCCGGGGCAAAGAATCAGTTTGGTTCTCCTGTTATAGGACAAGATTAGGCTGAAGTGAGAAACTCCCAGGCCATAGCTGTTGAGTCTGCTGTCTGTCCCCTCCCCTATGCTCCTCTGTCATCCCCCTGCTTCTCTGTTCCCCCCAGATGAGCGCTGCAGAGAGGGAGAGGAGGTGAGCGCTGCGGGAAGGGAGAGACAGAGGAGAGAAGGGGGGGCAGCGGTCCGCTGTCACTGAAGCTGGCCCACTGAGCCATCGGCCCACCGGGAAACTCCCTGTAGTCCCAATGGCCAGTCCATCCCTGCCATCCGCTTTAAAAATGGGGGGGGGGGCGCAGTTTGCCATCTTCACCCTGGGCACCAAATGGCCTTGTCCCAGCACTGAGCGCACCGCCCCAATATGAAAACTTGAATGGGTGGAAGGCAGTTTTCATGCACTTAACAGAGGTTATTTCCAACACTAAAGTGTCTGGAAACCACCCCAGTGTGAAAGGGGCATTAGGAAGGTGGAGTAATGGTCCTGTACCTTTTTTGATTGTTCTGAAGCAGCAGTGAGAGAGTGCTGGCACGCTAAGACTGGAAGTGTGTTATTTGCAGGACCACCTGGCAAAGTAAAGGAACCATTTTTTTTTTTGGGGGGGGGGGACAATGCAGCCACCACATCTTAAGTACTGGCAAACTGCAAAATAGTAAATGTTTGTTTTTCTCATGTTTAGATTCACTTTAAAAAGGCAGTAGTAAGCTCAGAAACCCAAATCAACCAATACAATACAATCCAGTTTACTAAATGACAGAGATAAGATCGGATTGGCTATAAGATGTTTCTGCCTAAACACTGTGGCTTAAAGTGGTTGTAAAGGCAGAAGGTTTTTTAGCTTAAAACAAGGTTTCCGCCGAAAAAATAAAAAATATTAAAAGTCAGCAGCTACAAATACTGCAGCTGCTGACTTTTAATATATGGACACTTACCTGTCCAGGGTGCCCCCGATGTCGGCAGCTGAAGCTGATCTGTCCATCGACTCTCGGGTGCTGCCGCCGTCATCTTCGGTAAGGGAATCAGGAAGTGAAGCGTAGGTCACCGCAATGATCTATGTCCTAAAGTGGAAGAAAATACCTGAATTACACAGGTATCTGCTCCCTACTCCCCTCTGAAAGTTGCCAAATGTGACACCAGAGGAGAGGGATTCCAAAAAGCAGAAGTTCCATTTTTGGGTGAAGCTCCACTTTAATGCATTCTATGGTCGCCCCTGTGTGAACCGACACTAATGCCGCGTACACACGATCATTTTTTGCAATGAAAAAAAACAACGTTTTTTAAAACGTCATTTAAATTGACCGTGTGTAGGCAAAACGTAGTTTTTTGTCTTCAAAAAAACGACCAAAAAAAAATTCCAACATGCTTGAATTTTTTGTGTCGTTTTTCAAAATGTCGTTTTTTGTGTCATAAAAAGTGATGGTGTGTGGGAAAAACGATGTTGAAAACGACGTTTTTAAACCCGCGCATGCTCAGAAGCAAGTTATGAGACGGAGCTTTAATGGAAAAGAGTGCCGTCGAACGTGGTGTACGTCACCACGCTTTGCTAGAGCTTTGTAGAAAAACGATGGTGTGTACGCAACGTCATTTTGGAAAATGAAGTTTGAAAAACTTCGTTTTTTTTCCATGATTGAAAACATCGTTTTTTTTCATCGCAAAAAATGATCGTGTGTACGCGGCATAAGATTTACTCTGAGTTGACATGTTGTTTCATTAGACCTTTAACAAATGAACAAATCATGTTGAATCCATTTGTTCGTTTTGCTATAATTTATTTTGTATCAGTTGAATTTTTTTTCTTCTCACATTCGTATGCATCCGAAAGATGCAAAATTTAGACAAACTTCTTTGTTTTTTACAAAACAAATTGCACATGTCTACAATCTAAGGACCCTAGCTCACATTCATACATGCTAGGGTAATTTTAGAGAGGAGCCAATCAACCTACCTGCACGTCTTTGGAGGCAATGGTCAGGGAATGTTCTCTTAGCATAGTGATTGTGGAAAAAATTCACTTTGCAAAGGATGCTCACTTTGCTTGCACATGATTGAATAAAGGAAATCAGCAGAGCTTTGTCTCATTCGATAAGCTAAGGGAAAATTCCCTTACAAATGGAATGGATTATTTTCTTTTAGTAATGAACTCCTAAATGACCCTTTTCTGATTGGGAAGACATTAGGAGCTGGTGATGGAGCTTCAGCTTTCAAATACAGCAATTTGCCAACAAATGTTGTTTAAAGGCAGAAATGGCAGTCTGTGCCTGCAAACGTTGTATTTCTAATTGTTATTGCCTGTTTATGGTTAGCATTTATAAATGGGTATGTTAAAAAAAAAACTAGCCAGGCAACATCCTTTTCAGGAACAATGAAAACACTCCATGTTCACACTGATGCGGGTTGGAAATTGTGCGAGTTCAGCTGAGCTTATTTCAAACTAGCAAAGCAGTCCAACTTCGGGAGCAATTTGAAAGACATTTGTGCAGGTTCACGTGCAGATGCCTATTCAAAACGCCCCCAAAGTTGCCAAAAGTAGTACAGGAACTAATTCCGAGAATCAGATGGTGCTATTGCCGGAAATAGTAGCCTATTTGGCATGCATTTTGACATGTTAAATCGCATGCCAAATCTGGTGCAGCTTTGCATGGTAGCCATCTAGCTTCTAACTTCACCTTGTTCAATCAAACTTTGGCAAAAAAAAAAAAAAAACTGGAGGCTGATTGGATTCTATGCACAGTTACACCAGATTTGCCACTCCTCCTTAGGCCCCTTTCACACAGGCTTTCCAATCAGGTCCGCCTGTCAGTTTTTCAGGCAGATCTGATTGGAGGCTCCATTCACCTCTATGGAGCGGCGGATGTCAGCGGTGACATGTCCGCTGACACCCATTGCTATCCGATCCAATCCTGTCTGTGAAATCCAGACAGAGGGTGACCCTATTTTCTGTCAGGAGGATAGGATCAGATGGGATAGGATGAAAACGGACAGGCAGTCAGTTTTCAGAGTGAGGGGAGACAGACTTGTCATCTGCCTGCCCAGCAGGGATCAGCGGATCGATCCCCTGCTGAGCAAAGTGGCGTCCGTTGGGCAGACACCCATAAGAAAGAACCCTTAGGCTTCACCTTGGGTTCGCACTAGTGCGATGCAGGAACCAGCACGGTTCCAGCATCAGTTCCTGCATCGCTCCTCTCCTGCAGGCAGTTCACACTGCCTTCTGCAAACCGCTATGGGTGTCAAAGTTATTGACACCCCTAGTTTAGTTAAAAGATCGCAGTGTGAACAGGAATCAGATCGCTTAGGTGAAAATACCCATGCGATACGATTTTAGTGCATGGGAAAAACAAGTCCCTGCACTATTTTCTGCACAAATCCAATGCGAGTTCAGCCATACAACTGTATGGCTGAACTCGCATTGCTCAGAGATCGCATGTGATGGGGACATGCTGCACGGGTAGAGGTAAGATTGCGCTAGCGCAAACCCAGGATTAATGTTTACAGTGATTGCATAGTTTTAAGGAATAGATTTCAGACTTTCAAATGTTTCTTTTTGTGTTTGGCCACACGACCTTATGATGTCATACCCATATTCAGAAACTGTGCAAGCATGTGTTTGGTGATTTTACAATCTTTGTATGCTAAGCAATATCATGCTTTATATAGACTAGACATTCTCTAAACATTTTTTTGTGAGAAGCTTCATAAAATGCATGTGCACTTGGTACTATGCAAGTGTAGCGCATGGTTACTTTGAGTACCGGTGCTATTTAAATTTAAAGGGAGATCGGAGTGTAGTTAAACTCTGATCCAAATTGTTATGCTTAAAACAGGGTCTCTGTCTCAGCTTGGCTGTGCTGTGGGCTTAGTCTGTTGTACTGGTGTGTTCTAACCACACCTGTGCAGTAGATGGCAGCAGCGGAGCCAAGGTTTGGGTGCTCTTCCCCAGCAGCCAATCAGGAGGATGTAGGGGGAGGGGGAGGGTATTTATGTGGCAGACGCCATTGGTTCTGAGTTTTCTGAGTCCAGTGTGGCACCCACCTTTAGGGTGGCCACATCACAGCGCCCTGGCCGGGGCGTGCGTGCCACTGGGTGTTCCTGGCTCCGGGACCATTTTGGTCCGGAGCATTTGAGCAGCGACGGGGACCCAGTGAGCGACTGGGTTCCCACCTTTGAAGATCCCAAGCAGTATTTGCTGTTCGGTGGGGAGTCCGTCTGAGGAGCACCAATGAGAGGCTGGCGATCCAAAAGGATTTTGACAAACCACCGGGGATCAAGGTAGCCGGACACTGAAGGATTGATCACCTGTCAGTCGGTACCTGTGCGACATTAAGAAGGAGATCCAGGCGTAATTCACCTAAGGAGGATTGCCTCTGTAACTACAATCAGAGAGGGCCTGTGGCAGAGGTGTCTCCCTGACATTTATTCTAAGGAGGGTCTGTGGCAGAGACGTTTCCTCAAGTTCAAGTTCATTCAGGAGGGTCTGTGGCAGAGACTTTATCCTACCAAGGTTCGAGTCATACTCCGGCTGCCAGGTCAGTGAGAGAGACCTGTAAGGGTATGCTAAGCCCACTCAAGCAGGGGTGGTATGGAAAGTGTTACATATGGGAGCAGGACTGTTCCAAATCCTACGCCTGAATCAGCTGTTCTCGTTCTTCTTGCAAACTCTATCCCTTTCATCACCAGTACATTGTTTTTACCCGGCTGGGTACTAAAGAGCACAGAAAAGACACTTGTTGCGGACATTCTTTTACTATTGCTATATGCACCATTCACCCCTAGGAATTCGGAAGAGCCACAAGGTAAATGTGCCACCCAAAACAACCAGCAGCTCCCCTGGGGCTAGTGCTACACAAGTATTAACATAATTATCTAAAAAAAATTGAAACAAAAATTTAATTCATCATAGTTATTATGATTTAGTGGTCTTTACACAGCCATCATCAGAACCCCTTTAGGGAGAATTAATCAATTTTCAATGACAAAAAAAGGACAAACGCAACGCCTTCCGGGTACGGATCGCGGGGAGGTGCATGCGTTCCAATGCTTCTTGATCAGGCTCTGAGAGCACACATGCTTCGAATGCGTGCACCTCCCCGTGATCCGTACCCGGAAGTGACGTTACTCCACTGAACGCTGTCCTCCTTCTCCCCTTATCGTGAGTGTGTGGTTCCCTCACCGCTGCGGATAGAGGCAAGGACCAACAGCGATTCCAGCCTACAACACTCCAGGCTTACAGAGCACCACCTATCCGGGCCTATCCGGGCACAGAGCACCGATGAAAGAAACCTACAGATAAGCCCATGTTTTTAGCTCCTTTGTGAGTGGTACTTTTATATGATTATCTAATAAATAATCTAATTACTATGCTTAGAAGGTGCTGCTTTTTTCCTTTTTTTGTCACTGTTTCAGATCCTTCTTCAATCTGCAAGCTGGCAGCCTTCCCTGTGCTAGTATAGTTTATCACCTTTTATATGGACTTGCTATAATGGACTAACATATGCAGTTCTGATTCTTTTTCCCGCTTACCCTTAAACACCCCAACCCCCCCCCCCTTTCCCCTTTTTATTGTATTAGTCTTTTGCAACCCCATCTGAAGAGCGCTTGATTAACCCTTGGTTTTCCCCTCAATTGACAATGACCTGACCATAACACAAAAGCAGACACTGCAGACAATTCTATACTATGAAATGTGTATGCGGTGGCAGCTTTCAATGGATGCTCTTGCCCCTGAGCCAACCTGGTAGGAGCATGCTTTGACAGCAGCTAATTTCTATGGCATTTGTACTCCAGTG
This sequence comes from Rana kukunoris, assembly GCA_029574335.1. NCBI lineage: Eukaryota > Metazoa > Chordata > Amphibia > Anura > Ranidae > Rana > Rana kukunoris. The sequence continues at coordinate 555,365,051 of CM056050.1, read as the reverse complement.
CAATAAAACCAGCAAGTAATTGTGAGCCAATTCCAGAAAGTTTTCATTGTGTGTATATGTTAGCTAATGATTGCTCTTGCTTGTTCAAGCAGATTATCTCCTAATCTTTGTAAAATCCTTCAGAATCGCATTGTAGCAAACCACAGAGTCTTACAAATTCAGAATTCTCAGCATGTGTTCCCTGAAGAACCAAGGGAAAGCTCAACTTAAAAGCATTTTTAGACACTTCAGACGAAACCCCCAGATACGGGAGAGAATGTTCTAAGCTTTGTTCCGTTTTCATTATTTCAATTTATTTTTTTATTTCTATTGTATTTTTTGCTGAGATAGCAGAAACTTTTGTAGGGTCTGGTAGCAAGAAAATAAAAAATTGAGTACTGATCCAAAGCGTGCAGCAGACATAAAGGAAGTAGTATGTTTACGTCCCATGCTCACATGTCACTGACATATTTCAAAGTGCATAGAATATTACATATTATATACTTTGCTGGTTAAAATGTCAAAATAAATCATTGCACTTTATTAACAATAAGTTACATTGATTGATTGGTAGGGGTAGAAATGATTGGGCAGGCAATAAATGTAAACTCAGCGCGACTCCATTTTTTGTCTTGAATTATTGATGTTGTATACAATTTTTGAGTTGCTGCTCCATTTTAGTTTTTTATTGTAAAGTATGCGCAATTTTTTTCTTTTTTCACAATAAATGTAAACTACTGATTTGTTAACTAAAGATGTTTTTTTTTTTTAATTATATTTTTATTATTATATATTTGTAGCATGCAAATTGTATAAGCCTTATATTACTCTTTGTACTGGTGTTCATCATACAGAGTTGGTGAGTGGGGGCACAAAAGGAGGGGAGCACAGCACCTTTTGTTTACCACTGGCACAAGATAACAGGAAAAAGCATGGCACTTTAAAGGACTTGTTAAATGTATTTACTGGCACAAGATATAAGTGGTACTAAACAATATATTTATTTTTTAATTTTTCATATTTTTATATTTTCCGATCATTATTTTTATAATCTATATCTGTATTTGTGATAACAAAATTCATGTTGGAGTGAATACAAATATTAGGATCGCATACATTTTGGTAATTAGACAGCTCTGGGTCCATATATCACAATAGTACATAACATAGTTCCCCCTCTGATGTAAATAACCTTATTTTCTATAAGTATGGGTTCCTTGATGTTAACATTTATGAATGCTATTAATGTATCCAGACAAAAAAATAAAACTTTTTAGGTGTACATTGTAGTTAGGGATGAGCCGAACACCCCCGCATTCGGTTCGCATTATGGACAGTCCGATCGTTCGCACAAACATTTAGAACCCCATTGAAGTCTATGGGACTCGAATGTTCAAATTCAAAAACGATAATTTTAAAGACCAATTTTCAAGTTATTGTTGGAAAACGTCTTTCAGAACCCGGGTCTTGCCCCATGGAACATGTATCAATGGAAAAAAGTCTTAAAAACAGTCGTTTTTTCAGGAGCAGGACTCCTGAAAAAACGGCCGTTTTTAAAACTTTTTTCCATTGATAGTAGTATCAAAGGGAAAAAAGTTTTAAAAACGGTCGTTTCGTTTCACTCGAATTTGCCGCGAACGATTGTTTTTGTTCAAAATTCGACGAACGATCGAACGGACGATGTTCGGGTCGAACATACGTTTGTTTCGAACGCGAAGCTCATCCCTAATTGTAGTGTTATCTCATCAAATAAAAAAGAAAGAAGCACAATGCTTATACCATCTGCAGCCCCTGATTGAGGGGACATTTTGCAACATGTCCCTGGACAGGAGTCGAATAAACAAACATCTTCTGCTGAGCAGTGGTGCCCATACAATGATCAAAATTTGCCAAAGTAAGCAAGGGGCAGATTAATTTGAATCAGTGTATGGCCAGCTTTAGCATGTTCTGTATGCTAAAATTAGTCAACAAAGGGTTGGGTGTGGGACTGCAGATATCCACAAACTATTACAAGTGACAACTAGAGATGAACAACTTTCCAGAAAGTGATCTTCCTCTAATTCATCCTGTTAATATGTCTCTTCTTTTTCTTTCTTTCTTTCTTTTCCTGTAAATTATCATATAAAACCTATAGAGGAATTATAATTTAACATGATATTGAGGAGTTGGTTTGCTAAAACTGGAGAGTGCAAAATTTGGTGCAGCCAATTAGCTTCTTATTCCAGCTTGTTCAATTAAGCTTTGCTAAAAAAAAAAAATGGAAGCTGATTTCTATGCAGAGCTGCACCAGATTTTGCACTCTCTTGTTTTAGCAAATAAAACCTATAAAGCCTGGCTTAAATCAACCCCTAAACCCAACAGGCTGAACAAAAAAAAAAACTGTCAGCTCCGGTCGGAGCCACTGTACTCACTATACGAAGTTAGCAAATCATAATTCATAATTCTGTATAGATCACTAAAATAGATTGAATCCTGTTCAGGAAGAACCCTTAACATGAATATATAACAAATAATGTGCAGTTGTACACAATTGGAGCATCATGTGGTCATTTGAGATTTTTTTTGCTTAGTACCTTAGTGCTTGGGATTGGGTAACCATTTGTTCCTTTTGTCTGGCCATCAATTACTAGGAACTAACTACTAGTAATTTACATTGCATGAGAAATTATGAATGTGGAAGAACCTACTGTATTACATCATTACACAAATCCGGAAGTAGGTGTCAGAACTACACACTTGAGTTGCTGCTCTGAAATCCTCTTAAGGGGGTCATGTGCAGTTAAATTGCTATATACTGCTGTGCACTATACTTGTAAGTGTATTTTATGCAATTGTTTTAATAAAAAACGAATTGGTTAACTTTATAAGAAGTACTATGATGGATTTGTTTGCTTGAGTTATAAATAAAAGAGTGAGCACTAGTAGAAAGTGGTTGGTGCCATCTACATAAGGAACCAAACAAGAGGGAGGTATGACGATCAATTGGAAGATACCTAATTGATGTTTTTGCTCCTTAAAGGGAAGGTGCAACTTAACCTTATTTTCACATATTGGTCAAATTCCTCAGATGAGAGAATAATCTGTCAGGTGGTGGAACACTCAGGCCGCGTACACACGAGGGGATATGTCCGCTGAAAACGGTCCGAAGACTCCGCCCGACATGTCTGCTGGTTAGTACACTTACCAGCAGACATGTCGTCCCCCACCGCCGCCGCGCCGCTGCCGAATGGATTCGGCGCATGCGCGGAAGTGTTTTACTTCCTGGTGCGGTGACGTGGCGGTGACGCGGCGGCGTCAACGTCACCGCCACGTCACTGCGCCGTCCGGCGGCGGGGAATTTGATCCGATGGTGTGTACACGCCATCGGATCAAACTCCCGATCGGACATATCCGATGGAAATGGTCCGCGGACCGTTTTCATCGGATATGTCCGATCGTGTGTATGGGGCCTCAGGATTCAAGGTATCCGAATCACTCATTGTTTTTGTTTTCCTTTAATTGTATGGACGCACTTAAAGGATTGTACAACTCACATAATTCTTTGGCCACTTTTAAGTTGCTATTTACACAAACAGTGTGTTTTTCAATATTTGTTTGGTTGATCAAATATACTTTGTGATATCACATATATTCTCAGCACACAGGATAATATGTACTGTATATATTCTTGCTTATAGCAAAATATTTGTTTGATATTTCTTTTTTTTAATGCACTTTGTATGATACATTGAGTGGGAGGGGCTGCACAGCATTTTAGATAGTATGTAAACATGGAAGTGGATGAGTCTAGATTGTGATATCCATCTGAGCTGCCAGGTTTTATGTACTGATTAACTGAACTAGTGTAAATTAAAGAAAGTACAATGTGTATATTGAGAATGTCCTCCCTTCTATTGGTTCTATTATATTTTCTAATAATAAGCAAAGAACAGACTAGCCATATGCCCCTTTCACACCAGCGGACCATATGTCCGCTTTTTCATCCATCTGTTTACGGATGAAAAAGAGACATACATTGATCCTTATGAGATTGCGGGTGTCAGCGGATGAACATCCGATGACACCGATCTCATCCGGTCCACAATCTTCCGATTCTGCAGACGGAGGAAAACCCTATTTTTCCATCCGTCTGCAGATCGGATCAGGTGTTCATCTGATCCCCCCAAAGGGGGGAGCGGAGATCTGACAGGGCGGTCCCTGCACAGTGTGCAAGGACCGTCCTGTCATCCGCCGGCTCAACGGAGTGATCCCTGCTGAGCAAGCGGAGGTTCACAGGGCGGATCATCACAGATCCGTCCTGTGTAAAAGGGCCCATAAACAAAGACTATTTAAAGAAAAAATAAATAAAGATTTGACTAAACAGATGAGAGACAGACATACATGAAATAAAAACATTTCATTCATATTTTAAACATGTCTTATTAATGTTGGTCTGTTGAGAATTGATGTTGGAAGATCAGTTTGATATTTGTCAGTTTCTTTGTTATTTGTGATATACATGAATGATGAATATTGCAAAACTTGCAGATTCATTGAATCTCAGGAAACTCCTGCTCTGTTGTCCTTCAGTACACTCAGTAAGGCTGATTAACCTTATATTGGTTCTCGACATTTTATTTTCAAGGTTGGCTGTTTAGATGCCAAGTGGACACATGCTGTTTACAATGTGTCCTACTCAGCAGCTCGGGGATTAAAGCACAATAGTCTTCCAAGGCTAATGACTACATTTCATCTCTATTCTTTTACATATTAATGACCTGTACACCTAATGTACTTTGACCTCTTGCAATGAAAGTTGCAGTTGTCAAGTAAAATGCATTCACCTGTGAATGTCATGATGCCTATTCAGTTTTTTGCCCGATTTTCTACCTTCTGTAGGAAGAAGAAACGCAAAAGGTGCTATTTTTTATACAATTTGGTAAATATCCATTGTTAAGTTCCAATTAAAGTAATTAAAGTGTAAACTGTTTTATTATCTCAAATTAAATACTCTGGAAGGGCCAAACAGTTTATTAAATCACTTTGAATCCTTGAACATAAACTTGCCAACAATGGCATCCACCTCTCACAGAATGTTTTAAATGATACCCTATTTTGATTATATCATACCCTATGCTTTTCCTATCATGAAACTGAACCCTCCAAGTGCAGTATGATGATTATCACTTTGTGTTGTGACCCCTTAACTGCATTCTTTACGAGCACTTCAAGAGCAGCAGAGGGGTGATAAATCTTAAGGTCTAAACTCTTTTAAAGTGTCTAAAATGTCAAGACTGGCCCTGAAAGTTTTATCTTGTATCCTGCACCTTGGAGTGGTCGGAGGGTTGCTAAAATAACTAAGTAGAGCTAAAAAGTTAACTATAAGAGCCCTTTCACACGGAGCCACCTTGAGTGCCGGTGGTAAAACTGATCTATTGCCGTCAGATTTGCAATGCTTTTTTGTCTGAGAAAAAGGGGTTAAAACCACCTGCAAAGCGCCGCTACAGCAGCGTTTTGCTAGCGGTACGGTGGCACTGCCCATTGATTTCAATGGGCAGGAGCGCATTAGGAGCGTTGAGTTCACTGCTCCTAATGCTTTCCAAAGAAGCTGCTGGCAGGACTTTTTCTGACGCCGAGCCACTGCAACACTCCAGTGTGAAAGCCATGGGGCTTTCACACTGGAGTGAATGGAGCAGCAGTTTTAGGGCGCTTTGCAGGTGCTATTTTTAAAGCTATAGTGCCTGCAAAACACCCCAGTGTTAAAGGAGTCTAATAAGAAATATATTTGGTCTTTTGATGGTAAAATGTTTGGACATTCCAGATATTTTTATCCCAAGTTCCACTTTTTTATTTTTCCAATGTGCTAAACAACTTGGATTTGTCTGTTTTATAGATAACAAACATCAGAAAATATGTGCATAACTGCTGTTTTTTCTTATAGATGTAAAAAAAATCATCTTCTTCAAAATAATATAAGCCTGCCACATCATTCAAACAGGCCATCATCTGCAATATGGACTATCAAAAAAGTTAGTGTGGGCAGACACTGTGCACCTCCATTGTCCTACAGGGAAGGTCATGTGGGAATTGAAGGGCAAAAACATTTTCAAAAGGATAACTTTAACCGCTTCAGCCCCGGACCATTTTGGTGGTCAAAGACCAGGCCACTTTTTGCAATTCGGCTCTGCGTCGCTTTAACTGACAATTGCGCGCCTGTGCGATATGGCTCCCAAACAAAATTGACGTCCTTTTTTCCCCACAAATAGAGCTTTCTTTTGGTGGTATTTGATCACCTCTGCAATTTTTATTTTTATACAAAAAAACAATATTTTTTACTTTTTGCTATAATAAATATCCCCCAAAAAATATATAATTATTTTTTTTCCACAGTTTAGGCCGATACGTATTCTTCTACATATTTTTGGTAAAAAATCGCAATAAGTGTTTATTGATTGGTTTGCGCAAATATTATAGCTTCTACAAAACAGGGGACTGTTTTATGGCATTTTTATTAATATATTTTTTTTACTAGTTATGGCGGTGATCAGAAATTTTTATCATGACTGTGACATTATGGCGGACACATCGGACACTTTTGACATCATTTTGGGACCATTGTCATTTTTTTTTTTTTTTGTTCATTCAAGTTTATATTTATTTTCAGAAAAAAGTCAGTACAAGTGATGAACTTCAAAGAAAGCATTACATAGTGACATACAATCTTAAATTACAAGGTACACCCAGTTCATCCATTGTCATTTTTACAGCGATCAGTGCTATAAAAATCCACTGTTACTGTAAAAATGACACTGGCAGTGAGGGGGTTAACCACTAGGTAGCGCTGCAGGGATTTATGTTCCCTAGGGAGTGATTCTTACTGTTACAGGGAATGGCTACATGTGACACGTCACTGATCACCGTTCCCGATCACAGGGAATGGTCATCAGTGACAGTGTCACTAGGCAGAGTAGGGGAATGCCATGTTTACAAAGGCATTTCCCTGTTCTGCCCTTGCCGACCGCAGTCACAGTCCTCCCGCGGCCACCCTTGTGAGGAATGCGGCGGGTGCGCGTGAGTGCCCGCTGGGCGGCAGATTGAAAGGGATGTACCTGTACGACAATTTGCCTGCCAGTGCTATTGTGTTGACGTACAGTACATAATCGCCCGGTGGTCGGCAAGTGGTTAAGCAGCTGCCTTTATTTATGACCAACCCTTATGTAACCTCACAATAAAAATCAGTCACTTGTATGTAATGATACCTACTTATACAGCTGTCACGAATAGGTTGTATATGTGTGTGTAAGTCCCATGATGCCATACATGAAAACACATTGAATTTTTGAGAGAAAATTCCAGATGTACTTCTGTGACTGCAGTAGGCCTGTGTGTTGAAAGTCCTGTTTGGAAGGCCTGATCATTTCATACATTATGGTGAATGACTTTAAGGATCTGAAGCTGCATAGCAGGCAGTAGATAACAGATAAGAGGCTCTGTTAAAGAACCACATGTTGGCTCTATTAGCAGCAATGACTCCTCTCATTTTGTTCATCTCAAGTGTCATCTATAAATCAAGATATATTTTTTTCTTGTAGATAATGATGCTTGCATCCACTTTTGAAATCCTGTAAAGGTTAACATGAGAAGAATGACCAGCTTAAGTGCTTCTACAGAAGACTTACAGGGAAGAAAGAAAAACAACATATAATAAAAGCCTTTTCATCTTGCTTTCTTTATCTACTTAGAGAACTTAACTTTTAGAAAATTATATATTTTATTTTTAAATAAAGAAGCAAGTAACAATTTTATGGTCAGAAAAGTTTCCCAGGATGAGGTAAAGGCAAATTAACTTCAACAAATTCCAAATCCTAGCTTGAAACAATATATTAACTATAAGGTCAACAATATAATAGTGATTTAAAGTGCTCATATAAAGGACAACATAAAAAAATAGGTGCAAACAGGTCCAAAAAATGCAGCAATGGTCACTAAATGATAAGCATTGGTAAGTCCATGCATCAAATTGTTGACTTGAGAGTGGACACCATCACCACGGAACAGATATCAAACTGGCGACACCCGATAAAAGGTAGAGGTGAGTGCCTACTTACCAGACCACCATGACCCTTTGTATGAAAAAAGGATCAGGTGAAGCTTTAGTACAGTTAGTGGCCTGTACTGGTACCTAGATGGGGCTGGCCAGGAATGGACTTCAACAGAACAAATTACCATGAAGAAAATGAAGAAAAGTGATTACCATGAATAAAATGAAGAAAAGAGGGCCATAGTGAAGTTCTGTAATTTAAAACTGTCAGCACTAGAATAGAGCATGTATGCTGTACACACTAAAGCCCTGTACACACGATCGATGGACTGTTTTTATCGGACAAACTGATCGTGTGTGTACCTTATCGGTTTGTTTTCCATCTGTGAAAAAAAAATAGAACATGTTTTCAATTTTTTCTATGGATAAAAAACTGATGGAAAAAAAACGATCGTCTGTGTGGAAGTCCATCGGTCAAAAATCCACGCATGCTCAGAATCAAATCGACGTATGCTCGGAAGCATTGGACTTCATTTTTTTCAGCGCGTTTTAGCACTGTCGGATTTTTGACTGATGGTGGGTAGGCTAGACTGATAAAAGTCAGCTTTATCGGATATTCGACGAAAAAATCCATCAGACTAGATTATATCAGATATCCGATCGTGTGTACGAGGCTTTAGACATTATGACAAGTGTTGCTGTGGCTTTGCCCCCTTATTTCCTCTTTAACCACTTGACCACTGGGCACTTAAACACCCTTAATAACCAGACCAATTTTCAGCTTTCGGTGCTCTCACAGTTTGAATGACAATAACTCGGTCATACAACACTGTAACCAAATGAAATTTTTGTCCTTTTTTTCCCACAAATAGAGCTTTCTTTTGGTGGTATTTGATCACCTCTGCGGTTTTTATTTTTTTTGCTATAAATGAAAAAAGAACAAAAATTTTGCAAAAAATAATAATTTTTCTTCATGTCTATTATAAAATTTTGCAAAAAAGTAATTTTTCTTCATAAATTTGGCCTAAAATGTATACTGCTACATATCTTTGGTAAAAAATAAATAAAAAATGTTGGATATTATTTAGTCTGGGTGAAAGTTATGGGGTCTACAAGCTATGGTACCAATTACTGAAAATTGATGAATTTCATCACACCTGATGTACTGACAGAAAAGTACAAATACCCCCCAAATGATCCCTTTTTGGAAAGAAGACATTCCAAGGTATTTAGAAAGAGGCCTGGTGAGTATTTTAAAGTTGTCATTTTTTCCCACAATTCTTTGCAAAATCAAGATTTTTTTTTCCATCAAATTTTCATATTATTAGGTTATTGCTCACACACAGCATATGCATACCACAAATTACACCCCAAAACACATTTTGCTATTCCTCCCGAGTATGGCGATACCCCATGTGTGAGACTTTTACACAGTGAGGCCACATACAGAGGCCCAACATGCAGGGAGCACCCAGGCCAATTCTGACATTTCTCTCCTACATGTAAAAATCATCATTTATTTGCTAGAAAATTACATAAAACCCCAAAACATTATATAAAGATACCTCACATGTGTGGTTTGAATACCGTTTTTATATGTGGGCGGGACTTGCATATGCGTTCGCTTCTGCATGCGAGCTCACGGGGACAGGGGCACTGTATGCTCAGAGTATTGCGGAGTATGCCCAGAGTATGCCCAGAGTATGCCCAGAGTATTGCCAGAGTATGCCCAGAGTATGCCCAGAGTATTGCCAGAGTATGCCCAGAGTATTGCAGAGTATGCCCAGAGTATTGCAGAGTATTGCAGAGTATGCCCAGAGTATTGCGGAGTATGCCCAGAGTATTGCGGAGTATGCCCAGAGTATTGCAGAGTATTGCCAGAGTATTGCAGAGTATTGCCAGAGTATTGCAGAGTATTGCCAGAGTATTGCGGAGTATTGCCAGAGTATTGTGGAGTATTGCCAGAGTATTGCGGAGTATGACCAGAGTATTGCGGAGTATGACCAGAGTATTGCGGAGTATGCCCAGAGTATTGCAGAGTATGCCCATAGTATTGCAGAGTATGCCCAGAGTATTGCCAGAGTATGCCCAGAGTATTGCCAGAGTATTGCGGAGTATGCCCAGAGTATTGCAGAGTATGCCCAGAGTATTGCCAGAGTATTGCGGAGTATGCCCAGAGTATTGCAGAGTATGCCCAGAGTATTGCCAGAGTATTGCGGAGTATGCCCAGAGTATTGCGGAGTATGCCCAGAGTATTGCAGAGTATGCCCAGAGTATTGCGGAGTATGCCCAGAGTATTGCGGAGTATGCCCAGAGTATTGCGGAGTATGCCCAGAGTATTGCAGAGTATTGCCAGAGTATTGCAGAGTATTGCCAGAGTATTGTGGAGTATGCCCAGAGTATTGCGGAGTATGCCCAGAGTATTGCGAAGTATGCCCAGAGTATTGCAGAGTATGCCCAGAGTATTGCAGAGTATGCCCAGAGTATTGCCAGAGTATTGCCAGAGTATTGCCAGAGTATGCCCAGAGTATTGCAGAGTATGCCCAGAGTATTGCAGAGTATGCCCAGAGTATTGAAGAGTATGCCCAGAGTATTGAAGAGTATGCCAGAGTATTGAAGAGCATTGCCAGAGTATTGCCAGAGTATTGCAGAGTATGCCCAGCTGACTAGAGTATGCCCAGCTGACTAGAGTATGCCCAGCTGCCCAGTAATGCAGAGTATTGCAGCAGGGATGGCTGAGCAGGGAGGGATGGATGGATGGATCTGTGACTACATTTGTCACAGATCCAGCCCGCAGCACTGGCACTGCCATCCGCTCCCTCCCCTCTCCTCTCACACTGTACCGATCGGTACAGAGAGAGGAGGGAGGAACCGGCGTCAGCACATGACGCCGCTTTGTTGACAAGTGATCGCGCCGTCATTGGACGGCGCGATCACGTGGTAAACCGCCGCTATCAGCGGCGATTTACCGTGATCCGTGATGTTCCCGTGTGCGCGCCTCAGGGGGCGCGCGGGAGCGCGATTCTAAAAGGCCGTTAATTAACGGCCACTTAGAATCAAGCAACCGCCCTGTAGCCGTACTTTCGGTATAGGGCGGTTGCAAAGTGGTTAAGCATCAAGCTGCTAAGTGTGCTAAATACTTTTTCCATCTAATAAAATATATCTCCGACACACACTTTTCTGACAAAAAACACAGATGCTTTTTATTATATCAGAGGGATGCCTTGCTGTGGGGTGCTGCAGTACCAGTGCTATTATGCTTTTTCAAAATTTTCCTTCATCTGACTATGCGATGCAAGTTTAAAAGTTCCCAGTACCTCCTCTTTGAGTATGTTGTTCTGGAATCCACAAAGAATAAATGTAATAAGCCAAAGTGAGAGCATCATGAAAAATCCACCAAAAATGCCACTGGCAGTGAAGGGGTTAACACTAGGGGGCGGGGAAGGGGTTAAGTATGTTCCTGGGTGTGTTCTAACTGTATGGAGGGTGGACTCACTAGGGGAAGTTACTGATCTTCCGTTCATACATTGTATGAACGAAAGATCAGCATTTCTCCCCTGACGGGACCGGGAGCTGTGGGTTTACACCCACAGTTCCCGGTCCTCGCTCGGTACCGAGCAATCGCGAGTGCCCGGCGGCGATCGCGCCCCAGGGGCAAGCAGGGGAAGCGCGCCCCTAGTGGCTGCTAAAAGAGCCGATTTAGAGCTACGGGCTCTCACGCAGGGGAGCCGACCTGCCACCGTAGAACTGCGGCGGCTGGTCGGCAACCAGTTAAAGAGTATTTCTGCCTTTGCATCCAAATAAATAAAAAAACATCCAAATCTAATGGTAACTTGAGATTCATACTGTAGGTCTTGAACATTTTCTACTATTTTCAGGGAATGGAAATGGAAGATACAATGTATGTGCAAACCTTCTGTACTAGGGTCTAATAAGTATACAAATCAGCCATAAATAAGGATAATGTAACCATGTAATCCTATGCATTTGTAAGAAAAATATTTCACGGCCATGCTCTCTGTTGAGATTAGTCATTCTGTCCTTGAAGTACATATGTACGCTAATATAAATTAATAACTGTGTGGATTTTTCATGTTTACAGTAAAATAAACATAGAACTAATATACGAAATCCACAGATGAGTAATTCCCATCTCTCAGTCTATCATGCTTGTAACTAAAGGAAGTTGAAGATAAATCAAATAAATAAAAACAAATGTAAAACCACTGAGCTGTGTGAAATCATTCCAACATTCATAAATAACATTATTTTTTCTAGCTTTCATATCAATTCAGCTTTGTTAAAAGGTCAATTTGCACAAAAGTGAAGTATTATTTAAAGATGAAGCCTGGCGAACTGATGTAACAGCCTTCTGCTTCCATTGCTTGCGGAACCTAGCAGTGATTTCTGCCCGCTCTGGTACTTGAAAGTCTGATTGGTCCTGTCCTCCATGAGACACCTCTAACCTCTCTTTAATTGTTTAGAATGTAAAATAAATAAAAACTACAATAAGAATATAGAGATGCTCTCCTAATGGCAGCACCCATTGTACAGGTCATCAATTCAAATAAAGGGAGTCTCCATGTTAGTAACCAAGAGCTACAAGAAGTGATTAGGGTATTTTGGATCTTCAGTATCAACAAAGAAAAAAAAACATTTCAGACAGAAGGGCTGACCACATACGTAGGCATAAAAAGATTGATTTACTAAAGACAAATACTGTTAATTTTGTAAGAAAAGTTGCACTTAACAAATGAGGTGAAGCTCTGCTAACTTCCATCATCCAAATGTGTGCAAGCAAAAATGAGCTTCAACTCATTCACTAAGCTCTGGGGCCAATTTTATTGATAGTACAAATTCCCTTTGCAAAGTGAACAGCCTTTTTGTCTCCAATCAACCCCAGATTAAAGAGACTGCTGGGGACGGCTGTATAAACTACCAGAGCAATGCCATTTAGAATTATGTTGGTTAACTAACAGAAAAAGTGTAGAAACAAGAACTCATATTTGAAGCAAACATAACATTGCCGTAGTTTCACAGAGAGAATACGTGAATCCAGAACTTCACAATATCACAGGCAAGCCATAATTCTCATAAAAAGTATACATATTGCAGTATCGCAACTAAAATTCTCATGGCTGCTATGCACTTACAATTGTCTTTGGGGGCAAAACATGACCCAGCAATAAAATGGGGGTTCATGTTATAAAATATTTATCTCTTATGCCTTGTACACATGTCCGGTTTTCACGACGAGAAAACTGCCATTTTTTATATTGGTTGTGAAAACCGGTCGTGTGTATGCTTCCTATGCAGTTTTCTTGACGAAAAAACTGCCGCAAAAAAATTGAAACCAGCTCTCTTTTTTCTCGCCGTGTTTCCCGTCATTTCTTTTCTCATCGCAAAAAACGGTTGTGTGTATGCTTTTCTGAGGGAAAAAAAACATACATGCTCAGAATCAAGTATAAAGCCCAAAAGCAGCCCAAAGGGTGGCGCCATTTGAAAGGAACTTCACCCTTTATAGTCCAGTAATACGTGTTGTACGTCACCGCACTTTGGTCAGATGTTTTTTTGCATGAACGCGTGTATGCAAGTCAGGCTGCAAAGGAATCACGTCGGGAAAAACTTTTTTTCCTGCCGAGAAAAATGGTCGCGTGTACCAGTCATTACACTAGATACTAAATTAACTAATAGAGTTCAGCTCAAAAATAGCAATTGAAGATACAGTGAAACTAAACCAGTGATATTCTTAATGAGTTAGAGTATCTGCCATTGAATGCCACCATTAAATGTACTAATAATGGCATTCTTTGGATCCCTTTTTACTCTTCCAAATTTTGCACTCCAGGTCCCTATTCAAATCAGCAAGTGAATGATCCAATAGGTTAGTATAATAGTAAAAAGGGATACCTACTTTTATGCGACAAAGATGGCCTTAATTAGACATGTGCAACTTGTTTCATAGCAAATCCAAAATGTTGCATCTTTCAGACATTCGGAAGCATTCCAAATGTCTGAATAAAAAAATTACGAATTTCAACTAATACGAATAAATAACAAATAACAAACATTTGTCATTATTCATTAATGCATTAAAGGTCTAATGAAACAAAAGGTTGACTCGGAATCAATCTTACAGTCCAATCAGCTGATTCATTTTGTGCTGGAGGTTGGATTAATAATACTGGCAAAGTTCATTCCTGAGAACTGAGTGAGAAGGGTGTTGTATTGTATTTGAGCATAGGAGAGATATTGTTATTGTGTGTGTTAATAGATTCAATAAACAAACGACTTTCCGAACTAAAAATTGTTATCATGAATATATAAGGAGGGATGGGGCGAGCAGGAGTGTCAGGATGCCCACTAACACACAGCTCCTTTCTCTATCTGCAAAGTAGAGAGCGTCCTGACCCTCCTGATCACCCCCTCCCCCTCAAGAGGCTTTCTCCACACCAGGGAGAAAGTGTCAGATTACTGTGTGGAGTTACAGACAGAAGAACAGGAAGTGAGGATTTCTCAAAAGAAATAAGGACATTTAAAAGCAAAATCGAAGCATGAGGTAAGTGAAGGAGGACTGCACTAAGGTAAAGGAAGCTTTTTAGGGATTTTTTTTTACCTTTACAACCCCTTTAAGCAAAGACATGATGGTAGTACACTTCTAAAGAAACTCTGTCACCAAAATTAAAAGTATAAATAAAGGATGTCCCTTTAAGTAGAAGATAGTAATCACTTAACGGTGGGCAAATGACTGGGGCCGGATGAATATATGGCACTTTATTACAGAAAATTGGCTGACGTGGTAGCACACCTGACAGCAATGCATAACTCTGTTAAAGAGGGTCAGTCCTTTACTTTGGACCTTTTTAACCGCTAATATTGTGATGCTCCCGAAACTGGATCGCGACCACTCCTCCTGGGCTAATTTTAGACCCATCTCCCTAATAATGTAGATATAAAAATCCTGAAACATTTGAAAAAAACTCAAAGAATGGGATTGTATAGGCAACACACACTGAACTTCAAAATATATAAAAAATATATCAATTTATTACAAATATATAGAAATATTGCACAATACAAAAAATATCCAAAAACTGTATAGATACACAATACACAAATCATATGTGATGTAAATACTGTCCGTCATATGGTACCATCACCCAGATTGGGAGGTAGGTTGTAGCAGAAATCCGACGCGCTTCGAATGCTGAGCATTCTTCATCAAGGCATGTACAAGTATTACATCTAAAGTAGATCAAGATATAATAAATATTACACATACATATAATATAGTTATATACCATCTACATTAAGTAAAACACTGCATATATTGGTGAAAGACTCACTTGTTGTTTAAAACTTTGTGCCAAAAGGTTAAGCCAAGAGCCCCCCGATATTTTAGGATGCAGATGTCTCAATTTGCAAGCCGTGCCATACAAGGCTCCTCATTCCTATCACTCATAGGGTGGACAGAACCAATAGGTTCAAACGAGTGGCGTTTAACATTCTGGATTGGGAGATATAAGAAATAACAACCCCCCAGGACGAGGGAAAGAAATCTCATCACTACAGGGCACATTGGTAAAAGCTGGTGTAAAGCATCAGTCTGCTTCAAAAAATTCCAAGCAGATTTTTTTAACTTACCACCCAGTGTTTTGAAGCCAAGTCTCCAGTGTCTCCAAAAACGGTGATGAGGGAGATTCCTGGCTAGCCCCCAGATAGTTTCGCCAAGGGGGACGTCTGGCGGTATTCCCTCTCCATACACAGGAGAGTCTGGAGGTATTTCAACTCCCAAGGGGAAACTATCTGGGGGCTAGCCAGGAATCTCCCCCATCACCGTTTTTGGAGACACTGGAGACTTGGCTTCAAAACACTGGGTGGTAAGTTAAAAAAATATGCTTGAAATTTTTTGAAACAGACTGATGCTTTACACCAGCTTTTACCAATGTGCCCTGTAGTAATGAGATTTATTTCCCTTGTCCTGGGGGGGTGCTATTTCTTATATCTCCCAATCCTAAATGTTAAACGCCACTCGTTTGAACCTATTGGTTCTGTCCACCCTATGAGTGATAGGAATGAGGACAAATTGAGACATCTGCATCCTAAGATATCGGGGGGCTCTTGGTTTAACCTTTTGGCACAAAGTTTTAAACAACAAGTGAGTCTTTCACCAATAAATGCTGTTTTCTACTTAAAGGGGTAATTCCCCCAAAAACCTTTTTTTAACATTGACTGAGGCTCGTTATGTCAAGGGGAATCGGGTGGTTTTTTATTAGAAACAAAGCAATACTTACCATTTTACAGATGCATCGTCTCCGTCGCTTCCGGGTATGATCGTCTGGTCTGCGGCTCTATACTGCGCCTGCGCACCGTCGTTCGGCTACTTTCGGAAAATCGTGACGCGATGTATGCGACCTCGGAAGCCTGTCAATCAAATAGGCACGCCTATAGTCGGAGCCCATACCCGGAAGCGTCGGAGACGATGCATCTCTAAAACGGTAAGTACTGCTTCATTTCTAAAAAAAAAAAACCTGATTCCCCTTGACATAACGAGCCTGAATAAATGTTAAAAAAAAGGTTTTTGGGGGAACTACCCCTTTAATGTAGATGGTATATAACTATATTATATGTATGTGTAATATTTATTATATCTTGATCTACTTTAGATGTAATACTTGTACATGCCTTGATGAAGAATGCTCAGCATTATAAACGCGTCGGCATTCTGCTACAACCTACCTCCCAATCTGGGTGATTTGCGTATTGTGTATCTATACAGTTTTTTGATATTTTTTGTATTGTGCAATATTTCGATATATATTTGTAATAAATGTATATATTTTTTATATATTTTGAAGTTCAGTGTGTGTTGCCTATACAATCCCATTCTTTGAGGTTTTTTCAAATGTTTCAATAATTACGGGATGATGGCAACTACATGCCGTCATATATGAGTTGGTCTTTTTCTGATATAAAAATCCTGACCAAAATTCTTTCCTCCCTCGATTAAATAAAAAGGATCAAGTAGGCTTTGTACCACAGAGACTGGCAGGGGACACTATTAGGCAAATATTACTACAACACATAGCCCATAACCACTCGCTGGAATCAATGCCCCTTGATGTGAATAAGGCCTTCGACACTCTGTTGTGGCCTTACCTCATGTCAGTACTTTGCCATTATGGATTTTGGGCCTCATTTACTATTCTCCTCGGGATAAAATGAAATAATATGGATCTGAATCACCTCTCTTCAATGTTAAGGGATGTCCTATCTCGCCACTTCTCTTTGTTCTGGCTTTAGAGCCAATCGCAGAGGCGATTCACTTACATACGGATATAATGGGTATTGAAGTTGCGGGCTCAGCTCATAAAATGTCCTTATTCACCAACGATATCCTTCTACCTCTAACCTCCCCTAGAATTTCTTTACCAAACTTACTGTTTCCGGGGATGCTCTCAGGAGGGTTCCATGGCACATATTTGGTGATCATGCCCGTGGGTGTGCAGACTGTGGGTCAGGGTATATACTCTCCTTCGCAACCTGTTCCAGACTAACCGTAAAAGGGAACCCTATGAAGCCCCCCCTAGGCAAACCAATTGTTGAACTGCTACTCTCAGAACAGCAGCTAGCCCAACATCTCTTTATCAAAACTAAATTGACTATTGCGAGGGCATGGAAAACTCCCATACACTCAGTTTTGAGGCTGTCAAAAACTGCCTGAATGATGTCATGGTTAATGAGAGGTTGACGGCTGTCCTCTTTGACACGCATTACAAGTTTCTCAGAGTTTGACAACCATGGATTACATACTCTCAGCCTTCCTGGTTTGATACTGTGTTACTCTCGATGTAAGGCTCCCCTGGCGCACACCCCATGGGCACTTGTCTTCTCCCTTTTTCTGCTCCCTTCTCCTTTTTCAACCCTTTCCATTGTTTCTCTCAAGGTTGCTTATTTTCTCTTTTTGCTGCTACGTATTATACACATATTCCACAGGTTAACCATTTCAGCCCCGGACCATATTCCTGGTCAATGACAGGCCACTTTTTGCGATTCGGCACTGCGTCGCTTTTAACTGACAATTGCGCGGTCATGCGACGTGGCTCCCAAACAAAATTGGTGTCCTTTTTTCCCCACAAATAGAGATATCTTTTGGTGGTATTTCATCACCTCTGCGGCTTTAATTTTTTGCTCTATAAACAAAAATAGAACAACAATTTTGAAAAAAAATTAACATTTTTTACTCAAATATCCCCAAAAATATATAAAAAAAAATATTTTTTTCCCTCAGTTTAGGCCGATACGTATTCTTCTACATATTTTTCTTAAAAAAAAATCGCAATAAGCATTTATTGATTGGTTTGAGCAAAAGTTATAGGGCCAGATTCAGAAAACTATTTACGCAGCGTATCAAGAGATACGCTGCGTACATACTAAGAATAGCCGGCGTATCTTTTTTTGCTATTCAGAAAAGAAGATACGCCGGCTTTCTTCTAAGATACGAGCGGCGTAAGTCTGTTACACCGTCGTATCTTAGTTGCATTATTACGCTGGCCGCTAGGTGGCGCTTACGTCGGTTTTCGCGTAATATATGCAAATGAGCTATTTTTGCCAATTCCCGAACGTACTTGCGGCGGTGCGTCATAGTTTACGTTGTTTGCGTAAGCGTTAGAGCGGCATAAGGTTACCCCTGCTATAGAAGGCGTAGCCAATGTTAAGTATGGACATCGGGACAGCGTCGAATTGTACGTCGGTTACGCCGTTTGCGTAAATCGTTCGGGAATGGGGCTCGACGTTAGTTACGTTCTCGTTGTTTACATTGAGGAAAAGCGACGTGATTTCACGCATGCGCACTGGGAACATCCACGGACGGCGCATGCGCCGTCCAAAAAAAACATGAATTACGTGGGGTCATGATTTATTTACATGAATCACGCCCCCACTTCATTCATTTGAATTGCGCTACGCCGCCGTAAATAATGGCGCAAGTTCTTTCTGAATAAAGAACTTGCGCAAATATTTACAGCGGCGTAACATATCGGGGATACGTTACGCCAGCAGAAAGATCCACGGATCTTTCTGAATCTGGCCCACAGTGTCTACAAAATAGGGCATAGTTTTATGGCATTTTTTTTAATATATATTTTTTTACTAGTAATGGCGGTGATCGGCGATTTGTATCGGTACTGCGACCTTATGGCGGACACTTCGGACACTTCGGACACTTTAGAAACATTTTTGGGACCATTGGCATATTACTATAAAAATTACACTGGCAGGGAAGGGGTTAACACTAAGGGGCGAGGAAAGGGTTAATTATGTTCCCTGTGTGTGTTCTAACTGAAGGGGGGGTGGGACTGACTTGGGGAAATGACTGATTGCTGTTCCAAGCGATCGCGGGTGCCCGTCCAGCTCAGATGATTTCTACCTTCGCCTTGGTCAACATCACAGACTATCTCCTGCATTCCTGTTGAAGACTTGCTAGGCTGACGTTCCTTCTGGCTCCAGATCCTGCTTCCTGTTCTGCTACGTTTATCTCTTGCTCCCTGACGTTTGGCTTGGCTGACTATTCGATCTGGTTCCTGAACTCTGGCTATGTTTTAACTACACTTACTCTGTTTATCTTTTTATTATTAAACAAGTGTGGTGTAACTGTACTTCTGTCTCTGTCTGATTCCTGGTTTCTGACAAGTAGCGTATAGGAGATTTAGCATTCCTAGAAGTGTTGAATTTTGAGGATTTTTCAATTGCCAATTTCTTCTTATTACCGTTGCGTTTCATGTCATGGGTTACTGGAGTATCTGTCTTTTTTTGCAGATACTGTAAAGCCCTGTACACACGATCGGATATCTGATGGAATCTAATCCGATGGATTTTTTTGTCGGATATCTGATGAAGCTCATTTTCATCAGTCTTGCATACACACTATCAGACTAAATTCCGACCGTGCCAAAACGCAGTGACGTAAAACACTACAACAAGCCAAAGAAAATAAAGTTCAATGCTTCCGAGCATACGTCGACTTGATTCTGAGCATGCATGGATTTTTCTCTGATGGAGTTCCACACAGACGATCAGATTTTTCACTTGATTTTTTATCCATAGGAATGGGGCCGACACGATCGGTTTGTCCAATGAAAACAGTCCATCGGTCTGTTTTCATCAGACAAACCGATCGTTTGTGCACTGCTTACGTGTTTTATTCACAGTTTGATCTTGAAGACAAATGACACTTTTACAAGATTATTGAGCAAATGGACTTGCCCAATAAAAGTGGTTGACAGTCTACTGTACAGAAGATGGCCATCTGAGGACTAGGCACTACTCATCACTATCTGGAACCTTCTCTGACTGTGTTGTGCATGTTTTTGACTCATAAAACAGTTGAAAACATCTAATCACTGCAGGAACCATTAAGTAAAAGTTAAAATAACTGCTTCAACGTAATTACTGTGAAATGTGATTTTAACCATTAGCTCAAGCATTAATGACACCTAATGGTAAGCTTTAATGGTTACTTAATTCTCCAGTATTATTGCTTAACATCTAATGATTTAAAAACGAAAACCTTAAAGCTGGTTTGTTGCATAAATGTTAAATAAAAATTAATTAAATCTGAGTATTACGTTAATTACTGTATTTGTAGAGACACATATGATAAACATAGAAGCTTTTAATACTATTTCTATTAGATTTTTATAAGAAATATTGTATAGGTCTTTTTCCTGTCACCTGTTTATTTCCCCTGAATGAAGACACCTGTGTACGCAGTAAAGGTTAATCCAGTATAATAAGGATAACTAATTTATAACTTTACAGCTTAGCAGTTCTAAAACCTCAGAAGGTACATAGATAAATCTGCCAAAACGGTCTCTTTGGGAATTGAAACCAGAGGATGTTATCAATAGTAAATGACAATGTTGTCAGTCTATGCACCATTCAGTTCAGTATGATCAGACTGTCAATGCATGTTTCTCTTTCTGCCTATGCAGGATGTGCGCAGTAAAATAAAGTTGTCATATGATTAGTACTCTGTTGCTCTTTAATAATAATGAAATATAAATAGATTTCAAAAGGAAAACACTGAACTTAAAATACAAGTACATTTTTACCACAAAGCTCCCTAAGTGAAACTAGAACCCTCACCTTGGGGCATACCGTATTTATCGGCATATAACACGCACAGGCGTATAACACGCACCCTAACTTTAAGGGCCCTTTCACACGTACGTACCGTATGTCCGTATTTTATCCATCCTTTTTCGGATGAAATACGGACATACATGTATCCCTATGGGATAGCGGGTGTCAGCGGATGAACATCCACTGACACCCATAATTGTCTGCCTCCGCAAAGATCCGCTTTTGCAGACAAAGAAAACCCTATTTTTTCTTCCGTCTGCAGAGCGGATCGGATGAACACGGACACACGGTCTGTGTTAATCCGCTCCCCCATAGGGGAGAGTGGAGACCGCCCTGTCATCCAACGGCTCAGCGGGGATATACAAAACGATCCCCGCTGAGCAAACGGACACACGGAGGCGGATTAATACTGATCCGCCCCGTGTGAAAGGGCCCTTTGAGAGAAGTTTTAGGCAAAAAACTTTCCACAGCCCCCTGCGTATAACACACAGGCACAGTTTACCCTCTATTTTCAGGGTAAAAAAGTGAGTTTAATACGCCAATAAATACAGTACTTATCTCCTTACTGGCAGTGAGCTTCCATGGTGTTTAAAACCTCTGTAGCTAGCTGTACCTGTGTTTTAACCTCATAGGCATAAATAAAGTTGTACTTCTAATCTATAGAGAGGTCAGAATCCACAGAATTGGGCAAAGGAGTCTTAAGGCGGCCATACACGGTTCGAATTTCTAAATAATTTTCTTTAGAAAATCGTATCAAAGAATTTTCGTACGAATTTCGCACCGGAGAGAAACGAATATTCCCAGAGAGAAACTAATATTCCCGCAGAGAAACTAATATTCCCGGCAAGATGAATATTTTGTCGGCCGAATTTCGAAAATCAATGGTGGCATCATCGGATCACAAAAAAAAACAACTTTCTGATTTTGAACAGAAAATGTGTACGAAATGTTACCGTGCTTTAGATTATCATAAAAAAAATAAGAGTGGGGAAGTTCTATATTAGAGCATATTGAAGTATTGAGGGAGGGGGCATGGAGTTTTTGTTGCAAAGGTATTCTTGTACTTTAACCACTTAAGACCCAGACCAAAATGCAGGTAAAGGACCTTGCCCCTTTTGTAGGTGGCTGTAGGTGTGACATCATCGATCGCGTCCCCCTATAACAGGGATGACGCGATCGATGCTGCCGCCACAGTGAAGCATGGGGAAGCCGTGTTTACACATGGCTCTCCCCGTTCTTCAGCTCCGGGGACCGATCGCCGCACTCCAGCGGCGATCGGGTGGTCCCGCTGTCCTGGTCACTGAGCTTTGGACCGGGTCACAGGAGCGCGCCGCGGGCGCGCGCCCGTGACCCACGGCTGGGTACTAGAACCGACGTAAATATACGTGGATGTGCCCAGCCGTGCCATTCTGCCGACGTATATGTGCAGGAGGCGGTCCTTAAGAAGTAAAAAGCTGTTCTCTTGTTGTACTCCTAAAGTTAAGGTACACCCCTAGGAAAACAGTATAGGGAAGAAAACACTGTTGCCTTTAGCAGCAAGCTAACAGGCATCCATAAGTCAAGGAGACCTTGTTCTATGCTGCTAGAAGGTGTCATCTGAGACTAATATGTCACACTATCTTACAGCAGCAACAGCCTTGGATAAACAGAACAGGAGCAAATTTTCTGAAGTCCAATAATAATCAGCCACCTTCTGCAATTGATTATAGTTTTGTAAAATTTGACCAAGACCAAGGTCAGCTTTGGTCACGTGAGGGCAGCAGACACTTTAAATTACTGTGTTAACCCTTTCTAAAAAATACATTTAAGTGGGTCTAAAGCCCAAATAAGGCAAACAATGTTTAGTCATCGGTATCCTCCCCTAACACATACCTGAGCCCTCATTTAATCCAGTGTTGTGCCCATCTACATCCACAACAAAGCATAGGACCAAGCACCCCATGCCCCCATTGACAGTGGCTTTCTTTGGGGGCTCATACAAGAGGGGAGGAGACAGGAGCACTGTTGAGGGATCCAAGAGGAGGTTTAGGGCCATTCTGTAAAATTATATTGCACAGAGCAGGTAAGTATAACACCTTTGAAGGTTTAAAACCACTTTAAGGGGATTATTGTCTTTATTCGGGTATAAAGGTAAGTTACTGTATGTGCAAGCATGTCACAATTACTTAATCGCCTTCATGAGCACCAGTACAATGGAAAAACCCTGTTGCATCAGTTTTGAACAATTGTCATTTGAGTGGGTAGTGCTCTTTTTAACTGAAGGGCAAACATGCTGGTATCTGAAAGCATACACTCACAAAGAACAATAAAGCCTTACAGAAGATCTAACCCTTTGCTATTCCATTCAAGGCAAATTAAAACATTTAGGCTGGAGCTAGGCTTTACTTTTCAAGGGCCATTATAGAGGCTTAGGTAATTGATAAGGTTGAGGTTGGGGTAAGCACAAGTGTAAGATTTGTTTTGACAAAGTTTGTTAAAGTGGTTGTAAACCTCATTCATGAAATTTGAACTAAGCAGATATATCGCAGTGTTTACTTGTCTCTCTCCAAAACTTTGAGTGTTGTTTCTCTCTGGTGCTTCGCTACTCTATTATCAGCATGAGAGACTTCTGAAACGTTTTCCTAAAACTTGAGGTAACATTTGTGTTGAGGAGGGAGATAAGCATACAGCATGTCTATTTAGAATACAGCTCTGCATATTCCTTCATTCTTCTTCATATGTAGAGGGGGGGTGCTCCCTTCCTCCAATCAGCTCTCACACACTGTATAGGCGCTGTAACTGCAGTTTTACACCTCCTGCTCTGTACTCCTCACAGATGCAGAAGGAGTTTATCACAGATCTGCATTTTTGAAGGGTTGTAGCCAAGAAAACAATACAGATAAGCAAGTAAAACATATGTAGGGGGAATTATTTCATCTCTGTGTATCATCTGAGGCTATTCCCTTCACTGGGTATTTGTGAGGATTTACAACCACTTTAAGTGTTTGACATAATTTAGATATATTAGTAATTTTGCTTTGGCAGATACAAAACAAAATAATGTGTAGAGGTCTACTTTATTTTATCTCAAAAAAGGACCACGATAATCAATCTATGAAAATGTATTTTTTCTTTGAATTAGCATATTGATATCCCTATCAACTGCAACATTATCATAATAATGTAAATATAAATTGCTTCCTTGCTTCCTTTGTGTCAACATTTGCAGAAAACAAGGCAGCCACAAGCCGGTCTCTTGGGATTCATTTGACCTTACAGAGCAGCCTCTTAGAGCACACAAAGCCGAGACGGGTGCTTAGCGCTGATGTTTAAATGCCATAGATGGGATGAATACAAAAGGCCAGAAAGCACAAAGAAAACAGTCATAATAAAAGCTAACAGGTGCAATAAACACTCTAAATACTTGACAATTTTCATAGTGAGATTGGTTTGTCAAGAGCCTTCCTGATCATCCTATTTTTGCTGTCAAAACCGAATAACATTATGGAAGCTGTTTGGTTTCTTATTCCCCTGATAAAATAATAGCATTCAAAAACATGAATGCAATGTACGATATTACACCAAATACAGGAATATGATGGCTTTAAATAAGATTACTTCATGTTCTGATGCATTTTGCATCCTAACAAGACTTAATAGTAGAGACTCTTTAAAGAATAAAGCTAGCCATACATTTGTAGAATTGTGTTGAAAAGGTTTGTTTTAGGAAAGATGTTTGATTCTATGTTTGTTAGTGGGGTCAAATAGATCAGTGCTTCTCAACCCTGTCCTCAAGTACCCTCAACAGGCCATGTTTTGGGAATTTCTCTTAGATAAAATAGCTGTCCGAAATACCAAGCCATTGACTTTGATTTAAAGCACCTGTGTAAGATAAAGGAAAGCCTGCAAACATGGCATGTTGGGGGTACTTGAGGACAGGATGGAGAACCACTGAAATAGATGATCAATTTCAACCACAGTAATCAGAAAATGTAAAGGGACAAAATGTATTTTTTTCTAAAATGAAAAACATTTCTAACAGTTACCTATTTAGACCCCTAAATCTGAACACAGGCAAAGAGAAGAATGTACAGCTGAAATACATATGGGAGCTACCTGCCAATGAATTTATATTCCCGTCCACCCAGTGGTAAGATCCAGGCTTGAGAAAGAATGTGGCTAGCTTGGTAAATGGACTTTCCCAGATGCAGTTAAATAACATCTAGTGCTCCTTCCTGCCCTAGTCCGTAATTGGACAGTGTGGGAGCAGCAAGAGACTGCTAAGGCCATTTATCCGCTCTTGTCTTCTGTAAGCAATATGTCAGTAAGTCTGATTATCTCCGAGTTCAGCTCTTTTCTCCAGCTATGTGATGCTGTATAGGGAATTACAAAACCCTGAAATCAATTCAAAGTCAGATATTTATAGTAGTTGGATATAAATTACATTTAATAGAGATATGCTGATTTCGTTATCAGTGCCAATACCAAGCATTTGCATTTTCGATACTCGTGTAAATGCTCCTAATACTGAAACCGATACTTTGCAGTGCGATTTGCATCAATACATAATACATGGACACAAATCTCACTGCAAGGAATTGCATGCAATTTTAACAGGCATGCGGTGTGATTCCTGTTCGAATCACATGTGATATTCCCCACCACTCCTGTGTGTGTGTGTGTGTGTGTGTATAGAAAGGGAAAAGCACCATCTAGTGAGCAGTTACAAGTGTGTGTGTGTGTATAGAAAGGGAAAAGCACCATCTAGTGAGCAGTTACAATTTTTTTAGCACTCACTGAACATATCTGGCAAAATAGTCTACATAGGTGTCCCGGTCTGCCAATGATAGCATGGATAGCTGGAGGTGCTTACATGGCTGGAGGAGATGTAGAGGCGGTCCACTCCCAAGCTTATATCATGTCCGGCCTATACCCATGGGGTCCTGAGACTTTTCCTACAGCCCTGTGAGCGCCTCCAGTGGTCCTGATTTGCGATCACTGGCAGACGAGGAGACCTGTGTAGATTATTTTGCATGTGGCCAGATATGTACTGGGAGTTCCAACATGTTTTAAACTTTCTACACACACACATACACAGGAGCAGTGGGGGCAATCGCATGTGATTCTGATTGCTGTTCAATTGCATGCCTTTCTTTGCGGTGCGATTTGCACCAATTTTTTCGGGGTTGAAATTTCACCAAAAAGTATCGATACTCAGTATTGGCGAGTATTTCACTGAAAGTATCACTACTTGTAGAATTATATTTTTAGAGTTTTTCCTCCATTTTCTCCTGACTCTTTCAGATTAGTGGATGTGCCCAAGCTCTCTTCTCAGTCTTTTCCTAAGATGATTTATTTTGTTACTGAAAGTTAGCTAGTGCTGAGCAAATATAGGAGATGAGCTCTGTTATGAATATTTGATAAAAAAAAAAAAAAAAAAGATTATTACTGAGCAGCCCACAGGAACAAGCACCAGCCCACAGATGTACACAGACAGTCAGCAATTCTGTCTGGGTGTACTTTGTGTGATTACTTATGATCTGGTGGGAAAATGGTTTCACGATTTACAAGGAAGACAATTATTAAACATCTATTTTTATGCACAGCATAGAAAATCCCATCTCTTCCCATAACATTACTAGCTCTTAGGAGTCTACTGACAGTTTCTTACCTTTGCTGTACAACTAATTAAAAAAATGATTTAAACTCATAAGAGGTGATGAGTGAATTTATGCTTGGATATCAGTAACAGAGGAATTGGCGATCCACACCAAAATCACACAGGTGTGAAATTCCTGTGTGATCCCCTGCAGTGTGATTTGTCAGCCCATTTATGAACTGCAAATTGCACCAGACCACACAGAAAGAAGTTCAAGCACTGTTGTACTGCAATTTAAGGCTTTGCTCTAGGCAGATATAAAAAATAAAAAAAAAACACCAGAAACTGCAGTAATTTAAATATAAAACAACAAATAGAAAAAAGAGGTCCATAAAGACATGGATAAACAAGTTTGGGATGGAGGAACTTGATTGGCCTGCACAACCCAATAGAACACCTTTGGGATGAATTTGAGTTCAGACTGTGAACTAGGCGTTCTTGTCCACATTAGTGACTGACCTCACAAATGCGCTTCTGGAAGAATGGTCAAACATTCCCATAGACACACTTCTAAACCCTGTGGACAGCCTTCCCAGAAAAGTTGAAGCTGTTGTAGTCAACACAAGCTTCCCTTGGGCCAAAGGCCTCGTACACAGGACCGGGTTTTTTAGCAAAAAACAGCAAGAAAACTGCTTCTTGCCGAGATTCCCACTCATGTTTGTACTAGGCATTCATGTTTCTCGTCTGGAAATCTGGCCAGAATCTTGACGAGAAAAAAAGAGAACCTGCTCTCTAATTTCTTGTCGAGATTCTCGTTTGCCTGTTTCCAGATGAGAAAACCGAGAGTGTGTATATTTACCTGTCGCAGTGGAAACCCAGGCATGCTCGAAATGACTTTGACGCATGCGCGGTAGCTTCCTCCGCATATGTAGGGTGAAGCAAGATGGCGGCGACGGCATCGAATGTGACGAGCGTTCTTTTCGTTCAAGAGAACCGTGGTTCTTTTGAAATAAAAGTCAGTACACTCGGGCAGCAAGAGTTTCTTGCCAAAAATCTCATCGGGGAAAACAACAGGTTTTTCCTAACGAGATTCTCGGTCGTGTGTATGAGGCCTCAGAGACAAGATTGGCTAGTAGAGCAGGGCCTATCGGGGGGTCACACATTATGGAGACTTGTAAACTGTATCAGATCATAGAGTAGACCCTGGTCTAGAAAAGCAGAGCCTTCAGGTATGACCACCAGATATGGAAGACTGTGCCTGATTCCCTACACCCATGAAAACACAAGGTAGACACCAAAGGATTGAACTTGGCTATCTGTACTGGGGTCAGCTACAGTAACACACTTTTGAACAAGAAAGTAGTGGTTGATTTTGATTATTTTTATTTGTGTGGATGGTTAATACATTATATTGTACATGCGACCCATTTAATGCCCCGTACACACGATCTGAATTTTTCCATCGGAAATTCCCACCGTGTGCATGCCCCATCGGAATAATTCCATCTGAAATTCCAATGAATTCCATCAGAGTTTACATAGAGAACATGTTCTATTTTCCTCCGATGGAATTCCGTCAGAATTCCGATGTGAATTTGGTCGGACAAAGGTCTGATCGTGTGTACGGGGCATAAGAGTTTACCAAGCTGGAAATTTTTAAGGGCCCTTATTCTGCGGGACATCAACTCATGTGCTGGGTTAGTATTGTTTAAGTCAGGGAAGCTTCTTTAAAAATGCCAGGGTTGCATATCAGCACTGGTCCTGATCCAGCAAAAATTAAACCTAGACAAAATCTATATTATGGTATTTTTAATTGCTGCAATTGCCCAGCTTGGAGATATTTTCCCTTACTTCCTGTCTTTATTATATCCTGTTGTGGCCTCACACACAGAGGCGTCAATTTAGTAAAAGCAAGTAGGCTGTTCACTTTCCAATGAAAGTTGCATTTTGAAAGGGATGTTTCACTTTGCAAGAGGATTTCCCCCCAAGTGTAGTGATTGTGGAAGGAAAATACAAAAAACAGCAGCCTTTTTTCCTTTACAAGATTGAATAATAGAAGTCAGCAGAGCTTCACCTCATTCACTAAGTTCTGAGGGAAATTCTCCTGCAAAGTGCAACTTCCCTTGCAAAATAAAATAAATATATTTGCTCTTAGCAATCAACCCCAGGGTGTCACTGGGATAGGAAATGAAGGGAAATCTCCCCATTGTCATGTCAAACTGCAATCAAATCAAATCAGCGTTTCCCCCACCCTTATTATTTTTAGAACTAAATCATTTTAGGGTTGGGGTTTAACCTTTTATGAAACAGAGGTCTTTCGTTTATATAGCAATAGTTTATTTTGGGTAAAATCGATTGACAAAGTGACTGGTCTACTGTTGTGACAGAGCACTTCTGTCCAGGGCCGATCCTAGGGTCACAGATGCCTGGGTGCAGAAATATTGCTGGCGCCCCCACATGGGCATGGTCATCTTACTAACTCCTTCCCTTTACAAATGTTTCTATGGCTATGACTCAAACACAGAGATGCTCAACTAAGAAGTCTTCATTAGTGTCCCCATCAGAGCCCCCCACAGCAGGTGTCCCCCATCAGAACTCCCCCACAGAAGGTGTCCCCCATCAGAGCCACCCAGAAGGTGTCCCAATCAGAGCCCAGACATCAGGTGTCCCCATAGATCAGTACCCGTCCAATAGATCCCTGTAGCTCAGGCATGCTGGGAGCAGAAGCACATTACAGGGGGGCGGGGCATACGTGACATCTTTGGTTACTAAGAGGGTGGTACTCAGTGAGCAGTTCTGGGATTGCAAGGGATGATTGGCAGCAGCTCCGTCCAACCCAGAAGCCTCTCATCACACAACCTATGGGAGAAGAGCCGACACACGCAGAGGGGCGGGGCAGACAGGAGATTGCTCCACACGGACCGCACAGAATTAATTAGTGGAGCCTAGTACCGGAACGTGTTCCTGGTACTAGACACCACTGCCGTACCCAACCCGGATTCCGGGGACAGCGAGAGGTATGCGCTCTTGTCAGTTGCCAGCAGAGAGAGCAAGCGGGATGGGGAACCGCAGCACTCACTACATGTGCTCCGCCTCTGTACACAGACATGGAGGAGGAAGGAGATTACTTTGGAGCGTTGGCGCCCCCACCTCTACGGTGCCTGGGTGCGGAGCACCCCGTGCACCCTGCCTAGGATCGGCCCTGCTTGGACATTGTTCTCAGGCAGGGATCCTCAAACTACGACACTCCAGCTGTTGCTGAACTACACATCCCACATGGCATTGTAAAACTCTGACATTCACAGACATGACTAGGCATGATGGGAATTGTAGTTAATGAAAAAAAGGAGTGCCATAGTTTGAAGACCCCTGATCTCAGGTATCCTTTATCTGATAGAGCTATAGTGTAGATAGGTGCACAACTGGATAAAAAGAGAAATGAAGAGACAAAGCTATTTTCTTTCTTGTTCTTTCTCTATTAACTCAAGGCATTATACTTCTATCAGCTAATAGTACGATTAAGATGATGTCTTCTTCTTCTTCCTTTCACAAATTTTAACAAAATGAATCTCTTATATACTTGTGCCACAGCTGGAGCTTATTTTCCATTACAAATGCCACAAAATACCAAGCATAAAAATAAACTGAAATCCCAAAGGGCTTATACAATGTTAAAAGTGACATTTAATCTTAATAGATGCTACCTTTTAATATTGTGGTGCAGTTTAGTGTAGTAAAAAAATAATCAGATTTTTTTAAATTGATCGTGGCTTGCTTATATCTACTGGAATATTTTATATAATTTTAATACTATAGCAGGGTGTTGAGCATTAACAATGCAATAATAAGGTCATACACTGTAATTATCTCTTAAGACTCCTAAAACGTGACCATGAATTACACATCGACTATGCAAGGAATAATTTATTGATTGAATAATTCTGTGTTAGAACATTGCTGGAGTCACAAATAACAATGGTAATCTTTTCAATTAATGAGAAGTAATCACACACATTGCCTTGCAATCTCAAAGTTACAATTGAACTGTACTAGAACTCATTAGAATTTGGAATGCAATTTAATTTTTCTCAGGGAACACAGAGATAACTGATTAGGACTTTCTTTTTTGTAATTTGTGTTTCATCCTAGCTTCTTACTAGACTGAGCATATCCAAAGACCAGTGTAATGAATCTCATGTGACTCAAACTATTACTTGTGGGTTTTATACGTACTGGTTAGATATCACTTTTGGATCTAAGACAAACCCTTAAGCCCTGTACACATGATGTGTGGGCCCCATTGGTATGTTTTATATAGGTGAAAAAAAATAGAACATGTTTTAAAATTGTCCTATGGATAAAAAAAGATACGATAGAAAAAACGAACGTCTGTGTGGAAGTCCATCAGTCAAAATCCATGCATGCTCAGAATCAAGTCGACGCATGCTCAGAAGCATTGAACTTAATTTTTCTCAGCACGTTGTAGTGTTTTACATCACCGCGTTGGACACGGTTGGATTTTTGACTGATGGTGTGTAGGCAAGACTGATGAAAGTCAGCTTTATCGGATATCCGACAAAAAAATCCATCGGATTAGATTCCATCAGATATCCGATTGTGTGTAAAATGTTTTATGCTCTGATAAAATGATAGTTCTCAAATCTGAAGATTTTAAATGATAACTTCAGTCGAGATATTTAGTTATCTGTTTAATTACATAATAGGTTACGCCTACTTGATGTATCCTTGTTTTAACCATTTGCCGACTGCCCGCCGTCTATTGACGGTGGCAGAATGGCACTCCTGCGCAAATCGCCATAGATGTATGGCGAGGCTTTAAGGAGTATAGGGGGCACACACGCATGTACACCCCGTGACATAGGAGCCAGTGCGCATGGCCGGTGGCCGCAAAGGTGATCGGCTACCTGTGATTGCTTCTGAGAAGGACAGAATGGAGACCTGTCAATGTAAACAGACAGATCTCTGTCCTGTCAAGGATGAGGAGATGGTCGGTCTCCTCCCCCAGGCAGTCCCATCCTCCCACAGTTAGAAACTCTCCCTAGGTAACACATTTAACCCATTGATCGCTCCTTAGTGTTAACCCCTTCCCTGCCAGTGACATTTACACAGTAATAGTGTGCTGTAGTTGTATAGTTTATTCTCAACACCCACATAGTGTATACACTAGACATGTGCAGACTGGAATATTTTGTTTCGTTTTTTCGTTTTCGTTTGGAAAATAAATTTATTTAGTTACTCCCGAAAATAGTTTTGATTTATGTCGTTTTCGTCCGGAAAGTTTTTGTCCGAAAACGAAGATTTTCGATGCTTTGTCGAATTTCCGTCGTTCAATTCGACAAAGCATCGAAAATCATCGTTCTGAATACAGTGAATAGGTAGAAATTGAACAACGAAAATTTGGCGATTTTCGATGCTTTGTCGAATTTTCGTCGTTCAATTTCTACCTATATTCACTGTATTCAGAATGATGATTTTTGATGTTTTGTCGAATTGAACAAAGAAAATTCGACAAAGCATTGAAAATCGTCGGATCTGAACGAAAACGAAAATAAAGCATTTTTTATGTTGGATCTTTCGGTTTTCGTTTCTTGCGCTTTTGTTTTCGTTCGTTAAAACGATAACGAAAATACCCGATTTTCGGATGAAAATGAATGCACATGTCTAGTATACACTGTATTTTCGAAAGTATTGGGACATATGCCTTTACACGCACATGAACTGAAACGGCATCCCGGTCTTAGTCTGCTGGGTTCAATATTGAGTTGACCCACCCTTTGCTGCTATAACAGCGTCAACTCTTCTGGGAAGGCTGTCCACAAGTGACTCATAGTCTGCACTCAAATTCATCCCAAAGGTGTTCTATCAGGTTGAGATCAGGACTCTGTGCAGACCAATCAAGTTCCTCTATCCCAAACTTGTTCATCCATGTACTTATGAACATTGATTTGTGCACTGGTGTGCAGTCATGTTGGAATAGGATGGGCCAACCCCAAACTGTTCCCACAAAGTTGGTAGAATTAAATTGTCCAAAATGTCTTGGTATGCTAATACCTTAAGAGTTCCCTGGAAGTAAGGGCCCAAGCCCAACCCCTGAAACACAACCCCACACCATAATCCCCCCTCTAACAAATGATTTGGGCCAGTGCACAAAGCAATGTCCATAAAGACATGGATGAGCGAGTTTGGGTTGGAGGAAATTGATGGGCCTGCTCAGAGCCCTGACCTCAACCCAATGAAAATCTTTGGTATGAATTAGACCGGAAACTACGATCCAGGCTTTCTCTCCAACATCAGTGCCTGATCCCACAAATGCGCTTCTGGAAGAATGGTCAAACACTCCTAAGCCTTGTGGACAGCCTTTCCAGAAGAGTTGAAGCTGTTATAATTGTAAAGAATGGGCCAGCTTAATATTGAACCCTACCGACTAAGACTGGGATGGCATTAAAGTTCATGTGCGCGTAAAGGCAGGTGTCCCAATACTTTTAATAATATAGTGTATTTTCAGCAGCTAAGAGGGTACTGCAAGCATGCTCACTGTGCACTCTTAGCATAGTGACTGTACTTCTGGTTCCTAGTAATGATCAGAAGCTGGCAGGACTTGCTCCTATTCATGGGACCACAGCCAATCATGTCATTGTCTCCTGATCCAGCCACAACCCCCTATCCTCCCGCTTGTAAAGACAAGAAGAAGGGGTTCAATATTATTACAATACCAGATGAACACACAAAACATGCTCATAGTTATTGTTTACTTTACTCAACAGTAAAGTCGAGTAAATTATATGTAAACGCTTACCTTGTAAAGCAACCCATGGAATTTAAACTAGAAATGAAAGGCAAAACATTTGTGGCAAAAAACATTATAAATACCTTTTTGTCTTTTTTATAAGTGATCGCATAATCTCTGTTCTCAGCTGAATATAGAGGTGGGGGATAGAGAAACAGCAGTGCACTGGTTTTCCCACCTTAGCGTGATCAGTTTTTAATAAGAAATCAGAGGGACTGACAAGAACTCCAGGTATTTCACACAAAGGGAGCAATAAAAAAAGAGTAGAATACTTTCGCATACAAGTACATGGTATAGCAGGCCCATATCAGGAATATGAAAAGTTGGTTTGACATATTCTTATGTTTGATTGTGATACTTGCATGGCATTAGGGAATGACTTACTAACTAACCAGAGGAACATATAGTATACTCAGAGTTAGCAGCAGTCTAGAGAGTACAATTCATACAGCAGGAACAGCTTGGACTGACTTTTAAGGCACCACATTTATAAAAACATATAACCTAAAAAATCTTTATTTATAAATCCATTACAATAAAATAAAATCCTCCTCACATAAATACATGGGATAGTTTTAAAGTTGTGACAGTAAGCAACCTTTATTATTATACTTCTACCCAATTACCACTGTCCATCTAACTTATTGCATTAACTCCTATATTCATATAAGCGCCAATATAGCATGTCCTGATGCTAGTTACCATAGTTAAAAAGAGCATGGCTTGATGCAACGTGTTTCACAATTATCCAACACTACTTCATCAGGGCAATCTTTGTAGGTAAGGTCTGAGTTGAACTGAAAGATAAATCATAGAAACGTGACGTCCTCCCAGAACAACTCGACCGTGCTGTAGACGTCTTTTGTCTATAGCGCGGTCGGCAAAAATATATATTAGGGATGCACCGATATATTGGTGGCCGATACATATAGTCCGAAAACAGCTGTTTTGGGGACATACCAAAACAGCTTAAAAATTGCCGATAATGACTGCTCGCTCAATCACCTCTGACTGTCCCGTGTCCTCCTCCAGCCCCCCTCCATTTTGGCTGCAGTCTCTCTCCCTCTTTGGCCCCCTCAGTGTTTCCTTCTCCTCCGTTTCCCCCTCGGTGTTTCCTTCTCCTCCGTGTCCCCCCTCGGTGTTTCCTTCTCCCCTGTGTCCCCCGCCGTGTTTCCCTCTCCCTCCGTGTAACCTTCCGTGTTTCTCTATCCCTCCGTGTATCCCTCCGTGTCCCTATCTATCTATCTATCTATCTATCTATCTATCTATCTATCTATCTATCTATCTATCTATCTATATATCTATCTCTCTATCTGTCTGTCTGTCTATCTATCCATCTCTCTATCTCTCTATCTATCTATACATATAGTAAAACTTTGGTTTGCGAGCATAATTAATTCCAGAAACATGCTTGTAATCCAAAGCACTTGTATATCAAAGCATTGTTTTGCAGGGTATAAAAGAGAAGAGAGGCACCTCTAATGCCG
This sequence comes from Rana kukunoris, assembly GCA_029574335.1. NCBI lineage: Eukaryota > Metazoa > Chordata > Amphibia > Anura > Ranidae > Rana > Rana kukunoris. Next base: position 555,330,036 of record CM056050.1, on the reverse strand, counting down.
CGTACACACAATCGGTCAATCCGATGAGAGCGGTCTGATGAATGGTTTTCATCAGACCAAACCGATCGTGTGGGCCCCATCGGTTATTTATCCATCGGTTAAAAAAATTCAAACTTGTTTTAAAATTAACTGATGGATACCTAACCGATAGAAAAAAAAAACGATTGTCTGTAGGCACGTCTATCGGTTAAAAACCCACGCATGCTCAGAATCAAGTCGACGCATGCTTGGAAGCATTGAACTTAATTTTTTTCAGCACGTCGTCGTGTTTTATGTCACTGCGTTCTGACACAATCATTTTTTTAACTGATGGTGTGTAGGCACGACTGACCATCAGTCAGCTTCATCGGTTAACTGATGGAAAAATCCATCAGACTGTTCTCATCGGATTGACCGATCGTGTGTACAGGGCATAAGTGTAGCAATAAGTTGATAAATGTTGTACCTTCATTAAATATAACCATATTGCTACACTTAGAGGCTCCTCTTCTTTTTTATACTCAGTTGTGACATGACGCTACTATTATATCAAGACATCTCATGTATATCAAGGAAAAATGTTGTTAAAACATTTAGCTCATCTTGCAAAACACTTTCAAACCAAGTTACTCTCAAACCAAGGTTTTAATGTGTGTGTGTGTGTGTGTGTGTGTGTATATATATATATATATATATATATATATATATATTTTTTGTTATTATTTTTTATATATATATATATTGTGACGGTATGCGAGGTGAGATACTTGACCATAGGTATATTTCACCACGCATACGGTCTATTTTGAGAAGCTGAACCGGAATCCGGGCCGGGTTTTACGGCCTCTAGTGTTCCGGTCCGGATATTTGGGTCCACTGGAGTTCAATGTCAGGTGGACCTTAAAAACAACCAGGAAGAGATCAGAAGGGAGCTCTCTGGTTTTGGGACACTGAGGAGGGAACCTGAGTGTGAGGAGCTCTAAAGACATTGCAAGAAAAAGGTTTGCGTTGTTGTTTATTTTATGGGTGGTGGGGACCAGCCCCACACTGTATAGATAGGAGACCCTGATGTTTAGTTAGCGCCGGACGGCAAGGATTTAAGTTTACTGTTTTGTTTGTTTTAACCTGCAAACCTTTTGTAAAATAAACCTGGCAGCTGCCAGACTTAAAAAGAAAGTGCCTGTTTACAGACTGTGTTTCAGAAAAGTGATCCCCACGAGCTAATTCTCCCACAATATATATATATATATATATATATACTCACCGCTAAGGTTTCTACAGTAAAACAATGTGTGGCAATGCCAACAATGTGCTTATATAGTTGGCATTAACATAATATAACATAATATAGCTTATTTTCTAACATAGCTAATAATCACTGATCAGTCATAACCATTATCACTACCCACCATAATCCATTGAGGCAAGGCTTCCACTAAACCTCTGAAGGTATGTTGTGGCGTCTGGTTTCAAGACCTCAATAGCAGCCCATTTAGGTCCTATGAGTTGTAAGGTTGGGCCTCCATGGACCAGACATGTTTTTACAGCACATCCTGCAGATGCTTGATTTGATTGAGATCTGAAGAATTTGGAGACCAAGTTGTGTTCCTCAAACCATTCTTGAATTCATCAGACCAGGCCTCTTTATTCCATTGCTCCATAGCCCAATTCTGATGCTCATCATGATGTCTATTTTTTCTGCTTCAACCCTTTAACTTTAGGGACAACATGTTCACTTGCTGTCTGATATATCCCACCCACTTTCAGGTGCCATTGAATGAGATAATCAGTTATTCACTGCACCTGTCAGTGGTCATTGCGTAATGGCTGATAGGAATATATATACACACAGTATAATATACATGATGCAATTGATACTAATTGGCAGGCATTGTTAATATTTATTTAATCAGCTGACATAGATTTAGAATATGTAAACAGCATTCAGCATTAGCTACATTAGGGAAAGGTTCCTGATTGATTGTGCTTATAGGGAGAGAATTAGTTAGGAGTCAGTCCTACTTCACAAATCTAATTGCAGCAGCACTGCATATGTTCCGGTCAGATACTCTGCATATTGCCCCCGCAATGCATATGTTCCTGTGAGATACTCTGCATATTACACCAGCACTGAAAATGTTCCTGTCAGATACTCTGCATATTGCACCAGCACTGCATATGTTCCTGTCAGATACTCTGCATATTGCACCAGCACTGCATATGTTCCTGTCAGATACTCTGCATATTGCACCAGCAATGGACATGTTCCTGTGAGATACTCTGCATATTGCACTAGCACTGCATATGTTCCTGTCAAATACTCTGCATATTGCACCAGCACTGCATATGTTCCTGTAAGATACTCTGCATTAGCTACTGTAGGGAAAGGTTATTGATTGTGCTTATAGGGAGAGAATTAGTTAGGAGTCAGTCCTACTTCACAAATCTAATTGCACTAGAATAGTGTCCCATCATTGTTATCATTGGCAGGAATAGTATACCATCATTAGTGTCAGTGGGAGAAATAGTGCCCCATCATTGGTATCAGTGGGAGGAATAGTGTCCTATCATTGTGGAAGGTTCCTGCTTGTCAAGATTTTTATTTTTTATTTTTATGTATTTTATGTTATTTTAAGTTATTTCCCTATCCACATTTGATTACTTGCCATGCTCTTACCAACATGTTTCTGCCATTTGCAGCCCTCTAGCCCTTTCCCTTAGTTGTTTAGAGACATTTTAGTAGTCAAAAATGTGGGTCCCCATTGACTTCAATGGGGTTCGGGTTCAGGTTAGGGTTCGGGTCAAGTTTGGGTCCCGAACCCGGACTTTTTTCTGAAGTTCGGCCGAACCCGAACATCCAGGTGTCCGCTCAACTCTATTCAGCATTTTTGCTTCTGAATAGCTTACAGATAGCATCAAAATGGTTATTGCTGCAAAGCTTTAGGGACACTCAATTCACAAAAGTGCCATATAAACCTGCATAGTTCTAGAAACTTAGTGAATGACCACAATTTCCGTCTGCATTCAGCATCTCTGTAAGTAAGTCATTCACCCCGTGACAGGTTGTAATGTTTAGTATATGAACAAATATCTAACATTTAATATATGTAGAAGTTCTTCCCAGGTCTAAAATGTTATCTGCCAATATATACTGTACTCAAAAAGGGTTACGTTACATGATGGAAATCAGGTCCACAAAGTCAACTTAGACCTTCACATCAAGGTACAAGTGGATCTCAAGCATTCATTTCTTACCCTCATTTTGCAGACAAGTTTTACAGAACATCCCCTGCAATGGGGCTTCAGTCAGACTCCTCCCACACAGCTTAAATATACCAATCACTACATATTCAAGCACTCAAACCTATTTGACTAGGAAAATATATTAATCAGAAGACATCCATTTGATTATGGTCAAGGGGGAGAGAGGAACTACTGACGGTTTGGATTTTCGGAGCCACTATTGTTCACCTGAGAAAAGGGTGCTTGATGATCAATATGCCACTTTGTCACAAATGTAAATTCACATCAATGGCTTAATCCGAACAGGAAAAAGAGGTTGAATTGTGAAAGTTTCTCTAAATAATATTATCTACTACAGTATCTATGGCCAGGTAAATGTCAACCAGTCTTGTCACCCACAAACATTATAGGGTGATTGGACTGTCTGATTACATCACACAATCATACCGCACATTCCTGTTCAAATCACATGCAATTATTTGCAGAGTGATTTCAGCTCATTCATTTTGCATGCACTTTTTTTTGAAGTACTGGAATCAGATCGCATGGATGTTCCCACCCATGCAATGGCGTATCATTGACGAAACATTGACACCCATAGTAGTTTGCATGAATGGAGTGTGATGGCGATGCGGTGTGAGACACACACAGGAATCGCTAAGAATTTCTCACAACATCAATGTGAACCAAAATTTAAAAATTATGTCAAAAATCAACATAATAGATACATTTAAAACACATCATAATTTTATTATAAACCTTAAATCAATTTCACAATAATTTTGGGGTGTTGTTTGTATTACTGTATATAGTTTTATTCAAAATTATTCAACCCCCAATGCTGTAAAGGGTTTTAGGGAATTTAGTGTACATTTGTAATTGTATTCAGAATGAAAACCTACAAGGACTTCTTATAGAACCATATGCAACTAAAATGACATCAATTGGTTTTGTAATACAGTAGTAAATGTTTATTTTGTTAATTCTTCATTTACACAATTATTCAACCCCTTAAAGACTACCACTCTGAAGAACAGAGGTTTATTGAAGTGTTTTCAATCAGGTATTGAAAACACCTGTGGATGTCAGGGAGCAGCAATAAAGCCTAATAAGCACCAATTAGGCAGCTTTAAAATGACTGTGATACTCAGCTCCTTCTAGACATTTACTGGTGTAGTTACAAACATTGTGAAATCAAGAGAATGGTCCAGGAAGACAAGAGAAGATGTGATTACTCTTCACAGGAAGGGCAATGGCTATAAGAAGATTGCAAAGATGTTAAACATACCAAGAGACACCATAGGAAGCATCATTCGCAAATTCAAGGCAAAGGGCACTGTTGAAACGCTACCTGGTCGTGGCAGAAAGAAGATGCTGACTTTGACTGCTGTGCGCTACCTGAAGCGTAGAGTGGAGAAAAGTCCCCGTGTGACTACTGAGGAACTGAGAAAAGATTTGTCAGATGTGGGTACTGAAGTTTCTGCTCAGACAATATGGTGCACACTGCGTAATGAAGGTCTCCATGCCAGAACTCCCAGGCGCACCCCCTTGCTGTCTCCCAAGAATAAGAAGAGTCGACTGCAGTATGCCAAAAGTCATGTGGACAAACCACAGAAGTTTTGGGATTGTGTTCTGTGGGCTGATGAAACAAAATTAGAACTGTTTGGGCCCATGGATCAACGCTATGTTTGGAGGAGGAAAAACAAGGCCTATGAAGAAAAGAACACCTTGCCTACTGTGAAGCATGGTGGGGGGTCAATCATGCTTTTGGGCTGTTTTGCTTCTGCAGGTACAGGGAAGCTTTAGCGTGTGCAAGGTACTATGAATTCTCTTCAGTACCAGCAGATATTGCATGACAATGTGATGCAGTCTGTCACAAACCTGAGGCTTGGGAGACGTTGGACCTTTCTACAGGACAATGATCCCAAGCATACCTCCAAGTCCACTAGAGCATGGTTGCAGATTAAAGGCTGGAACATTTTGGAGTGGCCATCGCAGTCACCAGACTTAAATCCGATTGAGAACCTCTGGTGGGACTTAAAGAAAGCAGTTGCAGTGCGCAAGCCTAAGAATGTGACTGAACTGGAGGCTTTTGCCCATGACGAATGGGCGAAGATACCCGTAGATCACTGCAAGACACTTGTGTCAAGCTATGCTTCACGTTGAAAAGCTGTTATAACTGTAAAAGGATGTTGTACTAAGTACTAAGATTGAATGTCACTTGGGGGTTGAATAAAACTGATAATGATGTGAGCACAGAAAAGACATTTGTGGTTATTTCATTATAAATGTTATGTTATATTTGTCTGACCTACACGTGCCTCTTTGATTTAATTGTAAGCAGGATGACTGGATAAACAAAATCAATGTCAAACTGGGCAAAACAATCAATTTCAGTGGGGGTTGAAAATTTTTGAATACAACTGTACATATATTTTAAAAGATTCCGCATCTTCACCAGCAACAGACAGGGTTGTAAGCCTTAAAGTAGAACTATAGTCAGATTATTTTTTGCCGTCTGCATCCCAGTGCTGTAATTTTCCTTCATTTCCTGTCCCATAGCCAAACAGGAAGTGTGAGAAAATCGCTGTAAATTAAGGAAATTCCTTGGGGACTCACAGGTCACCAGAACTAGTGGTATAAGTAACAAATGTTGATCTTAGCTGCTATACATTCTCAAATTTGTGACCAAATAATATTTTTTTCTTACAAGTTACAGTTTCTAACTTGGTGGAATCACTTAAATAAAATAGTCACTATTGTATGTTTATTATGTCTATTAGCTATTGTTTTAGAGGGGTGCAGATCTTTGTAGCCAGATTGTTCTTAAAAGTTGACATGAACAAATGACCTATTCTACAAATTTTGCCACAGTTCTGAAAATGCTAACTGTCTGGTCTGTATGCTAATCCCATGCTTTACAAATGTTTACTGAGTCCAAGAAAAATTGAAGGTTAGACGGTTTAATTCATAAAACTATATCTGTAGTCAACAAGAACCTTTATAAGAGCTTAATAACGGTACCAGCATTTTTCTAATAACAGCTGCCCTTCAAATCACCTGTGAATCAATTCATAATGACAAATGCCATATGAAAGTTTCCATACCTTTACAGAGTTAGAGACATTTGAAATCCTATTAACACTTGTTATAGTGTTGCCCGCCGTCGTATTATCTTATCCAACATGGTCACTTCAAGTTATAGAATTCATTGTAATGGCATTGATTTAATCTCACAAAATACCATTCTCATTATAATGTTCAATTCGGAAACATACTGCAAAAGCATTGAATTGGTATTTCTTCACATGAAATGGAAATTTAACCACAAAGAACTTATTTTTCCTGGGAAAACATTCACATTTTTATTTAAACTCAAATTGACCTGGGTTCCTTAAAATGTATTTACAGAACCACAAAGTTATATCCAATCTCAAGCTAATGTTATTCTAAATATTAATATCAATGGGATAGTCTTTGTGAATTGACACTTACATGCCATTTTATGAGCGTTAAAGCCCAATTTGACTTTCTGTTAAATTATCTAAATATATTAATATGATAAAAGTCTTAAGCCGCGTACACACGATCGGTTCAAACCGATGAAAACAGACTGAAGTCCAAACCGATCGTGTGTAGGCCCCATCGGTCCGTTATCCTGCGGCTTTAAAATCAAACCGATGGATGGCTAACCGATAGGTCAAAACCAATCGTTAGTACGCATGAGCATTGGTTAAAAATCCATGCATGCTCAGAATCAAGTCGACACATGCTTGGAAGCATTCAACTTAGTTTTTTTCATCACGTCATTGTGTTTTACGTCACCGCATTCTGACACGATCGGTTCATGAACCGATGGTGTGTAGGCACATCAGTCCTTCAGTCAGCTTCATCGGTGAACTGATGAAAACGGTCCGTCGGACCGTTCTCCATCGGATGGACCAATCGTGTGTACAGGGCTTTACAGTTTGTTTTCCTTAGAAAGTAGCCAACACATGAGCAGAAAAGCCTGTCCCCTGCCAGCAAGCTACAGAGTGGGACCAGCAGAGATCCTGCAGTTAGAATCGGAATATGTGATCTTTGTTGATTTCTTTTGTATACCGTGCCTTGCAAAAATATTCACCCCCTTGGCTTTTTACCATGAAAAATGTTTTTTTTTTAATCTAAATTATGTGACGGGTCAGAACACAATAGTCTAAGTTGGTGAAGTAAAATTGGAAAATATATATATATAGGCCCGGATTCACATACATCGGCGCATTTTTTTGCCGCCGTATCGTATCTCTTTTACGCTACGCCGGCGCAGCTCGGAGAGGCAAGCATGGAATTCACAAATCAAATGCTACCAACTCTGCGCCGGCGTAGCATATATTTTGTAGGCGTAAGCCGGCGTAAGTGGAAGTAGGTGGAAGTAGGCTGGAAGTGGGCGTGATCCATGTTAATGAAGCATGACCCCATGCAAATGATGGGCCGGGCGCCAGACAAGTACTTAAAATGAACTGCGCATGTGTCGGGACATGGACGTATCCCCGTGCGCATGCCTAACAACTGCCTAAGATACGCCGGATCACTGTGTACGCCGTGAACGTAACCTATGCCCAGACCCACGTTGGCCCATATTCACAGATGTCCAACATAAAATACGTAGGCTTGTGTTCCCTGGTCCATACCTTTGCAAGGGTTGCGCCTCATCTATGGGGTATAACTTTACGCCAAACGTAAAACTTATGCAAACTGCTTAAATCATGCACCGGTACGTTCGTGAATCGGCGTATCTCCCTCATTTGCATATTTGAATAGAAAATCAATGGGAAAGCCACATTCGTCCAGCGTAAATATGCGCCCACTCTACGCCGGCGTAGGCAAGTTACGTCAGTGGGATGAAGTCTGTTTTTAGGCGTATCTTGGTTTGTGGGTCCGGCGCACAGATACGACGGCGCATATTTGTACTTAGGCGGAGATACTGGAGATACGCCGGCGCAAGTGCTTTGTGAATCCGGGCCATCATTTTTTATTTTTAGAAATAAAAAAACTGATAATTGCCATGAGCGTATGTATTCAACCCCTTTATTATGAAGCCCATAAAAAGCTCTGGTGCAACCAATTACCTTCAGAAGTCACATAATTAGTGAAATGATGTCTACCTGTGTGCAATCTAAGTGTCACATAATATGTCATTACATATACACACCTTTTTGAAAGGCCCCAGAGGCTGCAACACCTAAGCAAGAGGCACCACTAACCACCATCAAATTTGTCATAACCAAATGGAAAGGACATGGCACAACAGAAAACCTGCCAAGAGACGGCCGCACACCAAAACTCATGGACCAGGCAAGCAGGGCATTAATCAGAGAGGCAGCACAGAGACCTAAGGTAACCCAGGAGGAGCTGCAGAGTTCCACAGCAGAGACTGGAGTATCTGTACATAGGACGACAATAAGCCGTACGCTCTATAGAGTTGGGCTTTATGGCAGAGTGGCCAGGAGAAAGCCATTACTTTCAGCAAAAAACTAAATGGCACATTTTGAGTTTGCAAGAAGGCATGTGGGAGACTTTCAAAATGTATGGAGGAAGGTGCTCTGTTCTGATGAGACTATAATTCAACTTTTTGGCCCTCAAAGAAAACGCTATGTCTGGTGCAAACCCAACACATCACATCACCCAAAGAACACCATCCCCACAGTGAAACATGGTGGTGGCAGCATCATGCTGTGGGGATGTTTTTCAGAAGTCGGGGATATATAGGGCTATTCTTGAGCAAAACATGTACCACTCTGTGTGTGATTTGAAGCTAGGACAGAGGTTCACCTTCCACCAGGACAATGACCCCAAACACACTGCTAAAGCAACACTTGAGTGGTTTAAGGGGAAACATGTAAATGTGTTGGAATGGCCTCGTCGAAGCCCAGACCTCAATCCAATAGAAAATCTGTGGTCAGACTTAAAGATTGCTGTACATAAGTGCAAACCATCCAACTTAGAAGAGCTGGAGCAGTTTTGCAAGGATAATTGGGCAAAAAATCCCAGTGGTAAGATGTGGCAAGCTCATAGAGACATATCCAAAGCAACATGACTTTAAGGGGTGAATAGTTATGCACATTGACTTTTTCTGTTATTTTGACCTATTTGTTGTTTGCTTCACAATAATAAAAAAAAATCTTCAAAGTTGTGGCCACGTTCTGTAAATTAAATGATGCAAATCCTCAAAAAATCCATGTTAATTCCAGGTTGTGAAAATGTATATGTTGGTATTGAGTGCCCAAGGCCACACAACCCCTTACTACATACGGGAATGGGAAAAGGAGTTGGGCCATAATTTCACGACAGAACAATTGGACAGATTGATGGAGACAACACACCACTCCTCAATAAGCTCTTATGTGCAAGAGATGTCCTATACATTTCTCACTAGATGGTACCTCACACCTACTCGACTGGCACAGATGTATCCATCTGGAGATGGCAAATGTTGTAGGGGGTGTAACCAGAGGGGCTCATTTCTCCATTTATGGTGATATTGTCCCAAGAGTAAAACATTTTGGGAAGAGATAACACCCTGGATAAAAAAGTTATCACTTAGATCTATAGAACCCTCCCGCTACATTTCCTCTTTCATGGGATGCTGGCTTCTATTACATTTTATAAAATAAGCATTACTCCACATTTGATAAATGCAGCAAAGGCTCTAATACCTAGATACTGGAAGCAATCCACATGCCCCACGATAGGGGAATGGAAAAGGGAGGTGGAGAAGATTATGGAAGCAGAGAGATGGGTGCATACGGTGAGAGACCAACAGGACAAATTTAAAGATATATGGGCAGGGTGGGTATATTACGCTCCCGAAGTTGGGATGGATTGATCTTGGAGTCGGGGGGGAGCCGGGTAACTTTTTTTTTTTTTTTTTTGGGGGGGGGGGGTTCAAGTGGGAAAGTGTAGCCCTCCCCAATGGGGAAGTGAGCTGGAGGGAGGAATGGAGTCATGGAATGGGAAGGGTAGAAAGATAGTCCTTTTTTTTAATTATTATTATTTCGACAGAGAATATTCACATTCATAGAAGAAAATAAAAAGTAATAAAAAAGAGTAAAATGAAATAACACATGAAGAGAGGTAGGAAGGGAAGGATTGAGGGGATGGGGGGAAGGCTGGGAAAGAAACACAATAGGGAATTTAATAACACGGGTAAAGGGAACACATGATAAAGTGCAATTTAGCTCCTTTCGAAACTTAAAGCACGAAGGGGGGGGGGGTGTAGAGTGAGGAGCGAGTGGGGTGCCCCTTTTTCTTTCTTTTTTTTTTTGAGGGAGACGAAGAAAGTAGGGGAGGTCCATGGCTAAAATGAAAAAAAAGTAGAGAGGGAAAAAGAAAAAAGGAAAACAATTAAAAGAAGAGTATGGATTCAGAGCAACTCGAAGGGAAAGAGGAAGGAGGGCTACATGGGAAAGGGAAGAAAAGTTTCATAGTTTATAGTAAGAAATGTCTAGGATGTATATCTGTAATGTCCTTTTTTTTAACTGGTCAAATAAAAATTTGTATTATAAAAAAAAATTCCAGGTTGTGAGGCAACAAAACACGACAAAAGCTAAAGGTGGTGAATACTTTTGCAAGGCACTGTAGATCTGTCTCGGCAGTGGGCATGCTGGACATCAGAAAGTAAAGGTTCCATTCTGCAACTGCTGGCAGGGGACAGGCTTCTACTTAGGCTGTTGCTGCTTTAGAAAGAGAATGAACCGTAAGACATTTATTTTTGTGCTCCTGGAATGCATATAGCTGATTTAAACTGAAAGTACGCAAAACCTGATTAAGTTCCAGCAAGAAGTTACGCATAAAGCATTTTTACTGATAATATGAGGCCTTTCTATTTTGTGAATCATCCAATACAATATTTCTACACCAATGGTACAGTAAAACAATTCAAATGATGGTGAGAAGGGACTAAAGCAATCAAAATGCTCTCCAACAATATATACATATCTCATTCCACCAAATATCCCAAAAATAAGAGGGTGATTCATCTTCTTACGGCAGTGGTCAGAGACATGCGAATCATTCCTTTATGTCCCAACAGCAAAAATGCACATCCAGAACTACAAACAGATAACATACGGCAGCCTAGCATTATAAAGCTATTTAATCCAGAGAGTACACGACTGTTTTAGGCTTTGTGGACATCATTATTGCAGAGGATGTATTTTTTTTACATATATATTTGTATAGTGCCAGAAATTGACATATTTTACATTCACATCAATTCCTGTCCACAAGAATTTATAATCTAAGGCCTTATCTCACATACTGTCCAATATTTTAGACAGTAAACAAGTAACCAGCATGTCTAGTGTGGGAGTAAACCCACACAAGCACAGGGAGACCATGCAATGGTCTCAAGGGGGTAATACTCTGCGTTGTGTAAAAAGGTTGTTTTATCCTGTATGCACAGATCCTCCCCTCCTGCACTGTCTATCTGGGGAAGGCCAACTAACACAGGCAGGGTAGCCAACTTGCACATGCTCAGTTGTGACTTTTATGCTGGAGAGATAGCCAGTTCACATGATATTGACATCACACAAGTGGGCTTGTATATAGGCTGTATGGGAAATCTCCTCCTTCCTGAACTCTCAGCACTAAAGAAACTGTGCAGTTTATCATGTGTTATGTAACCGATATACAGATCATCCAAAAAGGTATATACAGTAGAGGCTGTTTTTTATTGTAAAAGAAGATTTATAAGCTGTAGAAACTGTGGGGGGGGGGGGGGGCGTGAACTATTTTCATATTACTGGGTTTAGTAACACTTTAGCCACTAAGCCACTGGTAAGCCCTGATTTGCATGGCTTCAACCATATTTGCATTTTTTTTTGGGGGGAGGGGGAGTGGAAACCCTCTTTTTAGAGGATTGCAGCTCCCACTTCCTCCCTGGGCACCATGACGGCGGAAGAAAGGTCACCTCTCCCCCTCCCACTGTGCGCAGCAGAAAGTAAAAACTTTATTTTTTTTCAAAATTGTCTGTCTTTTTTTCTTCTTTATAGTGCAAAAAAATAAAAACCGCCAAGTTGATCAAACACCACAAAATAAAGCTCTTGCACGACCACTTAATTGTCAGTTAAAATAACGCAGTGCCGTATCACAAAAAAATGGCCTGGCTATAAAGGTGGTAACACCTGTCGAAGCTGAAGTGGTGAAAATAGAGGGGGGTGGCAGGATAAGCAGCAGCATACTGAGCTTCCCAGCAAAAGGCTGTGAATCCAAAAGGGGGGGTGTGTCAGGACAAGCCTGACTATTAGAGGAGAGTACACTGAGTTCCCAGCATAGCTAGAGAACTGACCATGGCGTGTTCTCCTGCCTAGTATGGTCAGTTTATAATAGGAGAACAGAGGGACTGGCAGGATCACCAGGAATTTCAAAAGGAAGCAATACAAAAAGAATAAGACGCTTTCTTATACAAGTACATGTCAGGAGTGTGAAGTGCTGGGGTCACAAATGCTTTCAGTCTGAGCACAGATTAGATACTTTTTGCATTCATTCCACTTATTCAAAGAAAATTATAAATCATAAAACAAATGTAATACAATTAAAAAAATTAAGCCACGTGTAATTAGTAATAGTTTTCCATTTTTTATTTTGCTTATATATTCATAATTTAAAAATAAAAAATAAATAAAATAAATGCTCATTTAAGCTTCCGGACAACTGAGAACAGTTAATTTTGTGCTTGGTTTGGTTTCAAATCAAAACAAAAAATGTTTGCCTTGAAAATGATCTCTGTACGCCTCACCTTTATGAGTACAAAACACGCTGCAAGTTTAGCAGCAATTCTACCATAACATATTAATGGCTCCCAGTGGACTTAACTACAACAGACCTCCGCACAGCGTGTAACATCATGTTGCTATGGAACAGCACAGCGAGCACAAAATAGAGGTGCAAAATGGTGCATTATAAGGGATACGCAGCTGCAGAAGGTAAAGCAGAACTGTCATTTGGTGCCCTGTGGGAGAGCAGAAAACAAGCCAAGGGTCCCAGAAAATGATATACAGTTTCTGAAAGGTCAGTGACAAAAAGCGGAAGGAGTTCTGAGCTTCTGTCAAACACACAGAAGGAGTATGGAGCTCAGAAAAGGCTTTAAATCAATCGCATCATGTATATTTTATGTTGCTATAAATTGTTAGCCTCTCTAGCGTATTCATTCTTCCAATTTATAATCGGTTTCTTTTGTGATAAGTACTATTTATTCATTGTGCATAGCTCCTGACTTTTGGAAGACCCCCGCATCTTCCCCTTATTCCCTATATCCCTTTTACTTGCATAACTGTCCCTCTTTTAGAGATGATGCATAGATCTATATCAATAAACATACTATTTAAAGAGGACCTTACCCTAAATTAACATGCTCCCCTGCCTTCTCCCCCTTCTCTCACATTTGGATATTATTTTTGTTTAATTTTGTTATATTTATTAGAATTTTTGTGCTGAATAGCTAGGCTAAAATGATGTTCCTCCCTCAAAGATTTTGCATTTGTGTCGATGTGTCACAGAGGTTCAGGTCCAGACAAAGCCCTGTGGCACATCTGTGCATGCTTAGGATACCTGCACATACGTGAAGACAGGGACGGTATGGAAGTCCAAAGCTCAGCACGTCAACCCATGCTCGGGAAATTCCCCACACATGCACAGCACAGATGTGCAAGGGCTCTGTTGGGATCCGAATGCTAGGCAGAGCCATCTGTGTGTGTGCTAAAATTACAAATATGCCAGGAAAGATGGAGCAGGGACAAAATTAAAGGTAAATTAAGTTCCTTATTAAAAGTCCCACATTCACATAAAAGGTAAGGTTAGGTGCATAAAGGTGATTTTGGGATTGATTTAAAGTGATGATAAAGTCCCTTTTTTTCAATAAAAATAACAAACATGGTATACTTACCTGCTCTGTTGCAGTGGATTTGTACAGAGCAGCTTGGATCCTCCTCTTCTCTGGTCCCTCTGATGTTCTTCTGACCCCTACCTCCTATCGAGTGCTTTCTATGGGGGCACCCAAGCCAAGTTACAGCTCTGCGTGTTCATTCTGACACAGAGCTAATACCCGGCACCCTCTCTCTCCTGATTGGCTGACTAACTATGATTCACAGCAGTGGGAGCCAATGGAGCCTCTGCTGTGTCTCAGACAATCAGGAAGGAGAGACTCGGACGGCTGAGACACTCATGGACATCGCTGGACAGAGATGGGGCTCAGGTAAATATTAGGGGGGTGCTGGGAGGCTGCTGCACACAGAAGGCTTTTTTATCTTAATGCATAGAATGCATTAAGATAAAAAACCTTCTGACTTTACAACTGCTTTGATAAAACTGAAGCGTGCAAAATCTGGTGCAGCTCTGCATAGAAACCAATCAGCTTAATTGATAAAGGTGAATTTAGAAGCTGATTGGCTACCTTGTACAGCTACACAGATTTTGCACTCTCCAGTTTTTGCAATCATCACACACAATTTTTCACACAATTAAAGGGGTTGTAAAAGTTAATTTTTTATTTTCTAAATAGGTTCTTTTAAGCTAGTGCATTGTTGGTTCACTTACCTTTTCCTTCGATTTCCCTTCTAAAAAAAAATGTCTTTGTTTTCTTTGTCTGAATTTCTCACTTCTTGTTCCTCCTCAGTAAGCTGTTCTGGCTGACTAACCCCCAGCCAGAACATGGGGCAATCTTACTGAGGAGAAACAGGAAGTGAGAAATTCAGACAAAGAAAAAAAACATTTAGAAGGGAAATCGAAGGTAAAGATAAGTGAACCAGCAATGCACTAGCTTAAAGGAACCGATTTAGAAAATAAAAAACAATCCTTTACAACCCCTTTAAATGTGTTAGATATATTTGAACACATGGCATGCAATAGAAGCAAGTCCATAATAATAATGCTAATTGTCATGATAATTGTCACGTTATCAAGCAATTGATCGCACGACAGTAGCACATGCTCCAAATTAGTCACATCAGTCAAACCGATCACATCTTAATTGCTGTGTTTTTTTATTTTATTTCAATGAGAAAACACGATTATTCACATGAAATAGTATAATTAAGTATTTTATTGTACTTTTTTGGACTGTCACACCCTCAACATTTTTCTTAGGAAAGCTTTGTTTAAAATACATTTCAGACAAAGACCTTACAAAAGAGTGGCTAATAAGTAGGTTATGTCTACTTTTTTTCTTTATTTATTTTGAGCCCCCAGGTTTTAGCACACATTGTGCTGTTTGAATTATAGAAAATATTATTCAATGGCAGTAAAACATTTGCAGATGCAGGGACCTCACCATGCTGCGATATTGTATTCTTGCAGAGGGTGATTTCCCTCCCCCACATCAGAATGCACAGATCAGCGATCTAGCCAAGCCATCGGTTGCAGTCACTGATCGAATGCTTGTTTTTTAGATGGACCGTTTGAAAGAAGCTGGTCGTTGGACCAACTTCTGTTCAACAGACAGGGCTACACAAGTATGAACACCACAAAAGGTGAGCATGCCCCTACTGACATGCAAGGTATGAACCCAAAAGGACCTATAGATAGTCGCTCCTCCCTGCTGGAGGTCACCACCGTAGCCAAAAAGCCTGCATAAAGAAAAAAACATATCTCACAGGAGAAGAGGGCTACACAAGTACCAACATTTCAGCACATGTATACCCAGCTTAACAATCACCCAGGGGCACTAAGCTTATTTAAAAAAAAAACAATAACCTGATTGCATTTACCTTGCCTTCATTGACAAAATTTGCGACATCCCTTCAAATGCTGACAGGTTTTATCATACTGCCATGGCATGTATGTGTCACAGCCTTCTAATTGTTTTCACAAGGTGTGTAAGACCCTGTTTACCCAGAGAATAATGGGCATCTGCATCACTCAACCACTATCATTGTTTAGTGAGGATGCCAGTCATGGTTAGGAGCCAGGAGCAGGATGCATGGGCCTGAGCTTTTGAACAGAGGAGTGATAAAGAAAAACCAAGGTTCACTTTAACTTTTGAAAATAAAGCTTTATGCTGAAATATTGTTACTTTTTTTAAACTACTGAAACGCATAGTGGCTTTCTCTACGTTGGCACTGTATTGCAACCCTTTGAAATATACAACAAAACAGATGCTGATTTGCATAATTGAGTGTAGAAAAACCAACAATAAAACTTTCATTATTTATAATATATTCACCCAAATGTTTCATTAAATTTCTAATGTAATATTAATGAGAAAAGTATCTACAATTTCCTGGACAAGGCACCTGCAAGTTTTTCGGTTTAATGATTAAATCCCAGTCTGAGAAGAACACATTAAAATGGCAAGGAACCTCTTAAAATGTTATTTACAGATTGAGAAATAATATACAATCATGCCTACAAATGATCACAACTAAGCTGAAAATACACACCTGAGCATGTTTCAAAGCTTTCAAAATAAAACCTTAAGTGGATCCCTTTCATTTTCTCCCTCAGAAGCCTGGATAAAAATGAGGTTATTACATATGTTACCGAAACACAAGGTAATGAACTTAAATGCGGAGGTTCAACCTAAATATAAGCCCTCCCATGTGATCCAGCATACTGGCGTCAGCGCCAGTATGCTGTTTTTTTTTTAAATCCATCACTTACTGTATTACGGCGAATTTTAATCTCTTTCCCCCGCGGTGGACTGCTCTAGTATAGCGCGTCACATCTTACGAAAATACCCGATAAGGACTCGGGTAATCTCGGCGAAAATGCGGCGCCTGCGCACAAACCTAGGAGCTGACTGCACAGGCGCCGTATTTCTCCGAGTCCTATTTCGGCGTTTTTCGGAGGGCGTGATGCGCCATAGCCGTAGGACTCGGAGAAATACGGCGCCTGCGCAGTCAGCTCCTAGGTCTGTGCGCAGGCGCCGCATTTTCGCCGAGATTACCCGAGTCCTTATCGGGTATTTCCGTAAGATGTGACGCGCTATACTGGCGCCGTGCACCACGGAGGGAAAGAGATTAAAATTTGCCGTAATACAGTAAGTGATGGATTAAAAAAAAAAAAAAACAGCATACTGGCGCTGACGCCAGTATGCTGGATCAAATAGGAGTGCTTATATTTAGGGTGAACCACCTCTTTAAAGTCCATCTCCAGGGAAAGGAAAGTGCTCTCATTCATGGAGGCAGCCTCTGCATTGCAAAAATAAAAAACATGTTTAGGTCTAGGGGCCACAAAAAACAGCTTTACATACTCGACCCTCCACTTCTTAAAGTGATATTAAAGTGGTTGTAAACCCACTGTTACAACTTGCACCTACAGGTAAACCTAGATTAAGGCTTACCTCCAGGTGCAAGAAATATCTCCTTAACCTACACGGTTGAGGAGATATTTTCACAAAAATTGGCACCGCTGTCTACAATGCATGCACGCCATAGACAACGGCGCACTGAGCCGTGCCGTTTTTGTGAATGGCATTAGCGTGGGGTTAATGCTGTGTTTTCGTGCATTCGCGGGAATCTGACGGTCCCACGTGCATGCACGGGAGTGACGTCATCGCCGCTCCGGCCAATCACAGCGCCGGACCGGTGAAAACAGGAAGAAGCTCCAGGGGACATGGTGGCCGCGGTGGATGGGACCGAGGCGGATTTCGGGGCTTCAATTTTAGGTAAGTGCCACATAATGAGCTAGTATGCTGTGCATACTAGCTCATTACGCCTTTCTCTTGCAGGTGTATTTAAAAAAAAATATATTACTTGAGGGTTTACTTCCTCTTTAAAGTCTTAGGGGGTTTCTGGTTTAAAAATAACAAACATGGTGCAGTGCAGTGCAGAGCCTCCTCTTCTTGGTTCTGTTGTTGGCACTTCTGTCCCCTCCCTCCTGCCGACTGCCTACAAACTGAGCGGTTTGCTTTGGGGGCACCCGAGCCAAGCCACTGCCCTGTGTGTCCATTTAGACATGGAGCTACGGCTCAGCCCGACCCCCTCTCTTCTCTTTGGCTCACTAAATTTTGATTGACAGCAGAGGGAGCCAATGGCACCCCCCTGCTGTGTCTCGACCTATTAGGAGGGAGTGTCCCAGACAGCTTAGCCTTTCATGGAACATCGCTGGATTGAGGTGGGGCTCAGATAAATATTAGGGCGGCTGAGGGGGGCTGCTGCACACTCAAGGTTTTTGATCTTAATGCATATTATGCATTACGATTAAAACAACTTCTGCCTTTAGAACCACTTTAAGCAATTGATGCTCCCCCTTTTCCCCTATGCTCCTGTATCGGGCTATCCTTTAGCATTCTTGCATTCAGTGCAAGGCCATGGTATTTTTGTGGCTCCCTAGATCTAAAGACGCATTAAACCCTTGAAATGTGAGGGCGGCCCCACTGAAAAATTATACATTTTGCTTTCCCTGGAGTTCAGCTTTAAGATGTGCATAGAGAGTGTTGCTCATCAAAATTAATTGCACACATCTACAATATGTAATCTGATGGTAACAACCACTTGCATTTCCTTTGTCATGTGTGTTAAGATGGCCACTTGTAGATCCAAAAACTGAATTCTCATCAAGATTGTAACACGCTTATCTCATTTCAAAAGTTATTTTCAGTCTGTCTCAATCATCAGGTTTATTTAAAACAATACCTGGTGACCCTGCTTTAAAGATCCTTGTTCAGGCACTTCCTAAAATGGGTTGACAACTGTCTCCCAGTTGTGTTTCTATGTTGTCATCGTGTGTGAGACAACGCTCTAGTGATAACTAAAGACAATGGGGGTTATTTATGAAAGACAAATCCACTTTGCACTGCAAGTGCACTTGAAAGTGCAGTCGCTGTAAATATGAGGGGGACATGCAAGGAAAATAAAAAACATAGGGCCAGATTCAGGTAGATGGGAGCATCTTTGCTCCAGAGTAACGCTTCTCATTTGCGTTACGCTGCAGAAATTTTAGGAGCAAGTGCTGTTATTCAAGAAGCACTTGCTCCTAAAGTTGCGGCAGCGCATCGCAAATGAGCCGGCGGAATTCAAATTGGGCAGGTACGGGGCGTGTAGTATTTAAACGAAGCGCGATCCCGCCGCGAACGTACTGCGCATGCGTCGAGTGTTAAAACATCCCCGTGCGCATGCTCCAAATTCTGTGAATGAACGTCAATGACGTCACATTCCCATTCATGAACTTTTTACGCAAGCGACGTGATTTTTTTTTTTCCCGACGCGATGACGACGCCTATACCTAACATAGGATACTCCAACCCCATGTAGGTATATCTTCGCGCCGCGTATCCCGTCCGGAAACGTCGTACCGTCATTGCGTCGCGCTGGAATTCGCTCGTGAATTGCCGATTTCCGCTCATTAACATATTTTTTGAGCGGAAATCGGCGGGAACGCCCCCGGCGCCATTTTTAAGTTGAAGTAACGATGCGATGGTCGAAACTCAGTTACGCTGATCGCATCGGAGCTTCAACCCGGCGTTTCTTGTTTTCTGGTTACAGAAAACAAAAACGCCGGCTCAAAGTCACAGTTAGGCTGGCGGATCACTGGATCCGCCAGCCTAACTGTTCCTGAATCTGGCCCATAATTTTAGCTTGCACATGATTGGAAGATAAAATCAGCAGAGCTTCCCCTCATTTCAGATCTACCCCTCAGATCTACAGTGACTGTACTTACAAGTGCACTTGCAGGTCACTTGTAGTGCAAAGTGGATTTGCCTTTCGTAAATAACCCCAAATTTGTCTTCACACATTGTGCAGTCATGGGTTACTATTGTCACTATTGGGTATTCCACAGATGCTAATCCAAGGTAATGACATGATAGAGCAAGTGCACGTAGACAAGAATTGGGTGAAATAATAAGCTCTCAAGTGCCAGGTGGATGTCTTTGGACGGCTTTTTATGTGTGCCCGCCGCATCGCTGAGGATCCAATGCGTGTACCTGGCGGCCGCGATGTCCGCCGGGTGCACGCGATCGGCGGTGACACAGCAGGGACGTGGAGCTCTGTGTGTAAACACAGAGCTCCACGTCCTGTCAGGGAGAGGAGACCGATCTGTGTCCCTTGTACATAGAGACACAGCATCGGTCACCTCCCCCAGTCACCCCCCTCCCCCCACACAGTTAGAACACTCACAAGGAATACATTTAACCCCTTCCTCACCCCCTAGTGTTAACCCCTTCCCTGCCAGTCACATTTATACAGTAATTAGTGCATGTTTATAGCACTGGTCGCTGTATGTGAATGGTCCCAAATTTGTGTCAAAAGTGTCCAATATGTCCGCCACAATATCGCAGGCCTGACAAAAAAACATTGCAGATTGCCGCCATTACTAGTAAAAAAAAAAAAATCATAAATCTATCCCCTATTTTGTAGGCGCTATAACTTTTGCACAAACCAATCAATATACGCTTATTGCGGGTTTTTTTAAACAACAATATGTAGAAGAATACGTATCGGCCTAAACTGAGGAAAAAAAATATGTTTTTTTTTTTTTTAATTGGGATATTATTATAACAAAAAGTAAAAAATATTGGCCCAGATTCACAGAGCAATTACGCCTGTCTAACTGGTGTTAGACAGGAGTAATTTCAAATTTCGCGCGCCGTATCACTAGTTTGAATCCTCAAACCATGATACGGCGGCTTCGGGCTTCGATCCGAGAGGCTTACGTCTTCGTAAGCCTTCGGATCTACGCTGCGATATGTTTGCGGCCGCTGGGAGGAGTTTGCGTCGTTTTCATGCGTCGGGGTATGCAAATTAGTTTTTACGGCGATCCACGAAGGTACGAGTGTCCCTCGCAATCGCCTACGTCATTTTTTGGCTACGTAATGTTAGAGGAGCTTTTTGCTGGTCTAACAGTGCGTAACCCATGTAAAGTATGGCCGTCGTTCCCGCGTCGATTTGAAAATATTTTTTTTTTTTTAACGTAACTCGTTCGGGAATAGGAATGTACGTAAACGACGCTACTACGACGTGACAACGTGTTTTCGCGCAATGCACGGCGGGAAATTTGCGAACGGAGCATGCGCAGTTCGATCGCCGCGGGAACGCGCCTATTTTAAATGCTTCACGCCCCCTACTCGTGTAGATGGATTGCGACGGGAGAAATACACTACGCCGCCGTCTTTTACTGGACAAAATCTACCTGAATTCCACGTAGAGCCAGGTAAAAAACGGC
Source organism: Rana kukunoris (assembly GCA_029574335.1). Lineage (NCBI taxonomy): Eukaryota > Metazoa > Chordata > Amphibia > Anura > Ranidae > Rana > Rana kukunoris. The sequence goes on along the minus strand of CM056050.1, from coordinate 555,308,676 downwards.
GGCGTAGTGTATTTCTGATACTCTACGAGAATCTAATTCTCTGTGAATCTGCCCCATTGTCTTTTTTTTTCAAATTTCTGTCTTTTTTTGTTTATAGCGCAAAAAATAAAAATCGCAGAAGTGATCAAATACCACCAAAAGAAAGCTCTAGTTGTGGGAAAAAAAAATGATAAAAATATAATTTGGGTACAGTGTTGTATGACCGCGCAATTGTCATTCAAATTGAGTCAGCGCTGAAAGCTGAAAATTGGTCTGGGCACGAAGGGGGTTTAAGTGCCCAGTAATGAAGTGGTTAAGCACCGAGATGTAAAAATGTTTATTAAAAAAACATAAAAAAAAAAGGCAATAGCAGTAATTCACCTGAACCAAATGTCATGCATTTAGGTTGTATATCTACTTAGTTTGACTACAGACATAAGAGGTCACTGCCATAGACAATGACAGACAGCAATATACTTCTACAAAAGTAAAAAAAAAAAAAATAGACTGTTGGAAGTCCATCTCCATACGATTTAACTTGATGCTGCCATTTGAAGACTTTTTCTATATAGCATACATTTGACAAAACATGATGAAACTACAGCAGGTGGCAAGACAATTATAAAGTCTATTGTGTCTAGAATGTCTAACAGACTACTGATGAGTGAATTTCAGCAAATCTTCTGTGTCACTGATTCAGCAAAGTAATCAGATCCTTTTACTTGTCCACAGAGAAGATTGGTTTGCCCATAGCAGTGAATCAGTGATCTGTGGCTAAAATCTGCTCATCATGATTCCACTATTTCTTACCCAGTTTTGTATGTGGATACATACATCATTTTTATTGGAATCAGAAATATTATATGAAAATAAAAACTGTTCTTATATAACTTCTGCCGCGTACACACGACCATTTTTCATGACAAGAAAAATGCAATGTTTTAAATTGGTCATTAAAAACAATCGTGTGTGGGCTCCAGAGCATTTTTCTATATGTGAAAAATGGCCATTAAAAATTTAAAACATGCTCTAATTTTTCTCTTAGTTTTTCACGTTGTGAAAAAAGGTTGTGTGTAGGCTTTAACAAAGGGAAAAAATGTGCATGCTCAGAAGCAAGTTAAGAGACAGAAGCACTCATTCTGGTAAAACTAGCGTTTGTAATGGAGATAGCACATTCGTCACGCTGGAAAAGACTGAAAAGCACGAAGACTGAAAAGCACGAATCGTCTCTCACCAAACTTTTACTAAAACAAAATCAGCAAAAGCAGCACAAAGGGTGGCGCCATCTGAATGAAACTTCCCCTTTATAGTGCCGTCGTACGTGTTGTACGTCACTGCGCTTTGCTCGTTTTTTTTTTTTTTTCATGATCGTGTGTATGCAAGGCAGGCTTGACAAGAATCACGTCGAGAAAAACGTTGTTTTTCTCCATGACATTAAAAACAGTCGTGTGTACGCGGCATTCAAGTACATTCTTTAACAATCTATACCTCTATAAAATGGCCTTCTATCCAGGGGTTTTATTATAATTATACAGGCTTTATATCGGGAATATAACCATAATTTCATTCTGTAGCCTTGATGTTACTGGTTGTTAGGAACTTTGTGTGAACCTGGGAGCAATACATTAGGTTGTGGTAGGTCAACTTAAGTTAAAAAATAGTCAGATATAAAGTAAATCTCTGTAAAATGAAAAACAAAAAAAATGTGTAACCAGAGATTTCCTTTAGTGAAAACCAGGGCTTTTGTTCTTAGAGAATAGATGCAGGAACTCCCCTTTTGGAGTTACCCCTTGTCTCAGCCCCCTACACACCTCCGAGCACCATCCCTTGGTTCCACCCCCTATCCACCTCCCAGCACCACCAATTTTAGAGAATACAGAACTAATTAACATTTGTGGTACCAAGTAATTTGTATGGAATTTCTTAATGATAACACGAAAAGCAGTAAAATAGATCCCATGCAGCCAATAGACAAGACCCCCCCCCAGCAACCATAGAGCTTCACAGCAACAATGGACCACCCACAACAAAATACCCCCCAAGCAACAATAGATCTCGGCAGCAACAACGAATTCTCAGAAACAGACAGCATCACTAGACCCTCCAGCAACCAGCTACTATAGGCTGCTCCCTCGACAGTAGATCTCTCCCAGCAACTGACCCCCCAGTAACATAAGACCCCCCCCAGCAAAAATAGATCCCCAGCAGCAACAATAGAACAATAGACCTCCCCAGCAACAATAACACCCCCCTGCAAAAATAGATCTCCTACAGCAATAATCGATCCCCTTGCAACCAGCATTAATGGACCGTGTAGAACAACCCAGTACACCTTTCCCTTAGATACATTCAGTGCTGGAGGTGCCGGAACTGCGTTCCCCCACGTTCCTGCTGAAAAAAAGCCCTGGTGAAAACTGAATATCATAAAAAAAACACCTTTGCCTTGCCTCGCTTAGCTTTTAAAGCTTGATGATATTTTTATAATATAATAGGCAACTTTACTGACAAATGGATGGGAGGGAGGAGAAACAGTGGACATTTGTGTTTAATTTCAGCTTTTTATATGCCTGGATCTTTTCATAGTTTTATGGGTTTTAATGTAGGTAGTCCCTATTTAAAATTTAATGAAAAAAATCTCTTCTGGGTAATCTAAATACAACATACAATGATTGCAAACATTTTCACAAATTGTGTTGTTCCTACTGTTCATCCCCCAAAAAAATGCTGTTTGCTTTAACAGGGTTGATCTACCGAAGGCAAATAAACTGTTCATTTTTCAAGGGAATGTTCCTCAAGAGCTTAGTGAATGAGGTGAAGCTCTGCTTACATCCTTCCTCCAAAAACACAAAATCTGCGCTCTGGTTTTCTGCCAAGACTGGGTACAGCAGTATAGTCTCACGGCAAAAACTGAAGTCTTGCAGCCCTCCACAGAATAAAAGGGTATTCGTATGACTAGAACAAAAGAAAAGAAAGGAGGGCGCACCGACCTAGTGTATTACCACTTAAAATGTATTATTAAAAATAGAAGAAAGCAGTAGTCCTACTCACAATAAGAAGTAGAGTGTACGCTTTACAGACAGCTAGACTGGACCTTGCGGTACCTGCCAATCTGTTTTAGGCTTTGAAGAAGGGGGTATGCCCCAGAAACGCGTCAGCCATCCAGATGTTTTGATGTCTTACTGGCAGGTGCCGCAAAGTCCAGTCCAGCTGTCTGTAAAGCGTACACTCTACTTCTTATTGTGAGTAGGGCGCACGCCCGTGACCCATGGCTGGGTACTAGTACAGGACGTACCTGTACGTACATGTGCCCAGCTGTGCCATTCTGCCGACGTATATGTGCAGGAGGTGGTCCTTAAGTGGTTAAGTTGATACTGTATATTGGATATATTGGTTAGGATACTGGTGACACAGAATTTTTTCATCGGATATTCCGACCGTGTGTGTGCCCCATCTGAGTTTTTCCATCGAAAATTCAGACGGACTTAGAAAGAGAACATGTTCTCTTTTTTCCAATGAAAAAAAAAAATCTGTTTTTCTGTATGGAACTCCGACGGAGAAAAAAACACGCTTGCTCAGAAGCAAGTCAAAGCATGCTCGGAAGCATTGAACTTAATTTTTCTCGGCTCGTCGTAGTGTTGTACGTCACCGTGTTTTGGACGGTCAGAATTTGGTGTGACAGTGTCTATGCAAGACAGCTTGAACGGAATTCCGTCAGAAAAATCAGTCAGAGTTTATCCCGATGGAAATTCCGATCGTGTGTATGGGGCATAACTCTATTCCTAAAAATTAACACTTATAGTTAAAGTTTAACACTAACGCTTAAAACTTACCGTATCTATAAAAAATAAATAAATAATTCTATGTATTTTGTCTGCACTAAAAAATGTAGCAAAATACATGACAATGCACCTGGTGTGATCAAGTCCCCAGTGTAACATCCAGTCTGAATTACTGACAGAATATCTGCAAGAAGTTAGTCAATCAGATCCTTCTCAGAAGGCTATGAAGCAAACCATGTATGTTGCATCTGCTACTGACTTAACATCAATAACCTCTCAGACTTTGCTATGAGAAGTAGAAGGTTATCAGCACACATACAGACCAAAAAATCTGGAATAGAAAAGGAACACAACAGAGGCCATAAATATTGCCACCAACAAATAGTTAAATATAGAAGATCTTAAAAATACACTTTTGCTTTGCCCATTTAGGGCCAAAAAAATGCATCTGTATAAAGCCAACCCCAGTACTTCTGAGTATGGGGCAGTATGTGACCGTTTCCTATGATGCAGTGCTCATGCCAAACAAGTAATAGAGGGGGTGAAGGCTTCACTGTTCCTTTAAAGCATCCTGTATTTTGTTTATTACTGTAATGGAGAAATGGATGCAGCAAGAGTTGGAAAGATGAGTATAGTGTGATTATGGGATGCCCTGAATGGGTAAGGTGATGTTTTTTCCTTAGAAAACCTAGGACAGCAATTAGGCTAACATAATTTCATAAGACTACCCAGCTCAATGCTATGGAAGAATTTTGACTGGAGTTGAAACAATTACTAAGAACCAAAAGGAGACAGAGGTGACTGTAAAATGGAAAAAAAATCAAACACAAAAATCTAGACATAAAATGGACGATAAGAAAGGTTAGGAATTTTAGGACTAGGTGATGTTTAAAGATATGGGCTGTCTAATTTGGAAAGGTGAAAAAAATTATTCAACAATTAAAGGGGTTGTAAAAGTTTGTCTTTTGACATTTAGAAGGAAAATCGAAGGAAAAGGTAAGTGAGCCAACAATGCACAAGCTTAAAGTAACCTATTTAGAACATAAAAAACAAACCTTTACATCCCCTTTAATGGTTATGTTGCCACAAGCACTAAGAGCATCATGATAGTAAAGATGTTTCTTTTTGGCAAATATCTGTAGGAAATATTGAAAAAAATAAATAAAACAAGAATACTGAGGCTAGAAGGATGGACACAAGCTAAATGGATGTTTTATGAAACATCTGAGTATAATATTTTAAATTATCACAAAAAGGACTGAAAAGATCAAGAACTATACAATTCCTAGAAGAATTTATTGTGCTTTAGGAGAATTTTAAAACAGATAACAACTGGGAAGACTTACTTAGTGATTAAAGACAATGCAGAGGGTGTTTAGTTCTATAAGTTACAGCAGTGGTCATCAGGGCCCACTAACAGGCCAGGTTTGCAAGATAACTGAAATACCTCACAGGTGATATCATTTGCTGCTCAGTGATTGCAGTATTCTAGTCGGCATCTATCTCCCCAAGGTAATGCATAAAATCTGGCCTGTTAGCGGGCCCTGGGGACAGGGTTGATGATCACTGACTTATAGTATCTTTCAACAACAAAGTCAAAGTCTTTCGTCCATTGTCCCCATTGCCCCTAAAGGGCTACTTCAGTGTGTGGATATGAAGTTTGTGAGGAAGGCAATAATCCTATTTCGGAGTAAGCTCATGGCAGATGCTGAAGAAACATCAAGTTAAAGTACAGAGGAGGTATTTAGGCAGTTTCCGTCACCACTATCCACTCTTGCTACTATTCATAAAAACCTTTATCCCATTGTCAGTAATCCTTATGGAAAGCAGACTCAATGTGGGCTTTAGGCTTCCACATATCAAAAATGGTCTCCCAACTTCCCTGGATGTATGTCCTAAAGCTGTATCAAAATATCAGCTGCAGATGGATTTGCTGCTCAACACAGTTTGATACCCTTTAAAGATATTATAATAGAGCTTAGATTAGATTAGATAAAAGCAGAACACTGGATATCAGCAGAGGAAAGACAACATCAGCAAGGGGAATTCCTGGAGCAAACATTAAGGAGTTACACTAGGATGATATATATTAGTACTTCTGGGTCTTACACACTAACATAAAACATACAAAAAACAAAGAAGTACATCAGCTAAGAATTATTTATAGGGTGGTTACTGGACTAGGACTGGGTGAGAGCTGAAGATCCTCAACTGGATGACCAATTGCAACAATGTAAAACCTTGCCTAAGTGCTCAATCCAAGTGAAAGCACCAAACAAGTGGGGGGTGTAGAAAGAAAAAAGAAAAAAAGAAAAAAATGTAATGGAATAAATAAATAAATAAATAAATGAAAAACAATTTTGTGTTCTGTTTATAAAAGGGCAGATATCTAAGAACTACTGGCCTACATGGTAGGTAATATGTGTATGCGTATACAAACTGCAAACAATATTGATGTATACAATAGCAAGTGTCTGAAGAAACTAATGACCACTGGTGATTAAATGCTAAATAGAGGAATCTGACAACTTACTGTGCAAGCCCCATGTTGCCAGAAAACCTGAGGGGGTAGCTCTCGATGCATGCAAGGATAAAACAAAGGGGAACCAGCGCAAGGGATCTAAGTGTAATAAAAACAATAGGTCTTTATTGAAAATTGACTAAAAAGCAGATGCACTTACAAAAGGACAGTTGCAGAGGCTGTGGAAATAGTGAGACAGTCTGTCGATGTATCTCCCGGATTGCTTAGGTTATCCAGATGATCTAATGGTGAATCGCCCTGGCCGGGCTGCGGATTGAGTCACACTGATCATCTTCTGGAAGCCACAGACAAAGCTAAGGAAAGGGTAATCCCTCCAGAAACACATTATGTTACAGGGACATGCCATTAGAAGATGACATCCCAAAGGACGGGCTTCACAAGTGTCTGCACCAGAACCTTGTTCTGTTAGTGGCTTCTAGCAGGTGAGTTTAATCTGCAGCCCAGTTGGGTTATTCACCATCGGAAAAATATATGTGAACCCGCGCTACGGATAATTAGGTGATTTGATATTACCGTTGGTGGCTGCCCTTACATGTGTACTCCACCTAAATGGAGTGAGGTTAAGTAAACAGGATAACCAGGTGATGGCGCCTCCTTTAGTGTATGTAATCAAATAAATAAATTAAAATAAAATATAAAAAACGCTGCTTAGGTTAAATAAATGCGTAGCAATAAATTGATTCCCAAATTAGTGGATATAATAAAGTGCTGGTGCTCTAATGGTGTTTCCCCTATTGGGCGCTTAATTTATTTCTTCTCTTGAGCGGCTAAGAGGACTATACACTGGGAGATAATCAAGGATTTATCAGAACGCAGTACAGATTACATGCTGTGAACGCCTGTTACCCCTATATGGGGAACTGGATCTGGTGAGTGTGAGACCAGAGCACAGGGATTCACGGAAGGCATACCATATATCTCTATTTATTTTTGCACGGAGCATGCAGCACTTTTTTTCTTTGAAGTTGGATTATATTTTTGTTAATGGACTTTAAACTTATTCTGTATATTTCGTGTGATGTGATATTTATTTATGTATTCATGCATTTGTCTAACACATTATAGGGGCAAACACCATTAGAGCACCAGCACTTTATTATATTCACTAATTTGGGAATCAATTTATTGTTACACATTTATTTAACCTAAGCAGCGTTTTTTATATTTTATTTTAATTTATTTATTTAATTACATACACTAGAAGAGGCGCCATCACCTGCTTATCCTATTTACTATTCACCATCGGATCAGCTGATTGGCATGAGCAGTATGGGAGGTACAGTGGCACACTGTCATATTATACCCGGAGCCTCTGCTGGATGCTGGAACACCCTCCTGACTGCTTCTCACATGCTTCTGACATCACTTACTGCTGGGAGTCCTGTAGACAGTCAGTAGGCACATTGGTCTAGCAGACGGACGTGTGCCTAAGAGCTCCTCTCACCTGACATCCAGCGACTCATCCTCCTTGCAGCAGACAGCTAGGCAGGCAGGCAGGTGTTTTTCTCTCCTCCAGGACCCAAGATCCAGAACTCAGAACCCATGGTAAGCCATCCACTGTAGATGCAGGCGGCCGTCCTTGTCAGGACAAGCCGCTGCTACCTGCTCAATTCCCTGGCTCTCCCCCTCTCCATAACTCCCTTCCTGTACCCCCACGCCATCTCCCCCACTCTAGTAACCCATCCGCCATCCATCCGACACCATTTTACGCCTTTTCGGGCGTTTTTCCATTGCTCGGCGCCGGCCTGGAAGCATTTGCGGCAGCCGCAACTAGGAGAGGCCGGGGCTTCACCCGCGGCCTAGCGGCGCGCCGCTTCTTACCCCCGACAACGGTCACCTAACACCTAAAACGGGAGCACCGCGCCAGGCCGTCCTGAATCGCGGGGCCGCGGTCTAGGAAAGACCGCGGCTTCACTTGCGGCCTAACGGCGCGCCGCTCCCCACGTTTCAGGGTCCTCACCCTGCTCCCAGGCAAACCTCCCCCTGATCCCTGAAGGACAGTTACCCGGCCCTGTTGCTCACCCTTCACCCATTCAGCCCAGATTATTCAGTTAACCCCCTGTCAGCCCTCATCCCTGAGCAGGCAGCCACCAGACCAGCAACAAGTTCTCCCTCTCAGCCCCAGTCCCCCAACCTCTTCGTCCCAACACACAGTAGCTTGATCCAGGGGTTAACCGATCGCCTCTTACAGGGGTCAGGAAGGAATTTTTTTCCCTACCGGAGCATATTGGCCGAGCTCTGACAGGGTTTTTTTGCCTTCCTCTGGACCAAGCCCCCCACTGCCCCAAACCCCCCCCCCCCCCCCCGGTGTAGTGGCGATCATGGTATGTCGGCAATATTCTGCCGATACCATTTGGAGTTTGAGGCAATACGCCGCAATACTGCCAGCCATCACCAAAAAGGCCCTAAGAACTGAGCGACTATTGAGAATCGATCATAGATCGACGGTCAGACATTTCAGCCATTTACCCCAGCTCAAGCACATATCATGTGCTCTGATCAACACAAGATCAGCAGTAAAACACCGACTAGAAATCCGTGACTTTATTCAACAAAAGGATCTAGACTGCCTCTTTATTACAGAGAGTTGGCTCACAGCCGACTGTAACACCATTCTAGGAGAATTGGTGCCAGAAAATTACCGTATCATAACGGAAAACAGAATAGGGCAAAGAGGAGGCGGCCTGGCGGTGATCCATAAGTCTCATCTTACGATCACCAAACCAGTCCGCCAAAACCCTCTTCCATTCATGGAAACCCTTACTCTGCAACTGCAAGCAAATACAAAGGAGACCATCCACGTTCTGCTCTGCTATAGGCCGCCCGGCCCAAAATCGCAGCTGCTATCATCTTGGACGGATTTTTTCTCCACTTATACCCTCATCAGCAAACATCTTTTGCTGCTCGGGGATTTCAATCTCTGGGCAAACTCCTCACTAGACCCCATTGCCGACGCCTGTATTGACCACCTGGAAGGTTTGGGATTGCAGCAATTAGTATGTGGGCCCACACATGCTTCAGGTCACACACTTGATCTTATCTTCAGACAAGCTCTGGAAATAAAGATTTGGGAAAATGAAAAGTTGCCATGGACAGATCACCATGCAATTATATTCAGGATTTCCACCATCCCCCCTGCAACAAAAACATCAAATCCAGTGACAACACACTGGACTAGATGCCAGAAGAAGCTCCACTCGGAACTCTTCAAAACAACTTTAAGGAAAAAGATAGAAACAACTCAGCCGCATCAAACGGCCGTTGAAACATTGGAAGCCATTAACTCGGCCATGCTACAGTCAGCTGACTTGGTAGCGCCGAAACGAAGTACCCGCATCCGGAAAAACAACCGCAGCTGGTTTAACAACCAGCTGTCGTTACTGAAGCAAGAACGCAGAAGGGCAGAATCTGCCTGGAAAAGATGTTCTTCAGAGCTAAACCTATCCATCTACAAGGCGACCACAAGAAAATACCACAAAGGAATTTTCCAAGCCAAGAAAAATTATTTTTCGGAGGCTATCAACGGTGCCATTAACCGCCCCCGCGAACTCTTCAAGATGGTCACCCAGACCATGGAACCAGAATGCATCACAGCCCCCAGTTCGGACACACAAGAATTTTGCAATGAACTATCGGATTACTTCATTAATAAAATCGAAGCAATCCGTGAAAGCATTCAGCAAAACAATTCCCCCCTATGCCCTCCCTGCAGCCTCTCACACAGCACCCTTAGTAATGCTCCGTTATCAGGTAAGTTTACCCTGGAACCCATCTCCATCGAGACCACTAAAAATGTCATTTGTACTCTGCGTAATGGCACAGCGCCGAATGACATTATTCCCACAAAACTGCTGAAGGAATGCGCCTACATCCTGGCTCCTCCCATCACGCAGTTTATCAACCAGTCTTTTCTGGAGGGCAAAGTGCCCACACAGTTGAAAGAGGGTATAATCCAACCCATCCTGAAGAAACCCTCCCTGGACCCCAAGGACCCACTCCACCGCCGTCCCATAACAACCCTCAACGTACTCTCTAAGATAATGGAGAAAGTAGTGGTACAACAGCTGCAACTGCATCTAGATACTTACAAGCTACTTGACCCATTGCAATCAGGCTTCCGTCCCGGACACGGGACGGAAACAGCATTGCTGAAAGTATGGGACGATGTTCTCCAGTCCACAGACGAAGGAGAATCTTGTCTCCTGGTTCTGCTGGACCTAAGTGCAGCTTTCGACACGGTAGACCACAAACTGTTACTGACTCGGCTTGCTGAAGTAGCCAGAGTCGCAGAAGGCGATTTATCTTGGTTCTCCTCTTTTCTGGAAAACCGATCGCAAACAGTAAAGTTAGGACCTTTTACGTCAGAAAAACGCACAGTAACATGCGGAGTCCCTCAAGGATCGCCTCTGTCACCAGTGCTGTTTAACATATACCTTCGTCCTCTTTTTGAGATCATCAGCAGCCAAAAACTGCTCTACCACTCATATGCAGATGATACGCAACTGTATTTCCGCATCTGCAACAGACAGGATCACCACCTCAATCTAGAGACATGCCTCTCTTTGATAGAGGACTGGATGACAAAGAGTTATCTTAAACTCAATGGAGTGAAAACAGAACTTCTTCTGTTTCACGCCAAGCGTAGGAATCAACCCTCAACAGTATGGACCCCCCCGCCTATTCTGGGCAAGCTCATCACCCCTAGCGCCAAAGTCAAAAGCCTAGGGGTCATTTTTGACTCCTCTATGACAATGGACGCACAAATAGGATCAGTAGTCAGCGGATCTCACCATCTACTGCGCCTACTACGCAGACTCACTCCGTTCATCCCTAAAGAAGATTTAGCGGTCGTGGTGGGAGCAATTGTTAACTCCAGGCTGGATTATGCAAATGCCCTTTACCTCGGCCTCCCCAAGTACCAAATCGCTCGCCTGCAAGTCGTTCAGAATACGGCCGCCAGACTTGTGACTGGGAAAAAAACCTGGGAATCAATCTCACCTTCACTGAGAGCCCTTCATTGGCTGCCAGTTAAAGACAGAATTGCTTTTAAAGCTCTCTGTCTTACGCATAGATGTGTCCATGGGAATGCCCCCCTTTACTTATGCGAATTAATAAAAGCGCATAATCCCAATCGCGTTTTGCGATCCACAAATCAGAACCTACTCCAGGTTCCGAAAGCCAACTTCAAGTCCAAAGGAGAAAGAAGATTCGCGGTCCAAGGTCCCAGACTATGGAACGCTTTACCAACCAGCATTCGGTTGGAGGAGAACCACCTAGCATTCAGGAAAAAGGTCAAGACTTTTCTCTTTTGATATCAAAGGAGACAGGAACAACAAGCGCCCAGAGGCGATTCAGTTCGCATGTGCTGCGCTATATAAGTTTTCATTCATTCATTCATTCTGCTACTGTCGTTTTGTGAGTGCATCTGCTTTTTATTCAATTTTCAATAAACATTAATTGATGTTGCTACACTTAGATTTCTTGCACTAGATTCTCTTTGTTTTATCTTTGCTGAACTGGATAACTACCACTTATGCTTTACATTCTTCCAGTGATGTTTACAAGCCATAAATTCCAGTCAGTACAAAAAAGAGAACACTACAGATCTAGTTTTAACTTTGCTGAACTGGGTGACCATCTCTCATACTTTAAAAAAGAAAAGGGGCTGGAACCTTAAATAAGGTACGTGACAAACAGTTAGTAAATAGTAATCCATGAAAATACATTTAATAATTCATATATTTGCATAAGTGAAATCATAACACAATACAGTATTGAACAGGGGTGCCCATCCTTTTGAAGAGCAAGGGCCACTTAAGCGACTTGGTAACCGGTCGTGGGCCACAATGAGCAGAGCGGCTGGATGGCAGCCCACTCGGCTTTATAGAGCCCACTCTACTCTCAGTACACCAAACTCATAGGTAATAACAGTCTATGGCTCAGTGCAGATAACCCACAGGTGCACTTCTCTGTACCTACCTATGGATTCGTTTTAAAGCAGCCCAGTAACCACTGCAGAACAGATATGGCCAAGTATACACTGTGATTTTAGTAATAAACTTACCTTTAATAACAATATTCTATTCTATTTTATTCCATCCCAGAGCAGGAGGTCATAGGCCATATCAGAGGGCTCCGCAGGCCACATGTGGCCCCGGGGCCACTGATTGGTCACCCCTGTTATAGAAGATAGTGATGTTGAGAGCAGATTTTTATTGAAAAGCCTCATCAACAGATTGTAAAAAAACCTCATGATTACAACAATTCATACATATGGTAAAATATGTTTGTAAATGATAAGGTTGGATCATAACACACTATAATGTATAGATTTGGGGTTAAGAACGTATTATATTGATGGATTTTAATAAACAATACAATGTTGGTTCACGATTATCAAAAATTCATATATAAAATCATATATATAAACGCATGATTGTGGTAAAAGAATTGCATCCTAAAAGGCTCAACACATTTCGTAAAATTTGCTCCGCTTCCCCAGAAGCAGATGCAATGTACGTAACTGCAAAAAGTATATAGACAACACTCATGGTTTACATCCTCCTAATGATGTGTATAAGCCATAAATTCCAGTCAGTACAAAAAAAAAAAACGGAATACTACAGGTAAACAAGTAAATAAAAAATAATACAAATTATATAACAGTGGCTGGGAATAAAAGTTTCTTTGATGTGACAACACAACACAGTCGGGTTTACAAGAAACAACTGGAGAAGAATGTGAAATACTAGTGCCAGCTAGAGTGACCCCCAGTAAGAAACAACATCACTTATTGTAATTTAAACCTTACTGCAATCCCAAAACACTTAAAACATCCTAAAAAAACCTTGAGAGTTGTCAAAAAATTACAACTCACCAGATTCATAAGACTATAGTACCACTTTGCTGCGCCCTGTGGCAATATCTAAGAACATCTTAATAAATTGAGAAAATTTAGATGCTTGGAGAATATCAAGTACATCCCTTAACATCTGCCTAATCGTGTAATAATGGTTATTCTTAATATTTGTTTATTTTGGCATATTTTTCTCACAATGTGTACAATGCACCCTTTACATTTCCATCTATAGAAATCAGTTTGTTTTAAAAGTGCAGTTGTTCTTCCTCAATCAAATGTTTAGTATATGTTTACATACTGTTGCCTTTTATATTCAGTCTGGTAGCTGTACAAAGCTGATTTAGCAACATTTTCTATGGAGACACATTGCCGAGAAAATAAAAATGGTCCAGTTTATCACTGATATAAAAATTGTGTTAACTAAAGGGAAAATAAACACTAAGAAGGCATAGCACTTTCATTGCAAGGTAACGAGGTAATAGAGTTTTAAAGATGCACATAAGGATGGTTTTCAAATAATGAAAGTTCTATGGTGCAGAGGAAATTCTTAATCATACTGTGGATCTAATAGACAAATACTCTATAACTATTGACCGCTTGTAGAGCCATCAGGTATTGTGTCTATGTGTGTGAATAGACTCTGTGAGTTTCAAGCTGTGGAGAGGAGTTGAATAAAAAAGCTGTGTTTTTCAGACACCACAATAATAACACTTTTATTCTTTATAGTATTAACAAAGATGTTTTTTTCTTCATCTACCCTGTTTATAAAAGTCATGATTAAAGTTTTAGACCTTTTTTCTTTTTAAAATTACAAAGAGAACTAGACTAGTGTTTCATACAAAAGGGAATCTAAAAATAACAGTAGTAACCATACCTCAATGACCACAACCTTGTCCACTGCTCCTATGACTATTGATACTAATGCTATTAATAATAACAGTTAAAAAGTAATCGCATCATATTTAAAATTTTACAAGATGTGAGCCTGTGTCCATCTTATGCAGAAAGCCTCTTGGGCTCACAGGGAGTGGGCTGAATGATGCTCAGTAGGGATGAGCCGAACATACCCGCGTTCGGTTCGCACCAGAACCGTCTAACAGACCGACCGTTCGTGCGAACATTTAGAACCCCATTGAAGTCTATGGGACTCGAACGTTCAAATTCAAAAATGTTCATTTTAAAGACCAATATTCAAGTTATTGTTGGAAAATGTCTTTGAGAACCCGGGTCTTGCCCCAGGGAACATGTATCAATGGAAAAAAAGTTTAAAAAACAGTTGTTTTTTCAGGAGCAGGAGTCCTGAAAAAATTACCGTTTTTAAAACTTTTTTTTCCATTGATACATGTTCCCTCGGGCAAGACCCGGGTTCTCAAAGACGTTTTCACAGTCAAACTATAGACACCCAGCAGGTACACTATTTAAAGGAGCAGTGATTTTATTGATGCTTAAATAAAAAAAAAAATAATAATTCATTTAAATATTGTACCTGCATTATGTCTATACGTGTGATAACGTCTTTAAATAGCACAATCACCTGCCTGCCAGTAAATTAGGAAAAACTGATCTATCTAAGCTATACAGTGTATAAATATATGTACAACTCCTATGGATGTATATATATTCTCTACACACTGTAAGTTAAGCTAAACTGACTAGCCTGCCTGCCTGCTCTATCTAGCTATATAAAAAGACAATCTCTCTGTCTCTCTGACTGCTTTCATTAACAAGCCGGAACACACTACACGAGGCCGCCCAGCAGGCGGCCTTATATAGTGTGGGGCGTGTGCTAAAGCCCTAAGCCATAATTAGCCAAAGCCACCCAGGCTTTGGCCAATTATGGCTCTTCGTTTTTTGCGCGCTGTGATTGGCCAAGCATGCTTGGCCAATCATCAGCGTGCAATGCCGCAGTGAATTATGGGCCTTTTTGCGTCACTCGAATTTGGCACGAACGACCGCTTTTGTTCGAATTTTGACGAACGCACGAACAGACAATGTTTGAGTCGAACATACGTTCGAATCGAACGCGAAGCTCATCCCTAATGCTCAGCATCGATATTCAACCTGGAAGAAGAGTGGTGCTGGATCAGTAAACAGTCTGTGGGGGACAGCATCAGAGAGGAGGTAAATATAGCAGCTGGAGAAAACAGAGAAGCAGCACCAATCCGAGTGTAGCAATATTAGTAACACATTTATTCTAGCAGTAATGTACTCACTGAAATGAAGTTAAAAGCAGGAACATCTTAAAATACAAAAAACAATTGTCTTTGCATTAGAAATGTATAAAAATATCTTAAAAGCAGCAGATGAGTTTCAAGGGTCCGGAGTGGCATCCATGGAGTGCAATGTCATTGTACCCGGCGGCGGCGGTGGTTTCAGGTGTCCCGGGCTGTATGGGAGGGGTGCAAGAGGAAGTCTCTTCTGCTCTTCAGTGTGCTGCCTCTCCTTGTTTTTATTTTACCTCTCCTATGATAGCTGTCCATCTCATGGACTTTTTGGACTAGCTTGTTCCCCAAATAATATTATATTCTTGCCCCCAGATTACAGCATTATTTTCTCCGGTGTCATTACGTCTGCCTGCCGGAACAACCTAGCGTGACAATTATTGTTTTTTTAAATATAACAGCTGGATCTGCTTTTTTTTTATTTTTACTTCCAATGAGGAAGGCAAATGAGGGGAGGGGGAAACCTAAGCTGAGATTTGGACTTCAAAAACAATGTGCACCTCTGGTTGATAACAACTTGTTCAGAAAGCCAATACTGGACTTTAGTCATTAGATTTTCCCTTTCAATCTCAGCAAGGGGAACAAAAAGGCAAATCATTGCTGTTATGGGCAACAACAGCTATCCTTTCTTGATGCATTAAAGTGGTTGTAAACTCTGTTACACCCCTTTTACCCACAGGTAAACCTATAATAAGGCTTATCTGTAGGTACCATGGATATATCCTAAACTTGCACCATTTAGGAGATATTCACTGTAACAGGATGTTCCAACGTCATCAAGAAATAGCTTGCTCATGCCATTTCTTTAGGAGCCATGCCGTGACTGGCGGCTCCCGCACGCATGACTAATCATAGCACCGGAGTCCACAAACCCGGAAATAACTCCGGGAGACATGTCTCCGGTTGCAGCAGTGTGCGTGGACCACTGCAACAGCTTCATTCTAAGGTAAGTATTTCATAATGAGCCAGTATGCAATGATATACAGTAAGTATTTCAGATATCAAATGCATGCATCTGTTTTTTCATACTTATAAGTAAGGTTAATAGACATCACCACCTTGGACAGGTTGGGGGGCCTAATCTTTTTATCTAATATCTGTATATTACAGATCTGGATGCTAACAGTATGTGGGTGACTAACAAACAAAATTTAGCTGGAACGTTTCCAATTCCCAGGTTTAGTAGTGCTAAAGTGGGGTTGGGTGGAGTTAATATGCCCGTAACAAAATAAATTAGGCCAAACACTTAGTTCCAAAATCTTGCAAGATTTTTGCTTTTCCATAAAGTGTGGTAGAGGTTAACAGTGGTCATTTTTTTAAGAGAGAGTATAGCTATGAGTAGGGCTATAGCTTAATGGCACTAGGGTTCTGCTGGGTTTGTTTAGATACCCAGATCACTTATGTTTTTCCGAATAAAATATCGTGAAGGCCTTTTATTGGACTCCAGCTCTCTTCAAATTTGTGCTTACAAAGTGTGCTGGAGGTGAGGACACTTTTGTAGTTTATATATCTATATATCTATAGATATATAAATACAGTTGTGCTCATACGTTTAGCCTGGCAGAATTTCTGATTTCTTTGCCATTTTTCAGAGATAACATAAAAACATTTCTTTCACTCATGGTTAGTGTTTGGAAGAAGACAATTAGTATTAATCAACTGTGTTTACTCTTTTTACTCTTTACTCTGATTACTATAGGTCTGATTACTATAGGTATGATTTTGTATGGTACATGTCTAAAGAAAACCAAATGTAACTCTGCACACTTTGGGCCAGATTCTCGTAGAATGGCCGACGGCGTAGCGTAAGCCATTTACACTACGCCGCCGCAACTTAACAGAGCAAGTGCCGTATTTTCCAAGCACTTGCTCCGTAAGTTGCGGCTGCGTAGTATAAATGGCCCGGCGCAAGGCCGTGTAATTCAAAGGGGGCGGCTTGTATTTAAATTAGTCGATTGAACTGTGCATGCGCCGGCCGCAAAAATAGCCCAGTGCGCATGCTCCAGCTCACGTCGGAAAACGTCGTTGAAACCGACGTGAAAACAACGTGATCGTCACTTACGCAATGCCCTATTCACGAACGACTTAGTAAAACTACGTAACCGACGGAAAAAGACGACGCTGACCCGACGCCATACTTAACATGGCAACGATGGAACTTCGTAAACCTACCCCTCATATAGCAGGGGTAGGTTTACGCTTACGGAAACGACATAATCGACGACGGGGTGGCGTAAAAACGTTCGGGAATCGGCATATTAGGCTCATTTGCATAGGCAAATGAGAAATCAACGTAAAGGCCACCTAGCGGCCAGCGAAGTCATTACATCTACGATCTGACGGTGTAAGTGTTTTACACCTGTCGGATCTTCACTGTATCTATGTGTAAGTGATTCTAGGAATCAAACGCATAGATACCCAGTAAAAAAAAAACAGAGATACGACGGTGTTTCCTGCGATACACCGTCGTATCTCTTTTGAGAATCTGGCCCTTTTTCTTTAGATAATTTAAACTGACAGGTCTCTTGTGCTTTAATTAAATACAGCTTTTAAAATAGTTTTTATTGCAGTAAAACCTTGGTTTAAGAATAACTTGGTTTGAAAGCATTTTGCAAGACAGCAAATGTTTTAAATACATTTTAACTTGATATACAAGCGATTAGATATGTGCGTTCCTGTTCGTAACGAATGGATTTTCGTACGAATTTGTTAGTATTCGTACATTCGTATCAATTCGAACATCCGAACAGCCGAAAGACCCAAAATACGAAAATTACGGAATTACGAATAAGCAAAATAACGAACAAACGAAAATACGAACGTACGAATGTACAATCTTACTAAAATACGAAACACGTGAAAAAGCAAAAGAACGAAAATTACATCTATAACGAACGATTTGCATTCCGCATTTTAAATCCTTTTTCTGTTAGTATTTTCATTCGTATGTTCGTATTTTCATTTGTGTGTTTTGTAAATCTGTTTCTTTGTCTGTTCGTAAATTTGTGTACTTGTAAGTTGTAACGTTCTTTCGAATGGGCAGTGTAGTTAGTGAGTGATGTATCTTACTTAATATCTTAGCCAATCAGCTTATCTCTTTTGTGCTGAGTCACCTTGTTGGCAAAAAGTCCGATCGTGTGTACGGGGCTTAAGAGAAAGCATATCTTCCAAGGACAAGTTCGAAAATATCTGAGAACCATCAACTCAACATGTAGGTATCTCCCTAAGGCCAGGTATTTCAGCATAGCGTAGTTTGAACACCTGTAGAGTTCTATTCCACTGGTTTCAGGAAGCCACTTTGTAAGGAGTGTCTCCGCAAGCTGACTCGGTGCTCCTCTTTCTTCTCTCTTTAATTCTCTTCTATATTCTCTTTCTCATCTCTTTATATGGATCGTGATCATCTACACACTTTCCTTCCTTTATTTAGTATTTTTTTTTTCTTTTTTTTTTCTTGTTTTCTTTTCTTCCTTTTAGTTTTTGGTTTTCAAATGGTGACATAAGACTTGTCATTTATATTGTATTAGTGTTTATTTTACAAATTTCTCCATCTAGGGAAATTTACAAGTCAATATTATTATTATTGATACTTTACGTGCTTAGAACCTTTTTAGAGATCTCAGGACAGGGTTTCCTTGTTTATCTTTTTTTTGAATGTTATCGGTACAATTAGAAAGTTCTGATATCAGTAGCAGCTGGCCTCGGCACAGTCTGCACCCATGTGGGGTGCCGGTTCTGGCTGCTAATATACTGATCGTTCTTTTTATTTAATAACTGGGATCCTAACTGGGGGAATTTTTTTTCTTTATAATCTTTCTCTCCAGAATAAGCCTACTTCTATTTTATAAATACCTGTCTATCAATAGTGTTTATTATGATAATTATAATATTGTGTCTATCTAGGCTCCAGATTTATGACTTAGAGGACACAAAGATCTTACTAAGTGTTATTTCCAAAACTTTCCTTTTTAATAATCTGATCTTATATTTTTTGATTTTCCTCTGTATTCGGACATTAAAATGTCTTATATACCGTTTTTCTGTTAATACATCATAATCTTTGTTTTGTGAAAATCAATAAAAATCTTTGAAAGTAAGAGAAAGCATATCTTAATATGGATTAGCCGCGTGTTGCTATGTATTTACGAAAGTACAAAATTACGAATCCATTAAACGAAAATTATTATCTAACAAAATTACGAATTTCGAATCAACGAACATAAATTAGACAGAATTACGAATCATTTAGTATAAACGAAAATAAAACTGTTACGAAAATACGAACGGATCCGAATAGGAAAACTTGCATCTTACGAAATACGAACAGATCCGAATAGGAAAACTTGAATCTTACGAAATTACGAATCTTTACGAATCTACGGAACGAGATGAAACGGAACAAAAAAATTCAAAATTTTTTGTTGTGCACATGTCTACAAGCGATGTCTTGATATACAAGTAGTGTCATGTCACAACCGAGTATAAAAGAGAAGAGAGGCGCCTCTAAATGTAACAATATAGTTACATTTAATAAAGGTACAACATTTAGCAACATATTGCTACACTTACGCTGGATACACACTATGCAATTTTCTGTAGATTTTTTTCCTTCAGATTTACCAAAACCATATAATATGAGGTCAAACTTTAAAGCCCTGTACACACGATCGGATATCTGATGGAATCTAATCTGATGGATTTTTTTGTCGATATCTGATGAAGCTGACTTTCATCAGTCTTGCCTACACACCATCAGTCAAAAATCCGACCGTGTCCAACGCGGTGACGTAAAACACTACGACGTGCTGAAAAAAATTAGGTTCAATGCTTCCGAGCATGCGTCGACTTGATTCTGAGCATGCGTGAATTTTTGACCGATGGACTTCCACACAGACGATCATTTTTTTCTATCAGTTTTTTATCCATAGGAAAATGTTAAAACATGTTCTATTTTTTTTCACCGATGGAAAACAAACCGATGGGGCCCACACACGATCGGTTTGTCCGATGAAAAGGGTCTATCGGTCTGTTTTCATCAGACAAACTAATTGTGTGTACAGGGCTTTAGAGTTTCAATGTGAATGCAATCAGGCAGGCCTTTGTACTACTGTACATGGTTTTTGTAAATCTAAAGGAAATCTGACAATTCTCTCTTCTCATTTATACTCTCTAGCGCCTGCTGGATTTTGCTTGTATTCTTCTTGTGGATGGACATTTTATGGTTACACAACCTGGTCACATTGCTAAAATCTTTTTATATGGACTATAAACCGAAGGACCTTTGAATAAATGATTAAAGAACGAATCATTTGAGTTTCCATTTTTTCTTATGGAGAAATTTGCTTTGATATACCAGTGCTTTGGATTACAAGCATGTTTCTGGAACAAATTATGCTCACAATCCATGGTTTTACTGTATATTTATCTTGTTGGGCAGCAGAACAGAAGTTATATAACATTCAGCTCAAACTAATCATGCAATCATATGAAGTTAGATGTAGGTAAATTAGGTAATAGGTTTTATACTGCATGAAAGTCAGCATTTTATATTCACCCCACAGTTTTCACTCATTAGCATATCAGACTTTATGAGTGACAGCAAACTGTCTGCTGTTATATTAAGTGATTTTTTTTTTTTTTTTTATGGGACTATCACCTGCCTGTTTGCTTCCAATTCCAATTATTTCAGTTGTTCCATGTGCTTGGCAAATATACTTTAAAGTGGAAATGTACCCATAACAGTTTGATAACAGTTAATGTTTTTTAAAGCGGTTGTATACTGCTGAAAGTTTTTGGTTTCCTGCAAGGCAAAGGGATAATGTGCTAGTATGCATCACATGCTCTGCTTCTGCAGTGCAGTTGAGCATCATGGGAAATGTAATTCCAAAAAAATCTGGGGTGCTAAGGTTCGCCATCACTGGCCTATGCCATCTTTATGTAGAGCAGCAATTTTTTTTAGATCCTCAGAGAGTTCTCTGCCATGAGGTGCCATGTTGAGTGAGTGAGAAACTTATATAGCGCAACACATGCAAACTGAATCGCCTCTGGGCGCTTAGTATCCTTCCCCTACTGTACTTTTGCCCTCAGAAAAGATGGGTTTTGATTTTTTTCTGAAGGCCAGGTGATTCACCTCCAACCGGATGCTGGTTGGTAGAGCGTTTCATAATCTAGGTCCTTGGATTCCAAATCTTCGTTCTCCTTTGGACTTGTATCTGGCTTTGGGTATGTGGAGTAGATTTTGGTTGGTGGATTGCAGAACGCGATTGGGGTTGTGACATTTTAATTTTTCGCATAGATATTGGGGGGCATTACCTTGAACACACTTATGCATCAGACAGAGTGCCTTAAAAGTGATTCTGTCTTTTACTGGCAACCAATGAAGGGATTTCAGCGAAGGTGAGATTGATTCCCATACGTTTTTTCCCAGTCACGAGTCGAGCGGCCATATTTTGAACGACTTGCAGACAAGTGATTTGGTATTTTGGGAGTCCGAGGTACAGGGCATTTGCATAGTTGAGTCTGGAGTTGATAATTGTACCCACCACGACTGCTATGTCTTCTTTCGGGATAAAGGGAATGAGTCTACGTAGCAGGCATGTGGGTGTCAAAAATTACTCTGAGACTTTTGACTTTGGTGCTAGGGCTGATGGTTTGTCCCAGAATGGACGTGGTGTCCATATTGGTGCGGGAAGTCTTATTCGGTTGGCGTGAAACAGAAAAAGTTCTGTTTTTGAGCCGTTGAGTTTAAGGTAACTCTTCGTCATCCAATTTTCTATCAAAGTAAGGAATTTCTCTAGTCCGAGTTAACACTATTTGAGATTGGTTTTCCAAGAAGGAGGAGAACCAGGGTAAATCTGAGTCTGCGACTCTAGCTACTTCAGCTAGGCGAGACAGCAATAATTTGTGGTCTACAGTATCAAATGCTGCGCTTAGGTCCAACAGTACCAGAAGACAAGATTCTCCTTCGTCTGCTGCTTCGAGAGAGTCATCCCATACTTTGAGAAGTGCTGTTTCAGTTCCGTGACCAGGGCGGAAACCTTATTGGAATGGATCGAGTAATTTGTGGGTGTCTAAATGCTGTTGTAGTTGTTGTACAACTTCTTTCTCCATAACCTTGGAGAAGACATTTAGGCCTGTTATGGGTCGATGATTGTTTGGGTCTTTGAGGTCAAGGGTGTTTTTTTTTAGAATTGGTTTAATTATGCCTTGTTTCAGCAAGGTTGGCACTTCCAGTGACCAGTATGTGAGAGTGAGAGAAATGACACCAAATTTAACACACCTGCTCCCCATTCACACCTGAGACCTTGTAACGAGTCACATCACACCAGGGAGGGAAAATCACTAATTGGGCCCAATTTGGACATTTTCACTTAGGAATGTACTCACTTTTGTTGCCAGCCAGGGATAGAAAATGTACACTGTTATACAAGCTGTAAACTCAATACTTTACATTGTAGCAAAGTGTAATTTCTTCAGCGTTGTCACATGAAAAGATATAAAGTATTTTAAAAAATCTGAGAGGTGTACTAACTTTTGTGAGATACTGTACATACACCAGAGCTGTCTTAATGATATGGCGCACCTGGGAACTGCCCAGGGGCCCCAGCTACATGGGGGGCCCCTGCACTTTCCCAAAAGCAGCTGGTCCTTGAGCCCACACTTCCCCAAAGTTGGGGACCCCATGATGGCACTGAGAGAGATGGATACACAGGGGAGGCAGGCTGGATGCGGTGCGCCGTGCTATGCAGAATAATACCTACTATTTCACAGCCATCAGGGAGAGGCAGGGCCGGAGTGCCAGTGATGCTCTGACCCTGCCCCATGCTGCTTGAATGCTCGGGACTCTAATGAAGGGATGTAGAGAGGCTACAGTGTAGGGGGTATCAGGGATGTAGTGGGGTCACAATAGAAGGGGTATCTTATGGTTCATTTTTACAGTGCTGGGGGGAATATCTAGGGTGTAGATGGGTCAGAGTGCTGGGGGGATATCTGGGATGTAGAGGGGTCAGATTGCTGGGGGGGGATATCTGGGATGTAGAGGGGTCAGAGTGCTGGGGGATATCTAGGGTGTAGAGGGGCTATAGTGCTGGGGAGGCATCAATCTAGAATATATATTGTATGCACAGGACAGCTTTGTCTACCCAAAAGGGGAAGTTCCGCTTGTCTGCATCCTACCTACTTGATGTCTGTTTACTTGCATTGTCTTTATTGTTGGGGCCCCAGAGCATTACTTTTCCCAGGAGCCCATGATGCTATTAAGACAGCCCTGACATACACTCAATACTTTACATTGTAGCAAAGTGTAATTTCTTCAGTGTTGTCACCAAAAAGATATAATAAAGTATTTTCAAAAATCTGAGTGGTGTACTAACTTTTGTGAGATACTGTACATACGCCATATAAGGAATCCTGCTTCCCATGTCTGATCAGTGCTGGCTGAACCTATAGCAGTCATACGACGTAGTAAAAAAAAAAAAAAAAACACTTTGGGCCCTTTCACATGGGGTGGACTGCGGCTGCGATCCGCTATCTCAGCACGGGATCTTTCCTCTGATCCCTGCTGAGCAGGCGGATGAAAGGTTTGTGTCCGCTTATGCAGAGCAGACATGGACACAGTCCGCTCCCCTCTATGGGTGGTCAGATGTAAACGGACCACTTGTCCAGTTACACTCAAATGCCAACCAATCTCTTTTTGGCGGATCAGATCTGAATGGATGTTGGCAGGTGTAAACAGACACATTCCCGTTTACACCTGCCGCTCCATAAAAAAGAATGGAGGTTTCCGTTTGGGTCTGCCTGAAAATCTGACAGGCGGACCCGATCAGAATGTCTGTGTGAAAGGGGACTTTCTTAATCCAAAAGAAAAAATACATAGCAAACATAAGGGGGTTATTTACTAAAGGCAAATCCACTTTGCACTATAAGTGCACTTGGAAGTGTATTTGCTGTAGATCCGAGGGGGACATGCAAGGAAGATAAAAAACAGCATTTTAGCTTGCACATGATTGGATGATAAAATCAACAGAGCTTCCCCTCATTTCAGATCTTCCACTCAGATTTACAGCGACTGCACTTCCAAGTGCACTTTCAGTGCAATTTCACTTGTGTTTTAACCCTTAATAGGAATCTTTATTAAAAAAAACAACCCTGTATTATTTATTCATCTGTGTATTATTCAGAATATGGAGGAGGAGAGAGGGAAGGGGTTGTTACTGATCTATGTGTATACTCCCAGTACCTGTAGGCTGCCTAAATTAGGACAAAGGAAAAAACGGCTTCCTTCTTCATTAAAAATGGAGCAAGCATAGTACAGGTGGCAACAGATAATCCATAAGAGTGGATGCTGCAGTGGGGACACAGGCAAGAGGGAAGTGGCAGCGAACGACAGAATTAACCAGGTTTATCTTAATCAATATAAAATAAATGTGATAATGAATAAGAAATTATGTTTGCAATGCAATCATATCTGTAAAGAAAGTTAAAAACATTATGTGTGTAATGGCACTTTAAGCAATAAAACTTAAACAAAATCCCTATTACCTAGCAACATGGCCACTACACTTATGCCGCGTACACACGATCATTTTTTGTGATGAAAAAAAACGACGTTTTCAAAAACGTCATTTAAAATCACTGTGTGTGGGCAAAACGTCGTTTTATGTCTTCAAAAAAACAACCAAAAAAAAATTCGAACATGCTTGAATTTTTTGTGTCGTTTTTCAAAACGTCGTTTTTTGTGTCATAAAAAGTGATGGTGTGTGGGCAAAACGATGTTAAAAACTACATTTTTAAAGCCGCTCATGCTCAGAAGCAAGTTATGAGACGGTGCTTCAATGGAACAGAGTGCCGTCGAACGTGGTGTATGTCACCATGCTTTGCTAGAGCATTTTGGAAAAACGATGGTGTGTATGCAACATCGTTTTGGAAAATGAAGTTTGAAAAACTTTGTTTTGTTTCATCACTTGAAACGTCATTTTTTTTCATCGCAAAAAGTGATCGTGTGTACGCGGCATAAGACGTGACACCAAACTCAAAGCTGTTGTTCAGTATACTGACTTTATTAGGAGCCAAGAGCAGTCACGCTGAATCCTCAAGTCTCTGCGCCACAAGGTACTGGAGTCAAACTGCGAAATTATAGAACCACTGATCCTAATGACCAATCTTTGTAACTAATAATGACCTCAGGAAGAGCAGCTGGCTGATTACCTAATAGGAGCTGCTGAAATAAAGCCTTTTGAAAGAAGATGACGATTATTGTGGAACCTCGGAGACTGCAGGGAAAGTACAGAAAGTGTGTGCATTATCCGTAATTTTATCTCTTGCAGTCCTGCATAGAGATACTGTATATAAATGCTGAGAATCTAGCACAGAAAATTACTTGTCAGAACAGTTATTTAGAATCTGTTATCAGAACAGTGAACTAAGAATATTCTGTAAGGCAGTTCTAGGCTTTGTGAAGCCTTAGACAAAACTTAGACATGAGGCCCCACTCACACTCACTATAATGGGAAAAAAGAATTAAGCGATAATAATTAAATGTATAAGGAGGGTACTGAACAGGGGGAGGATAAGTGGACACAGTACAGGGGGAAGTAGAGTACAGTGCGGGAAGCAGGAGGTTACAGTACAGGGGGAGGGTAAGTGGACACAGTACAGGGGGCAGGAGGGCACAGCACAGGGGGAGGATAAGTGGACACAGTACAGGGGGCAGGATGGTACAGTACAGGGGGAAGTAGGAGGGCAAAGCACAGGGGGAGCGTAAGTGGACACAGTACATGGCACAGGAGGGTACAGCACAGGAGGGAGCAGGAGGGCACAGTACAGGGGGAAGATAAGTGGACACAGTATAGTGGGCAGGAGGATACCATACAGGGGGGAGCAGGAGGGTACAGTACAGGGGGTGGGTAAGTGGACACAGTACAGGGGGGAAATATTTCTGTTGCTGCTTGTGTGGGTTGGATGTGTACTGCACCAATCAAATGGGATAAATAGAGGAGGACAGCAAGGATTGACAAAGTACACATCCCACCCACACAAGCAGCAGCAATAGTAACATCCTCCGCTTCAGGGTTCTTTCTGTTTTGTAGATGGTATGCCTGGGGTGACAGGAGACACAATCTCTTTAGGGGCAGGCCAAGAAATGGCTAACCTGATGAGATTTTGTGCCAGAAAAGGCACCCATACATGACAATGACACCCACCTGCTGGCTATGTCCTAAAACTGGTGGTGCAGTTGTTCCTAGATAGGCACTCTGGTTTCCAGGATGACCTGCAGCATGCCAGAGAAATGTGCATTATCTCCTAAGTATGTAGTTGAAAGGTTTTTCACCTCCAAAGTCACATATAAATTAAAACCTTTTGTCTGGTGTATGGTATTTTCTTTACATTTTATTTTACATTGCTACATGTCACCTATGGCAGTGCCTAGCTTCCTATGTGCTTGGTTTGACAATTTCCAAAATAGATTTTCAAGATTTGACCTTCTAATGCCGCATACACACGTCCGCTTTTTGGGTTGTAATTTTTTTTTTCGTGTGTGGGCTCCAGAGCATTTTTCACAACATAAAAAAATGGGCATTAAAATTTTCGAACATGCTCTAATTTTTCACGTAGTTTTTAACGTTGTCATTTTTAACGTTGTCATTTTTAACGTCGTAAAAAATGGTTGTGTGTGGGATTTAACGACGTGAAAAAACTGTGCATGGTCGGGTAGCACTCACCCCCGAAGGAGCCGCTGGTTGATTTCGGGGTCGGCGTATTAAGTTACCAATTATACTTGTCTGGGGGTGAATACTTGTGGGAAGTGAATAAAGCGTGTGTCCAGACATTAGAGTGCGTTTTCAAAGTTTTATTCCAAGGCCCAACATGGCCAACATCAACATGGCACACTATAAAGAAAGGTTGATGAGCGGAAGAAAACTGCAGTATCAGGCCTTGGATATTATAGAGAGCAGCTTGCTCTCAGTACAGTCAAACTTAATTGTCGCCACTCCCGTCAGAATGGGTAAAGTGCCCCGGACAGGCGTTTAACTTGGGCCTGGCAGCCGAAAGGTCACTTGCAATAGTCACTGGGAGGAATTAGGGCCTCTGCCACAGGACTGAGGAATTTCCATACTTTTCAAAGGGGTAGAACTAATGGATCCTCCCAGTAAGTCACTTCTCTAGAGTCATCAGAGGACAGTTGAAGTGTACCTGTCATGTAGTGATGACCCGATCCCCGGTGGTTCGCCTAGGCCTCGCGGACAACCTCTGCCTTTGGGTCTCCCGAGCCAATCCCCCACCGTACAGCTCCCAGCTTAAGATCTGGCTGCTGGGTCCCTTTTTCGATGTCAGGGGTGAAGCTCCACTTGGTGCGTAGCTTCAGCGAGGCAAGCCTCGATGGCGTGGCCCATGGATGCGCGAACCCTGAAGGTGGATGCCGCACCTGGAACGCGGGCCCCGCGTAGAACGTTGCACGCTCTCAGGCGTCTGCCACAGATATACTCTTCCGCCAGCATGTCCAGAGGGAAATCCTCCTCTGATTGGCTACTGAGAGAAAGTGGGTCTGTCAGAACCCCTTCCAGTGCCAACTGTCACCCAGGCGTAAAACACCTCCCTTAGCATGCAGACTGACCTAGAAAGCAGTTCTAAACTGACAGCAGCCTAAACTTAACCAATTTGTGAGTAGGAGCAACTTAACTTTCCCATTCCCCATTAACTTTAGTGTAACGCCCCGCCAAATAGGGGGGGGGGGCTACACTCAGAAGCAAGTTATGAGACAGGAGCGCTCATTCTGGTAAAACTAGCCTTCGTAATGGAGATAGCACATTCATCACGCTGTAACAGACTGAAAAGCGCAAATCATCTTTTACTAACACAAAATCAACAAAAGCAGCCCCAAGGGTGGCACCATCCGAACGGAACTTCCCCTTATAGTGCCATTGTACATGTTGTACATCACTGCGCTTTGCTAGAGCATTTTTTTGTTAACGATCGCTTGTAGGCAAGACCGGTTTAACAATAATCGAGTTGAAAAAAACATAGTTTTGACTTCCGGTTCCGGCGCCTCATGTAGAGGCAGCAAGCTCCGGAGGCTCCGCTCAGACCGCGAGGAAACCTGCATACAAAACCCCGGCACTGCTCCGGATATCGGCGCTCTATGGTGCCCGCACACAGCTCTGTTCGTGGACCATGGAGCGATTCCTCACCCAGTCGCAGGCACTCAAAGATCCCGACGGTGCGGATGTCACATCGGAAGCCTTGGCTGCGTCCAATATGGCGGCCGCCTCGCGAGGTGCCTCTCCTTTTACAGTGCGCCCAGTCCACACCAGCGCAGGGCAACACTGACCGAGGCACTCAGCTGAATGAAGAAATGGACACTCTGGCCCCAGGCAGCGTCGAGCAGGACAGCTCGCATGAAAGAATTGCCAAAGCTGTGGCGGCTCTGCTCTCACCCACCATCACAGCGGCTGTTGAACGGGCAGTTGCTGTAGGCATCCAGCAACTGCGCAAAGAGATCGGGGAACATTCCCTGCGATTGACCACGGCAGAACAGCGCATTTCTTCACTGGAAGATGACCAGTACAATATGAGCGGTGCCCTGGAGCGGTTCGCACAAGACCAACAACACCTCCATGATCGCATGGAAGACCTGGAGAACCGCTCCAGGAGAAATAACTTGAGGATCATAGGCCACCCGGAGTCGTACAAACCGGGCTCTCTGCTGGACATATGTTCCGCCGCCCTCCCGGAGTCCCTGGGCCTAGGCAGGAGGTGTGTGGTGGAAAGGGCTCACCGCATTGGCGTAATGTCTGAGGAACGTACTCGCCCCAGGCCGGTGATTGCAAGGTTCTTAAACTATGCGGATCGTATGGATGTCCTGCAGAGCTTCCGCAAAGCCCGCGCAGCAGAGTTTGAGGGTCATAAGCTGCTTATTTTTGCTGATTATTCTGCAGAGGTCTCTCGCAAGCGCAAAGAGTTTCAGCCGGTGTGCGCGGAGCTACATAAGAGGGGGATCCGTTTCACACTGGCATACCCTGCTATCCTACGGTTACAGGCCCCGAATGGAGATCAACTCACGCTCCAATCTCTAGACAAAGCCCGTGCTTATCTCCAGTCACTCACGGTAGATCGGGGGTCGCCTGACTCGTACTCTGACAGAGTTAGACAAGGCCCCAGGGATCAGAGAAGTCCTAGGAAGGATCCGCCTAAACGTCTTAAATCTACATTTGCTCAAGACCACCAAGAATCTGGCTGACTCCAAAAGTTTATTTTTTCTCTTTTTTCTCTTTTTTCTCTTTTTTGCTTGTTCCTGATCTAGGATTGGGGGAGCCGGCCTGCCTTGTTAGCCGACCTCGACACCCTTTTGCTTTCCGGGATACGGGACCGCATGAGGGGTGAAGCCTTGCGGTCGGGGCACTACCCCCTGGCATGAAGCCACGGGATGCTTGCCGTCTTCATAGTTTAACTTTACTGGCTTCCGTCTTTGCCCACGCTCACATGAAGATTTTGTCATGGGCAGAAATGCCCCTCCTGATGGCCCACGCAAATTGAATGTCTTAAGTTTTCTTTTTTATAGTACCTCTTATGTATTACGGTCCCCCGGTGGGAAGATCGTCATTCATTCCCATGGCTGGGCTTCCTCCCGATGGTATTGCTTATTGAGATGTGCACCAAATTGTTATTGTTATCGTTCTTGTACTTTACGCCGTTTCTTTAGAACTGCAGTGTTGGATTTTCTTAATATCTTACGAGCGCGGTCTG
Organism: Rana kukunoris; assembly: GCA_029574335.1. NCBI lineage: Eukaryota > Metazoa > Chordata > Amphibia > Anura > Ranidae > Rana > Rana kukunoris. Next base: position 555,278,556 of record CM056050.1, on the reverse strand, counting down.
TCGGTACGTCGGGCGATGGGAATGCATGCGGAAAAAAGTGAAGTCTCGAATTACTGTTAGTTGTTTTGTTTCTAATCTGTTTTCTTTCCCTTTCTTTCTCCCCCTGTTTATGTCCCCTTCCCTGATGAGAGGATGGTTCCACGGACACTACCACCGAACACTCAGACTCGGCAACCCATTCCACAACATGCACGGTCGCTTTGGGCCAGGTAACATACGTATATACCTACACACAGAATATCCCTTAGTAACCTACCCATGGCTCAGGTAAATGTAATTTCCTGGAATGTCAAGGGGTTAAGGTCTCCCGCCAAACGCATGAAGGTACTCAGGCATTTAAAAAGGCTTAAGGCCGATATTGCTCTATTACAGGAGACGCATCTGGGTGATAGAGATTTCTCCCGCATGAAGAAGCTTTGGGTGGGGAAGGTGCTTGGCTCAGCCTCCTCCGGACGTAAGGCAGGCACACTCATCTTACTCCATAAGTCCCTAGTATATAATCTCCTCTCGATGACTAGCGATGAGGAGGGAAGACGCATATCTGTTCACCTTAAGCTACCAACAGGAGAGGTGAGGGTGACCAGTATTTATGCTCCCAACTCCCCTGACCAGGCCTACTTTACTAAACTGGCGTCCATACTATCGACAGATGGAGATGTCCCACACCTTATAGGAGGTGATTTCAATTCCACTTTCTGTAACTGGGAGGACAGGTCCAACCCACACTCTTCTTCGTCTCCGCCCCATCTATCTCGTCCTACGCATCTGTCCCATATGATTCAGGCCCTTAACCTAGTTGACACGTGGCGACTACATCACCCTCTGGACAGGGAATATACCTTTTTCTCCCCCGTAAATAATTCCTTTGCTAGGTTGGACTACTTTTTATGCACCCATTCCATGCTGCCTAAGATTAATCTCTCAAACATACATGACTTAGTAATCTCTGATCATTCCCCTATCTCGGTTTCGCTTTATGCACCTCGGGTCAACTCGGGGGTTAGGCAATGGAGGTTCCCGGCCTTTTTGTCCCAAAATGATAGCTTTCAGACAATGTTGTTGGAAGCTTGGTCTGACTATGCACACAATAACACCCAACACCTAGATGACCCTAACTTATTCTGGGAGGCGGGTAAGTCTTATTTGAGGGGGAAGATAATCTCATTCACGTCGGCCTATAGGAAAAATGCCCAAAAGCAATTTTTAGATGCCAGCGGGCGAGTACGGTCGGCTCAAACCCTTCTTAATGCTAATCGCACTGAGGCCAACCTAAGCGCCAGCTAAAGATAACTTTGACACGTTGGCAGACAGTGTGGAACTGATGAAGCTATCTGCCTCACAGTTACACTACCATAAATTTGGCAATAAAGCTGGGAAGTTACTAGCGAGGTTTACCAAGGGTTCATATACCCCGACACACATCACAGCGCTACGCAATCCTGATGGCTCAATGTCTATGAAGCCGCAGGATGTAAATAAAACACTAGAACAGTTCTACACCCATTTGTATGGTCCAGAGCCTATAGATGAGGACCTGGCTCAACAATGGCTAGATGATGTCTCCCTACCGTCAATAGACCCCGACTCTCTGACTCGCCTGAATGCTCCCATCACCTTGGAGGAACTTAAAGACACCATTGGTGGTCTCTCCAACAGTAAAGCCCGGGCCCTGACGGTTACTCCTCCAAGTTTTTTCAAGTTAATGCAATCAGTGCTTGCCCCCACTCTATTAGCTGTATACAACCACATCTGGGACGGGGGGTCATACCTACCTACAGGTCACCTGGCCAACATCAAATTAATTGCCAAAAAGGGAAAGGACCCTCTGGACCCGGGCTCCTACCGCCCCATCTCTTTGTTGAATGTGGACTCCAAAATAATCTCCAAAATAATAGCCTCTAGACTAGCCGACATAATGCCATCGCTTATACACCAGGCGCAATCGGGATTCACCAAGGGGAGATCGGCATCTGCCAACATCCACAAGGTCCTGGCGGCTCTGGAGTATGCAAAATCCCACCCCACACAGGAGGTAGTCATTGTCACATTGGATGCCAAATAGGCTTTTGACAATGTTAGCTTCCGCTGGCTATCTATGGTTCTGCGCAAATTTGGACTAGGAGGCCCTTTTACAGCTTTTATACACAACATGTACTCTGCTCCTTCGGCTACAGTGATTGCAGCGGGTTTACAATCACCCCCATTCAGACTACATAAGGGCACGAGGCAAGGCTGCCCCCTTTCCCCTTTACTTTTCAATCTGGCCATAGAGCCCCTCTCACGTCTCCTCAACTCTACTTCTCTTCTACATGGACTGCCTTTTGGTCACGAGGAACTGAGAGTGGCTCTATTCGCCGACGATATCCTAATTTTCTCTACCTCCCCTCAAGCAGATGTCCCTGCCATCCAAACGATATTCGAATCTTACCGTAAGTGCTCAGGCCTAAAAATCAACTTTTCTAAAAGTGAGATCCTCCCTCTTGGGTTTCGCTCTTGCCCTCCGTGTTTGACACATCACTCCTCCCTACGTACGGCGGAACGCCACATCACATATTTGGGGCTGAAAATTGGTAAGGAACCATCCTCTCTGTACTACCTGAACTACCCGCCCTTACTAGATAAACTGGTGAATGAATTGGAATCATGGGCGGATCTGCCGCTTTCGTTCTTTGGGAGATGTGCGCTTGTGAAAATGGTGAGCTTTGCCCGCCTACTATATGCTCTCCAGACCCTACCTCTGCTATTGAAACATAAAGATATCCAAATTTTAAACAAAGCTATCTCTAAATTCATCTGGAAAAAGGGTAGACCGAGGATTGCCATGTCAAAACTTTATCTCCCGAAGGACGAGGGTGGAGCGGGTCTCCCAAATGTCAGGTTTTATAATTTGTCATGTCTGCTGAGAGTTGGAATAGATTGGCTAATGGGTTTTTCCCGCTACTCCAACCATACGTTGGAATCGGCTATGGTATCCCCCGTAGAATTAGCTGCACTAATTCATAGCTCCCTTCAAGTTTTACCAGACAGCATCAAACAAAATCTTCTCTTTAGAGACACGATAGTGGCCTGGAGAGAGGTTAGGAAAAAGCTGGGCTTCTGCCCACATATTTCTAGGTATCTACCGATCCAGGGCAATCCTATGTTCCCGCCCAGTCTAAAATATGAACCTTTCTCTAAATAGAAGGACAAGGGTTTAGTTAAAGTGTTCTCTCTGTTCCAAGACTCAGCAGGTATCCCCAAGTCCTTTGCGGTATTGGCGAAGTAATTTATGCTCCCTCCTGGTCACTACCTCCAGGTTATGCAATATGTTGATTTTATTAACAAGGTGTGCCCTAAAAAATCGTCCAGGTTCCAATCTTCCTTTCTAGACGAGCTGATCACAGATGCCAGATACTCCATAGCGGATATTTACTCCCCGCTCATCAAGCGATTTGTCCGCCCTCTTCATAGCTCTTCCGTGTCTACATGGCTCACAGACATTCCGGATCAGTTAGACGTGGAGGACATTATTAGGGGTTACAGACTCACTAGACTGGTTACCCCATGCGAATCCTGGAGAGAAACTCAATTTAAGTTGATGCACAGAGCGTACTACCCCTTCTCCATGACGCGCTCCCCTGATATAGGACCTGCCTTCCCATGGTGTCTCTGCCACAAACCCATCCTACTCCATCGATTCTGGAACTGTGCGGCCATTATGGAATTTTGGTCTAAGACCATACTCTTTATACGTGATGTGACAGGCTGCCTTTTGAACAAAGAACCTAGGCTGCTTCTCTTTGGATGCCCACCTGATGGCGGAACTCTCTCTGGGGCTTACAACCTTCTTCCACAGGGCCTCCGGCATTGGATACTCCTCTCGTTGCTAGTGGCCCGCAGAACTATCCTTAACCACTGGATTTCACCAACCCCCCGTCCCTGACAGAACTAATACTAGGCCTTAAGTCCCTTCTCTACAAGGAAAACCTGGACCTTCTCACCCACCATTCACAATCGAGAACCAGATTCACTAAGAAATGGACGTCCTTTATAAAGGCTAACTTGTCTGTCTCTGAGCAACATGATTTGATATCCTGCCCCTTTGTGTTTTCTTCTAGGAACCCAGGTATATGGGCGACCTCCCCCCATTGAGGGTAGACCACGCCAGCAGCTATGTACACGGGGACCCCCCCATCGGTGGCCCTCTCCCCCTTGTTCTCTCACATGGCCGACCTTGCGAGGAGATATGGTCTCCTCTTTCCTATTAACCTCCCTGACGGTCTTCCCGTGTGTGGCACGGGGTGAGATTTTAAAGCTACGATCGGTAACCCCGTGCCACACACGGACTTGCCTCGCTGGATGCAGAAAAAAGTTTACTTACCTTTTCTCTGCGATCCAGCGATGAATCCCCGCAGTACACGGCGGCCGGATGTCCGCCTGATGCTGTGTGTTCCGCCGATTCCCTTCCCTGCGAGCGTCGCGACGTAGGGGGGGAACGGCGCCAAATTTAAAAAAGTAAACAAACACTATACATACAGTACACTGTAATCTTATAGATTACAGTACTGTATGCAAAAAATACACACCCCCCATGTCCCTAGTGGTCTGCCCAGTGCCCTGCATGTTCTTTTATATAATAAAAACTGTTCTTTCTCCCTGCAAACTGTAGATTGCCCATAGCAACCAAAAGTGTCCCTTTATGGCAAAAATTGTTTTAGAGCAGCTAAAAAACAGCGATAATAAATCAGAATCACTTGCAGAATTTAGCGATAGCGATTTGTGGGGAAATTCGTCATAAAAAAAAAAAATAATGACAGCAAAAATTATGCAACTGAGCAAATTTCAGTGATTTTGATTTGATTACATTATTGGATAATTTTTACTATAATTATATTATTATTTGTTATAATTTTTTATAATTATTTATTATATTATAATTTTTAATAAGAAAAAAAAAAAAATCATACCCAGGATGCCTATTAGACTCTTGTTTGGATAGATTTCAGTGAGTTATTCCTAAGAATTACAAGCCTACAGTATAAAACGCCAAATTCCCTTGCAAATAATGGTACCGCTTTTAGCACCTAAAATCTTAAAGAATCATACCACCAGGGAGGTTAAAGGGTTGTTTGATTACCTCTATTGAGTCAGAGATGTCCACGGACATCTGAAGTGTGGGTACTTTTGGTTCTTTCTTGTTATCCCCACTCCTGTGTCTGCAATCTACTTGCTAGATCTCAACTTCTCTTCTCTATCCCCCCCTGCCTCTACCCCCCCTTCCCCCTCCCCCCTTTTCCTTCCCCTCCCTTCTCTCCTTTCCCGCTCTTACTCCTCCCTTTCCTTCAGTGCGTTTCCTCGTCGCAGGGGATAACTCCACCTATCTACTTATCTTCTCATCGCATATTGTTCTATCTAATGTTTTATCTCATGTTTTGGGCTAGGGTTATACCAGCTGTTTTCGTCCGCTTTTTACCCAATTGTCCTATGGTGTTGTGCCTATATAACATTGGTACTCTTTATATTTATGTTATTTGCTCTGCCCTTATGTATTTCCTGTTTTAAAAAAATAAATAAAAATGTTGTTGAAAAAAACCCAAAAAAAAACATAGTTTTTTTCTAGACCATTAACATTTTTATTTTTTACATCCCGAAAAACAGTCGTGTGTACGCGGCATTAGACTTCTCCAAGGTTTAGATTTAAAGTGATTGTAAACCTTTTTTTGTATAACAAACATGTTATTCTTACCAGATCTGCCCTGATGCTACTGCTACGTTCCCCTTCCCTGGCTCTTCCTCTTCTTGGTGCAGACAGGGAAAACTTGTTTGCTACAGTTGTAGAGCACTGACCTTTCCATCTACATATCTCTAGCTGTTTATAAGTTGAAGAGCTACTTGTCATGTTTTTACTTTAAATCTATCATTCCATTTTTTAGAACTCATGTCTTTCTATTAGTTTGCGTTTTTCTATTCCTTGTCTGTTTATGATTCCTAGATTATATTGCATCTAATTCCTTTCAGTAAGTACTCCTGAAGTCATGAAAAAGTTGAATATGCATGTATTTACTGTTAATTTGTACAAGTTTTTCCTGCCTGCACTTACAGTCACTTGCTCTTCTCCTTTTTACCTCTCTGGCTATTTGTGACGAGCTGCTCAGTTAAACAAGTCTGCACTACTCATGTGCTCTTGTATTTTAAGAGGGCTTCCTCTATAAGAAGACCATTCACTAGATGTCTGACCAATTGTGTCTGACCGATTGTGTGAAAGAGGCCTAAAGCCCCATACACACCATCAGATTATCTGAAGATTTTTGTCATCAGATTTACCAAAAACATATAATATGAGGTCAAACCTTAAGAGTTTCAATTTGTATGCAATCAGGCAGGCCCTTGTACTACATGGTTTTGGTAAATCTGAAGACAAAAATCTGCAGATAATCTGATGGTGTGTATGGGACTTTAGACTCTTTTCACATTAATGCAGCACAGTGCACCTGTGTCTTTCCTGTGGGTTAGCTACACTTTGCCATAGACTTCTGTTATATCCTGCAGGTTTGGTGCACTTTCTGAAAGCTCACCAAACCCACAGGTAATAACAGAAGTCTATGCCTCGGTGCAGGAAACCTGAAGGTGCACTGCACCTGTGGATCAGTTTGAAAGCAACCCAGTAACCACTGTGCAGATATGCCCACAAATACACTGCAATGTATATGTGCCCAGATATGCCCATACATACACCGGCAATTGTCGGCAATGACACTGTCCTAATCGGTGCGACGCCACATCTGCGGCGCTGTACCGATTTCAAAAAGTAGTTCCTGTGCTACTTTTTGCGATTTCAGGTTGCCATTTACATTGACATCTGTGCAGAAACCTGCACAGATGTCTCTGAAATCGCGGCTGAAATTGTGACTGCCAGCGGGAATGAAATCGTGTGAGTTCAGCTGAACTCGCACAGCTTCACTCCCGCAGCCCAGTGTGAACCTGGGCTTAATAACAGTCTTCCATTCAGGTATCGCCTGCTGTCTCCAGGCAGAGTCCAATTGGTATCACTCTGCCTGTGACAGGATCGGCGCTATATAGGAAGCATCAGCTTATACAGTTCTGCTCCACAGCCACTTGCTTTCCCTACCGCTGGCTTCATTAACCACTTCAATACCGGGCCTATTTTGGCACTTCTCTCCTACATGCATAAATCATAATTTTTGTTAGAAAATTACTCAGAACCCCCAAACACTATATATGTTTTTTTAGCAGACATCCTAGGGAATAAAATTCTGGCCATTGCAACTTTTCATCTCGCACAGTATTTGCGCAATAATTTTTCAAACGCCTTTTTTTGGGGGGGGGAAACGGTTTTGTGAATTAAAAAATAACAAAACAGTAAAGTTAGCCCAATTTTTTTGTATAATGTGAAAGATGAAGTTACGCCGAGTAAATAGATACCTAACATGTCACGCTTTAAAATTGCGCACACTCATGGAATGGCGCCAAACGTCAGTACTAAAAAAATTCTCCATAGGCGTCTCTTATTTTTTTTTTTACAAGTTACAAATTTAGAGTTACAGAGGAGGTCTAGTGCTAGAATTGTTTATGGCGCTGGCGCACGCGGCAATACCTCACATGTGTGGTTTGAACAGCGTTTACATATGTGGGCGGGACTTACGTGTGCGTTCGCTTCTGAGCGCAAGCTACCGGGGGGGGGAAGGGGCGTTAAAAATTATTGTTTTTTTTTTACTCAATTTCTTTAATTTTTACACTTTTTTTTTACATTTTTTTTAATCACTTTTATTCCTATTACAAGGAATGTAAACATCTCTTGTAATAGGAATGGTTCCTGACAGGTCCTCTTTATGGAGAGACGTGGGGTCAATAAGACCCCACATCTCTCCTCCAGGCTCCTCCAGAAAAAATTCACAGATCTAAAGCTTTCAGCCGCGATTGCGGCTGTGTTTACATTCCAGGACCCGGGCGTGATGTCATAACATCACGCCCGGGCCTCCGACGATCATAGAGATGACTGGTGAATATCTGGTCACCAGTCTACTTTATAGTTTCCATCCGATGCCGGCAGATCATTTATCCGGGTCTCCAATGGCAAAGGAGAGCCCGGAGAAGCACCGGATGGCGGTGGGAGGGGGGACGTCCCCTCCCGCCGCCTATAAGAATGATCAAGCCGCGGAACCGCCGCTATGATCATTCTTATGGTGCACAGAATTGCCGGCTGAAGAGATGGATATCTGAATGATGCCTGTGGCTGCAGGCATCATTCAGATATCCCCACTGAAACCCAGGACGTCATTTCACAATGGGCGGGTATTGACGTCATTTCACAATGGGCGGGTATTGAAGTGCTTAACAATACAGGTGCTTTGGGATGACGGTTCCGCAACCCATGATCTGGGCATGCAAATCCACCAACTCAGAGAAGGAGGTCATGGGCCACATCAGAGGGCCCCGCGGACCACATGTGGCCCCCGGGCCACTAATTGGGCACCCCTGTTCTAGCTAGTGCTCTCTTAAACACAAGCAGTCACATTTGACAACCATTTGTGTATATGCCTATGGAGAGGGGTGGGATAGCCAAACTGCAGACACCTCCACACCGGCTATTCCTATGGAAAACAGTAGTCATCAGACAAAGTTTTCTAACCTGTCTGATCTGTTTTACAGATAATTAAAAGTTTCAGACAACTCAATAAACAACCTCTTTCATGAATCTTAGATAGAAAATAACACACGGTTATTATAATAGGAACAGACTTACTAGGCCATTCAAATCTCATGGGTGTCACAGCAAGTAGAAACAAAAATAAAAGAGAAGATTGGGAAAGTCTGATCACAGAAGCTTGAAGATAAAGGTTATCCATGATAATTTAACATTCAAGCAGCAGCAGTAATTGAATGTGTTCTTTAGAAATAGGTTAAAGGAAAACATTGTGACAGTAGAAAAAATATATTCTACTCAAAAAAAAATAAAAAAATGAATCCTGGATTAATGCATTACCTGGGCATTAAAATTACGTGCATTTGTATTTTTTTCATAAAATTGACCATGTTTATATATGCCAATAAATGCAGCTCTGGCTATGAATCCAACTCTATTATTCACGCTGGCATACTGATTACAAATCGTTGAGGGAGGTATGGCATGATTTAACAAAGCCAAAATGCCAATATCCTGATGCACGTAGAGCATAAACAGTTGCAATGCACAGCAGTGACGCTGTCTGTTTGCTTTGAAGGGAAACAATTGCACTTTGCAGTATAATTAGGATGAGTTCTAGAGGTTACTAACAATAAAACTTTTTACACTATAAAATCTACTGGAAGAAACAGATACAAATTGTAATCTGTCCTTTTTAAACCAATTCATTTTTATTTATTTTTTGGTATACACCTCTGGATCACAGTGTGATTACACCTGTAGAGAGTTTCCTTGTTTCTTTATAAACCCAACATAACAGACAAGAAGAAAACCCAAACATAAAACACACGTAGATTTGATCATGCAGGATCAGATCCAACCCAGACCATCAGGAAGATTTACTTTAATTCCTATATATGATATTGCAACAATGTAGGTCCATGGATCTCATTATCATGACTTTTTACTAAGCTCCCAACTTTGTAATTGTAAAATAAGGGAAAATATTTTTGCACAAAAACAGGTCCATGGTAGTTGAAAGGAGCTTCTGTAACCTCTTTTTTTTTTTTGTGAAACCCATTGTGCCTAAAAACAACCAAAAAATATTCCAATTTTGCTTTCCCCAAGGACTCTCCCAAATGTGCCAAAATATTGGGATAATAAAAAAAACTTAAAATGTTCACCCTTTTCCAGTAGTCAGGGGTGTTCTTTTCATTTTTTTTTTTTTTATCTATTTTATGCTAAAAGTTGTCCCTCTGTATCATCTCAGAATATAGGTAGGGCTTCTATTTCACTTTGCTTAGGGAGAAAGTCCAACAATAACATGTGGGAGAACCTGATGTTGATTTTTGTGCCACCATATTAAGAAAAATCTATTCCACCCTTGATTCCTAAAAAGGCTTTTCTCGATGTAGCAGTGAGCTCACCATCCAACCAGACCTACAGTGAGTGTGTGGCTAGTTCTTTTTTATTTCCTATGATAAGATACAGTCTGCTTCTGATTAGGCATATGGTCTAGAATCAACATAACATGAAGCCACATTTCTTTATTTACTGAGATATCTACTTATATGCTAGGATTACCCTTTATGGTATAGATGATAAGAATTACGCTTTCATACTTATTTTTTTAGCAATGGTATATAAAAAAAAAATGGGGACGTATATTGCATTAACGGTTCTCTCATAGAGTATGATTGAGGACAATGACCCTGTTTCTGCAAAAATCAAGTCAGCATCTTGATGTTCACAGTGAATTAGGAATTACCTCCACTGCTGATGATGTCCTTTGGTCCAGTAGATCTCTCTACCAGTGATCCATTACAAAAGTAGAAAAATTAAAATGGAACCAATTAGCTTATCATCTTTACACTGCTTTAAAATAAAATGAATGTATGATGAGTTATGCAGCATTTACAAATTTGAGGAATATTACGTTTATCAGATGATTGATTAAGGGGCCGCACAAAGCTTTTATGTATTCTATGTGTATTTTGGCAGCAGTTTCAGTGGTGAACCCTTCCCTTTGAAGAACTGGTGGCTTTGAAAGTTTTACATTGAATTAAAATATATATATATATATTTTAATAAATAGTGTTTATCCCTTTTCTTGGCTTACAAATATTGCATATGATCCTGTTTGATTACTTAAAACTACTGTTATACAGAGCTCCACTTTGTTTAGGTGTTTACTTCTACTAACATTTTGTGTGAATATATATATATATATATATATATATATATATATATATATACATATATATATATATATATATATATATATATATATATATATATATTATATATATATATATACAGTGCAGAAAATAAGTATTTGAACACCCTGCTATTTTGCAAGTTCTCCCACTTGGAAATCATGGAGGGGTCTGAAATTGTCATTGTAGGTGCATGTCCACTGTGAGAGACATAATCAAAAAAAAAAATTCCAGAAATCACAATGTAGGATTTTTTTAACTATTTATTTGTATGATACAGCTGCAAATAAGTATTTGAACACCTGAGAAAATCAATATTATTTTTTGGTACAGTAGTCTTTGTTTGCAATTACAGAGGTCAAACGTTTCTTGTAGTTTTTCACCAGGTTTGCACACACTGGAGGAGGGATTTTGGCCCACTCCTCCACACAGATCTTCTCTAGATCAGTCAGGTTTCTGGGCTGTCGCTGAGAAACACGGAGTTTGAGCTCCCTCCAAAGATTCTCTATTGGGTTTAGGTCTGGAGACTGGCTAGGCCATGCCAGAACCTTGATATGCTTCTTACAGAGCCACTCCTTGGTTATCCTGGCTGTGTGCTTCGGGTCATTGTCATGTTGGAAGACCCAGCCTCGACCCATCTTCAAAGCTCTAACTGAGGGAAGGAGGTTGTTGCCCAAAATCTCGCAATACATGGCCCCGGTCATCTTCTCCTTAATACAGTGCAGTCGCCCTGTCCCATGTGCAGGAAAACACCCCCAAAGCATGATGCTACCACCCCCATGCTTCACAGTAGGGATGGTGTTCTTGGGATGGTACTCATCATTCTTCTTCCTCCAAACACGGTTAGTGGAATTATGACCAAAAAGTTCTATTTTGGTCTCATCTGACCACATGACTTTCTCCCATGACTCCTCTGGATCATCCAAATGGTCATTGGCAAACTTAAGACGGGCCTTGACATGTGCTGGTTTAAGCAGGGGAACCTTCCGTGCCATGCATGATTTCAAACCATGACGTCTTAGTGTATTACCAACAGTAACCTTGGAAACGGTGGTCCCAGCTCTTTTCAGGTCATTGACAAGCTCCTCCCGTGTAGTCCTGGGCTGATTTCTCACCTTTCTTAGGATCATTGAGACCCCACGAGGTGAGATTTTGCATGGAGCCCCAGTCCGAGGGAGATTGACAGTCATGTTTAGCTTCTTCCATTTTCTAATGATTGCTCCAACAGTGGACCTTTTTTCACCAAGCTGCTTGGCAATTTCCCCGTAGCCCTTTCCAGCCTTGTGGAGGTGTACAATTTTGTCTCTAGTGTCTTTGGACAGCTCTTTGGTCTTGGCCATGTTAGTAGTTGGATTCTTACTGATTGTATGGGGTGGACAGGTGTCTTTATGCAGCTAATGACCTCAAACAGGTGCATCTAATTTAGGATAATAAATGGAGTGAAGGTGGACATTTTAAAGGCAGACTAACAGGTCTTTGAGGGTCAGAATTGTAGCTGATAGACAGGTGTTCAAATACTTCTTTGCAGCTGTATCATACAAATAAATAGTTAAAAAATCATAAATTGTGATTTCTGGAATTTGTTTTTTTTGGATTATGTCTCTCACAGTGGACATGCACCTACGATGACAATTTCAGACCCCTCCATGATTTCCAAGTGGGAGAACTTGCAAAATAGCAGGGTGTTCAAATACTTATTTTCTGCACTGTATATATATATATATATATTAAAGGGAAGAGGAGTATGAAGGCTGCTATAGTTGACTTCCATTTAAAAAATCTAATCAAATTAAAGTTAACTGGCTGTCATGTGGACCCATTTACCCTACTAATTCCCTAATATCTGACCTGGAAAAAGCATGCAGTCAGTGAAGTCAAGGAGTAAACACAGAACGCCTGATCCACACACTTGTCAAACTTTAAGTCCATAATTTAAAACCCGCTGAAGCCATACAATTCAAACTGCCAGCCAGGCAACTATCATTTTCAGAAGAAGAGGATAACAATAGCGACTTACAAATTTCTGTCAACAAAAGAGATCTTTAAAAATTCCGGGGCAAAGCTCTCCTCCCTCTTTCCCACCTCCTTGTTTTTACACTATCATTTGAGTTCCTCTCTTATGCCACATCCTGAAGTGATGCAGTGACGGTGATCCAGTGCAGCATGTGTCCACGCCAACTGGTTACTTCATTGGGATGTCATCATGCTGTGCAGTCTTCCCAAATTTGAGAAGACCCCAATGCTGGGCAGCCACTAAGAAATGTCCTAGTTGCCCCAGGAAGTCCCATGGACACTTGAAAAAAACAGGGCTTTCTTTCAATGGGAACATGAGGGAACACAGTTCCAGCACCTCCAGAGCAGAATGTGTGTAATGGCAAGAGGTGCTAGTGTGTGCTGGAGGGTCTGTTGATATTGGCTTCTGGGGGAACTGTTGTTTCTGTTGGGGGGGTCTATTGTTGCTGGGGTGGTATTTGTTGCAGGGGGTCCATTGTTGCTGAGTTAGGGGGTGGGTCTATTCTTGTGAGGAGGATCTGATGTTGATGGGGAGAGGGGTGCCTATTTCTGCTGGAGGGCTATCGTTGCTGGTGGAATCTATTATTGCTGGTGGCAGGGGATCTATTTATGGCCTTTATAGGTATCAATGACAAATTCCATAAAAATTTCTTAGCACCACAAAATGAAATTTGGTTCTGTATTCTCTAAAATAGGTGGTACTGGGAGGTAGGTAGGGCTGGTGCTCAGAGGTGGGTAGGCGGCGAAGACAAGGGGTGACTGAGGAGGGGGGAGTTTCTGCACCTATTCTCTAAGAAAAAAATACCTGGAAAAAAACACTTAAATTCTTTGCATTTGGGTTCCAGTATGATATGTGACTACCAATTTAGATAGGTAAAATAGTTTTCTAAGCCTAGTTAAGAGTATCTGGGGGCAAAGAGGGGGCAGTCAAAGAGTTGGGGTTAAATCACCAGATTTGTGATTTCAGATTTAAGTTCAGGTCATTTTTTGTGGCTTCAAATACTTCTTAAAATAAATGGCACACAATTAATTTTATTTGGAAATATCTACCTTTATATCAGAAGCCAAATGTATTGTTTTTAAAGCGCTGAAAGCAGGATACACCATCTTGAAAGCATATTGTTTTCAATGAAAATCTATTGACATGGTTTTGTTCATAGGCCAGCACTGATATAATTTTAGAATAATACATAATCATAATTTTTAATCCTGTCAAAATAGATTAGTGTCATTAAGAAAGTGTTATCAGTTACAATTGGTTTTATATAGTCATTCATAGTGAAATAGCTTCTGTGACTCTCACACGTATTTCATTTTATCCATCCAGTGGACTTTTGATTAATATTCATTTATCCATTGAAACTTTTCAGTTACTTACTCACCCATGAAAGAAACCAATTTTTTATTCGTATAACTGATTGAGCATTGGCAGTGTGTGCATATCTCCTAGTTAGCATTCCACAAAAAAAGATTCAGATTGTTTAATTAATGCTGCAGAGAACTGATTAACATTCATTGTGGATAGAAATACAATGTAATTAAATGGCCTTAATTTCTTGATATGGAGAATCAGTTTCTATAATTTCCATAATATCAGTCTATTCAAATATCCAGACTTCTTTAGACGAGAAAGAAAACTTGCTTACTAGATTATTATAAGACATTATTTATGAAAGCAACCCTAAAGACAGATTGTTTTTCTTTCCCATAGCAATAAAACAGATTCCTTAATTAATTTTCCTACACTACAAGTTGATCAGTTGCTATGGGCAACAAGAACAGCTTGTCCTTTAGACACTGAAAAATATGGTCCATAGATAGCAAGATGTATAAAAAAAATCATTGCTGTGGATGTAAGGCAAAAATTACTGCTTGTAAGTATGTATTAATTAAAATACAATAGTACTTCTTGCAAATATTGCTATATATATAAAAATATAAAAATTAAGTGCCCCCATCTCTCTGTGCTTGTGCACAGAAGCAAACGCATTCGTAAGTCATGCACGCATAAGTAAATGGTGTTCGCACCACACATGGGAGGTATCGCCACAAAAGCAATCATTCTAGCGCTAAAACGCCTCTGTAACACTAAACAGGTAACCTGTAAAGGCATGTAAAGCATCCCCTATGGAGATTTTTAGGTACTATAGTTTGTCATCATTCCACGGGCGTGTGTGATTTTAAAGCATGACATGTTAGGTATCTATTTACTCAGCACAACATCTTTAACCACTTCCCGACGGCCGTACGAATATATGCGGCCGTCGGGCGGTTCTGAATCTCTGACAGGACGCATATATGCGTCCTGTGCTCTTAATGGCCACTAGAGGGCGCGCGCGTGCCCGCTGCATTCCTGAGATGCCGATGCACGTGCCTGGTGGCCGCGATGCCCACCAGGCACTTGCAATCGGCGGTTACAGGGAAAAGACATGGATCTCTGTGTGTAAACACAGAGATCCATGCCCTGTCAGGGGAGAGAGGAGACCGATCTGTGTCTCTTGTACATAGGGACACAGCATCGGTCACCTCCCCCAGTCACCCCCCTCCCCCCACACAGTTAGAACACACCCAGGGAATATATTTAACCCCTTCCACGCCCCCTAGTGTTAACCCCTTCACTGCCAGTCACATTTATACAGTAATCGGTGCATTTTTATAGCACTGATCGCAGTATAAATGTGAATGGCGCCAAAAATGTGTCAAAAGTGTCCGATGTGTCCACCATAACGTCGCAGTCTCAATAAAAATCGCAGATCGCCGCCATTACTAGTAAAAAAAAATAATTATAAAAATTAATAATAATTCTGTCCCCTATTTTGTATGCGCTATAACTTTTGCGCAAACCAGTCGCTTATTGCGATTTTTTTTTTTTTTACCAAAAATATGTAGAATAATACGTATCGGCCTAAACTGAGAAAAAAAAATGGGCTATTTATTATAGTAACAAGTAAAAAATATTGACTTTTTAAAAAAAATTGTCGCTCTTTTTTTGTTTATAGCGCAAAAAATAAAAACCGCAGATGATCAAATACCACTAAAAGAAAGCTCTATTTGTGGGGAAAAAAGGACGCCAATTTTGTTTGGGAGCCACGTCGCACGACCGCGCAATTGTCAGTTAAATCGACGCAGTGCCAGAAGCTGAAATTTCATCTGGTCAGGAAGGGCTATAAGTGCCCAATAAGGAAGTGGTTAAAAATTGGATATGTATTGTGTTCTGTTTTTTTTATTCATTAACATTTTTTTTCCCCAAAAACATTGTGTTTGAAAAACCGCTGCACAAATACTGTGTTGCATAAAAAATTGCAATTGCCAATTACCGTATTTATCGGGGTATAGCGCGCTCCCGCGCATAGCGCGCACCCCTAAAGTTGCCCCCATTCCTGTGTAAAAAAGTTTTTTGTACTTACAGTTTTGGTGTCCATCGGCGGCTTCGTGTGTCCTCCTCGTCGGGTCCGGCGTCCGTCTGCGGCTTTGGGTGTCCTCTTCGTCCTTCTGCGGCGTCCTCCTTGTCTTCTGCGGCGTCCTCCTCGCTTTCCCGCGCTGATTTCGAATACTGGGCCGGCATATACCGAGCGCAGTACACTCGGGTATAGTCGGGCAGACTCGGCTCTGCTCGCGCTGACGTCCTGGACGTACAGGACGTGAGCGCGAAAGGAGCCGAGCCTGCCCGACTATACCCGAGTGTACTGCGCTCGGTATATGCCGGCGCAGTATTCTAAATAGACGTGGGAAAGCGGCTATCAGCGTATACCGCGCACCCACGATTTTGCCCTGATTTTCAGGGCAAAAAAGTACGCGGTATACGCCGATAAATACGGTAATTCCCTAGGATCTCTGCTAAAAAAAAATAATGATATAATGTTTGGGGGTTATAAGCAATTTTCTAGCACAATACACTGATTTAAACTTGTAAACCAAAAATGCCAGAAAAGGCCTGGTCTTCAAGTGAATAATCTCACTGCATTATAATGTGCTGTAATTGTGTCAGCTGTCTAAAATATGCAAAGTATTTATATTTGAAGATATTCCTGCAATAGTCATCCTCAGGGAAGTGTTACACTGGAAGGATAGTTGCAAACTTCTCACCATATAGTGAACTAATAATTGGGCCAAATTAACCCCCTATGAGAACTGTGCAGTAGAATTTCCCATTACCTGTAATATCCTTTCTGAAAAAAAAATGTTGCACTATTACTTCTGAGCAGTCACAACTAAAAAGTAAAATACTTTCTTATTGGGTATTGTACATCATCTGGCTCCCAATAGCCATTAAATGAAGTTGTAATCCTCAATGGATCATGGACCATATATTTTTCACATGTGGTTACTCTACAAGAGGATTCCTTTGCTGGCATAGTGAATCTACAATCCTACAGAGTGTTCCTTTTGTTTAACCGATTGCCGACCGTCCATCGTAGTTTTACGGCGGCAGGTCGGCTCGGCTGCGCGAAATCATGTAATATTATGTGATTTTGCATTGCGGCCACTAGGGGCGCATGTGCACCCCTTGCTCGCCCCTGGAGCCAATGCTAGTGGGCACCCGTGATCGCTCGTTACAGAGTGATGACCCGGGAGCTGTGTGTGTAGAAATGACTGATCGTCCGTGCATACAATGTATGAACAGCGATCTGTCATTGCCCCTAGTCAGTCCCACCCCCCCTTCAATTAGAACACACCTAGGGAACATAATTAACCTTGATCGCCCACTAGTGTTAACCCCTTCCCTGACAGTGACATTTTTACAGTAATCAATAGCACTGATCGCTATAAAAATGCCAATGGTCCCAAAAATGTGTCAAAAGTGTCCGAAGTGTCCTCCATAAGGTCGCAGTACCGATTAAAATTTCAGATCACTGCCATTATTAGTAAAAAAAAAAATTATAAAAATGCCATAAAACTATGCTCTATTTTGTAGACACTATAACTTTTGCGCAAACCAACCAATAAATGCTTATTGCGATTGTTTTATATATATATTTTGGGGGATATTTATTATAGCAAAAAGTACAAATATTCATTTTTTTTTTTAAATTCGCTATATTTTTGTTTATAGCGCAAAAAATTAAAACTGCACAGGTGATCAAATACCACTAAAAGAAAGCTCTATTTTCGGAGCCACGTTGCATGACCAGCGCAATTGTCAGTTAAAGCGACGCAGTGCAGAATCGCAAAAAGGGGCCTGGTCCTTTAGCAACAAAATGGTTTGGGGCTTAAGTGGTTAAAACTGCACCTCCCCCGTCATCCATTAGCATATCATAGTGATAAAACAACTCTTCTTCTATAGTAAATTGAGTATGCCAGTTTAGCTAGATGATGCAAATTCATGGCTGTATTGGCTTGCTGTATCCTGCAAAACTTCTCTGAATGTAATTGCTATATTGGAGTGTGAAATTGAACACAATACGTGCCAAGGTTCGAACTCTCAACAAGCCTACTATGAATTCAAAATCCTTAAAGGAAGATTTACTTCCGGGTTCATAGGACAACCTGATGTTAGATGATTAGATGATTAGATGTTATCCTATAACGCATTTTTAGCTACACGTAATAAGAAGGAAAAAAAACACTTTCAGAACTAATTTTTATTGACCATGCTGTCTTGCATTTTGCTGTTTCACAAATTGGCAAAATATAAACATTTTAGAAAAATCATTCTTTTAAATAGATGCACTTGTTCCCACTTCTGTACTGCATAGCAAGGCTCCCTGTATGTTGCAGTTTGTTGTTTTGCCCAATGTCATCTGAATCGGTTGAATGAGATTTTTCCAAAAGGCAACACAATGCATGTCAAATGGCACAGCAATGAGCATTACTGCAGTGCACACAGCTCTATACCTTGTGACAGCCTTTTATTAACCAGGGTGCCTTGTGGTTTCTTCAGGAGTGCCTTGGCAAAATGCTTAAAAAAATTACCAGAAATTGTATACAAGTCAACTTGTGGATGAAGGCTGGCTTTTTTATTTACACTAAGTCGCAGGTTTTTATTCTGCACCATTACAACCTTCTAGCTGTGGCTTCCTAACAACCAATGACACCATCAGTTGATAAGGAGGATGTCAGTCACCTGCATAGCATCCTTGTTTGACCCCCTGCCCCTCTCTATCAGCTTTGTGGTCACATTAGATGATGGAGAAAAACTGAGGGACGAGAGAACCATTAGAATACTAGTCAGTACCAGTTTGCAAAAGTGTATTTGCTTTGGAAGAATACATCCACCACTAACGTTGGGTGTCCTACTTGGACTTGTGGATTTTGCTCCATTTTGTAAAACTATTAAAATAGTTTTAACATCTTAGAATAGGGTGCCTTAAGACTGTCCATCATTTCTAAAGGGTGCCTTGAGACTGCCCATCATTTTTAAAGAGTGTATTGACTAATAAAAGGTTGAGAAACACTACCTTATGGTTTGAACATACCTCAAATCATACATATTAGTAAATCTAGATGTGTTTTGTTGCTAGTGCATTAAAGCCGATCTCTGGCCATGGAATTTGCTACCATTGCAGTAAACTGTCCATCTAGTTTAAAAGTCCCACTTCACCACTTCCCAAAAATATCATGTGCAGAGTGAGAGAATGCCAGTACTTGCTCTTAAAAAGACTAGTCACCCTTGCCTAGCCTTAGCACATTGAGTGACCCGTCTCTTCAATGCCTTTTTAATTTAATTGGGGGGGGGGGCAAATTAGTTATTTTTTCAACCAGCTTTCCTTCCTCCAACTCCCATTCCCATTTCAGCATATTCCTCCTATTGGCAGCATAGATAAGAATTGTATTTTCCAGTAAATTATAAAGCACATGCTTAGTATTTATAGATACCCATAACTTAAAAATGCTTAGTGGGGGGCAACTAGGGAGGAAGAAACCGAAGGAATAGGGGCAAAACAATTTAAGCTCAGAGTTTTACTTTAGTTAATACCCCATCCTGCATTTATTCTTTATCTATACCTATTTATGGGCAATTCATAGCTTTACACATTTAATATAATTAATACCTAATAAAAAACAATTTGAGTCACACAGCAGTCACAGCGTGTCCATTCTTGCAAATATGGTCAGAATAACATCATGCAGCTGTACTTCCCCATAGGAGTTTGACTTAAAATTCCGTACCCATGTACATTTCCAAATCCATGTGTGTCCTCTCATGCAATCTGTTAAATTCAAAGAGCCATCTGTTATTGCTGTTTATATCACCGTTATTGGTCAGTAGGAACAGATAGTTTAACCTTCTCTCTAACCGTCAATTCATATGTCTTCCGTGAAACTGTTTTTTTTCTGGATAGTAAAACAGATTTGTTTTACAGCAGTAACTGTGAAAGCAGCTTGTGAAAGGAATACATGTATGCATGGGCACAGAAACTTTCTTTTGGGTACAGTAAAAAATAAATAAAAATTAACACAGTTTTAAAATGAGTAGAGTAGGAATTCTAAAATGTAACTTTTGTTTCTAATAGTGTATTTCAATTATTCTTCTAGATGCTGAGTGTTTTTTAGGATATTAGACATTCTGCTCTCAGTGGCTTATATCCACACCTACAGTATCTCACAAAAGTAAGTACACTCACATTTTTGTAAATATTTTGTAGCGCCCCCTTACTTTCAGTATGGGCACTACGCTAAAGTTAGTTGGAATGGGAGAGTTACCTTGCTCTTATTTGTGATTTATCTAAATTGTGACTTCTGTTACTTCTGAAAGGTCTCCTGGGTCCGTCTGCATTCTAGGGATGTGGTATCATCTCTGGCCAGCAGTTGGCGCCAGAGGGGTTTCTGGCAGAGCAACTTTTCCACAGCAGCCAATTGGAGGAGTTCCTCCCTCGCAGGGCATGCTGGGAGGGGTACATCTGTGACAGGTGTCATGTGTTCTAAAATCTTCACGGGGTCCCGGTTCCAAGTGCGGCATCCACCTTCAGGGTGCACACATCCATGGACCCCACCGGCGTGGCCCACCTGGCCAAGCTTACAAGCTCCACCGAGCCTCAACCGGAGGCTAAAGGGGACCCCAGTGACTTACTGGGGTCCCAGTTCTATTGATTGGATCCCAGGCTGGGTGCTGTGCGATTGGGGAATCGGTTCGAGGGGAACCTGGAGGCAGGTTGAACACATGGCCCGAACGAACCAATCGGGGATCCGGTGACCGGGATGCTGACAGGTACGCTTTACTCAGTGACCTGTACTAGAATTTACTGGGAGGATTCGCTCTGTTCATTCACCTATCTCATCTAAAGTAATTGGCCTGTGGCTGAGGCCCTTTCGCACAGACCTGTTCCTCCCAGACATCTAAAGTGACACCTCGGCTGCCAAGTTAGAGAAAGAAAACCTGTCCGTGGGCACTTCACCCACTCAGGCAGGAGTGGCGACAAACTTATAAATTGGTATTACTAAGGGCAGGCTTGCCCATTCATATCCAGGCCTGACACCGCAAGTTCTCCTCTTCTTTCATCAACCTTTCTTTCCTTCCTAACTGAAGTTGATGTTGGCTGTGTTGGCCGGGAAAAAAAGCATTGGAAAAACCTTTATTGACCTTTGCTCACTACTTTGTTCCTGCATCACACCCCTAGACAACGCTAGGGTAACGTAATGTACCGATCCCAACAATCAATCAGCGGCTCCTTCGGAGGTAGTGCTACAATTTTATCATACCTTTTCATGTGACAACACTGAAGAAATGACACTTTGCTACAATGTAAAGTAGTGAGTGTACCACTTGTACAACAGTGTGAATTTGCTGTCCCCTTAAAATAACTCAACACGCAGCCATTAATGTCTTAACCTCTGGCAATAAAAGTGGGTACACCCCTTTGTGAAAATGTCCAAATTGGGCCCAATTAGCCATTTTCCCTCCCAAGTTTCATGTGACGTGTTAGTGTTACAAGGTCTCGGGTGTGAATGGGGAGCAGGTGTATTAAATTTGGTGTTATTACTCTCACTTTCTCATACTCGTAACCGGAAGTTCAATATGGCACTTCATGGCAAAGAACTCTCTGAGGATCTGAAAAAAAGAATTGTTGCTCTACATCAAGGTGGCCTAGGCTATAAGAAGATTGCCAAGACCCTGAAACTGAGCTGCAGCAAGGTGGCCAAGACCATACAGCTTAACAGGACAGGTTTCACTCAAAACAGGCTTCTCCATGGTCAACCAAAGACGTTGAGTGCAGGTGCTTAGTGTCATATCCAGAGGTTGTCTTTGGGAAACAGATGTATGAGTCCTGCCAGCGTGAGGTTGAAGGGGTGGTGGTCAGCCTGTCATTGCTCAGACCATACGCCACACACTTTTAAAATTGTTCTGCATGACCATTGCCCCAGAAGGAAGCCTCTTATAAAAATGATGCACAAGAAAGCCCACAGTTTGCTGAAGTCAAGCAGACTAAGGACATGGATTACTGGAATTGTGTCCTGTGGTATGATGAGACCAAGATAAACGTATTTGGTTCAGATGTGTCAGGCAGGTGTGGCGGTAACCAGGAGAGGAGTACAAAGACAAGTGTGTCTTGCCTATAGTCAAGCTTGGTAGTGGGAGTATCGTTTCTGAGGCTGCATGAGTGCTGCTGGCACTGGGGAGCTACAGTTCATTGAGGGAACCATGAATGTCAACATATACTGTGACATACTGAAGCAGAGCATGATCCACACACTTTGGAGACTGAGCCACAGGGCAGTATTTCAACATGATAACGACCCCAAACACTCCTCCAAGTTGACCACTGCCTTGCTAAAGAAGCTGAAGGTAAAGGTGATGGACTGGCCAAGCATGTCTCCAGACCTAAGCCCTATTGAGCATCTGTGGAGCATCCTCCAATGGAAGGTGAAGGAGTGCAAGGTCTCTAACATCCACCAGCTCCGGGATGTCGTCATGGAGGAGTGGAAGAGGACTCCAGTGGCAACCTGTAAAGCTCTGGCAAACTCCATGCCCAAGAGGGTTAAGGCAGTGCTGGAAAATAATGGTGGCCACATATAATATTGAAATTTTGGGCCCAATTTGGACATTTTCACTTAGGTGTGTACTCACTTTTGTTGCCAGCGGTTAAGACATTAATGGATGTGTGTTGAGTTACTTTACATTGTAGCAAAGTGTCATTTCTTTAGTGTTGTCGCATAAAAATATATAATAAAATATTTGCATGGACTTTGCCGAAGGGGTGATCCTCGTTGCTGGAGATTTTAATAGTGTCTTAAACCCGGCTTTGGATACTTCCTCGGGTAGAAGCTCTATCTCCTATAACCAAATCAATAAATTGAAGAGATTCCTAATCCAACATAATCTGCTGGATATTTGGCGCATCCTCCACCCTACAGATAGAGATTATTCCTTCTTTTCTGCAGCTCAAAACTCTTACTCCCGCATTGATTTTTTTTTTATCAGTCAATATGCATTGACGTACCATACCCAGACTAGGATCGGGAATATAATATGGTCCGATCATCCGCCAGTGTTTCTGTCCCTCTCCCTACCTGATCTACCTGGTCATGACTGGACTTGGAGACTTAATGACTCACTATTACAGGACGACATTTGCTCTGCTGATATCCAGACCACCATATCAAACTTTATCTCTGACAATAGTAATGACGATACTTCTGCTCCCATACAATGGGAGGCATTGAAATGCTTATTACGCGGGGTCTTTATTAAACACGGCTCTAGACTCAAACGACTACATCTTGCCCAGATTCGGGAACTGTCTCTTCGGATTGCTAAACTGGAACGTTCCCATAAATGTATTCAATCTCCGACTACCCAACTTGCCTTATCCGCAAGACTTAAACTGTTTAATTTGTTTGAACAGAAGGCCTTGTCCATTAGGGACAAATCACGTAAACTGTTTTATGTCAAAGCCAACAAACCAGGTAGATTGTTGGCCAGAGCCCTCCATGCTAAAAATAGCATTGCCTCCATCCCTAAACTCAAGAGACCTAATGGCCAACGGCCATCATCCTAAGGAAATTAACGAATTGTTCCGGTTGTTTTACAATTCACTATACAACCTCCCCTCATGCTCTCCACACATGTCGCCTGAAGACTTTCAATCTAAAATTGACAATTACATTGCTGCCGCGGCACTTCCGACTATCCCTAAAGATCTAGTGCAGGATCTTGAGCGACGATTTATCGAGGACGATCTTGTGCTGGCAATATCCTCCCTCAAACAAATGTCCAGGTCCGGACGGATACTCAACCCGTTTCTATAAATCCTTCTGTGATTCCCTTACACCACTTCTTATAAAGACGTATAATAACATCTCTAGGGACTCACCTTTCCAGAGACAGGCTCTGGAAGCCCATATCATAGTTCTACCGAAACCCGGGAAAGATCCTACACTGTGCGGTAGCTTTCGCCCCATTTCTCTTACCAACATTGACATTCGCTTATACTTCAAGCTATTGGCCAATCGCCTCCTGCCAGCGATACCTGACCTAATACACATTGATCAGGTGGGGTTCACCCCAAAGAGGGAGGCCAGGGATAACATCCTCAAAACTATTTCCCTGATGGAATATGCCCAAAAATGTAGAATCCCAGCTTGCTTGATCTCGGTCGATGCTGAAAAGGCATTCGACCGGGTTCATTGGCAATTTTTGGAGAGAAGGCTTCAACAGGTGGGTCTTGGACCCAACATGCTATGCAAAATCTTGGCTCTCTATGACAATCCTTCAGCACGGATCCAATCTAATGGCCTGCTATCTGACCCAAAATGGATTCATAACGGAACCCGCCAGGGATGTCCCTTGTCGCCATTGTTGTACATACTCACAATGGAGCATCTAGCCATGGCCATCCGGCACGACTCCAATATTCAGGGTATATCTATTGGCCATCGTCAATATAAACTGTCCCTTTATGCGGATGACCTCTTATTGTATGTTACTAAGCCCCACACATCTATACCAGCCATTATCGAGGCATTCACAGAGTTTGGACTGGCTAGTAACTTTAAAGTAAATTACGACAAAATTAAGGCCCTTAACATATCCCTAACGAAACCTACAGTAACCCAGGTTCAATCCTCATTTAAATTTAAATGGCAGCAAAAAGCTGCCAAATATCTTGGAATCCAAATCCCTACCTCCCTACCCACCCTGACAGATATAAACTATATACCCCTAATGAGAACGTTGCGAACGTGCCTCGAATCTTATGATAAACCGAACATCTCCTGGTTTGGCCGAATGAACGCCGTCAAAATGGACATTCTGCCCAAAGGTTTATACATTTTTCAGGCAATTCCTAGCCCCCTTCCTCATGGCTTCTTCCAATCAATCAACAGGGACATTTGGGACTTCATATGGCGACATGGGAAGTCCAGGATTGTCTTTAACGTCTTAACTTTACCTAAAAGTAGAGGGGGTGTAGCCCTTCCTGACCTATGGCTGTACTTTCACGCTGCATCATTGATCAGAATAGTCGATTGGTACCACGGTTCCTCCACTAAATTATGGACATCATTAGAAAATGACCGAATATCTCCCGACCTCACATACCTTCCATTGGCACACCCGACACACAAACCCCCCTACAGACCTCGTGTCCCTTGTGACTTCCACTATGCTACGAATCTGGGACAACTACCTCCACAAAAGTTTACTATCCTCGAGACCCAGCCCCTTGACTCCATTATTTGATATCAACTCTTTCCCTCCGACTTGTGCCAAATCTAAATTTCTTATGTTGCAAAAATCTGAGGCTCCTCTGTTGAGTCATACACTTCGCACTGGACAACCTATTTCCCTACCAGACATGCTCTCTTCTTGCCACAACCCGTCTATTCCTTGGCTTGAACACACTAAATTTACACACTTTATGCACAAAATACCAAACGTCGACGATATGACTAGACCACAGACAGCTTTTGAGTCATTGCTTTCCCAGTCGGACTGACCAGAGCATTCGCTATCCCTGATATATCAGTTGCTGATTCAGGTCTCCTATCCAAACTCACCGTCATTCCTCTCAAAATGGGAAAGGGAGATGAATTTGTCTCCGGAGGATATGGAGTGGGGCAAAACACTGGCGCTTTCTTTTAAATTATCTATCTCATCTCATGCCCAATAACGGAATTACCGTATTTTCTCCAGATGGTACCGCTGCCCCACTATTCTACATAATTTTGATCCTAATGTCTCTGACATATGTTGGAGATGTTTGCAGGCCCCAGGGAACATGACACACATTTGGGGTACGTGCCCACGTGTCACCCCCTTTTGGGACAAGGTTCTCAAACTATATGACAAACTCGTAGGGGACAAATATCCCAATGAGCCCCAATTAACAGTACTATTTATGATTCCGGGGTCATACAAATAAATCAAGAAGAGCTTAATTCACCATGGCATGGCGTCAACCTGTGATCCCCTCTCTGGCTGATTGGGCATGTGAAATGGACAGGATCGAACATATTGAAAGGATGCTAGCGTGGGATACCAATAAGAGTGAGGACCACACTATTACGTGGGCTGCTTGGTTACACTTCCGGTTTTCTGCTGATTTTGAATCTTCTATAGCGGATGCAGCTTCTATTGCTTCCCCGATGCCCTCTCACGTGTAGCGTGATGACCCTTCTCCCTACTTTTCCGTTTCCTTTTTTTTTTTTTCCCTCTCCTTACTTCTCCTCCTTTTGTACCTTTCTCAGTTTGTAATAATCTTACCAGTAGATTTACCATACGTTCAGGCCATAAGTGTTGAGCCTTTGTTTTTTTGTTTTTTTTTGTGTTTTTTTGGTCATTGCATACGCCACTGTTTACAGTGGTCTACCGGTTACTTGATTTACCATTACTTAGCTTATTTCACTTATTTCTGTGTACATTGAGGTAATTTACCTGACTATGCATATGTGATACATGTTCTTTTGGTGTCCTTCCGATCCTAGCATGGACTTGTACACTCAATAGACAGATATTATTCCTGACCTATGTTTTGTCTAAATGTTTTACAAATGCTTGTGACTCAATAAAACAGATTCAACATAATAAAATATTTGCAAAAATATGAGGGATTTACTCACTTTTGTGAGATACAGTATATGCATACAGTATATTCCCTCAGATCTGCATTTACCAGCACACAGCTGCATTCTGTCATTGATTAGTAAAGACAGCGGTACACAACACCCCTGACTTCCAGGGACAGGATTTTGCATGGACATAAATTCTGTATGGCCTTGCACACCCATGTGAATGAGTACTTCTACTCTGGCTGACGTATTTGACTCAGGCAAAGTAAGTAATACTAAATAAGGGGCAAATATAAATATCTCACAAGTAAGCTTTTAATGCAATTATAGAGTAAATCTGAATGTTCAGAGTCCTATTGAATCATTTTTTAACCCCTTCCATACAGGGCATTTTCACCCCCTTCCTGCCCAGACCAATTTTTAGTTTTCAGTGCTGTTGCACTTTGAATGACAATTGCACGGTCAGGCAATACTGTACCCAAATTAAATCATTATGTTTTTTTCCCCACACAAATAGAGCTTTCGTTTGGTGGTATTTGATCATCTCTGCGGTTTTTATTTTTTGCGCTATAAACAAAAGAAGAGCGACAATTTAAAAAAAAAACACAATATTTTTTCCTTTTTATTTAATACATCTCACAATATTTTTTTTAAAAAAACTTTTTTTCCCCTCAGTTTAGACCGATACATATTCTACGTATTTTTGGTAAAAAAAAACACGCAATAATCGTATATTGATTGGTTTGCGCAAAAGTTATAGCGTCTACAAAATAGGTGTTAGATTTATAGCATTTTTATTTTTATTTTTTTACTAGTAATGGCGGGGATCTGCGTTTTTTTTTTTTGTGACCGTGACGTTGCGGCGGACATATCGGACACTTTTGACACGTTTTTGGGACCGTTCACATTTACACAGCGATTAGTGCTATAAAACTGCACTAATTACTGTGTAAATGCTGACTGGCAGGGAAGGGGTTAACACTAGGGGGCGCTGAAGGGGTTAAAATGTGTCCTAACGTATGTTCTAACTGTTGGGGGAGGGGGACTCACAGGGGGAGGAGATCGATGTGTGTTCCTCTGTACTGGGAACACACATCAGTCTCCTCACAGCTGACAGGAGGTGGATCTGTGTGTTTACACACACAGATCCACACTCCTGCCGTGATTGCCGGAAATCGCGGGTGCCCGGCGGCAATCACGGCCGTCGGGCACGCGCGCGGGATCGCGGGTGGTGCCGCTTGCGCGCCCCGTCGGCGGCGCGCGCGCGCCCTAGAACGCCGTGAAGACAGGACGTTGTGCAACGTCCTGTCTCATCGGCGAGGGGATCACCATGACGTGATTCCCCTATGGGCTGGTAGGGAAGGGGTTAAAGTTTGAATCTAATTTACAGCTTTGAGGAAAAAAAGTATTCTTAGCAGTAGCATTCTGAGAAACCATGCAAACATTTTTGTTGTTCATTTTGAAATCTAATTAGGATTTTCTGTGTGGCTATTTTAAATGTAAATATGGGATACAAACAAAGAATTATGCAAGTTCACCCACATTTAAAGGGTAACTTCACCTTTGTGTGGAATAAAATAGCTAATAAAGAAAAAATAATATAGTGTATACAATTGCGATACAAGTCATATTGTAATTGAATGTTATTAAAAATGACCTTTGCTTTTCAATCTGCAGCTGCTGTTATTTTCTGAAAAGGCAATGCAATGTGTACAGAATGCCCCCCGAGAAACATAATTCTCTGCTTGTGTGATTGGCTCACTGATTTTCCCAGAAGTCTGCACTAAGATACAAGTCAGATTTCAGGCATCCCCAGCAACAAAAATTTCATTTTGGGAAATATACTTCCAATAGTCTAAAGTGGTGCAGGCCCAGAAGCTTTCCCCATTTGTGCCCTGCAGGTGATTGATAATTATGAAACCACTCCCATGTGACTCACTTTCCCACATGAATACCGACAAACACACAGAGATGCCTTCAGAATATCCAAAGGTAGGAATCTGCAACAACGATTGTTAAACTCCTTGTAATGTACATTCATCATACAGGGCGGAATGCTTTTTTCTCAACAAAAGAAGAGTTACGCTTTTAAGTAATCAAGGCTCTCCAAAAAATCCATTAATGACATGGCTTGTGATACCTACCTGTACATGTACAGTGTTTTGTTGAAAAGCATCCATCAGCTCCATAGATATTTCCTTAAAAGTTCAACATTTATTTAGCCATTAAAATTTAAAAGAACACTTACATTTAATATATAAAGGTACTGATATCAAATATGGGGCCCGGAAAATTTGAAAAGTTGTGGGCCTTCTTCTGAGTAACAATATAGTAAATTCTTGTCAACCTCTTCCTGTCTGCTTCTGCTATAATAAAGTCCTGACTAAGTCCCTCTACTAGAAGTAAATGTAGGTAGGTCAGCCTTGGGCTGATGAATATTGAGCTAGAATGCAGTAGACCAATTTCCTTTTCTCAAGGAGGTAAATACAGTTAGAGCCGTCTATAGTGTGGTGTGCTGACACAAATGCATGCATGCCATATGGTGAGAAGGTACCTTAGCTTTCTTCTCATAATCTTGGTTATCACTGGAGCAAGCAAGGATTACTGACTTCTACAATAATTATTTTTTCTTAAAAAGGGACAACATTCCTGTTTCAAAGCACAGTTCCAGTCAAAATTAATAAAACATAGCCTATTAAAGATAAAATGGCCCTGGCTGCAATACTGAAATCCCCCCCCCCCACCAAAATTCCTCATGGGGGTCTGCCCCAGCCTATGATTGTAAAATGAAGCAGAAGCAGCACAGTGATGAGTCTTGTTGTCATTTTGCTTTTTCCTTCTATCTACATGTTTCTTGTCAGAGGATAAACAGTTTGGTTTCTTGTTCTGATTTTTCCTCATCTTATGCCGCGTACACACGATCAGAATTTCTGATGAAATAAAATTTGATGGAATTTTCTGTCGGAAATTCCTATGAAGCTGACTTCCATCAGTCTTGCATAAACACTGTCAGACTAAATTCTGATCGTCCAAAACGTGGTGACGTAAAACACTACGATGAGCTAAGACAAATGAAGTTTAATGCTTCTGAGCATGTGTCAACGTGATTCGGAGCATGTGTGATATTTTTCTCTGTCGGAGTTGCACACAGACGATAGGAATTTCCGATCGTTTTTTTTTTCCATCTGAAAAAAATAAAACATGTTCTATTTCTAAACACCGATGGAAAAAAGTCCGATAGGGCCCACACACGATCGGAATTTCGAATGTACGCGGCATTAGAATTACAAAGTGTCTTTTATATTTACTAAAAGTTTTAGAACTTTAAGTATAACCAAGAACTAAAAGTTTTCAAACGGCTCTTACAAAATGAATTCCAATCCAATGTTTTTTCGTATATGTATTATCTTATTCATCAGATAGTCTAGTAGTTCATTTGGAAGCAATCTTATAACTGGCATATACAGTACATTGGCATCCCTTTAAATAGAAATTTGTCAACTAAAGAAGCTAAGCTGAGAACGCCATTTTCATCTTCGTTTGTTCAAACATGCAAATGTTACACTTCAAATACATCACAGCCTCAATTCATTCTTTGAGGGATTATATTTGCTCCATGCACACATGGATTATAAATAATCATAATTTTATTACTTATTTGGTTGACCAATCATATCAGTGATTAATTGAGTTATGTTAGGTTTAAAGTTAATTTTATTTCAGTTTGATTAAGTTATTTTTTTTTCAGACTCACTCTTGATAATGTGATGCCCTCATTTGGATGAGTGTAAAGTGATTTTAATAGAAAATGTTGAATTAGTTGAAACCACATTTATTCCAAAATTTACATTAGTAAAAAAAGGACATTGATGACATATTCTTATAATGTTTCTATAAATTACCCTGGAAAATCAGAGCAATCTCTGATAATAGAGATGTTGTGAAAAAGTAAGTGATCATAAATAGAAATCTAAGAAGTAAAAAAAGATATATTAACATGGCTATTAAAATATTTCATAGTTGTAGAAGGTTGGGTGTTGGTTCGGCAAAGTTCTGCAAAGAGCGACGATAACATGAAATAGTATACCAAGCCATAGGAGCCAAACCAAACTTGTTATTGGCCCAACTACAGTGAAACAAAAGCAGTTTGGTTTGTGTGGGTTACTGGGCTTTGCACATCAGCATCACTCTTTGTTGGCATTTTGGCAAATGTGCAGATGTTGTCCTTATAAGTTTGTATACATCTTTTAAGTTTTTTAGCTAATTTGGGCTAAGTTCCCAACACTGCAAGTTGCCCAGTTTTAATACCCAGTTCCCTCTATAAAAACTAGGCACTGTGGGATGCAACGTATATTACAACACTCCCTTTTCATGCATTTTTAGATTTTCATAGATGTTCTCATATATCAGCACGGTAGGCATTTAAATAGGTTACTTTGATGGAAATAATGGCCCAGATTCACAGAGCGATTACGCCTGCGCAACAGGAGATGTGCGTGCGTAAGTCGAAATGTGCGTGTGCGTTTCGATGCCCGGCATCCCCAGAACGAGATACGCAAAAAATCTACTTTTTTTTGTCCCGCGTAATTTCGTTAGACTGGCGCATCCGTCCGCGCAAAAGTGCGCTAGACAGACCATTGATTTGCTAGTCAAATATGCTAATGAGGGACTTACGGGGATCCACAAAAGAACATTGGGGCAGCGCAGGCGACGCAGTGTGTGCAACAGCAAAATGTCCTGTCTAAAATTAGAGCATATAAAAGCTGGTCTAAAAAGAGAAAAAAAGTCTACTTGTTAGATAAAGCAACACTGTTAGTGAGGAGCTCAGCAGTCACACGTGTTGCACAACAATCTGTATACCAACATGCCAGGGGCATCGTCGCACATAGCTATACTACTGACTTTAGATGAACAAAGAAGGATGAGGGCACGGATGATGGCACGGAGGATGGCACGGGAGAAGATATACCGCACCCCCATAGACCTGTTTGGCATGAGTGATTCTGAGGTGTATCGCATCTTCAGATTCACCCCTCATGTCATCCTGGAATTAACCACAACCCTGCAGGAGGACATCACCAGCCGAACACAATGCTCACATGCAGTGCAGCCACTGGTCAAGGTCATGGCAACACTCCATGTCCTTGCCAGTGGCTCTTTTCAGCGTACAAGTGGAGTGGTGGCTGGGATGTCACAATCCTCCATGAGCAGATTGTCCCTGCAATCCTCAGATGCATGGCCAACCAAATCATCAAACCCACCACTGAGGACCTGCGGCTGAAGGCAATGACAGATTTCTACAGAATTGCCAGATTCCCACGCACTGTGGGGGCCATTGATTGCACACATGTGGCACTCCAGCCCCCCCAGGAGACAGAGCACATGTACCGCAATCGGAAGCATTGGCATTCCATCAACGTACAGGTGATAGTCGATGCCCGAAGCCTCATATGGCACGTCCGTGCCAAACACCCAGGGTCCAGCCATGACAGCTACATATACAATCAATGCCACATCCGAATGGAATTCGATCAGAACATGTATGGGGACACCTGGCTGGTTGGTGAGTGACATGGGAGTCAGGCATGACTATCCCCTCCCATGATGCACACATCACAAGGGGCACATGCATGACTAACATCCTCCTGTCTTTTCCCTTACAGGTGACTCTGCATATCCACTGGGACCCCATCTCATGACTCCTATCCGGAACCCCCAAACCCCAGGAGAGGAAAGATACAATCAAGCACATGCCCAAACACGAGCAGTGGTGGAGCGCACCTTTGGCCTCCTAAAGTCACGTTTCCGATGCCTGGATAAGTCTGGGGGTACCCTCTTGTATTCCCCAAACTTTGTGTGCCAGATCATCGGTGCATGTTGCATGCTGCACAACTTCGCAGAAAGAAAGGGCCTGCAGATTGACCTATGTGATGACCTGACCCCTGAACCAGACAATCCCCCCCTAACCGAGGCTACCCCATCTTCTGAGGGAAGAGCAGCCAGGAGACAGCTCACATTGGGCATCTTTGCACGTTAAACACACACATTAATCATGGCACAATGAGAATGCATGCATGCACACCACTGTGGTCCCTAGCACACACACCCCACATCCACATCAAATTGGATTGGCACCAGTCCACCATGCTGGACTTGTGAGCAGCGACACCACGCCAAGGCTCCAATTATGTCACTGTACATTCATACACCATTCACACGGACCTGGGTATCACTTCTCCCTGGTCCTGGGGAACCCTTCTCCACCAAAATTGAGGGTGACACCCCTTTTCCGGCAGGAATGTCACCCCCCACATTTAAACAGCATTCACAACCCCAAAAAAAAAAAATTACCAGCAAAATCAAAAAATTTCCAGCAAAAAAAAAAATGAGGGGAAAAAAATTATTGCCCTTGACGTGAGCCACGCCTGGGGCGCCCCCGGCCACGGCCCCGGCTCCTCAGGGAACACTCATGGGGGAAGGGGAAAACCGGGGAAGGAGGAGCAGCCCCTGATCTCTGCCCACCTGGCGGCCTGCCCTCCAAGGCCACGGCTATTCTGTCCAGGGCAGCACCAAGTGTTGCCGTGTTGGCCTGGATAGCCTGGGTGAGGGCCCTCACATCCTGCCCAATGCCTGCTGATGTCGTCTGCAGTTCGTTTAGGCAGGTTGTGAAAGCCCGGGAGTGGGAGTCCAGGTTCCCCAGCGTATCCTTGATGGAGGACAGGCTCTCCTCCATCCGCACCAATGTCTGGCTGACCTGTCCCAGATGGCGGGTCTGGAGGAACTGGTCCCTTCTCAGAGTGGCGGGCAGGAGATCGGCCAACCCCCTGGTGTTCTGGGATGAAATCCTGCCTCCAGCTGATGCTTGTGGCCGGGGAGAAGGGGAGGCCCTTGTGAGGGGAGCCATGTTGGGGGAGGAGGGGGGGTCCCCCTTAGGGAGGGCTGCCTGCTGCCAGCCAGAGGGGAAGAGTCCTCAAAAACCAAACGTCCAGTGCCTGACATGGACTCCTCCTCATGATTCTCCTCCTCCTCATGATTCTCCTCCTCCTCTTGAACCTCCTCCGCGGACTCCGGCCTTGTTGGGGGGGCCTCATTAGGCTGCTGTCCTGGGGATGGTGCGGTCAGGCCAGATGGCCCTGCACCCTCCTGCACATCTGTGGATGACACAAAACATTCACAGGTTGGAGGATCCACACACTTGCCACATAATCCCTTTCACCCCCTCCCCCACAGATGCTACACACCTGATATTAAAAAAAATACTTACCTGGCACCACGGGCTCCGGACTTGAGTCAAAGCCGGGCAGGCCCTCAACTTCATGTCGATGAAAGGTCAGGGCCACCGCACGCTCCTCCGCTGTCAGCCTAATACGGCATGGTGGGCCCCCTCCTGTGCCCCTGGCATGGGCATGCATTCTGGCCAGCTTCTGTTTGACCAGATGCCCGAAATCATTAATTTTTTTGTCAATCCCAGACCGGGTCCGTGTCTCCCCCTCCCCCGCTCAATTGACCTGCGCAGTGATCATATCCAAAATCTTCCTTCTCCTGGCCGGGGTGGTGTTGGCACTGTCTGGGCCGTGGAGGAAACGCCCATAATCGCTAATGGCCCGGGCAAGAATTATTTTTCCCCCACAGTAAAATTGAGCTTTCGCTTTCTCTCTGTCATACTTCCAAAAAAACTCACTCCCAGTCAGCAAAAATCACTCACAAAAACAAGCACAACCAATCAAGCAAGAACACACACAAAGAGAAAACTAACACCCAAAAAATCACACTAGCACTCAGTAAGAAACAGTCACAAAAACAAACAGCAAAAAAACTGCAAGAAAACAAACGAACAGAAATATATCAAACAAACAGTCACTCAAACACTTATCAAAAAACACTTTCAAAGATCTACTAACAAACACTTGATCACACAGAACACTAATCTGACAACTACAAAACACAACGCAACAAACAACAGGACAAAAGCACTTGGTTAAATGGGAAGGGACAAAGGGATGTACTTTTGCAATGCAAGTGCGTTTGTGTCTGTCTATTTATGCTGTTTGCGTAGTTCAGAACGTTGCCCTAGTCCATTTCCAATTTCACTGATTGCGCCGCTCCCGAGTTGTGAGCATGCGCACAGAGGTGCTGACCATGGTCTCCTTCAAGCGCGCATGCGCGAGCCGGCCGGCCCTTCATTTGCATGGGGTCACGGCTCATTTCAATGTAACACGCCCACGTCCTTCCCAATTTGTATTACTCCACCTTACGCCTCTGAAAAAGCGTTACGCATGCGCAATTTTCTGCGCAAAAGCTACGAGAATAGGGTGATTACGCGGCAAAATTGCGCAAGTCTAACGTAAAGGCGGTGCGCTATGCCGGTCCAATAATGCACAGATGTACGTGAATCTGGGCCAATTTGTCTAAATGTATATAAGGAAAATGAATAATGTGTTTTTAACATCATTACCAAAATTGTGCTGCATGTCCCTAATTTTATAGGACCCTTTGAAAGTGACTTTTATTGACACATTATGGGCAATTTCATACTGAGGCACTGGCGCGTTGGCAGCAAAGCAACGCTATTTTTAGTGACACTTGACCATCGTTTTAGCGGCGCTTTTCAGCCCCTAGCGAGGTGCTTTTGAAAGGGTTAAAGCGCCCCTAGCGAGGTACTTTTGAAAGGGTTTGAAAAGGGTTAAAAGCGCCTGCAAAGCGCCGCAGCAGCAGTGATTTGCCAGCACTGCCCATTGATTTCAATGGGCAGGGGCACATTAGGAGCGCTCCTAAAGTGCCTAAAAAGTTGCTGCTTATAGAATTTTGTTTTAGTGTCCTGCCAGCACACTACTCCAGTGTAAAAACACTCTGGCTTTTACACTGAAGTGACAGGAGAGGCGCTTTACAGGCGCTTTGCAGGCGCTATTTTTAGTGCTACAGCGCAGGTAAAGTAGCCCAAAGCATCTGAATATAAAAAGTGGATTGAAACAGACCGAGGAGAATTTCACAAGCTTAATAATATGACCTATTGATATAGTTATACTTTATAATATATATATATATATATATATATATATATATATATATATATATATATATATATATATATATATATATATATATATATATATATATATATATATATATATATATATATATATATATATATATATATATATATATATATATATATATATATATATATATATATATATATATATATATATATATATATATATTCCTCATTACTGCTATGAGGAAATAAGACAAATATTCTTGCATCATAGGTTACCTATGATCAGTAGTGTGACTGCTTCTGAATATTGTGTTGACCTTTTTTTTTTCTTTTTTTTACATAGAACACTCAAAATATGGCATAGTTGTGGAGCTATAGTCATCACAAGTTGTAAACCCCCCATGTAGACCACTGGGGTAAGATGAAGGCCTGTGGATCAAAACCCATAGATCCTTTCTCCTCCTCAATTTTTGCTTCTTTTCAGTATTAAATTAAAGTACATAGAAAAAGGGACTAGACATACTGTTATATATAAAAAAAAAAAAAAACACTATTAACTATTGATTGGAACCTATTTCTTTTTGACCATGGTACACAATTTTATAGGGATATGTAGAAATCATGGAATAAAGAAATTAGGTTGAAGAAAAGCAGAATTGGAGAAATTATTGGGCATATTCATATGACAACAGTGGCATAGTTTAATCTCCTAATTAGTTAGGCTTTATGACATCGATGTGCTGTAACACAGCTTGACTTACTGTTTAAGTTTAAAACAAAGATGGTGTAAACAATTCAGAAATATACAGTTTCGACAACCATAATAATGCCAGAAGAGCAGCTGTGACAGGTTACTACAGTTATCACAACTCCTTTTGTTCCATTCAGCTTTCAGGATGGCCATTACCCAAGATACTTTTGATGACACAAAAAATGGTCAAGATTTTTTCTTTAACTGAATTTTTCAATTTTTTGGACTGAGACATTTTGATGACAACAATGTATGCCTTAATTATGGTCAACAAAACATTATGTACTCTTTATGCTTTTTATGCTGTCTCATCAGCTTACCTTCCAACGGAAAATTAAACTTCAATGTAGACATGTGCACTGCCAAAAAATGTGTTTGTGTTTGTTTCAATTGTTTTTTATTTTTTTCGGGTCATTCGTTATGATCGTAATTCATAAATTTGGAAGTCGGAAATTCGAAAATTCATGAATTCGAAAATCCGAAAATAAGAAAGAAAATCTGAAAGAATAACTAACTTAAATAACTAGCCAATAAAATATAGGTATTGTAATTTCCTTTCAAAGTTGGCTGTTAGTGAATGTAATGAATGCCAATTTATCTGAGGTTACAAATTATCTGAAATAATGAATGTCACATCTAAACAAATGGAATGGAATTAATAAATAATAAATAATAATAATAAAATGTTTTTATTATTATTATTGTTATTAATCATTATTAATTTGTTACATTCCATTTGTTTAGATACGGAATTTGTTATTTCGGACAATTCGTAACTTTGAATAAATTTGTATTCGTTACGTTCACTAACAGCCAAATTTAAAAAAAGGAAATTACAATAGCTATAATTTAATAGTTAGTAATAGTTAAGGTATTATTAATTAGTTATTATTTCAGATTAGTGAATTTTCGGGTTTTCGGATTTTCGAACTTCGGATTTCCAAATTTCAGAATTTCCGAATTTTCACATTTTTAAATGTATGAATTTACGATTATTCAAATTTACAAATATTCGGCTTCATTTACAACAGTGATGCTCATGGATGGCAAGTCAGCAATCTGCAATCTGGGCTTGCCATCCCAGTGCAGGAGGTCGCGGGCCACATCAGAAGGCTCCGCGGGCCACATGTGGCCCCCGGGCCACTGGTTGGGCACCCCTGATGTAGGAGGTTGTGATGCAAGAGTTCTAGCCTCTAATGACTTGAAGTGGACTTAACTACTTGCCGACCAGCCGCCGTAGTTCTACAGCGGCAGGTCGGCTCCCCTGCGAGAGAGCCCGTAGCTCTACGTCGGCTCTCAGAGCGGCCATTAGGGGCACGTGCGCGCCACCGGAGGCGCGCGCCCCCCGCTCGTCCCTGACTCCTGTGCGCGTGCCCGGCGGCTATTGCTCATTACAGAGCGAGAACTGGGAGCTGTGTGTGTAAACACACAGCTCCCGGTCCTGTCAGGGGGAGAAATGCCTGACCGTATGTTCATACAATATATGAACAGCGATCAGTCATTTCCCCTAGTAAGGCCACCCCCCTACAGTTAGAACAGACCCAGGGAACATACTTAACCCCTTCTCCGCCCCCTAGTGTTAACCCCTTCACTGCCAGCAGCATTTTTATAGTAATCCAATGCATTTTTTTAGCACTGATCGCTAAAAAATGCCAATGATCCCAAAAATGTGTCAAAAGTGTCCGAAGTGTCCGCCATTATGTCGCAGTACCAAAAAAAACGCTGATCACTGCCATTACTAGTAAAAAAAATATTAATAAAAACGGCATAAAACTACCCCCTATTTTGTAAACGCTATAACTGTTGCGCAAACCAATCAATAAACATTTATTGCAATTTTTGTTTACGAAAAATATGTAGAAGAATACATATCGACCTAAACTGAGGAAAAATATATATGTTTTTATATATTTTTGGGGGATATTTATTATAGCAAAATGTTTAAAATATTCATTTTTTTTCAAAATTGTCGCTTTATTTTTGTTTCTAGCGCAAAAACTAAAAACCGCAGAGGTGATCAAATATCACCAAAAGAAAGCTCTATTTGGGGGAAAAAAAAGACGCCAATTTTGTTTGGGAGCCACGTCGCACAACTGTGCAATTGTCAGTTAAAGCGATGTAGTGCCGAATCGCAAAAAGTATAGTCCAGGGGTTAAGTGGTTAACATTAGTTATATTTTTTCAGCTTAAATTCATTCAGGTTAAGTAGTTGTAGTAGTGTGTGTAACAGGCATTTATCATTTTTTACAGAGAGTTCTAGGGTTCACAAATCTTTTTCAAAGACCAACCCCTGTTCACCTTCGAACTTTCTACAAAGTCACAACCCAGATAGCAAAAATAACTTGCCACAAATTTGTGGCAGTGTTGAACTGTTATGGCTCATACACACAATCCGAATATCGTACGACAGATCGACAACTTTTTCCACTTAACCTCCCTGGCGGTATGATTCTTTCAGATTTTAGGTGCTGAAAGCGGTACCATTATTTGCAAGAAAATTTAGTGTTTTATACTGTAGGCTTGTAATTCTTAGGAATAACTCACTTAAATCTGACCAAACAAAAGTCCAATAGGCATCCCGGGTATGACATTTTAAAAACAATTTTTTTTTATAAATTATAATATAATAAATAATTATAAATAAATATAACAAATAATAATATAATTATAGTAAAAATTATTCAATAATGTAATGAAATCAAAATCACTGAAATTTGCTCATTTGCAGAATTGTCGCTGTCATTATTTTTTTTTTATGACGAATTTCCCCACAAATCGCTATCGCTAAATTCTGCAAGTGATTATAATTTATTATCACTGTTTTTTAGCTGATCTAAAACCATTTTTGACATAATGGGACACTTTTGTTTGCAATGGACAATCTACAGTTTGCAGGGAGAAAGAACACTTTTTATTATATAAAAGGACATGTAGGGCACTGGGCAGACCACTAGGCATAAGGGGGGTGTGTATTTTTTACATACAGTACTGTAATCTATAAGATTACAGTATACTGTATGTAATGTGTTTGTTTACTTTTTTGAATATGGCGCCGTTTCTCCGCCCCGTGCATCGTAACGTCGCAGGGAACGGAGATCGACAGCACACGGGGACGCTGTGTGAATCGAGCGAGTACCCGCTCGCTCACACAGCATGTTGGCATCGCTGGATCCAGGAACAAGGTAAGTAAACCCTGTCTGTGCACTCAGCGAGGCGAGCCCGAGTCCGACTCGGGTTTACCGATCGCAGCATGAAAATGTAACCCCGAGTCAGACTCGAGAATACCGCTAGGGGGGGGTTAATAGTCGCAAGTAGAAATTGAATAAAGTTGCGAAAATTCTCGTACGACAGAAAAAAACGGAAGTGATGTCATGTGTTGTAATGTATATATACAGTATTGTAGTTTCGGACGACAACTACTGTATACTGATTAAACTAAATTGTATGATCTGGTATCGTACAAGGAAAATTTTCATGATCAACTGTCGTGATCAGCTCTCGAAAGTAGTGTACACAAGATCTGAAAATCGTACGATTCGTACGATTCTTCCTCAGACGACAGTTTTCATACGATATTCGGATAATGTGTATTGTCCATAAGTCTGTTAACTTGCTGCACATTTTCACTGGCAGGTTGTACACTTGCAGAGCACTTGAAACACAAGTTCTAGTTGACACTTTTCCAATTTGTAGCAAATTTGCATGGCAAGTCTCTAGCAAGAGCAAAGTTGCATTGTAAATCTACATTGGTGAGTCTACAGAGTCTAAAGAAAGTTGATCTGGAGTCATGCAATGCAGACTTGCAGCAATTGTGCAATAAACTTGTGAAGCCTGGCAAGTCTAGCAATAGCTTAGCAAGTCAAATTTGCAGCACAATTTCTTGCTATCTGGGAATGTGACAGTTTGGTTACTGGGGAAGAAGAGACTAAGGAAATGTTTCCTCCTGCAGGCAGCAGACAGATGACTCAATCTCAGCCAAGGAAAAGCCACTTGACTAGATTTGTAGAGTTTCATTTAAATTACAAAGTAGGTGAAACAAAGTAGTATAATTCCTTATTAAGTACTATAGTATGAGACAAATACAGTACTTATGTGCGACAGCTATGTCGCAGCTATGTCACAGCTATGTGACACTGGCTTCATTCATGGGGCACTGGCTTCATTCAACTTACCAGGTCCTGCTGCCTCTCAAATTAAGCTACGTTTCCAATTCACTCATACCTACAAGCCAATTTAATATCACTAGTGGATTTTCAAGTATTTACTCAACTATGGGAGCTGCTATCTTTAAGATGATGTTTTTTTTTCACACATGTGGACTGTATGTCTGCTTTTTCAACCATCTGTTTACAGATGAAAAAGGGACATACATTGATCCCTATGAGATAGCGGATGTCAGCGGATGAACATCCATTGACACCCGATCTCATCAGTGTCCGCAATCCTCCCATTCTGCAAACGGGGGACGGTCCGTGTTCATCCGATTCCCCCCATAGGGGAGAGCAGAGATCTGACAGGTTGGTCCCTGCACAGTGTGCGGGGACCACCCTGTTATCCGCCAGCCCAGCGGGGATCAGCAGAGCGACCCCCGCTGAGCAAGCGGAGGTTCACGGGGCGGATTATCACGGATCTGTTCCGTGTGAAAGGGCACTAAGTCACAATTTCTAACAAAATGCTGACAGTGCTATTCTGGAGTCCCAACCAACTGCTTAGACAAAAAATGATGAAAAGAACAACACTGCTTGCTTCAAAATCAAATTGCGGACAGTTGATAGGAAAGAGTGGTGGGTGCAGAGCATCTTCCCCTCATTTGATCTGCTGTAAATTAATCCTCAGCCAAGAAGTGATTTGTCTTTTTTTTTCTTGCACAAAGTATTGATAGTTTGTTTCTCTTTGTCTGAGGGTGAAAGTGTTATGGGAAGCATGTTTTACCAAAAAAAAAATGATAGTGATAATAGTTGTTAAAATGTTGGTGATAATAGTTGTTAAAAGGTTGGGAGGTATATGTATGTGTGTGTTCATGTGTGTGTTATGAAAGTGAGTAACTGAGTATTTCCGAGTGATTCTGAGTATTTCCGAACAGCTCCAAACAGCTCTTAACCGTTCCGAGTGTCACTGGCGCCGCTGCACCTCTGGCTAAATGTGGTACTGCACACCACAGAGGCTTGAATCCTACTCGTTTTCTGAGACAACACTTGCAAACCGAGTCAGAATTTTTTTTTTTAAAGTTGCTCGTCTTTCAAAACGCGTGTTAACCATGTTACTCGTAAACCAAGGTTCCACTGCACTGTATATTACTGCTGATTGACAGAAGATCCCCTATTTCTACCTTTGCTTTGTCTGTGTTACAAGTCTGCCTTTCATGTGCATTATACCCACTGTGGATCTCAAGGAAGTTTACACACACATTAACTAATTTCGAGCTGTTGGAATGTCTATCATCAGTTTATCAGACTAAGGATGATGTGACCAAAGGTTTTTCCTTTATATATATATATATATATATATATATATATATATATATATATATTTTTTTTTTTTTTTTTATGGCATCCTTAAGAATACAGCTTTTGCTATTGAAGTATTTTTGTACAATAAAGTTTTTCATTTAAGATTTTTTTGGTAATATCTTTTACCTATATTATCTCCTATACCAAGGTCTATGCTCACTAATTGAAGTGATCCTGTCAACACAATATCATTTGTATGTACAAGATATCTGTTAACCACTTCAGCTCTGGAAGGTTTACCCCCTTCCCCCCCTCTTCCTGACCGGGCCATTTTTTTTAGATACTGCACTGTGTTGCTTTAATTGACAATCACAATTAATTGGAAAAAAAAGTTTAAAAACGGTCGTTTTTTTAGGAGTCCTGCTCCTGAAAAAAACAACCGTTTTTTAAACTTTTTTTCCATTGATACGTGCTCCCTGGGGCAAGACCCGGGTTCTCAAAGACGTTTTCCAACAATAACTTGAATATTGGTCTTTAAAATTAGCGTTTTTGAATTCGAACGTTCGA
This sequence comes from Rana kukunoris, assembly GCA_029574335.1. Taxonomy (NCBI): domain Eukaryota; kingdom Metazoa; phylum Chordata; class Amphibia; order Anura; family Ranidae; genus Rana; species Rana kukunoris. The sequence continues at coordinate 555,235,992 of CM056050.1, read as the reverse complement.
GTCCCATAGACTTCAATGGGGTTCTAAATGTTCTCGTGAATGGTCGGTCTGTTCGACGGTTCTGGTGCGAACCGAACGCAGGGGTGTTCGGCTCATCCCTAGTGGAGAGCAGGGATTTTTTTTTTTTTATCACAAATATACTATATTTAATTAATTACATCAGTGTAATGTATCTGATACATACAGTTTACAATATACAATTTCTCACCCGAAATCTTGACAATGCAATCAAATTATAGATACAGTACATGCTAACAGAGGCATTGGGATATAGTGCAATGACAATGCTTCATAACCTAAACTATTTTCTAATAGAAGGATACATATGCTATCCCCGTGGGAGTCTATTTGCTACCAGATCCACTGTACACAAGCATGGAGTGTTTAGCCAATTGCCCCCTAATTTTTTTTAATTTGTTGGGACACCCCTGTGTTGAAAAATGAGGCGTTCACACCACACGGGGTGGCATTCATATGTTTTAGCCATTATATGTGGATTGGGGGGTCTATCGATTTACAGTGTTGTAAAATACATTTTTGGGCTTGGGATAATGTCTTGGATAGAGCAGGTTTTACTCTTTCTTCAGCTATACGGTCATCCACAACACCCAGTATGCAAATGGTGGGTTCTAATAGAATATGTAGCTGAAAAATAGTGTTCAAAGATTTAAGGACTGCATACCAGTATCTATGAAGGTTAGATTGACAAAAGCCAAGTACATGCAGTCTACTTTTAGAAGGTAGGTTATACCCTGTGCTGACCTGGCCATTTTAAAACAAACCAAGAGCATACCTCTGAAGGGTAGTGGTCATACAGTAAACATCAACATAAAACCGTGCTGCTTTATCAATCATGATTGGTTTAGAACCTTGTTTTTAACTATTATGAGTGCGTAAGAATTTGTGGACTATGATTCCAAGCAACAGAGTATAATAGGAGCAATGCCCACATCATCTTTAGCCTCATTGCCAGGTTTGCTGAAAGTTTAGTACATGCCTGACGTTCATCGATACTGAAAGTGTGATATGGGGCAGGGAATTATCAGTGCAAAGAAAAATCAGGCATTTTATTTTGATGTGCAACCCATTTTATTAGGTATTTATCATTTTTCTTTGTGTCTAAATCTATTCCTTTCAGTGATGGGACAAGGTCCTCTAGAGCCCAGGGAAAACATGCCAAATTGCACCCCCCCCCCAAGATGTATGATTATGTATCAGCAAAATGCCCCCCCCCCCCCAAAAAAAAAAAAATAAGCACTAGTCTGCATGCTCCCCCTAAGCAAAAATCCCCCTTTCCTTCCAGTACAAATCCACGCCCCTGCTAAAATCTCTTTTCCTGACACAAATCCCTTAAATTTCTCCTCTGAGTACAAAACCTCTCCCCCATTCCAAATCCCCTCCCCTGGCACAAACACCCCTTAATCATCCCTACTAGCATAAATCCCTCTCCCATAAAACAATTTGCGATCTTAGCGCAAATCTCCCCACCATACCATATTACAATTTCTAGCACAAACCCCCCAAATCCCCCTTCCTAGCACAAATCCTCTTTACAAATCCACCCAAATCACCGCTCATAGCACACTTACCCAGATATCCCCTCCTAGAACAATTCTTACCCCCTACCACCCTCCCCCAAATTCCCCCTTTCAACACAAATTCCCTCCCTCAATCTGTTTGTGGTGCCCCCTACCCCACAAGATACCACAGTGCCCAGGGCAACTTTCCCTCCTGCCCACCCTTGTCCCGCTCCTGATTCCTTTACTTCACACGCTGGTTTAACCAAATAAATAATATGTAAAGTATATTTTTCCAAACATAAACAATACACACAATGCTGTATTACTTAACATAAAGACAATCTATATTAGTTTATATCAAGCAAAGTATTATTAGAACAAACCACATTTGAATTAACTAGACACGCTCAAGTTCCCCTTTGAGTCATTGTTGTAATTACAAACAAAGAAACAAACAAAAGAAGCTAGAATTTCAGCAACTACACAACTGACTTATGCCTGCATTTTTCCCCAATTATTGCTTGGCTCCCTGTAGTCTTTCAAGCTGTTTTATGACATTTTAAATTCTGTAAATAATAAAGCCTTTTGCAGGCACCAAAAAAATCCGAGTGACCCAAGAAAAAAAAAAAGAATTCTATTTAAGACACATTTTACAGCGACATAATGAAAGGCTTTTACAGCATTTATCTTCTAAATTGGAGATGCTAAGTACCACCAGGGGAGGTATAGCCATAAAATACTACATTAGTGTACAATGGTACTAATCTCAGTGAGCTAGATGGGATATGGACTGCCACCTTTTCATTTTTTTCCCCCCAAAAAATATTCTTCCATTACTTTTAGGCAATCAGAAATCTGACACAATGGCAAGAAATATGATTTCATTGTAAATACACATGCTGAATAGTCTGTCTGACCAAAGTCTAGCCATGATAAATGTAGGAAAATTATAACAATGCATTAAGAAGAATGTTATACATAACGATTGCATTACAGCTTGCAGTTCTGATTAAAAGGAAAAAGTGTGTTACCATATAATATACCTAGAAGCTCTTAAAACATAATTCAAAAAAGGCCTAATGAGGTGAAAAAAAAAAACATACTGGAAAAGTTAGGTGGGGTTGATCCTAGAAAGTATGTATTATGTCCTAGTACAAAGGTGCAACTAAAGAGTACTATGACTTTTTAAGAATATACATAAAAAAATGTCATTGCCTCACTTTCTTATGCCGCGTACACACGGTCGTTTTTTGCGATGAAAAAAAACGTTGTTTTTTAAAACGTCATTTAAATTGATCGTGTGTGGGCAAAACGTCGTTTTTTGTCTTCAAAAAAACGACCAAAAAAAAAATTCCAACATGCTTGAATTTTTTGTGTCGTTTTTCAAAACGTCGTTTTTTGTTTCACAAAAAGTCACTGTGTGTAGCAAAAACGTTGTTAAAAACAACGTTTTTCAACCCGCGCATGCCCAGAAGCTAGTTATGAAGCGAGCTTCAATGGAAAAGAGTGGTGAACGTAACCTCGCTTTTTGTGAAAAAAACGATGGTGTGTATGCAACATCGTCTTTGAAAAGTGACGTTTCAAAAACGTTGTTTTTTACTTCACAGAAAACGTCGTTTTTTTTCATCACAAAAAATGATCGTGTGTACGCGGCATCAGACAAAGGTATATATGCAGTCAGGAGTATCACTGCTCCTTTGAGCCCTAGTATGAAACAGGGCCTAACAACATATCCCCATTTATGTTGTTAGGCCCTGTGCTAACAATCCAATTCTTGACATAGTATAACGCATATTCAAAAGAAGTCAACCCCCTTTGCTTCCCCATGCTATTTAAATCCCTAATATAGACCCTTGGCTTATGGCTGGCTTAATGCAGGCAGTGCTCCGATTTTTGAGCCCACAAGTTATATAATGTCCAGATTTCTCTGTCCCGTACACACAATCCGAATATAGTACAACATATCGTCCAACTTTTTTCGCTTAATATTCACAAGTAGAAATTGAATAGGTTATTAAAGTCACAAAAATGATTGTACGACAGAAAAATAAATCGGAAGTGATGTCATGTGTTGTAATGTATTTTTTTTTTTTTGGGATAACAACTGTACTGACTGAAGATCGTACGAGAAACATTTTTGTGCATGTCCGATAAAATAATATCGGATGAACTGTCATGATTGGCTCTCAAAAGCTCTGTACTAACGATCCCAATATTGTACGATTCTTCCTCGAATTACATTTTTTCGTACGATATCCGGATCATGTGTACGGGCCATAAGTCACATCAGGTTGTTTTTCCTAATGGTGATATGAAGAATTATTTAGAGAAAATAATAGTATCATGGCTTTGTAGTTTTATAAAATATGGTATAAATCAGTATACATACACATACAGGTGTAAAAAGTAAGTCAAGATAAGTAACAAGCAAAATACAAAAAACTTTTAAAGTGATATAAAAATATTAATACATAATGATTAACCACTTAAGACCCGGACCAAAATGCAGGTAAAGGACCTTGCCCCTTTTTTGCGATTCGGCACTGCGTCGTTTTAACTGACAATTGCGCGGTCGTGCAACGTGGCTCCCAAACAAAATTGGCGTCCTTTTTTCCCCACAAATAGAGCTTTCTTTTGGTGGTATTTGATCACCGGTTTTTATTTTTTGCGCTATAAACAAAAATATTTAAAAAAAAATTCAATATTTTTTACTTTTTGCTATAATAAATATCCCCCAAAAATATATAAAAAAACATTTTTTTTCCTCAGTTTAGGCCGATACGTATTCTTCTAAGTATTTTTGGTAAAAAAAATCGCAATAAGCGTTTATCGGTTGGTTTTCGCAAAATGTATAGCGTTTACAAAATAAGGGATAGTTTTATTGCATTTTTATTAATTTTTTTTTTTTACTACTAATAGCGGCGATCAGCGATTTTTTTCGTGACTGCGACAACATAGCGGACACTTCGGACAATTTTGACACATTTTTGGGACAATTGTCATTTTCACAGCAAAAAATGCATTTAAATTGCATTGTTTACTGTGGAAATGACAGTTGCAGTTTGGGAGTTAACCACAGGTGGCGCTGTAGGGGATGTGTGACCTATGTGTTGTGTTTATAACTGTAGGGGGGTGTGGCTGTAGGTGTGACGTCATCGATCGCGTCCCCCTATTACAGGGATGACGCGATCGATGCTACGGCCACAGAGAAGCACGGGGAAGCCGCGTGTACACATGGCTCTCCCTGTTCTTCCGCTCCAGGGACGGATCGCGGTCCCCGTCCTGGAGCTTCGGACCGGGTCGCGGGCGCGCCCGCGACCCACGGCTGGGTACTAAAATCAACGTATATGTACGTTGATGTGCCCAGCCGTGCCATTCTGCCGACGTAAATGTGCAGTAGGCGGTCCTTAAGTGGTTAAAGGGGTTGTAAACCTTCATGTTTTTTCACCTTAATGCATCCTATGCATTTAGGTGAAAAAACACCTTGCAGTCACCTGCCCCCTGAGCCCCCCCGTTTTACTTACCTGAGCCCTGAATTTCCGAGGGAGCGATCCCGCATAGTTTTCCCCATGCCTAAACGGCTCTTCATTGGATAGATTGATAGCAGTGCAAGCATTGGCTCCCACTGCTGTCAATCAAATCCAATGACGAGGCTGCCGGGGGCAGGGCCGAGTCATACATTTGCCGGCTATGGACACCGATTGTATGGCACGGGAGCATGCCCCCAAGATAACCCTCTCGGGAGAGAGCTTCCCAGAGTGGGTAAGCTCTTTCAGGGAGGAGCCGCGAGAGACTCCGTGGGACCCCAGAATAGGACGATTGGAGCCACTCTGTGCAAAACGAACTGCACAGTGGAGGCGAGTATGATATGTTTGTTATTTAAAAAAAAAAATCACATTTTTAGTATCACTTTAAGTCATTTTCATTTGTAGTTCAAATATATGAAAATGACAATTATTCTGTCTGTAGCAAGACAACATGTGTGAAAAAAGCTTTACAAAGTAAAAACAATGAATACATTTTTTTAATAGAGTGGAAGACAGACAGAGCCTCTGCTAGCATTATTTTTTTCTATTTTCCCAAATAAGTTTCACTGCCCTTTTTTTGTCCCAGTAACAATATTGTCAGGAGTGGAAATCCCCCCATGGGACCATGCAACAATTAAAACCTGGTAGGAGATATAACCTTTTCTCCACTCTTTCAAAACTAAATAAAAAGCTGTGGTTGGAATCAAATTTTAAGTGTCAAAATGTACAAGTTCTAAAAGGATTTAAGCAATAAATGCAATAAAATGGGGGTTTGTTTACACTAGCCACCTCTTTGTGGTTTATAGCAAAAATGAGTTTGCCTCCCCAGAATCTTCATTCTCTTGAAGAACAATCAGCATCAGACACACTTCAAGGAGTGTAACTATACCAACAACCAGGGCCGATCCACCCTATACGCTCACTACGCAAGCTGCGTAGGGCCCCACAAATTATTCAAGGCCCCCTCTCCCCAAAAATTATTTTAGCACCCCCCAAAATCCACATGGTAGTAGTTGCAGATGTTAGTGTTTTTTTTTTCGTTTTTTTCCTTGCCTGCATCTTCTTTAATGCTGCCTGGAAGCTGGGACTCTTTTTTTCTTGTTGAAGAATACAGCAGATACGGCCACAGAAGCCGATGATCTTTAGCTAGACCCGGCACAGGCTAATCTCAGAGGTGGATGGATATCCACCTCTCTGCTACCTCCTCAGCCAATGGTGAAGACTGTACCCGCCCCCTTCCCCCAGCCCGCCTTCTTTGATTTCTGAAAAGAGGAGATGTCGGCACTCGGCACTGCAGCTGGAGAGAAAAGGTAGAGATGACTGAACACAGTCTGCTATGGCTGGGGGACACATTCCTCAGCCCCAGCACTAAGAAACAGTGAGTTGTGTTTGCCTGCACTGCTGTCAGCATGGAGAGAACAAGCTGCTTTCTACAGTGTGGGGGGAAGGTTACCAGAGAATAAGATGTTTATCACTCGTGTAATCTGACACCTGCAGTCCTCTGCCAGCACAATTTATATGATTCTTACAGAGACTCTGACAGAAGAAAATGCAGGATTTCTGAGTTGTCTGTCTGTCTGTCTATCTATCTATCTATCTATCTATCTATCTATCTATCTATCTATCTATCTATCTATCTATCTATCTATCTATCTATCTATCTGTCTATCTGTCTATCTATCTATCTATCTATCTATCTATCTGTCTATCTGTCTATCTATCTATCTATCTATCTATCTATCTATCTATCTATCTATCTATCTATCTATCTATCTATCTATCTATCTATCTATCTATCTATCTATCTATCTATCTATCTATCTATCTATCTATCTATCTATCTATCTATCTATCTATCTATCTATCTATCTATCTATCTATCTATCTATCTATCTATCTATCTATCTATCTATCTATCTATCTATCTATCTATCTATCTATCTATCTATCTATCTATCGATCTATAGATCTATCTATCTATCTATCTATCTATCTATCTATCTATCTATCTATCTATCTATCTATCTATCTATCTATCTATCTATCTATCTATCTATCTATCTATCTATAGATCTATCTATCCATCTATAGATCTATAGATCTATCTATCTGTCTGTCTGTCTATCTATCTACTCATCCATCCATCTGCTAATCCATCTATCTAATCATCCATCCATCCATCCATCTATCTATCTATCTACTCATCCATCCATCCATCCATCTATCTATCTATCTACTCATCTATCAATCTACTCATCCATCCATCCATCTGTCTCTATCTATCCATGCACGCTTTCATCCATCCATCTATCCATTCATTCACCTATCTCTATCTTTCCATCTATTCATCTTTGCTGGTGTCACAATACAAGAAGAATGGATTAAAAGGACATTCTGATGCCATGTGTGTGTATCGCACTCCTGAACCCTGCATTGTGTGTAGCGCACACCATAACCCTGCACTTTGTAGAACAAGCCTGAGTGCAGGCACTTTGTACATTCCTGTAAATAGCGCACCCCTCAGCTCTGCACTCTTAACGTGACACACTCCATGCATCCCCATACACCCCCAATGTTCGCTACACACTCCATGCATTGCCCATACACCCCCTATGCTTGTTGCATAGTGCACTTAATGCGCAGATTACACTTATCGTTTTTATCAAATATTTAATTTATATATTATTTACTGACATTTTTATGCTTTTACTGCTTTCTTTGAATTATTGTGCTGAACATTGTGGTGATAATTAGCTTTAGTACATTTTGTAGTTTTTTGGGTATGGGACAATGTGCCAGACTGCATAGCCAGTTATCAATGTGTGACTGGGTTTTTGAATGGTTCTCTGGCTTCTTTGTGGCTGTTGACTTTTTATATTTAACTACCCCACTGACTTAAGGTTATTGCTGACCCTGACATATGCTGGGGGCTTGATTATTGGCATTGATGAAACCTATTTTACTTCACAATCTCTACGGTGTACCTCTAGGCTCTTTTTGGCCTATAAAAGATAACCGCGTTTGGTGTGTTATCAGGCGTTAGGCGTGTGCACAAAATGAAACGCACATTTTTAAGCAGAAATATATGTGAAGACCAGTTAGAGTAAGGTGACCAGATTTTTTAAATGAAATCCGGGGACATATTTTTTCTTTACTAGTAATGGCGGCAATCAGCGAGTCTTTGCCCGTAGCCGCCTGCCTCACAGCCTCTCAAGTCTTACTCTCCGGACCCCGGCTACTACTGGATGGGGAGCAGATGAAGATCACTCCACCAGGGAAGGCAAGGAGATAGGCAGGTGGCCAGGGTTTGAGCCAAGGCAGAAGAACATGCGAGCGGAGCTGAATGGGCACGCACCTAGGGGGGTTGTATTTTTCCCATTATCTGTGCCCCTTCTGATGATCATGTGCTGGTCGGAGCGGAGGGAATATTTCTTCAGTTTCGGGTGCGTGCCCATTCAGCTCCGCTCGCATGTTCTTCTGGTAGTAGGCACGGTGGAGCGGGTAGTTCTAATTTTTTTATTTTAATTCTGCACTGTCTTTGAAATTGCCCCTGTCCCCTACTAAATCCAATCTGGGGACAAAAACAGAGACAGACTTGGTCTGGGGACAGTGTCCTCAATCAGGGGACTGTGCCCTGAAACTGGGGATGTCTGGTCACCCTAAGTTAGAGGGCCCCTTAGCAGCATTTTGCTTAGGGCCCCAGGGAGGTCAGGATCGGCACTGCCAACAACGACATACCCAAGGAAAGAGTTAATACCCTATCAGTTATGTTTTACTGTCTCTGTTTCTTTGGGGAGAATTCCATTGTTTTCGGTCCTGGAGATGCAACAGAGTGTAAGCAGTAATCTCTAATTGTTTTAATTATCTCAAATTCACAGTGGATTTATGTAAATGTATACTGATAAAAAAGAGGTACATAGAAGGTCACCTTAAAAGTAAGTCTTTAAATCTAGATTACTAGTTAAGATGCAAATACTATGTGAAGGCATTGAGAAATGTAATAGTCATCTCAAGCCTGCAGCCTGACTAATTTAATTGCTATCGATAATATGCCACCTAAACAAACACCTTTGTAGTGAGAATTAGGTTTATTGTGGATGACCTGTCATTAGGGATGTTCCTGCCATGACTGAGAGACAGCGTTCCCTGCAGCACCCAGTAAAGCTGCAGTAAAACGTACTGTTCTCTATTAGAACAAGCTGCGTGCCTCAGGTGCTCCGTTAATTTACTTACTGGCAAATATTAATTGGAACCAATCAATACTGGCAGCTTGAAAGTAAAGGAAATTCAACAGAATATTAATTAGACAAACTTATGGATATTTTCAGAAGCCATTTGAGACCTTAATTATCACTGAAGTGAAGGAAATTATTTTATGCATTACAAACTATGCATTACTCTCCAGACCCTTCATAGAGAAATACAGCTTGAATATGCACAAATTAAATAACATGTAGGCTGCAATTAGTCCTGCACATGACATAATAAATCATAGTTACCTTGAGAGTACTGGTAATTTTTAAACCCATTCACGTGTATAACTTTAGAAAATAGCAGTTGGTACAGAAAAGTACACTTTAAAGTTTGTGTTGATTCAAATCTGCCTATCTATCTAGCTTGGTAAAGAAGTAAATAATATACATCATAGATAGATAGTCCTGGTCTGCCACATGCAGAAGGTAATGATTATAAATAGTAATATTGTTGCCTTGTCTTCCTATCCACCAGTGTCACGTCTACTTCTGTCATTATAGCATGCCATTTCTGGGTGCATTCTAGGACCACTTAGGCCGCGTACACACAACCAAATAAATCCGATCAAATCGGTCTGACAGACCGTTTTGATCGGATTTGTCTGCTGGGGTATATTGGTTTGATCGTGTACACACGATCAAACCAAAATCCCCGCCGGCAGACAGCGTGGTGATGTGGCGGTGACGTTGACGCCGCCACGTCACCGTCACCAGGAAGTAAAACACTTCCGCGAATGCGTCGAATCCATTCGACGCATGTGCAGGCAGATATGTACTAACCAGCAGACATGTCGGACGGACGGGTTCCCAGCAGACAGATTTTAAAGCATGCTTTAAAATCTGTCTGCTGGAAAAAAACGTCTGTCCGCCCGTACACACAATCAAATCTATCTGCTGAAACGGTCCATCGGACCGTTTCCAGCAGATAGATTCGATCGTGTGTACGTGGCCTTACACAGAACAACAACATATAATCATATTCTGCTAAATTTCTTGCTCTCTTGGAAGTACTGACACAGAGCTGCCCCCCTACCCCCGATAACAGACAGAAGTTCAGATATTTTCCAACTTGCTTAAATAAATCTGTGAAAAATAAAAATAGGTTGTCTTATTTTTGGGAGAAGATAAAACCAAATTGTTTCATCTTTGGCAGATGGCAAAGTCAAGGAACACATTATAGCAGTTCCCACTGGTATCACTTAATGATGAATGAGAGGTAGACATTTCACTGTCAACGGGGACAACCTCACAATTAAAAAAACAATGGTAACGTGCCTCTAACAATAGCAGCATTTTACCGCCAACATCTGCCACTGCTCAGTGGGAAAGTGCCCTTACGAGCACAATTCCTGTTTTTTTTTCTAAATACCCCAGCTTCCCAGCCCCTTAATACATTCAGGTGTTCCACCCCCAGCCTCTGTCTGCATCCAAGCAGGTAAAAATATACCACTGAGCTACTTGTGCCTGTGCACTGATAAATCATTGAATGTAATGTACCAATAGCAGTCTGTAGGATGTTAATGTGCAGGCCTAGGCAACCGTATACCAGATTTTTACAGCCAGGCTGCACATAGCGCAGGAGGACACAGCTGTCAAAGGAAGTAAGTATCAACCTACATTTGGAGGGGCGTGGAGGAGAACGAAAGTAAAGGGAAATGGAAAGGGAGAAGATAAGGGAAAGGGAAAAAGGGGGAAATAAGAGAGAAAGGGGGAGGGGGAAAGAAAAAGGGGAAAGGTAGAAAGAGGAATGAAAAACAAAAAGGGAAAATAATAAAGGGGAAAGGAAAAGAAAAAGGGAAAGGGAGAAAGGGGGGAAAAAAAATTAAAGAGAGAAAGGGGAATAGAAAATAAAAAAGGGAAATTGAGAAAGGGGAATAGAAAAGAAACATGGTAAGGGAGAAGGGGGAAAGGAAATAAACTAGGGAAAGGGGAAGGAAAAGGGGAAAGGGAAAAGGGCAAAGCAAAAGAAAAAGGGAAAAAAAAGTAGGAGGAAAAATAAAGATATTTGGGGCTCTTAATGGAACATAGGAATACTGTAGCTGATAATCCCAGATGTAGTAATAATAAAAATGGCTCAAGTTTTCAATGGAAGGATTAAGAACAGTATATTTTAAATTGTTTGGTTTGTCATAGCTATTTATCTTATTTTAAAATGAACAATTTATCTTAAAGCGGTTGCAAAACCCTCATGGTTTTTCACCTTAATGCATTTTATGCATTAAGGTGAAAAACCTTCTCTCATGCTGCAGCCCCCCTGACCCCCTGTTTTACTTATCTGAGCCCTGTTTTTCTCGCTTTGGGGATGAGCACACCAGCTATGGCTGGTGCCTCGTGTCCTGGATAGGATTTATAGCAGCACAGCCATTGGCTCCTGCTACTGTCGAACAAATCCAGTGATGTAGGCTCCCGGGGAAGGGGCCGTGTCCTGCTGTCTGTGTAAATAAAAGCAGCAGCAGGACATGGGAGCATGCCCACTTGAGTGTCCTGAAGGAGAGTGCTTCTTGGATGGGGCACTCGAAAAGAGAGACTCCAGAAGTGGAGAATCGGGGCCACTTTGTGCAAAACCAACTGCACAGTGGAGGTAAGCATGACATGTTTGTTATCAAAAAACAAAACAAGGATTTAGTAACCCTTTAATCATTGTATGACTGTCTAAACATTCTATGTTCTTTGCAGTGCAATAGTAATGTATTTATTTGCATCAGATAATAGTAAACATTTTCTCAGTGTTTTCACCCCAGGCTTTGTAAGCCAAGCTATGAAGTTGGACAGGGCACAACATCTTCCTCCATACAGTAATCTAGAAATGTAGCTAGGAAGAAGGTGGCTGTATTGATAGCCAATGCTTACCTCTAGCTCCAAACATTTGCCAGAGAAGAGCAGAGAGCAAGAGAGGGGAGGCTGACATGCCCCCCCCCCCTGCCTCCCCCTGCACTCCCCTTGCTGCTTCTTTTCTCAAGAAAGTGTTTGAATTCAAGACAAGGTGGTTATCTTGCAGCTCACTCCTTGCTAGCAGCACCGATGGCTGGAGGGAGTGGGGACACCCTTTCTGATCTTATAGTGAGAAGTACAACACATATAGGAAGATGGAATAAAGTACTACATGCACATTGTCCCCTGGTTAGAACAATTGAAAAAAAAAACTAAAGTTCATGTTTGCAAAAATTACTGCCCACATAAAATAAGGCTATAGCCTAGTTATAGTCACGCTAACCTGTATATTCACATTTGAAAAGTCCTTTAAAATGTAAGAGAACTTTCCACCCTTTCATTTTGTTTTCTGGTCAACAGTGATTGGCAACTGGGACAGACTATATTTATCTTAACCTTTCAAAATTTGTACTCTGACATTCTTCTTACATTTTTTCCCCCTTACACATGTTCTGTCTGCCTAAGCTAATGGCTTTAGGTACATCATTTGGCAATCATGTAACACTCAGATACATGGAAATACAGATAGAAAAGTGATTAATATATAAATGGACAGACTTCAGAGCTATCTATTGTGTATTGCAGGGATATGCAATTAGCGGACCTCCAGCTGTTACAATACTACAACTCCCATCATGCCTCTGCCTTTGGATGTCATTCTTGTGGCTGTCAGAGTCTTGCCATGCCTCATGGGACTTGTAGTTCTGCAACAGCTGGAGGTCTGCTAATTGCATATCCCCGGTGTATAGCATGACTCAAAGGTAGAAATATTGTTTTACTCTGAAATGCATTGAGTCTTTTCATGAGGTCATCTTTCAACAAGAGCTGCTTACAGTCGATATGTGAATCACGTTATTGGTATAGTATGGATGCCCGAGGTATAAACCGGTCATAATGAATGTTTTTTATCATTATTTAATAAAGAAAATGTAATTTTTAACTGTATTACTTTTTCCTTGTCAATATATCTTTATTGAGGTGATAAAGAAATGTACAATTCAACAAAATAAAATAAGTTAATTACAGACACAGAATAATTTCTTGGTTTACATAAGTGGTAAGTTCACAACAGGTGAGTCTGATGGCTTCAATGGACATATTAATAGTACAGATAAGGTTATAACTAAGAGACCAATTTTCTGGAGTTTATTTAAAGATGCTTCGTTTCTTCCAACCAGCCCAGATGGTTTTAGGGCTGTGGTTTAGGCAAGAGTCCTGATGCGTCAACGTAAGTGTTTCAACCAAAATTAACCTTATAACAATGCTAAGAACATGTATAATAACGAGGTTCATAGTCAGAGCCCAAGGCGGGGGGAGGAGGGTGGGGAGGAAAGCGGGGAGGGGAGTAAGGGGTGTCTGCAGGAGTGGTCCGGAATTGGCTGTCAATATCAAATATACGCTAAGCGGTAGACTGTTAAACAGGCTGGGCTACCATGGTAATAATACAATATCATTGATTTCATTGGGTATTGCATATTCATACCACGGTTTCCAGGTTCTTTCGAATCCAGCGGTCGTGTCCATGTCGATTGCCATCATTTTGGCGTGAGTCATAGCTAGGTTCATTCTGTTCGTTACTTCGTTAATTGATAGATTAGGGGTTTTCCATGCTTTTGCCAATGTTTGTTTCGCAGCTGTAAAGAGCTGTGTTAATAGTTTAAATTGTTTATGTGAGACATTTTTGGGTTTGAGGTTTAATAATGCGCTTTTGGGGTCCAATGGGATCCCCTTACCCGATAGTTGACTGATTATTGTGAAAATTTCTGACCAGAATAACTGTGCTTTAGGGCACGACCACCAGATATGAAAGAATGTTCCTGGAGATGAGCATCCCCTGAAACAATGTTCAGGGTAGTTTGGCACAAATTTCGCAATCCTAGTAGGAACTAGGTACCATCTAGTAAGAACGTTATAGTTAGTTTCACAAGCTAGTACATTTATTGAAGCAGATTTAGTGTTGGTCCATATTTGATTCCAGTCTTCTGGATCTAGTTCAATATCCAGGTCTAGTTCCCATTTGTTTATATAGGGGAGTTTCCCCGTAATAGAGTTAGTCAACAACTGGGAGTATATTGATGAGATCAAACCTCTAGAGGGAGGGGTGCTTTTGCAGAGCTTTTCAAAGGCAGATAGTCGGGGAGGGCTGGGGATGCTGTATTACTTTTTCATCACCACACATTTTGCAAATGTGCTTTTTTTTCCCTGCTATTTGTTTGTTGAGTTTATAATAATACAGGACACAAGAAGATTGGTGACAAGGAGTTTTCCTCCAAGTCTGCATCTAATGCACATTTTCTTCCACATCTAGGTGGGCCTTGTTTGCGTTTTTACTACTTGGTTTGGCATGTTTGAGAAATAAATACTTACCTTACATACTGCTAGAAAGTGTGCTTGTTTAATTCATAATATCATTGAGAAGATAATTTTCTATATACTACCAGCAGCAATAGATGCTTATGATATAGCTCAGACTCTCACAGCATTAAAGAACTTCTTTGAGTCTAAAGTAAATGTAGCTGGCAGAATGATATCAATTCCAGAAATGTGGACAGTATAATGGCTAGGAATGGTAATATATCTCAGTTCATGGACCAAACCAGAAATAACCCACACAAACAGAGGAAGATATACAAACGCTCTCCTGGGAATGGTATCCTGCACAATATAATTACTTATATACTGTGTTGCTTGTGTTACTTAGGGATATTAAATGACATGCTCCTCTGGGGAAGAGACTAATGTGAATGGGTTGAACTCTGAAATGTATTGTTTATATGTCAATTCAGAAAACAAAATACATACACATGGGTCCAGAATGAACTCACATCATTTTTTTTAATACGTCCTTAACATCTCCTGGACAGTAATATGTTCTTTCAATATACATAGTGATGTTTTATTCTGGTACTATCAACAAACAATGTTGGTGTTTTAGGAATGCCCTTTATTTTAAATAGGAAGATTGGATGACCCTCTGGTGTGGAAGACTATGGCTCTGTGTGTTCTCATTCTCCTATAAAAAGAGGAGAAAACAATGGGCAAAGCTGTATTTTTCAGAAATCTGTAATAAAAAGAACAAGGCGCAGAGCACATCTTTCAAAAACTACTTAGCTAAAGAATTATTACAGCATCTTAGAATTATGTGACATTTCCCAGTTAGGCTTCAATAGCTCAAATTACTTCTATCACACTTGGTCCTGGGACCACTGATGGTTAAGATATTTTTGGCTATAACAATATGATTTTCATGGATTTCTTTGAATAATGGAGGAACAATAGGCTTTAAGTAGTTCAATTTTATTGTGTCATACGTAAAATTGCAAGCAAAAAAAATAGTTTTCAAGCCACAATGTAAAATAACTACCTATCAATCTGTAAGCCAAAATCCTTTCATTTGTACTACCTTAGCCTGCAGATCCAATTATCTTCCAACATTTGCTGCTCAACCATGCTGAGATTATTCACCAACCCTCCAGTTAGACTATAATAAGAAGGTCTATAGGCACATTTGTACTCTGAGTAATAGGATATGGATGTTAGCATTGTAATAATCTTACTTTGCACTAAAATGCCTATCAATTATTTGGCCCAATTTCCATAGAGTATTGCACATCTGATGTTTTAAATCCAAAATACATAATATATCTTGAGAACTTTATTGCCTGTCTGAGCATATATCTTGGTTGGTTTCATTACCAACCTGATTTATGTCCCAGTACAAAGTATGAATTGTAAATGTGAGTGAAATAAATAACTAATAAGGTCATCAAGTTGTTTGACATTGTTTTTAAATTCCCTGGTGACATTGGCTTTCAGCAAAATCATTTGGTGGTAGCGCTATGTGTGAGGCCAGGGGGTGATATTTATATATCACACTTGCCTTCTATAAAATGAGCTATTAATGCATATTTATTGTTCTCTTGATGTGTATTATATATATTAACATTTTACTAAAATGTTCTGCAATACTTTATGATTATTTTTTGCATAATTATAAACATTGTAAAATTACAACGGACACTTAGAGACTGATATGTTCACAATAATTAATTGGAGGACCATGACACACTTATTGTTTAATGTGGCATATTTACTAAACTAGAATTATGCTAATATTTTTTGCCCAAGTGCAATATGCGATTAAAAAACTGACTTTCCTTGTTTCTTTTTCTTCAACCTGAAATCTCCTGTTCTTCTCTCATTCAAGTCTTATCTCTATTCATAGAAACCACTTCATTGCTCTTAAAGGTACATAGAAATAACAGGCATCCATACACACTATACAAACACTGTTTTACATTGCACATGAGGCTTGTGGTCAACTTGTCTAATAATAATCAAAGAAATATTGGTGTAGATTTGTGATCACTGTGACAGTCAATCAAAATGATTAAGGTGAAAAAGGTATTTGAAAATAATATTGTATATACCGGTACCTACCTTTTTCTTCTCAGATTACTTTGGGAATAAAAAATGTATATTTTTTCAATTTTATCTAGTCGAAGTTAGTAAAAACGGGACTTGCTCTATCATGTTGTAAATATTTTGTAGCTTCTCCAAGCTACTTCTTCAGTTCTAATGGACTACAAAAATGGCCTTGACACTATACAAAAAATCTTTAACATTACAGAACAAATCCAGCTGACTGTGACTAACTACAACTTGATATACCATGACCTGGATAAATGGGAACCTTCACAGACATTTTTGTTCAATTTTGTTATGGTGAAATATTTATATATATATATATATATATATATATATATATATATATATATATATATATATATGGATAAAATAATAGCTTTTTCCAAATGTTTTGCTCATATAAACCATCATATCTCCGAAACTCAATAATACCTCACTGATGTCAAGTGGCTGGCTGTGGCATTTTTAATAAAATTCAATGCCGCATCTCTGGGAATTATAAGGGGTTAAATAAATACAAATTCTGTGTCATCAATTGGAATTGTATTTTGCAATTAGCAAATTACCTTGTAATAGTGAAAGTGTGGTCTGTGTGCCAAATCAGTAGTACTAAACAAACAGGTAGGACCTAAAGTGTCAATAAATGCCTGCATGCCAAAATCGATTAACATTCAGGGTTTTAATAACAGAAGAGACCCTAGAGATCATAAATGTTCCCCCAGCCTGTCAGCAGTAATGCTATCGGGGTGCACATGTGCAGCTCTGGCCACATTTATGGCAAGTACTGCAAGCTATGGCTAATTGAGTCCTGTAAACATGCGCATTGGATGACATCACCGCAGACCGGCCAATCAAGCAGCCGAAGATTTGGAACCTGGAAAAAAGACTAATGCCGTGTACACACAAACTGAATTTCCGACAACAAATGTTCGATGTGAGATTTTGGTCGGATATTCTGACCGTGTGTAAGCAGACATTTGCTGTCTGAATTTCCGACAACAAATGTTTGAGAGCTGGTTCTCAATTTTTCCGACAATTCCAAACGTCTGTAGCCAATTCTAACGCACAAAAATCCTACGCATGCTCGGAATCAATTTGACGCATTCTTGGAATCATTGAACTTTATTTTACTCGGCTCGTTGTAGTGTTGTACGTCACCACGTTTTTGACATTCGGAATTTCCGACAACATTTGTGTGACCGTGTGTATGCAATACAAGTTTGAGCCAACATTTTGTCGGAAAAAAAATCCACGGTTCTGTTGGCGGAATGTCCGATCGTGTGTAGATTGGGGCAGCTGTGATAGTCCAATGCTGGAGCGCTCTATTTGTAGATAAGTTTCTCATAATGTACTAGTGTGCAGTGCATACTAATACATTATGATTTAAATCTCTAGGGGGGCACATTTTTTGTACTCTCAAGGAGACTCAAGGAGACTTTCCTACCACTTTAAGTAATTAGACAGGGAAGGTCAAACAGAACACATGTCCGGATGGAAACACCTGTGACTATAGAGTTTGAAGAAAGACTGCATGGTATAACAACATGACTTTAGAGTTCTCTAGAGATGGGAATAAAATAATGACTGTGCAACTTTTATTTTGCTCACAAGAAAAGGGGTAGAGTGTTAGAAGGGGATGGGCTTTATGGCAGCTCTATCATGACAATAAGATGCTGCTTCTCTGCACTGGTGGTACATTTCATTGGTTTGTGCCTATAATGGCCATCTGTATGGGTACAAACAATGAATTAGTAGAAAATTGAAAAACTGTACAGTAATATATATATTATTTTATAGATTTGTTTCCCTAAAGTGTAACGTTTTTGGCTTACCATATTTTATGTTGTTATAAAAGAGATAAAGCATCTTACTAGCAGACAGACGTTAAAACTGTGACCCCTGAGCCAGTTTTAATATTTTGCCAGTGTTTTGTAGTTGTCCTCCTCTGTACACTTCAAATACTTCATATTATGTACTTACAGGTGCTGAAATATCAGTTTTTAAAGGGTTAGTTCACCTATTCACAAAAAAACTAACTTACAGTACTACACCCTCCCCATACCCCTTAGTCCACACTGCACTTATTTCCTTCTTTGACTAGCTTCTTCTGTACATGCAACTGGTGTTAAGATCCAGGCATGTGAAAAATGCAGTACACAACCCAAAGCCTGTGTAGCATTGTGGTGGTAAATGGGCATTGTTTAACGATGAAAACACATGACCATGCTGACCAATGAGAATCCCTCTGAGGAGCCCTGGAAGAAAGAAGACATATTTTAAAAACATACGCTAGGCTCCAAGCTCCTTCCATAGGTTACCAACCCTTTTCCCTGAAGGCTCGACTATGCCATATGTCATGCTTTATCTTGTAGTATGCTTACCTTTTTTTCAAAGTCTGTAGGACAGTCATGTGACACACAAATTCCTCATCTTCTCCTGATCTTCACCACAAGTGAGCATTCCTAGAATGCTGGCATGATGAAATCAATGCACCTCTTTGCTGGAATACACTATTAATGAATGATGCATTGGCAATGTCCTTTTAGGTGACAAGGCCATGACAAAATTATAGTTCTCAGTCTTTTGGATTAAAAGACATTGGGGGTCATTGAGCATGAGGGCATCTTGTGGTAGAATGCAAGTACTGTTGTGACAACTTCACCTTGCAGGTGAGTATTCCAGCCTGAATTCCTTTCTGTCTTTGTCTACCCTGTGGGAGGCTTTGGCCCAGATTCAGGTACATCTGCGCATTATTGGCCCGGCGTAGCGCACCGCCTTTACGTTAGACTTGCGCAATTTTGCCGCGTAATCACCCTATTCTCGTAGCTTTTGCGCATGAAATTGCGCATGCGTAACGTTTTTTCAGAGGCGTAAGGAGGAGTAATACAAATTGGGAAGGACGTGGGCGTGTTACATTGAAATGAGCCGTGACCCCATGCAAATGAAGGGCCGGCCGGCTCACGCATGCGCGCTTGAAGCATACCATGTCAGCTCCGCTGTGCGCATGCTCACAACTCGGGAGCGGCGCAATCAGTGAAATTGGAAATGGACTAGGGCAACGTTGTGAACTACGCAAACAGCATAAATAGACACACACAAACGCACTTGCTTTGCAAAAGTACATCCCTTTGTCCCTTCCCATTTAACCAAGTGCTTTTGTCCTGTTGTTCGTTGCGGTGTGTTTTGTAATTGTCAGATTAGTGTTCTGTGTGATCAAGTGTTTGTTAGTAGATTTTTGAAAGTGGTTTTTGATAAGTGTTTGAGAGACTGTTTGTTTGATTGATATATTTGTGTTTGTTTCTTTTCCTGCTGTATTTTTGTTTTGTTTTTTTGTGACTGTTTATTGCTGAGTATTTTTCTCTCTGTGTGTGTTCTTGCTTGATTGGTTGTGCTTGTTTGTGTGCGTGAATTTTGTTGACTGGGACTGATTTTTTTTGGAAGGATGAGTGAGAGAAAGAGAAAGCTGAATTTTACAGTTGTGGAAAAACAAATTCTTGCCCGGGCCATTAGCGAGTATGGGCGTTACCTCCACGGCCCAGAGAGTGCTAACACCACCCCGGCCAGGAGGAGGGAGATTTTAGATAGGATCACTGAGCAGGTCAATTCAGCGGGGCAGGGGGAGACACGGACCCGGTCTGGGATTGACAAAAAAATCAATGACCTCCGGCGTCTGGTCAAACAGAAGATGGCCAGAATGCATGCCCATGCCAGGGGCACAGGAGGGGGCCCACCATGCCGTATTAGGCTGACAGCGGAGGAGCGTGCGGTGGCCCTGACCTTTCATAGGCATGAAGTTGAGGGCCTGCCCAGCTTTGATTCAAGTCCGGAGCCCGTGGTGCCAGGTACGTTTTTTTTTAATATCAGGTGTGTAGCATGTGTGGGGGAGGGGGTGAAAGGGAATATGTGGCAAGTGTGTGGATCCTCCAACCTGTGAATGTTTTGTGTCATCCACAGATGTGCAGGAGGGTGCAGGGCCATCTGGCCTGACCGCACCAACCCCAGGACAGCAGCCTAATGAGGCCCCCCCAACAAGGCCGTAGTCCGCGGAGGAGGTTCAAGAGGAGCAGGAGAATCATGAGGAGGAGAAGAATCATGAGGAGGAGGAGTCCATGTCAGGCACTGGACGTTTGGCTTTTGAGGACTCTTCCCCTCTGGCTGGCAGCAGGCAGGCCTCCCTAAGAGGGAGCCCCCCCCTCCTCCCCCAACATGGCTCCCCTCACAAGGGCCTCCCCTTCTCCCCGGCCACAAGCATCAGCTGGAGGCAGGATGTCATCCCAGACCACCAGGAGGGTGGCCGATCTCCTGCCCGCCACTCTGAGAAGGGACCAGTTCCTCCAGACCCGCCATCTGGGACAGGTCAGCCAGACATTGGTGCGGATGGAGGAGAGCCTGTCCTCCATTAAGGATACGCTGGGGAACCTGGACTCCCACTCCCGGGCTTTCACAACCTGCCTAAACGATCTGCAGACGACATAAGCAGGCGTTGGGCAGGATGTGAGGGCCCTTACCCTGGCTATCCAGGCCAACACGGCAACACTTGGTGCTGCCCTGGACAGAATAGCCGTGGCCTTGGAGGGCAGGCCGCCAGGTGGGCAGAGATCAGGGGCTGCTCCTCCTTCCCCGGTTTTACCCCTTCCCCATGAGTCTCCCCTGAGAAGCCGGGGCCGTGGCCGGGGGCACCCCAGGCGTGGCTCACGCAAAGGGCATTAATTTGTTTTTCCCCTTTTTTTTTTTTTTTTTTTTGCTGGAAATTTTTTGCTTTTGCAGGTAATTTTTTTTTTTTGTGTTGTGAATGCTGTGTGAATGTGGGGGTGACATTCCTGCCTGGAAAAGGGGTGTCACCCTCAATTTTGGTGGAGAAGGGTTCCCCAGGACCAGGGAGAAGTGATCCCCAGGTCCGTGTGAATGGTGTATGAATGTACAGTGACATAATTGGAGCCTTGGCGTGGCGTTGCTGCTCACAAGTCCTGCATGGTGGACTGGTGCCAATCCAATTTGATGTGGATGTGGTGTGTGTGTGCTAG
This sequence comes from Rana kukunoris, assembly GCA_029574335.1. Classification (NCBI taxonomy): domain Eukaryota; kingdom Metazoa; phylum Chordata; class Amphibia; order Anura; family Ranidae; genus Rana; species Rana kukunoris. Next base: position 555,214,309 of record CM056050.1, on the reverse strand, counting down.
GGACCACAGTGTTGTGCATGCATGCATTCTCATTGTGCCATGATTAATGTGTGTGTTTAACGTGCAAAGATGCCCAATGTGAGTTGTCTCCTGGCTGCTCTTCCCTCAGAAGACGGGGTAGCCTCGGTTAGGGGGGGATTGTCTGGTTCAGGGGTCAGGTCATCACGTAGGTCAATCTGCAGGCCCTTTCTTACTGCGAAGTTGTGCAGCATGCAACATGCACCGATGATCTGGCACACAAAGTTTGGGGAATACAAGAGGGTACCCCCAGACTTATCCAGGCATCGGAAACGTGACTTTAGGAGGCCAAAGGTGCGCTCCACCACTGCTCGTGTTTGGGCATGTGCTTGATTGTATCTTTCCTCTCCTGGGGTTTGGGGGTTCCGGATAGGAGTCATGAGATGGGGTCCCAGTGGATATGCAGAGTCACCTGTAAGGGAAAAGACAGGAGGATGTTAGTCATGCATGTGCCCCTTGTGATGTGCATCATGGGAGGGGATAGTCAGGCCTGCCACCCATGTCACTCACCAACCAGCCAGGTGTCCCCATACACGTTCTGATCGAATTCCAATCGGATGTGGCATTGATTGTATATGTAGCTGTCATGGCTGGACCCTGGGTGTTTGGCACGGACGTGCCATATGAGGCCTTGGGCATCGACTATCACCTGTACATTGATGGAATGCCATTATTTCCGATTGCGGTACATGTGCTCTGTCTCCTGGGGGGGCTGGAGTGCCACATGTGTGCAATCAATGGCCCCCACAGTGCGTGGGAATCTGGCAATTCTGTAGAAATCTGTCATTGCCTTCAGCCGCAGGTCCTCAGTGGTGGGTTTGATGATTTGGTTGGCCATGCGTCTGAGAATTGCAGGGACAACCTGGTGCACACATCTGCTCATGGAGGATTGTGACATCCCAGCCACCACTCCACTTGTACGCTGAAAAGAGCCACTGGCAAGGAAATGGAGTGTTGCCAGTACCTTGACCAGTGGCTGCACTGCATGTGAGCGGTGTGTTGGGCTGGTGATGTCCTCCTGCAGGGTTATGGTTAATTCCAGGATGACATGAGGGGTGAATCTGAAGATGCGAAACACCTCAGAATCACTCATGCCAAACAGGTCTATGCGGGTGCGGTATATCCTCTCCCGTGCCATCCTCCGTGCCATCCTCCGTGCCCTCATCCTTCTTTGTTCATCTAAAGTCAGTAGTATAGCTATGTGCGACGATGCCCCTGGCATGTTGGCATACAGATTGTTGTGCAACACGTGTGACTGGTGAGCTCCTCACTAACAGTGTTGCTTTATCTAACAAGTAGACTTTTTTTCTCTTTTTAGACCAGCTTTTATATGCTCTAATTTTAGACAGGACATTTTGCTGTTGCGCACACTTCGTCGCCTGCGCTGCCCCAACGTTGTTTTGTGGATCCCCGTAAGTCCCTCATTAGCATATTTGACTAGCAAATCAATGGTGTGTCTAACGCACTTTTGCGCGGACAGATGCGCCAGTCTAACAACATTACGCGGGACAAAAAAAAGTAGATTTCTGGCGTATCTCGTTCTGGGGATGCCGCGCATCGAAACGCACGCGCACATTTCGACTTACGCACGCGCATCTCCTGTTGCGCAGGCGTAATCGCTCTGTGAATCTGGGCCTTTGTTTTTATCGCTTTGCAAGCACAGTTTTACTGGGTTAAGTGAAGATTACTATTTTTTTATAAAGCCTCCCCTATCAATCACCCAACAAAAAACTTTTCTCCCAAGCTTCCAGACACTCCAGACCTGCACAATATATTACCCTGACATAATCCTATGTTGTGCACTGAAACCATTGCTTTATTGCAACTGAAGCTGGAAAAAAGTAGATTGAGTTTTTCCTTTTTTTTAAGTTTTGAAATGTGTTCATTACTCATCTAACCTTTTAAAAATTAGCAGTGTCCTGGATTTACCTCTGCTCTAAGCTTGTCTGTTTCATAAATATCAGAAGAAAGAGAGATCTGTAGAGTCATATCAAGTGAGAATTTAGGAAAATGACAGATGAGACAGGCTGTAATTTCCCACCTGTAAAATATTTGAAGAGGCGTAATGAGAAATTATATTGCTCAAATATGCACTATAACTGCTCGTCTGGCAGCCAAAACTATGTTGGGCCTAATATATATATATCATTTTTTAGTCTTCATTAAATATCAAAATTAGATACTTTTTTAAACTATATATGCTCAATTCTATCTAAGTAACAGGGTGTTATGGTAATTAAAAGGAGAAAAAATGCCTATGGGAGAAACCTCCAATGCCAGCATTCTAAACCTATTCAGCTTATTTATGAGAAAAGTGGCCCAGATTCAGGTACATCTGCGCATTATTGGACCGGCGTAGCGCACTGCCTTTACGTTAGACTTGCGCAATTTTGCCGCGTAATCACCGTATTCTCGTAGCTTTTGCGCAGGAAATTGCGCATACGTAACGTTTTTTCAGAGGCGTAAGGAGGAGTAATACAAATTGGGAAGGACGTGGGCGTGTTACATTGAAATGAGCCGTGACCCCATGCAAATGAAGGGCCGGCCGGCTCGCGCATGCGCTCTTGAAGGAGACCATGTCAGCTCCGCTGTGCGCATGCTCACAACTCGGGAGCGGCGCAATCAGTGAAATTGGAAATGGACTAGGGCAACGTTGTGAACTACGCAAACAGCATAAATAGACACACACAAACGCACTTCCTTTGCAAAAGTACATCCCTTTGTCCCTTCCCATTTAACAAAGTGCTTTTGTCCTGTTGTTCGTTGCGGTGTGTTTTGTAGTTGTCAGATTAGTGTTCTGTGTGATCAAGTGTTTGTTAGTAGATTTTTGAAAGTTGTTTTTGATAAGTGTTTGAGAGACTGTTTGTTTGATTGATATATTTGTGTTTGTTTCTTTTCCTGCTGTATTTTTGTTTTGTTTTTTGGTGACTGTTTCTTGCTCAGTAGTTTTCTCTCTCTGTGTGTGTTTTTTTTTGATTGGTTGTGCTTGTTTGTGTGCGTGAATTTTGTTGACTGGGACTGATTTTTTTTGGAAGGATGAGTGAGAGAAAACGCAAGTTGAATTTTACACTTGTGGAAAAACAGATTCTTGCCCGGGCCATTAGCGAGTATGGGCGTTTCCTCCACGGCCCACAGAGTGCCAACACCACCCCGGCCAGGAGGAGGGAGATTTTGGATAGGATCACTGACCAGGTGAATTCTGCGGGGCAGGGGGAGACACGGACCAGGTCTGGGATTGACAAAAAAATCAATGACCTCCGGCGTCTGGTCAAACAGAAGATGGCCAGAATGCATGCCCATGCCAGGGGCACAGGAGGGGGCCCACCATGCCGTATTAGCCTGACAGCGGAGGAGCGTGCGGTGGCCCTGACCTTTCATCGGCATGAAGTTGAGGGCCTGCCCGGCTTTGACTCAAGTCCGGAGCCCGTGGTGCCAGGTACGTTTTTTATTTTTTTAATATCAGGTGTGTAGCATGTGTGGGGGAGGGGGTGAAAGGGAATATGTGGCAAGTGTGTGGATCCTCCAACCTGTGAATGTTTTGTGTCATCCACAGATGTGCAGGAGGGTGCAGGGCCATCTGGCCTGACGGCAACAACCCCAGGACAGCAGCCTAATGAGGCCCCCCCAACAAGGCCAGAGTCTGCGGAGGAGGTTCAAGAGGAGCAGGACAATCATGAGGAGGAGGAGAATCATGAGGAGGAGGAGAATCATGAGGAGGAGGAGTCCATGTCAGGCACTGGACGTTTGGGTTTTGAGGACTCTTCCCCTCTGCCTGGCAGCAGGCAGGCCTCCCTAAGGGGGAGCCCCCCCCCTCCTCCCCCAACATGGCTCCCCTCACAAGGGCCTCCCCTTCTCCCCGGCCACAAGCATCAGCTGGAGGCAGGATGTCATCCCAGACCACCAGGGGGTTGGCCGATCTCCTGCCCGCCACCCTGAGAAGGGACCAGTTCCTCCAGACCCGCCATCTGGGAAAGGTCAGCCAGACATTGGTGCGGATGGAGGAGAGCCTGTCCTCCATCAAGGATACGCTGGGGAACCTGGACTCCCACTCCCGGTCTTTCACAACCTGCCTTAACGAACTGCAGACGACATCAGCAGGCGTTGGGCAGGATGTGAGGGCCCTTACCCTGGCTATCCAGGCCAACACGGCAACACTTGGTGCTGCCCTGGACAGAATAGCCGTGGCCTTGGAGGGCAGGCCGCCAGGTGGGCAGAGATCAGGGGCTGCTCCTCCTTCCCCGGTTTTACCCCTCCCCCATGAGTCTCCCCTGAGAAGCCGGGGCCGTGGCCGGGGGCGCCCCAGGCGTGGCTCACGCAGAGGGCACTAATTTGTTTTTCCCCATTTTTTTTTTTTGTAAATAGATTTTTTTTTTTTTTAATAGATTTTTTTTTTTTGGTCATTTTTTTTTTTTTTTGCTGGGAATTTTTTGCTTTGCCAGGTCATTTTTTTTGGTTATTTTTTTTTTGTGTTGTGAATGCTGTGTGAATGTGGGGGTGACATTCCTGCCGGAAAAGGGGTGTCACCCTCTATTTTGGTGGAGAAGGGTTCCCCAGGACCAGGGAGAAGTGATCCCCAGGTCCATGTGAATGGTGTATGAATGTACAGTGACATAATTGGAGCCTTGGCGTGGCGTTGCTGCTCACAAGTCCAGCATGGTGGACTGGTGCCAATCCAATTTGATGAGGATGTGATGTGTATGTGCTAGGGACCACAGTGTTGTGCATGCATTCTCATTGTGCCATTATTAATGTGTGTGTTTAACGTGCAAAGATGCATAATGTAAGCTGGCATGAGATGGGGTCATGAGATGGGGTACCAGTGCATATGCAGAGTCACCTTGAAGGGAAAAGACAGGAGGATGTTAGTCATGCATGTGCCACTTGTGAGGTGTGCATCACGGGAGGGGATAGTCATGCCTGACTCCCATGTCACTCACCAACCAGCCAGCTGGTCCCATACATGTTCTATTCGAAATCTGTGGGGATGGGGCTCTGATTGGATTTGTAGCTGTCATGGGTGTCATGGGTGGTGCCATGTGTTGGGCTGCTGATGTCCTCCTGCAAGGTTGTGGTCATTCCAGGATGACATGAGGGGTGAATCTGAAGATGCGAGACACCTCAGAATCACTCATGCCAAAGATGTCTATGCATGTGTGATATATCAAGTGAAGATTGAGGGGCTTGTATCAGATAATAATATTGTATTAGATTAGATTAAATTGTAAATTTTATATAAGCAAATAAAAAATAAAAATAAAACATCTCCTGTGCCCTCCTTAGTGCCCTCCTCAGTGCCCTCCTCAGTGCCCTCATCCTTCTTTGTTCATCTAAAGTCAGTAGTATAGCTTTGCGCGACGATGCCCCTGGCATGTTGGCATACAGATTGTTGTGCAACACGTGTGACTGCTGAACTCCTCACTAACAGTGTTGCTTTATCTGACAAGTAGACTTTTTTTCTCTTTTTAGAGCAGCTTTTATATGCTCTAATTTTAGACAGGACATTTTGCTGTTGCGCACACTGCGTCGCCTGCGCTGCCCCAACGTTCTTTCGTGGATCCCCGTAAGTCCCTCATTAGCATATTTGACTATCAAATCAATGGTCGATTTTTTGCGTATCTCGTTCTGGGGATGCCGCGCAACGAAACGCACGCGCACATTTAGACTTACGCACGCGCATCTCCTGTTGCGCAGGCGTAATCGCTCTGTGAATCTGGGCCAGTGTCTGTAACTAGCATTGGTCAACAGGGACACTACTACTTAGGAGATTTTTACACACATAGTTTGCTTATTAATAAATTCTATTTAATGTATAAATTCATGCTTAGCATTAAAAAAGCTGAAAAAATTATTTAGTATCACACATGTGAAGACTTTTTATTTTGATAAATCCCAAACGTTCCACATCTTACCCACAAAAATTTGTAAAGTCGTTCTACAGCCTAAATATTTTTTAACTTAATACATTAAGGTAAAAATGTTTAGGCATCAGTATCCCTTCTCAACCCCCCCCTCTTTTACTTACCTGAGCCCTCATTTGATCCATCGCTGTGCACATCTTCAGCTATTCTCTCCCCTCACTTTCTGATCTCACAGGCTTTGCTGGGGCACCAGGAGCCATTGGCTCTTGCTGCTGTCAAAACCAGTGATGAGGGAGCAGGGGGTTGGCCTGAATCCTGCTGTCTGTGTCTTCAGATGCAGATAGTGAGGCTTAGGAATAAGCCTGTATAAGTGCCTCCCATTGAAATCGGTTTTCCATGGGGGCACTCACCAGAGTAGAGGAGCCAGGAGCACCGGCAGGGGACCTGAGAAGAGGAGGTTCAGTGGCTCTGTGCAATTTGATTGCTCAGTGCAGGTAAGTAACAACCTGTTTTTTTTTTTTTTTAATTGACGCTTTACAATTACTTTACAGATCAACTATAGCTTCCATGAAAAAAAAAAAAAAAAACATATTTCTGAAGGAATAAAAATTGCATGTTTTTCTGCAATGCTCACCATGACTTTGATGCTGTCTCTGCTCTATCCACCAGAAAATACCCCACATCTGGATTAAATATTGTTTAGCATCATCGTCCTCTGTAAGTCCAAATGGCCAATGGCATGTGGCACCTGGTCTCACAATAGAATGCTGCATGCATCAGTGAAGAATGATGTTGGAGAAGAAGAAGAGGGACTCTCCTTGTATTAGAACATACAGTAAATATATCAGTAGGATAATGGCAGCCACTGGTTCTTTCAAGCCCAACTTTACATGTCTAGTTTGTGTTTCCATGTGCACCATGTTGGATCAAAAAAAAATATTTGATTGACTGCCAATTGTAAACGTCTATCGATCTCTATTAAAATCAGAGGGGGAAAGTGAGATCATAAATGAAAGGAGATGCTGCCATTCACTTAAATATGGGCATTTATGACTGTGACTTGAGAAAAAGCATAACCACCCTTTGCATAGTAGGGATAGATAGGTAGATAGATAGACAGATACATAGTGCTGCTGAAGTAACTGAAGCTTGGTGGATTGTTACACTTCAGAGTGGTGGGAATATATTTTACAATTAAAAAAAAGACTGATATGTTGTTCTTTTTAAATGACATACACTACGGTACCACTTATAGTTTTTGAAGTGGGCAGTACCTGATTGGCAGTAAAATTAGGTTAGGCTGATTTCTGTGGACTTTTCCTAACTGTGGATGCTTATTGGCACCAAAGATGCTGTGCTTTAAATTCTTACACTGTGTGAGCTTTATGAATTCAACTTTATGCATGGGCAAAGAAAAAAATCAATACATCTTTGCAATACATACACATTTCCCATGTTTTGTTATTTTGAAAGAACTTCAAGTACAGGATAATATCTTTGGTCTGCCATAAAACTGGTGAGCTACTAAATTCCTGTCCAAGCTGACAGCTATGCCTCTGATACATTGAAATTTCAATGGGTAAATGGGCATGTATTGCAGATATGTAAGCATATTTCTTTTTTAAATATTTCCTAGACATATACTTTAATTCTAATATATTTAACTACATTTTAACATATTAAACTACATTTTCACAACTGTTTGCTACTTATTGAACTTTTATTTTACTAACTATCCTTGCCATTTTATTTGGGCAATATCCAATTAGCCTTTTCAACTGCTGTCTGACACTGAAAACACATGAAATAATGTAAGCCACAAGTATGTCTAATTATTTTTCATCAGTGACTGACCTTTGTGCCTGTCAGCATTTTCCTATTTTCTCTCATTCCAAAGTTTGCCAGTGCAGTTCCTTCCTCTATGTAAATTACAATGATACACGTACCTTTATTAATAATTAACCATATATTACCCTGTGTAAATCTACTTGTAACATTTCCATTTTTTTAATTCTCTAGGAAGGAAATTTGCATTTCACAAAGTATATTACTGCAAATATAATTTAATGTGATCAACTGCAATAAAGTCTGTGAAGCACTGATGTACACAGATTACCCCCCAGTCATCTTACTCAATTAATCTACCTGTCAATTACTTTTTGTTCCTTTATGTTTTTAAACTCCAGTGTCTCCCACCTGTGTCCTCTGTTCAAGGTTGATATGCACTCATTGGCCCAGATTCACAGAGCGATTACGCGTGCGCAACTGCTGTTGCGCGTGCGTAAGTCTAAATGTGCGCGTGCGTATAGTTGGACGCGATTCACAAAACAATATACGCCAGAAATCTACGTTTTTTGGTCCGGCGTAATTGAGTTAGACATTCGCTTCCCTTCGCGCAAAACTGCGCTAGACACACCATTGATTTGCTAGTCAAATATGCTAATGAGGGAGTTACGGGGATCCACAAAAAAACGCAGTTGCTGCGCAGGCTACGCGATGTGCGCAACTGCAAAATGTCCTGTCTAAAGTTAGAGCACATAAAAGCTGATCTAACTTTTGAAAAAAAGTCTAATTGTCAGATAAAGCAACACCGTTATTGAGGAGCAGACCACACACACGTGTTGCACTACAATTTGACTGCCAACATGCTAGGGGCATCGTCGCTCATAGCTGCACTAGTGAATATAGATGACCAAAGAAGGAGGAGGGCACGGAGGATGGCACGGGAGAGGGTATACCGCACCCGCATACACCTGTTTGGCATGAATGATTCAGAGGTCTTTCGCATCTTCAGATTCCCCCCTCATGCCATCCTGGAATTAACCACAACCTTGCAGGAGGACATCACCAGCCCAACACAACGCTCACATGCAGTGCAGCCACTGGTGAAGGTCCTGGCAACACTCCATGTCCTTGCCAGTGGCTCTTTTCAGCGTACAAGTGGAGTGGTGGCTGGGATGTCACAATCCTCCATGAGCAGATGTGTGCACCAGGTTGTCCCTGCAATCCTCACACGCTTGGCCAACCAAATCATCAAACCCACCACTGAGGAGCTTCGAATCAAGGCAATGGCAGATTTCTACCGAATTGCCAGATTCCCACGCACCATCGGGGCCATAGATTGCACACATGTGGCACTCCAGCCCCCCCATGAGACCGAGCACATGTACCGCAATCGGAAGAATTGGCACTCCATCAACGTACAGGTGATAGTTGATGCCCAAGGCCTCATATGGCACGTCCGTGCCAAACACCCAGGGTCCAGCCATGACAGCTACATCTACAATCAAAGCCACATCCGAACAGAATTCGAACAGAACGTGTATGGGAACACCTGGCTGGTTGGTGAGTGACATGGGAGTCAGGCATGACTATCCCCTCCCGTGATGCACAACAGAAGTGGCACATGCATGACTAACATTCTCCTGTCTTTTCCTTTACAGGTGACTCTGCATATGCACTGGGACCCCATCTCATGACTCCTATCCGGAACCCCCAAACCCCAGGAGAGGAACGATACAATGAAGCACACATCAAAACCCGTGCAGTGGTGGAGCGCACCTTTGGCCTCCTGAAGTCACGTTTCCGATGCCTGGATAAGTCTGGGGGTACACTGTTGTATTCCCCAAACTTCGTGTGCCATATCATCGCTGCATGTTGCATGCTACACAATCTCGCAGTGAGGAAGGGCCTGCAGGTTGAGCTACGTGATGATCTGACCCCCCAACCAGAAAATCAACCCCTAACCGAGGATACCCCGTCTTCTGAGGGAAGAGCAGTCAGGAGGCAGCTCATATTGGGCATCTTTGCACGTTAAACACACACATTAATCATGGCACAATGAGAATGCATGCATGCACACCACTATGGTCCCTAGCACACACACCCCACATCCTCATCAAATTGGATTGGCACCAGTCCACCATGCAAGACTGGTGAGCAGTAACGCCACGTCAAGGCTCCAATTATGTCACTGTACATTCATACACCATTCACACGGACCTGGGAATCACTTCTCCCTGGTCCTGGGGAACCCTTCTCCACCAAAATTGAGGGTGACACCCCTTTTCCAGCAGGAATGTCACCCCCACATTCAAACATCATTCACAACCCAAAATATGCCAAAAAAGTCAAACAAACAAAAATGCATAGAAACAAAAAATGCATAGGAAAAAAAAAATGCTTCGAAAAAAACAAAAAAAAGCAGAGAACAAAAATAAAAAAGCTTTCAAAACAAACAAAAGGGGGAAAAAAAAATTATTGCCCTCTGCCTGAGCCACGCCTGGGGCGCCCCCGGCCACGGCCCCGGACCCTCAGGGGAGACGCATGGGGGAGGGGAAAAGCCGGGGAAGGAGGAGCAGCCCCTGAGATCTGCCCACCTGGCGGCCTGCCCTCCAAGGCCACGGCTATTCTGTCCAGGGCAGCACCAAGTGTTGCCGTGTTGCCCTGGATAGCCTGGGTAAGGGCCCTCACATCCTGCCCAACGCCTGCTGCTGTAGTTTGCAGGTCATTTAGGCAGGTTGTGGAGGCCCGGGAGTGGGAGTCCAGGTTACCCAGGCTATCATTAATGGAGGACAGGCTCTGATCCACCCGCCCCATAGTCTGGCAGAGCTGTCTCAGAAGGCGGGTCTGGGTGGCCAGGTTCCTTCTCAGACAGGCGGGCATGAGATTGGGCGCCCCCCTGGTGCTTGGGGATGACCTCCTGGCTCCAGCTGATGGTTGTGGCCGGGGAGAAGGGGAGGCCCTTGTGAGGGGAGCCATGTTGGGGGAGGAGGGGGGGGGGGCTGACCCTTAGGGAGGGCAGGCTTCTTGCAGCCAGAGGGGAAGAGTCCGCAGAAACCAAAGGGCCAGTGCCTTCCATGGACTCCTCCTCCTCATGATTCTGCTCCTCCTCATGATCGTCCTCCGCATGATCCTCCCCCTCCTCTTGTTCCTCCTCTGTGGACTCTGGCCTTGTTGGGGGGGCCTCATTAGGCTGCTGTCCTGGGGTTGGAGCGGTCAGTCCAGATGGCCCTGCACCCTCCTGCACAGCTGTGGATGACACAAAACATTCACAGGTTGGAGGATCCACACACTTGCCACATATTCCCTTTCACCCCCTCCCCCACACATGCTACACACCTGAGAGAAATAAAAACCTTACCTGGCACCGCGGGGACCGGACTTGTGTCAAAGCCTGGCAGGCCCTCCACTTCATGCCGGTGAAAGGTCAGGGCCACCACACGCTCCGTCTCTGAAAATCTAACCCGGCATGGTGGGCCCCCTCCTGTGCCCCTGGCATGGGCATTTATTGCGGCCAGTTTTTTTTTCACCTCACGCCGGAGGTCATTTATTTTCTTTTCTATCCCAGAGCGGGTCCGTGTCTCCCCCTCCCCCGATGAATTGACCTGCTCCGTGATCATATCCAATATCTCCCTCCTCCTGGCCGGGGTGGTGGTGGCACTCTGCGGGCCGTGGAGAAAACGCCCATAGTCGCTAATGGCCCGGGCAAGAATTCTTTTTTCCCCCACAGTAAAATTGAGCTTTCTTTTTCTCTCAGTCATACTTCCAAACAAACTCACTAGCAGTCACCAAAAATCTGTCACAAATACAAGCACAACCAATCAGACAAGAACACACACAAAGAGAAAAAGAACAGCCAAAAATCACACTAGCACTCAGCAAGAAACACACACAAAAAAATCAGATGAAAAAAAAAAGCAAGAAAACAAACGCTCAGAAATCTATCAATCAAACAAACAGTCTCAAACACTTATCAAAATACACTTTCACAAAACTACCAACAAGCACAAGATCACACAGAACACTAATCTGACAACTACAAAACACACTCTAACGAACAACAGAGCAAAAGCACTTGATTCAATGGGAAGGGACACAAAGGGATGTACTTTTGCAATGGAAGGGCGTTTGTGTGTGTCTATTTATGCTGTCTGCGTAGTTCACAACATTGCCCTAGTCCATTTCCAATTTCAATGATTGCGCCGCTCCCGAGTTGTGAGCATGCGCACAACGGAGCTGACATGGTTTCCTTCACGCGCGCATGCGCGAGTCGGCCGGCCCTTCATTTGCATGGGGTCACGGCTCATTTCAATGTAACACGCCCATGTCCCTCCCAATTTGTATTACTCCTCCTTACGCCTACGGAAAAAACCTTACGTTTGCGCAAGCTCTTGCGTAAAAGCTACGTGAATCGCCGGATTACGCGGCTAGATTGCGCAAGTCTAACGGAAAAGTGGTGCGCTACGCCGGAATGATAATGCGCCGATCTACGTGAATCTGCCCCATTGTGTTCTTTTATATACTGTATGTAAGCTCTCGTACATTCTTATGATAATATTTCACTCTTGTAAGTTATATGCACTGTACTTTTCTTAGGTTATCATTTAAATATTAAAGAAGGTAGAAGTCTATTGTAATTATTTATTGGGATTACTTTTTTAAAAAGTCACTCATTGAAGGATATACTTATATCCAGTAATTTTTATAGACAACAAGGATCAGATCGTTCTGGACCCACCCAAAGGGCATTTTCCGCTGTGGTCACTGAGACTACTGTGGATATATTGGAGTTACTAGGGAATCTTTTCAAATCGGATCCATCACAATTGGCCCCAAACAATTTACAAACTGTGAAATGAAAGGCTTTGTTTATCTGAAGTTGTGATGCCTTTTACATAGGAAAAAACAAAATAATGTTTTGGCAAAGAATAAAAGGAACATGTTGCTGTTGTTCAATATGGCATCCCAGAAAGCCTGATTGCAAGGTATTTCAGGGACTGCCATATATGTAACCCAGACTCCATACAATTTATGGCCTTATAAAGGATTGACCCCAATATATGGGGGGTGGGATGATTTGGATATTTGCATCCTGTGTATAGGAACCAGGTGGATCTTTGCCCTGAGGGATAACTATCCACCCACGCTTAAATATTTTTTTTTGGCTATGCCCCCTTTTTGGAAATTTGATGTAATGTTTAGATTTTTTAATTTATCTTCAAAATTATTATGTATTGAGTTGATATGGTAATCCAGACTGTGAGTCACCATGAATTGGAGGGGATATTCTCATGATTGATTTTTTTGTTCTAAATTAATTTAAGCCACACCCTCCCTTCCCTCTTTTTATTTTTGGTTCCCTTGTGTACATTAATGTAAGGTCTCTATTGGCAAATGCTGATCAGACTTGGCATTGCCCTGCCTTTTTTTTTTAACTGTGGCACAATGCCTGTGCCACAAGGCCATCCCCCTTTTCTATGTGCTTTGTTATCTGTGAAGGCCATTTGGGGGTCCCAATTTTTTGTTATATAACAATGTTTTGGTCTTGCTTCTTCTATGGTCTTTTTGCATGCTGTGATGGCCATGTGGGTGTCCTGTGATTGGGCCTCCTTTGTTGTCTGGTGTGTGGGTTTTAATGGGTTTGGGAGGTGCCTTGGGGGTTCTTTCATTGTTTGGGCTGTGGTGCAGCGCGGTGTTTGGTATGTACCCTACTAAATGTCTCTAGTGCTAGTGCCCCACTCCTTATTTGAGTTCCACTGTACAGCTCACTTCCAGGACCTCTTCCCACTGATATGCAGACCTGATGCTGGGAAACCTATGACATCTATTTAATCGCTCTCTGAGCTTTTTGGTAAGGATCATTTTTTGGCATTAGGTACTATTTAAAAAAATCAGTCCAATAGCAAGGACCATCTGTGGTATTAGGTAAAGTGTGTACTATTCAGTAGTTTCCACTGATGGATACTAAATTATTTGAAAGTATTGTTTGTTTAGTATGGACCAGCGACTTTGGCACTGTATATTTTAAAGTTTAGTTTAAATTTGATATGAGAATGATATATTTTTTATTTTGATCACTCTGTGATTGTTGGCTTTACTCTTATGCTCTGTACACATGATCAGTTTTTCCGATAGGAAAACCGTGTTTTTTTTCAGCAGGAAAATGGCTCAAAATTGTCTTCCATACACATGGTCACTCAAATCTTGGCTGAAATTTCGAACGTCAAGAACGCGGTGACGTACAACACGTACGACGAGCCGAGAGCAATGAAGTTCAATAGGCAGTTTGGCTCTTCTGCTTGATTCTGAGAATGCATGTTTTTTTTGCGCGTCGTAATTGCATACAGACGAATGCAATTTGTGATAGGAATTTTTCCTGTCACGAAAATTGAGATCCTGCTCTCAAACTTTTCATGCAAGGAAAAGTGTGATGGACATACACACTATTGGTTTTCCTGACTAAAACCTCACATCGCACTTTTCCTGTCAGGAAAGCTGATCGTGTGTACAAGGCATTAGACTGCAGCTATATTATATGCCTACACTCTGTGGCCCAGATTCACAGAGCGATAACGCCTGTCTAACTGGCGTTAGACAGGAGTAATTTAAAATTTTGCGCGCCGTATCACTAGTTTGAATCCTCAAACCAAGATACGGCGGCGTTGGGCTTCGATCTGACAGGCTTACGTCTTCGTATGCCTTCGGATCTACGCTGCGATCTTTTTGCGGCTGCTGGGTAGAGTTCGCGTAGTTTTCAGCGTCGGGGTATGCAAATGAGCTTTTTACGGAGATCCACAAAGTTACGAGTGTCGGTCGCAATCGCGTACGTCATTTTTTCGCTACGTAAAGTTAAACCAGCTTTTAGCTGGTCTAACGTTACGCGGCCCATGTTAAGTATGCCCGTCATTCCCACGTTGACTTTCAATTTTTTTTTATTTTTTGCGTAAGTCGTCCGGGAATAGGAATGTCCGTAAACGACGCTACTCAAAAAAAAATGACGTAACGACGTGATTTTGCGCAATGCACGGCGGGAAATTTCTGAACGGAGCATGCACAGTTCGATCGCGGCGGGGACGCGCTTAATTTAAGTGCCTCACGCCCCCTATTCGCGTATTTTGATTCCACCGGGAGAAATACACTACGCCGCCGTACCTTACGGGCTAAAATCTCTCTGAATTCCTCCTAGAGCCAGGTAAAGTACGGCGGCGTAGAGTATCTCTGATACTCTGCGGGAATCTAATTCTTTCTGAATCTGGCCCTGTATCTTTAGTGTACTTTTCTGCCATAGGTAATTATGGTTAATTGTTCTTCTTTTCTGTTTATATAGTCTATGTGAGATTCGGTATACCATCTGTTTCACCCCTTGTATATGGGCCTGCCTCCATGAATTAGATCTCTATTTATGGTCTCCCCTTAGCCTCAATGTACTTGATGCATCCAGAAGGTAGTTACCCATTTGCTTTTTTTTGTGATTTGCCTTATATGCCACTGGATAGGGAAACTTTTTGCATATGTATAGTTGTTTTTCAATGTTACGTGTATTTATTGTATTTACTCTGTTTATGAATATTTGCCCAGTAGGATGATGAAAATGAAGCCCTAAGGAAATGATTGAATACCGGGAAACATGTAAGCGAGCTCTACTTGCAATCTGACTGCCATTGTTTTCTTTTCTGAGTTTACATTTGTGGGCTTGTATGTTGCCCAATGACTACTATGTCTTACTTTAAGTATTATTTGTAATAAAAATATATATATATCTGTATAGGAAAAACTTGTGTACATTTAATATTGGCATATATATCAAGGTATTACTGTTACATGTACTTTGCTCTTTTTTGACTTCTAGGTTGGTGATCCCTTTGGTGTAAGGCTTTTTTGGCCTATTTGACAATGCCCAATTTCACATGATTTATTTTGATATATTTGATATTTTGTATGGACACTCATAGGGGTCATTTGCTGTTATGAAGTTGCAGCTTACATTTTAGCCCTGACATTTCCAGTGTTACCCACCCGACAATGTAGATTGCAAACACCACTCTGAAACATCTTTCTGGCACACAATATTACCTCTGTCATTAGACTAGATGTTCAAAAGAAAGGTTGCTTCTATCTTAAATGAAACAAGAAAAGGCTCTCCAGGTGAGTGAGCCTCTGGTTAATCCGCACACACACACACACTAGTCAGGTGCTAGCCCAGCTCACACACTGTGTAACATAAGGAATTGATTCTGGACGGCTGCACTTCCAAAAATCCTTTTATTGAAGCTTTATATGACAAGTGGTTGACTGGTGTTTCCTCTATCTTAGTGTGTTGTGCAGTATCAAAAAGATGTTATCGGTAATTTACTTCAAAGAAAGTCTTCCATAAAAGATTTTGAAGGAAGGTTCTTAACATCTTTTGACCCCAAACCATCTCCAGTAGCCAGCTACATCATACAAGTACAGCCATGGCGCTCATAAACCTGAAGTCAAAATGAATCAATAGAGCTAGATGAAATGTAATTTGTGTAGCCCACCAAAGGCCATTTCCAGAAACAGCCTTATATGAACTCTAGATATCCATATAGACCAACTCAATTAGACAATGAGAAGAACTTCAAAGAAAGGGATGAAACAAGTACATTTAGGGTATCATGGCATACTCTGGTCATTGTCTTATGCACAGCTCTGTGTGAAGCAGATCATATAAGTATAAAATATATCAATATCAATGTACCAAAGTGGACACACAGCATGTGGTTCTGAACCCTTGTCAGGTTTTTAGAGCTATCTGATCCTGCAGTAGAGAAGTTTCTCCTTAGTGCCCATCCTACCAACAATGATTTTCCAGACAGGTAAAGAAAAACTCTACCACAACAACAAAAACAGAAATAAAAATGATTGGGCCAGATTCACGTACATCGGGGCATTTTTGGACCGGCGTAGTGCAACTCCTTTAAGTTAGACCGGCTTAATTTCGAGGCGCAAGTACCGTATCCTCGTAGTATTTTCAGCCAAATTTGCACCGGTGCAATGTAAATTCCGAGGAGTAAGGCGGTGTAATTCAAAGTGGGAAGGACGTGGGCGTGTTCCATTGAAATGAGCCGTGACCCCATGCAAATGAAGGGCCGGCCAGACTGGGCATGTGCACATGAAGCAGACTATGGTCAGCACCTCTCAGGGCATGCTCAGAACTCCGCACGGTGCAATCAGTTAGATAGGAACTAGGCCCGTCAGACTTAGTGAGCTATGCACAGTGCTTAAATAGACCAAGAGAAATGCCCTCCCATTGCAAAAGTACATCCAATTTTTTTCCCTTCCTGAAGCAAGGTGCTTTTATTCCGTTGTCTGTTGCTGCTTGGAGGTTTGTGATGTGTCGGTGTATATATATATATATATATATATATATATATATATATATATATATATATATATATATACATAAAATATTAAATAAGATAATTATAATAATATTAAAATTAGTAAATTTATATTAGTTAAAAAAATAAAAATATATATTTATTATATTAATTATTATAAAATATATACTAAACAGAATTTTTTTTATATAACATATATATTTACCCATTATTGTGAAAAGAGCCACTGGCAAGGAAATGGAGTGTTGCCAGTACCTTGCCCAGTGGCGGTCGGCAGATCCTCTCCCGTGTAAGAACAGGGGAGTCCGCGCTATGGTGAATAAAGTAGCTGTTGCCTCCCAGTAGGATCCCTATGTGGGGAGCTAATATAAATATGAATAGTAGAAAGGGAAATGGTGCTGCTAAATTAATACCTTTGTCGGGTATATCCGTGGGGTGAGCCCAATGGTAATAGGCCCCCCTTTTGGCTGGAATTAGGGTGCAATTGGAGAGATACCATGTGTTAATAGGAGGGTAGATGTTGGTTCCTCAGCTTCCACAAATTTCAGTGAAATTGAGTAAAGGTGGATTAATTAGGTCAGGGGCCTGTGCAGGCCAGCAGGCCCAAAGATTGCTAAAGTAAAATGATCCTATGCTGCTATAAGGATGCCAGTTGTGACCGATGCACCCTAAACCATATAAAACAAAGAAAAAAATGTGTCTCTAGAGTCTAATAGGTAGGAATCCCCACTAGTGTGGTTGATTACACTAGTAAGGGGGGCCTATTACCATTGGGCTCACCCCACGGATATACCTGACAAAGATCCTCTCCCGTGCCCTCCTCCTTCTGCGCTCATCTAAAGTCAGTAGTATAGCTATGAGCAAGGATGCCCCTGGCATGTTGGCATACAAATTAATGTCCTGCAAGTGTGGCTGCTCAGCTTGACCCTAATGGTGTTGCTTTTGCTGACATGTAGACGGATTGTCTAATTTTAAACCTGCTTTTATATGGTCTAATTTTAGACTGGCCGTGCAGCTGATAAGCACATCATGTAGACTGCACCACACAAACTTACTTTTGTGGATCAGCGTATCTCCCTCATTTGCATATTTGCATAGCAAATCAATGGTGTGTCTAGTGCAGTTTTGCACGCACGCTGCACCTGTCTATCCAAATTACGTCGGTCTAAAAAATTTGGATTTCAGGCGTATATCGTTTTGGGGATACGGTGCATAGATAAGCGTTTTTAGACTTACGCGTGCCTAACTCGTGATACTCCGGAGTAAGTGCTTTGTGAATCTGGCCCATTGTCTTTAGTTGAGTATCAGAAGGCTAGAACCCCTGTTAGATTTGTATTTCTATCTCTTTTTGTTGCAGCCTTTTCCACATTTTCTGTCTGGGGAAACCATTGTCAGCAGGACAGGAATGAAAGAAAATCCCTCTCTATAATGGAGCTCCAAATAGCGGTAAATACCAGAAAGGTGTTCTAACCTTTCCAATGCTTTTTCAATTTAGAAAAAAACATTATTAACATAAGATATTTCTATGTTTTTTTACATTATTTATACCAATATATGTACATGGGGAAATTTGTTTGGAACATGTGTGCCTTGAATGAATGAATGAATGAATGAATGAATGAATGAATGAAGAACTTGTATAGCGCAGCACATGCGAAGTAAATCGCCTCTGGGCGCTTGTTGGTCCTGTCTCCTTTGAGATCAAAAGAGATGAGTCTTAATCTTTCTCCTGAAGACTAAGTAGTTCTCCTCCAGTCGAATACTGGCTGGTAAGGCGTTCCATAGTCTGGGACCTTGGACAGCAAATCTCCTGTCTCCTTTGGACTTGTATGTGGCTTTCGGTATCTGAAGCCGATTTTGATTGGTGGATCGTAGAATACGATTGGGATTGTAAATTTTTAATTTTTCGCATAGATAGTGGGGAGCATTCCCATGGATACATCTATGCGTTAGACAGAGTGCTTTAATGGTGATTCTGTCTTTGACTGGTAACCAGTGAAGGGATCTCAGTGAAGGTGAGATTGATTCCCAGGGTTTTTTCCCAGTCACAAGTCTGGCGACCGTATTTTGAACGACTTGAAGACGAGCGATTTGGTACTTGGGGAGTCCGAGATAAAGGGCATTTGCATAGTCCAATCTGGAGTTTACAATCGCTCCCACCACGACCGCTATGTCTTTCTTGGGAATAAAAGGCGTGAGTCTGCATAGTAGGCGCAGCAGATAGTGAGATCCGCTGACTACTGCCCCTATTTGTGCGTTCATTGTCATGTCGGAGTCAAAGATGACCCCAAGACTTTTGACTTTGGCGCTAGGGGTGATGACTTTGCCCAGAATGGGCGGGGGGATCCAGGTTGTTGTCGATTGATTCCTACGCTTGGCGTGAAACAGAAGAAGTTCTGTTTTCGCTCCGTTGAGTTTGAGATAACTCTTTGTCATCCAGTCCTCTATCAAAGAAAGGCATGTCTCTAGATTGAGGTGGTGATCCTTTTTATTGCAAATGCGGAAGTACAGTTGCGTGTTGTCTGCGTAAGAGTGATATAGCAGTTTTTGGCTGCTGATGATTTCAAAAAGAGGACGCAGATAGATGTTGAATAACATCGGCGACAGGGGAGATCCTTGAGGGACCCCGCACGATAATGTGCGTTGTTCCGAAGTGAATGGTCCTAGCTTCACTATTTGCGATCGGTTTTCCAAAAAAGAGGAGAACCAAGATAGATCGCTTTCTGCGACTTTGGCTATTTTAGCCAGCCGAGTCAATAACAGCTTGTGATCAACTGTATCAAAGGCTGCGCTTAGGTCCAGCAGAACCAGAAGAGAAGATTCTCCTTCGTCTGCAGCCTCGAGAACGTCGTCCCATATCTTAAGCAATGCTGTTTCCGTCCTGTGTCCGGGACGGAATCCTGATTGCAATGGGTCGAGTAAGTTGTGGGTATCTAGATGCTGTTGCAGCTGCTGTACCACTGCTTTCTCCATTACCTTGGAGAGAACATTTAGGCCTGTTATGGGGCGCCAGTTGAGTGGATCCTTAGGATCCAAGGTGGCTTTCTTCAAGATGGGTTGAATGAAACCCTCCTTCAGCTGGGAGGGCATTTTGCCCTCCCTGAAGGATTGGTTAATAAGCTGCGTGACAGGAGGTGCCAGGATGTCGGCACATTCCTTCAGCAGTTTAGTGGGGATAATATCATTTGGCGCAGTGCTGTTGCGCAGAGTGCCGATGATATTTTTATTGGTCTGAATGGAGATGGGTTCCAGCGTGAACTCACCAAACTGTGGTGAATTGCTGCCGGTGCTGTGTAAATGACTACAGGGGGGGCTGGGAGAGCAATTGTTTTGCTGAATGCTTTGCCGGATTGCCATAATTTTGTTAATGAAGCAATCCGATAACTCATCGCAAAATTCTTGTGTGTCCGAGTTGGGGGCTTCAAGACATTCTGGATTCATGGTCTGAGTGACCAGCTTGAAGAGTTCACGGGGGCGATTTAGGGCACCGTTGATAGCCTCAGAAAAATAGTTTTTCTTGGCTTCGAAGATTTGCTTGTAGTATTTCCTGGTTATTGCCTTGTAGATCGAGAGGTTCTCATCTGAAGAGTTTCTTTTCCAGGCTGCTTCTGCCCTTCTGCGCTCTTGCTTCAGTAACGCCAGCTGGTTGTTGAACCAGCCAGAGTTATTTTTCCTGATCTGGGTCTTTCATTTCGGCGCTATTAAGTCAACTGACTGCAATAGTGCTGTGTTTATGGCCTCCAGTGTTTCTGCCGCTGTTTGGTGCGGCTGAATTGTGATTAATTTTTCCCCTAACGTGGCTTTGAAGAGTTCCGAATGGAGCTTCTTCCGACATCTGGTTCAGTGTGTTGTCACTGGATTTGATGTTTTTGTTAAGGGGGGAATTCGGAAATAATGAATTTAATTGCATGGTGATCTGTCCATGGCAATGGTTCATTTTCCAAGATTTTTATTTCCAGATCTTGTCTGAAAATAAGATCGAGCGTATGACCTGAAGCATGTGTGGGCCCACATACTAGTTGCTGAAGCCCTAATCCTTCCAGGTGGTCGATGCAGGCGTCGGCAATGGGGTCTTGCGGGGAGTTGGCCCAGAGGTTGAAGTCCCCGAGCAGCAAAAGGTGTTTGCTATTCAGGGTATAGGTGGAGACGAAGTCCGTCAAAGATGGGAGCAGCTGCGACTTGGGGCCAGGTGGCCTATAGCAGAGTAGAATCCGGACGGTCTCCTGGCCGTTTACTTGCAGTTGAAGAGTAAGGGTTTCCATGAATGGAAGAGGGTTTTGGAGGCTTGGTTTTGTGATCGCAAGACGCGTCTTATGGATCACCGCCAGTCCTCCTCCTCTTTGCCCTATTCTGTTTTCCGTAATAATACGGTAGTTTTCTGGCACCAATTCTCCTAGAATGGTGTTACAGTCGGCTGTGAGCCAGTTCACTGTAATGAAGAGGCAGTCTAGGTCGTGTTGTAGAATGAAATCATGGATTTCAAGTCGGTGTTTTACTGCCGATCTTGTGTTGATCAAAGCACATGAAATGCGCTTAGGTTGGGGTAAACGGCAAAAATTTTTGACAGTCGATCGTCGATCGATCCTCAAAAGGTGCTCAATTCTTAGGGTCTTTTTGGTGATGGCTGGCAGTATTGCGGCGAAACGCCTCAAATTCCAAATGGTTTCTGCGGAGTACCGCAGATTAACCATGGTCGCCATTCACCGGGGGAAAAGTCGTTCCTTTTGGTGGCGATGAAGAGAGGATTCAGTGAATCCTCCCGGCTTGGTCCAGAGGAAGGCAAAAAAACCCTAACCATGCTATGCCAATTTGCATTTGGTAGGGGAAAAAAATTCCTTCCTGATCCCTGAAAGGCGATCGGGCGAACCCCTGGATCAAGTACTATTTAGTTGTGTAAAGGGGGGTGGGGGGGGAAGCTGACACTGCTGCTGGGTGTACCAAGATGGCCGCCGACCAGGAGCAGGACATGGGACCCAGGCTAGTGTGTAGCCAGCTGGGTGGATTGGTGAGCCAGGGGGGGGACTGGTTGTTGAGGCCAGGGGTGGATGAGTACCTACAGGGGCTGGGGGTGAGCTCCTGGGGGCTACTGCAGGTGATTTGGCCGAGAGAGCGGCGCGCCGCTAGGCCGCGGATGAAGCTGCGGCCGTTCCTAAGATGCGGCGGCCGCGAATCAGTGGTGGCTGGCGCGGTTCAGGGGAGAAAACGGGGGAATCGCGGGGAGGCGCCGGGGGAAGGTTGCACTGGCAGGTGGGTGGTAATGTGGGGTAAGGAGAGGGAAAGAGGCCCCAGCGTTCAGCCGATTCGGCGGCTTATCCTGATAAGGACGGCCGCCAATCGGTTCCAGGGGAGGCGATGGAAAGTAGGGCTTACCTGGGGAGGATGTCTGGAGAAGAAGGAGAGAGCTGTGAAAAAAATCCTGCCTGCCTAGCTGATGCTGTCCCTGGGGAGAGCCGACTCGTTTGAGAGCGTCCTGCTCTCACTATCCCTAAGGTGAGCAGACTCTTTTTAGTAGAACAAGACACTGGTTGTATTTTACTTCTCCTCATATCTCAGTGTCAACCTACAAGATCTTACAATTGCACTATTTTTTTTTTTTAATAAGATGGTTTATACTGTGTTTTTAAATTGCTGACAAGTGACACCATATCAGATCAACATAAATCAATTTCTAAATGGATTTGGTCTTTAAATACAGTGGCCATTACGTTCACATCATAGATTATACTCAACATTATCACTTTATTCTGAAAGTCTCTAAAAATATGAAGCTGTGTTCCAAACGCTGTTAGATTAGAATCTGTATATAAATTCGATATACTGCCTCAAATGCTTTTATGAGCTAATGAAAAAATGCAAGCTCCAGGCAACCAGGTGTCTGTGTTTAAGCAGCAGAACCGATTCCAGCTGTAGTCCAAGTAGCAATGAAATGAGACACGGCATTGATTCCTAGGGTTCATGAAAAGGTCTACCTCTAGAGCCTGTGGCATTGTACAACCAGTGGCCTGGGATGTCCTGTCTGAATGA
Source organism: Rana kukunoris (assembly GCA_029574335.1). Classification (NCBI taxonomy): domain Eukaryota; kingdom Metazoa; phylum Chordata; class Amphibia; order Anura; family Ranidae; genus Rana; species Rana kukunoris. Next base: position 555,191,262 of record CM056050.1, on the reverse strand, counting down.
ATGTGCTGAAACCCACTGTCCCACAACAGTACAATGATGAGCCTAATGAATTGAGATCTAAAGTGTCTGATGATACTGTTGTTAACAGCAATACAATGCTCCTGTTTGATATATAATGCTACATTAGAGGTAGGAACATAGAAATTGCTTTTTTTTTCCTTTTGGGCAGCAAAACAATTAAAGCATATATAAACCAAAAAACTAAAATATATATATATTGCAGGTTACCAGTCCTAAGATGCGGTGGCTGCATTTATTTATTCTAGCCAAGAACATTTTCAGCAAGTACATAAACTACCTGTTAATCTAGTAGTGTCCTTGTCACTTCCTGAGAGCTGAAAATGGAGCACAAACATCCTTATCTTTCTTGTGTAGACTACTAGCCCCATCAGTCCACCATGTAATACATGACAACTATAGCTTCTTTCAAAGATACAGTGAAGAAATGAGTATAGCCATTTTCAAGGGCCAGGAAGTGTGTTATTCACAGGATTACCAGATTAAAAGGAAAAAAAAATGAATGCAGACATTGGGCAAGATTCACAAAGCACTTACGCCGGAGTATCTCGAGATGTGCCGTCTAAGTCTAAATTTGCTCCGGAATATTTTTTGCACCGTACCCACAGAACTAGATACGCACCAAAATAGGCTACTCCCGACCGGCCTAACTTGCCTACGTCTGCACATCCTAGGTGCACATTTACTCCGTCCACACCATTGATTTCCTATGCAAATATGCAAATGAGGGAGATACGCCGATACACAAAAGTAAATTTGTGCGGTGCAGTCTACATGATGTGCTTATCAGCTGCACGGAAAGTCTAAAATGAGACCATATAAAAGCAGGTTTAAAATTAGACAATCCGTCTACATGTCAGCTAAAGCAACACCGTTAGGGACGAGCTGAGCACCCACACTTGCAGGACAACAATCTATATGCCAACATGCAGAGCTGCCATCAGGGGGGTACAGGCATTACACCTGTAAGGGGCCCGGGGGTCCCCAGTGGCCCAGATGGGACCCCATTTTGTTTTAGGTGTCCAGAGTTCCCAAGGGGCCCAGATGGCAACCCCCTCTTTTTTTATTTATTTTTATATAAAAAAAAACTTTTTTTTAGATATTTTCATTTTATTTTTTATTAAAGGGCCCCGAGGTCCCTGGATGGCTACCCCCTTTTTTATATCTATTTTTCTTTATTTCTTCTTTTTTTTGTAAAGGCCCCCCCGCTTCTCAATTCATAGCAGCCCCCCCCCCCCCGCTTCTCAATTTCAGGCGGCAGCACACCCCCCCAGTTCTCTGCTCCAGGGGGCCCATGCCATTCCTGATAGCGGCCCTGCCAACATGCCAGTGGCATCCTTGCTCATAGCTATACTACTGACTTTAGATGAGCACAGAAGGGGCGGAGGGCACGGAGGAGGGCATGGGAGAGGATATACCGCACACACATAGACATCTTTGGCATGAGTGATTCTGAGGTGTATCGCATCTTCAGATTCATCCCTCATGCCATCCTGGAATTAACCACAACCCTGCAGGAGGACATCCCCAGCCCAACACACCGCTCACATGCAGTGCAGCCACTGGGCAAGGTCCTGGCAACACTCCATTTCCTTGCCAGTGGCTCTTTTCAGCGTACAAGTGGAGTGGTGGCAGGAATGTCACCCCCACATTCAAAAATCATTCACAAACAGAAAAAAAAATCAAAAAAAAAATGGCCAGCAAAAAATAAATGCCCAGCAAAATAAAAAAAAACAGCAAAAAAAAAAAAAATCAGCAAAAAAAAAAAAATCCAAATCACTCTCCAAAAATCTCAAAGACACGTCACAAACCAACAAACACTAACAAACTGCAGAACAAAAGCACCTTGCTGTAGGAAGGGAAAAAAATTGGATGTACTTTTGCAATGGAAGGGCATTTCTCTCGGTCTATTTAAGCACTGTGCATAGCTCACTAAGTCTGATGGGCCTAGTTCCTATCTTCCTATCTAACTGATTGCGCCGTGAGCATGCTCCGAGAGGTGCTGACCATAGTCTGCTTCATGTGCACATGCCCAGTCTGGCCGGCCCTTCATTTGCATGGGGTCACGGCTCATTTCAATGGAACACGCCCACATCCTTCCCACTTTGAATTACACCGCCTTACGCCTCGGAATTTACATTGCACCAGTGCAAATTTGGCCGAAAATACTACGAGGATACGGTACTTGTGCCTCGAAATTAAGCTGGTCTAACTTAAAGCAGTTGCACTACGCCGGTCCAAAAATGCCCCGATGTACGTGAATCTGGCCCATTATATCTAAGGACCAGTAAACTGCAACATACAGGTGCTTCTCAAAAAATTAGCATATTGTGATAAAGTTGATTATTTTCTGTAATGTACTGATAAACATTAGACTTTCATATATTTTAGATTCATTACACACAACTGAAGTAGTTCAAGCCTTTTCTTGTTTTAATATTGATGATTTTGTCATACAGCTCATGAAAACCCAAAATTCCTATCTCAAAAAATTAGCATATCATGAAAAGGTTCTCTAAACGAACTCTTAACCTAATCATCTGAATCAACTAATTAACTCTAAACACCTGCAAAAGATTCCTGAGGCTTTTAAAAACTCCCAGCCTGGTTCATTACTCCAAAACGCAATCATGGGTAAGACTGCCGACCTGACTGCTGTCCAGAAGGCCATCATTGACACCCTCAAGCAAGAGGGTAAGACACAGAAAGAAATTTCTGATCGAATAGGCTGTTCCCAGAGTGCTGTATCAAGGCACCTCAGTGGGAAGTCTGTGGGAAGGAAAAAGTGTGGCAGAAAACGCTGCACAACGAGAAGAGGTGACCGGACCCTGAGGAAGATTGTGGAGAAGGACCGATTCCAGACCTTGGGGGACCTGCGGAAGCAGTGGACTGAGTCTGGAGTAGAAACATCCAGAGCCACCGTGTACAGGCGTGTGCAGGAAATGGGCTACAGGTGCCGCATTCCCCAGGTCAAGCCACTTTTGAACCAGAAACAGCGGCAAAAGCGCCTGACCTGAGCTACAGAGAAGCAACACTGGACTATTGCTCAGTGGTCCAAAGTACTTTTTTCGGATGAAAGCAAATTTTGCATGTCATTCGGTAATCAAGGTGCCAGAGTCTGGAGGAAGACTGGGGAGAGGGAAATGCCAAAATGCCTGAAGTCCAGTGTCAAGTACTCACAGTCAGTGATGGTCTGGGGTGCCATGTCAGCTGCTGGTGTTGGTCCACTGTATTTTATCAAGGGCAGGTTGAATGCAGCTAGCTATCAGGAGATTTTGGAGCACTTCATGCTTCCATCTGCTGAAAAGCTTTATGGAGATGAAGATTTCATTTTTCAGCACGACCTGGCACCTGCTCACAGTGCCAAAACCACTGGTAAATGGTCTACTGACCATGGTATTACTGTGCTCAATTGGCCTGCCAACTCTCCTGACCTGAACCCCATAGAGAATCTGTGAGATATTGGGAAGAGAAAGTTGAGAGACGCAAGACCCAACACTCTGGATGAGCTTAAGGCCGCTACCGAAGCATCCTGGGCCTCCATAACACCTCAGCAGTGCCACAGGCTGATTGCCTCCATGCCACGCCGCATTGAAGCAGTCATTTCTGCAAAAGGATTCCCGACCAAGTATTGAGTGCATAACTGAACAGAATTATTTGAAGGTTGACTTTTTTTTTAATTAAAAACACTTTTCTTTTAGTGGTCGGATGAAATATGCTAATTTTTTGAGATAGGAATTTTGGGTTTTCATGAGCTGTATGCCAAAATCATCAATATTAAAACAAGAAAAGGCTTTAACTACTTCAGTTGTGTGTAATGAATCTAAAATATATAAAAGTCTAATGTTTATCAGTACATTACAGAAAATAATGAACTTTATCACAATATGCAATTTTTTTGAGAACCACCTGTATTACATTTTTGATTTTGGGTTTTCATACGCTTTAACTAAAGCTAAATATGTTATTTAAGCAAGTCTGTAATAAGGAAATATAGAAACTGTCCCCAAGGTATCATGCTGGCCCATTTGATTCAAGGATTTTTACATTGTTGACCTAAAATATTTCTAGTCTGATTTTTTATTTATTTTTGTTATAGAGTTTATAACTACAGTAACGTGCAATATATCTGAAAATGTTGCATTATACCAAGTGCTATGTATAACATATGCCAGTACCCATTAATCACTCAAGCCCCGGACCATTATGCCGGTCAAAGACTTGGCAACTTTTTGCGATTCGGCACTGCGTTGCTTTAACTGACAATTGTGCGGTTGTGCGACGTGGCTCCCAAACAAAATTGACATCCTTTTTTCCCCACAAATAGAGCTTTCTTTTGGTGGTATTTGATCACCTCTGAGGTTTTTCTTTTTTGCACTATAAACAAAAATAGAGCAAACTTTTTTTACTTTTTGCTAATAAATATCCCCCATTTTCTTTCTTCAGTTTAGGCCGCTAAGTATTTTTCTACATATTTTTGGTAAAAAAAATCGCAAGAAAGCGTTTATTGATCAGTTTGAGCAAAAGATATAGGCCAGATCCACATTCCTTTTCCGCCGGCGCGGCGTGACCCATGTACACTACGCCACTGTAAGTCACAGCGGCGTATCCTTATCCTCAAAGAAATGCCGTAGCGTAAATGGGCCGGCGTACGCGGGTGTAATTCAAATTTACTAGTGGGGGCATGGCTTAATATAATTATGAATGACCCGACGCAAACAACGCTTTTTTTACACTGCGCATGTGCCGGCCGTGGACGTACCCTAGTGCGCATGTGTGAAATCACGTCGCAAATAGTCAATGAAAACGACGTGTACGTAATATACGCAATTCCCTATTCACGAACGAGTTACGCAAACAACGTAAACGAAGTCCAATACGACACGGTCCCGACGTTCATACTTAACATTGGCTGCGCCTCACTATAGCAGCTTTATCTTTACGCCGTACAGACGCTTACGCAAACAAAGTAAACACACTGCGCCGGGCGTACGTACATTCGTGGATCGCCGTATCTACCTCATTTGCATATTTAACGCGGACGCGCCACTAGCGTCCAGCGTAAATATGCATCTAAGATACGACGGTGTAAGAAACTTACGCAAGTCGTATCTTAGCGTAAGTCTGGCGTATCTTGTTTTCTGGATAGAAAACAATGACACGCCGGCGGGAAATTCGAATTACGCCGGTGTATCTATAGATACACCGGCGTAATTCCTTTGTGGATCTGGCCCACTGTGTTCAGGTGGCTGCAGGAAGGCAAGCTTTGGAGTGGAGACAAATTGGATCATGTCGTCTAAAGCTTAGCTTTTATTCACTTTGTAAAACCTTTATCACAAAAGAAAAAGGTGTTTCTGTAAATGCTTAAAAAGTGTTAGCTGGAGACAGGCTTTAGTTTTTTTTTTTACCTAAAATGTATTATTTAACATCCGTTTAAATCTGCTAGTCCATCAACAGCACCGTCTTAAGACTGTGCTTGTGCTGTTATCTAAGCGTGACTTTGTAGAGCTACTACCCTAAGACAGTAAGGCCGCGTACAGGGCCGCCATCAGGGGGGTACAGGCAGTACACCTGTAAGGGGCCCGGGGGTTCCCAGGGGCCCGGATGGGAACCCCCCTAAAAAAAAACTATGGGCCAGATTCACAGAGCAATTACGCCTGTCTAACTGGTGTTAGACAGGAGTAATTTCAAATTTTGCGCGCCGTATCACTAGTTTGAATCCTCAAACCATGATACGGCGGCTTCGGGCTTCGATCCGAGAGGCTTACGTCCTCGTAAGCCTTTGGATCTACGCTGCCATCTATTTGCGGCCGCTGGGAGGAGTTCGCGTCGTTTTGATGCGTCGGGATATGCAAATGTTTTTTTACGGCGATTCCCGAAGATACGAGTGGTCGTCGCAATCGCTTTCGTCTATTTTTTTGTACGTAATGTTAGAGCAGCTTTTTGCTGCTCTAACGTTACGTAGCCCATGTTAAGTATGGCCGTCGTTCCCGCTTCGAATTTAATTTTTTTTTATTTTTGTTTACGTAACTCGTTCGGGACTAGGATCGCCCGTAAACGACGCTACATAAACAACGAATGACGTCACGACGTGATTTCGCGCAATGCACAGCGGGAAATTTGGGAACGGAGCATGCGCAGTTCGATCGCCCGCGGGAACGCGCCTATTTTAAATGATTCACGCCCCCTACTCGCGCAGATGGATTGCGACGGGAGAAATACACTACGCCGCCGTCGTTTACTGGACAAAATCTACCTGAATTCCACGTAGAGCCAGGTAAAAAACGGCGGCGTAGTGTATTTCTGATACGCTACGATAATCTATTTCTATGTGAATCTGCCCCTATGTTTTTATTTATTTGTTTATAAAAAAAAATATTTTTTTATAAAAAAATATATTTAATATATTTTTCTTTTATTTTTTATTAAAGGGCCAATTTTTTTTCTTTTATTTTTTTTAGAGGTCCACAGGGGCCCGGAGGCCCCCAGGGCCCCACATGGCAACCCCCTTTTTTTTTTTTTTTTAATATATATTTTTAAATATATTTTTATTTTATTTTTTATTAAAGGGCCTTTTTTAGGGGTTCGGAGCTCCCCAGGGGCCTGGAGGCCACCAGGGCCCCAGATGGCAACCCCCTCTTTTTTTATTTGTTTATAAAAAAAAAAAAAAATTATAAAAATATATATTTAATATATTTTTCTTTTATTTTTTATTAAAGGGCCAATTTTTTTTTCTTTTATTTTTTTAGAGGTCCGGAGGTCCACAGGAGCCCGGAGGCCCCCAGGGCCCCACATGGCAACCCCCTTTTTTTATTTATTTTTTATAAAAATATATATATTTTTTAATATATTTTTATTTTATTTTTTTTATTAAAGGGCCGTTTTTAGGGGTTCGGAGGTCCCCATCGGCCCGGAGGCCACCAGGGCCCCAGATGGCAACCCCCTCTTTTTTTATTTGTTTATAAAAAAACATTTTTAATAAAAAAAAAATGTTAATATATTTTTCTTTTATTTTTTATTAAAGGGACAATTTTTTAAGAGGTCCGGAGGTCCACAGAGGCCCGGATGGCAACCCACTTTTTTTTATTTATTTTGTAAAAAAAAATATATATATATTTTTAATATATTTTATTTTAATTTTTTTATTAAAGTGCCTTTTTTTAGGGGTCTGGAGGTCCCCAGGGGCCCGGAGATCCCCAGGGCCCCAGATGACAACCCCCTTTTTTTATAAAAATATATTAATTATACATTTTTTATTTCTTTTATTTTTATATTTTATATATTTCTATTTATTTTTAAAAATATATACATATTTCTTTAATATATTTTTTTTTTTTTTTTTTTTTTTTTATTTTAAGAGAAGATATCACTGTATGCAGATGATGCGCTAATTTATTTGGGCGATTCCTCCGCATCGTTACATGCGGTGATGCAGATCATTGGGAAGTTTGGACGTTTTTCAGGGTTTACTATTAATTGGTCAAAGTCAACCCTGATGCCTATAGATCCAATGGAGGCACCATTGCCACCTGGAGCAGAGCAGATTGTTATAAGCAATAGATTCAAATATTTAGGAGTAGTGATATCGCCAGATCCGGCGGAATACCTGCAGTTAAATCTGGTCCCACTATTGGCTAGACAGAGGGAGAAATGCAACAGCTGGTGCAAACTTCCTCTGTCGGTAGTGGGCCGAGCAAACCTAATTAAAATGATTTGGGCACCACAGCTTCTATACGTTTTTCACAATTCCCCTATGTGGATTACAAATAAATGGTTCAAACAGAATATATTTTTATTTTATTTTTTTATTAAAGGGCCTTTTTTTTAGGGCTCAATTTGCGGCAGCAGCCAATCCCCCCCCCCCCCCCCCCCCGCTTCTCAATTTCATGCGGCAGCACCCCCCCCCGTTTCAGCAGACAAATTGCTGGGAACCCGTCCGTCCGACATGTCTGCTGGTTAGTACGCTAACCAGCAGACATATCTGCCCGCACATGCATCGAATGGATTCGACGCATGCGCGGAAGTGTTTTTACTTCCTGGTGACGTGGCGGCGTCAACGTCACCGCCACGTCACCGCGCTGTCTGCTGGCGGGGATTTTGGTTTGATCATGTGTACACGATCAAACCAATATACCCCAGCAGACAAATCTGATCAAAACGGTCTGTCAGACCGATTTGATCGGATTCATTTGGTCGTGTGTACGCGGCCAAAGTGTGTTACAGGCCAGATCACCAGATGAAAATAAAGGAAAAAAGCCTAAAAAATAACAAAGACTAAAAAAAGAAGAAAGAAAATAATGCAGCCACCACATTTAAGAATTGGTAAGCTGCACTATATCAATGTTTTGGTTTTAAGTTTATTACCCATTTAAGTAATTATTCAACGAAATTAATTGTGTCTGAAAATATCAATCCCTAGTATGCCACCTCAATTTGTAGCTTCTACTGCTGTGATAATCACTTGATTATTATTATTTTATTTTTTTAACAAAAAGTTTAAGAATAACTATTTAGCATAAATTCCTAATTGGATATTTTCAGAACAAGACAATATGCAAGGTCAGTCTAAACACTTCAGTATTAGCTATAGAATGTAGGTCATAGCCGCATGTCTTTTAGGGGGTTTGAATATTACCTATTCAGCACAATGTGTGCTTTAAAAGGGTTCAAGCATGAATAAACAAATTGCAAATTGAAAAAGATATAGAAAATTGATTATCAATATTCCTGGATTAGGAAGTCCACTTTTTTTATTAAATTCTATCTAGTAACCCTGGCAATGTGATCAGATTTACATGACTATCTGACAGTTTGAGAACACTGTCCTTGATAAATTTAGTGCAGTACCTCTGCGTATATGGCACCATGAAAATCACCTGTATGTATATATATATATATATATATATATATATATATATATATATATATATATATATATATATATATATATATATATATATATATATATATATATATATATATATATACAGTGTGGAAAAAATCATTTGATCCACTTCAGATTTTGAAAGTTTGCCAAAAAATAAATATAAAGGTCTATAATTTTTACCATAGGAGTATTTTCTCACTGTGTGTGTATATATATATATATCACATGTGAAAAGTAAATACATTACACCATAAACATAAACCTTAAAGGGCAAGTTAACCCTTTGGAGCATGTTCCACTTGTGTTTAGGGTGGGAAATGTAACATGTTCCAGCTCCTTCAACCAATTCTGCAGATCTCTCCCCACCCCCTGTCACTAAGAGCGTGGCCTACATGGCCCCACCCACATGGCCCCATAATTTTCCTGTGAGTGAATGAACTACAACTACCATCAGCCAATGTGGCAGATGACTTGTAGTTCTCAATTAACTTTAAGGGCGCTGGTGAGCGCCTTCATAGTTCATTGATTCTTTCTGTTTTCAAGGAACTGCATGCCTGTATGAGGTATGGATGATAGACAGTTATCTTGAGAGTTTGCAGGAGCCCTGCATTGCATCCATGTTCTGCTGCCCGCAATGCTCTGCAAGCCTCCTAGAAAAAATAAAAATAAACACACACTGGAAAAAAAATTGCATTTATTAACTTTGATTGAAAAGGTTAACTTATCCTTTAACCTGAAGGTAGATATAAACCATACCTGGATGAATCTAGTTTGCTAAAGCACTGCATGTCTCAAAGAGAGGTATGACCTAAGCTTTTTTTAGTCATACTTGTCTTCTGGTTCAGAGGAAATTCACACTCGTACTCCCGTGACCCAGCATTCACCTATAAGGGCTAATGCCCAGAGTCAGCTAATGTCACAGAGCCACTCCAGGCTCTGAAAGGATCCTGACCATATTGTCGGAATACACCCAGCAAGTTGTTGAGTGGGGGGGCATTAAAGTTGTTGAGCGGGGGGGTGCGCATTAAAGTTGTTAAGCGGGGGGTGACTCTCATCTGTGCACGGAATGTGTCGGCTCTCTTCCTCTCTCTTCCCTTCAGCAGACATCCCCACACCGCTCCGGTTCCTCCTGGGGGGAGGTTTTGCAGTTGTTGAGCGGGGGGTTCCTCCTGCTTCCGTGCTGCCTCCTATTGCAGTGCGGGAAAATTAACCCTTTCGCGGGACTGCGGGAAGAAGCGGAAAGTCCCGCAGAATCAGTGCGTGTTGGGAAGTATGCGCAGGGCCGCCAGGGTGGCTTTGGCCAATTATGGCTCAGGGCTTTAGCACACGCCCCACAAAATAAAAGGCCGCCTGCAGGGCGGCCTTGTGTAGTGTGTTCCGGGCTTGTTCCAGTTCAGACAGAGAGAGAGAGATTGTCTTTTTCCTAGCTAGATAGAGCAGGCAGGCTGGTTAGTTAAATTTACTGTGTGTAGAGGATATATATACATCCCAGGAGTTGTACATATATTTATACACTGTATCGTTTAGTTAGATTGGTTCTTCCTAATCTGTCAGGCAGTTGATTGTGTTGTATTGCCTGTGTGCTCACTGCAACTAAACCCACTTGCTGTATACTGCAAGTTTGCTGCTCATTCATTTGCAACTAAACCCACTTGTTGCATAGTGCTAGTGTGCTGCTCATTACTTTGTGATTGTGCTAGCTGCAGTATTCTCACGTGTTGTATTGCCCGTGTGCTCACTGCAACTAAACCCACTTGCTGTAAACTGCAAGTTTGCTGCTTATTCATTTGCAACTAAACCCACTTGTTGCATAGTGCTAGTATGCTGCTCATTACTTTGCAAATAAACCCACTTGGTGCAAAGTGCTAGTGCGCTGCTCATTACTTTGCATCTAAACCCACTTTGTGCATAGTGAAAGTGTGCTGCTCATTCATTTGCAACTAAACCCACTTGGTGCATAGTGCTAGTATGCTGCTCATTACTTTGCAAATAAACCCACTTGGTGCAAAGTGCTAGTGTGCTGCTCATTACTTTGCAAATAAACCCACTTGGTGCAAAGTGCTAGTGTGCTGCTCATTACTTTGTATCTAAACCCACTTGGTGCATAGTGCTAGAGTGCTGCTCATTACTTTGCAAATAAACCCACTTGGTGCATTGTGCTAGTGTGCTGCTCATTACTTTTGTAATTTCATATTGTTGCCGCACAGCACGTGCGCTTTGGGGGGGCAAGCCTGTATGGCCAGGCTCATAGGCCGCCACTGGAACATCAATGGCCTCATCAGGCACAAGTGTCATGTAGTTTGTTGAGGGTCTCTTTAGGAAATTGTGCAATATGCAGCAGCAAAGTATGACATGGTTCAGATTCTACTTAACAAACCTACAGTCCTTGTCTGGTTTGCACCGCCTGTATACTGCTGTAAACTTCTGTTCAAAGTATATAGGGCCAAAGGGTCTTGTAATGACCTGGGGGAGTGGTGGCGGGGAAACCCATGCTATTTTTTTTAGTGATTTTCATCCATATTGCAGGGACTAAGCATTACATTAATGCCGCAAGCAGTTTTAAATTACTTTTTTCTTATAGTAATCTCATTTTGTGCAGGGACAGTTCTAAACACGTGCCACTTCACAGGCATACTATAGACACCAAGTAGGTACAATATTTAAAGGAATTTTTCATATTTTTTTCACTTTAAGCATCATTAAAATCGCTGCTCCTGAAGAAACTACAGTTTTTAAAACTTTTTTTCCATTGATACATGTTCTCTGGGGCAAGACCCGGGTTCTCAAAGACGTTTTTCAAAAATAACTTGAATATTGGGCTTTAAAATGAGCACTTTTGAATTCGAACATTCGAGTTCTATAGACGTCAATGGGGTTCTAAATGTTTGCGCGAACGTTCGGTCCGTTCGAAGATTCTGGTGCGAACCGAACGTGGGGGTGTTCGGCTCATCCCTAGTTAATGGCTGCCTTGCGTTTCTCTAAGAGATTTCCTGATAGTGACAACAGAAGGCCATGCTTGCTCATTGCGTGATGAAATGGCCAATTGTAATCTCCATCAGAAGCACAAGTCAGTTTTGATGGACAGCTTAGTCTGACCAGATCACCAGGTGAAAATAAAGAGAAAAAAAGAATGCAAACACCACATCTGATGCCTAGTACACATGACCGGGATTCCCGGCGATAAAAAGTCCGCCGGGAATCCCAGGGGAAAAATCGAGTAGAACTTTCCCTGTGTACATACCAGAGGAAAACTGCAGTGAGAGCTTTGGCCGGGAATGCCAGCCATGGGTATGCTCCACTGCAGTATTTCCCACAGTATTTCCTATAGGGAAACTGCTGGGAAAAAGGATGCCGGGAATCGCGGCAGGAAAATAGAGAATATGTTCTCTTTTTCCCGGCCGCGATTCACGGCAGTTTTCCTGCCGGGAAAACTGCAATTTAGCATACACACGTCATGTCAGTTTTCCTGCCTGGAAAACCGGTCGTGTGTACGAGGAATAACAATTTGTTTTTAGGTGTAATACCACTTTAACACAGATACTCTAATAAATGTACACAAGGAAAATTGAAGTAAGAATGATCTCAATGCCCGCTGTTTCCATATAAAATCTACCCATAACGTAGAGAAAGGTGAAGATAAAATTTAAGGCTTGAGTTCAATACAAAGGCATCCAATACATGTTTGTCTCTGCAGATTGCCATAACATACAACAGACCGAAGAGCAGCTTTATTTCATTGCTGCTTTTTCCTGCCTACTGTGATGGATGTGTGGGTTTAGTACCCTGGAGCTGCAGTAGGGTTTTTTTGTGTTTTAAATAGAAATAAACATATATGCCATTCCTTCACAGCTGGCTGACAACTTGTTCTGGAAATATTGCTTGGTGCCAAGAGAGAATGGATAGCTGTTATTGTAAGTTTCATTTAAATGCCCTTGTTACGCTACAGATGTTCCCAGCATTATTGTGTCAAATGGCGCAAAATCAATGCTTACTGCTTAAAATGGTGCACCTGTGTCCTATTGTGTGATGAAACTCCCATAATAACCCAACAAGATGACAAGGGATAGTTGTATGGTTCATTGTGGATGAGTGTACACCAGAACATAACTCTAACTGTGTCTTTGTGATTATTCTTACACTAATGCAGAGCAAGAAATGCGTTGAAGCTCATCCATATGTGTAAGTGATACACATAGGGGCTAGTATCCTTATTACTGCTAATACAAGCAGCGTGGGAATACCTCTTCATGTTTTCTCCTCCACTTGGCACTTCCTTAGCTTACTATAGGGTCCTGAAGCAGGTACAGTGTAAAATGCTGTTATAAAGCCTGCAACAACTTTCAACTGCTGTACAGTGCACTGTTACATGAGACATACAGTATAGTCCAGCAAGCGTTATCCCTATGATTACTAGTGTTTGTAATACCACAGAAAATGCACAACAAGCAAATACATAAATACCTTACACAGAGGTGTTATCACACTGAAGAAACAAATCACCAAATCACTATATATATTCTTGGATTTGCACAGTGTTATTTAGAGCAGCTCTTCACGGCTCCAGTTCACTTCTATATGGACTTTCCTTTTGCTATTAGTAGCACTTTAATATTTATCTGAAGTATCACTGATGTGGACATTCCACTATTATCACTTTCGTCACTTGCACTTTATATTTATTAATTTATGGTGGTTATTTTGTATTATTTTATGTTTAGTACCTAGGTTTTGTTCCATATGTGCTTTATTGACTACCCACTACTATTACTTCAGCTAATACCTAGAGCACAACACTACTCATTGATTTTTGTATTCACCCATTCAGCGCAACTAGTATCGTAATTTTTCTTAATTTTCCATGTCTTGTAAAAAAATGAATCATATATTTTTCTAATGCCACGTACACGCGGTCGTTTTTTGTCTTGTAAAAAAAATAGTTTTTTCTTTTTTTTCAAACTTCATTTTAAAAAACGATGTTGCCTACACACCATCGTTTTCTGAAAATGCTCTTGCAAAGCGTGGTTACGTACAACACGTATGACGACACTCTGTTCCATTCAAGCTCACGTCATAACTTGCTTCTGAGCATGCGCGGGTTTAAAAATGTTGTTTTAAACTTCGTTTTAGCCCACACACGATCATTTTTTATGACCCAAAAAAATGACATTTTGAAAAACGACATCAAAAATTTAAGCAGGTTCGATTTTTTTTTTTGGTCGTTTTTCAGAAGACAAAAAACGACGTAAAGCCCCCACACGATCATTTTAAATGACGTTTTTAAAACGTTGTTTTATTTCATCACAAAAAATGACCATGTGCACGCGGGATTAGGCCGCATACACACGATCAGTCCATCCGATGAGAACAGTCCAAAGGACCATTTTCATCGGTTAACCGATGAAGCTGACTGATGGTCTGATGTGCCTACACACCATTGGTTAAAAAAACTATTGTGTCAGAACGCGGTGACGTTTACGTGTTTTAACACAACGACGTGCTGAAAAAAAGGAAGTTCAATGCTTCCAAGCATGCGTCAACTTGATTCTGAGCATGCACAGCCTTTTAACCGATGCTTTTGCATACTGACGATCGGCTTTGACCCATCGGTCAGGCATCCATCGGTCAAATTTTAAAGCAAGTTCTCTTTTTATGACCGAAGGATAACTGACCCTTGGGGCCCACACTCAATCGGTTTGGACCGATGAAACGGTCCTTCAGTCCGCTTTCATCGGTTTTGACCGATCGTGTGTACGCGGCCTAACAAGTTTGCCCGGTATATGGCTCCATCCATCTTCCCATCAACTCTGACCTGCTTCCCTGTCCGTGCTAAAAAAAAGCATCCCCACAACATGATCATGCCACCACCATGTTTCATGGTGGGCATGGTGTGTTCAGGGTGATGTGCAGTGTTAGATTTCCTGCCACACACATCGTTTTTCTTTTAGGTCAAAACTTTACATTTTGATCCCATTTGACCAGAGCACCTTCTTACACATGTTTGCTGTGTCCCTCACATGGCTTCTCGCAAACTGCAAATGGGACTTCTTATGGCTTTCTTTCAACAATGGTTTTCTTCTTGACACTCTTCCATAAAGGTCAGATTTGTGGAGTGCACAACTAATATTCTTGTGGACAGATTCTCCCATCTGAGCTGTGAATCTCTGCAGCAAATTCAAAGTTACCATGGGCCTCTTGGCTGCTTCTTTCACTAATTCTTTCATTGACCAGCCTGTCAGGTTAGGTGGATGGCCATGTCTTGGTAGGTTTGCAGTTTCCATTTTCAGATGATGGATTGAACAGTGCTCTGTGAGATGGTCAAAGATTGTGATTTTTTTCTTATAACCTAACCTGCTTTAAACGTCTCTACATCATTATCCCTGACCTGTCTGGTGTGTTCCTTGGCCTTCATGATGCTGTTTGTTTACTAAGGTTCTCTAACAAACCTCTGAGGGCATCAAAGAACAGCTGTATTTATACTGAGATTGAATTACACACAGATGAAGGCTCTATTTACTAATTAGGTGACTTCTGAAGGCAATTGGTTCCACTGGATTTTAGTTAGGGTTATCAGAGTAAAGGTGGCTGAATACAAATGCATGCCACAATTTTTTAGATATTTATTTGTAAAACAATATTAAAACCCACCTATCATTTTCCTTCCAAGTGTAGCAGTTAGACAGTTTAATAAGAAAGGTACATAATTAAAACACTCACAAACGAGCGATAGAGATCAGCATTATTAGTAATATCATCCGCACTGTTCCGGGAGCTGCCTGATGTCAGTGGCTGGAATATCCTCCTTTAGTCCGGTAACAGTGATGGAACTCAGCACTCTCGGAGGATGGCGACTGGGGGCGGTGAAACTCAGGAACAGAGATGTCGTCACTTCTGGGTACAGGGTCAGCAGGGTGGTGTACTCACATTTCATGCGGTATAAACATTTTTTCAAGGCACTGTATACATATATATATATATATATCACTTTTTGTATAGTTTGTAATGGTCTTGATTTGTATTACTCTTCAAATGTACATTAGCCAGTTTCTTGAAACAGCACATGCTTAAAAAATAACCCGCCATTATTGGGCATTTGCAGTAATTTAATCTCCACTAAAATTCCCTTACCAGTGCAACATTGGCTCTCAAGAATTACTTGTGATATTTACTTGTCAAGCAATGTAAGGCCCTTCTATCTTCTTTTTTAAGCTCAGTGCTGATAATAGACAAAAAACTGTTTATTATAAAGATGCTGTCAGGAGTTCACAAAATATATGTTAAATTCTTGTTTGACTGGCACTTTTACTATCTCTAAGAAACCTGAAGCTGGTGTCAGTTATCTGCACTGGGCAAAAGCAGGAGTGATGTCAATCCTGTATCCCATCCTTCCCCACTCCATACCATCCCACCCCACCCCATCTCATCCAATCCTACCCCTTCCCATCCACTCTCATCCTATCCCCATCCCATCCTACCCCACCCCATCCCAGGGTGGATGGGAGGATGGAAGGAGAGTGGAGGGTGCAGAGGTCAGATATTGCACACGGTCCATAGCATACTCCTGTATCCTGCATTTCATATGCAGCAAACTCCTGAAACCTGCGCTCCATAAAAGCAGTTATAAATGCAGTGACAATTATTTATGATAATAAATAGTGGACACATAGTCTTAGGCCACGTACACACGACCGAGAAACTCGACGGGCGAAACACATAGTTCCTTGTTCGGCTGTCAAAAAACTTGTCGAGCCAAATTTTCCCATTGCCCGTCGAGGAAATAGAGAACATGCTCTATTTTTGGCTCGAGGAGTTCCTCAACAGTTTTCTCGGCGAAAAGTGTACACACGACCGGTTTTCTCGGCAGAATACGTCTCCCATCGAGTTTCTTGCTTAATTCTGCCGAGAAAACCGGTCGTGTATACGCGGCCTTACAGATACAACCGGCCCTTTGAGGGCAGCCATACTGCTAATGCGACCCCCAATGAATTTGAGTTTGCCACCCCTGTTCTAAATCTTTCCATTTAGCTGGGTTAAGATATCCATCCCTTTAGGCATTAATCTAATTCCTTCAACTACTCAACTATTCAAATGTAATCACAAATCACTAATGCAGTTCATATCCAAAGATCTACTGTCCAAAGATTTTGTTTGGGTATAGCGTCGCAGTTAAGTAACGCAGCGCGTTATCGCAAAAAACGGCCTAGTCAGGAAGGAAGGTAACTCTTCCGGAGGTCCAGTGGTTACATTTAATTGTCTGTGCCTGTAGTTCAGCTTTAATATTATTAGAAGTCAGTATAGCTATCACTGTGTACAGTACTCTCCAGCACTGCCAACTAGAACATGCTGATGAGGAGTAATGGGCAAACACATATACTGATTTGTATTTTGTATTTTTTTACATGTGCTGGAACTCATGAATGTTACATGCTTTTTTTTTTAATAGAAAATAATTTTATATTTCAGAAACAGCATTTCAACTATGATAGATAGTGTGGTAGTTAGTAACGCTTCTCATTTGCGTTGCGCTGCAGAAATTTTAGGAGCAAGTGCTGTCATTCACGAAGCACTTGCTCCTAAAGTTGCGGCAGCGCATCGCAAATGAGCCGGCGGAATCTTGGGCGGGTACGGGGCGTGTAGTATGCTAACTAAGCGCGATCCCGCCGCCAACGTACTGCGCATTCGAGTGTCAAAACATGTTGCTCTCTGTGAATGAACGTCAATGACGTTGACCGTTTTACGCAAGCGACGTTTTTTTTTTTTTTCCCGACGCGATGACGACGCCTATACCTAACATCTCCAACCCCATGTAGGTATATCTATTATACGTCGTATCGTCATTGCGTCGCGCCGGAATTCGATCGTGAATGCCGAGCTCATTAACATATTTTTTGAGCGTGGCGGGAACTTTTTAAGTTGAAGTAACAATGCGATGGCGAAACTCAGTTACGCTGCTCGCATCGGAACTTCAACCCGGCGTTTCTTGTTTTCTGGTTACAGAAAACAGAAACGCCGGCTCAAAGTCACAGTTAGGCTGGCGGATCACTCGATCCGCCAGCCTAACTGTTCGTGAATCTGGCCCAGTGTGTTTAAATGCAGAGTGTCTGAGAAATTCTTCTCTACCTTGACTTTAATGTTTGCTGTTGCCTAAACACTTGTAAGAATAAACTATTCCACACATTTACCTTAAAGTGGTGCAGCAGCTGCCTACAGCACGCCTTTGCCACAATCAGCTTTCTTAGCCCCATGAAACATTTTAGCTTGTCTGCATGAGCTTAGCTTGGCTCTACTCTCAGGGAATGAATCATTTGCTATAATGATAAGCCCATACTGCTAAGGAAACATGATTTGTGTACCTGACTCATCCCTTTGTATTAACCGTTAACTATTTGAGTATAACTGATGAAAATACTGTGTCATAAGCAAAACACATCTGTGAGTCAAATCTACATGGCATATCAAATGTTAGTTTATCAGATTAGGCACAACTCAACGGTGACATGAACAGCTTAGAAATGGAGAGGTCTTTACTGAAATGGAGAGGTTTTTACTGTGCCCTCTCTTTTTATTTATACAGGTTGTAAGTAGGGATGAGCCAAACACCCCCGGTTCGGTTCGCAGCAGAACATGCGAAACAGGCAAAAAATGTCTTTGCACACGCAAACACCTTGCGTCAGAGGGGGGTGGGGTCACCCGCCCATGTGACGAAAATATGTGGCCTCTCAGTGGGTGGACCTTGGCGCAGAGCGACCGCATATTTTTATACCACACTGCAGACATAGCTGTGTCGAGAGTGCATGCCCTACGAGCTCCTGGCACAGATACTGGTGGCAGTAACAGAAAGCTTCCAATTGCTCCTTGCAATTAGTAGCCTTTCAATCATGTGACTGCTGTGACAGCCAATCTCAGCAGTCACATGACCATAAACCCTGCCCCGTCTCCCAGCCTCAGAAACCCCTTAAAGGGCAAGGAAGCGTCGGCTCAAAGCAGTTAAGAAAACATACATTCCAGAATAGTAATTATGCTCCCAACATTAGTGTGTGCTGTAAATTCCTGTTCCTTCTTGCTGGAGGCTGCCATTTTGCTGAAGCCCAGAATCCCTGAGCAGCAGTACATCTTTAGCCTGTCAACAGATTGGCCCCTACGTTTTTGTCACAGTGCCAAAAAATAAAAAACAACTGAGCATGAGTAGAGCAGAGTGAGACAGTTTATTGCTGGATTTTAAACAGTATATACGCTTAATTTTAATGCTATACCTGCAAAAGTGGCCAGCCTGAAGT
The DNA here is from genome assembly GCA_029574335.1 of Rana kukunoris. NCBI lineage: Eukaryota > Metazoa > Chordata > Amphibia > Anura > Ranidae > Rana > Rana kukunoris. The sequence continues at coordinate 555,172,083 of CM056050.1, read as the reverse complement.
GATCTATCAAGACGTAATTTTAAAGTATAAAGTTCCACTTTATACATACTTCACCTAATGGGATGAAAATGTACTGCTGCAACCACATCACAGGCTCCTAACACTCACAGGTGATCTGTGGCAGCTGGATTATGTACAAAAAAAAAGGGGAAAGAACGAGTCACGTGATCTCTGAACATCTGCTACCTGGAGCTTTGTAAGGATCGTCAGTTGACTTTCAGATTATTACAAAAGAACTGCATACAAAAAATGAACAAAGACATGAAATGATGACTTTAAATGGTATCTGTTTGAAAGAAAAGTACTCATTAGCATACAGAAGATCACATAAAATAACCACAGAAACTGTTAACATCTAGGTTTATTTTTTTAATACAGTACTAAAATATTCATGATTGTGACCATATTTCATAATTATTTGCAGTCTCTAGGCATAAAACAGTCCATCTCCAGGCTTAGTTCTTCTAAGGAGTTAGAAAAAAAATGTATACACTGAGGGCCAGATTCTCATAGAATTCCGACGGCGTAGTCTTAGCCATTTACACTACGCAGCCGCATCGTACTAGAGCGCGTGCTTTATTCCCAAAGCACTTGCTCCATAGTTAGCAGCGGCATCGCGTAAATGGCCCAGCGTACGGCCACGTAATTCAAAGGGGGCGGCTTGTATTTAAATTAAGCGCGCCCCGTGCCGACTTGAACTACGCATGCGCCGGCCGCAACGAAAATCCCAGTGCGCATGCTCCAAAGGACGTCACATTTTCTCAATGTAAACGACGTAATTGTAGCGTACGTCATCCCCATTGAGAATCGACGTACGCAAACGACGTAAAAGACGCACAACACGTCGCGGTCCCGAGGCCATACTTAACATGGCATTTGACGGCAGCCGAAGTCATCCGACGGGACTTCGTAAGGTTACTCCGCATCTTTGCAGGAGTAACTTTACGTGGACGAAAACAACGTTAACCATGACAGGGCGGCGTAAAAGCGTTCAGGGAATCGGCGTATTAGCCTCATTTGCATAGGCAAATGAGAAAACAACGTAAGGGCCACCTAGCGGCCGGAGTTGTCATTACATCTACGATCCGCCAGTGTAATTGTTTTACACATGGCGGATCTTCACCTGTATCTATGCGTAAGTGAAAAAAAACGGCGATACGATGGGGTATCTGTGATACCCCGACGTAGCGCTTCTGAGAATCTGGCCCTGAATGTTCTATGTTGCTGATATGGTGAAAATGGTAACTATAATTCTTTTTCACATTTTTACATCTATTTAGGAAATAGACGTGCGCAGGGGGTATGCCAGGTGTGCCTGGGCACACCCTAACATACCTCCCAACTGTCTGAGATAGGAATGAGGGACACCTATTAGCAAAAGTTTGTAGATATAGGATCACACCCCTTGTCATGACCCCTTAAAGGAGAATTATACAAAAAAAAATATTGGTCAAACCCACAAGTGTTTTTTTTTTTTTTTTATATTGGCTTTTGGAATTTACAAATGCAGAAATTCAGAAGTTGAATGAAAGGTTTAGCACTGTAAAACATTTTTGGGTAGATAAATAGTGCATTTTATATACAACTATATAGATCAGACCAAAAATAAGGAGGAAAGCGGGACAGAGGGACATTGTTTAAAATGAGGGACAGTCCCTCGAAATCAGAGACAGTTGGGAACTATGCCCTAATCATTATGTCTAGCGCCAATTAAAACCTACTACTCCTATCCTCTCCCCCTCCCCGGATTCTGCAGGAAATGTTTCAGGATGGAGAGCGAGGGCAGTGGATAGGAAATATATAATTTACCAGGTCCTATCCTTTTCTATATAAACACAGTGAACACACTCGCCCACTGTGTCCATTCATGACTGAAGCATAGTAAACTGTGTTTACTTTGCTTCAGTTTGAGAATGAACAGGAAGACTCTCAGCACAGAGCACTTCCTATTCATTCACTGCCCTGTGCAGCTAAAGCTTTAGGGAAAGGCATGTGTGTTTGAGATTTGGGGGTGCACACCCTAATGCAATAGGCTGCACACACCTATGAATTAGGAACAATTTTAATATGGGACAAGAAGATTTTTACCCATTTGCCACAAGGATAAGACTCTAACTAAGAGACTTAGGCTGCATTCACATCTGAGCGACAAGTAAAGCAGCTTACGCGGCTTTACTTGCCGCGATTACATACATTTTTTATTTTTTTTCAAATCATCCCCATTGATGTCTATGGCCGAACGCCAATGTCGCCTGAAAAAAAGGGTCCGGGACTTTTTTTCAGGCGACAGGCGTTCGGCGTTTCAGAGATGTGAACCGTCTCTATAGACATGAATGGGGATTCGCCCCTCCAGCGTCACGAGCGTCGGGCGACAGGCGATTTGTCGCTCAGATGTGAATGCAGCCTTAACAGCAAATAAATGTGGATTGAAACCGATGTGCATTGTTATATATCAACCTTTTTTAATAGTAGAACCTCATGTTCAAATGTATACAGTAATATATATATATATATATATATATATATATATATATATATATATATATATATATATATATAACTCAGAACTTTAGAATAATAGCTACTGTTTTACATGTCAAATGATTTGTAATTCTGTTCATCCAATCCTGAAATTGACACATTTGTCACAGTGCATAGCCAGGCAGATGACACACCTATTTCATGGCTCTGGAAAGCAGTTTTTTATGTCACCTCTCTGCTTCCAGCCTACTCAGTGGACATTTAATTAGCATCTTCAATATAACTCATCCCATAAAAAATTAAAATAAAATATTGGTGCCTTGATTTTAGATCTGTTCTTGGGGATATTGGTGGCACTGATTCAGAAAAAATGCACTGGATAGACTACATCAGCTCTAGTTTCCTAGATATGTTTGAATATATATATATATATATATATATATATATATATATATATATATATATATATATATATATATATGTATATGTATAAAAACTGGCCAAAAAGCAGGGGTCGTGGGACTTATAGGGAGCGCCATGTCAAGGGGAATAAAACATAAATCAGATATACAGCTCGGATGATATATTTATTACATTATTAAATACTGCAGATATTTCATATCAGGATGTGCACAAGTATACTACTGTGCTCGGTAGCTGCAATCAAAAAATACAAAAAGGAGACTGGCAGATATACATAATAAAATGAATTAGACAACATATATGAGGTATAACAGGTATTAGTAGCCGGTGGCTTAGCGTTTCCTGGCATTTCAGCCAATCCCGGTGTTTTAGAGACGAAAAAAAAAAATATTCAAAAATTAATGAATGCTTTGAAAATAGGGAGGTGCAGACTATGCAGCAAAGTGGAAACTAAGGAGACTTACTATTAACCTCAGACCAATTGGATCTGAGGGAAAAAGAGGGGGGTTTCGGGCAATGTCCCTCCGGGGTGAGATGGGGCCAAAGGGCGAGGAAAAGCAGCTCCGAGCAGGCTACATACAGTAGCCTGCTCGGATTGGCAAAAATAAATAATTAAAGAAAAATTATGAAATGTCAGTGTTCCCAGAGGGGAATGTGGGCTGATGATGTTAAGGAACAGCCAAACAAGGGAGGAAAAACATCCAAAAAGTGGTGACCAATCCAAGTAGGATGACTTTGTAAGATCAAGTGTGGTTCCTTGTGATTAATAGAATACAAACGGCTCTCCAAGCTCTAATAAAGCCCATCCCCGGGAGGAGCCCCATCAACGTCATGTTGATTGCCAATCCAGGGGAAGGGGAAACCCAGCTTCATGGTGGAGCATCAGCAGGGGGCTCTCCGCCCTGTCTGTGCAGGTCAAGGAAGAAGAATATGGATGTCTCCAGAAGGAAGAAATAAGAAGCGTCGGAAACCCCGGAGCCAGAGAAAACGCACAATCCTCTAAAGGGGGGGGAAAAAAGTGGTTCTTATATTTATAAAAAAAAATATATAAATAAAAATAAAAAATAAAAAATAAAAAAGAAAAAATGAAAAATGATGATTGGCTATCCAGGAAATCTGAGTGCCACCAGATCTACTAATCACCTGCTACCTCATATATGTTGTCTAATTCTTTTATTATGATATCTGCCATGCTAAGAGCAGCACAGTTTATAAGTCTTGTGACTATCTACCTGATATGAAATATCTATTATTTAATAATGTAATAAATATATCTGACTGTATATCTGATTTATGGTTTTATTCCCCTTGCATGGCTCCCTTAAAGTCCCATTCACCCTTCTTTCATTGAACCACAAAGGGATGGAGACTCTGCCTGTGTTTTATTTTGTGACAGATCACATCCATTCACTGCCAAATAATTGGGTGGAAGACCACAAGTATCTGTCACACTTTACATATCCCTTAACCTTGTTCATTGCCCTTATACTAATGTCCAGCAATAGATTTAATATTATAACCCCCATGCAATATAGCAACCCGATCTTCATTTTTCATTTTTTCAACTTTTTTTTTTTATATTTTTATTTATATATTTTTGTTTTATAATTTTTTTTGTTTTTTTTTTTTTTACTTTACCAGACCACTTTTTTCAATCCTTTGTCCGGCCCAGGGGGTTTGGGGGGAACTGGCTCCGGGGTTGCGATGCACAGCAGCCCGACCCTCCCCTTGCCCTCTGGTAGGCCTGCTTGCCTATGGGAAAAGGTCCCTTTCCCATCTCTGGCACAGACAGGGCGGAGAGCCCCCTGCTGTAGGTGGGTTTCCCCTTCCCCTGTGCAAGAACACAGAAGCCAGCTATGGTGGAGCAGCCGTCTGACCACCTGTGTTAGGTCATCCTCACTGGGGAGCTAAGCACGACCTCCCTTGTTTGGCTTTGTTCCTTAGCACATTCCCCTTATGAAATACGTAAGTTCTCTCTATGTGCCACACCTGTTTATGGATATGCGCTTTAGTAAATATTTCAGCTCCAGAATGCTTTTCCTCGCCCTTGGTGGACAAACCCCGGAGGAGACATATAAACCCCCCTCTTTTCTCCCTGAATACCGTAATAAGGGTGTGTGGATCAATATAATTGTTGTATGTATTTTCATCTAGCCAGGCTGTTTCTGGCATGCTATAGATTTTATAACTCAGTAGAAAAAAACTAGCATGCAGCTACTGAAGTCAGACGCATAAGGTATGTTTACCCTGAAAATTTTGAATTGCCATAAATAGCAGACTGTAACATTTAGGTTATTCCCCTTGACATGTCGCTCCCTCATTTAAAGTCCCATTCACCCTTTTTTCAAACCAAATTAGATGAGGACGCCATTTCTATTTTGTGACAGATCATCCATGCTAAAAATAAAATATATATATATATATGTATATATTTTAACTAGCAAATTTATTTTTATATAAAAACTGGCCAAAAAGCAGGGGTGTCTTATACGCCGGGTTAGCAGCTCGGATGCCTGCTGGATTGATTAAACTCTATTAGCTTGGCTAATACAGTATATACCGCTTAGCATCCCGGTGAGAGACGTATTCAAATGCAATACAGCAGCTCGGACGGAGAAACAACCTCTGCCATGCAGGATTGGCTTTGAGAGTCAGAGGCTGGGCTATGATGTCCAGCTACTTAACTACTAGGGCTTTGTATTCATTAATAGAACATCGTCTGTTCGACCGTTTGGCTCCAGTCCAGAAAAGGAAGAAGAATTCTCCAAAGGAAGAAATAAGAAGCGTTATCCTCGGGGGGGGGCCGTTTTATATTGCGCCAAATTCAAGTGAACTCTGCGCGTCTTTTGACTATGGATTTACCTATAATTCGAACCTTGCCTTTATGCTTGGTCATTGAACACAGCACGCTCTGCCTGTCTGCCAAAAAGTACGGTGCAGAGCCATAATTGCCATGTATAAGTCCTGGGGGGCAACTGATTTCTGGTAGGCCTGCTTGCCTAGGGAAAAGGGGCTGCTTAGTAAGAACACAGAAGCCCTATGGTGTCACACCTGTGTTAGGGTAGCCGACAGCACAATGAAATGTGTAGTTCTCTCTATGTGTTGCGGCAGTTAACAGGGAAATATTTCAGCTCCAGAGAGACAATATAAAGAGAAAGTGTGTGGATCATTTTTTGTATGTATTTTCATCTAGCCAGTGTTTCTGGCAGATAGATTTTATAACTCAGTAGAATAAAACAGCATGCAGCTACTGAAGTCAGACGCATAAGGTATGTTTACCCTGAAAAATGTGAATTGCCATTAGCAGACAACAAGGTTATTTTGACAAGGTTTTTTCAAAGATGACATTTCTATTTCCATTGCTAAAAATAAAAAAAAAATATATATATATATATTTTAACTAGCAAATTTATTTTTATATAGGTGTATATTAAATATTGTACATATATTTATACACTTTGCTTTTCATATCTCCAGCTTAGCTAGATCAGTTCTTCCTATGGGCCGTTTGCGCCATTGGCAGGCATAATTCGGTGATTGCACGCAAAAAACGGAGAGCCATGCCCAAAGCCAGGGTGGCTTTGGCCATTTAAATACACACCCCACACAGACGTTATGTGTTGCACAGGCAGAGAGAGACAGAGAAAGTATTTTTTGAGGTAGATAGAGCACCCAGCAGGTACAAGAGGATATTTAAAGGATTTTTTTATTTTTTTTATTTAAGCATCATTAAAATCACTTCTCCTGATGCAGGAGCAGTGATTTTAATGATGCTTAAATTTAAAAAAAATGAAAAATTCCTTTAAATATTGTACCTGCTGGGTGTCTATAGTTTGCCTGTGAAAACGTCTTTGAGAACCCGGGTCTTGCCCCAGGGAACATGTATCAATAGAAAAAAAGTTTTAAAAACGGTTGTTTTTTCAGGAGTCCTGCTCCTGAAAAAACAACCTTTTTAAACTTTTTACCATTGATACATGTTCCCTGAGGCAAGACCCGGGTTCTCAAAGACGTTTTACGACAATAACTTGCATATTAGGCTTTAAAATGAGCACTTTTGAATTCGAACGTTCGAGTCCCATAGACGTCAATGGGGTTCTAAATGTCTGCGCAAAAGTTCGGTCCGTTCGAAGGTTCTGGTGCGAACCGAACAGGGGGGTGGGGGTGTTCGGCTCATCCCTATTAACTACATATAGATCTGATAAATGGACACACCCCTCGCTGTTCTCTTAAGAGAGATGGAAATATCCTAACTAAACCTGTTTTAGCAAACTGCTCAAAAGCATGTAGAAAATGCTGGACCTTTTAATCGAAAGCACAGCTTGTTTTTCAAGTGCCATAAATAATTTTGACAGCAAATGTTTATTTGTAAGTTAAAAATTTTAAAGCATCATCTGCAAAATACTCTATGAAACAACCAACTAAAGGACTTGTAAATTTACCCAAAATCCATTAAAGTTTCCCTTTAAGTTAAAACAGGATGCTATTTATAGAAAGGATTTTAATGCAATTATAATACATTAAAGCTTTTAATGTATTTACATTGAACTATGAAGATTACATACATTTTTAATACCATTTAAATATCTGCAAACAAATATAATTTAATTAAAAAGGAAATTCTGAATTCTTTATCTTTCTGAATGCCCTAACATTTTAAATCATTTAATTAGCAGGGTATTACAGCCCAAAACATGTCAGACATTATTTAAATAAACGTTACTGGTGTTTGCTGATCCTTTGTGGAATTTAGCCAGATTGGTCTTGTTAAAAACCCAGTTCCAGCAGTTTTGAATAAGTTGAATCAGACATCAGAGTTTGATGTTAATAGTTCTCTGAATTTTAAAGCAAATTCTGAAGTCTTGATTGATCGACTGCATTAGTAGTTCTTTTGGAAATAGTATTTGTTCATACAAAATATATATTGTTAGTGTCATTAACACCATTAAAGTGCATTTAAAGTCAAAACGTTTTATTTTGTTTTTTGTTGCGCGTGGAAGGGAAAGAACCTCTGTAAAATGCTGTGACTACGTCACCAATGGGGAGATTCTGATTTATTGTGTTTTCTGATGACCATTGTCACAGGAATGAAAATGAGGAAAAGTGCATTAATACTTGAAAATATGAACTCTTCCAATTGGGACACATGGGGCAGATTCACATAGATGTAATCTTCCGCTGCGTAATCGAAATACGCTACGCTGCCGTCTATCACCAGACTCTACGCCGAATTCAGGTAGTTTTTTTGCGCGTACGCTATTGTATCGTATTTTTTTTCCGCCGCGCAATCGAAATACGTGAGTAGGGGGCGTGAAGCATTTAAATTAAGCGCGTCCCCGCGACGATCGAACTGCGCATGCTCTGTTCAGGAATTTCCCGCCGTGCATTGCGCGAAATCACGTCGTGACGTCATTCGTTGTTTGAGTAGCGGCGTTTACGAACATTCCTATTCCCGGACGACTTACGTTAAAAATAATAAAAGAAATCGAAAAACGTTGAAATTCGACGCGGGAACGACGGCCATACTTAACATGGGCTGTCTAATATTAGACCAGCAAAAAGCTGGTATAGTGAAACGGAAAAAAAAGATGACTAAAGGTGCCGTAAGAGATTGCGTTTGAAGAGCGAAATTTTGTGGATTCCAGGCAAAAGCTCATTAGCATACCATGAAGGTGAAAAACAACAGGAAGTCCGCCCAGTGGCCGCAATTTTCAGGCAGCGTAGATCTGAAGGCGTACTAACACGTAATAAAGTCGAAATTTAGCACGCAGGTGTCTTTTCATGGTTTGAGGATTTCGACTAGCGTAAAAACGCTCGTAAATCGAAATTACTCCTGTCTAACAACATTTACACAGGCGTAATCGCTTTGTGAATCTAGGCCCTTTTCCTAATTCTGGAGATTACCCACCACTCTCTGTTGGATTAATGGGATAGAATTGAAGTCAAATATTCCCAGTGAGACACAGATGGGGAAAAGAAAAACAAAAAAAACTGAAGTGTTTTAAACTTTACCTTCATTGAAACCTCCCATTAAAACAAGGTGCAGACCCTTTACATTTAAGAAAAAAGGACCATATTAAAAGTCATTTATATTAAATTAATTAGATAGCACCCGAAACATTAACACTGACTTCTGGATTTAACGCAAGACCGGGCCAAACTACATCACAGTATACAAGAAGAAGATTTAAAGCCCTTTTATGTCTCAATATTTTTATTAATATTTCAATGAGATACAATCACTACATAATATCAGAAACAACATGCAAACAATGCAAGCTCTTGATAGTATTGTATGATCAAATAGACCGTCATATACAATATAATCAAAAAGCAACATCTGAAGGAATTTTATTTAAGTGTAATAACAAGGCTTAAAAGCAAACAGAGATGGATGTATAAGGTGGCCTTGAAAAGAGAATGGTAGCTGTTAGCAATGTTAACAGTGGGAAAACATTTCTAATGCAACGTTACGTGGAAGAGATCAGGAAGTACTAAAAGAATAATGATGGATTAGAGTCTTAGGGTGAAATATAAGTAGAGAAAACAGCAAGAGGTTGGCATAAGCAAGGGTGGCACTGTTGCATTCTCTCTGCCAATGTTACCTTGAATGCAAGCAAAATATGATAAGATGTATTATGAAATACAGCCAAGCCAAGCTAATTTACAAGCCAAAGTCTGCAGGCATAGACCATAAGGTTTTTTTCTTGGGTAAAAAAATGGTTACAGGGGGGTGTCCATAGAGTGGTTATAACTAACGTGTGCTTGAGTGCCACTGGACTGGACTGGAGTGGTAAGTGGGGTACCCCAAGGTTCTGTCTTGGGACCAATTCTTTTTTTAATCACATTTTCCTTTATTTTGATAAATTCCATCATACAACATATAAAATACAAATACATTCATTGACATAAAACACAACCCCCCCCCCCTCCCTGGGAAATACACTAGGACCTGGTCGTATCTGCCTTCGAAAAAGAGAGTCATTTCCAAACTATCCCCTACGATCCCCTACCCATTCTCCCTTCCCACCTTTCATGTGATTTATTGTTGAAATAGATCTAAGAAAGGAATTTCTTAGTTCCTCATTATGTGTTCCTAAAAACCCTTAAAGAGGGAAAGAAAAAAAACCTTTAATCCCCTTAACCCCCCCTCCCCACGTGAACTCCCCTGTGTGATGAATTCCCAAAATATAATTAATTAACCCCAGAAGATGCAATATTTTGCGAAACGTGTGGGGACTCTACTGCTGCCATGCACATTTCTATATTGATGTCCTGTTTTTTTATCTAACTGTAAGTGTTTTTAACCGTCATTAACCACTTGCCTACTGTGCACCTACACCCCCTTCCTGCCCAGACAAAATGTTAGCTTCCGGCACTGCGTTGCTTTAACTGACAATTGCGCGGTCGTGCGCCGCGGCTCCCAAACAAAATTGGCATCCTTTTTTCCCCACAAATAGAGCTTTTCTTTTGGTGGTTATTTGATCGCCCATGCGTTTTTTATTTTTTGGGCTATAAACAAAAAAAGAGCGTACATTTAAAAAAAAAACACTATATTTTTTGCTTTTTGCTATAATAAATATCCCATTAAAAAAAAAAAAATACATTTATCTCAGTTTAGGCCGATACGTATTCTTCTACATATTTTTAATGAAAAAAAAATTAAAAATAAAATCGCAATAACCGTATAGTGACTGGTTTGCGCAAAAGTTATATTGCCTACAAAATAGGGGACATAGTTATTATTATTTTTTTATTTATTTTTTTACTAGGAATGGCGGCGAACACATCGGACACTTTTGACACATTTTTGTGACCATTCACATTTATACAGTGAATAATGCTATTAATATGCATTGATTACTGTATAAATGTGACTGTCAGGGAAGGGGTTAACCACTAGGGGGCGGGGAAGGGGTTAAATGTGTATCCTAGGTGTGTTCTAACTGTAGGGGGAGGGGACTGACTGGGGGAGGTGACCGATTGTGTCCCTATGTACAAGGGACACAGATCGGTCTCCTCTCTCCCTGACAGGGACGTGGAGCTGTGTTTACACACAGAGCTCCACGTTCCTGCTTAGTTACTGGGCAATCGCGGGTGCCCGGTGGCCGTCGCGGCCGCCGGGCACGCGCACAGTGTTCCCAGTAACGCAACGGGCGTGCACGCGCGCCCCCTAGTGGCTTTAAATGAGAAGACGTCTTATGACGTCTTGTCAGAACAACAGAGCACTCCGCCTGCCGTCAAATGAGTGTTAAGTGGTTGAACATTCCATGTTTTGAGGAATTACACTATGTGCCTTTTATTTCCTCAACATACAATGGGTGGTCTTCCATGAATCATCTTTAAGTGCTGACACCTCCCCAAGTGAAGACTTCATTGCACCCCGTCGATTTCAACTAGATCCCTTGCTGAAGCATCTTCCATTCATACCAGCTTTATTGACCCTTTGAGCACAGGTTCATTAGGGTTCAATACATCCGGTAAGCCTCCCATCTGGTGGCGGGCACTGACACTGCACGTTTAAGTTATAAGATTATCACAGTTGGTTTGGAATTGTCTTTCTCTTTCAAGCCATCCATCCATCAAGCTTCACCAGCTATTTGGACTCATACATACATAGAGACATTGTTTAGTTGGTGTCCAATATAGACCATTAGGGTCTTCTCATTCATCCAGCGCTACTTTATTATTTTCCCCAAAATATAATTAAGAAAGGAGCTTAATAGCTCCTTGTAACGTGATACTTAGACCTCAACACAGGAAAAAAATAATAATATAGTGTCCCAAACTACAAGGCAATTTAGTTCGCATGTGCTGCGCTATATAAGTTTCTCACTCACAATTCCAGTGTCTGCATTAATTTGGTGTTTACTTCAATAAAGCCCTAACCTTTTAACCCTCCCCTCCCCCCTCATCACCTCCCTCCCTCCTAAATCCCTCCACCATTCTTTAAGGGATTCACGTGTTACCAATTCCATGCTAATATTCCATCCTACAAATCTCCACCGTGAATATACTATAAACTAACAATACATCTGGAAAATAAAAAAAAAAAAAAAAAAAAAAAAAATTAAAAATAAAAATAATATCAAATATATATAACATTTAAATCTTTCCCTTCTTTCAATGACATCAATCCAGTGCACTTCCCCAAAGGGAGGAAGTGAGGACCCCCAAAAAAAACCTTACCAATTATGTAATTATTCAACCACGCAAGTGTTTTTTAGAAATATTCTTGTGAAATAGCATTTTAAGGGGATGGAATACCTTGGTCCAGAATGCTACAGCAAACTGACATGTGTTTAACATATGTTACATAGCAGGCCAGGTTGAATAAAGACAAAAAGTCCAACAGGCCCAACCTTTGTGTGTGATTATATGTCAGTATTACATTGTATATCCCTGTATGTTGTGGTCGTTCGGGTGCTTATCTAATAGTTTCAGCCCTAATGTGAAAGGGGCCTTACAGTAAAGAACCCTTTATGCAGTTTAAGGTTAATTGTATTTTCTTGTAATTTTAGTGAATGGTCGCGTGTCTTAAATTCCCTTACGTGGAAAAATTGTATCCCTATTGTGGGATCCCCAGTATGGTATTTGTACATCATATCCCCTCTCAAGCGTCTCTTCTTCAGAGAGAACACATTCAGTGCTCGTAAGTTCAGTGCTCGTAACCTTTCATCATAACTAATGTCCTCCAGACCCTTTTTTAGTTTTGTTGCCCTTCTCTGGACTCTCTCCAGTTCCAGCAAATCCTTCCTGAGTACTAGTGTCCAGAACTGGACAGCATACTGTAGCATGTCCTCTACAGCAGTGCAATCCTAAAGTGCAACATTTAGTTAAGAAAGTCATGAAGGGTCCATAGATCATCCTATTATCACTTTGTAGGCTACTTATGCAAAAGTGACATTTAGGCCCTGTACACATGATCAGACATGTCTGATGAGACTTGTCTGACAGACCGTTTTCATCAGACAACTCTGAACTTGTCTGATGTGCGTACACTCCAGACCAAAACGCGGTGATGTAGAACACAACTACGTGATGAAAAAACGAAGTTCAATGCTTCCAAGCATGCGTCGACTTGATTCTGAGCGTGCACGGGTTTTTGGTCCGATGCTTTTGTGTACTAACCATCGAGCCTGTCCGAAGGACAGGTTCCATCAGACAGGTTTTAAAGCATGTTTTAAAACTTTGGTCTGATGGACAACGGTCTGATGGGCCGTACACACCATCAAACTGGTCTGATGAAACTGGTCTGCAGACCAGTTTCATCAGACATGTCTGATCGTGTGTACAGGGCCTAAGAGAACAGAAGGATAGATTTCTGGATTAACAATAACTCCTCCCCTGACTTAGACTGCCTAAAGTCTGATTCCCATTTACCTACATATTTTTGTCTGTCATCAGTCATAGTCGGAAGTTCATTCAGTTGTGCATATAAAAGTGTAAACGGTAGTGATGAAAATCTGTCATATACAGAAGCAGTAAAAATTATACTCTAATTGGCGCCTGCTGAATATGGGTTTGAATGGGGAAGAGTTTGGTTATAACCTAGGTTTAGATTGAACCATCTGCTCATTCTTTTAAAACAACTTTGGACTCCCCTTGCATATATAGACAGGGCTCCTTTAACAGGACAAGGTCTTTGTTTTGTACCTATATTTAAATTTAGGATGGGTAGTAAGCCAGTGTTTTATTTGCCTATATCAAAATAGTTTTTGCACATACAGTAAGACTAGGACATTTTGGTGAATTGTTATATGAAGTGGTATAATTTGTCAGATGAGCAAAGTTATTTTTCATTGGAGGACCAAGATCCCTATATCTGTGGTGAAATGGCAAGTGTTTTAAAAAATGTGGAGATTTGCTGCTATATGATCCTAATGGGTTCATATTGTGTAGGGAGCAACAATAGCCACATGTATTTAATTATAAGCAATTTTTCATTTTTATGGTGAAGTAGACGGTTCAACTCACTTCTAAAGAAGCACAGCTGCACCAGCAAGGCCTTATCAAAGCATTGGGGTTGATTTACTAAAACTGGAGAGAGCAAAATCTAAAGCATCTCTAAATAAAAAAACAATCAGCTTCCATTTTTTTTTTTTTTAATCAAAGCTTGATTACCAAGCTGAAAGTAGAAGCTGGTTGGCTACCATGCACAGGTGCATCAGATTTAGCTGTCTCCAGATTTAGTAAATCAACCCTGTTGTTTCAGAGGTGAATCTTGGTGCTCAAGTTTTGAGGTGAGTTTTTGTAAATCTATCTTTTTTGTACCTGGGTGCCAGTACAATTAGCTGTCTATGCATGATAACCTTATGGTCCTCCCAGATGTGACAGAGCCAATACTAATTTCAAAGGACTGTTCAGAGAGAGCCCAATAAAGTTGAAGGAGAACCATTTGGCAGGAACCAGGATGATGACAGAAAGAAAGAAGTGAAAATGAAGACAGATGGAGGGGTGTGATCAGACAAGGATATTGTTTTAATTCTAATAGATGTGAAGGAAGAGGTGATTGGGTAGTAAAAATATGGATTAGTTAGCTGGAGGTCTTTCAATAGTACTTTCATTTTGGAGACATGTCAGGGAGGGAGCTATAGCCTTTTTAAAGAAAACCTGTGTTGACAAACTTTGTTAGCTGCCATTATGACTTGTCAACACGTATGCATTATAGGATTTTATTAGTTGCATACTTGCTTTGGGTCACTAACTCTTCGTTAAAGTGGAACTATGGGCTGGTCAAAAAAAAAGAAAAAAGAAACAGCATCTCCCCCTCCTAATTCCCTGCATATGCAGGGTATACTGATCCTTTAGTGTAGTGCAATCTTAGGCCGCGTACTCACGATCAGACCGGTCCGATGACCTTTTTGATTGTGTGTACGTGCCCTAATAGAGTGTATTACTTCCCTTAGTCCATGGTGCTGCAGATTTCTTCTCACTGGTTCCTGTGGTAAGAAGCAGTCCCGTGAATCTGCTCTTCTTCTGCAGTCATGTAGCCACCCCTCTCACTGACATCATTGTGTACAAAGCAGGACTGGTCATGTACTGTATTGTTCATGATAACACCAAAAGCACAAAAAGATGGGAGTGTCCTGTCAATAAATGCCCCCTGTCAAATAATGCCTGCCTGGTATTGCGCATGCACAGCACTTGCGCAGTACGGAGCCACGAAAGCACCCGAACATCGGAATTTACAATCAGTTGTAGACGTTGCCTGCGCACAATATCTGACATTGTGCCACATGCTCCCAATGCTCATGTCCACCCCTTGCAGACTTGCACGAGCATCGGGAATGTATTCCAATGTTCGACGGCTTTCTGCGGCTCTGCACTACGCAAGCAATGCGCATGCGCAGTACAGGGTGGGCACTATTTGACAGGGGGCATTTTTGGCCAGAACGCCGGCTGCTGAAGAACAAAGAGCCAATCTTTATTACATCCCCCTGGATAAAACTAGCTGTATATCCTGTATATTTGGGAGAAAGGGAAGGAGCAGTCACAATTTAGTTTTTGCGCCATTCCAGAGTTAGGTTTTATTTACCTACTTATCTTGTCTTATCAGTGTGCATTAATAATACAAAAAAAAATATTTGATGTATAATTGGTAGAGTGGTAAATCCATATGTATAATATGGGGCATCTCATTATGAGCTCATTATCTCATTATATACTCGGGTTTTATTACCGCTAATCCTCTTATCTTTCTAAAATATATGTCCAATTGAAAACACTTGACTTTCTGCAGTCTCTAATGATGGCAAACACTAGCAAGATTCCTGGTATCCAGAGGCCAGGCCAAGATAGCATTCTCTTTACCTAGACTGTTAAGTGCTGCTCAAAACTGCATACTGTATTTATGTGACATGCAACATATGTTTCTTTAAAGCAGCCCCTTACATTTTTTTCTGTGCAGTTTCAACCAAATATAATTGTATCATGAAACAAGAAAAGCTGCTCCAGGTGAGTGAGTGTCTGGTTAATCCCCACACACACTAGTCAGGTACTAGCCCAGCTCGCATGCTGTGTAATGTGAATAAATAATTCCGGACAGCTGCAAAATCTCTTTATTGAAGCTTCATATGACAAGTGGTTGATAGATGGAGCAGGGGACAAAAAGGTAGAAGTGTTTCACGCAAGTATCAGCGCTTAGTCATTACCAGAATTGACTAGGCACTGATATTTGCGTGAGACGTGTCTACCTTTTTGTCCCCTGCTCCATCTGTTAACCACTTGTCATATGAAGCTTCAATAAAATTATTTTTTTGAAGTGCAGCTGTCTGGAATTATTTCTTCTTAAATAGAATCGCATCTCGTCATCAATGTGATCTCTGGGTGACCCCACTTCACCAGCACTCACCAGACATATTTGATCTTTTATACAAAGAGATGTCTAAATGTGCTGTGTACCATTCTCCAGGTTCCACAGCAGACGTCATTAACCACTGGTCCCCTATGAGCATTCAGATGCTCACACCATCAAATGAGGGGAGAGTGCCATGAGCTAAGATAAAAGAGGGCCATTATAATATAATATAATATAATTGATTAAAATAAGAAAATAAGGTCCAATACACCAACATGTAGTTTTGGTGCCTCAGCACCAGAAGAAAGCATACATAAAACCAGCCAGAAAGTGCCACTTCACCAATATTCCCAGTGTAAGCATGCTTTCTAATGAGCAGAAGTGACATCAGCCAGAAGCTCGGCCCAGAAAGGCTGTTCTCCTCCTTGAAGGTTTTATTCTTCATACTTGCTTCTCTTTAGGAACTGCACATAAATAGTCCCTGGTTTAAATAGACACTGAGTATCCCAGATGGGACCCAAACACGCAGCTGGCTTAGGAGGGCATTGACTTATTTATTAGGCCACTGGGGCCTTTCAATAATGTTGTAGAGGATCACTTTTTTTCTTTGTTTATAGCACATTCTCCTCAAATTATGGTGTGAGTATCTTAATACCCAAAGGAAGACAGTGGTTAGTGACACCTGTTGTGGACATTAGAATAATTGCCAAGGAGTGGTACATAGCACGTGCTGACCTTCTTATATGTGAGTGCTGGTGAAGTGGGGGGTCACCAGCTCTTTTGGTTGTTCATATATGTAATTTTATGTATACTGGATAACACACATGTTGATAACTTTTTTTATGTATCCTATGATGTATTAGGCACCGTTGTTAAGGTAAACTTTAACTGAGGTTTTATAATATTTAAAAAATTAAGCAGACACTTGAACACATGTTGTTTTCATATACTAGACTTTGCTATTTATTTTCAGTAGGCCTGCAATTTGTTTGTACTTCACTATTAGATGCATAGGGGCATAGGTGTGCGCAGCCTATTGCATTAGGGTGTGCACCCCAAAGCTCCAACACATATGCATTTGACATATTTTCCAGCCTCTTCACTAATCTTCATCCTGAAAAAATGGGAGGAAGGGGGAGCCAGGAAGCACACAGGGAGACCAGGGCCACAGAAAGAAAAGTAACAGGGACAGAACGGGTGGCATATATTTTCCTCCTGTGGCAGCTTAATGTCAACAAGAGGGAGAGGAGGAGAAGCCAACTTTCAGCTCCTGCAGGAGGAAAATACAGATCGGTTCCACTAAATTCCACACCCACCGCTTTTCCTGTCCAAGTTATGAGGGTTGGCAAGGGAAAAATTGCGGTTTAGCTTTCACCTGCTCAACCATTGATGGGTTGCCAACCCCAGGATTAGGGTGTGCTCAGGCACACCTGGCACACCCCTTGTGCACGCCTATGCATAGGGGTTAGCATCTCATAGCATCAGCTGCACTAGGGATATAGGGATAAAGGTGTGCAGGGAAATATCACTTTTTAATTAGCCTATTCATTTGAATGTGCTAAATGCAGCATAAAAAATGGACATGCACTATTTTATCATAATGCAGCACACCACAATTCATGGACGTGTGTTACTTTACACCACTTAAAGTGGATGTAAACCCTCCATACACCCAGTGAAGTGATAATACACAGAGATGAACCAAATCTCCTTACATAAGTTTTACATGTATATCTGCTGTATTCACATTTATATACTGTTTAGAATGTTCAGATCGTGTTAGGATGGGACATTTTCTCTTCCTGTTTAACACAGAGGGGTTGATTTACTAAAGAGAAATAAGATGTGCACTGTGCAAAATACAATTGCACTCTGCAAGTGCAATTGCTCCACAGATTAGTAAATGGGCAGAAGCTCTGCTGACTTCCATCATTCAATCATTTGCAAGTAAAAATGCTGTTTTACCTCATTTACTGAGCTCTGAAGCAACTGCACATGGAGAGTACAACTGCACTTTGCAAAGTGCACAGCCTATTTGACTTTAGTAAATCAACCCCATAGTGTGATACAGCCAAGATTATTTAAATTGCTGATGAGGAAAGGCACACACCCCCTCTCCACATAGGCAGGGACTCTCAGAGGTGTTTCATAACAGGACCAGCTCCCTGCTAATCTATTTTAGCAACCTCCTTTAACAGAAATTTGTGGCTGCTATTATCTGATGTGTCAGAGAATTTGTCAGGAGTTATCAGGCTGAGAACAGATAACAGGAGAGAGCTATGGGACTTAGCTCTTTGAAGAGAGATAACAGAATACTGAAGATATATGTGCCCAGCTCATTTCATGAATTGGGTTTACATTCACTTTAATGATTGGCAGCACAACACTTGTATGGTGCTTTGCCATGAGTTGTGGTAACACAAGCATTACTGCAACTCCTAGTTGTGAATGTATCTGTAGTATTTTGCATTGCACAATAATACTTTTCAGAAAAGTAACAATTATTTATATTTTGGTCTTGGAACTCAAGGCTTATATAATAAGACAACAGTGGTGATAAGAAAACTACAGAAGCCCATAACAGCTAAACCCAGTACTGAATTTAAAAAATGGAAAGTTGGAATCTGTGCTAATAGGGCTTAAAGAGTAGCTTCACTTTTGTTTTCTCCTTGTTTCTTTTAGCTGATCCCAGCTGAGCAGGCGGACACAGCCTGCTGTTCTCTATGGGAATGTCAGATCGAAACTGACCACCTGTTAATTTTCCATCCGACTATCCTCTGATGCGATTCGCAGGACGAATGATGGATCCCCCATCTGTCTGTTTTTGGCAGACGGGATTGAATCGGATGCCGTCGGGTGTCAACGGACACTGGTCAGCTAACATCTATGGTTCCATAAAAAGCTATGGAGGATCAGATCAGGTCTGCCTGAAAAACTGATTGGACAGCCCATGTGAAACCAGCCATTGTCCAGAGTTTTGGGAAAAATCAGTGAGCCAATCACAGAAGAAGGAAATTACATTTGTACAATGGTGTACAGAATGCCTCCAAGTTGTTGTATTGCATTGGATTTTACAGCACTGAAATGGGGTCTTAAAGGGTTATGATAGGAAAAAAAAAATGTTGCTTTAAAATAACAAACATGTTATACTTACCTCCACTGTGCAGTTCATTTTGCACAGAGTGCCCTAGATCCACGTCTTCTGGGGTCCCACGGCGACTGTCTCTGGTCCTCCCCACAAGAACTCACCACAATCATGCGAGAGGGCTCGCATGGTGGTCAGTAATTTCGGGCGTGCTCCCGTGATAAAGTGAGTGGCCATAGCCGCTCACTGTATCACTCGGCCCCACCCCTCCTCACGCCGCATCACTGTATGTGATTGACAACAGCGCCAGCCAATGACTGCGCTGCTCTCAATCCATCTGCTGTAGCCAATCAGTGGCCAGGCTGAACAGCGAAGAGGATCTCAGGACCGAGTGTGGGACTTTTGAGGGGTCAGGTAAGTAAAATGGGGGCTCGGGGGGGGTTTGGGCGGCGTCATCAGATGTTGTTTCACCTTAATGCATAGATTGCATTAAGGTGCCTTTTTGTTTTTCTTTACAATTTTTAATATCATTATATTACAATATGGCTTGTGTAGTAATTGTATATGCTACTTTCTTTTTTATTTGCGATACTTTGTTCCCCAAAAAGTGGAGTTACCCTTTAGCCACTTAAGGAGCGCCTCCTGCACATATACGTCTGGAGTCCAGCGATCGGTCCCCAGAGCTGAAGAACGGGGAGAGCCATGTATAAACACAGCTTCCCCGTTCTTCACTGTGGCGGCGTCATCGATCACGTGATCCCTTTTATAGGGATACACAATCGATGACGTCACACCTACAGCCACACCCCCTACAGTTGTAAACACACATTAGGGAACACATAACCCCTTCAGCGCGCCCTTGGTTAACTCCCAAACTGCAAATGTCATTTTCACAATAAACAATGCATTTTAAATGCATATTTTGCTGTGAAAATTACAATTGTCCCAAAAATGTGTCAAAATTGTCCGAAGTGTCTGCCATAATGTCGCGGTCACGAAAAAAAATCGCTGATTGCTGCCATTAGTAGTAAAAAAATATATAATTAATAAAAATGCAAAAAAACGATCCCCTATTTTGTAAATGCTATAAATTTTGCGCAAACCAACCGATAAACGCTTATTGCGTTTTTTTTTTTACCAAAAATAAATAGAAAAATACGTATCAGCCTAAACTGAGGGAAAAACATGTTTTATATATATTTTTTTGGGGGGATATTTATTATAGCAAAAACTAAAAAAATATTGATTTTGTTTTCAAAAATTGTCGCTCTATTTTTGTTTATAGCGCAAAAAATAAAAACCCCAGAGGTGATCAAATACCACCAAAAGAAAGCTCTATTTGTGGGAAAAAAAGGACGCCAATTTTGTTTGGGAGCCACGTCGCATGACCGCGCAATTGTCTGTTGAAGCGACGCAGTGCCGAATCGCAAAACCTGTCCGGGTCCTTTAGCTGACTAAAGGTCCGGGTCTTAAGTGGTTAATACACTTTGCTGTTTGCCTTAAATAAATACCTCTGCTTGTGTTTGATTGCTAGTTTAAACATTTCATTGTATTCTCTGCACACACTCTAGCTACTGTTCTTTTGCAGCAGTATGCAGTATCTCTATGTCTGTGGTGCAGGCAAGGCTTAGATTGCAAATCCCGAATAACAAATATAAATATAGGGAAAGACACACTGCTCAGTTTCTGTTTGCATTTGATTTAATATTTCACTTGAAGGTGAACAAACAGCGGGAGAGCTGCTGATGGTGGCAGACAGTGGCAAGTGCAGGAATGGATAGCCCTTTTGCTGTCAAGTTTCCATGCATCTGGATGCTGTACACTCAGCACAATTCAGCCCAGGCTCTCCGCTGCTGCAATGCACCTCTGTTCATCCAGCTGGAAGCATCTGAGTGATTTACAAACTGAAATTAAGTAGATTGTCTATTTTCCAGCCCACTTGTCAGTACACTCAATTGATGTGAACGCTTTGAGCTGCTGCAGCATACTCAGTAATGACCGCATAATGTTAAGAAACTTTAAACATTTTCTCTAAAGCAGCATAATCTTAAGAGTTAAAAGTAAAGCAAAAATATAAGTTAACCCTCTATTTTATTTTTTTTGTTTACAAAATTTTTTTTATTGAAAATTGTATAAGCATACAGAGTCATTGTAGTCAAAAATATAGTTCAAAAAGTCAGAGTATTGTAAGAAAACAGGTCAAACATAACAATATGTGTAAATACACGAGTATAGTATTAAGAATGAGGTAACAATAAGTAAGGATGCAATTGTATACATAAAGGGGAGGGTTAATAAAACCTTTCTGTAAGGAGAAGGGAAAGATGGAGGGAGTGACACTATGCCTGCTGGGCAACATACCAGTAAGACCATTTAGTGTTATAGATATGCATTGTATCATTTAGAGTATGGAATATCCTTTCAGAGAGTTTGAGCATTTCCATTCTATCAAGGACCTGAGACCAAGGTAGATTGTCTGATTTCCAATTAAAGGCTATCATCCATTGGATGGAGCTGCAGAGGGAGTGGAATAGCCTAGAACATGGGGCAGGAATATCTGGGATTTTGGAATAGAGGACACATATTTGGGGGGAGATAGAGATCTTTTGGCCAGAGGAACTCTCAAATCTGGAGACGGCCATGTCCCAGATCCGCCCCAGCATGGGGCAGTTCCAAAATGTGTGTAACAGAGTACCTTCAGCTTGGCAGCCCCTGAAACAGTTGGGTGAAATTGAGGGGTAAAACACACTTAATTTGGAGGGGGTGAGATACCACCTGGAAAAAATCTTCAAGGGGGTCTCTCTAAATGATATAGCTCTGTTGCATTTACGCAAATTTTCAGCCATATTGTACCATGTTTCAACAGAGACCTCACATTCCAATTCTCTTTCCCACTGTAACATTGTGTTAGATTTTTCTTGGAGATTTAAGTTGTTAATCCAGTGGTATAATCTGGAGATAATACCTCTGTCTCTGGATGCTACCATGCAGATCCTCTCAAAGGGTGTATTCGTAGAGGGTGTGGATAATGAGTAATATGTGTCAAAATAAGATTTGATCATATGATAGTGTTCTATTTCCGCACTGGGAAGATTATATTCTTTTCGTATCGAATCGAAGGATCTAAAGACCCATTTAGATTGTAGGGAACGTAGTGTGGTAAGGCCATTGTCAATCCAAGGTGTGAATAACGATTTATTAGTATAAGCTAAGTTAAACCTAGGGTCACCTAGGAAGGAGGTCAGAGGGGAAATTGGGGAGGAAAGAGAATGTGTGTCTTTAATTTTTTGCC
Source organism: Rana kukunoris (assembly GCA_029574335.1). Lineage (NCBI taxonomy): Eukaryota > Metazoa > Chordata > Amphibia > Anura > Ranidae > Rana > Rana kukunoris. The sequence continues at coordinate 555,149,505 of CM056050.1, read as the reverse complement.
ATAGTTGGAATAGGTGGGCCACTATGATGTTGTGTTTTAAGAGGTGGCGATATAGAACATAATTGGACCATGGAATACCTTGGAGGTGAAATGGATGTACTGCTGTAGATTCAAATTTCCTCCACGGTATGTTTTGGGAGGGGGAAAACCACTGTGATAGTTGTGAGAGTCTCGCAGCTAGAAAATAGTACCACAGGTTAGGGAGGCCCAGGCCACCTTTGGATTGTGGCCTATGCATCAGGGCATAGCTGTATCTGGGCTTTTTATTTGCCCATATAAATTTGTTGATTATTCTTTGCAAATGGTCCAGTTTAGATTTGGATACATTGATGGGTAGGGTACGGAAGTAATAAAGTAATTTAGGTATGATGTTCATTTTGATGGCGCATAATCTACCCAAAAAGGAGATGTGGTATGATGACCAGGTATCTAGGAGGGAGCTAATGTGAGCTATTAGGGGGGGGTAGTTAGCTTTAAATAGGAATTTATGTGAGGAAGTAATATTAACCCCTAGATATTTAAAAGATATGGGACACCACACAAATGGGAAGTTAGCCTGTAGGAGGAGTTGTAAATTATGGTCGAGATTTAAAGGGAGGGCAGAACATTTATTGGGATTAACTTTGAGACCCGAGATATCCTGGAAAGTGTTGAGTATGGTCAGAAGGACAGGAATGGACAGGAGGGGGTCAGTGAGGAAGACAAGGGCGTCATCAGCATATAAACTGATCTTAAATTCGTGTTGACCTTTAGAGTAACCCCTGATGTCTGGGTTGGATCTTATGGCTTGAGCTAGGGGCTCAATAGCCAAAGCGAACAGTAGTGGGGAAAGAGGACATCCCTGTCTTGTCCCGCGACCCAGAGGGAAAAATTCTGAATTATTGCCAGGGATTTTGATACGGGTATGAGGGGAGTGATAGAGTGCATTAAAGCCTTGGAGGAAATTGCCCGAGATTCCATATCTGGGAGAAGATTGTTCATATACGACCAACTAACACTGTCGAAAGCCTTATGTATGTCTAGGCTTAGAAGACAGGCCTGTCTGGTGTGTAAGTTGGCGTCCTGAACAATGTTGGTGACTAACCTAATATTGTCGCTAATTTGTCTGCCCGGAATAAAGCCAGTTTGGTCTGCCTGTATCAGAGGGGAGATAACATTCGCAAGTCTATCTGCAAGAACTCTACCGAAGATTTTCAGGTCATTATTTAGTACTGAGATAGGACGGTAATTTTGGGGGAGTGTATGGTCCTTATTGGGTTTGGGGATCAGTGAGAGATTCGCTAACAACATTTCCTCTGGAAAATAGTTACCCTCTAAAACATGATTAAACAGAGTTTTTAGGTATGGTGTCAAAAGAGGGGCAAATTTTTTGTAATAAGAGGATGTAAAGCCATCTGGGCCTGGGGCTGTGGACGACTTCAGGGACTTGATAATTTGGGATATTTCCTCATCAGAGCATGGCCTGTTTAGAGAGTCTATTTGTTCCTGGTTCAGGGTAGGGAGATGAAGGGTGTCAAGCCATGATCTAGAGGAGGCGTTGGGTTGATTAAGGGGAAGAGACAAAAGCTCTTTGTAAAAGGAGGTGAAGGTTTTTAAAACTTCTTGTGGGTGTGTGGTTAGGTTACCGTTGTTATCTCTAAGTTTGTAGACGTGTGTGGGTTTAGTGTCCTGGTTCAGCTTCCTGGCAAACATACTTGAAGCTGAATTACCGTGGAGAAGAAATTTGGCTTTGGAAAACCTAAGGGATTTCTCCGAGTTGGATGATAATATGAGGTCGAGGGCCCTACGTTTAGTTTGTATCTGATCAGTAATTTCGCGTGTGGGGGAATGTCTTAATTCGTGGTATAGTTTATTTAATTCGTTGGTAAGGTTTTTGATATTAGATAGCCTCTCTCGATTCTTAGTGGCAGCTAGATTGATGATATGACCACGGAGAACAGCTTTGTGGGCAACCCAGAGAGAGGTGGGGGGGGTTTCTGCAATGTTGTTTTCTGCAAAGTAATTTTCAACATGAGTGGAGATTTTGTTTATATTATCTGGATCAGTTAGAAGGCAATCATTAAGACGCCAATTATAAGGGGAGGGGGAGAGGCCTACATATGATGTGTCAAATGATGTGATGTCATGGTCTGACCAGGGGCATGGGTGAATATTTGCATGGGAGGAGTTGGCTAATAATATTGGGGTGCAGAATATGTAGTCTAGTCTAGCATAACAGTCATGTGGGTGGGAGTAATGGGTGTAGCCCTTGATACCCGTGTTGTGAGCTCTCCATGTATCCAGAAGCTGGAGTTTATTTATGCAGCGATTGATAGTCTTGGAGAAGGCTTTGGATGAAGTGGAGATTCTGCTCCGGTCAAGGGTCGGGTGAGCTGTTAAGTTAAAATCTCCACCAATTACAATGTGAGAGGAGTGGTATTTGTCAAGGGTGTCAAAAAAGTTTAAAAAGAAAGTGGACTGAGATTCATTTGGTGCGTATACAGAGGCAATAGTGATTGTGCGGTTGTTAATGGTCCCTTTAAGGATAATAAACCTACTGTCTGGATCTTTATATACATTTTGAATGTCAAATATAATAGAATTGCGGATGAAGATCGCAACACCTCTGGTTTTGTTTGAGAAGGTGGTGAAATAGAATTGATTATAAGATTTGTCAAAATATTTGGGGTGGTTAGGGGAGGCAAAATGTGTTTCTTGAAGCAAGATAATATCTGCCCCTAGCCTTTTATAATGTTGGAACGCCTTTCTGCGCTTGTGAGGGGAGTTTAGGCCTTGTGTGTTATGTGAAATTATTTTAAGGGCCATTAAAAAAAAGGTATTGGAGGGAAGCACACCTGATAAATATAAGTTACCACAAAGTACCCACCTTTTTTGGGGGGTTGGGAGCACAGACTAAGCCCCCGGTCAACCACCAAACTGGTGATGATCGGCGGCGCAGCCTGGAGAGCAAAACAGAGATGGGCACAAGAATTACATTTGCTATATTTAAGACTAGAATCAGATGTATAACAGGACCTGTGAAGATGAATAACTAACAAGATGACAAATAAACTGTGACTCTTAATGATTGAAAACATTACAATGTTGGCCAATGGGACCAACAACACCATTAGATACGGGATGAAAAAATTTAGTAAATCAAAAAGGACAGGTAAATTCCTGTCGGTTGAACAAAAAACAGTAAACCATGGGACATAAAGTCCCGTTCTTGCAACATGGGTAGGCCGCGCACCGCCAACCTGCGAATTCGCGACCAAATCCATGCACAAGAGTGGGGTCAATCTAGCTGCGGTGGATGCTCCAGGCATTTTGAGAAAATAAAAACAGCCTAAGGAAGTGAGGAGGAACAATATAACAAAGGAAGGAACAAGGGGTGGAGCAGAGAACTTGGTGGGGGTAAAACAATTCCGGAGCAACACATAACCTGTGACCAGGTGCAAAACTGAAAATCACAAATTCACCGTCTCACCACATCCCACATTTGAATATACCCCCCTCAGATACGAGGGGAGGCAGAGGAGGGTGTCATAGGCTCCGGGTGGAGTCAATACGTGGGGCGGGAGGTGAGGGCAGAGGTAATGACATTATGATGTGGGTACCAGACAATAAATGATAAAGAGAGGCCAGTCCCTGGAAATGAAAAGTATCAGAAGGTGTGAGGACCTACCAAGTCCATATTGTGTGGGTTCAGCGATGGAAGTTCATTCCAAGCACAGATAGAGCTGTCTTGATCTTGATTGTAGGTACACGGTAAGGATCAAGACCAGGGGGGTCATCTTGCAGAAGTTGCACATCATCCAAGGGGCTAGAAGGCAAAAGAACAGCATCTGGTACACAGTATTAGTATGATTACTATAATGAAGCAATCTGGAGAGCCTACATGGTTTCTTGGATGAGTAAATTCAGTGAGGCAGTTTAATGTTATTTTTAAGCTTGGATCGCCATCTAGTGGTGAGTCAAAAAAAAGTGATCCGGAGATAAACTGGGTGAGAGAACGAAAGGGCAGGAATTCAGAGATGCAGAGTAGAATCTAGGAGTGTGGATTCTGAAAGGAATGAATCAATCTTCTCTGATCCCTTTGGTTTCGCCTGGTAGAGGGGGTGGACCAAATTGGAGATGGTCTAGGTGTGTTAGGAGGGTGGATATGTGGGTCTTGGGCTATCAGTCCCAGTTTAATCAGCAATTCCTTCCCTTCAATAATATTATACACAGTGTATGTTGATCCGTTGTGAGGGATAGTGAGTTTAAAGGGAAAACCCCAGCGATATTTAATTCTGGCAGCTTGCAGCACACTGGTGACTTCCTTCATCCTACGTCTCCTCTCAAGGGTGGCGGGAGATATATCTGGATATATCTGTATTCTCCTGCCTTCCATAGTAAGGTTGGGGGTGTTTCTTGAAGCGCGCATGATTTCTTCTTTTATTAGAAAGTCCCTCATACACATGATAATGTCCCTGGGAGGGTTATCAGGAGGGGGCTTGGGACGGAGCGCTCTGTGTATTCTGTCGCAGGTGAAGGCAGTTGTGGGTTTGTCTGGGAGGAGAGTATGGAAAAATTTTGCGACTGCAGGCATGAGGTCTGTGACTGTTTCAGGGACCCCGCGAAGCCTAATATTATGTCTGCGATTTCTGTTGTCGAGGTCCTCAACTTGTGCTTGCATAAAAGCAAAATTGTCAGCTAAATTCTCATAATCCTTTCTCAGATCATTATGAGCCAAGGAGAGTTCATCATGTTTAGTCTCTAATAAATCTGTGCGGCTGCCTATGCTGGCTATCTCCTGGGAGAGGGCTGCTGTGGAGCTGTGGATCTCCCTCTCAATCTTATCCACCAGTTTATTAAAGATATTGGTCAAACTGGCATCCAGATCTGCTTTAGATAATGGAGATCCGTACTCACTGTTTTGCTGGCTTGTGTGTGAGGGAGGGTGGACTGGGGCAAAGTCCATGCAGGGATGAGGCTCCACGCTGTGGCCGGCGCCATCTTGGGATCCCATGCTGTGTCTCTGCTCCATATCAATGAGGAAGTTTGTTAGGCAGTGTGTGGTATGCCGATTCTTCCTCTTCTTGCTCCCCGGCATGCACAAAGTGTTCCCACAGGGTTGCTGTGAGAAATCGCCGCTGAAAGTGTGGTTTAGCCCTGGGTGTTAAGCCTGGAAGGTCCGGGACCGACGGAGCTCGTCTCAGGCGAGTCTTCCCAGCATCGCGCCGCGCATGCGCCCCTAACCCTCTATTTTAAATTGGATTTCTGGGAATAACATATTTATCTGTTTTGTTGCTACTTTAAGCACAGGCTAAAGGAGACTTGCCAGAAACTGCCTATGTTATTGTTCAAAGCAATTACAGTATTGAGCAAAATTCACTACTTATTTGTGTAGATCTTCACAAGACCGCAACTCCTCAGTTACCTTTAAAGAAAACATACTGTTTCATTTAAGAAATAAAATAAAATTACACAACATGTATAATTGTTAAATAAACCATTTTAATTAATTATTTTTAACAGATATAATTACATTTTAATCAGTCATTTACTGGACCTGTCAAATGCCAATTCCTTTGGATATGGCAACTTTGAGGTGTTCCATACAGTGCAGAAATGTTGGCTCATTGTTTTTTTTCTGCATTAAGATATAAGACAACAATTTTTGCATCCCTGCACTAGAACTTATTTTTATTTTTACTAAGAAACTTACTTAGGTTTCAGTCACATGGGCAGTGGTTCTAAAAGTTACCTGCACATGTGTGCGAACAACAGCCTCAGTGGCGACTGGCAGATTTGTACTCAATGAAATAAAAAGAGTGCGGCGCAAAATAAAAACAATAATAATAATAATAATAATAATAATAATGGTGACAATAAATATACTTATAAAAATATAAATTATTTGAAAATAGTGTCCATGTGCAAGGAAGTCCATAAAGCAATGAATCCACAGCCTTAAACGATCTCCAGAGTGGAAAGTGAAAAGGAACACCAAAGAATATCCTCCACCAGTGTAAGATGGACTCTCACCTCTCTGCTTTGACCCAGATGGATCTCAAAGCATAATCTGTGTAATCAGAAATCAGCTGACAGCCTCCATAGGCAGACGGATGGATAGGATAAAAACCATAGATCCGGATTCAATGATTTCTCAACATTCATACCACCATGTAGGGAAGAAAGGAAAGAAATCTAGTGCTCTCTGTTGAAATAACTATTTATTTAAAACAATGGAGACTTCACTCACATGTGGAGACACTCTAAGAGCCGAGTGTCAGCATAGCGGCATGTAACAGCGTACCAAACCGTCCTACTGCAATCTGCGGCGATCGTGGGTGACGTTCTGCGTGGCTCCTCCCCCTGGTGGTATGAATGTTGAGAAATCATTGAATCCGGATCTATGGTTTTTATCCTATCCATCCGTCTGTCTATGGAGGCTGTCAGCTGATTTCTGATTACACAGATTATGCTTTGAGATCCATCTGGGTCAAAGCAGAGAGGTGAGAGTCCATCTTACACTGGTGGAGGATATTCTTTGGTGTTCCTTTCCACTCTGGAAATCGTTTAAGGCTGTGGATTCATTGCTTTATGGACTTCCTTGCACATGGACACTATTTTCAAATAATTTATATTTTTATAAGTATATTTATTGTCACCATTATTATTATTGTTTTTATTTTGCGCCGCACTCTTTTTATTTCACTTACACTTGGGACTTTTTATGAATTGTTCTTAGTGCTGGCTTGCATATATTGGTACTTTATTTTATTTTTTTCAGCGTTGAATATATTCTCTTAGATTTGTACTCAAGTCTCGTACACACGGGCCAGAATCTTACCAGGAAAGAAAACTTTGTTTTTTCTGACAAGATTCTTGGCAAGAATCTCTTGCCGCCCGAGTGTACACACACTCCTTTCAAAAGAACCGCGGTTCTTTTAAAAGGCAAGAATGCGGTGCGTACGATGAGCATGCGCCTGTCACATTCGATGCCGTAGCCGCCATCTTGCTTCACCCTACCTATGCCGTAGAAGCTACCGCACATGTGTCAAAGTCATTTCGAGCATGCGCTCGGGTTTCCACAGCGACAGGTAAGTATATAGACGCTCAGGTTTCTCATCGGGAAACAGGCCGACAAGAATCTCAACGAGAAAATAAAGAGCAGGATCTCTATTTTTCTCGTCGAGATTCTGGGAAGATTTCCAGACAGGAAACCTGAAAGCCTCGTACACACGCTTGGTTTACTCGGCAAGAAAGCTCTGCCAGCAGTTTTCTTGCTGGTTCTTGCTGAGAAAACCGAGCGTGTGTACGAGGCTTTAGTGCAAATCATTGACCAGTGGTGCTGCTGTTTACATTTAATCCTTCATCTGAGCAGTTAAATGCAAATAGAACCTCCAACCTACCCTGGACACAGACAATTTGAACCCCAGGTCAATATTTCTGCAGGGTCTGGCTGCACACATACTGGCCGCAGCTAATCAGCTAGTTAGTATGTTGTCATAGCAGGGTTGTTGCACCCAGGACCAGGATTTAGCTGGCTCTGATTACAAAAATCTATGCACTCTAGGTACCTGACTAAATGTAGCTTAAGGTTTGCTTACTAAAGGATGCAGACACCTCATTAGAGTCCATCATTTGGCATTCATAGGTGCCAAATGCAGGACTCGGCCCAACCTCCCAGCACCCGCATCATTAGATCTGATTGACAGCAGCAGGAGCCAATGGCTGCTATCCAATCAAGAGCCAAGAACCCCAGGCAGATAGACAGCACATCCTCACCGTGGGACATTCTAGGGCTCAGGTAAGTAAAACGGGGGGGTTGGGGGGGCCTGTGACTGACAGAAGTTTTTTCACCTTAAAGGGGTTGTAAAGGAAAAATTTGTTTTCCCCAAATAGCTTCCTTTACCCTAGTGCAGTCCTCCTTCACTTACCTCATCCTTCGATTTTGCTTTTAAATGTCCTTATTTCTTCTGAGAAATCCTCACTTCCTGTTCTTCTGTCTGTAACTACACACCGTAATGCGAGGCTTTCTCCCTGGTGTGGAGAAAGCCTATTGACGGGGGAGGGGGCGAACAGGCAAGTCAGGACACTCTCTCCTTTGCAGATAGAGACAGGAGCAGTGTGTTAGTGGGCGTCCTGACACTCCTGCTCGCCCCTTCTCCCCTCAATAGGCTTTCTACACACCAGGAAGAAAGTCTTGCATTACAGTGTGTAGTTACAGACAGAAGAACAGGAAGTGAGGATTTCTTAGAAGAAATAAGGACATTTAAAAGCAAAATCGAAGGATGAGGACTGCACTAAGGTAAAGGGAGCTATTTAGGCAATTTTTTTTCTTTACAACCCCTTTAATGCATAGGATGCATTAAGGTGAAAAAACAGGAGGGTTTACAAACCCCTTTAAGGAAAGGGCATGGTGAAACACAAAAGCTGAGAATCTGCAATGAAGTTTGATAAAGTCCCTTTGTACATAGATTTATATCCCGAATATATAAATCTACAGTGTATCTCCAGTTTATATAGATCATCTACAGGGTATTGTGGTTTTCTCAACAAAACTGGAGTAAAGGCTCGAACACACTATAAGAAAATCTGGCGAAGCAGATTTTGACCATCGGAATGAAAATTTCCAAGGGGACAAACTCCAAATTTTTTCTCGTACGGTAGGAGAATAAGCAATTTTCATTTAATGTTTACCGTTTTCATACGAGAATGATCAAACAAGAAAGACTGTGCATGATCAGAAGCAATAAGCAGCAAAAAAAAGCCTTTTTCGTAAGAGCATTTTCACCCATTATTTCCTTGTGTGAACCCGACGTGTGTAATCCAGTTTAGACTTTGTGTTTTTGTAAATGTTGTAAATGTTGTTTTCTTTATATCTGGAACTAATAAAGTGGTTGTAATTGTAAACACAGATGCTCTCTCTAGTTCTTTAGGTAGTGCAAACAACCTAAAATCAAATCCAATCTAACAGATGCTAGAATATAAATGTCAGAATTACTTTTTGTGGGTCAAGCTGCTTCTCCTCCCCTCTGCATTGCCCATGTTATTAATTTCCTTCTCCCTAGGCCACTGATGGCGAACCTTGGCACCCCAGATGTTTTGAAACTACATTTCCCTTGATGCTCATGTACTCTGCAGTGTAGTTGATCATCATGGGAAATGAAGTTCCAAAATATCTGGGGTGCCAAGGTTCGCCATCACTGGCCTAGGGAGAAGGAGATTAATAAAAAGGAATAAAAAGATTTGCCATCACTGCCTGCAGAGTGGGGAGGAGGAAAATCCACTGCCAATCCCATACCCTGATCCACCCTAGTAGGTATTGCTGTTGGGGATCTAGAAGCTGTACAAGACATAGTAAGTCATGAATAGACAGCGGTTATTTTTTTACAAAGAATACAATTATGCTCACTGCGGAAACCACACCGCAGAAAACAGATAAACCTACAAAGGATTGCCATCATAAACCAAGAAGTGAATTTAACTGGAGCGGTCAACAGAAATTTTCTCCATAATCAACATATTTTCTAAATAAATCAAGGGCACATATAATTCATAAGTTTGAATAGAGCAGATCTATTAGGATTTGGGGTATTTACAGCCTCTATAAATTACACTTTTATATAAATGATGTAGTAATTAGGATATAAGCCCCCACCACCACCCCCGCCACTACCACCACTACCCCTGCCACAATTCTTGACACACTGGGGTTGATTTACTAAAGGTAACTGTACTCCGCAAGTGCAGTTGCTCCAGAGCCAAGTAAATCAGGTAAAGCTTCATTTTGTAAAGAAAGAATTCAGCTGAGCTTCTGCTCATTTACTAAGCTCTGGAGCAATTGCTTTTGCAATGTGCACAGTCTACTTGCCTTTAGTAAATCAACCCCACTGTATCTGCCATTGTTAAGGGGTCACTAAAGGAAAATAATTTTTCCTTTAAAATAACAAACATGTTATACTGTACTTACCTCCACTGTGCAGTTTGTTTTGGACAGAGTGGCCCCAATCCACATCTTCTGGGGTCCCTCGGCGGCAATTACTCACCAAAGTAATGCGAGAGCTCGCATGGTGGTCAGTAATTGTGGGCGCGCTCCCGTGATACAGTGATCGGTCATAGCGCTCACTGTATCACTCGGCCCAGCCCCTCGGTGTGCCGCATCACTGGATGTGATTGATAGTAGTGCCAGACAATGGCCCCACTGCTCTCAATCCATCCGCTCTAGTCAATCAGCGGCCAGGCTTAGCGACAAAGAGAATCTCGGGACCGAGCAGGACTTTCGACGGGTCAGGTAAGTAAAACGGGGGCTGGGGAGTAACACCAGATGTTTTTTCACCTTAATGCATAGATTGCATTAAGGTGATTTTTTTTTTCATTTACAACTCCTTTAAGCACTGCAGTAATGTAGTCAATTCTATATTCCTAGTATTTATTACCTGTCTTGAGTGTGTGAGCTGATGTAAGCTTGTGAAACATCCATTGTGTTTAATGAGAAGTATCTATATCAATAAGCGCAATGGGCTGTGTGAAAGTTGCTGGCACTCTATAGTATAGAATGACAATAAAACAAGATTATTAGACAGTAGTGTTGCTCACGAATATTCGCATTGCGAATATTCGCTACGAATATTGCATATTCGAGTATTCGCGAATATCTCGAATATCGCGGCGAATATTCGCTATTTCGAATATTCGTATTTTTCATATTTCGCAATAAATTTCGCAAAAAAAATTCGCAATTATTTTTTTTTATTTTTTTTTTTTATAAAATATAGCGAATATTTGTAAATATCGAATATTCGTGATATTTTATAAAAAAAAAAATCGCAAAATTTTGCATTAGCGAAAATTCGCATTGGCAAAAATTCGCAATTTTTTTTTTTTTTTATAAAATATCACGAATATTCGTTATTAACGAATATTCGCGACCGCATATGTGAAATTTCGCTTTTTTTTTTTAATAAAATATACCGAATATTCGTAAATATCGAATATTCGTGATATTTTATAAAAAAAAAAAAAAAATCGCGAAATTTCGCATTAACGAAAATTCGCATTTTTTATAAAATATCACGAATATTCGACATTAACGAATATTCGCGAATATTCTTCGAAATATTTGCGAAATATCGCAAAATCGAATATGGCGTATTCCGCTCATCACTATTAGACAGTCCTCTGAGTGTCTGAAAGTCAGCGGCCAATATCTCCATATAGTAGTAACCAGCAAAGACATAGACCATGTGGTTCCTGCTGACCTAAAGAATGCTGCATGGACAATAGTAAAAAAAAATGGTTGAAAAATGTGAATGTTTTTTCTGACAATAGACATGGTACATATTACAATGTCAAAAGTTTCAAAGTGGTTAGAAATGTGGAACATGGTGGACCGAATTAGCTTATGGCTTCCTATATGTCTTGGATACTTAAACAGATACTGTAACTCCTTCTGCTGTAATTCAGACTCCATTTATGTCCACTTGGGAGGTTTTGGTGTTCCCACACACCTTTGCATTTTCCACGATATGTAATAAATTTAATCATTTAACAGGTATAGGTGCCTTAACACTTAAATCTGAACCCCCCCCCAAAAAAACAAGATGTAATATATTGAAGCTTAACATTTCTTATAAGTGGTTGTATTAGTCTTTTTTTTTCAGGATTTATTTTCTTCTGATAATTATATGAATAACTCACTTGCTGTTCCTTTTAGCTACACTTACTTCTCTTCTGTATGTACTGAAGCAGTTATTGCTGGACTTCAAATAGCAAACAAAAAAAATTATTCCCAGCTAAACTTACCAGCCAGCTTGCAACATACCAAATTGTCCTTGTCTAACAGTTCATGTTAAAAGCAGGGGTTTAGTTTGCACACGTTTGCAAATACATGTGTAAGCTGCAGAGGCCACAACATGGCAGCCCAGTATTATCTGCAGTCCTAACTCTATACATTTAAAGCCTCCATAGTAGGAGCCATAGGTGTGCCCAGGCACACCCTAATCTTTAAATAGTTGTTGCTTGTTTGTACCATTGGACTTCAAATATATCTGGTTTTGCCCTTCTTCATTACATGGTAGTTAATGGAAATACTTTACACAAAAAAGATAACATTGTTTTTGCTGTCTTTTCAGCTCATGGGAAGAGACATAGATATTACATTTCTGGTAGGATCAACAGGAAATTTCTGTACTTGCTGAAAATATTCTTAGATTGAAAAACCAAAATAAATGAAGTTGCCATACTTTTTTGTTTTGGGGTTTAGATACACTTTAATCACACTTTGGCACAAAGATCACCAGATGTCTATGAAGATATAATCGACTATTTAGGTGGTTCAACTTTTCAGCATCAAAAAACAAAAAACAAAACAAAAAGAAAAACACATACGCTTTACTTATCCTTTCAAAAAAAAGTTCTTAGGAGTACTGTTCATTATGGCATTTGTACTAATTGCGAAGAGAATAACTGCAATTACAGAATCCAAATGCATTGCCATCTGTTGGTGAAACAAGGTATTGCTAATCAAGATGATAATATACTGTATTATTTCTGTTATGAAATGTGGTATTGCTAAGCAGTATGGTAATACCTTTATATGTGGAAGTCAATGTGAACTTATTCTTCATCCTCCATTAACATCAAACATCAGAATGGGGGGATTTAGTCATTGTTTCATGGGGGCTGGAGGAGATTGAGGCTCTCCATATTTCGAAAAAAATTCCATCCAATATTTTTTTTGGTCTTTAAACCCATCTCTGGCATATAACTCCTATCCACCTCTCCCTGCCACCACACCCATAGGCAATTTTTTTTTTCTAACTGTAGGGCAAGGAAACTTTACAACAAAGTTTCTGTTTTCATTTGCCCCCACTTAAGTCCATTACCACATGTCTCTAAAAGGCACCACTTTTTGGAGAGGGGACCAGTGATGCACTGATGCAGTCTGTGTTCATATTGACTGGTCGTCTTGTCATGACATCATCATTCTATGCAGTCCTGTGGAGTCTAATGGGACCCCCACTACTGGAGATCCAATAGTAAGATTCCACATCACCCAGGCGGTGACATTGGCACCCAAAGTAAGAAGTCCCCATTCTGCAGTAAGGAAAAGAGAAAACTTGGAACCTAGTGTGTTTCGGTTGTGTCAAGTAAATTTTGTATTTTTTTTGGGGGGGGGGGTTATTGTTTGTGGGGCAAAGGGAGTTGCTTGGCTGGAGCAGAGCTTTAAATTTACAATCGGTGTGTAGGTACCAAAACACACACTTGGTATCAAAACATTATATACAATTTATAATTAAAACCAAGAAGTAAGATTTTGCCTAATGGCAAATGATCACTCTCCATTCTCCATGTTACTGAAATTAAAACAAAACAAGTCGGGTTTTGCATTAAACACCACTGACCAAAACCTGACTGCAGGGCTGCATTATCTAGACACAACAGGATGGGTTTCTAAGTCAGAAAGCTCAGCTGCTTATTATAGAGGTTACATTTTATAGCTACAGGTACCAATGGTTCCAAGAAAGTCTCCATTACCCTTTCTGCTTGCCCAGATGCCTGCAGAGAGCCGCAAAGGTCTCTCATTCAGCTTTTGACTGTGAAAGTCTTGCAGAGTTCTCAGTGACTCCCTCAGTACACAGGAGGAACAGTTGGGGAGGTGCGGACTCCGCTTAGCCTCACATTCTGCCAGGGAGCACTGCAGATAATTGCACAGTTGGTATTCTGAGCACTGCACACACATAGAGAATCTTCTCATCCTTAATGCTCAGTCTTTCACCTTCTTTTCAGTAAATCTTGCAAAATCATTTTAACAATCCAGCTAGCCTCATTGTATAAATGCAAAGCAGCACAGGTCCTGTCTTACAAAGCACGGCTGTCCTGTTCTAGCGTGAAAATCAGCACCCCTCTAATTTATGGGGCACACTCTTTCACCCCTCTGGTACTTGAATCTGTAATGCATGAGTGAAATACAAGACTATTTCTTCGGAACGGAGGTGTCCCTTAAATCAAAAAGAGTTCTGCATAGATCTGCTTAATAAACTGAATCAGTGTATCAATTTTATGGACATTTACTACCTTGGATGCCTATTATAAGAAATACAATGGTGGGCGGTATTAAGTGTTAAACAGATCAATACCATCGGGGGGGGGGGGTGCTCAAATAAGTGCTGTGCTCCATCAATAGAATACAATGCAGTCTCTTCACCTAAACTTCTCCAGACATGCTTACTACAAATAATGTGTTGACACAAACACAGTATACATGACCAATACTTAGCATCACCTTCAAAAGTTACACTATATTCCTTAAAAAGCCATGTGTAAAGTACAACAGCCCACATCAACCAACCAAAAATTGTCTTTCATTGTGATGACTGCTTTGAAATGAGGAGACATGACATCTGATTGGTTGGCTATTGCACTTTGCAGATCACCACTACCTTGTTAACAGTTATAAACATAATGCATTCTGCAGATCCAGCGTTTTAAATATTCAAATCCTTTCCAAAAACCTGCCTTAGCTTTAGCAGTCATAAAAGGTAGGCAGGTCATGTATACAGCAAACTAAATATCATTTTAATAAGACAGTCTTTTTTTTTTCTTTTTTTTTTTAATCAATGCCTGGGGTTATTAAAGTTGCTCTCATAAAATACAGTGACAATAATGTAACCTCAGGTACATCCAGATAAATCACACACTTGTCTGGGTTGAAACTTACCTTCTCTGATGGTATTGCTTTCACAAGTCTGTCACTTCCATTATTTACGCAGAAATGCATGCAACTTTCACACAAGACCTTTTTGGCTTAAGGGACAAAATGACAGCCCCAGCGAGTTCAGGACTTTGAAAAGGAGATCAGCAAAAGAGGTTTTCTTGCCAGTATCTGTCCAGTGGAATTCAAATCCTTTCTCCGGTGCAGAATTGTGACCCGTTATCTGTATTACTATTAATGCGGAGAGCACAAGCCATTGAATACAAATAGAGCCATGCAGCAGCTTTTGCCTGTGTCTGTGATAGGATGCCGGGTCCTACTGCCTCCTGGCTCTCATAGAATTGCAAAGCAGTACAAAGCCAAGCATCTTTTTTTTTTTCTGAAGGGGGTAGGGAGAATGTTGTATAGAATAGGGATGCTCACATGTTACAAGGAATGCACAATCCCTGTATAATAATGCAGCTCACAATCATTGGGTGTATAAATGTAGATTCATCTGCAAATATATACATTTTATTTTATGCATCATTTTCCTTATGTCATTCAGCAAAAACAGCTTATTTTTTTTTTTATTTTTTTTTGTTCTTGTGGCAGGAATATGTATTTTATATTAGTGGGAATAAAAACAGTGTTTACTGTATAAGAACTTTCTATGGTACACGGCTTACAAAGAGAAGTTTGCAGCTAGCTTTAATTAGAGAAATCAGCAGGATGCTTCTGATATCATTTCTTTATTGTGGTTAATAAAATAAACACATTGCTGGCCTCAGATTTGTTAGAGTTTATTAAACTCTTGAATTTGGATTTTACTGAGTAATGCAGAGATGTGTATGAAAAGTGATCGCTCATTGATTCGTTTTCATTACACCTAATTAAAGAACACTGATATATTATTTAAGATGGCCTGGGCTTTGTGCTTTCAGGCTACACTAAGAAAATCCTATTTTTCGGACGGAAGGAAATCCTATTTTTCGGACGGAAGAAAATCCTATTTTTCGGACGGAAGAAAATCCTATTTTTCGGACGGAAGAAAATCCTATTTTTCGGACGGAAGAAAATCCTATTTTTCGGACGGAAGAAAATCCTATTTTTCGTCCGTCTGGCGGATCTGATCGGGTGAACACGGACATACGGTCCGTGTTCATCCGATCCCCCATAGGGGAGAGCGGAGGAAAGACAGGGTGGTCCCTGCCTAGTGTGTGGGGACCGCCCTGTCAGCCGACGGCTCAGCAGGGATTTTATGGAGGATCCCTGCTGAGCAAAGTGGACACACGGAGGCAGATCATTACTGATCATTAGTGCGTAGGGTTCGATATTGAGTTGGCTAAACCTTTGTAGCAATTATAGCTTTAACTCTTCCTGAAAGGCTGTCCCCAAGGTTTAGGAGTGTGTCTATGGGAATATTTGACCATTCTTCCAGAAGCTTATTTGTGAGGCCAGGCACTGATGTGGACAAGAAGACCTGGCTCGCAGTCTCCGCTCTAATTCATACCAAAAGTGTTATCGGGTAGAGGTGCATGCCAGTCAAGTTCCTCCACCCCAAACTCACTTATTCATGTATTTATGGACCTTGTTTGTACAGTCATGTTAGAATAGGAAGAGGCCTTCCCTGAACTGTTCCCACAAAGTTGGGAGCATAAAATTGTCCAAAATGTCTTCATATCCTGAAGCCTTAAGAGTCTCCTTCGCTGGAACTAAGGGGCCAAGCCCAACCCCTGAAATACAACCCCACACCATAATCCCCTGTCCACCAAATTATTTGGAGCTGTGCACAAAACAAATAAAAACATTTATCAACATTTGATGACTGATAAAAGCCCTATATGTCCATAAAAATATATAATACTTTAGGGTAGACAACAAAAATTATATGGTATAGGGTGGGGAGCTAAGACTTCTCCCAAATGGAAAAAAAAAACTTTAGTAAAGACTGTCTCTACCTACTTACCAAAGCTCCCTCAGTGTAATAAAGGTGGATTTTTGCAGAACCCCAGCTAATACCACCTGTTCTTGTAGTACCAATGGAAACTACTGCTCAAAGCCCCACAATCTTGCTACCCTGTGATGGCTGATGGGGTTCCTCAATGTTCTCCACATGGAATGAACAAACAAGTTAGCCTCATTCCACTGCCATCACCCTATATATAGCCAAAGATTAAGATAACATTGGTGGGCCATTGACTTGTTTGTTCTAGATGTAATACTTGGCTAGTATCAAAATTGCCATTTCAACACCCAGTTGCAGGGATGTCATAACACAGAGTGCTACACATATGACACATATATGTAAGTTAAACTACAATATTTAAACAGACCTGTGTCAGTACACAGAAAGGGGATTACCTCAATAAAGTATCAATACTGAGGTACCTCCTTGCCAAGCCTCACACAGCTCTCTGTCTTTCTATAGTACTACACAATGCAATAAAATCAGTTTCTCAACTAGAGAATATAAACTGGATATCCATACTCTATGATAACTAGATAGGTAGGGCAAGTTTCAGGTAGGAGATATGACGGCGTATCTCCAGATACACCGTCGTATCTCTGCGCCGGAGGCAACCTATCTATGCGCCTGATTCATAGAATCAGTTACGCATATATTTGCATTAGATCCGACTGGCGTAAGTCACTTACGCCGTCGTATCCAAGTTGCATATTTACGCTGGCCGCTAGGTGGCGTTCCCGTCGTTTTACGCGTTGAATATGCAAATGAGATAGATACGCCGATTCACGAACGTAGCGTATTTTTTTACGCCGTTTGCGTAGGTGTAAGTCCAGCGTAAAGTATGCTATATGAGGCACAGCCAATGTTACGTATGGACGTCGGGACAGCGTCGTAATGTACGTCGTTTACGTAATTTGCGTAAGTCGATTCAGAATGGGGCTGGACGTAAGTTACGTTCACCTCATTTTCATTGACTATTTGCGACGTGATTTGGAGCATGCGCACTGGGCTACGTTCACAGGCGGCGCATGCGCAGTTCGCTCGGTGCGTCGATTACATCGGGTCACTGTTAGTTTACATAAAACACGCCCCCTACATTGCCAATTTGAATTACGCGGGGATACGCCGGCCCATTTACGCTACGCAACTTATGGAACAAGTGCTTTGTGAATACAGCACTTGCATGTAAAAGTTGCGGCGGCGTAACGTAAATCAGATATGCTACCCCCACACAAACTTACTCTCTCCATCCTGAATCTAGCCCGTAGTCTTTAAATAGTATTCCTAACTAATGTGGTTTGGCTGGCCAGGCCAGGCCAAACCACAGTTCAAATTATCCCAAAAGTCCATGCACTGATTTGTAGGCATGAGTTGGCGCGCAAGGGGTAATTTGTAATCCAATGTGTAAAAAAAATAAGATGGCAAAAGAGCCCCAAACAGTAAAACCTCACTGGCCAAGGTAAACAATCCACCCTCCAATGACACAGTCAGTAGGTCTTTGGGCAGGTGCCTGTCTCACCCCACCAGTTCAGGCCTTGTCCTTCCATGACACGCCAGTCACAGTCAAAATAAACGACAGCCTCCAGTTCTCCAGACAGGTCACAGGGATCCTGGCTGCCCATCCGATCACTCCGACCGAGGTTCCATCTCTCTTCCTCAATGGCGATTTGCCCGGGTGTACGTAGGCCTCAATTCCAGCCTACTCTCCATGGGAACACTTTCACGGGTGTCCTCCTGGGTTGAAGAGGTGGTCCCGAGAGAGAGTGCTAACACGTCCACTCCCTTAAATTACCTCCCCCAGTAGGCTGTGCGGAAGGCAAAGCATTCTAGGGATTGTACAGCTGCTCTTTGGGCAATGTAGTCTATATTAAGCCAGGGCAAACGGAGTCTCTTTTCTCCCTGTACTCAATCTCCCAACACTCTCTGCGGTACCAGGACAAAAAGGTAAACAGGTGCTCTAACTCATCTCTGCCACCGGAGGGAGCAGAGATCACAATAGTAGTCTTTATATCACATTAGAAAGGGTGATATCCCGCTACAGTAGCAAATGAAATAGCACCATAAATGTGCACATCATTGTCTTGGTTCTTTTTAACCACTTGTCACCCGTCCACCGTCATATGACGGCAGGGCGGGTAACTCCATTGTCCTGACTGCACGTCATATGACGTGCAGTCATAGAAGTTGCTAGGGACGCGCGCGCGCTCGCACCCGTCGCATCACTGGGACCCCCGTGCGTGTGCCCGGCGGCCGCGATGGTCGCCGGGCACCCACGATTGCCGTGCAACTGAGCTGGGACGTGGAGCTCTGTGTGTAAACACAGAGCTCCACGTCCCTGTCAGGGAGAGAGGCGACCGATTGTGTCCCTTGTACATAGGGACACAATCGGTCACCTCCCCAGTCACCCCCCCTCCCCCCACAGTTAGAACACAAACTAGGAGAAACATTTAACCCCTTCCCCGCCCCCTAGTGGTTAACCCCTTCCCTGCCAGTTACATTTATACAGTTATCAATGCATATTTATAGCATTGTTCACTGTATAAATGTAAATGATCCCAAAAATGTGTCAAAAGTGTCCGATGTGTCCGCTATAATGCCCCAGTCCCGGAAAAAAATCGCAGATCGCCGCCATTCCTAGTAAAAAAATAAATAAAAAAAAATCATAAT
Source organism: Rana kukunoris (assembly GCA_029574335.1). Classification (NCBI taxonomy): domain Eukaryota; kingdom Metazoa; phylum Chordata; class Amphibia; order Anura; family Ranidae; genus Rana; species Rana kukunoris. Next base: position 555,130,201 of record CM056050.1, on the reverse strand, counting down.
TATGTCCCGTATTTTGTAGGCAATATAACTTTTGCGCAAACCAGTCACTATACGGTTATTGCGATTTTATTTTTTACATTTTTTTACCAAAAATATGTAGAAGAATACGTATCGGCCTAAACTGAGATAAAAAATGTTTTTTTTTTTTTAAATGGGATATTTATTATAGCAAAAAGCAAAAAATATCGTGTCTTTTTTTCAAAATTGTCGCTCTTTTTTTGTTTATAGCGCAAAAAATAAAAACCGCACGGCGATTAAATACCACCAAAAGAAAGCTCTATTTGTGGGGAAAAAAGGACGCCAATTTTGTTTGGGAGCAACGTCGCATGACCGCGCAATTGTCAGTTAAAGCGACGCAGTGCCGGAAGCTAAAATTTTGTCTGGGCAGGAAGGGGGTGTAGGTGCACAGTAGGCAAGTGGTTAAGCAGGTTTGTTTTGACATTTTTTGGTTCACACATCTGATTCCCTAGGTAATTGTTTTTAGAAGTTGCCCTACTTAATATACACAATCTTCACAGAAGGAGCTTTCTTCTAGGTTTATTCATGTTGTTGTATGGAGGCAGTCTTAAACTCTATCTCAAAATTCTAGTTATCTGGCTTTAATGTTAACTTATTGCCTTCTTTTTACTGACCCAAAACAAGTATGCAAATCAGGAAATACAGAAAATGGTACTAGATTTTTTCTGCATGCTTGTTTCAAGTAAGGGCCTCAAAGTACTAAAGCATGGGGGTCAGCAGGACAGCTAGAAAACTCGCTTTTTCACAAGGAGAGGTTAGTGGTGGCAGCTAATGTGCCTTTCATAGACGTTTTCCTTTTATGTTAATCTCTGCTGAAATTCTGTTTGGATCTGTCCATGGTTCTGAACCATTACTGTACAATTGTCCTCTCCTTCAATCCAAACTATATTATTAGAATTAATAGAAGCAGCTGAACTGCATTCAGACAGAACCCTACCATTTCATTTTGTGTGGCTGAAGTTTGTATGCTGTTCCTCTGCGTCTGTTGATCACTCTCACAGTCTATTACCCTCAGCAGGGCTCCTTACTGAATGAACATTGAGGCTCATTTTATACTTCATTCTGTTCAGTGAAGTCTGGCCAAGGTGAATCACACATAGATATCTTTGTCCCTATAAAACTGGGTATGAATACATTCACAAGACATATTATACAGCACCTTCTGACCAGGGTCTTAATATTCAAAATACATCTCCGTTTACGCAGACATAAAGCTGTCCTTAGACATGGGTCTGCCAATAATGATCTCCTCCTAAAAATGTTAGCTTTCAATTAATTTCCTATTTTAATACTATCTCATTGAATCTCTAATGCCCTTTACACACGATAGGAATTTCCGAGGAAAAAAGTCTGATGGACTTGTTTCATTGGAAATTCCGATCGTGTGTGGGCCCCATCGGACTTTTTTTTACCATCGGTGTAAAAAATAGAACATGTTTTAAATTCTTCCGATGGGAAAAAAGAACTATAGGAAATTCCGATCGTCTGTGTGGAACTCCGACGGAGAAAATATCCACGCATGCTCAGAATCAAGTCGACGCATGCTCGGAAGCATTGAAGTTCATTTTTCTCGGCTCGTCGTAGTGTTTTACGTCACTGCGTTTTGGACGGTCGGAATTTAGTCTGACAGTGTGTATGCAAGACAGCTTGAACGGAATTCCGATGAAAAATTCCATCGGATTTTAGACCATCGGATACTCCGATCGTTTGTATGCGGCATAAGAGATTGAGAATGACTGCTTTATATTTCTCTGATAACAGGTGTCCTTTAAGTATAGATATAAATGACTGAACACTACATGATATGAAATGCTGCAACTTTTTTAAGGATGTCACTTTTCCTTACATAGGTGGTGAAAAAGTGTCTCCATTCACCTGTGGGGAATAAAGAACCACACTTTGACAATCTCTGATAAAATATCTGCAAGTGATGTCAAGATTTTCACAGGTACCAAAAATCTCTTGATTAAGAATGAGCGGAGGGATTTCAGTAAAATTGGTTTGATGCAGAATCCTCAATTTGTGCAGAGAAAAATATACTTGTTTAAGCTTTATTTAAAGATTTTTCTTTTTTCTTGATGGAGGGGGTATTTAGGATATTTACTTAATTTAGTGGTCTTTAAATGTGTATGTTTTTCTTTTTTTTTTATGTACATTTGTTTTGTGTGTTATGCCAAGTTAATTGTTTAATCTTACTTTTACTTTATGTCTGTTGTTTTCTTTTTGTAAATCAAATGTAAAATAAGGGTCATAAGGCCGCGTACACATGATCGGTCCATCCGATGAGAATGGGCCGACGGACCGGTTTCATCGGGTCACCGCTGGAGTGGCCTGATGGTCTGATGTGCGTACACACCATCAGTTCAAAAACGTATTGTGTTAGAACGCGGTGACGTAAAACACAAGGACGTGCTGAAAAAAGTTTGATGCTTCCAAGCATGTGTCGACTTGATTCTGAGCATGCGCGGGTTTTTGAACCGATGCTTTTGCGTACTAACGATCGGTTTGGACCGATGGTCAGGCGTCCATCAGTCCGATTTTAAAGCAAGTTTTAAAACTTTGGTCCGAAGGACAACAGACCGATGGGCCGTACACACGGATGGTTTGGACCGATGAAACTGAACTTCGGTCCATTTTTATTGGTTTAGACCGATCGTGTGTACGCGGCCTAAGAGTTCATTTTTGTATAAGATGAAAGACCAAAATACTTATTGGAGCTTCCGTAGCCCTCAACAAAAGCAACCTTAACCACTTAACCAAGGCCTATTCTAATAATTCTCCCCTACATGTAAAAATCAGTATTCTTTTTGTAGAAAAGCAGCTTAGAACCCCCAAATGATATATATATGAATGAATGAATTAATTAATTAAAACTTATATAGCGCGGCACATGCCTCTGGGCGCTTGTTGTTCCTGTCTCCTTTGGTATCAAAAGAGATGAGTCTTGATCTTTCTCCTGAAAGCTAAGTGGTTCTCTTCCAACCGAATGCTGGTTGGTAAAGCGTTCCATAGTCTGGGACCTTGGACCGCAAATCTTCTATCTCCTTTGGACTTGTAGTTGGCTTTCGGTATCTGGAGCAGATTTAGATTGGTGGATCGCAAAACGCAATTGGGATTATGAGCTTTTATTTTTTCGCATAAATAATGGGGAGCATTCCCATGAATACATCTATGCGTTAGACAGAGAGCTTTAAAAGTAATTCTGTCTTTTACTGGCAACCAATGAAGGGATCTCAGTGAAGTTGAGATTGATTCCCGGGTTTTTTCCCAGTCACAAGTCTGGCGGCCGTATTTTGAACGACTTGTAGATGAGCGATTTGGTACTTTGGGAGTCCGAGGTAAAGGGCATTTGCATAGTCCAATCTGGAGTTCACAATTGCTCCCACCACGACCGCAATGTCTTCTTTGGGAATAAAAGGGATGAGTCTACGTAGTAGGCGCAGCAGATGGTGAGATCCGCTGACAACTGACCCTATTTGTGCGTCCATTGTCATGTAGGAGTCGAAAATGACCCCGAGACTTTTGACTTTGGCGCAGGTGGTGATGATTTTCCCTAGAATGGGTGGGGGACTCCAAGTTGTTCTTACGCTTGGCGTGAAATAGGAGAAGTTCTGTTTTCGCTCCGTTGAGTTTAAGATAACTCTTTGTCATCCAGTCCTCTATCAGAGAGAGGCATGTCTCTAGATTGAGGTGGTGATCCTTTTTATTGCAAATGCGGAAAAACAGTTGTGTATCGTCTGCATATGAGTGGTAAAGCAGTTTTTGACTGCTAATGATTTCAAAAAGAGGACGAAGATAAATGTTAAACAACACCGGCGACAGGGGGGATCCTTGAGGGACTCCGCATGACACCGTGCGTTTTTCAGAAGTGAAAGGTTCTAGCTTCACTATTTGCGACCGGTTTTCCAAAAAAGAGGAGAACCAAGATAGATCGCCTTCTGCGACTTTGGCTACTTCAGCTAGCCGGGTCAATAAAAGCTTATGGTCTACTGTGTCGAAAGCTGCGCTTAGGTCCAACAAAACCAGAAGACAAGATTCTCCTTCGTCTGCGGCCTCGAGAGCGTCGTCCCATATCTTGAGCAGTGCTGTTTCCGTTCCGTGTCCGGGTCGGAATCCTGATTGAAATGGATCAAGTAGGTTGTGGGCATCTAGATGCTGTTGCAGCTGTTGTACCACTACTTTCTCCATGACCTTAGAGAGAACGTTTAAGCCTGTTATGGGGCGGCGGTGGAGTGGATCCTTGGGATCCAGGGTGGGTTTCTTCAGGATGGGTCTAATTACGCCCTCCTTCAACTGGGAGGGTACTATGCCCTCCACGAAAGATTGGTTAATAAGCTGCGTGATAGGAGGTGCCAGGATGTCGGCGCATTCCTTCAGCAGCTTAGTAGGAATAATATCGTTCGGCGCAGTGCTGTTACGCAGAGTACCGATGATATTTTTAGTGGCTTGGGTAGAGATGAGTTCCAGCTTGAATTTACCTAGTTGTGGTGAATTACTACAGGTGTTGTGTAAATAATTACGGGGGGGGGGGCTACGGGGGGAATTGTTTTGCTGAATGCTTTGCCGGATACCCTCAATTTTATTGATGAAGTAATCCGACAATTCATTGCAAAATTCTTGTGTGTCGGCATTGGGGGCTTCAAGACATCCTGGATTCATGGTCTGAGTGACCAGCTTGAAGAGTTTGCGGGGGCGATTCAGGGCGCTATTGATAGCCTTAGAAAAATAGTCTTTCTTGGCTTTGAAGATTTCTTTATGATATGTCCTTGTTATTGCCTTGTAGATGGAAAGATTCTCATCTGATGAGTTTCTTTTCCAGGCGGCTTCTGCCCTTCTGCGTTCTTGCTTCAATAACGCCAGTTGGTTGTTGAACTAGCTGGAGTTTTTTTTTCGAATGTGGGTTTTAAGTTTCAGCGCTGTTAAGTCAGCTGCCTGTAATAGGGCTTTTTATTATTATAATTTTTTTCTTCAGCAGAGGCCCTAGAGAAGAAATAGTGGTTGTTGTCACACAGTATTTGCACAGCAGTTTTTCAAAGTCAATTTGTTTGAAAAAAAAATACACTTTAATAAAATGTATTGCAAAACACACAATATATAATCCATTTTTTGGTAAACTATAAAAAATGATTTTACACAGAGTAAATAGATACTTAACATGTCACACTTTAAAATTCCAAACGTTCATGAAATGGCGGACAAAAAAACCCCCATAAAAATCTCTATAGACAACGCTTTAAAAGTTCTACAGGTTACCAGTTAAGTGTTAAAAAAGAGGTCTAGCACTAGAATTATTGCTCTTGCAGTGATATCCCACATATGTGGTGTGAACACCATTTACATATGCAATGCGCAACCTACATACTGTATGAATCGGCCTCTGTGCGTGAGCATGGGGGGGGGAACATAAGCAGAGTATAATTATGGCTGCCAAAAAAAACATATTTTGGTGCATATTTGTCTATTATGCTCCCCTCATATCATATTCAGTCTGCATCATGTATTTCTATGTTTCCATACATGCACTAATAACTTGGAGTTTTATTGCCGAAAGTGAATAGTTAAGTGTTTTTACTTTTTCTGCTCAATAATATCTCCGTTTTCAACACATTGACTTAAGGATGTGATTAATACCTTAACCTTTACACTTGATACACATTAATTATTAATGTTAGCATTTGTTTTCATTCTAAGTCACTGCAAATGGCAGAGAAATATATCTGGTCTTTGCCACTGCTTCATTAAGTTTATCCTCAACCCCCATAAAAAAGAATCACAATTATAAGTGAAAAGCTGGATCTAGTGATAAATACCAGCAAACAGCCATTAGAAATTAAATGAGGTGAGGAGTTAAGAGAACACAAAAGGTCTCCAAAATATATCATTTATTGCAGCTTTCTTTTAAAAATAGAAGGTATCTTTCCGCAAATTGAAGATTGTGTATAATGTTAGTTAAACTATATTATTTAGTACTATGTTAAGAACAAAATAGAACCTTTTAAAACCGTGTAATTTACATTTTTAATCATGTAAATATACAGTAAACATTTGATATAAATATTTATCATTAACCACTTGAAAACAAGCAGCAGGTACTAAGCAAAAAGGACTTGCAAAGCAGTGGAGCTCAGATTATACATACAGCTGAATTGCTCAAAAGAGGCATACACACCCAATCTCTCTATCCAGGCTAGAGGCACATTTGTCCAACTGAGGAGTGTTCCCTTAAGCAGAATTTAACATGTGGCACAAAAGATGGGGTTAATAAAGCCAACCATGATTACATTCAAAACAGTACTGTGAATGAGCAGAGAGGCAGAGATCAGTGGCAATTTGGTGGCTCAAGCAGTGAAAGTTCAATAAAAGCAGGGCAAACTGGCTCATTCTGATTGTAAATCACACAACATACTAGCTGTGCGCTCGTTCATGCCGAATGACCAGCGTTATGTACATGCAGGGCTGGTAATGTTAACAGCAAGCATAGGGGCAGAAAAAGGTGATGAAAAGTCAAGCACATGCTCTCATTCAAATAACTAATGTCTTCCACCAGCTTTTTGCTTATCCATGCTACCTATGTCAATGCCTTGTCAGTGCAATCCTCCCTCATTCATCTGACCCCTGCCACCGCTTGTTAGTGTGTCTCTCCACTCGGCCAGCTCTGTTGCTGGGCATGGACACCGTCGCTTACTTATTCCCTTTCCATACAGTTGCACTATGTGACAAGAATGGATTGTTAGGATGTTGGGCCCCTAAACATTGACAGAGCCCTGGCATGTTCCTCTTTTGCCCTGCCTTAAATATGGCCCTTGTAAAATCAAATGATGGATTGACTCAAAGAAGCCCAAATACATTTCCAAGCTTAAAGCGGTTGTATAGGGATTTTTTTTTTTACTTTTACCTACAGGTAAGCCTATAATAAGGATTACCCATAGGTAAAAAAAATATCTCCTAAACCTTTACGGTTTAGGAGATATTCCCCTCGCAATGAGCTGCTGAATGTAGCAGCGCATGTGCACAGGGGATTATCGGCTTAAGGCCCAGCAGGGGATATGACATCGTGGCTCCAGCCATTTACAGTGCTGGAGCCGCGATACCCGGAAAACACGTTGAGGCAACATGTGCGCTACCTCGGCCTGGACCAGGTAAGTTACCAATGCCTCGTTCTAAGGTAAGTATTTCATAATGAGCTAGTAAGCGGTGCATACTAGCTCATTAAGCCTTTTGCTTTACAGGGTAAAAAAAAAAAAGATCAGCGGGTATACAACCGCTTTAGGAAGAATGCCTGATGCATGTTTGATAGTGCTGGACTAATAGAAATTAAAATTCATTCTGATGAATATACCGTAAAGTTTTTGTTCCTTCAAAGAAGCAGATATGTGATTACAATAAAGTGGGTGTGGACAATGTTCTGGTCCTAGGTTACTACCTCTCTGGAAGGAACAAATTGAGTATGTCACATACCTGGTTGAGGCCGAGTGTGATGGTTTGACAGTGTGATAGAGGACACAAGCAAATGTGACAGTTAGCATTTCTGGCATTCCAGGAATGTAACTGTCTTTTGAAACCGTTAAATCAATGGGTTTAGTTCCACTAACTGCTGTTTAGGGGCTCTGGACTTCAGCAAAATGGCAGTCTCCAGCAAGAACAAACAGGAGCAATGCTGGAGGCAATATGCTGCACACATTTATTTTGGTAGCGTAATTGTTAATGTGGAATGTACAGTATGTTCCTTGCTAAAGAACATGATTTTTTTATCAAGTTGTTATGGGTAAAGTTCAGCTTTAAAGGACTTTTAAAACATTTAGGTGGCTAAGTTCATCAAATGCAGCCAACGCATTTTGGGGGAAAAAGCTTGTAACCTACTTACACCTCAAAAAGCGACCTTGTAACATGTCAACCATAAAAAAAAAACTTTTGTGTAATTCCTTCAGCAAATGCCCAAACATGTTTCACAATACCTACTGTAGATGTATAGGTAAGTGTAAATAATATTTAAGAGGTAAGTACCGGTACTTGTTGGTGACGAAAAATTTAAGGGAATTACATAATTTTTGGTGTTGTCCCCAAATAAAAAAAGTTAAAGGAGACGTATAGCCAAAGTTTGTTTGGCTGTACTTCTCCTGTGGATCACAGGAGCGCAGTTCATTCTGTACTCCTGTGACCCATTTTTGGCAGACAATAGGCTGAAGTCTGCTGTCGGCTGATGTCACAGTGTTGGGCAAGATGGCGACAATGAGGTTAGGATCTACTCACATGCTTTGACCGGCACCCAGCTCAGCCTCTCAGCGAGCCGCTGAGAGCCTGTTGCCCCACGCCCCTCCACAGCCCAGTGTTCCAGTGAGCATGCGGGAGGGGGGCAGAGCAGAGAGGTGGTGACAGCCAGCATTCCAGTTAGCGAGGGAGGGGGGCAGAGCAGAGAGCTGGTGACTGACCGAGCGATCGGCAATGTTAGATCATACAGTTCTTATTGTTAGGGCCGGCGGGGGACAGACGCAGCATCGCTCCGATGCTGCATCCAGCTACATAAGTATGATTTAAAACAAAAATGGATTTCCATATTTCTCTTTTAGCCCCCATTTGCATCAGCATGATTTGACATGTCAAAGCACATGTCAAATCGGAGCATATTGCCAACACTGGCACCGATTAACAAAAGTAGTTCCTGCACTACTTTTGGTGACTTTGGGGGGTGATTTCAATAGACATATGTGCATGAACCTGCACAGATGTCTTTCAAGTTGGACTGAAATGCGTGTTTTGAAATCGTGTGAGTTCAGATGCACAATTGTAAAGCCGTGTTCAGTGTAAACGAGGGCTTAAGGGGAAATCTTCCAATGGGGACACTTGTTTCAGGGACAACTACTGTATCTAACAGTAGAATACAATTTTTTTTAAATTTCCTCTAACTTGCTGTTGCATCTCTGAGGCAGGCAATGAAGAAAAATTTCCCCATAGGTACACAGAGAGCACAAAATAAGTTGGTAGACGTTTTTACCATTCCCTACACTTTCCCCAGCCATTTCAGATTAGGAGGATGAAACTGCCCCTTTCTACACTTGATCAATGTCTCCCGCTCTTTCTTGGCCTTCTGGGAGTTCCTGGTTGCTGTTGCCATGCTGAAGGAAGGGTAAAGTACACTAAGGCTGCTGGCTCCTGGTTGGTGATGCTGCTGTATTTATTGAAGGGTTAAAAATGTTGTAAAGCTTGGGTTTTAAGTTTCTAAATAGGTTCCTTTAAGGCCTCGTACACATGAGTAAATCTATCTGTTCAAATCGGTCGGACCGACCGATTTGAACAGATCTGTCTGCTGGCATTTTGGTTTGCTCGCGTGTACACGCGAGCAAACCAAAATCCCCGCCAGCAGACAGCGCGCTGACGTGTCGGTGACGTGGCGGTGACGTTGACGCCGCCACGTCACCGCACCAGGAAGTAAAACACTTCCGCGCATGCGTCAAAATCATTCGGCACGTGTGCGAGAAGACATGTCTGCTGGTTAGCATACTAACCAGCAGACATGTCGGGCGGACAGGTTCCCAGCCGACAGATTTCAAAGCATGCTTTGAAATCTGTCGGGTGGCCAAATCCGTCTGTTTGCCCATACACACGATCAAATCTGTCTGCTGAAACGGTCTAGCAGACCGTTTCCAGCAGACAGATTTGATCGTGTGTACGAGGCCTAAGCTAGTGCATTGTTGGTTCACTTACTTTTTCCTTCGATTTTCCTTCTAAATGTTTTTTTTCTTTGTCTGAATTTATCACTTCCTGTTTCTCCTCAGTAAGCTTTTCACCATCATCCAAGCGGTGGTTAGTCAGCTCAGCCAGAACAGCTTACTGAGGAGGAACAGGAAGTGAGAAATTTAGACAAAGAAAAAAAATATTTAGAAGGGAAATCGAAGGAAAAGGTAAGTGAACCAACAATGCACTAGCTTAAAGGAACCTATTTAGAAAAAAAATGAACCTTTACAACCCCTTTAAGTAGGGTTTCATTAGTGTTTTGAGAGTATGTGCAAAAACAAGGGGGTCTTAATTGGATTTCCTGGTGGACCTCATACATTTTTTTTTTGCTTGAGATACCTCCTTAAAATGCATACTTAGAGGCTCTGCAAATGTATTTTTCCTTCTTGCTTAAGGATGTGCTGCAACAAAAGTGAAAATTACAAAGAAAAAAAACTGACGTAGTTTAACCACTTGCTTACTGGGCACTTTAACCACCTTCATGCCCAGGCCAATTTTCAGCTTTCAGCGCTGTCGCACTTTGAATCACATTTGTGCGGTCTTTCTACACTGTACCCATATTACATTTTTATAATTTTATTCACACAAATAGAGTTTTCTTTTGGTGGTATTTAATCACCACTAATATTTTTTTTTTTTTGCTTAAAAACATTTTTTTTTTTGCAAACAGGTAGTTGTTCTTTTATTGATGTGCATTGATGAGGCTGCACTGGTGGGCTGCACTGATGGGCACTGATAGGAAGCACTGATAAGGAGGCACTGATGGGCACTGATGAGACAGTACTGGTGGGCACTGATAAGGCTGCACTGATGGGCCCTGATAGGTGACACTGATGGGCACTGATAAGTGGCACTGAAGGGCACTGATAGGTGACACTGATAGGTGGCACTGATGGGCCCTGATAGGTGGCACTGATGGGTACTGATAGGCACTGGTAAGTGACATTGACAGGCAGCACTGATATGTGGCACCAATGATGAGGCACGGATCTAAAGGGCACTGATTGGCATCAATGATGGGCACTGGTAGATGGCATTGGTGGGCATTGATAGGTGGCACTGGTGGGCACTGCTTAGCAGTGCTGATATGCACTGGTAGGTGACACTGGTGGACACTGCTTAGCAGCAGTCCGTCTGGAGTGTGCGGGACCTATACCCTGTTTACTCCAGTCGGTAAACATGAGGGGGGAAACAAAGCAGATTATCGGCTCTGTTTGCATCACATGATCAGTTGTCATTGGCTTACAGCTGGTCAGATGGTAAGGGGCCAGGATCGGCCCCCTTACTCTGATCTGTGATCAGCTGAGTCTCATTGACGCCCTGCACAGGGGGACATACATGGAAGTCCTCGTGGCAATTGAGGCCAGCGCTCTAGCCGTCTTTCGGCTATAGCACAGGCAACAAAAGGTTAAATTACCAGCAAATAAAATGTAGTTGCCTGCTTCTTTAAAAAAAAACAGCACACAGACCCCTATAAAAAGTCCCCCACAATACATGACAGACTCCTAGGGGTCTGCTATGTATTTTGGGGGACCTTTTGGGGTCTGTGTGATTTTTTTTCTCTTTGTCAGCAAATTAAAGCAGTTTTTTTCCCTTTGTAATTGACAGTGCTTTTAAAAAAATAATCTTTGCTCCTGTCCACTTGGAATTTTTACAATTCTTTTTTGCATTGTCACATGTTTCCCATTGCAGCAGTTTGTTAGATGTTCGGACAGGGTTGAGATTTCAGTACAAATGTGCTATTTTTTATATATATGACCCTGGCTTATCTATAAAAAAATATGTCCCAAAACATGAACAAAACATTAACTTTTCTTTTTACTGTTAAAATAACAAGCTCTTTACAATGACAAATGTAAGGGAGTCTTTTCCAACTGAATACCATTGCAATGGGGCACTTTCTTTACTAACCACCAATGTAATGGGACAGTACACTGATCATCAATGCAAGGTAGACATGTGCATTCGTTTTCGTTAGAATGCATTTTCGTCCGAAAATCGGGTATTTTAGTTATCGTTTTAACGAACGAAAACGAAAGCGCAAGAAACGAAAACCGAAAGATCCGACATAAAAAATGCTTAATTTTCGTTTTCGTTCAGATCCAACGATTTTCGATGCTTTGTCGAATTTTCGCCGTTCAATTCGACAAAACATCGAAAATCGTTGTTCTGAGTAATCGTCGTTCAATTTCTACCTATTGACTGTATTCAGAACGACGATTTTCGATGCTTTGTTGAATTGAACGACGAAAATTCGACAAAGCATCGAAAATCGTCGTTATCGGCTGAAAACTTTCCCGACGAAAACGACATAAATCAAAACGATTTTCGGGAGTAACTAAATAAATTTATTTTCCAAACGAAAACAAAAAAAACAAAACAAAATATTCCAGTCTGCACATGTCTAATGCAAGGTACCTCACTGACCACCAATGTAATGGAAAAGTACACTGATCATCAATGCAAGGTACCTCACTGACCACCAATGTAATGGGACAGTACACTGATCATCAATGCAAGGTACCTCACTGACCACCAATGTAATAGGACAGTACACTGATCATCAATGCAAGGTACCTCACTGACAACCAATGTAATGGAAAACTTTGCCACTCACCAATAATAGAATGGAGAAATTCTCCACTGACTACCAACATAAGTACTTGCCGACTGCCTTATACTGTAGTAGATACTGCTACAGGGCAGCTGTTCTGTGCAGAATCACATATATATAGGCTTGGTAGAGAGCATGTGCGACACGCCCATTCTGCTGTGATTAGTCACAACAAAAGCCAATCAGGGGGTGTCGGTCGATGGATGTCCACCGGCACCCACTGATTGTCGAGGAGAGAGACTGGATGGAGCTCTGCCCGGGTAAACAGCACACAGAGTAAAGAAAAATGCTGTCTAGGCACACATTTAACCCTTTGATCGCCCTAGATGTTTAACCATCTCTCAAACAGGGTCATTAGTACAGTGACAGTGTACATTTTTAGCACTGATCACTCTGTTAGTGTCACTGATGTATCAAAAGTGTGAGTTAGTATATGTTTGTCCGCCACAATATCAAAGCCCCGCTAAATTTGCCGATCGCTGCCATTACTACTATAATTTTTTTTAGCAATTAAGTAATTTTGCAACATCGATATCAGGTTCTCAAATAAATCTCACACTTCATAACTGTCTATTATTCACTCAAATCAAAGGACTGTCTATATCTCATATGAGACTGTTTCACACCATATGTGTAGCAATTCATCGGCTCATAGCCTATCTGGAAATCTCCTTCAATTCTGATAAATCAATTAAAAACAAGAATTAGTCCCATTAACCAGATAAAAATCACTTATTATACAGCTCTATACAATTTTATAATAAAAAATGGGACTCTTGATTCTCACATGGAAATGTATTGCTCAGAAATGCATGCTAATATTATTCATCAAATAAGAGACAAACATGGCGAGTTGCGTTTTTTGAATGAGGAGATTGCTAAACAGTTCGAAATATACTATCATAACCTATACAACATTCCATCCAATCCAAAATTCCCACAGGACTCTGAAAAAAGAACAAAGCTCATCCAAGATTTTCTTGAGAAATATAGTCCATCCCATATTTCAGAGAATATAGCCAAAGAAATTGAAAACCCCATCTCAGGCCGAGAATTTGACAGAGCCATAAAATAAATTATACTGAAACCAAGATTTTTGAAAACATTCCAATCCCTTTATTGGAAACAAACCCCCCCCCCAAACAATTTTTAGAAGCCCACATCACGGTAATACCCAAAGACGGCAAAGACACGACACAGGTCAGTAATTACAGACCAATATCCTTAATAAATGTTGATGTAAAGGTTTATGCTAAAATATTAGCGATTAGGATCCTTCCTTTGTTAAAGTGGAGGTTCACCCTCCAAAAAAAATTCTAGCATGCCATGGAGAACACCCACCCGACTGACAGTATGCCGGTGTTTTTTTTTTTTCCCATACATGCCTTTTTTTATGGGCTTTCTTCCCCTCCGGCGATCCCCTGGGCGTTTACAATCACAGGCTGTGATTGACGTCCCTCAGCCCGGCGCATACAGCATGTCACGAGATGCCGAAGGAACGCGAACACGAACACGAACGTCGGTGCGCAGGCGTCGTATAGGGCCGCACCGATGTTTGGGTTACTTCGGCATCTCATGACGCGATGTATGCGCCGGGCTGAGGGGACGTCAATCACAGCCACAGCCCGTAAAAAGGTATCTACAGAAAAAAAAAACACAGGCATACTGCCGGTCGGGTGGGTGGGCTCCATGCCCTGCTAGAATTTTTTTGGAGGGTGAACCTCCGCTTTAACTTCCCTGATAGCCTTAGACCAAGTGTTATTTATTACGGGTAGGGAGGGGCAGGACAACACAGAACAGGGTTTCTTCTTATCCCTTGATGCCGAGAAGGCGTTCTACAGAGTGGCCTGGGACTTCATTGATGCAGTGTTACAACACATAGGTTTTTTGCCTCATATGAGAGCATATGTTAAAGTCTTGTACTCTAATCCTACTGCTAGGGTCCGGGTCAACGGCCACCTGTCGGACACCTTCAATTTGCACAACGGAACCAGACAGGGATGCCCTCTATCCTCCCTATTATTTGTTTTAACACTTGAACCCCTATTAAACAAAATCAGATCAAATGATGCTATTAAAGAAATTAAGATCCAGAACAATACCTAAAAAAATAGCAGCATTCGCAGATGACCCTTTTCCTCTTCATTTTCGAACCCCACACGACCCTGCCTAACCTTCTTAAAGACCTGGAACACTTCCAATTTGAAAATAAATCACTCCAATTCCAATGCCCTCAACATATCGATTCCTTCTAGTGTAATAGAATTATGTAAAAAAAACTTTCCATTTAATTGGGCAAACTGCAGCATCAAATATTTTTGGAATTGAAATCTCTTTGGATCTGAAGGACCTCTTTCATCTTAATTTCACTCCAGTTTTGAAGGAAACACAGGAGGATCTGAAGAGATGAAATGCACTAAATATTTTTTGGTTCCGACGAGCTTCCCTAATCAAGATGACTATTTTACCGCGGTTCCTCTACATCATGCAAACAATCCCCATCAAACTCCCCTTGTCATTTTTTACTACTTTTCACAGAGCATGTTTCTCCTTTATTTGGAAAGGTAAATCTCCTAGAATTAAATTTTCTAGATTAAATCTGCCCAAGAATAGGGGAGGCATAGCTTTACCTGACCTCAGAGAATATCATCAGGCTGCCCTTTTGACGAGGATTATGGACTAGACATGTGCAGACAGGAATATTTAGTTTTCGTTTGGAAAATAAGTATTTAGTTACTCCCGAAAATCGTTTTGATTTATTTTGTTTTTTGTTGGGGAATAGCTTTCCTCCGAAAATCCAATAATACTTGGTTTCTGTCGAATGGTCAAAAGAATATTAGACGGAATGTCGAATCTTTACGTCGAATCGTACATTTCCGTTCGAATATTCCGCCTACAAGAATTCTAATGTTGTATGACTAGTAATAATGTTGAATCTATTTTCTCATAAATCGAAATCTATTCTCTGTAATGTTGAATCTTTTCCCTATAATGTCAAATCTTTTCCCTATAATGTCGAATCTCTCTATATTGAATTTTTACCGCAACGAAAACGAAAATAAAGCATTTTTTATGTCGGATCTTTCGGTTTTTGTTTCTTGCGCTCTCGTTATCGTTTGTTAAAACGATAATGAAAAAAAACAGATTTTCGGACGAAAATGCATTCTAACAAAAACTAATGCACATGTCTATTGTGGACTGGAACATACATTATAAGGTGAAAGACTGGGTAAACCTAGAACAAACACAGTCCCCTCACAATCTAAAATATCTACCTTGGATTAATCCTAAGTATCATTCAAACTTTATAAAAACACAACCTCTTATTGGACCCACCTTAGAAATCTTTCGCAGTACTTTCAAGAGCACTAATCCCTCCCCCGGCTAGGCTCGCTTACACCACTTTTGAACAATCCAGACTTTTCTCCAGGTCTAGAAAAATCATTCCCAATGCATCAGTGGCCTCATGGAAACATATTATCTTAACACTTATTTAAGAATGACAAATTTCTATCCAGAGATGATCTACTTAAGTCCATCAAACCCTTTCTCCTATCGCAATGAAACTACATCCAAATCAGACATTTTTTAACCAAAAAAGACACCATCCATCACTGGACGAGACCCTTAACACTATTAGAAAAACTTTGCACCAAAACAACTCCACACAGACATATTATCTTGTCTCTTTATAATTCACTATTTGAAGATATCAATGATTTCTCCAGCTCATCCTGTAAAACATGGGAAATGGACTTAGATACTAATCTGTCCACCGAAGACTGGGAACAAATTTATTTATATGCCCATAAAGGCTCACTTAATGTTGCCACACAAGAAAGTGGTTTTAAGATCATCACCAGATGGTACAGAACCCCTACTACCCTTCACAAGATCTCACCTCTGGTATCCGATAGATGCTGGAGATGTAAACACGAGGAAGTTTCGATGCAACACGTTTGGTGGTCGTGCCCTCTTATTCAATCTTTCTGGATATCAGTACACAAAACAATTAAACTAGTCACCTCTGAAAACTTGAGTTTCACGCCGACTCAATATCTCTTACACTTCAACTCTATCCCTAAGAAACAGTACTTAAAATCTCTTCCTATGTTCATGATCAATGCGACACACCAATGCATCCCCTGCCATTGGCGAACTACTCATGTCCCAAGCTGAATGGTTTAGGAGAATTAACAACATAGAAAGAGTTGAGGAACTCATCAGCATCTCCCAAGAGAGAAATACAAATTTGTCAGCGATTTGGTCCAACTGGACATCATTTAACCACTTCCTTACTGGGCACTTATACCCCTTCCTGACCAGGTGAAATTTCAGCTTCTGGCACTGCGTCGCTTTAACTGACAATTGCACGGTTGTGCTCCCAAACAAAATTGGCGTCCTTTTTTCCCCACAAATAGAGCTTTCTTTTGGTGGTATTTGATCATCTCTGCGGTTTTTATTTTTTGCGCTATAAACAAAAAAACAGCGACAGTTTTGAAAAAAAAATATATTTTTTACTTGTTACTATAATAAATAGCCTATTTAAAAAAAAAAAAAAAATATTTTTTCTCAGTTTAGGCCGATACGTATTATTCTACATATTTTTGGTAAAAAAAAAAATCGCAATAAGCAATAAGCATTTGCGCAAAAGTTATAGCGCTTACAAAATAGGGGACAGAATTATTAATTTTTATTATTATTTTTTTTTTACTAGTAATGGCGGCGATCTGCGATTTTTACATCTTTATATTTTTTATTGTTTTGAGGAAAGGCATTACATCTTTAAAACAGTAGTATTCATAACAGATGTCACCACCACAACAGTCTTATACAATCAAAGACATTGAACGCAGTGTAAGTATAACAAAAAACTGGGTGAAAAAACAAGGTGAGAACATAAATTTGCAACACAGGGTTCCAGTGGTAGGGAAGAGGGAAGGGGGAGGGGGAGGGGGGGTATGGGGGGAAGAGGGCACCAGCATGAGCAGACAAAGGGAACAAGAGCAAGATGTCATTATTGCACTGTGATTTTTATTGGGACTACGACGTTATGGCGGACACATCGGACACTTTTGACACATTTTTGGCGCCATTCACATTTATACTGCGATCAGTGCTATAAAAATGCACCGATTACTGTATAAATGTGACTGGCAGTGAAGGGGTTAACACTAGGGGGCATGAAAGGGGTTAAATGTATTCCCTGGGTGTGTTCTAACTGTGGGGGGAGGGGGGTTTCTGGGGGAGGTGACCGATGCTGTGTCCCTATGTACAAGGGACACAGATCAGTCTCCTCTCTCCCCTGACAGGACATGGATCTCTGTGTTTACACACAGAGATCCATGTCCTCGTCCCTGTAACCGCCGATTGCGAGTGCCTGGCGGACATCACGGCCGCCAGGCACGCGCATCGGTATCTGAGAATTGCAGCGGGCACGCGTGCACCGCCCACGTCCAGTCAGAGATTCAGAACTACCCGACGGCCGCATATATTCGTATGGCCGTCGGGAAGTGGTTAAGGTATCTCAAAACTATGAGTTGTTTATCACATAAAATTGGACTTCATACAGCAAAATACGTTATCTATAGACTTTTTTTTTTTTTTTCCTATCCTTCCCCTTCCCTCCTCTCTTCTATCTATAAGATTATACGATCAAAACATATATTTGTTCTTCGATCTATTACAAAAAATAAATAAACAGTGACACTTTTGCTATGTGTACTCAAAAGCCAAAGATACTGTATGTAACGACTGTATTAATGTATAACTTACTTGTCAAAATTATTTTCTTTTCTCATTGCCTACATGATGTATTATTCACAATGTATTATGCCCTATTGTTCACCCAATAAAGACTTTTTGTGAAAAAAAAAGAAAGAAATCAAAACAATTGAATAGAGATTATAATTGTTAGTTCAAATTTATTTTTCAATAATTATATAATTGAATAACCTTTATATGTTACATTTACTCTAATTAATTTACTCTAACTAAAACTCTTATTGTACCACCATTTAGAGTTTATATATATAAAAAAAAAAAAATCCATAGTTTGTAGATGCTGTACCTTTTACACAAACCAATCAACATACGATTATTGGGATATATATATATATTTTTTTTACACAAATATGTAGCAGAATACATATTTGCCTAAATTTATGAAGAAATTTGTAGCGAAAATGGGCCGGCGGAATTCAAATTGGGCGGGTAGGGGGCATGTAGTATTTAAACTAGGCGCGATCCCGCGGCGAATGCACTGCGCATGCGCCGGCCGTCAATGTATCCCAGTGCGCATGCTCCACATTAGGCCGGTGTTTTCTATGTGAACGTCAATAACGTCAATCCTCATTCACGGACGAGTTACGCAAACGACGTGAAACCTTTTCAATTTGACGCGGTCACGACGGCCATACTTAACATAGGATACACATGCTTTTTATTGCTTTATCTTAACGCCGGGAAACCCCTTACGGAAACGTCGGAAAGTGACTGCGTCGGGCCCGCGTACGATCGTGAATTGGCGTATCTCGCTGATTTACATATTCTTGGCGTAAATCAGCGGGAACGCCCCTAGCAGCCATTTTAAAATTGCAGTTCCGATACGATGGCGAAATACAATTACGCCACTCGTATCTGAACTCAATCCCGGTGTATCTTGTTTTCTGATTACAGAAAACAGATACAACGGCGTAGGTTAGAAGTTACGCAGCTTATCTACAGATAAGCCGCGTAACTTCTACCTGAATCTGGCCCATTGTCTTTTTTTGTTTATAGAGCAAAAATAAAAAAACACAAATACCACCAATCAAAATCTTTATTAGTGGGGGAAAAAAATTACAAATGTAATTTCTCACTAATCAATGCAAGGATATACTTGCCTACTGACCACCAATGTAAAGAAACACTTCTCCCACATACCACCAATGTATGAGGACTCTTCTCCCACTGACCACCAATGTATGGGGAATCTTCTTCTACTGACTAACAATGTATGGGGACTCTTCTCCCGCTGACTACCAATGTATGGGGACTCTTCTCCCGCTGACTACTAATGTATGGGGACTCTTCTCCCGCTGACCACCAATGTATGGGGACTCTTCTCCGCTGACTACCAATGTAAAGGGACTCTTCTCCCGCTGACCACCAATGTATGGGTACTCTTCTCCCCCTGACTACCAATGTAAGGGCATGTGAAGGGTGCAACTGACCACTAATGTAAGGAAGCATTTGTCAATAAAAAAAACATGCCCTGGATTTCGAATACACTATGTATACCACTGTTTCATGAATACCATACTGCCAGAATCAAAACAATATTATTCAGTAACATTTTATGTAGGATGGTTTTGTGAACTACAATATTGCTTGGATTACCTTGCATTATAAAACTCTATGCAAACAAAAAATAACTAAAAGTAATTGGAGTACTAATGATATTCAATAAACATTGCACAAGTGTGCTGGAAACTTATTTTGAATTGTTTATAATCCAGGGTATATACACTATATTACCAAAAGTATTGGTACACCTGCCTTTACACGCACATGAACTTTAATGACATCCCAGTCTTAGTCCGTAGGGTTCAATATTGAGTTGGCCCACCCTTCGCAGCTATAACAGCTATAACTCTTCTGGGAAGGCTGTCAACAAGGTTTAGAAGTGTGTCTATGAGAATGCTTGACCCTTCTTCCAGAAGAGGTCAGGCACCAATGAGAAGGCCTGGCACGCAGTCTCCGTTCTAATTTATCCCAAAGGTGTTCCATGGGGTTGAGGTCAAGACACTGTGTCAGTCAAGTTCCTCCACCCTAAACTTGCTCACCTATGTCTTTATGGACCTTGTTTTGTGCACTGGTGCACAGTCATGTTGGAACAGGAAGGGACCATCCCCAAACTGTTCACACAAAGTCTTGGTATGTTGACTCCTTAAAGGTTCACTTTACTGGAACTAAGAGGTCAAGCCCAACCCCTGAAAAACAACCTCATACCATAATCTCCCCTTCATCAAAACCAAATGATTTGAGTGCACAAAGCAAGGTCCATAAAGACATAGGCCCAGATTCACGTAAGCTTTACGCCGGCGTATCTAGAGATACGCCGTCGTAAGTACAAATGTGTGCCGTCGTATCCCTGCACCGATTCCCCAAGCTAGATACGCCTGAAAAATAGGCTTCTGCCGCCTGACGTAACTTGCCTACGCTGGCGTATCTTGGGCGCATAGTTGCGCTGGACGCCCAAATATGCAAATGAGGGAGATACGTCGATTCACGAACGTAGATGCGCCCAGCAGAAAAGATACGCGGTTTGCGTAAGGCTTACGTCCAGCATAAAGTTATTCCACATATAGGTGGCGCAACCCATGCAAAGGTATGGACGAGGGAACAGCCGCCATATTTTACGTAGTTTAAGTAGTACTACATGAATAGGGCTTTGCGTAGGTTACGATCACGTCGTAGGCAGTGTATTGACGTATCTTAGGCAGCTATTTCGACGTAACTGTGAGCATGCGCACTGGGATGCGTCCAAGACACGACGCATGCGCAGTTCATTTTTTGAAGCTCAGCTAATCATTTGCATGGGGTCACACTTCATTTTAATATATCACGCCCAATTCCAGCCCACTTCCACCTACTTTGACTTATGTCGGCTTACGCCGACAACTATACGCTACGCTGGCTCAATGTTGAGAGGATTTGCTTTGTGAATACCATGCTTGCCTCTCAACGTTGCGCCGGCGTAGCGTAAAGAAGATACGCTACGCCGGCTGAAAGATGCACCCAGGTATGTGAATCCGGGCCATAGAGTTGGGGAGCCAAGTGCTACTCTTTGAGGAAAATGAAAAACTTTAAGGCAAAGGATGTTTCCTTGGTAAACATGTCAAGACTTAATTTTGAACTGTGACTGAAGTGTACCTTTAAAATTTGACCATATATATATATATATATATATATTTTGATTGATTGATTGAATTTTCTGTAAACTCTGCAAGCTGAAGAGCCTCCGGCAAACTTAATTAAAGTCAAATGAAAAATGAAAAGTCCTCCACCCTATTCTATTTTCTTTCTTAGAAAAAAATATGTGGCCAGTACAATCATGTTTAGGATAATGTGTCACAAACTCATTTTGTTTTATAAAATGAAATTCTGCAAGATAAAATTACTCAAGGCGCTATTTACATTTCAGTAAAATTGTATTTCTGGAATAACTTATGACTCTGATTGGCTATTTAAGCAAAGAATTGTTCTGAACTTTTCTGTTCTGCAAGTTCCCAAAAGCCCAGTGGCAGCGTCAAACTATATTTAATATTTAATTTAAATAACACCTTTCCCCAGCAGTGTAGTTTGAGCTAAGCTAAAGCTTTAGCTAAGGAAGGAATTTCCATCTAGTGCCAGTGTTAGAGCTAAAATAAGTTTTTCAATGACTTGATTAAAGAGCTGTCCACTGAGTGAGATTTCTTAAACAGGATTCAGAGCTGAAATTGTAATATAAAGTACAGCTTAATAGGTTAACTGCCTTATAAAGAGTTGTATCGGTCTCCTACTTTCAGCAACGGACAGTTTTTTAGGTTATAATCAATGGACACATGACATGCCAAATTCAAGGTTTTCATTTTCCTGGACGGCAAAGTAGTAGCTTTCTTCCACAGTGCCTATTTTGCACCTGGTGCCGTAGACGCATTCCCATAGGATGTCGCTCTAGGGGTTCTTACAGGTTCTCAGACTCCAGTGGTTGTATGATCAGGGCTTTTTTTCAGGGGGAACTTGGTGGAACTCAGTTCCACCACCTCTGGCTCAGACCCTTGGTTGGGGGGGGCTGCTTATCACAATCACTTGAAACACAGAAGTCTGGTTTCTGTGTTTACAAGTGACAGCTCTGCACTCTGTGTGTAACCCTCCTAAACTCTACACTCTGTATATAATGCAATCATTGTATTTAACCACTTCCATACTGGGCACTTAAACAACCTCCTGACCAGACCAATTTTCAGCTTTCAGCGTTCTCACAATTTGAATGACAATTACTCAGTCATGCAACACTGAGGAGCCAAATGATTTTTTTGTCCTTTTTTTCCCACAAATAGAGCTTTCTTTTGGTGGTATTTGATCACCTCTGCGGTTTTTATTTTTTGCGCTATTAATGAAAAAAGACCAAAATTTAGGGAAAAAAATATTTTTTCTTAGTTTCTGTGATAAAATTTTGCAAATTATAAATTTTTCTTCGTAAATTTTGGCCACAATTTATACTGCTACATGTCTTTGATAAAAATAACACAAAGTTTTTGGAAATTATTTGGTCTGTGTGATCGCACCTGATGTACTGAAGGCCTCTCTAATTTTTGAGACCCTAACAAGCCAGGAAAGTACAAATGCCCACAGATGGCACTGATATGGCACAAAAGGCACTGAGGCAGCACAGATGGCACTGAGGTGGCACAGATGGCACTGAGGCGGCACAGATGGCACTGAGCCGGGTACTGATGAGATGGGTACTGATGTGCACCGATGAGGCCTGTGTACTGGTGGACACAGGTGGGCACTGATGAGGCGGGAACAGGTGGGCACTAATGAGACAGCACAGATGGCACTAATGAACCGGCACAGATGGCACTAATGAGGCAGATCAGATGGCACTAATTAGGCGGCACAAATGGCACTGAGATGGGTACTGATGAGATGGGTACTGATGTGCACTGATTGACTGCGGCACAGGTGGGCACTGATGAGGTGGCACATGTGGGCACTTATGCAGTGGCACAGGTGGGCACTGAGGTGGCACAGATGGGCACTGATTGCAGATGGGCACTGGGCAAAGGTGGTTCTGGTGGCACAGGTGGGCACGGTGGTACTGGTGGGCACGGTGGTACTGGTGGGCATGGTGGTACTGGTGGTCACAGGTGGGCACGGTGGTACTGGTGGGCGCACTGTGGGCACGGTGGTACTGGAGGGCACGGTGGTTCTGGTGGGCACACGGTGGTACATGGGGGCACTGTGGTACTGGTGGGCACTTTGGTACTGGGGGGCACTGTGGTACTGGTGGGCATACTGTGGTACTGGTGGGCACTTTGGTACTGGTGGGCACTGTGGTACTGGGGGGCACTGTGGTACTGGGGGGCACTCTGGTACTGGTGGGCACACTGTGGTACTGGTGGGCACTTTGATACTGGTGGGCACTGTGGTACTGGTGGGCACTTTGGTACTGGGGGGCACTGTGGTACTGGGGGGCACTGTGGTACTGGTGGGCACTTTGGTACTGGGGGGCACAGGTGGTCCTGGGGCACTGATTTGTAACTTTTTTTTTTCAAGTCGCTCTTACAGTTCTCTCTCCCTCCTCACATGCTCGCGGTCTGGGTGAGGAGCGGAGAGTCGGCAATGAGAGATGATCTCATATGTTTACATATGAGATCATCTCTCATTGGCCGCACAGATCGCGCTGTAAATAGCCGCTGTGATTGGCTATTTACCGCGATCTGTGTTTGGCTGTGTCCAGGGGACGTGGCCAGCACAGCAGTTCCCCGCTGCTCGCTCGGGAGCGCGTGTGGGGAACGAGGAAAGGGGCGGCTGTAAAAACATGGCCTGTTAGGGATTCAGAGCCGCGCTGCGGCCATACAAAGTCGTACGGCCATCAGCAAGTGGTTAATGCCTCTTTAAGACCCTTCTACTGTTCGTGAAATTTGACTGACCACATCCACTATTTGATGTGATTTGGAGGGTGTGTGTGGGTGGAGGGGTTTTGGGGGGTCGTTTTTGAGTTCCAGCACCTATTGTTTGAAGAAAAAAAGCCCTGGGTATGATGATGTAAAGGACAAGGGACAGCATTAAAGGAGTTGTAAATAAAACATTTTTTTTTTTTTTGCTGAAATGACTGTTTACAGGGTATAGAGACATATTAGTTAACTGATTCCTTTTAAAAATGATTAAAAATAGATAAAAAAACAATCGTATAATGTACCTGCAGTTTCTAGTTTCGTTTTTGCATGTTGTTTCCTGCTTGTGCTGTACAGAGCCACAGAGCCAATACAGGGCAGTGATGGTTTGGAAAACTAAACTGATTGGTGCTGTGGGGTTTTAGACACACAGTAATCACTCCTCCTTGATTAGTGACCACAGAGAGAAAGCTTCCAGGACTGTGGTTATCAGGAAACAGACAACCAGGATGTGTGGAGATCAGAGAAGAGTTACAGCAACGTGAGAGCAAAAACGAACAATGAGGACATAAAAAACAGCACTGCATTAAGGTAAAGGAAGCTATTAAGATAAAAAAATTAAAATTCCTTTACAAACCCTTTAAAACTGGCAGTGGGCAGAACTGAACTGCAGCATTGGATCACCATTCTTCATTTGCAGAAGAAGCATTGCAGATAGTCCTTCTTCTTGCTCAGGTTAAGTACCGCCTCTTTATTTAAAAATGTTTATTTTTCAGTGCCTTACTCAGCAAAAAATATTAGAATTCTCCAGTACCTAGAGGCTTGTGTTAGGATCCATAACTAAGAAAAATTGTTATCAGATGTCGACAACCAGTAAAGGGATGAGATAATAAGGAGAAAGAGATGCAAAGTTTGGGTAATAGATCATGACATTAGAAAAATGCATTGAAATAAAGTGACATACTTTGCAACAGAATGAGAAACAGTGCACAAACTTTAATTGCCTGTGGGAAATATCTTTCCTCTGCAAACACAGCAGAACATATGGTATCCTCAGTATAGGGCAACACTATATGAAAGCCATATGGCTGCTGGTAAGTGAGACATTGTGAATGCGCTGAACAATTTTGAAAAGATGAAAGACATACAATATTGTCAACATATAAAAGAACTGAACAGAAGAATTTAATTGTAGTATCCGGTTGTAAAAATGTCAGAATAAAGTGATGTGGTTTTCTAGATATAACAAGTACAGTCCTAACTCTTTGAATTGCAGTAACAGAATTACAGTATTGAAAATATTACTTAAAAAAAGTTTTAAAAAGAATTCCACCGCTACAGAATTTCACATTGTAACTTTAAAGCGGAAGTAAAGTCTATGAAAAAAAAAAAAAAAAAACAGTTCCCCCCTGCAAGGCAATGTAATAATGTGCTACTATGCACCACAACCACCATGTTTCATGGTGGGGACTGTGTGTTCAGGGTGATGCACATTGTTAGTTTTCTGCCACACATAGCATTTTGCTTTAAGGCCAAAAAGTTCAATTTTTGTCTCATGTGGCCAGAGCACCTTCTTCCACATGTTTGCTGTGTCCCCCACATGGCTTCTCGCAAACTGCAATCAGTACTTCTTATGACGTTCTTTTGCTGCCCCCTCAAAGTAACTGAACACACAGTCATTAATGTCTAAACCGCTGGCAACAAAAGTAAGTACTAGACATGTGCAGACTGGAATATTTCGTTTCGTTTTTTCGTTTTCGTTTGGAAAATAAATTTATTTAGTTACTCCCGAAAATCGTTTTGATTTATGTCATTTTCGTCTGGAAAGTTTTCGTCCGATTTTCGATGCTTTGTTGAATTTTCGTTGTTCAATTTCGACAAAGCATCGAAAATTGTCGTTCTGAATACAGTGAATAGGTAGGAATTGAACGACGAAAATTCGACAAAGCATCGAAAATCGTCGGATCTGAACGAAAACGAAAATAAAGCATTTTTTATGTCGGATCTTTCGGTTTTCGTTTCTTGCGCTTCCGTTTTCGTCCGTTAAAACGATAATGAAAATACCCGATTTTCTGACGAAAATGCATTCTAACGAAAACGAATGCACATGTCTAGTAAGTACACCCCTAAGTGCAAGTGTCCAAATTGGGCCCAACTAGCCATGTTCCCTCCCAGTGTCATGTGACTCGTTAGTGTTTCTCAGGTGTGAATGGGGGGCAGGTGTGTTTCATTTTGTGTTATTTATCTCACTCTCAGACTGGTCACTGGAAGTTTAACATGGAAAAGAACTCTCTAAAGTATCTGAAAAAAATAATTGTTGCTCTACATAAAGTTTGCCTAGGCTATAAGAAGATTGCCAGGACCCTGAAACTGAGCTGCAGTACAGATTCCACTCAGAAAAGGCCTTGCCATGGTCGACCAAAGAAGTTGCATGCAGGAACTTATCGTCATATCCAGAGGTTGTCTTTGGAAAATAGATGTATGAGCGCTGCCAGCATTGCTGCAAAGGTTGAAGGGGTGGGGGTTAGCCTATCAGTACTCAGACCATACGCTGCACACTGCATCAAATTGGTCTGCATAGCTGTCGTCCCAAAAGGAAGCCTCTTCTAACGATAATGCACAAGACAGCCTGCAAACAGTTTGCTGAAGAAAAGCAGACTAAGCACATGTATTACTGGAACCACGTCCTGTGGTCTGATGAGAACACGGTAAACTCATTTAATTCAGATGGTGTCAAGCATGTGTGGCAGCAACCATGTGAGAAGTACAAATACAAGTGTGTCTTGCCTTCAATCAAGCATGGTGGTGGGAGTGTCATGGTCTGGGGCTGCATGAGTGCTGCCGGCACTGGGGAGCTACAGTTCCTTGAGGGAACCATGAATGCCAACATGTACTGTGACATACTGAAGCAGAGCATGATCCTGTACCTTCGGAGACTGGGCAGCAGGGCAGTATTCCAACATGATAACAGCCCCAAACACACCTCCAAGATGACCACTGCCTTGCTAAAGAAGCTGAGGGTAAAGGTAATGGACTGGCGAAGCATGTCTCCAGACCTAACCCTATTAAGAATCTGTGGGGCATCCTCAAACAGAAGGTGGAGATGCGCAAGGTCTCTAACATCCACCAGCTCTGTGATGTCGTCATGGAGGAATGGAAGAGGGCTCCAGTGGCAACCTGTGAAGCTCTGGTGAACTCCATGACCAAAAGGGTTAAGGCAGTGCTGGAAAATAATGGTGGCCACACAAAATATTGACACTTTGGGCCAATTTGGACATTTTCTCTTAGGGGTGTACTCACTTTTGTTGCCAGCGTTTAGACATGATCCTGTAATGGCTGTGTGTTGCGTTATTTTGAGGGGACAGCAAATTTACACTGTTATACAAGCTGTACACCCACTACTTTTATAAAATATTTACAAAAATGTGAGAGGTGTATTCACTTTTGTGAGATTCTGTAACAGAACATTTATCTGTGCTTTATCTGTCATAAACCAATTTCCATATCTTGGTTCCAGGTTGAAGCCCTATATTTCTGACTATTCCCTTGACTCCTCCAAAAAAAAAAAAATGTTAATTACGCAAAGCCATAGGAAGTTTTATTTGGGCTCAAAAAACACCACAAATAAAAAAAAATGTTTCTAATCAGAACAAAAAAGAATGGTGGTCACGCTTCCTGACTCAAAATATTTAAAGTGTAAGTAAACCCTTCTATCATTTTCAGCCAAGGAAGCTGCCATCTTGGCCTCTGTTTAATCTTCAACTGCCGTGGTGCTGCACATGTGATCAGTTATGACACCAGCCATTGGATGGTTTGACAGTTTTGTTGAGAGCACATGTGACAGATGGCAATCCCGGCATGCCAGAAATTTAACTGCTTTTTGAAACTGTTAAATTGATGGGTTTACTTCCACTTTAAAAGCTGCATTCTTGATAAGGATAATAGCCACTTCCTTACTGGGCACTTAAACCCCCTTCCTGCACAGACCAATTTTCAGCTTTCAGCACTGACGCATTTTGAAATGACAATTGCGCGGCTATACAACACTGTACCCAAATTATATTGTAATCATTTTTTTCCCACAAATAGAGCTTTCTTTTGGTGGTATTTGATCACACCTCTGCGGTTTTTATTTGTTGTGCTATAAACAAAAAAAGACAGAACATTTTGAAAAAAACACAATATTATTTAACTTTTTGTTATAATAATATCCCAATTTAAAAAATGTATATACATTTTTTTCTCAGTTTAGGCCGATACGTATTCTTCTTCATATTTTTGATTAATAGAAAAAGAAATTGCAATTAGCGTATATTGATTGGTTTGCGCAAAAGTTATAGCGCCTACAAAATAGGGGATAGATTTATGTTTTTGTTTTTTTTACTAGCAATGGCGGCGATCAGCGATTATTTTCATGCCTGTGATATTGTGGCAGACATATCGGACACTTTTGACACTATTTTGGGACCATTCACATTTATACAGTGAACAGTGCTAGAACT
The DNA here is from genome assembly GCA_029574335.1 of Rana kukunoris. Classification (NCBI taxonomy): domain Eukaryota; kingdom Metazoa; phylum Chordata; class Amphibia; order Anura; family Ranidae; genus Rana; species Rana kukunoris. The sequence goes on along the minus strand of CM056050.1, from coordinate 555,101,687 downwards.
ATGCACTGATTACTGTATAAATGTTACTGGCAGTGAAGGGGTTAACACTAGGGGAGAGGAAGGGGTTAAAAGTATTCCCTGGGAGTCATTCTTACTGTGGGGGGAGGGGACTGACTGAGTGAGGTGACCAATCTGTGTCCCTATGTACAAGGGACACAGCATCGGTCTCCTCTCTCCCTGACAGGACTTGGAGCTCTGTGTTTACACACAGAGCTCCATGTCCTGCCTCTGTAATTGCCGACCGCGAGTACCTGGCGGACATCGCGGCCACCAGGCACGCGCATCGGCATCACGTGACACGCCAGACACAGTTTTTGCCTGCTGCATGCCTTCGGCAGCACGGGCAGGGAATGTACATAGCAGGACATCCAGGGACATCCACCCGGCAGTTGAGAGCCGCGCTGTGAACATCTTTCGTCTATAGCGCGGCTCTAAAGTGGATAGATTGGTATCATAATGTAAAAAATAAGCAGTGGATAACTATATAGGAAGATATTATAGGTTTACAACTTAAATCTCTCCCATAGATTAAACCTCAGCTTCGACCTGAGAAAAAGGAATTGATGATCTTTGCGTCAGCAACTTTAAGAATATAGGATACAGTATTTAAAAAGGGAGGACTTTCCACAATGATTGGGCCAATGACCCCGTTGTTCTCCAATCCTGAATTTTTACCAACATTAGTAGCCACAATGTTTATTAAATGGAACAAAGTGGAGAACACGAGGATAGTGCAGACCCTAGTAGATGGCAGACTCCCATTATTGCCTGATATGGGGCCTTAACATAAAAACACATGGATACAATATCACTAATTAAATACATATATAGAATCAAAGATACAACCATGTCTAACTAGTTTCAAACAAGTGTTTAATAGAAGACCGAAAACCCACCCAAAAATTGTCTACTGTTAATAAACTCTTACTTCCCTCCAGACCTCTCAATGATGTAGCGTGTATGAAAAATTGGGAAAAGGAAACAGAGTCCGATTTCACTAATGGAATGGATTAAGGCATTTTCAGTAATAAATAAAGCATTGGTAGCAGTTAAACATCAAGAAAGAAACTAAAAAATCATGATGAGATGGTACTGGAGTCCAGTGGCCCTAAATAAAAAAAATAAACATAATACAGAGATTTGGTGGAGTTGTCTTAAGGATATGGGAACAACAACACATATCTGGTATGGGTGTCATATGGTGTGGGATTTCTGGTACGGATATTTGAAATATATCAAAAGGTGTCAGGTATCAAGATACAACCAAATGTAAATGTTTCAATATTATCTATAATGCCAGGATCAATAAAATCTATGAAAACAGATATTCTTCACCAAATGATAACAACTGCCAGAACAACAAGACAAAAAACAAAAAGTCCAACAATGGTGGAGTGGGTTTGGGAAAGGAACGAAACACAATATATGGAAGAACAAATAAGGAGAGAAGAGAATGTAAGGAATCAAATGCTCAAATATGGCAACAATGGGAAGAGTTTCAGTCCTCAAAAAGCATCATACAATATTTATGAAAGGGAACATACCACCCCATATAGACGGGAGGGTGTTTTTCTTTTTTATGGTGTGTTATGTTTGTGATGTGTGGTGCTTTGTGTTGATGTGGATGGATAATTGGAATAGACAACAATAATGAGGTTCTGTGTAAAGGACAAAGGGAAGATGGAAAGACATAGAAAGGGAAGATAGATCTAAATAATGATGGTCTTTTGTCAGGGATAGAGAATAACATGTATGTGAGTCCCTTTTGGTCATAGGGTGACTGAGAAATTATATATTGGACTACTTCAAATGGGACAGTAATATTCATTAACAATATCTCTCAAGAAATATGAAGATGTTACCCCCTGTGTGCTGTGAGGTATATGCACAGGAAGTATACATCCTTATATGGGCATTCCAGGAAGTTCAATTTAAGAGTCATTAGATCTCATTGTCGCTTGTGCTAATTGACCCTCCAATTGTGTGAAGGAGTTCTGTGTTGATATGTATGATAATATGTACAGGCATACCCCGCTTTTAAGTACACAATGGGGTTTATTTACTAACGCTGGAAATTGCAATATCAGGCTCACTTCTGCATAGAAACCAATGAGCTTCTAACTCTAGCTTGTTCAATTACATCTGGTAATAAAACCTGGAAGATCATTGGTTTCTGTGCAGAAGTGAGCCTTATATTGCGTTTTCCAGCTTTAGTAAATAAACCCCATTGTGTACTTAAAAGTGGGGTATGCCTGTAGTTACTTATATATCTTAAATAACCAAGGGCCACCTGTGACGTGGGAGGGTCACACCGCCCCCCTCTGATGCAACAGGGGTTTTTGGTGGTTTCCCCCGTGGTGTCACAGGTGACCCCGCCCCCCACTGACGCATCACGGGAAACCCCTGTTGCGTCAGAGGTGGCGGAGTCACATGTGACGCCACAGGGAAACCGCTGGAAACCCCTGTTGCGTCAGAGGGGGTGGGGTCACCCATCCACGTGACGAGTGGCCCCGCCCTTGGTTATTTAAGAGCTGTCAGACGGCTCTCGCGTCATTCGGGCAGGTGCCTCCTATGGAGGCTGTATCATTCGTAACGGCGTGTCAGACTCGTAGAAGGATTATGGCGCTGGATTTTTTTATTATTAAAGGACTTGTCCCAAGCTGTGTGTGTGTTTTTTTTTCTTTTTTTTTTCACGCTTTTGGGTGAAATTGTAGGGGTACCTTACCAATTCACATAGGGGGGTGGGATCTGGAGGTCCCCTTTGTTAAAGGAGGCTTCCAGTTTCCAATAAGCTCCCCGCCCGCAGACCCCCACAACCACTGGGCAAAGGTTGTGGGGATAAGGCCCTTGTCCCCATCAACATGGGGACATCCTCCCCATGTTGAGGGCATGTGGCCTGGTATGGTTCAGGAGGGGGCACCCCCCTCTTTTTCTGCGGCCTGTTAGGTTGCGTGCTCGGATAAGGGTCTGGTATGGATTTTTGAGGGGAACCCCACACATTTTTTTTATTTTGGCGTGGGGTTCCCCTTAAAATCCATACCAGACCTAAAGGGCCTGGTAATGGAATTTGGGAGGACCCCCACCTGAAGGGCCTGGTAATGTAATGGGGGGCAACCGGGACCATGTGTTTTTTTTTTCAATTACACATGTTTCCCGCAAAATGCGGGACTGTCCCGGGCAATCCGGGACACGTGGTCACCCTAAGGCCAGGGTGTCAAAATTAAATGTTTCTAATTTAGTAGCAAGCAACTGTTTCTTGTATATGTCAAGAAAGGTATTCTGTGCTTAAAACATTTTGCAAGCTTATTTGCCAATAACAAAGTGCCTACCCTGGACCATAGGGTTTTGTCTATTCCCTCAGATTTTTCTATTTCCTCTTGCAAGCACTGTATGGTAAAATCTATGATACCTAAATTGCATTTATTACAGATTTTAAAACCAACCAGTTGTCACAAAATGCTTTATTATTCTGACAGAAAGTAGGATGTATGTTCAGTCTCAATTCTCTTGGTATCCTTTTAATTTTTAGGTATTCCACCAAAGTGATAGAACGTAGTTCATATTCAGTAATGCAAATATTCACAGTCAGTAGTAAATGGACTTTCTTTTTGTACAAATTGCTCCACTATATGGTTTATTTCAACCTAAATGTATACCGGAGTGTTGGCAGTCTTATTAGAAAATGAATTCAAATCTGTATCTGACATCTTAAAAAAGAGAGGATGGATAAATCTATATTGGCGATACAAGATACACCGTTGTTAATATTTGTTTCCCACACCATATCAAACAGTGCAATCAGGAAAAGCATGCATGGGTGCTATAAATCAGATTAGATCCCATCTCCTACACCTCAATTCCAATATGTGTAAAGGTAAAAATAAGTATATAAAACAGAGTAATATACACTGCTGAATATTATTTATAATTAGTGATTGTAAAATATATTTATTTTTCTATAAAAATAACAAAAATTGTATACTTACCTTCTCTGTGTAATGTTTTTTCACAGAGCAGCCCTCCCATTCTCTGGTCCCTCTTCAGCTCTCCTGGCCCCTCCCTCCTGCAGTGTGCCCCCCCCCCCACAGTAAGCAGCTTGCTATGGGGGCACCTGAGCCACAGCTTTGTGTGTCTATTCAGAAATGGAGCCATGGTTCGGCCCCACCCCCTTTCTCTGCTCATTTACTAACTGACTTTGATTGACAGCAGCAGTAGCCAATGAAGAAAGGTTCATAAAGACATGGGTGAGCGAGTTTTGGGTGAAGGAACTCGATTGGCCTGCACAGAGTCCTGACCTCAACCCGATAGAACATGTTTGGGATGGATTAGAGCGGAGACTGCGAGCCAGACCTTCTCTCCCTGTGTCTGACCTCACAAATGTGCTTCTGGAAGAACGGTCAAACATTCTCATAGACACATTCCTAAACCTTTTGGACAGCCTTCTCAGAAGAGTTTAAGCGGTTTTAGCTGTAAAGGGTGGGCTAACTAATTATTGAACCCTACGGACTAAGACTGGGATTAAAGTTTATGTGCATGTAAAGGCAGGCATCCCAATAATTTTAACAATATAATGCAAGCAGCATGCTAATAGAAGGAAAGAGCAGTGAGTGGGAAATAAGCTCCTCAGTGTGGTGATTCTCTTTCTACTGTCCGATTACTAGGTGGGGGGTGAAGGAGAACTGTAATGCCCAATACACATGAGCGGAATTTCTGCCAGCAAATGTCTGATGTGAGCTTTTCATCATAAATTCCAACCCTATGTACTGTAAGCTCCATCAGACTTTTGCTTTCGGAATTTCCGCCAGCAAAAGTTTGAGAGCAGGTTCTCAATTTTGCCAACAGAAAAAATTCCTATCGGAAAATCAGTTCGTCTGTATGGAATTCCGACAGGAAAAAAAACATGCATGTTTGGAAACAATCCGACGCATGCTTGGAATCACTGAACTTCTTTTTCTCGCCTCGTCGTAGTGTTGTACATAACAGCGTTCTTAACGCTCGAAAGTTCAGAGAACTTTTGTGTGACCGTGTGTATGCAAACCAAGCTGGAGCGGAATTCCATCGGAAAAACCATTCAACTTTTTTTCGACGGAAATTCCGCTTGTGTGTAATAAGTGCATAAGTGTTACTAAACTGATACAAACGCTGTTTGGTAGAACCATGCAAATCTCAGTACAAATCCTTTGACAGGGAAAACAGCTCTCATATATAATTATTCATTCATGTACAGTATGTAGCTGTTTGACAGTTCAGCTTTAAGATTTCATTTTTTACTTCCTTCATCAAAAGTGCTAACTGACAGCTGCCATGCAGATCCTTGAATACTATATTCACAGTCACTACCCAAAACAGTCATGCAGATCAGGAATTCGGTCTTCATTTTGGTTCAATCAGCAAATTGCTTGTTCTGGATCTGCCATTCGTAAAGATTTAGAACCAGAAGCAGCCAGGAAAGTAGTATATTCAGGAGAAGAGCAATAGTAATGTCTATGGCCCGGATTCACAAAAGTTTTACGCTGGCGTATCTAGAGATACGCCGTCGTAAGTACAAATGTGCGCCGTCGTATTGTTATGCCGATTCGCAAAGCTAGATACGTCGTAAAACAAGGCTTCAGCCGCCCGACGTAACTTGCCTACGCAGTTTACATAAGTCGTACGTCCAGCGTAAACTTACCCCACATAAAGCAGGTAAGGTATGCAAAGGTATGGATGAGGGAACAGCCGTCGTATTGTACGTCGTTTACGTAGTACTACGTGAATAGGGCTGTGTGTAGGTTACGTTCAGTGATTCTACGTATCTTAGGCATTTGTCCCGACGTGATTCTGCGCATGCGTACTGGGAAGCGTCCACGGGACGGCGCATGCGCTGTTCATTCGGCTCTTCATTTACATGGGGTCACGCTTCATTATAATAAATCATGCCCACTTCCACCTAAATTGACTTACGTCGGCTTACGCGACAACTATACGCTACGAGGCTGCAACGTTGCACGTATTTTCTTCGTGAATACCAAACTTGCCTCTCAATGTTGCGGCGGCGTAGCGTAAACAAGATACGCTACGCCAGAATAAAGATCCAGGTACGTGAATTCGGGCCTGAACAGAATGTCATTGGTTAGTGTTCCCAATACAGAAACAGGAAAGGTCATTGCCCAGTTAGGGCTCAGAGAATTTTTGAGTGTTTTAACAGTCAGCAGCAGGGCTATGAGCAATAGAAGAGACAAATGGCACTCAGCATACCTTTCATCCCCAAAGGGTAAAAGCTGATGTGTTTCGGGGGCACACCCCCTTCCTCAGAGCTAAGCTTAGCTCTGAACAAGAGGGTGCCCCCTTGAAACCCCTTGAAACTTGTCAGTTTTTACCTCTTGATGTGATCCAGCACATTGTCAACATTGTGTGGTTTTATGGCTTATTGAGAGTTGCTACTTTGTGAGTACCGACCTTTTATTGATTTTATTATTCAATAATAGAGTTGAGCGAACACCTGGATGTTCGGGTTCGGACGCGAACCCGAACTTTAAAAAAAAAAGTTCGGGTTCGGAAACCCGAACCCGAACCCGGACTCCGAACCCCATTGAAGTCAATAGAACACAGACTATTAGTAAAATAAAAAAAATGTGTGGGGGTCCCCCCAAATTCAATAACCAGAACCTTTAGGTCTGGTATGGATATTAAGGGGAACCCCACGTCAATAAAAATAAAAAAATGGCGTGGGGTTCCTCCCAAATATCCATAACCAGACCCTTCAAGTCTGCTGTGGATTTTAAGGGAAACTCCACCTCAAATTTTAAAAAAATGACGTGGAGTTCCCCCTAAAATCCACACCAGACCCCTTATCCGAGCATGTTGACCTGGCCGGCCGCAGAAAAGAGGGGGGGACAGAGTGCGGCACCCCCCTCTCTTGAACCGCACCAGGCCACATGCCCTCAACATTGGGAGGGTGCTTTGGGGTCTCATCTCCACAACCCTTGCCCGATGGTTGTGGGGGTATGCGGGAAGGGGGCTTATCAGACCCCGTCCCCCTCTGACGCACACTCTGCTACATCACTGGGACAGCCCAGACATGCCCCTTGCGTCAGAGCGGGACGGGGTCACGTGACGCGTGGCCCGCCTCCCCTATAAAAGAAACCTCAAAGCATCGGCGCGTCATTCGCTGAGCTGTGCTCTGAATGGATGGATCTTCTCATCGCTGGACCAATCACCCATCACTGGAGAGAACACCTGTCGCTGGAGAGATCACCCGGCGCTGGATACAAGACAACGTTGGAGCAGGGAGCAGTAACGATCGTCTATTTTCACCGCTGAATTTTTATTTGGTTTAATTAATAAAGTAATTTGTTCTACGGTGTGTGTGTTTTTTTCCTGAAAACTACTATTTACACTTCCTACCCCATTACCATTTCACACAGGGAAGAGAGGATATGGGGGTCCCCTTTGTTAAAGGGGTCTTCCAGATTCTGATAAGCCCCCTGCCCGCATACTCCCACTACCACCGGGCAAGGGTTGTGGGGATGAGACCCTTGTCCCCATCAACATGGGGACAAGGTGCTTTGGGGGGCACCCCAAAGCACCCTCCCAATGTTGAGGGCATGTGGCCTGGTGCGGTTCAGGAGAGGGGGGGCGCACTCTGTCCCCCCTCTTTTCTGCGGCCGGCCAGGTCAACGTGCTCGGATAAGGGGTCTGGTGTGGATTTTAGGGGGAACTCCACGCCATTTTTTTTTTAAATTTGGGGTGGAGTTCCCCTTAAAATCCACACCAGACCTGAATGGTCTGGTTATGGATATTTGGGGGGAACCCCACATCATTTTTTTTTTTAAATTGACGACGGGTTTCCCCTTAATATCCATACCAGTTATTGAATTTGGGGGGACCCCCACGCATTTTTTTCCCGAACTCCGAACCCGGACCCGAACTTTCACCAATTATTCGGGTCCGGGTTCGGGAAAAACCCAAAGTCTGTAGCGAACCCGAACTTTACAGTTCGGGTTCGCTCAACACTATTCAATAAATGTTTTTGGTAATGCACTAGGTGTTCCAGTTTGTTTTGTTTTCATAGTGACTTCTGGATTACCCCATCTGAGGAGGGCAGCATCCACCCAGTCTTTAAATACTGATGTCCTTGTTGATTTTTACCTCAGAAGACCTCTTAGTGCTGGAAGTGACCGTTTTTTCTTGTATATCTACGTTTTAAAGCCTTGTTTACAAAGAAGGTGAGACTGTGCTAAGTGAAGTCGTCTTCATATGTCATTAAAGGGGTTGTAAAGGAAAAAAAATGTTTTCCCTAAATAGCTTCCTTTACCTTAGTGCAGTCCTCCTTCACTTACCTCATCCTTCCATTTGGGGACTTTATCATAACCCCTTGCAATTAGCTATGTTCAGCTAGTCAGTATTTCTGCATGTGTACAGTACTGATTTGAGGCTTTAGCAAATCATTTACTGTTAAAGGGGTTGTAAAGAAAAAAAAAATCCTAAATAGCTTTCTTTACCTTAGTGCAGTCCTCCTTCACTTACCTCATCCTTCCATTTTGCTTTTAGAGTTGAAAATATTTTTATTGGTATTTTAGCAAATGGAAAAAACAACAGGAGAAGACACCATCCAAAAACAGTCAAAAGTACAATGGGGTAAGAAGTCAGTCCAGCGGCTATCGCCCACAACATTACTCCCACCGACATATAATGCAATCAGAACAGGAGTGACTTCAACATGAAACAATAATTAAATGCAACCACAAGGATCCTACCGTAGACGGCAGAATTGTGGCCAGGGTTGCTAGTAAGAGAACAATAAGACAACAAGAAAAGCATAAAAAAAAAAAAAAAAAGAAAAAAAAAGGACAAAAAGGACAAAAAATCTAATTTAAAAATGGGAAGACAAGAAACTGGGGCGTCAGAAGGTAGGGAGAGAAGAGGGGGGAGAAGGAAGAGGAGGGGAGCAGAGGAAAGGAAGAAGGGAGAAGGCTAGAGAGAGAGATCAGAGCAAGGAGTTCGAGTTGCTGAAAGATCAGTCAGGGGGGACAATATAGGGTGTGCGGGGAACGAGGGACCCACCACGCCCTAAGGTAGTGAAATATCAGAAAGTGCTCATGACTGGGATGACAACATGTTAGCCAGAGTGTCAGAGGAGGAGAAGTGGAGCCAGATGAGCCACAGTAATTTATAGGTATCAAAAGTATCGTTGTCAAGAGCCAACATCTCCTCCATTCTCATAGTGTCGTTCATAATTGATACCCAGCGTGACAAGGGCGGGATTGTGGTCGACTTCCAATAGGAAGGTATGAGCTGTCTCGCTGAGGACATGAAGAAACGGAGGAGACTTCGCTTCTGTGACGTAACTGATCCCGGTAGTATAGAGAGAAGAGCAATCTTAGGGGAGGTAACCAGTGATTCAACGTACATTTTGTTGTAACACTCAAATACCTGAGTCCAGAAGGGGCGGATCCTCTCACAATCCCACCAGACATGAAGGTAGGTCCCAGTAGCAGCAGAGCATCTCCAGCATATATCCGGGGTGGATGGAAATATTTTGTGCAACGTAGAGGGGTCCCTGTACCATCTCGACAGAATCTTGTAGTTCTTCTCCTGTGAGTAGCAGGAGATTGTGGACTTGTGAGTAAAATAAAAAGATGTCTGCCATTCCGGTTGCAGGATGTCCTCACCCAAGTCTGCAGACCACGTCCTAGTGTAAGAGGGTAGCTCGGTGTGTGTTCGTGCTTGTAAGAGGCCATATACAGCCGACAGAAGGTGTCTGGGGGTCTCCGGCAGGGAGCACAACCGTTCAAATTCCGTATTGGGACGATGTATTTGGGAGGATGAATGTAAGTGTTTTGTGAACGTGGATAAATGTAGTCCAGTGAGCCAATCGTGTGTTCCCGTCGGAGTCACCGGTGACCCTTGCGTAGGATGTACGAAGGAGTGTGCCCGCGGCCACTCAGACCGTTTAAAAGGGCCTAGTGTTGATATACCGATACCCTGAGGAAAGGCGGGATTGTCAAATAGAGGGGACAATGGGGAAGGATCAGAGGATAGGAGGGAACATAACCCCCTATTATACCAAAGTCTGAGAGAGGCCAGTGTAAGCGGGGAGGGAGGGGGCATACGTGCTAAATCAGACCTGTAACCCCATAGAAGTGCACGGAGGTCCACGTGGGCCAGATCCTGCTCTATGGTGACAGAGGCCTTCAAAAAGGGACGCGGGAACCATTCCAAGATACGCGCTATATGAGAGGCCTTATAATATGTCTCGAAGTCAGGGACGCCAGCACCGCCCTGTAGCTTCGAGCGAGTGAGTAAATTGAATTGCACCCTAGGCATCCCTTGATTCCACAGGAAGCTAATGGCGAGAGAGCGTAGCGAGTTAAAGAAGGGTTTAGGGATTGTAATGGGGACCGTTTGAAGAAGGTACAGAAGTTTGGGAAGAGTGTCCATCTTCAGGGTGTTGATTCGTCCGAACCACGGTAAAGGAGACCCTCCCCACTCCTCCAAGTCCTTCCGTAGGCGGGAGAGTAAGGGGACATAATTTAGAGAAAAGAGATTGGAGAGATTACAAGGGATAACGACCCCAAGGTATGAAATTCCCTTCGTCTGCCACTGAAAGGAGAAATTTGCTTTAAGCAAGGACATCGTATTGGGGGGGAGGGAGACATTGAGAGCCTCTGTCTTGGACATGTTAAGTTTAAAGTTACTAAACGAACTTAAGCGGCGGAATTCAGCAAAGAGGGATGGCAGAGAAATATGGGGGTCTTGCATGTACACCAGGAGGTCGTCGGCATAGAGAGATAGTTTGTAATGAGAGGAGGGAGTTTGGATACCGCGAATTGAGACGTTTTGTCTAATGGCGCAGGCTAAATGTTCGATCACTATGACGAACAAGAGGGGGGACAGGGGGCAGCCCTGCCGAGTGCCATTAAAGATATCAAATGGTGCGGAGGCAGAGCCATTAACTAAGACTGAAGCTGAAGGATGGGAGTAAAGGGACATCACCATGGAGATAAATGGCAGTCCTAGACCTAACTGTTCCAGCGAGAGTCGAAGAAATCTCCAATTAACTCGATCAAACGCTTTTTCAGCGTCAAAGGAGAGGAGACAAGCCCTAAGCCCCTTACGTTGGATAAAGGAGATTAAATGAATCGTCTTGGTGGTGTTGTCCCTAGCTTCACGGCCCGGGACAAATCCCACCTGATCGTTGTGGATTACACCCGGGAGTAGAGGGGACAAACGACTGGCCAGAACCTTAGCAAACAACTTTAAATCAATGTTGAGCAGAGATATGGGCCGATAACTGCTGCATTGAGAGGGATCCTTCCCTGGTTTGGGTAATACGGAGATATTAGCGGACAACAGTTCCTTGGGCGGAGCGGGGGAGTCCTCCATAGCATTAAATGCCTTAGCCATCAAGGGGGACAAAAGCGGGGCAAAGGTTTTATAGAAACGAGGGGTGTATCCATCTGGGCTGGGGCATTTGCCCACCTTCAGGCCTTTAATGGCGCCGAGAAATTCAGACGAGTGCAAGGGTCTATCTAGTTCAACCACGGCCGACGCGTCAATGGGGGGCAACGCCGTTTCAATAATATAATCTCGCATGTAATCAACCAAGGGTGTGGTGCGTGTGGTCGGACCATTGGGGCGTAAGTTATATAGTTGGGAATAGTACTCCCGGAAGGCGGAGGATATACCGCTCGTGTTATATGATCTAGATTGGTCAGGATGTGAGATAAAGGGGATAGAGCATCGTGGCAGTCTAGGATGCAAAACCCGTGCAAGGTGTTTACCGCATTTATGGGCGAGCGAGTAGTGGAAATTGCGAGCCCTATCCCGCGCTATTAAGGAGTGCGAGTCGAGAAGCTGGAGGAGATCTCTACGGGCATTCGACAAGCGAACAAAAATGGCAGGGTCTAGGTTACGCTTATGTATAGGTTCGAGCTCCGCTATGGTGGAGAGAAGACGACGAATATCTCCCAAACGCATTTTTTTGAGACGCGAGCCATGTTGAATAAATACGCCCCTGACCACACACTTCAGGGCCTCCCATTGTGTGAGAGGGGAGGTGGTGTCAGCGGAGTGATCTGAAATAAAGTGTCGAATGGCGGCGGAAACTTCAGCTACACAGACGGGGTCTCGCAGTAAGTTGTCGTTGAGTCTCCAATGTGTGCCCCTACGCGACGTTGGGGGGCGCGCAAGAGTCAAGTAAACCGGTGCGTGGTCAGACCAGAGTAGTTGACCCAAGGATGCCTGAACTGGAGTATCTAACAGTGATTGGGAAATCAGGAAGTAATCCAATCTACTATAAGAATTGTGTGCTGCTGAATAATGGCTGTAGTCCTTTTCTGAGGGATGCTGGACCCGCCAAACATCCACCAGGTGTGAGGAGTGTAGGAGAGCTTTGATGCGTGTCAATGTAGAGTGCGGGACAGAGGACTTACCCGAGGACGTGTCTGCGGGTGGGGACATGACGACATTGAGGTCTCCGCCAACGATGTAGCAGGGACCCCAGAAGGAGGACAGTCTGGTGAGAACCGATGAGAGGAACCGAGCCTGACCCACATTAGGTACGTATATGTTGGCCACTGTGAAGAGAAAGCCGTTAAGTTTCAGTTTAAGAAATATGAAGCGCCCATTAATATCAACAAGGGTGTCTAGGACCTCAGGTTTAAAAGATTTATGGAAAGCTATGGATACACCTTTAGATTTGGCCTCAGGATTAGTACTGTGAAACCATTGTGGATAATACCTGTTGCGCATTGTCGGAATGGAATCCGAACGGAAATGTGTTTCCTGAAGTAACAATATATCAGAACGTTTTTTATGAAAGTGGTAAAGGATCTGGCTCCGCTTCTCAGGAGTGTTGAACCCCCTACAGTTAAAAGAAGCTAAGGTTATCGGGCAAACAGAGGCCATGACAGCTGTAGGAGTAGAGGGTAGGGGGAGGGGGGGAAAGCCTGTGTGGCAATAGTATCATAATTCAGCAACTCTCGAAGATGGAAGCAGCACGAAGTAGGGTCCAGAAAAAGAGGAAGAGAAGAGGGAAGGAGGAGGGCATAGGAGAGGAAGAGTAGGAATAGATAGGTGGGAGGACAACGGGTGAGACAAAAAACAAAAAGACACGTAAAACATCTAAAGGCATGGTTTGACGGTGGACTCCGTCCGCACCACCCCAGTCGAGGAACAGAGATGGTAAGAAACAATCAGGGCGGAGTGGCGAGGAGGGAGCCCAGCACAACCTAGTAAATGACAAAAAAAAAGTAGCAATAACAAAAAAGGCCACTAGGTGGCTCCAAAATACTACAAATAGAAAAGAAAAAAAACTTACAGTATGGCATACAGCCATAAACCACACAGCGTCCATGGGGACGCTGTATAGAAAAGAAAAACCCCTCTGAGGGGGGGGTACGGTGGGAACCCGCCGGGCAAGGCAGACCCCCCGACCCCAGCTCCATGGAAAAACAATCATGGAACAAAACCAACACACAACCTTCATGACCAAAAAAAAAAAAAACATTAGTGCTGAGAAAAAGGGGTTGGTCAAAAACATGCGACAGGGAACAAAAACAGTCCAGTAAACCTATACTTCAAGGAAGTGCAGATACAATGAGAAAAAACACAGTAATGGTTAAGCTGTAGAATATGGACAAACCGTCTGAAGCTATAGGGGAGAAAGTATTCGTGTACAGTCTGCGGATAATTCTCGGCATGGGACCCGGAGCCCAAGTAACCTAGGAGGAAAACCAGTGAATTAACAACAATAACAGTAATTAGAGCAGGCTAGAGCTCAGGGGGGATAAACCCCTCAAAAGAAACAATGGCCGAGGTGATCTTCAGGCCGGTCCCATGGTGAAAATATAAAATCCAAAAAATAAACATTTTAAAATCAAAAATATAAGAGAAACCATGGAGAGTGACAGCTGTGAAGGTAACCTAGACACATGAGGGGGGAGGGAGCCCTTAAAGAAAAAAGGTAAAAAAATAAAACTAAATATAGATAAGGTGTGGAGGCTCCCACCCCAACACGTCCCAGGGAAGAACCCCTATAAAGGGAAAACAAGTAATGCGACTGATCCATCCAGGGCAAGTTCAGTCCTCAGCATCACGACGAGGCACGGACTTGGAGTGGCGCTTACGACCCTGCGTCTGCCACGGTGAGGCAAAGGGTAATCCGGGGGTAGTAGGCGTGAATGGCCAGTCTGGGATAGACACCTGTGGAAGTCCTAGTGTACTGAGGAAGGTCGGCAGGTCTCCCAGCGTGCGGAAAATGGCGGTCTTGCCTTCATGGTGCACTCGCAGGTGGAACGGGAATCTCCATTGGTACTTCATCTGTTTGGACTGCAACAGTTGGGTAAGCGGCTTCAGTGCTTTTCTCATCATCAGCGTCTGGCGTGAAAGATCTGGGAGGAGCATCACAGGCGTATCATTGAGTAGTATAGTCTCTTGCGAGCTAGCAGCTTTCATGATAGATTCCTTGACCTTATAAAAATGGACCCGACACAGGGTATCGCGAACGAAGGAGGGGTCTTGGCTTCACGGGCCGGAGGTTCTGTGGACCCGGTCTAGCTCGATCGGGTCATCTTTGGGGCGCTGCAGCAGTTGGTTAAAAATGGCAGTCACAGTTCCAGGCAGGGCTTTGCCGTCCACTGATTCAGGAATTCCGCGAATGCGGATATTGTTGCGACGGTTACGATTTTCGATATCGTCTTGCTGGTACGCCAACTGCTGCAGCATGACAGTGTGGGAGTTCAGAATCTTGTCATGGGACTGTACCGCATTGTTTAGACTGTCTGTGGTGGCATCCAGGTCTTCAAAGCGAGCGCCTACATCCTTCTTGAACTCAAAGATCTCTTTCTTATAGGCCTTTTCAATTCTGTGGACACATTGTTCAAAGTCAGCCTTAGTGGGCAGGGATCTGATGTAGCTGTGGAGGGAACGAATCTGTGCCTCCAAATCCCATCCATCACCGGAACCCAGGGAGACATTAGAGCGACTCCTGGTGAGCACAAAGTCAGCCTGTGAATGGAGGGATGACTCAGAACGAGACGGGGACGGAGGAGCCAGTGCCATCTTGGCTTCAGATCGGCGCTGCGATGCTGCGCGGGATCGGGCGAAATACTCCTCTAGATCTCCTCCCTGTCGGTCCCCGTTGGTTCCCTTCTGTGCCCGTTGCTTGTCTTTCCCCATGTGTCAGTCTTAAGCTGGTTCCTAGTAGTTATGTGGTCCGTGGAGGTGGGGGATCAGGGGGCCGGGGTAAAGCACATCCTACTGCTCCATACTTCCAGCCATGGCCCGCTAGCTGCTGTTAGGCAGGGGGTAGGGGAGAGGTGCAGGTAGACTAGAGGATTACAGTGGCTTGAGAAGGGTAGAATTAGGGAAGGGAGAGGAGTGGGACCCGCTAGGTGAAGCAAGACGGTGGTTACTCACTGTCCGGGTGCAGGGGCCTTCCACAGGCCGGATGAAGATGCGCTTCTGCGGGGGCTGCAGGTGGCAAATAGAGTCCCAAGGGCCCTCCGGCGTTTGTGAGGAGGGAGCCAGTCACCCGGTCGGGGAGGATTGTGCAGGCTTGTAGGGATCCCGGATCGCCGACTTCTGGGACTAGGCCGAAGCCGCGGTCTTTCCTGAAACGGACGCCGGACGGCAGCAGTCTTCCATCCGCCCCCGATCGCTGCACACCCGGGCCGTCCCCTCCGGAGATGGTGCTGGAGGTGGACGAGGATGCGGAGGCCGTCTACCCCCGTGGGCGAACGCGGAGAATCCCGGAGGTTCCGTAGGCCTCAATATGGCGGCGGGCCTCGGCAGCGTGGAGCTGGCTGCGCCTGAAGGCAAGAGAGCCAGCCAAACTCCGCAATTTCGGCAGGGATCAGCGCGGCGGGGATTCTAGCTACAGGCACCGCAGCCTTGGAGTGTCACTGAGGCCAATCTTGCAGGGGATGGCAGCAGATTGATTCGTGGCTCATGGAGCTCAGCAAAAGCACGTCTCCCCCCCCCATTTTGCTTTTAAATGTTCTTATTTCTTCTGAGAAATCCTTACTTCATGTTGTTCTGTCTGTAACTCCATACAGTAATGCAAGGCTTTCTCCCTGGTGTGGAGAAAGCCTCTTGAGGGGGGAGAGGGCGAACAGGAGGGTCAGGACACTCTCTTCTTTGCAGATATAGAAAGGAGCTGTGTGTTAGTGGGCGTCCTGGCTCTCCTGCTCGCCCCCTCCCCCCTCAAGAGGCTTTCTCCACACCAGGGAGAAAGCCTTGCATTACTGTGGTGAGTTACAGACAGAAGAACAGGAAGTGAGGATTTCTCAGAAGAAATAAGGACATTTAAAAGCAAAATGGAAGGATGAGGTAAGTGAAGGAGGACTGCACTAAGGTAAAGAAAGCTATTTAGGATTTTTTTTCTTTACAACCCCTTTAACAGTAAATGATTTGCTAAAGCCTCAAATCAGTACACATGCAGAAATACTGACTAGCTGAACATAGCTAATTGCAAGGGGTTATGATAAAGTCCCTATCTCAAAGAGCAGGTCAGCAAGCAGCAAGTAATACCAGCAGCAAATGTGATTGCAGGGTAGCTCATCAGCCTCACAGGAGTGGTCAAGCATTGACAATTAAACATGTGCAGACTGGAATATTTTGTTTCGTTTTTTCGTTTTCGTTTGGAAAATAAATTTATTTAGTTACTCCCGAAAATCGTTTTGATTTATTTTGTTTTTCGTTGGGGAATAGCTTTCGTCCAAAAATCCAATAATACTTGGTTTCTGTCGAATGGTCAAAAGAATATTCGACGCAACGTCAAATCTTTTTGGTTGATGTCGAATGGTCAAAGAATATTCGACGGAGCGTCCAATCTTTACGCCGAATCGTGCATTTCCGTTCGAATATTCCGCCTACAAGAATTCTAATGTTGTATGACTAGTAATAATGTTGAATCTATTTTCTCATAAATCGAAATCTAATCTCTGTAATGTTGAATCTATTATTTCTATAGTGTCGAATCTTTTCTCTATAATGTCGAATCTTTTCCCTATAATTTCGAATTTCTCTATATCGAATTTTTACCGCAACGAAAACGAAAATAAAGCATTTTTTATGTCGGATCTTTCGGTTTTCGTTTCTTGCACTTTCGTTATCGTTTGTTAAAACGATAACGAAAAAACCCAATTTTCGGACGAAAATGCATTCTAACGAAAACGAATGCACATGTCTATTGACAATTTCAACCTTTGCAACCACTCCTCTAGCTCCACTGCAATATATACTTATATAGGCTTAAAGGGGGTGTAAAGAATTGTTTTTTATTTTCTAAATAGGTTCCTTTACGCTAGTGCATTGTTGGTTCACTTACCTTTTAATTTGATTTCCCTTCTAAATGTTATTTGTCTTTGTTTTCTTTTGTCTGTATTTCTCACTTCCTGTTCCTCCTCAGTAAGATGTTCAATAAGCTGTTCTGGCTGACTAACCACCTCTCGGATAATGGTGTGAAGTTTACTGAGGAGAAACAGGAAGTGAGAAATTCAGACAAAAGAAAACAGACAAATTAGAAGGCCAGTATGGTGGCCTGAGTTTATGGGAGGAGCCCGGAGGGTATTTAAGCAGCCCACTCACACATGTTTTGTCGGTTCAGTGTGCAGTACTACACGTCAATGGGCCGACTCTTCCCAGCTCACCTCATGTCCGTGAGTCTGCGCATTCAATCGCATTCAACACCCTCCCGCCCTTCCCTTTTTCAGGGCACTTCTCAGCATATCCTTCTTCAACAACTACCCATTACTTACTTTGGGTATGCCCCCTTTTCTTGGCATACTGACCAGACCACCAAGGCACACTTCAGGTCTATTTATGTTGTAAGTCTTGTTGCGTGTTCATGTGATCCACATCTCTCTCGGTCAGAGGGCCACGACCATAAATAACATTTAGAAGGGAAATCAAATTAAAAGGTAAGTGAACCAACAATGCACTAGCGTAAAGGAACCTATTTAGAAAATAAAAAACAAACCTTTACACCCCCTTTAAGCCTATATAAGTATATATTGCAGTGGAGCTAGAGGAGTGGTTGCAAAGGTTGAAATTGTCAATAGACATGTGCATTCGTTTAGAAGGGAAATCGAAAGAAAGGGTAAAGCCCTGTACACATGATCGGTTTGTCCAGGGCTTTTTTTCTCAGAGAAAAGGTGGTGGAACTCACCCTCCCTCCCCTGGCCACGCCCCTACCCACGACTAGGACCGCCCCCTAGAACCGTCCCTTTATTCAGCCTTAATGCAGCCTCACCAGCGCCCATCAAATACAGTGTCATCAGCGCCCATCAAATACAGTGTCGCCAGCACCCATCAAATGCAGCCTCACCAGCGCCCATCAAATACAGTGTCATCAGCGCCCATCAAATGCAGCCTCACCAGCGCCCATCAAATACAGTGTCATCAGCGCCCATCAAATACAGTGTCGCCAGCACCCATCAAATGCAGCCTCGCCAGCGCCCATCAAATACAGTGTCATCAGCGCCCATCAAATACAGCAGCCTCGCTCAAATCAGCCTCATCAAATACATCAAATACAGTGTCGCCAGCACCCATCAAATGCAGCCTCACCAGCGCCCATCAAATACAGTGTCATCAGCGCCCATCAAATACAGTGTCGCCAGCACCCATCAAATGCAGCCTCACCAGCGCCCATCAAATACAGTGTCATCAGCGCCCATCAAATACAGTGTCGCCAGCACCCATCAAATGCAGCCTCACCAGCGCCCATCAAATACAGTGTCATCAGCGCCCATCAAATACAGTGTCGCCAGCACCCATCAAATGCAGCCTCGCCAGCGCCCATCAAATACAGTGTCATCAGCGCCCATCAAATGCAGCCTCACCATTACCCATCAAATACAGTGTCGCCAGCACCCATCAAATGCAGCCTCACCATTGCCCATCAAATACAGTGTCATCAGCGCCCATCAAATACAGTGTCGCCAGCACCCATCAAATGCAGCCTCGCCAGCGCCCATCAAATACAGTCTCGCCAGCGCCCATCAAATACAGTGTCATCAGCGCCCATCAAATGCAGCCTCACCATCACCCATCAAATACAGTGTCGCCAGCACCCATCAAATGCAGCCTCGCCAGCACCCATCAAATGCAGCCTCACCATCACCCATCAAATACAGCGTCGCTAACGCCCATCAAATCCAGCCTCACCAGCGCCCATCAAATGCAGCCTCACCGCGTCCATCAAATGCAGCCTCACCACCGTCCCTCAAATGCAGCCTCACCAGCACCCATCAATGCAGCCTCCCCAGCACCCATCAAATGCAGCCTCACCGCGTCCATCAAATGCAGCCTCACCAGCACCCATCAATGCAGCCTCCCCAGCACCCATCAAATGCAGCCTCACCAGCGTCCATCAAATGCAGCTCACCAGCATCCATCAATGCAGCCTCCTCAGCACCCATCAAATGCAGCCTCACCAACGCCCATCAGTGCCAATCAATGCAAATCAAACTCTGGGGTGGAGGGGCAGATATTTTAATATACACATACATTTAAAAAAAAATTATCATTACATACACAAAAGTTTTACTTTACTCACCACACCAACTTGAACGGTGAACCCTGTGGTGGCTGCCTGCCCTCCCTCGCTCACACCACCTCTGCTGCCTGTTGTACAGTGGCACTATCACGGTGCCTCTTTAATGTTATGCTCCACCTGTCCCCCCCCCTCCAAGCCCGGGAGCCGCCAGTATTCCATGATGCATCGCGCGGCATCCTCCACACACTGTGCCAGGACTCAGGAGAGGGGGGGGGTGCCGGGGGCGCTGTGCTGCGGTACACTTCTGGCTCCTGTCACACACAGTCAGTCAGTGTGGACAGAGAGCTGAGAAGGGAGGGGCTGCTTCTGCCTCATGTGAGTCGGCTCTTATTGCTGGACATGGACGGACACAGCAGGAGATGAGATGATGACACACACTCACTGGGGGGGCGGGGCTGGTTATTGCAGACGGGACCTATCCTTTGAGCTTTGACACAGACACACCAGACTCACTCGGACTCACTCGGAGCAGGGAACTTGAGCCGCGCTGGGGCGGGGGCGGCGCTGCTTGACATGTCAGGACAGTGCGAAACTCGGGACACTGACACTGACTTAAAATAGGTGGCGGAACGCCGTTCCGGTGCGTTCCGCCAGAAAAAAAGCCCTGGGTTTGTCTGATGAAAACAGACGGATGGACCGTTTTCATTGGACAAACCGGTCGTGTGTGGGCCCAATCGATTTGTTTTCCATCGGTGAAAAAAAATAGAACATGTTTTAAAAATTTTCTATGGATAAAGAAACCATAGAAAAAAACAATCGTCTGTGTGGAAGTCCATCGGTCAAAAATCCACGCATGCCCAGAATCAAGTCGACGCATTCTCGGAAGCAATGAACTTCATTTTTCTTAGCACGTCGTAGTGTTTTATGTCACCGCGTTGGACAGGGTTGGATTTTTGACGGATGGTGTGTAGGCAAGACAGATGAAAGTCAGCTTCATCGGATATCTGACGAAAAAAAATCCATCGGATTAGATTCCATCAGATATCCGATCGTGTGTACAGGGCTTAAGTGAACCAACAATGCACTAGTTTAAATTTAAATTGCGCGGTCGTGCGACGTGGCTCCCAAACAAAATTGGCGTCCTTTTTTTCCCACAAATAGAGCTTTCTTTTGGTATTTGATCACCTCTGCAATTTTTATTTTTTGCGCTATAAACAAAAATAGAGCGACAATTATTTAAAAAAATTCAATATTTTTTACTTTTTTCTATAATAAATATCCCCCAAAAATATATAAAAATATTTATTTTTTCCTCAGTTTAGGCCGATACACAATTTTTTTCGTGACTGCGACATTATGGCAGACACTTCGGACAATTTTGACACATTTTTGGGACCATTGTCATTTTCACAGAAAAAAAGGCATTTAAAATGCATTGTTTATTGTGAAAATGACAATTGCAGTTTGGGAGTTAACCACAAGGGGGTGCTGAAGGGGTTATGTGTGACCTAATGTGTGTTTACTAATGTAGGGTGTGTGGCTGTAGGTGTGACGTCATCGATTGTGTATCCCTATAAAAGGGATCACACGATCGATGATGCCGCCACAGTGAAGAACGTTCTTCAGCTTCAGACCGGGTCGCGGGAGCGCACTGCGGGAGTGCGCCGCGGACGCGCGCCTGCGACCCATGGCTGGGCACTAGCACAGGACGTACCTTAAGTGGTTAAAAAATTAAAACTAACCTTTACAACCCCATTAAAGATCAGCCTTTAATTTCGAAACTTTAAGTAAGGGAGGGTTTGTTAGGATTCTTGTTACTGTCTGTGCGCCTCATTTCCTGTCCTGACAACATCCTGTGACACACATGGGGCTGATTTCTAAAAAAAAAAAAAAAAAATATTGCATAGCCATTTGCCCAGTGAAAGTGCACTTACATTTGTTTTGTGCAAATAGGGCAATAAATAAATAAAAATGTAAGTATGCTATATCCTGTGCTGCCCTCTAGATTGAGCTAAGTAATACAGGAAATTCCTATAATACTTAGCTCCATCTTGTGGCCAAATGTGGCATTTTCTGTGTAAAATCAATAATTTCCATTTAAACAGCACAGGATATAGCAGGGATCCTCAAACTACGGCCCTCCAGATGTTGTAGAACTACACATCCCATGAGGCATTGTAACACACTGACATTCACAGACATGACTAGGCATTATGGGAATTGTAGTTCCTGAACAACTGGAGGGCCGTAGTTTGAAGACCCATGGGATATAGCCTGTTCAGATTTATTTTTCTGCCCCATTCACAATCAATGAATGTGCATGCACTTTCACTTAGAGAATAGTTATGCAAATGTTTTATAAATCAACCCTAATGGTGTCACAGGAGACAATGTCAGTGAAAATTGCTCAAGTGTGGATATAGAAATCAAGAAAATCTTGACAGTTTCTTATCTATTTCTGCTTTTTTTTTTTTTTTACCCACTTACATAGCCTATGAGACTCCACTCCTTTCCCCACTCTTATCCAAAATTGTAATTTCCTGGAGTAGGGCTTTTATGATAGCAAATGTTTCACAAAAACCTTGTTATGTGTTAGAATATGATTTTTTTTTGTCTACATTTTAACTGATACTGAAAAGAAAACACTTTTTTTTTTAACAGAAATGTATTGCATAATGTAACATAAAGAATTGTCCTTTTCTAGAATTTACGCTGTTTCATCATGTTTTAATCCATATAGAATGCACAAGAGACAAGATGTAACTAAGATATTTGTAACAATTGTGTTTTCATCCATCTGCTTATAGTGCATGCTATTTGAAGTTAATTGCACTGTGGAACTACAGTGGAATTAAATGATACAAGATGTCCAAACAGATCAATGTCAAACTTTAACCAGGTGTGACTCACGCAGGCAAAGAATGTACAATGGCAAATCTGATCTTTTGTATTATCACTGTGCCAATCCAAGAGGAGGATACACTGGCAATCCTAACATCACTGGCAAATTATCCCAACCACCACAAATAGCCAGAGGTCTATAATAACACAGATGGTGCAATTAGCAGATTCACATAGCAGGATAAACAAGCTTCAATATTGGCCATAACAATCACATTTAAATCAATGTATTCCAAAACAATCCAGACAAAATTGCATCTTCTATAAAAAGCTTTTTTTTTTTTTTTCATTAAAATGATTTCTGTAGAGAAATACAAAGGTGGCCATAGCAGACCTGAATGTGCTACTTGCCTGGTTGTTTCTCAATACCTCCTGAGCTCCTGGGCCAAAAAGCATTGAAGTTTTGGTATTAGCTTAAAAGGGTTTGTAAAGGATTTTTTTTTTCATAATAAGCATCCTTTACCTGCAGACATTCCTCTTTTCACTTCCTCATTGTTAGTTTTTGCTTAGAAGTTACTCAATTTTTTCTCTGTTCTGTTCACTTCCTGCTTGTCTGATTGTTACTCACCACGTGAAGGGAGGCTTTACTGCGGTGGTCAGTGACGTGCTTGCCCCCTCCTGGGAACTACATCTGTGCGGCAGGACGCCCTCTATGTCTTAGAGACTTCAAGGAGGTGTGAATTACTGGGTGTGCAGCAATGCATACTGGGAAATGTAGTTCTTACATGAACGAACGCCACAAACCAGGAAGTGAATGAGAGAACAGAAACTAGAACGCCGGAGGTGATATAGATGAAGGAATTTAATAGACATGTGCATTCGTTTTCATTAGAATGCATTTTCGTCCGAAAATCGGGTATTTTTGTTATCGTTTTAACGAACGAAAATGAAAGCGCAAATAACGAAAACAGAAAGATGCTTTATTTTCGTTTTTCATTCAGATCCGACGATTTGTCGGATTTTCGTTGTTCAATTCGACAAAGCATCGAAAATTGTCGTTCTGAATACAGTGAATAGGTAGAAATTAAACTACGAAAATTCGATGATTTTCGATGCTTTGTCGAATTTTCGTCGTTCAATTCCTACCTATTCACTATATTCAGAACAATGATTTTCGATGCTTTGTCGAATTGAACGACGAAAATTCGACAAAGCATTGAAAATCGTCGTTTTCGGACGAAAACTTTCCCGACGAAAACTACATAAATCAAAACAATTTTCGGGAGTAACTAAATAAATGTATTTTCCAAACGAAAACGAAAAAACTAAACAAAATATTCCAGTCTGCACATGTCTAGAATTTAATAGGTATTTACTCGTTTTTTAACAGAATCATTACACTATCCTGTCGGTCTACCTTTCAGACATAAATTTTAGGCAAAACATTTTTTTTCCTTTACAGCTCCTTTAAAAGTCGGGCAAATAATTTTTTTGTAAAAAGTGTTCAGCTAATGACATAAGGCATTCACAGCTGTGAAGCAAACTAGACGTAACAAATAAAAAATGTTTACCCTTTCTATAGCCAAAAAACACCCACAGAGTCACAACGTCTATGATATATAAGAAAGCAGAGGCTAGACTAACGAACAAGATGGACAAATATTATGCATCCCTGGAAGGTACATTTGCTCCTCCCTGGCTTTGACATGGACTTCCTTTACCTTTAGGCGCTCTTGTGTCCATGCTTCCCTAGTGCCCATTTTCCTTATCTCCCTTCTGTTGCTTTTCCCTTCCTTCACTACCCAACTCCTTCCTTCTTCCCTTGTTCTAGCTTTCTTCAGCCTATAGCTGTTTTAGAACTGTGGAATATATACTATGCAAATTTTGACTGGTTCCTGAAGTAACGACCAGAATTTGTTACTTGTGAAGCCCTCCTTCCTGACATCCCTCAACTGAATTTTTTTTGTCCGCTAAATATACAATAAAATCATTATTAGTAGACACAAATATAACATAACTCACACAATTCCTTATAAATGTAAAAGATAACACTGAGTTACCGTATATACTCGAGTATAAGCCGACCCCAATATAAGCGTAGACACCTAATTTTACCACAACAAAATGGGAAAACGTATTGACTTGAGTATAAGCCTAGGGTGAGAATGCATCAGCTACTGTAAGCGGAAAAGAGGGTCAACAATGCCCATTTGCACGCCTCACTGTGCCTATTGCAACCTCACTGTGCCCAAGTCAGTGTACCTGATATTTGTGACAGGCTTCCGGCGTCTATTATTTAAAAGTCACGGCCTCCTCCTGGTCCTGTTCCATGATAGGTGTTTCCCAGCAGACACTGTGTTCAGTGTTCCGCCTATCACAAACATTCTCTCATCCTCGGCCTCAGTTTCTCAGCAGACACTGTGTTCAGTGTTCCGCCAATCACGGACACCCTTTCATCCTCGGATGAGAGAACATCCATGATAGGCGGAACACTGAACACAGTGTCTGCTTGAAAACTGAGACTGAGGATGAGAGAATGTCCATGATGGACGGAGCACTGAACACTGGAGGAGGCCGCGACTTTTAAACAATAGACGCTCGCAGCCTGTCACAAATATCAGGTACACTGACTCGAGTATAAGCCGAGGGGGGTATTTTCACCCTTAAAAAAAGGGCTAAAAAACGTGGCTTATACTCGAGAATATATGGTAATATATATATATATATATATATATATATATATATATATAGTAATAAATAAAAGAAGATGATATGAACAAAATATACAGGCTGGGCAGTTGAAAGATCCCAGATCAGAGAGACAGACACAGCAAGGGGGATTAGTGAGGGATGACTGTCTCAGCAGATAAAATCTGCCATCAGGGAGAGGGGAAGAGACCAGCTTTCAGCTGCTGGAGGAAGAGTTCTGTAATTGTTGTCCATCACTAACCCCCCTCCCTGTGTGGGGCCCCTGTTTGCTTGGGCCCCCTACAAGAGGATTGATGCCCCCCCATCAGCGACCCTGCTCTTATGGTATAGGTAACAGATTCATTGTCTACTTTGACAACGTTTACACTAATTATTAGGTGTAACATTGCCTGTGAAAAGTCTGGTATACATATACTATATTTGTACCTGTGTGTAGCGTTGTATGTAAACCTGTGAAACATTCCTTTCAAGAAAACATTTTTGCACAAAGTATTCAGCAATGGCAACCTATATATGCTTTTGCTAGTCTATATTTATCTTGTTAATGATATAGCTTGTGGTAGTTAGTCACATCCAACAGGACTTGTTAAACACTGTAATGTTAAAGATGTTTCTATGAAAAGAACTCTTTTCTAATTTACGTAAAACAATCATCCCCATCATGAATTCTAAAACAAGTGTTAGTTAATTGAGCTACAAGCTGAAGGTGTGAATTTGTGTTAGGTCACTGGTGTAACTGGTACTCATTCTTCAACCTATGGGTCTTCTCATTGTGTTTGCCAATGTTCCATTTTTTTAAAATGTCTCTAAAACCTGATAGAGCTCCCACATTAAATGATAAGGCACACTAGCAGCTGCTGATTTACATGGAAAGTGCTTTAGAAATGTAGTATTAAATACATTTTTTACTTGAGTTAAAAAATACAGCCTGGGTTGCAGGAAGGGCCAAGTCCTAGTGGGTCATATGTCCTGTGCCATCACCTCAACTTTTCAGACCCTCAACCCCAGGCCATGCAATTTAGCTGTTAGTCGAGGATCTTATCCACTCACCAATGGCTTCAGATAGATCAGATCCTTGATTGACAACTGCAGTGTACTGGAAATAGAGCCTTAAACAGTTGAGGCAACATCACAGGACATACGACCAGCCCTGGCTTAGCCCTCTCCCCAACCCGGGTCGTAGTAACCAACTAGGCGATATCCTTCACAGTAAGCCATGTGTAGACACAGCTTACTTACATAGAGAAAGGGGAGCATGCACAGTATGGAGGCAACAGAGCAGAGGCTCCATGAGCCTGCAAATCATTGACACCACACTGTTGGTGACTTTTAGACTCCATAAGTATTTATAATAAAGATTTTAAAAATAAACAAAGAGCACAGACACTTTTAAGTAATTATTAGGAAAGGTTTTTTTTTTGTGTTTAGTGATATTTTAAGTCTACTTTTGGAGGGGTACTGCTTTTTATTCTGTATTTCTAAAATATTCCAATGGAGTGACTTCACTGTACTACTTTGTTTCTTCTCACAAAGCTTCTTTTTCAAATTGGAAGGAAACTAAAGCATGAGTATGCTGTTTTTTAGTCTATATTCCCATTGCACCCATTCCTGGATCACTAGGCTCATCTGTAGCTGGACACTGGATATCACAGATCAATGTACATACTCACCAGCACACCATGGATTTTCAAATGTAGTCCAAAGCTTTTATTGCAGAGAGATCACATCACAAAAGTGCAATATTTTAGAGCCGCACAGGACCCCTTCATCAGGCGTGTGATAAAAACTTGTATTACATGCCTGACAAAGGGGTCCTGCGCGTCATTGCAATAAAAGCTTTGGACTACAATTTAAGATCCACTGTGCTCTAGGGTATGTATGTGCATTATGCTGTTGTTTAGGCTTTCTGTAAAAATGGTGATGTTCGGTAACAGCACGCACAGCTTTAAGGCACCCCAAGCAAGTCATTTAAGGGATTTTTGTATTTTCAATGTTGCTACATGAAGCCACATGAAAATCCTTTTTGTGTGCTATTTTTTCTTTGCCATTGGTATACACCCAGCCATAACTTTATGACCATTGACAGATTAAGTGAATAGCATTGATTATCTCATTACAATGGCATATGAAAGTCGGTGGAATATATAGGAAGAAAGTAATCATGTTTTGCATTGATGTATTGAAAGTAGAAAAAATGTGCATTGCAATTTGTTGTGTTGCTCATGCTGACCCGTGTCCGCAGGCAAAAGTGGCTACACAGGGCATGTGAGAATTAAAACTGAACAATGGAGCAATGGAAGAAGGTGGTCTGGTCTGATGAATTATTTTCTTTTACATTGTGTAGATGGCCGGGTTTGTATTTGTTGCTTACCTGGGGAAGACCTGGCACCACAGGAAGAAGGCAAGTTGTTGGAGTCAGTGTGATGTTTTGGGCAATTCTCTGCTGGGAAACCTTGGGTCCTGTCATGCATGTGGATGTTACTTGACATGCACCACCTACTTAAACATTGTTGCTGACCAAGTACACCTCTTTGTGGAAACAGTGTTCCTTGATGGCAGTGGTTTCTTTCAGAAGGATAATGCACCTTGCTACACTGCATAAATTGTTTAAGAATGGTTTGAGAAACACGACAATGAGTTTAAAGAGGAAGTAAACCAACAAAATGTTTCCTGTAAAAAAAAAAAAAAAAAAACTGCAAGAAAAAGGCATAATGATCTAGTATGCATAGCTGTGATTGGCTGGATCAGTGTTGACGTCACACGCATGCACGCGGGTCCCAGCATTTTCCTATTCAGAAAACCGGCACGCTCAGTGTGCCTGCGCCGTTGTCTATGGCGCGCACGGGCCATAGACATTGGTGCAGTGTTTTCTGCAAATATATCCTTAACCGTGTAGGTTAAGGAGATATTTCTTGCACCCACAGATAAGCCTTAATCTAGGCTTACAGTACCTGTAGGTGCAAGTTGTGTGGTTGGGTTTACAACCACTTTAAGGTGTTGACTTGGCCTGCAAATTCTCCAGATCTCAATCCAATCAAGGGTCTGTGGGATGTGCTGGAAAAACAAGTCCGATGCATGGAGGCCCCCATTTCACAACCTACAAGATTTAAAGGATCTAATTCTGATGGCTTGGTGTAACATACCACAGAATACCTTTAGAGATCTAGTGGAGTCCATGCCTCAAGGTGTCAGGGCTGTTTTGGTGGCAAAAGGGGATACTTTGGTGGCAAAAGGGGGACTTACTTAATATTAAGTGGGTGGTCTTTAGGGTATGGCTGATGGCTGTATTTCCCCCATAACCACCTCCCATGCCTTTTAATGAACAAGAACTTGATTAATTAATTAAAACAATTAAAATTAATCAAACCTGATCTATTGTTTATCTGGTTATACTGAGCACAGTGGGTACGTGGATACTATCATGAAATAGAATGTCTGATGCACAAGACATAAAACATTAATATATAAAGCAAGAAAACAAAAGTTACTGTAAAGGTTGCAGTGCTGTATTCATTTAAACTACAGTTCATAAACCACTTATTTGTGCATGTCTTAAAAACAACCATAAAAAAATCTAAGAAAAAATGATACAATAGCACAGGTTGATTGATCAAATGAAAAAAAACAAAGTTTTAAACCATATTATTTTATATTACCATAGGATATATATCATAGGATAAGATTGTTAATATGTTACCCTTAAAAGCACCATGAGAATATTGGGAAGGAAAGCTTGATGAAAAGTTATGACGTGTTCTTCTCACCATCTACACTGGTCTGAGGCAATTGGGGTAAGGAATGTAAATGTGTTTCTTATGGTCCACCAACTCGACTCTGTTGCTATAGAAAAAAAATAAAACATGAGCAAGTTGACAATTAGTTGCATTTAATCCAATTAAAAGTGTATTAGTTGCTGGGCAGAAAGTCCACCTAGAAGCTTCTGAACTATAAAACCAAGGTAAGGAAGCACGCTTTCCGATCCCATGGGGTCCCTTTCTTAATCGGTGCAGTCCTTCCTAATAGGCATTGCAGTGGCCTTGTCATTGTAAGTTCAAAGTATGAACAGAAAACATTTGAGGGCTACTTTAACTGGCACTGCTGTGAAATACACCGGAAATGCAGAAAGATCAGGCTACACACGCATAATCCTTCACCCTTTATCCCCTATAAGCTAGGTCAACTCGGCTATATAGGGATCTTCCAAGAATGCTGCTCTTGCTATGTTTCTTATTATAATATTATAATTAGGAACCAGCATGTGTTTGTACACCTTTTACTACTTTTATGCCGCGTACACATGATCACTTTTTGTGATGAAAAAAAATGTAATTTTTCTTCATGAAAAAAAATATAATTTTTCAAACTTCATTTTTAAAAATGACGTTGCGTACACACCATCATTTTTGGAAAATGATGAACAAAGTGATGGCACTCTAAAGGGGAAGTTCTATTCACCTTGAGGCTGCTTTTAGCTGGTTACTTGTTAGTAAAAGATGATTCCTGCTTTTTTGTCTGTTACAGCGTGATGAATGTGCTTACTCCATTATGAATGGTAGTTTTACCTCCCGTCTCCTAACTTGCTTCTGGGCATGTGCGGGTTTAAAACGTAATTTTTTACGTAGTTTTGCCCACACACGATCATTTTTTATGACACAAAAAAATGACATTTTGAAAATTGACATAAAAAATTCGAGCATGTTCGAATTTTTTTTTGGTCATTTTTCAGAAGACATAAAATGACATTTTGTCCACATACCATCATTTTAAATTACATTTTAAAAAATTTCATTTTTTTTTCATCACAAAAAGTGATCGTGTGTACGGGGCATAAGGATACTGAAGAAAAGCACTATATATATATATATATATATATATATATATATATATATATATATATATATATATATACATACATATATATATACTACTTTATGATTACATCATGCTCTATCTAGTGTACTTACAGTAGCTGTAGCTTTGCATGGAAAAAGACCAATGACACTTTGGACAAAATACCCTTCTAGCAGCTGCATCAGAAATTTGGTTGCTTTCTATTGTGATTCCCAGCACTGAATTCTGCTTCCTTATATTATGAACCATAGCATCTTCCTCCTTGTCCTATGCAGAATATGGGGAATACATTTGTGGTAATGTCCACCATTTACAGTGATATGCAGAGCTGCTTTACTGCCAAATGTGCACCAGGTGACAGATAATCGTTTGTGTACTTAAATTGTGTCCCATTTAAGCTGAGAATAAACATTTACCTAACAAAAAGTTAAATCCAGGCCCAAATCAACATAGATAGAGAACCCAGTCCCAAAACACTATTCCTATGTCTTTCTAAATATGCGTTTGTTTATATAAACACATCATGAATATGTTATTTTAGAGTTAACACCAGTGTACTTCAGAATGAGTGCACTATGCCAACTATGTGACCGAAACCACAGAGAGCTGTACTGTGATTAAAATTATATTTTGGAAAGATTTATTAATTGTATCATGGATTTCTTAATGAAGAGCATAGTATAATGTACAGCTGTAAAGTATAATGGTTTTGAAATGATCATTAAAGGACTAATTAGCCATCAATTATGTGTTATACAGTTATTGAATGATCTGTTGATCTTCCATTCTTGCTCTGTACATCTTGAAAATATATAACTCTTTAAGCCCGGGGAATAACAAGAATTCACATAGTCCCACAAAATAATTTTTAGTATGCCCTTTCCAGAACAAAAATGCCATTAAACAATACCCAATAAAGATGTCCCACATGGCTTTAACATTTGTTGTATACCGTTTTTTTTGTTTAATCTCAATGGAAATGCCTTTTAATTGTTTTCCAAATGGTCACATGACCACAAAACTCTGATGGGTGTCTCTGTTTGAGCAGGGCAGTGACTTCACCATACTGGCATCACAAGCTCTAAGGCAATATTGGCTCTAAACTAGTTGACGTCCACTAGCCATGCAGACAAACTCATTTGCCAAAGCTTTGTGATCACGTGACCACTTACATTAAGATTTGTATGCAGAAAATATAAAAGCAGTGAGAAGACATTGTTTAAACAGTAGCTTATTTTATAGAATTTACTTTTACTTTACTTTAACACTCCCACTAATAAATCTGGGAGAGTGTGGGGGGTTACGTATACTTAGTTTTTCCCCCCTAAATAACATACAAGTAGCTTGATCTGTAATTATACAAGGACAACTGGCAAAACAAAGCAAAATTATAGGAGGGCGTCAATTGATGCATAAACCTTAAGAAGTGAGTCTAGTTCCAGTTCCTGTATACATTTTATTTATTTTTTTACTTTATGTTGATCTTCTTTTTTTTTTTTTTTTTTAAAGTTATGTCAGCATATTTTTATTTTTTTTTACTTTGTGTATTTTTTTTTCAAGTTATCACACCAAATGTTCCCTCCCCCCCACAGGAGTTTGTGTCCTTTGTAAATTACACATTGTATTTTGGAAATGTTTGATGCCTTTTCACCACAGTATAAAACAAAATAGACAAGATTTTAACGTAAAAAAAAATAGCCATTTATTTTGGCACAACAAAAAATTCGATCAAGAACGGCAACAATTGATCAGTTCACAAAATACATGCAGACTTGGACACCAAAGGCACATTCCAACATGATCAAGGAGAAATGTATTAACCTCAGAAGCCCAGAAAAAGAAATGAGAAGCAGCAGCAGATGACAGGGAATCACTTTCTTGTCTTGCTTCCAGGCTTCCTTCCAGGCTGCCTTGCAGCGGAACTTCCACGGCCCCGTCCACGCCCCCTTGGAGGTGGGGATGATGTGGCAGGAGGAATTAGAAGATGAGGAGCAGGCCGGGCCAGGTCACTTAGGTCAGTGTCCCTGGTCAGCAGGTTCCTTCTTGCCCACCACAGGACCTTAATAATTAGGTCCTTCGCCAGGCCTCTTTGCTCCTCCCTCACTTGATTGAGGTCACTGACGATGGAGGCACTGTATGTAGATAAGCCTGCACATTACTTATACCTTTTTTATTTTTATTTTAGGGGATGAAGATGGTGGTATCCCAAAATCTGCTAGTCCTCATTTTTGGAATGCAGTACAGAAATGCACATTATGAGGGAAAGGATGGATGTCATTGAGCAAAATTATAAAAACATCATTGACATGTTGGGCTGTATCCAAGATTAACCCCCCCAACCAGTTTCAATGCTATGTTTTGCACAACAGTTTGAATAGGGAAATACCCCTTCCTCGCTACTCAAGTAGGTGAGAGGAAGGGTTTGCACCCACAAAACACATCCATTGATCACCCATGATGGCAGATAGCACATGTGGACATTTGTCATGGCATCTCAGGGGAGAAATCCCCATTTGGACCCTCACACAGAATGTGTGCATCTTCAAATTTTGGCGTGTTCCGGGGTGACATCAGCCCATCACATGTGTTTGGATTAAAAGGTTGGGAAAATATGGTATATAACTAGATATATACGCTCACCGCGCTACTAAACAAAACAGCAGCTAACACAACTAAATGATCAATTTAGCAAACATAGAATATACAAAGAAAATATGTAGCGCTTGAATATAGATAAATGGCAAATAATAACATAAGCTGAACATTAGACACCATAGGTGCACATTGAAGTGTCTCTAAAATGGTGATATAGTCCAAAAGGATCAATATATAGTGACTGGGTGCAAGTGAGATCTGAAAGGTCCACCACCGTAGATGAAGCTGAGGAGGCTTACCAGATGGATAGCGACCACAATAAGTATACACCTATTTGGTCAGCTAAGGCTTAAAATTACACCAAGGACTGCTCACAGAACGATTCAGGTGGGAAGAGGAGTGGTAAGAGTATCAGATCGGATGAAAGATCAAACACAGAGATTTTCACTTCTCTTCTCAATAAATTCAGCCGACAAGGTGACTCAGAAGGCCCAATGGCGAGGAAGGAAAAAATAAAGCAGACATAGCGTAACTCCGATAAACAAGTTTACTAAGATAAAAAAAGTAATACACTCACATTTGGTATGAACAATCATGGGCATATAAGTATACAGGCAGTAGGGTCAATCAGTTTTTTCCGACGCGTTTCGTTTCACAAACATCTTCATGGGAATTGTCCTACTGCATAGAAAGACCCTTAAATATATAGTGAGCCCCCACATATAATTAGCAATGAAGCGAATGGGACAAAGTCATAAATTACTGAATACTTCCGGGTGGGGGAAAAGATGGCCACTGCAGCGTGCGTTCCAAGCCTCACTTCCGTGTAAGGCACTGGAGCGCACCGCCGAGCGTATATGGACCATCGGTTAAAAAAGACTCAAATGGGACATACATTTAAAATCACGCAATATTGCGATATATTTAAAAAGTGACCCTGACCGTGTTTACGCTAATAGTATATTCGCCGCTGTGCGTTCCAAACCTCGCATCGACACACAGCAGTGGAGCGCAAAGGAGACAGACGTGCATGCGTCATCCAGTCACGTGGCGCGTCAAGTGTCACTGGTTTGAACTCTGAAATGCGTTCCAGACCTCGCAACCAAACAGGGAAAAGGGACGTAGACTCTGGACATGTCGTCAGAACGCGTGATGACGTCACAAACAAGGGGACACCACGCATGGCACTCCCGATAATGGCGGGGTACAGTATGTTTGGTGCAACCACCTATGATCTTGGTTACATGTTGACCTACCCGTACGGAAAATGCACGTATAGTGCGTCCCACGTATTGTTTCCCGCACGGGCAGGTGATGAGATACACTATGTGTGTTGTTGCACATAGTACCCCGTACGGGTAGGTGAACATGTAACCAAGATCATAGGTGGTTGCACCAAACATACTGTACCCCGCCATTATCGGGAGTGCCATGCGCGCGACCCTAAGGGTACTCAGTTCCTAATCATAGACAAATATGTAGCACCTTGGAGGGGCGGTGCCAAGATTAGGGGGGTCTCCAGGTTAGAAACCTATTGGATTTATGTACTGCGCACTTATGTCCCACATGGCTTGAACGTTGAGTGGGACGTGAATGCATTCATTAATCTATCCTGAGATTATTACCCTTTTAGTTTTTATCTGGTTTCAGCTATTATTTGGTGTTTTCTTAGCTTTTTCCTGTCTAATTTATCCTGGGTCTTATTACTCTTGGACACATTGCTTAACCATGACATTCTAATGTCTTAATTCATGTTAATATGTAGGATTTATGTCTGTAGGTTCTTATATAGCTTGATATCCTACAATATATGTACTAGCCCATTTTGTGTCTCTGGTGTATAGTTACATATCAACATGTATTTTTTATATTTTTTATTCTGTATGTGATTTTAATAATTCAACATATATTGCAATTTTACAATGTTCTTGTATATTGGTTTATTGCATCAACACATAACCAGCCGAATTTAGGATTGTTTGCACTTCAATTGACTTTTAGTTTTGGAATGTATATTATGATTTCTCTACCCCGTTATGCTCTTGCGCGGACAGTTTACTGACGTGACGGGGCGTTCGTATCCACTTGTGGGCTGTGGTGTCTCCCTCTTGTTTGATTGGTCCCCCTGATCCATCCGTCGATAGGCCGGGGGCGGGTGTCCCCTTGTTTGTGACGTCATCACGCATTCTGACGACGCGTCCAGAGTCCCTCTTCCCTGTTTGGTTGCGAGGTCTGGAACGCATTGCAGAGTTCAAACCAGTGACGCTTGACGCGCCATGTGACTGGATGACGCCCGCACGTCTGTCTCCTTTGCGCTCCACTGCTGTGTGTCGATGCGAGGTTTGGAACGCACAGCGGCGAATATACTATTAGCGTAAACACGGTCGGGGTCACTTTTTAAATATATCGCAATATTGCGCAATTTTAAATGTATGTCCCATTTGAGTCTTTTTTAACCGATGGTCCATATACGCTCGGCGGTGCGCTCCAGTGCCTTACACGGAAGTGAGGCTTGGAACGCACGCTGCAGTGGCCATCTTTTCCCCCACCCGGAAGTATTCAGTAATTGATGACTTCGTCCCATTCGCTTCATTGCTAAAATTATGTGGGGGCTCACTATATATTTAAGGGTCTTTCTATGCAGTAGGACAATTCCCATGAAGATGTTTGTGAAACGAAATGCGTCGGATAACCGATTGACCCTACTACCTGTATACTTATATGCCCATGATTGTTCATACCAAATGTGAGTGTATTACTTTTTTTATCTTAGTAAACTTGTTTATCGGAGTTACGCTATGTCTGCTTTATTTTTTCCTTCCTCGCCATTGGGCCTTCTGAGTCACCTTGTCGGCTGAATTTATTGAGAAGAGACGTGAAAATCTCTGGGTTTGATCTTTCATCCGATCTGATACTCTTACCACTCCTCTTCCCACCTGAATCGTTCTGTGAGCAGTCCTTGGTGTAATTTTAAGCCTTAGCTGACCAAATAGGTGTATACTTATTGTGGTCGCTATCCATCTGGTAAGCCTCCTCAGCTTCATCTACGGTGGTGGACCTTTCAGATCTCACTTGCACCCAGTCACTATATATTGATCCTTTTGGACTATATCACCATTTTAGAGACACTTCAATGTGCACCTATGGTGTCTAATGTTCAGCTTATGTTATTATTTGCCATTTATCTATATTCAAGCGCTACATATTTTCTTTGGATTAAAAGGTTAAACTTTGTAAGTTCCATTGTTTGTAGATTTTTGTATTTTGAACAAAAATATGTTTTTTTATACTACAGTACATACCAAAATTAAAATTATTTAATATATATATATTGTAACGGTTACCACCGCTTACGATTTTCCATCCACCCACGACAAGCTTATATGACACACTCCGACAATATTGCATACACGATCCATATCCTTTCCCAGAATAAAACGAGACAGAGCTCCGTTCTTGCTTCCAAAGATATGACAATTTATTAGTAATTTCTCAGCTTCTTATACAGTCTCAAGCATAATACAGTTAATCACAGGACAATGTAGTCTCCACCCCCCTTCACACCATGGGGGGCTTCAATCACACTCTAAAAGGCATTCAGGTAAGCTAAGGCCGGTCGGCACCGCATCTTTATCACACAATGGCAGTGAGAGTGGGTGTAATCCACACCTTCAACGGAAGGTCTTTACAGTGAATAGCTAACACCTTCAGGTATTTCAATAGCATATTATACAAAGGTATGACTCACTCTGGTCTTGTAGACCTGAATTAACACCTTTCAAAAGCATGTGTCCACACATTGAAGAGCCAACCTCACTTAACATTTCAATAGCCAATTATACAAAAGGTATGACTCACTGGCTGACCTGGTCATGTCATCATGACTCCTTGTGATATCTCAGTCCTGCAATATGAAGTATTATTAATGTCCCTTATTAATGTCTTCTGTAATATGTGAATTATGATTCACTATTAGCCACCCTACACCCAAAAGGGCACAGGGTGGATTCCGACCCAAGAGTTTTTGGTGCTGCTGGCACAAGAGTATCTCTCATCCTTCCAAGGTCTCTGGGTGTCACGGGCCATTCTGTTACATCTCTCCCTTTCGGTGGGAGACGGACACAGGAGGGAACCCCAAACGGGTTGACTCCGAAGTCCGTCAGTAGTTCCAGTCCTCCAATGCTGTTATCCATACTGTACCCCAAATAAATGGCTCCAAACTGAGCATTACTCACCCTGCCAACCTCTGCCTCTCTCAGTGAACACGCCTGCCACTGGGGAGAAGGCAGGGTGGCTGGGCTCAGTCCATCATGCTGTTGGGGGTCTGGGCCAACTGCCCCCCCTTCCTGGGGTATACCAGTGGAGACTGAAGTCCCATCCACTGGTGCTTGGTGAAAACCCCCCGGTGCTTGCAAAGCAAGGCCGACATCCTCCTGTCCCAGTCCTGTACCATTTTCTGGGGTTGTGCCAGTGGAGACTGAAGTCCCATCCACTACCCCAGGAACCCCCTCTTCTGTTAGTGAGGAGCAGAGGCCTATGACCCTCTGCTCTGTTGCCAGCTCTTCCGCTGGGTTGCTGTGAGTGGAGACCACAGTCCCATCCACTACCACAGTGTCCCCTAGGCATGTGCATTTCGTTTCGTTCCGAATCGAAATTCGGACGAATTTTCCATTATTCGGACATTCGGATGCATACGAATTTCCGAATTGCTATATTAGCGAAAAATTTCGACCGTTTTCGGAATTCGTTCATTTTCGACCGAATTTCGAAAAAAAAAAAAATGGTCGAAATCGAAATTTTTTTTTTTGAATTCCGAATCGAATACCCGAGGACTAAATTCGATCGGAATTCGAAAAAAAAAAAAAAATTCGAATTTAATTCGAAAAAAATTCTATTCGAAAAGAGACTATTTGTTTTCTTATCTGGTTGAAATATTTTCGATTTCGACCGTTTTTTTCGAAATGCGGTCGAAAACGAACGAATTCGAAAAAAGGTCGAAATATTTTCGATTTCGACCGTATTTTTCGAAATTCGGTCGAAAACGAACGAATTCCGAAAACGAATTCAACACATGTAACGAACCTAACTTAACGAAATTTATTAAATGACGAATTGAAACGAAACGAAACGAAACAAATTTTTCACTTTTGCACATGCCTAGTGTCCCCCTCTTCCGTTAGTGGGGAGCAGAGGTCCGTAACCCCCTGTTCTGTTGCCAGCTCTTCCATGGAGACTGGTATCTGTACCTCTCCTCTCTCTTTAGTTGGTGCTGCCGTGACTTCAGCTGCTGCAGCACTTCTCCTCTGTAGCAAGGTGGCATTCAGAGCCGCTATAACTCGGTCCCTGATCTCCGGTGGAGGGTTAGGACCATAATATGCCAGTCTTAGGTTAACAGCCCGATCAAAACTTTCTTCCTCGGGTGTCCTGTCCGTTACGGCAGGCCTTTTAGCTCTATCCATTTCGACAAGTTCTGCGATAATGTCCCTTTTCTTACGGTTGCTGGCCGGTCTGCCCTGGCTCTCCAGTAAGTCCATGAGGGAAGAGAGCTTCATCCGTTCATACACCGTCTCCATTGTCCTGTGTCTTTGTAGCCGTCCTTCTTCTGGTGATGGAATCATCCCACTGCTGTGCCACCAATGTAACGGTTACCACCGCTTACGATTTTCCATCCACCCACGACAAGCTTATATGACACACTCCGACAATATTGCATACACGATCCATATCCTTTCCCAGAATAAAACGAGACAGAGCTCCGTTCTTGCTTCCAAAGATATGACAATTTATTAGTAATTTCTCAGCTTCTTATACAGTCTCAAGCATAATACAGTTAATCACAGGACAATGTAGTCTCCACCCCCCTTCACACCATGGGGGGCTTCAATCACACTCTAAAAGGCATTCAGGTAAGCTAAGGCCGGTCGGCACCACATCTTTATCACACAATGGCAGTGAGAGTGGGTGTAATCCACACCTTCAACGGAAGGTCTTTACAGTGAATAGCTAACACCTTCAGGTATTTCAATAGCATATTATACAAAGGTATGACTCACTCTGGTCTTGTAGACCTGAATTAACACCTTTCAAAAGCATGTGTCCACACATTGAAGAGCCAACCTCACTTAACATTTCAATAGCCAATTATACAAAAGGTATGACTCACTGGCTGACCTGGTCATGTCATCATGACTCCTTGTGATATCTCAGTCCTGCAATATGAAGTATTATTAATGTCCCTTATTAATGTCTTCTGTAATATGTGAATTATGATTCACTATTAGCCACCCTACACCCAAAAGGGCACAGGGTGGATTCCGACCCAAGAGTTTTTGGTGCTGCTGGCACAAGAGTATCTCTCATCCTTCCAACGTCTCTGGGTGTCACGGGCCATTCTGTTACATATATATATATATATAATATATATATATATATATATATATATTGTGCCAAATAAACAACCCAAACTTTTGGGACAAAAAAAATGTTAAAAAATATATTTTTTTGTTTATAAAATAAAAAACCCAAAATGGAGTGGCTTCTTCTTTCTATGCTCAATACACAATTTGGAGATGAGTGACTACTGTGCAATTGTGGTTATTTACTAAAACATGAAAAATAAATTTGGCACTAGAAGTGCACTAGTTGGAGAACCAGGAAGACAGGTAAAAGAAAACAAAGCAATAATGACAAACAACTGTATAAAGTCCAATGGTCGAATTATTTATTATTTATTTTAATATTTCTTTCTTTTGGGGGGCCAAATTAGAAAGAAATATGATCTGGCATAGCAATAGCCCCCTGACCCATGAAGTACTCAACATATTTGTCGCGTACCTCACGAGCAGATTGGGTGGCCAAGCCAGCACGACCAGTGTCCAGGCCAGGAAATGTATCTGAGGGTAGTCCTGCCTCAGCACCGATGTTGGCTAGGTACGACTGGGAGTGCCTGCGTAAAAAATTGTGCAAAATGCAACAGGCTAAAACAACACTGTTCAATTTATATTCCGCCAGGTGTATCGCTGTCTGGAACAGGCGGAACCGGCTGGCGATTATCTCAAAGGCATTCTCGACTACCCTCCAGGCTCTGGCCAGCCGAAAATTGAACACCCTCCTCTCCGGGGTAAGGGTCCTCTGGGGAAAAGGCCACATGAGGTGAGGTCCAAGCCCAAAAGCTGTATCCGCGAGAAAAACAAACGGAAGTCCCTCCAAATTTTCTTTATCCTGTGGCAGTTCCAGACCACCAGATTGTAGACGCTTGGCAAACTCCGTCCGCGCGAACACTCCCCCATCAGACAGCCGGCTGTTCTTCCCCATGTCCACATACAAAAACTCATACTGTGCCGACACCACCGCCATCAACATGATACTATAAAAACCTTTGTAGTTAAAATAGTACGACCCCGAACGGGGTGGCGGCACTATGCGGACGTGTTTCCCATCTATTGCCCCTCTGCAGTTTGGAAAGTCCCACCGCTGGGCAAATTGGGAAGCCACGGTCTGCCATTCCAATGGCGTGGAGTAAAACTGTGGGGAGAAACAAAATAAGAATATTAGTACTTTGGCACATAAACATTGCAAACACAATACAAAAACCATCCTTGTGCAACATCAGTATTAACATTTCATATTATTATTGTGGAGTGAGTACCGTATTTATCGGCGTATATCGCGCACAAATCGTGGGTGCGCGATATACGCCGATACCCGCTTTCCCGCGCCGAATTTTGAATACTGCGCCGACATATACCGAGCGCAGTACACTCGGGTATATTCGGCCAGTCTCGGCTTCTTCCGCGGTCACGTCCTGGACGTACAGGACGTGAGCGCGAAAGTTGCCGAGCCTGCCCGAGTGTACTGCGCTCAGTATATGCTGGCGCAGTATTCAAAACTCGGCGCGGGAAACGAGCGGGGAGGACGCGAGGACGCCGCGAGGACGCCGGACTCGCCGAAGAGGACACCGGACCCGCCGAAGAGGACACCGGACCCGCCGAAGAGGACACCGGACCCGCCGAAGAGGACACCGGACCCGCCGCAGAGGACACCGGACCCGCCGCAGAGGACACCGGACCCGCCGCAGAAGGACACCCGAAGCCGCAGAAGGACGCCAAACCCGACGAGGCCGCCGATGGACGCCGCGCAAGACACCAAAACTGTAAGTACAAAATAACTTTTTTTCCACAGGATTGGGGGGCACTTTGGGGGAGCGCAGTATACGCGGGAGCGCGTTATACCGCGATAAATACGGTATTTCCTCTCAAAAATATAGGCCCACTTATTATCAGACTCCCCACCCCTCTGATGGGGCAATAAACATTTTTAGGGGGGGGCATAACTACAATGGAGCAGACAAAAAACTGGCTCCAAAAATACTAGGCTAAGTGTGTGTTTGTCCCTAGGATAGCATGCTGGACAGGTTATAGTGGTGAAGGTAAAAATATGCATGTAGGCCAACAAAAAGAACATGGAAAGCTTACCAACAGGCATGGGGAGAAAAGGGAACATTCAACACACAGCATATTACAATCATGGTAACTAGGGAAAAATACAAGAAATACAATACATTAGCATACATTAAAGACATAGATTGTGATGTTAAAGGAGGAAACTTACCTTAACATACTCCTCCTGCATGACTTGTATGATGGCAGAACACGTCTCCGGTATGATGATCCCAAGCGCCTGGGGAGAGATGCCTGTAGAGAACTTGAGGTCCTGCAGGCTCCTCCCAGTCGCCAGGTACCGCAACATGGCAATAAGCCTCTGCTCGGCCGTGATGGCTTGGCGCATCACAGTGTCCTGACTCGTGATATAGGGGCACAGAAGATTCAGCAGACGGTGGAAAACGGGGTCTGTCATACGGAGAAAGTTCCTGTAGTCATCAGGATTATTCTCCTGGATTTCCCTAAGCAGAGGCATATAAGAGAATCGGTCAAGCTGGCGCAACCAATTCTTGGCCCAGGAACTCCTCCTCCCCCTGTTCCTGGCCAAAGTCCTGGAGTGAAAATAAAATCCAGAACCAAGCCCATATCCAGCAAGAACTCGAGAAAAGTCATGCTACTGCTCCATCATGGCTTCAAACCAGCCGGCTGGTCAGTCAAAACGCACTAAAACAGAAAGCACCCCCAAATCCAGCAATACCTGCAAAGAACGCACGGCAAACAGATACGAGCGGACAGGACGCCACTGCAAAGCAGAAACGACATGGACGCCAGCACTGAATGCTAAATACGAACCCACAAGCACACACTGAATCCGAGAATATGTCCTGTAAAGCGTGGAGACCGAAAAGCGTGAATCGGCTCTAACCAAACCTTCGCTAAAATGCGGGAACACGTAACTAGCAAAAGAGGAACCAAGGGCGGCGCCATAGGCTTTGGCCTTCCCCTTTATAGTGACGTCGTACGTGGTTTACGTGTCAGCATTCTGGTCCGATGGGATTTTACGCACATCAGACCAACAGACCACTTCAGCGTGGTCCGATGAAAACGGTCCATCGGACAAGTTTCATCGGACCGGTCCGATCATGTGTACAGGGCCTAAGAGGAAAAGCTGAAAAGCAAACAAAACTGCCCACGTGTTTTCCAATGATTGAACAGAAATATGGATACAAATGGACACCACTTATCTCTATCAATAGGTACCCAAACATACCCTTTTAAAAAAAAAACTGTGCATGCTGTGTGATAGCATTCTTCCGTGTAACATCCACATATGGAGACATTTTCATTTATACTTTTGTAACCCATCCTCTTCATTGGAGTGTCACGGCTAACAGCTTCTAAACCAGGGTAAATACTGTATAACCTACCATGATACACCTGATATTTTTTATACAGTCTGTAAAAATAATGGCCCAGATTCAGAGAGAATTGGATTCTCGTAGCGTATTAGAAATACACTACGCCGCCGTTTTTTACCTGGCTCTAAGTGGAATCCAGGTAGATTTTGTCCAGTAAACGACGGCGGCGTAGTGTATTTCTCCCGTCGCAATCCATCTACACGAGTAGGGGGCGTGAAGGATTTAAAATAGGCGCGTTCCCGCGGCGATCGAACTGCGCATGCTCCGTTCGCAAATTTCCCGCCGTGCATTGCGCAAAATCACGTCGTTACGTCATTCGTTGTTTGAGTAGCGTCGTTTACGGACATTTCTATTCCCGAACGAGTTACGCCAAAAAAAAAAAAAAAAAATTAAATTTGACGCGGGAACGACGGCCATACTTAACATGGGCTACGCACCGTTAGACCAGCAAAAAGCTGGTCTAACAGTACGTAAAAAAAAAAACAGACGTAAGCGATTGCGAAGACCGCTCGTATCTTCGTGGATCGCCGTAAAAACACATTTGCATATCCCGACGCATCAAAACGACGCAAACTCCTCCCAGCGGCCGCAAAAATATCGCAGCGTAGATCCGAAGGCTTACGAAGACGTAAGCCTCTCGGATCGAAGCCCGAAGCCGCCGTATCATGGTTTGAGGATTCAAACTAGTGATACGGCGCGCAAAATTTGAAATTACTCCTGTCTAACACCAGTTAGACAGGCGTAATTGCTCTGTGAATCTGGGCCAATGTGTTTTTAACATGATGCAGTAAAGGGCATGGATATCTAGTTTTTGAGGGTGTTAGTATTAGACTGCATTATCATCAAAAGTTAAAGCAGAGTTCCACCTAAAAATGGAACTTCTGCTTTTTGGAACCC
This sequence comes from Rana kukunoris, assembly GCA_029574335.1. Taxonomy (NCBI): domain Eukaryota; kingdom Metazoa; phylum Chordata; class Amphibia; order Anura; family Ranidae; genus Rana; species Rana kukunoris. The sequence continues at coordinate 555,058,509 of CM056050.1, read as the reverse complement.
TCCCCCCTTCGGTGTCACATTTGGCACAATTTAGGGGGGAGGGGGTGCAGATAACTGTTTAAGATAGGTATTTGCACCCACATCCGGGCATAGACTCACATGGGAGTCACGCCACTTCCTATCCCCCCTTTCCTCGCTGTCTCCTGGGAAACACACTGCGGGCAGCCGAGATTATCGGTTGCTCGGGCTTGGCTGCTGACATCGCGGACGCGCTGGACAGGTAAGTCTCCATTTTTTAAAAGTCAGCAGCTGCAGTATTTGTAGCTGCTGGCTTTAAAAAAAAAATGAGTGGAACTTCGCTTTAATACATATTTGTTGTCAGAGTCTTCGAGTATGAAATGTGATCACCCTAGCAACCAAGGCCTGAGGTGTGCCTTGGCCTAGCTGGTCGGTATGCCTGTTGAAGGCTTCTGTGGCCGAAACGCGTCGGGTACTGCCATTGAGCACCCCATATTGCTATACTATGAGATGTCCTTTTTTATGTCATTATTTTAAATGTATGACTTTTACTGAATAAACCTATCCTGGTTTTATTGACCTGCGCTATTGGAGCCCTGTTGTTTTTTTATTTTTTCTATTCCATCCCATGGTCTAATTTAAGCACCAGCTTAGTCCATGTTAGCACTGCTTAGACACACGGCTTAGGGATTTCATCCGGAAGTGGCTGCAGTCGCACAGCACGTTGTTTGGACATCGCTGTTTCTTGGTGCCCATACCAGTTCGAGTCTCAACTACAACTCTCATCCTCCACCCGGTTGCAGTGGTCCCGGTTCCAAATGACCACAACGCCTTTTTGACTCTTGTTGCTGTACAGTATCAGAGTCCAACCTATCCGGTAAGCGTATTTACACCTACCATATATCTGATGTGATTGCGATTTCTACAGATTTTTGCAGACAACTTGAGCACCTGTTGTTTCTTTTTAACCACTGGACATGCATCCACCCCACACCCTTCACCAATTGTTCAATTGATGTTTATTTCAAGTTCTCAATATAGACTTGGTTAGGTTATTTATCACATGGAACTTTATTTTGTGACTACTTAAATGTTTTCTGGTAGCTTAAATATGTGCACGTGCACCATCTAATGTTGTTGCCATATCTGGTATCTTACATTTTAGCGCTACATTTTTTTGTTCAGGATATGAGAATAAGAAAAAGTACAAAGAGAAATAGTGTGTGTGAAGCTGGGGGAACGGGTGAGTGGGAAACCAGAAATGGCGCCAACACCGGACCTGACGTGGGAGGAGCCTTAAGTACTCACCAGACTCTTCCCACAAATACAGGCTAACCTGCGGCAAGCCTTAATACTTGTAGTCAGAGTCTTCGAGTATGAAATGTGATCACTGTAACGGTCACCGCCGTTTACGACCTTCCATCCAACCACGACAAGCTTATCCGACACTGCACAATCCTGCATACACGATCCATATCATTCCCCAGAAAATGAGACTGACTGCTCTATCTTCTGGTTTCCAAATATATGAACACTTTATTGGTTTTCTTCTCAGCTTTTATATCCAGTTGCAAGCATGTGACAGTAATCAAAGTGACAATGCCATCTCCACCCCCCTATTCACTCACTGAGGCTAATTATCTAGCAGACAGGTCGGCACCGATACTGACAGATCTGTCACATTCCAAACTACAATTACACAATGATTTTCCCTTTTGAATAATACACAATCACAGATAATCTTCACACATATACAAGGAACCTCAATCACATTATCTAGACATACGTCTCTAAAGGGGTTTGACACCTTTGTACCATAGACACTGTACGGTCTAGGAGTAGATGCAATTAACACCTTTCAAAAGAATGAAATGTCTTTCACAAGCCGGGTCACTTAACATTTCAATAGCCGGAGCTAAGCATTGAATAAGCTTGTAATGTCACTCTCCTGTGTAACAGGTGTCAATATGGACCCCTTGTAATATGCCAGTCCTGCAATATGAATTATTATTAATGTCCCATCTTCTGTAATACATGAATTATGATTTCTTTGTCACCCTATGGCCCTAGTGGACATAAGGTGACCCTAGACATAGAAGTATCTCAGTCTGTCACGGTTCATTCCGTTACAATCACCATAGCAACCAAGGCCTGAGGTGTGCCTTGGCTTAGCTTGTCGGTATGCCTAGAAGAGGGCAAAAGACACATGTTTAGTTAAAGAAGGGTAGAGAACACACCGTCCAGTGGAGTAGCGTGCGCCTGGAAGGCAACCATACACGAATCTGTTATGACTGGAGAACCCACTGGCCCATAACTTGTGACAGAAGGAACCCTTTATGGAACCTGCGAAACCGCTCAGATGGACCGAGCCTGATGCCCAAGAAAACCCCACCATTAAGGAATGAACTACTCGTGACAAGAGGATGCATGGGGGAAATGGAGCAAGGGCCAAGCGGATTGAAATCCTTCAACCGGGCAGTACCCACGCTGATGAATGGGAAGTGAGAGGGTAAGTTGCGAAAGGACAACAGGCAGGAGACTGAGTGTCAGCTACCTGGAAGGCGGATAAGACCAATGCACTGGCAATAGCATTGTGGCACATGGGAACCAAGCCAGACTCGGATTTGGGAACATAAACTAGCAAACAAGACAACAGATCACCAGACATGCAATGATCACAACCCCCTCGGCACCTACCTAAGAACGGGAACATGAGCAGGAATGTCAAGACCACTGCACGTGAATGAAATAAAAGATGGCACCCCACCACCCCTATGTGATTGTTAAATGAGCCAAAGTAACCTGCAGCGCAGACACAGGCGATAACTGAACACTCAGGGCTGGTGAACCCACGGAGCGTGGTGGGTAGTCGTATAGGTGTAAGAATGAACGTGCATCGTATGACGTATGGTATACGGGCGAGAAGATTGTGGGCGACAATCATTAAAAACGAAACCTCAGCCCGTATGGATCTGTAGACGTGACAGTTCCCGAGATGCGAATACTAGCTAACTAACCCAGTTGCAACATGACAAAGAACAATGAGACATGATAACCAACAAACAACAAGCACGCCGTGACAGACAGACGACACGACCGACATGCTGTGGCAGAAATGACAGAAACGTGCGACTGGGGCAGAAATGACAGAAACGTACGACTGGGGCAGAAATGACAGAAACGTGCGACTAGAACAAAAATGACAGAAACGTGATGACAGAAATCGTGGGCCAGAAACGCTATGACAGAAATCGTTGGCCAGAAATCTAGGGGCAGTAATCGTGGGCCAGTAATCGTGGGCCAGAAACCGTGGACCAGAAACGCTGTGACAGAAACGCTGTGACAGAAATTGTGGGCCAGAAACGCTGTGACAGAAACGCTATGACAGAAATCGTGGGCCAGAAACGCTATGACAGAAATCGTGGGCCAGAAATCGTGGGCCAGAATGCTATGACAGAAATCGCGGGACAGAAACGCTATGACAGAAATCGTGGGCCAGAAACGCTATGACAGAAAATGTGGGCCAGAAACGCTATGACAGAAATCGTGGGCCAGAAACGCTATGACAGAAATCGTGGGCCAGAAATGCTATGACAGAAATCGTGGGCCAGAAACGCTATGACAGAAATTGTGGGCCAGAAATGCTGTGCCAGATAACGTGGGCAGAAATGGTATGAGAGAAAAGCTGAGCCTGACACGTTGAGGCCGAAATGTCAAGACAGGAAACCTGGGGCAGGAAAGGTATGAGAGAAATAGTGAGTCTGAAAAGCGGAGCCTGTGATGCTGAAGAGGAAATGCGATAACAGAACCCTGGGGCCGAAACGCTGAGGGAGAAACGCTGCGCCTGAACGCTGAGGCAGAAATGCAAAGACAGAATCCTGGGCAGACGGAAATGCTATGACGGAAATGCTGAGACTGAACCGCTGAGGCAGAAAATGTACTGACAGAAATGCTGAGACTGCAACGCAATGACAGAATCCTGGGGTAGTCAAAGCTGAGACTGGACCATTGAGGCAGAAATGCACAGACAGAAAACCTGGGGCAGAAACGCTATGACAGAATGCTGAGACTGAAAAAGAATGACAGAAACGCTTATGAGAAAAGCTGAGACTGAAACTGCAAAGACAGAAAACGTGGGGCAGAAACGCCATGACAGAATGCAGAGACTGAAAATGCAATGACCGAAACCTGGGGCAGCACTGCTATGACAGAATACTGAGATTGGAAACCAGACAACCCCCCCCCCGCCAGACCAAAGGACTGAAACACCCCCCCCCCTGCACCCACCAGGAGCTGTGACGGAAACCCCTGGGGCAGAAACGCTGTGAAAGGAAACCCCTGGGGCAGAAACGCTGTGAAAGGAAACCCCTGGGGCAGAACGTTGTGACGGAAACCCCTGGGGCAGAACGCTATGATGGAAACCCCTGGGGCAGAATGCTATGACCGAAACCCCTGGGGCAGAACGCTATGACGGAAACCCCTGGGGCAGAACACTATGACGGAAACCCCTGGGGCAGAACGCTATGACGGAAACCCCTGGGGCATAACGCTATGGCGGAAACCCCTGGGGCAGAACGCTATGAATGAAACCCCTGGGGCAGAACGCTATGACTGAAACCCCTGGGGCAGAACGCTATGACTGAAACCCCTGAGGCAGAACGCTATGACTGAAACCCCTGGGGCAGAACGCTGTGACGGAAACCCCTGGGGCAGAACGCTGTGAGGGAAACCCCTGGGGCAGAACGCTGTGACGGAAACCCCTGGAGCAGAACGCTGTGACGGAAACCCCTGGGGCAGAAACACTGTGACGGAAACCCCTGGGGCGGAAACCCCTGGGGCGGAAACCCCTGGGGCAGAAACGCTGTGACCGCAACCCCTGGGGCAGAAACGCTGTGACAGAAAAGCTATGACAGAAACCCCTGCCTTGACACGAGTGTGCTACACATGCCCCAAAACGTTCTGACGCTGTGATGGAAACGCATGACAGAAATGCTGGGTCAGAGAGCCTGACAGAAATGCTGGGCCAGAGAGCCTGACAGAAATGCTGGGCAGAAACGCATGACATGCTCTGGGGCAGAAACGCATGACAGAAACTCTGGGCAGAACTGCATGACAGAAACTCTGGGCAGAAACGCATGACAAGCTCTGGGCAGAAACGCATGACAGAAACTCTGGGGCAGAAACGCATGACAGAAACTCTGGGCAGAAACGCATGACAGAAACTCTGGGCCAGAAACGCATGACAGAAACTCTGGGGCAGAAACGTATGACAGAAACTCCAGAGCAGAAACGCATGACAGAAACTCTGGGGCAGAAACGCATGACAGAAACTCTGGGGCAGAAACGCATAACAGAAACTCTGGGGCAGAAACGCATGACAGAAACTCTGGGGCAGAACTGAAAGTAGACTGAAAACACAGACAGGATGCACAGACAACTTGCAGATTGTAAGGGAAAGTAGATGGGGTGGACGAGCGGGTGGGCGGTCTTGCAAGACAACGGCTTTGCCTGGAGGAGTGCGGTTGGTGGATGGCGGGCTCCCGCCCCCTCTGTGAGCCCCCGGTCTTGCAAGACAACGGCTTTGCCTGGAGGAGTGCGGTTGGTGGATGGCGGGCTCCCGCCCCCCCCATGCCGCCTGGCGTTCGTAGACAGGGAGAAGCTGGGGGTGCAGCCCCCCCCTGCCGGATTGACATGGAGGAAAAAACACGTTGGCGGCCCCCCTCTCGGCTGCCCCAAAATCGCCAGAAAGGTGGATAGTTGGATGAGCGGACCCCCCCTCCTCCCTCAAAACCGGCATTCCCACAGGAAAAGATGGATGGATGGCTGGTTATATGAATGAATGCCCGGCATGAGCCACTCTGCTCTGCTAACCAGAAATGGCGCCAACACCGGACCTGACGTAGGAGGAGCCTTAAGTACTCACCAGACTCCTCCCACAAATACAGGCTAACCTGCAGGCAAGCCTTAATACATATTGTAGTTTAATAGTTTGTAAGGTTGATAGCAGACACCAGTCCATCCATTTCAATGTGGATGTGTGTGTTTATGTCACTACTCATTTAAAACACTACAGTGCCTCTTCTCCTTTTTATTGTATAGTATTAACATAAAGCTATGGTGGATACATTAGTTTAGTTTCACTTCCTACCCCATAGATACAATAAGAATTCTGAGAAAACATTTGCCACTGGAACAAGTGTTCCTGTTGGAAGATCTACCTCATGTTCTGGTGAGAACTACAGTATAAGTTTGGGATTTTTAGTCACTTTGGCCCAGATTCACAGAGCAATTACGCCTGTCTAACTGGTGTTAGACAGGAGTAATTTCAAATTTTGCGCGCCGTATCACTAGTTTGAATCCTCAAACCATGATACGGCTGCTTCGGGCTTCGATCCGAGAGGCTTACGTCCTCGTAAGCCTTCGGATCTACACTGCGATATTTTTGCGACCGCTGGGAGGAGTTTGCGTCGTTTTCATGCGTCGGGATATGCAAATGAGTTTTTACGGCGATCCACGAAGGTACGAGTGTCCCTCGCAATCGCCTACGTCATTTTTTGGCTACGTAATTGTAGAGGAGCTAACAGTGCGTAACCCATGTAAAGTATGGCCGTCGTTCCCGCGTCGATTTGAATTTTTTTTTTTTTAAACGTAACTCGTTCGGAATAGGAATGTACGTAAACGACGCTACTACGACGTGACGACGTGTTTTCGCGCAATGCACGGCGGGAAATTTGCGAACGGAGCATGCGCAGTTCGATCGCCGCAGGAACGCGCCTATTTTAAATGCTTCACGCCGCCTACTCGCGCAGATGGATTGCGACGGGAGAAATACACTACGCCGCCGTCGTTTACTGGACAAAATCTACCTGGATTCCACGTAGAGCCAGGTAAAAAACGGCGGCGTAGTGTATTTCTGATACTCTACGAGAATCAAATTCTCTGTGAATCTGCCCCTTTGTGTCTCAGTGAGGTTCTATTTCTCCCCTACTCAATCTAAAAACCAACAGAAAAGTTTTGGCTATACATGTACCATTAAAAATATAAAGGGGCTAAAACGTTTTCTGGCGGCCGGCGGATCGGAGCTTGATTGGATGTTTATACTAGCGTTACTGATATTCCAATATTCTTTATAATGTGAGTGTGTACTCTTTTTTTTTTTTTTATCTTAAAATTTTTGTTTAAGTTTGATTGTCTTGTGAGCTGGGTTCCATACCAATATGGAGCCAAGTTTATTTGGAGTATTTGTGGATATGACGAGTCATGTATGTCTGATAAGTGGATTTGTTTGCTGTGTTCACTGCCGGAAGCTTCTAGGGCACCCCAATGTTCCCACTTGGATCACCTCTTAGACTAGGGCCAGATTCTCAGCTGAGATACGAAGGTGTATCTCAGATACACCGTCGTATCTCAGTTTTTTTTAATGGGTATCTATGCGTATGATTCCTAGAATCACTTATGCATAGATACACTAAAGATCCGACAGATGTAAAACAATTACACCGTCTGATCTTGGATGTAATGACAACGCTGGCCGCTAGGTGGCCTTTACGTTGTTTTCTCATTTGCCTATGCAAATGAGCCTAATACGCCGATTCCTAAACGTTTTTACGCCGCCCCGTCGTCGTTTACGTCATTTCCGTAAGGTTTTTCCGGCATAAAGATAAAGCAGGCCAAAGATGGCGCATCCTATGTTAAGTATGGACGCCGTGACCGCGGTAAATTTGAAAGTTTTTACGTTGTTTGCGTAACTCGTCCGTGAATGGGGATTTACGTCGATTACGTTCACGTCGAAAACACCGTCATAATTTGGAGCATGCGCACTGCGATTTTACTATGGCCGGCGCATGCGCAGTACGTTCCCCCTTCGATTTACGCGGGGATACGCGGGGCCATTTACACTACGCCGCCGCAAACTACGGAGCAAGTGCTTTGAGAATACAGCACTTGCTCTAGTAAGCTGCGGTGGCGTAGTGTAAATGGCTTACGCTACGCCGGCGGGGGATCTACGAGAATCTGGCCCTTACACATTGGAATGGTCGCAACTTATTGAATGAACAGTGACATTTAACACAGAGGGCCAGATTCTCGTAGATCCCGAGCCATTTACACTACGCCACCGCAGCTTACTAGAGCAAGTGCTGTATTCTCAAAGCACTTGCTCCGTAGTTTGCGGCGGCGTAGTGTAAATGGCCCGGCGTATCCCTGGGTAAATCGAAGGGGGCGGCTTGTATTTAAATTAAGCGCGCTCCCGCGCCGAACCTACTGCGCATGCGCCGGCCATAGTAAAATCGCAGTGCGCATGCTCCAAATTATGACGGTGTTTTCGACGTGAACGTAATCAACGTAAATCCCCATTCACGGACGAGTTACATAAACGACGTAAAAACTTTCAAATTTGCCGCGGTCACGGCGTCCATACTTAACATAGGATGCGCCATCTTTGGCCTGCTTTATCTTTATGCCGGAAAAACCTTACGGAAACTACGTAAACAACGACAGGGCGGCGTAAAGAGGTTCAGGAATCGGCGTATTAGGCTCATTTGCATAGGCAAATGAGAAAACAACGTAAAGGCCACCTAGCGGCCAGCGTGTCATTACATCTACGATCCAACGGTGTAATTGTTTTACATCTGTCGGATCTTTAGTGTATCTATGCGTAAGTGATTCTAAGAATCACTCGCATAGATACCCATTGAAAAAAAATGAGATACGACGGTGTATCTGAGATACACTGTGGTATCTCAGCTGAGAATCTGGCCCAGATTGTTTTGTGTAGGGACAATTGATAGTGATCTTAAAGATTTTTCACTATTTGTATGCACATTGATACCTGTCACAGATTGTTATGTGTATGGAGGATCGGCACTGATTGTAAAGAACTTTAACAAATTTACATGTTTTTGCATGCTTTGTATCACTAATTTCATCATTTATTATTAGCTTGTATGAGAATAGCGCTGCACCCTTTTTGACACATTTTTATCACTATTGACCAGATTTTGAAATTAACAAATTGAAGTAACCTACCTCTCTAGCTTGCCAATAATTTTAAATATCTAGAAATATAAAACGTAGCAGGATAAAACCAAATAGCCCATCAAAAGATAAAGTAACAAACCAGCTGTTCTGCTACCAACACCTGCCGTCACTCATGTCCTTTGGCACCATCTCTTCCACTCTCAAGTGGGGCATGGACAAGAGAGGCCAACCTCATCAATTCAGTCTCCTACCAGGTAGATGATGCCAGTTTTGCTGCAATATTCACCTGAAATCCAGAGATTTCAGCCTCAGTACTTGTTTCTGCCACTAGATGTCTTCAGGCTGATGGCCAGCATCATTAAAATCTTTTCCCCTATTGGGTAACAGGTTTCCCTGTTTACCTGGACAGTGAAATGAGAAGCAGGCGGAGATGAGCTCATCTCTCTTTACTTTATCCTTCTATTACTGTGCTTCTTTTCAGCACCTAAACTGCTTCTTGTGATGCTTCTTCCTCTCTTACCCCTCCCTTGCTTTATAGGGCCTGGGTGATAGCAGGTCTGTTCCAGGTACATACACTGCTTGCATTAAACAAATCACATTTATTGACATTGTATTGATCATGGAGTATTTTTAATATTGGCCTTGTAGAGTTGAGTACATCTGGGAAGAGGTCCATTACTTTCTGTCCTTGTTCCAGACAGTTATACATTTTTCTTGATAAGGGTAGGGAATGGTTAGACCCTTAATGAAATTTTAATCTTGTCTGTATCCTATTTGTTGAGATTATCCTCACTGGGACAGGAAGAAAAAAACTTCCCATCAGAAAGTCAGAAAACAACAAAAAAGTCATAGGAGAATTTAAGAATTTTTACTGTATGCAAAATAAAAATAATTTTTTTTTTGGTGTTTTCGTAAAAATATATATATATATATATGTATTTCTTTACTCTTTACTTTACAATATTGACTATTTTTTACCAAGTTTTCTTGTTCCCCTTCTCTACTTCTTTTTCGACTATTATTAATCCTTATGCTGGTGTGGGGGTATTAAGTCTACTTTTTTTTACTTTTCTTTGGTTACTTGCTGGATTTCAGGCCTAGGCAAATAATGTTTAACATTCAGTCTTCAGGAGAGAAGGAGTTTTCTCAGCTAAGCACACCCACCTGCCTGCATGCCAGAGCTAAAGACAGATGGATTACAGGAAGTAAATGCTACATGAATCAAAGTGATCTCTCAGCAAAATAGCATGGAGACATGGATAGACGGGTGAGTTTGCTTAGAAAAAAATAGTGGGCCAGATTCACAGAGCGATTACGCCGGCGTAACAGGAGATGCGTGGCGTAAGTCTAAATTTGCGCATTGCGCTTCGATGCTCCGCATCCCCAAAACGAGATACGCAAGAAATCTACTTTTTTTTGTCCAGCGTAATTTCGATAGACAAAACTGCGCTAGACACACCATTGATTTGCTATTTAAATATGCTAATGAGGGAGTTACGGGGATCCACAAAAGAACGTTGTTGCAGCGCAGGCTACGCGCTGTGCGCAACAGCTCCACGGCCTGTCTAAAATTAGACCATATAAAAGGTGGTATAAAATTAGACAATTCGTCTACATGTCAGAGAAAGCAACACCGTTAGTGAGGAGCTGAGCAGTCACACTTTCTGCCCAACAAACTGTATGCCAACATGCCAGTGGCATCCATGTTCATAGCTATACTACTGACTTTAGATGAGCAAAGAAGGAGGAGGGCATGGAGGAGGGCACGGGAGAGGTTTGTTTGTTTTTTGCCAAAAAAAATTTCTTTGCTTTTATAAACTTTTTTACAAAAAAAAATACATAAATATATACATCAATACATAACATACATACAAATTACAAACACGGTCTCACTATCTTTCAATAGCCCTTTAAAACCTTGATGGATATAATAATCTAATCTGATACAAGCCCCTCACTCTTCACTTGATATATCACACACACATAGACATCTTTGGCATGAGTGATTCTGAGGTGTCTCGCATCTTCAGATTCACCCCTCATGCCATCCTGGAATTAACCACAACCCTGCAGGAGCCCAACACCAGCCCACCACATGACACCACCCATGACACCCATGACAGCTACATATACAATCCTAGCCCCATCCCCACAGATTTCGAACAGAACATGTATGAACATGTATGGGGACAGCTGGCTGGTTGGTGAGTGACATGGGTGGCAGGCATGACTGTCCCCCCCCCATGATGCTGAAATAACAAGGGGCACATGCACTTCTAACATCCTCCTGTCTTATCCCTTCAGGGTGACTCTGCATATGCACTGAGACCCCATCTCATGACTCCTATACGGAACCCCCCATGGTACCCTGTTATATTCCCCAAACTTTGTATGCCAGATCATTGGTGCATGTTGCATGCTGCACAACTTCGCAGTATGTAAGGGCCTGCAGGAGCCAGCTCACATTAGGCATATTTGCACGTTAAAGACACACATTAATCATGGCACAATGAGAATGCATGCATGCACACCACTGTGGTCCCTAGCACAGACACATCACATCCTCATCACATTGAATTGGCACAAGCCCACCATGCAGGACTTGTGAGCAGCAACACCATGCCACGGCTCCAATTATGTCACTGTACATTCATACACCATTCACACGGACCTGGGGATCACTTCTCCACCACAAATGAGGGTGACACCCCTTTTCCGGCAGGAATGTCACCCCCACATTCCAAAATCATTCACAAACAGAACCCAAAAAAAAAAAAATTGACCAGCAAAAAAAAAAAATGCCCCAGCAAAAATCTAATAAAAAAAAAATAACAACAAAGAAAACACATAAAAGGCAAAAATCACTCTGCAAAACAGTCCCCAAATATCTCAAAGACACGTCACAAACAAACAAACAAATGCTAATAAACAACAGAACAAAAGCACCTTGCTGTATAGGAAGGGATACAAAGGGATGTACTTTTGCAAAGGAAGTGCGTTTGTGTCTGTCTATTTATGCTGTCTGCGTAATTCACTAAGTTGCCCGGGTCCACTTCCAATTTCACTGATTGCGCCGTTCCTGAGTTGTGAGCATGTGCACAGAGGTGCTGACCATGGTCTGCTTCATGTGCGCATGCGCGAGCCGGCCGGCCCTTCATTTGCATAGGGTCACGGCTCATTTCAATGTAACACGCCCACGTCCTTCCCAATTTGAATTACTCCGCCTTACGCCTCTGAAATTACGTTGCACAGGCGCTATTTTCTGCGCAAAACAATCAAGAAAACGGTGATTGCGCCGCTACATTGCGGCAGTCTAACGTAAAGGAGGTGCGCTACGCCAGTCAAAAAATGCGCCGATGTACGTGAATCTGGCCCAGTGTTTTCAGATTGTGCTGCTTAGATGCAGCGTACAATAGTTCTGCTTTAAACAAAGGTTCACCTTAATTACAAAAAAAAAATCAATGTATGCAGGTTTTTTTATTTTAAAAATATATATCCTATTTTAATTAAACTGAAGCTCTTTAATAATTACACAACTCCCATCACTAAAATTATTTCCAATAAAACATTTGTTTAATCCTGAACCTGCAGCCATCGCAAATTTTGAAATATGTCAGCATGGTTAGAGAGGCACAAATGACCTTGCGCTAAGGATACTGGTACCTTATGTTCCAGCAGTTTGGGAATGGTAATAACTAATAGCATTGGTAGAGGTGGCCATCAAATCCAAGTGGAAGCAATTAAATGAAGCAATTCAGAAAGGATATAGCAGCCTGGGAAAAGGGCCAAGAAAAAAAGTGAAAAAATCAGGCAGACATCAAAAAGAAAAGTGCAGCATACTGTTTAAGAACGGATAAAGGATGATAGTAGTGTCATCAACTGACAGAGTAAAGGGAAAAAAACAGATTCCTGGAGCCAAGCCAAGATAGAGAAATTTATGGTTTGAATTGCTCTCATCTAAAGAGCTCATATTTTGCTCCTTAGTAGAGTTTGTCTAGGAAATGTAAATGCACTTTTTCCCAGAATTAACTTAAGTAGCAAAAGTGATATTTTATGCTCCGCTGTTATGAAATGTGCCATGTTTTAAAACATTTATAGATCATCATTTTAGTTAGATGGAAATTCTATACACAATACATATTGTGAACATATTTTATACTGAGGCATTAAAACTTGATCTTAAAGGAAAACGTCACCTTAACTAATAAATATTTATATATTGTATACTATATATATATATATATATATATATATATATATATACACATATATATATATATATATATATATATATACACTGTAACGATCTGTGGCATTCATGCTCAGGTGGTGTATGTGTTTTAAGGAACACCAGTCAGTCCAGACTGTATTTTTAAAGGCATGGGACCCCAATTTTATTTAAATGAAACAAACGTCACAGAAAATATTCCCTTGCAGGGGGTTCCACCATTATTATATAACAGAAATTTCAGCCTCCTGGCTCACTCACACTTACTTATTTAAAACTCCCTCCTGGAGCTTACTTGCTCAGCTTTGCGGTGCTTGGTCTCCACCTGAAAGCTCTCTCGACTTCTACACCAGGCCACCTGCCTGTAGGGTGGAGCTGTTCCTAAGGCCCATTCACACTAGCGGTGCTTTACCGTAAATTTTGCTGCACTATGCGGGCGCTCGCGCAAAGCTTTTACCCCCCTCTAGCGGCCGATAAAGGGTTAAAATTACTGCAATGCGGGGGGCGTGTCCTGATGTGAGATCTGGCAGATGTGTATTTGGGGAGCTCCGACGATCCTTTGCCTAATCCTGTGCCATCCGTGCATCTAAATTATCGAAATCTCTGCATACCTTGTCAGACTGCTCCCATGTGTCCCCTGCTGTGTCCTGGGCCAAAAATTGGAAGAGTTTAGCTGCCCTGGGTCACCTGTAGGCCTCAGCTCCCACATGCCTGCGGCCGCCGCCATCTTGCCGGCCTGTGCTGCTCCCGGACGGACTGTTCCCGGGCTGCCTGGAGAAAAGAGGCTGCTCTCTGTCCCCATCTGCCTGCCCATCCATCTTCCTGGAGTGTTCTGGAGGCCCAACTGGCTGCTGGGGGTGGTCCGTGGAGGCTGCGGCCCGGTGCGGCCTAGTATTACCTGAGAAGCACCGGTGTTTCCTGAGCCGCTGTCCCGCCGCTGGAGCGCGGATCGGCTGCCTCTGCAAGACCTGTCACCTCTTCACATCCCTGCCACGGACTGGAGTGCTGTCCAACAGTGCTTGCCCATCTGAGCCTGCTGAACATTCCTAAGGCCTGGTATCCCCTGCCCTCTGCCACTCCTCTGCATCAGTAGTTCTGCTCTGGGCCTATCACACTGCTGCCCTCGGTCACAGCTTCATCACTCTCTGCCTGCAGTGTGTCTCTCCACTAACCTGCTTGTCTGTGCACACTCCTGTAGCAGCCTGGTGTGCTGGTCTGTGGAGTCTGCGTGTGTTCACCAGCTGTACCACCCTAGGACTTTGAGGCTTCTGCCGCCTGGATACCTATGCTCCACTGCTCTGGGCCTCCCCTTCTTCAGTGTTCCTTGCCTCCCATCCTTGCTACCTTGCCAATTGTGTGCCCTCTTCAGGAGATTGCAGATGTCCTCCTCCTCTAAAAAGGGAAATTCCAAAGCAGCTAAGGCCAATACACTGCTCTGACCACCGCTGCCCTCTTCCCCGCAAACAGACCCCATACTGGTCGGGCGCATTCGAGCCTTGCTGGCCAACCTGGACATGGATCCTAGTAAGGCCCCACCGGTGGAGGGGCCGGCTCCGACATCTCCTGACATCACGGCTGCAATCTTGGCAGCGATAGAGCAGAGTAAGACCTTGCTGCTGGTACGCATTGATCACCTTGCTATGGAATGTAATCTCATATGGAATGACCTGGACAAAATAAGGGGGAGGATGACCGAAACAGAATCCAGGGTATCAGCCGCTGAAGATCTCACGGCCACCCATGCCGCCTCTATTGCTGAGCTACAACGCACGGTGCAGTCTCTTGTCGCAAAGTCGGACGACACAGAGAACAGGCTGCGGCACAATAATGTCAGAGTCCCTGGCCTGCCTGAGGGAGAAGAGGGGGATCACCCTGCTGTATACCCAGAGGAGTTCTTCAAAAATCTCCTGGGCTTTACAGATGTTTCCCCTACCTATGTGGTTGAGAGGGCCCATCGGGTGCCTACGGGCCGAGCTGTCCCTGGGAAACCTTCCAGGCCTTTCCTAGTCCGCTTTCTCAATTATCGAGACAGTGACAGGAATGTCTCTGAAGCCTGCAAACATCCCACACTCAAGTATTGCAACACTTCTGTTCTTTTTTCCCTGATTTTTCAGCTGAGTTGCAGAGGAAGAGGAAAACCTTCAACGATGTCCGCAGACGTCTCAGAGATAAAGACAATTAAATATAGCATGCTTTACCCCAGCCAGTTGCGAGTCCAGCGTGCCGGAGCGGTCCACTTCTTTGATAACCCAGCGGATGCTGATGATTGGCTGACCACTTTGCACTGATCGAATCTTTTCACCATCTGATGCACAGATCTTCCACATCCTTGTTCTCTATATCCTACTGAACTCCTTGCAACACCGGAGATTCCCCAATTGTATTCTCTTGAAGTTATTCATACTGCTAGAGGAACTACACCACCGCTCCAGATTACCCAGTCCTTTTTGATGTGTTGAGAGACACGTCCCCCCACCCCCTTACTTGTACACAAGTTGGGGTCACCCCAGGACTTGGCGGGGTCTTTTTCCCGCTATTCTCCACTCACCTGGAGGGACGTTAAGTTTGTCTTACCTGAGCCTGCAGCTTCAGTTCAGTGCTGGATCAGACTGTGGGGCCTAGTTTTCGGGTTACCGCTTTACAATGTTAGGTTCTGTTTTGGGTATAGACTGGCTCCCGGCCCATCCCCTGTGTTTTTGGGCAGTGCCGGATGCCGGTAGGGAAAGCACACCGTGATTGGGAAGTTTTGGTTTTTCTTTTTGTTTTCAATGTGTTAGGTGCGGATGGCTCTAAAAACACTCATCGGGTGGGTCTCTGTTGGGACTCATTCACTCTGAAGTTTGCAATTCCCCCCTGGGACCATAGCGCCACATAATCACAAAACGATGTCAGTGATATCCTGGAATGTCAGAGGCCTCAATTCCAAATTTAAAAGGGCGCTGATGTTCCATTATGTCAGGGCGCATAATCCGCAGGTACTGATCCTACAGGAGACCCACTTGATGGGTGGCAAACTGATGGCCTTGAAGAGACCCTGGGTTCAGAGAACCATCCATTCCACATATTCCTCATATGCCAGTGTGTATCCATATTGATTAATAGATCCTACCCGTGTAAAGTTGAGGCGGTCCATACAGACCCCCATGGTAGGTTCGTAATTGTGGTATTGGTGGCCTGGCAGCAATGGTATATTATTGTAGGTGTTTATATCCCGCCACCTTTTAAACCAGATGTGTTGTACACTATATTGGAGAGAATCGCCCCATACTGTCCAGCTAAGTTGTTAATCCTAGGTAACTTCAATAATACCCTCTCCCCTGAGCTTGACAGGCCCACGCCATTACAATCCTCTACTGGGAACCTGCTTGGGTGGGCACACTCAGCGGGGGTTACTGCGGTGTGGCGGTGGTTGCACCCCCAGACTAAAGCATTCTTGTGTTTCTCTACCTCCTACAAAACCTCCTCTAGAATTGATTATGGGTTTGCGAATCAACTTATGCTGACTGACATAGTGGAGGAAGCCTACCTACCTAGCGGGCTCTCTGACCACTCCCCCCTCAAAATCACTATGCGCACCAGAGAAAAAAGTAGTGGCTCTATGTGGCGCCTGGGGGCTCACTGGATCTCCCATGAAGAGATTTCAGGGCAGACCCCACATACATTGCGTGGATTTTGGGAACATAATGCAGGGTCATCCTCTCCTCCCATAGTATGGGACGCATTCAAGGCGTTCACTAGAGGACACTATGGGCCAGATTCACATAGAATCTGCGGCGGCGTAGCGTAAGCCATTTACACTACGCCGCCGCAACTTAATGGAGTAAGTGCCGTATTCCCAAAGCACTTGCTCCGTAGTTTGCGGCGGTGTAGTGTAAGTGGCCCTGCGTATCCCCGCGTAATTCAAAGGGGGCAGCTTGTATTTAAATTAAGCGTGCCCCCGCGTCGATCGAACTGCGCATGCGCCGGCCAGGAAAAAAGCCCAGTGTGCATGCTCCAGCTCACGTCAGAAAGCGTTGTTGAAACCAACGTCAAAATGACGTGATCGTCACTTACGCAATGCCCTATTCGCGAACGACTTAGTAAAACTACGTAACCGTCGGAAAAGGCGACGCTGACCCGACGCCATACTTAACATGGCAATGACGGAACTTCGTAAACCTACCCCTCATATAGCAGGGGTAGGTTTACGCTTACGTAAATTACGTAAACGACGACATGGCGGCGTAAAAACGTTCGGGAATCAGCGTATTAGGCTCATTTGCATAGGCAAATGAGAAAACAACGTAAAGGCCACCTAGCGGCCAGAAAAGTAATTACATCTACGATCCGACGGTGTAAGTGTTTTACACCTGTCGGATCTTCACTGTATCTATGCGTAAGTGATTCTAGGAATCACACGCATAGATACCCAGTAAAAAAAAAACAGAGATACGACAGTGTTTCCTGCGATACACCGTCGTATCTCTTTTGAGAATCTGGCCCTATATGTCGGCAATTAAGGCAGTGAAGGTAAATCAACAAGCCGACACATTGCGGTTGGAGGGGGAGATTGAGGAGGCCATGGACACATACGGGTCTTACCCCTCGGTCTCCAACTTTGAACAGCTGCAGTCAACCAAGAGGGATCTCCATCTCCATCTCAGTGAGATCACTCGTTTAGAGATGTTCCATACGAAACAAAGGTACTTTAAGCAGGGGGATAGAAACGGCTACTGGCCATGATGTCCCATCACAACACACCTGTGACTCTGATCCCTGAACTGGTTTCTCCTACGATTGAGCCTATTACATCCCATTCAGAAATTCTATCAGAAACTGTACAGTACCACACTCCCTTCGGGTATGACTCCTGGCAAGATGGCGCCTCTTCTGGACCCCCTGGCTCTGGGGTGGCTCTCGAAAGAGGAGAGGTCCCATCTGGTCAGGCCTATCACTGCGGAGGAAGTACATGCCATTATTAACTCATTGGCACCTGGGAAGTCCCCGGGTCCTGATGGTCTACCCGTCTAATTTTATCAGGCTCATGCAGATCTCCTGGCTCCCCTGCTGCCTGACCTGTATACCCGCTGTCTGGAGGAGGGAGCGCTCCCACCCTCCATGGCAGACGCGCACATTATTCTAATACTTAAGCCCGGTAAGGACCCCAAACAGTGCGCCTCTTACAGGCCCATAGCACTTCACAACATTGATTTCAAAATGTTATCGACATTAATCACCGTTAGGCTCAACCCACTACTGCCCTCTATTATAGACTCAGACAAGACGGGATTCATGGCCAATAAATCCACGGATATTAACCTCTGTAGACTATTCACCAACTTGCATGCCATACACGATAATGTGGGCGCTAGAACGATTGCCTTGTTCGACATTGAAAAGGCATTCCATATGATCGAGGGGCCATTTCTCTGGGAAACTGTGGAGGATGGGATTTCCGTTGGTTTTTATTACCTGACTGCAAACCCTATACAAATCCCCCAGGGCGGCTATCAGACTGGGGGGTGACGTCTCTCCCCCCTTTCCGCTTTCCAGGGGTACCAGGCAGGGCTGCCCTCTCTCTCCGGCATTACTTGCAATTGCTATGGAACCGGTGGCAGAGGCAGGCCACATAAGAGGACTAAAAATAGTGTGGCTGGAGAAGAGGGTAGCTCTGTACGCAGATGACCTTCTACTATTTCTGAATGACGCGGACCCCTCCCTTAACCACTTAAGGACCGCCTACTGCACATTTACGTCGGCAGAATGGCACGGCTGGGCACATCAACGTATATATACGTTGGTTTTAGTACCCAGCCGTGGGTCGCGGGTGCGCGCCCGCGACCCGGTCCGAAGCTCCAGGACCGGGACCGCGGGATTCGCGGACCCGATCGCCGCTGCAGTGCGGCGATCCGTCCCTGGAGCGGAAGAACGGGGAGAGCCGTGTGTACACACGGCTTCCCCGTGCTTCTCTGTGGCCGGAGCATCGATCGCGTCATCCCTGTAATAGGGGGACGCGATCGATGACGTCACACCTACAGCCACACCCCCCTACAGTTGTAAACACACACATTAGGGCACACATTCCCTACAGCGCCACCTGTGGTTAACTCCCAAACTGCAACTGTCATTTCCACAGTAAACAATGCAATTTAAATGCATTTTTTGCTGTGAAAATGACAATTGTCCCAAAAATGTGTCAAAATTGTCCGAAGTGTCCGCCATATTGTCGCAGTCACGAAAAAAATCGCTGATCGCCGCTATTAGTAGTAAAAAAAAAATAGTTAATAAAAATGCAATAAAACTATCCCTTATTTTGTAAACGCTATAAATTTTGCGAAAACCAACCGATAAACGCTTATTGCGATTTTTTTTTACCAAAAATATGTAGAAGAATACGTATCGGCCTAAACTGAGGAAAAAAAATGTTTTTTTATATATTTTTGGGGGATATTTATTATAGCAAAAAGTAAAAAATATTGCATTTTTTTTTAAATTGTCGCTCTATTTTTGTTTATAGCGCAAAAAATAAAAACCGCAGAGGTGATCAAATACCACCAAAAGAAAGCTCTATTTGTGGGAAAAAAAGGACGCAAATTTTGTTTGGGAGCCACGTCGCACGACCGCGCAATTGTCTGTTAAAGCGACGCAGTGCCGAATCGCAAAAACCCCTTGGGTCATTTGCCAGCGTATTGGTCCGGGTCTTAAGTGGTTAAAGGAGCTTTGCAAGTATTGACTGACTTCTCTAACATAACGGGTTTGCGGGTGAACTGGGCAAAATCCTAACTGCTAGCTATAAACCCTGGGGCCAAAACACTAGCCCCGCCAGATATCCAACTGAAATGGGTGGACGAATTGGTGTACTTGGGGGTGCGCGTCTCTAGAGACGAGTCCAGCTTTATAGCCCTTAACCTAGAGCCGGTGGTCCAAGGAGTCAAGGCCAAACTAAAAGCCTGGAAGAACCTTCCTCTGTCCTTATTAGGTCGCATTAACTTAATTAAAATAAAAATCATACCTAAATTTACCTACCTATTCCGTAACTCCCCACAGTGGATACCTTGCTCATTTTTTACCAAAGTGAACAGACTCTTCTCCTCCTTCCTCTGGGGCCCAAATCCCCTAGATTTAAATTATCCACACTAATGCGTTCGGTGTCGCAGGGGGGGTTGGCGCTTCCGGACTGTCGGAAATATTTTCTGGCAGCCCAGCTGGTCACGGCAGTTTGGTGGCTGGTGCCGGACGTGTCCAACCCAGCGTCGGTTCTGGAGGCGGCGGTGGTCCGTTCTGTAGAGGCCCTGACACATTTACCCCTTTTCAGTCCCAAGGCTCCATATGACTTGACCACCCCCATGCACACGACTCTGAAGGCCTGGGGGCGGGATTGGTAATTGAGAAGTTCCCATGGACTGCAGTCTCCCCACACGCCCCCCTATGGAGCAACCCTACACTGCCCCATCTTTTCTCGTTTCCAGACCCCAAAATATGGGCCAATTGCGGTATTAAACTGGTATCTGACCTCGCTGCCGGCACGGCTATACGCCCCTTTAATCATCTGGTATCCTACAACAATGTGCCTCCCTCGCATTTATTTAGCTTTATGCAACTGTCTCATGCATTTAAAGCCCAAATAACACCAAATGTCACACAAATAGTGCAGTCTGATCTTGAGACAGTCATTTGGTATGAATGTGCCAAGAAACTGACATCGGTCCTCTACGCACATCTCCTTCGAGTTTCCTCTCTAGATTTGTCTAAGCTCCGCCAGCGATGGACACAGGACATCCCCGGGACTGGACTCTGAGGATTAGGAAGACATGTGGAATTTCCCCTTTAAAATCCTGGTCTCACTTCGAGACTGTCTCATACAATATGAAATACTACACCGGGCTTATATTACCCCGTATAGGTTGCATAAAATGAAAGCTTCCTTGTCAGTGGAGTGCTGGAGGTTTACTGGGGATCCGGGCGACTTTATGCACATCTTCTGGTTCTGTCCAGTAATTAAACACTACTGGTCACAAGTACTATCTGTAATACATGAGGTTGTGGGGATAGATATAACTCCAATCCCGCAGATATGCCTTCTAGGCCTAGTAGAAGAATTAGCCCCCAGGGTGGCAGAGAGAACTGTAATAGGACTCCTGTTATTCTATGCCAGGAAAATGATCACTCTCTGTTGGAAAAAACGTGCTCCGCCATCCATACTGCTATGGAAGGCACATGTCAATAAAGTTCTCCCACTCTATAAGGGAACCTACCAAACTAGAGAATGCCCCAAAAAGTATGATAAAGTGTGGGCCAAATGGCTAGCGGAGGCCTCCACAGCGACCGCAGACTGACTGAGCTTGTACATGGTACCACTCCACGGGTGGATGGGATTCTGATACACTGAGTGTTTATTTTAATTTTTTATTGTTATGTTTAATTTATTTATTTTTTCTCCTCTTTATATCATGATCTCTGCGGTGGGTATACTGGATGTAGTTTACTGTCCCTTGGGATTCGACTGAAGAATTTGATACTTGGACATTTCAATTAGAGTGAGAGCCACTACTGCACTAGTTTTTTTTTTTTTTTTTCTTGTAAAAGTGCTACAGCTGTTTGTTACTAATGTTGGAAGCAGCCTATGGCCAGCTGGTACTAACTCCTGCGTGGGTCTAGTCCCAATGCTGTGGCGGGTTTACTGTAGTGGATTGTTTGTATGTTCGTCTGTTTTATACTCAATAAAAAGATTAAAAAAAAAAAAACTGCAATGCGCTTCTGCAGAGACGGCTGTATAGCCGCGTTGTCCATTGATTTCAATGGGCAGGAGCGTTGGAGGAGCAGTATACCTAGGTCATGGTGTGTATTAGCACCTTCAGCCTGTTTTTTACAAAGACAGGCATGATGACACACTGGAGAGTGCGCTTTGCAGGCACTACTTTAGCGTTATAGTGCCTGCAAAGTGTTCCAGTGTGAAAGGGTCTAAGTGCAGGCTCTGAGGGGAATACAAAACCCATCCCACAGGTGTGCAATCATCATGCCTGTCTTTGTAAAAACCAGGCTGAAAGTGCTAATACACACCATGACCTGGGGTCGCCTCTCCACAAATATATATATATATATATATATATATATATATATGTGTGTGTGTGTGTACAGAAATGTCTACTATTGAGTGCAGATGGCTTAGTTTTCTGTCAAAAAATGTTAAGGTTGCTTCATTGCTTTATGGCTGTAATTCTACCACTAGGAGTTTCATATATATATATATATATATATATATATATATATATACAGGTACTCCTCGCTTAACGACCAACCTGTTTAGCGACCGTTCGCACTTACGACCATCTCACCGACGGTAAGAGCTAAAACGTGCTTACGTGCTAAAACGTGGTAGCGGCGGCCCTGCGTCACAAAGTCATTCATGGCTGATATACAGTTCTGTACACACATACTACACTATTCTGAGGTCCGGTACAGCTGGTTTCATGGTCAGTATTCACATTTCAGCAGTAAATTATTTTTGCAAAAGAATGCAAGGATGCAAAAAAAAAACGTTATAAACGTCTATACTGTACTGTACTGTATACAGTCCAGGATCTCTCTCAGGCCCACACAATACAGCACAGTAGTGTGACAATATACAGTACTATACAGATATACTGTAGTACATTACAGTACTGTATGTACAGGACAGTGTAACTATTTATAAAGCTTTTTCTTCGAGGATACAAGTTGTGTGTGATCTGGGTGCCTTATTCTGTATTGTACTTTACCCCAGATGTCTCCAAAAAGGAAAAGCATGCAGTTCCTCACTTAACGATCAATTCGCTTAACGACCAAGTCGTTGAAACGGAACTCGGTCGTTAAGCGAGGAGTACCTGTATATATATATATATATATATATATATATATATATACAGGGCTTTTTTTCAGGGGAAACAAGGTGGAACTCAGTTCCACCACCTCTGGCTCAGACCCTTTGGTATTTAAGGCCCCTTTAAGACCCTCCTACTGTTTTCGTGAAAATTGACTGACCACACCCACTATTTGATGTGATTTAGAGGGTGTGTGTAGGGGGAGGGGTTTTGTTGGTTGTTAAGTCCCAGCACCTATTGTTTGAGAAGAAAAAGCTCTGTATATATATATATATATATATATATATATATATATATATATATACACACACACAGTACAGACCAAAAGTTTGGACACACCTTCTCATTCCAAGAGTTTTCTTTATTTTCATGACTATGAAAATTGTAGATTCACACTGGAGGCATTAAAACTATGAATTAACACATGTGGAATTATATACATAACAAAAAAGTGTGAAACAACTGAAAATATATGTCATATTCTAGGTTCTTCAAAGTAGCCACTTTTTGCAGCAGACACATCTCTAGAACAACTGTTAAGAGGAGACTGTGTGAATCAGGCCTTCATGGTAGAATATCTGCTAGGAAATCACTGCTAAAGAAAGGCAACAAGCAGAAGAGACTTGTTTGGGCTAAAGAACACAAGGAATGGACATTAGACCAGTGGAAATCCGTGCTTTGGTCTGAGATCTTTGGTTCCAACCACTGTGTCTTTGTGCGACGCAGAAAGGGTGAACAGATGGACTCTACATGCCTGGTTCCCACCGTGAAGCATGGAGGAGGAGGTGTGATGGTGTGGGGGTGCTTTGCTGGTGACACTGTTGGAGAGTTTATTCAAAATTGAAGGCATACTGAACCAGCATGGCTACCACAGCATCTTGCAGCGGCATGCTATTCCATCCGGTTTGCATTTAGTTGGACCATCATTTATTTTTCAACAGGACAATGACCCCAAACACACCTCCAGGCTGTGTAAGGGCTATTTGACCAAGAAGGAGAGTGATGGGGTGCTGCGCCAGATGACCTGGCCTCCACAGTCACCGGACATGAACCCAATCGAGATGGTTTGGGGTGAGCTGGACCGCAGAGTGAAGGCAGAAGGTCCAACAAGAGCTAAGCATCTCTGGGAACTCCTTCAAGACTGTTGGAAGACCATTTCAGGTGACTACCTCTTGAAGCTCAGCAAGAGAATATCAAGAGTGTGCAAAGCAGTAATCAAAGCAAAAGGTGGCTACTTTGAAGAACCTAGAATATGACATATTTTCAGTTGTTTTACACTTTTTTGTTATGTATATAATTCCACATGTGTTAATTCATAGTTTTGATGCCTTCAGTGTGAATCTACAATTTTCATAGTCATGAAAATAAAGAAAACTCTTTGAATGAGAAGGTGTGTCCAAACTTTTGGTCTGTACTGTATATATATATATCTCGTCTGACTTGCCTTCATCTAAAAATATACAGATGTTTCAGATTTTGTTCCATTGCAACACTGAACCTACATCAGGATCTAATAATAAAGATTGGCACTCCCATTTAGAAATTCAGTTTGAGAAGAGACATGGTGAAACAAACACCAACTCTATTTTCTTTTTTTTTATTATTGAAGCTACCCTGCCCTAATCAAGAGACTCCTAAATTTAGAGTTGCCGGGATGTGGTTAGCTTATGCTGAGATAATAGTTCTTCTATAGTAACATTGTAAAGGGATAGCAGAAAAATACAGATTAGTCCATTGAGTCTGCAATTATTTGGTTTGTTTTTGTTTTTAATGTTTTTTCAACAATGACCACAAGACTGGAAGAGGTCAATTTCCATTCCGATACCAAAGCAGGGCAGTGCCAAAGAATGTTCAAACTACCGTACGATCGCGCTCATCTCTCATGCTAGCAAGGTTATGCTGAAATTCTACAAGTTAGGCTTCAACAGCATGTAAACCAAAAACTACCACAAGTACAAGCTGGATTTCGAGGCAGAGAAACTAGAGATCAAATTGCCATGGAGAAAGCAAGGGAGTTGTAGAATAATGTCTACTTCTGCTTTATTAACTACAGTAAAGCCTTTGATTGTGTGGATCACAACAAGATGTGCCAAATACTTAAAAAAATGGGAATACCAGACTACCTCACCTGTCTTCTGAAAAACATATATGCAAGTCAAGAAACAACAGTTAGAACAGGAAATGGAAAAATTGACTGGTTTAGAATTGAGAAAGGAGAGCGGTAAGGATGTGTATTGTCACCCTACTTATTTAACCACTTGATACCCGCCCACCATCATATGACGTCCAAAACGGGAACCTGTTATCCGGGGTGAATGTCATATGACGGCCTGCACTTTGCGGGGGGATCGTTCTTACGGTGCGCACGATCGCCGCCGCTAAAAAATGATATCTCAATGATGCCTCTGGTTGCAGGCATCATTGAGATATAATTTTTTAGCGGTGATCGTGCGCACCATAAGAACGATCATAGATGGTCATCTCTATGAGCGTCGGAGGCCGGGCGCGATGTGATGACGTCACGCCCGGGTCCCCGTAAGTAAACAAACCGCAATTGTGGCTAGTTTGAATGAGATCTGTGAATTTTTTTTCATGATCTCATTCTTTCCAGCCTGGAGGAGAGATGTGGGGTCTTATTGACTCCGCCTCTCTCCATAAAGAGGACCTGTCACACACATTTCCTATTACAAGGGATGTTTACATTCCTTGTAATAGGAATAAAAGCGATTGAAAAAAAAGTGAAAGAAATAAGTAAAATAAAAAATAAATAATAATAATAAAAAAAATGAAATGCCCCTGTCCCCGGTAGCTCACGCTTAGAAGCATACGCACACGTAAGTCCCGCCCACGTATGTAAACGAAGTTCAAACCACACATGTGAGGTGTCGCCGCGTGCGTTAGAGCGTGTGCAACAATTCTAGCACTAGACCTCCTCTGTAACTCTAAACTGGTAACCTGTAAAAATGTAAAAGTGTCGCCTAAGGAGATTTTTAAGTAACAAAGTTTGGCGCCATTCCATGAGTGTACGCAATTTTAAAGCATGACATGTTAGGTATCTATTTACTCTGCGTAACATCATCTTTCATATTTTACCAAAAAATTGGGCTAACGTTACTGTTTTGTTGTTTTTAAATTTATGAAACCATTTTTTTTTTTTTAAAAAGCCGTTTGAAAAATTATTGCGCAAATACGGTGCAAGATAAAAAGTTGCAATGACCGCCATTTTATTCCCTAGGGTGTCCGCTAAAAAAAACATTTATAATGTTTGGGAGTTCTGAGTAATTTTCTAGCAAAAGAATGATGATTTGTACAAGTAGACGAGAAGTGCCAGAATAGGCCCGGGAAGGGGGTGGGTTTTAAAGCCCTGTATTGAAGTGGTTAAAGTGGTTGTACAGTCAGAAGGTTTTTTATCTTAATGCAGCAGCGCCTCTCAGCCCCCTAACACATACCCAGTTTCCTCTCTGTCCAGTGATGTCTGTCATTGGCTGCCGCTGCTGTCAATTAAAGTCAGCTAGCCAATCAGGGTAGAGAGGGGACAGGGCCAGGTTGGGGCTCTGTGTCGGACTGGACACAGGGAGCTGTGACTAGATTTGGGTGCCCCCATAGCAAGCTCCTTGCTGTGGGGGCACTGAACAGGAAGGAGGCATCAGGATCCCAGAAGAGGGATCCGAGAACAGGAGGATATGGGCTGCCCTGAGCAAATCCAATGCAACAGAGTAGGTAAGTATAACACATTTGTTATTTTTGTAGGAAAAGAAAACAAGACTTCACAATTACTTTAACTTATATGCAGTGTAAGTCATGCGAAAAGCTAGCATCTACGAATCACAAGCCAGAATTAAAATTGCCTGGAGAAATATCAGCTACCTGAGATATGCAGACAATACCACACTAATAGCAAAAAGCAAAAAATAATTAAAGTCTCTTAATCAAGGTGAAAGAGGAGAGAGCAAAAGAGGGTCTGAAATTGACGATCACTCCTTGGCAAATATAAGGAGAGGGAATGAAAACAGTGAAAAATATGCGCCAAGATCATGGCAGAGGGTGACTGTAGCCAAGAAATTAAGAGACGCTTGCTTCTTGGGAGGAAAGCAATTGCAAACCTAGACAACATTATAAAAAGCAGAGAATTCACCCTACCGACAAAGTGCCATATATTCAAAGCTATGATATTCCCAGTACTAGCCTATGGTTGTGAGCGTTAGACCACAAGGAAGGCTGAACCTTGAAGAATTGATGCTTTTGAATTATGGTGTTGGAGAAGACTCTTGAAAGTCCCTTGTATGGCAAGAAGATCAAACCAGACAACCTTGAAGGAAATCAACCCTGAATATTCACTGAAAGGACAGATCCTGAAGCTGAAACTCAAATACTTTGGCCACCTAATGTGAAGAGAGGGCTCATTGAAAAATACCCTGATGCTGGGAAATATGGAAGGAAAAAGGAAAAGAGGATGACAGAAAACAAGATGGATAGATAGCATCATTGAATCCAAGAATATGAAGTTAAGCAAGCTTCAGAAGGCAGTGTGGGACAGAAAAGCCTGGCGCGCTATGGTCCATGAGCTATAGTCCATGAGCTATGGTCCATGAGCTATGGTCCATGAGGTCACAAAGATTCGTACACTTCTAAACAACTGAACAACAACAAAGCCCAGCCCCCAGCATTGGCAAGTGAATCACGCATGTTCCTATGTCAGTACAGAGCAAACATAACATACTTACCTGTGTCTGATTGTAGCTGCCAGTCACACATAGTACAGATTAGTGTACCTTATAGCAGCCTTTGGGGAGAAGCATTACATTTAAAAATATCTGAAGACAATTTTACATTATGCCCTACCTGCATGAATCAATTTCATTGTAAGTACTTGAATATACTGTAATTCATTTAAAAATATGAAAAATAAAATCTAAAATATACAGAACATTAAGCAAATATATAATGTAAGCGAAACATATCAGCACATGATGCATTTCTGATTGTATTCTCATTTTCCGAGCCAAAAAATGTACACTGTAAGCGGATTGGTTATTTGAACAGAACACAAGCCAGTGAAAATATTATGTCTTTAGTAAATTAGCCCCAGAGCATCCAAGAATCAAATTAATTAGAGAAACTTCTGGGCAAAAGTGCTGAGCTGGTAAAGACAGAAGTGGAAAGGTTTAGAAAAAGAAAATATAAAAACTTGTCACACTGTCAATTTTTTCAGCGACTTGAAGAGTAAATGAATGTTTAAATAAAATAATGGTTTTGGAAACTTTTGAAAATGCCCTACATCAGCTTTTTTTGACAGTTTTCTAAAGCAGTATTTAAGAAGAACTCCAGATTTACCTCCCCAAAACAACAGATGCATTGTGCATGTAAATGAATTACAACCCCACTGTCAGTTTGTGTGCAACCTACCTCCTTTAGCTGAAATTTTCTGTGTCTGTGATCACTCCCCCTCCTGGCTGAATTTCAAAGTTCTCTGACTTCCTGTTCTCTTCCTTTTTTGGTCCTGATACTACATGTCCCATGATCCTTTAAGCCTCTGTAGCTTTAAGGCGGGCTATGGGAGTCACTTGTACCTGTTCAGGGAGTTGATGTGGGTGGGTCCTAGGGTCAATGTGGGTGGTGAAAGGTGTAAATGTGTCATACCTCCTCCTGCGTCATTACTGTCTTGCAGCAATCCAAAGAATAATGGCTTACTGCAAAACTACAGAAGAAGGGCTACAGGAGATTATTATGAAGGTGTTTCCTTCATATGTAAATTGATCACTTCACAGAGAGCAGGGTTCTGGGAGTAATATATATATAAAGTGATATATAAAGTGATCTAATGAAATGTGAACAAATAATAGGGAAATGGATGAAAAACCATGAAATTAAAAAAACATGCATAAAAAACATCAATTGAACAGTGGATCAGGGATAATCATAGAAAGTTGACTAGTTGTATATGAAAAGTTATATACTGTGAGCGAATAGTTCTATATGTTAGATGAATGTCTGAATGAACCAATACCCTTCCCTAGGGGGTCTTCCACAGTGGGGGTAGGGAATCAGATAAAAGATGTTTTGATACAGTTTCATCTGCCAATAGATGGGAATTTGTAACGTCTGAGGATAGGTCAACGGAGATCCCGGATGACCCGCGGGAGAGGCATGAGTTAACGGCCATATCAGATATATAACTGGAACAACATTGTCTCCTCCCATCACAAACCATCACCCCAAGAATGAAAGTAAAGAGCCTATGATCTATCTTTGTCTCAGACATGTCTATGGATGCACAAATAGGATTAGTGGTCAGCGGATCTCACTATCTTCTCCGCTTGCTGCGTAGACTCATCCCCTTCATCCTGGAAGAAGACACAGCAGTAGTAGTGGGAACACTCATCAACTCCAGACTTGACTACACTAATTCCCTCTACCTAGGACTACAAAAAAAAACAGATGTCTCTTCTACAAGTTGTCCAGAATGCTGGAGCCAGACTGGTAATCTACCCGGTCTTGACGTCCCTCCACTGGCTAGCCATAAAGGATCAAGTGACATTCAAGACCCTCTGCCTCACCCACAAATGCACACAAGGAATCGCGACGCAATACTTATGCAAGAAAATAAAACACTACACTCCAAATCAGGCCCTAAGATCAACTAATCAGAACCTCCTCCGCATCCCCAAGTCCCGCTACAAATCTAAAGGAGAACGAAGATTTGCAGTCCAAGGACCGCGGCTATGGAACGCTCGTCCTACAGACATTCGGATGGAAGTGAACCATCTGGCCTTCAGAAAAAAACTTAAGACACATCTGTTCTGAAGCGTGGCTCATTCAGATAGCCCTTCAACATATAGGACTTTCCCCTCACATTATATAACTTTTCATATACAACTAGTCAACTTTCTAGGATTATCCCTGATCCACTGTTCAATTGATGTTTTTTATGCATGTTTATTTCATTTGCTGGTTATTCATCCATTTTCCTATTTGTTCACTTGTTCACATTTCATTAGGGTGGGGGTTAAAGTGTTGTTTTCTTTAGCGCAAGATCACTTTATACATATCATTTTCATTTTGTGTATGGTGAAACTACTAGATTTTGCAGCTTCAGATTAGAATTATACTCACATTTACTTTATTCATTTTCACTATTTACTCACAGTAGCGCAAAAGATTCATTCACTTTATTTAAGGTTATGGGAGGGTGGAATCTGAGGGAGGAGACTTTCACTGTTCACACTAGCCAGCATATTTACAGTAACTGAGCAGGCAGGAATATATTATAATTGCTAGCCTTCAGAACAGGCTGTGTATGAAAGTATTTTGTCAGTGAGGTGGGACTTTGGACACTTCATGTTGGTGTGACTGGGCGGTATAGAATGCTAATTAAGATATATTCAATCCCACCCACTATCACAGCTGCAGGAAGTGGCTGTGGAAGAGACAGAGTCTATCAGCAGGATATACAGAGTGTCACATGATACAAAGCCACAACTAAACCCAGAATATTAGGGGATCTGCAGACAACAGAGAAACATAGTACAAAGGTATGATTCATTCTGGGACTGATCATTCCATTCAGTTCTAGTAAAAAGAAAGTTCAGCCCCAAGTTCAAACCCCAACCCAAAAACTGTATATATTGCAGCTTCCTGTATTAGAGTAGATGAAGAATCACAAGAGGCACCATTAGGTAGCAGCATTGTTAGCCTAGGGCGATGTGGGTGTTAGATGTAATAGCAGATTTAGATACACCAACAAATTGAAGCCAAGCTCTGGCTAATACTTTATCAGTTACAGCAAATGTTTTTTTTTTTTTTTTATCTTTTGGGATAAAGGTTGTACCTAAGTAACAAAATAATAGGTAATCAGTGAAAGCACTCCTGCTAGTGTGAAATGGTTTGTCTCCTCTCTGTAACTAATACATTCTGTTGGAGAGTTTGTTCTTTTGGAAAACAACAGACATGCTGTCTGGCTTACCAAATGAAAATAGAAAAAATAAAGCACCAAAAAGAAAAAACAATGCAGCCATCACATCTTAGAACTGGCATTCTGCATTTTTTTTTTATTTCTTTTGGGTTTAATGCCGTTTTAAGTATTTAGAAGAACATTTTTTAAAGCTTAGAAAATTCACGATTCTTAAACAAAAAAGCTTTGTGAATTGATAGCCAAGATCACTTTAATTTGTCCCAACCACAACAGTTAATTCCTTTCATTTGTTCCGCTGCCGCTCCATTCATTTGCAGGAACTGAAGTAAATTCCCTGGTGTCCTAATAGTGAAGGAACATTGACTCACCCTTGAGAAAGCCCTGGCCCAATCAGGGCTGGCACATGAGGAGTCCGTTACTCTGTAGGAAATGATTCCAGTGTCTCCAGTATTGTATACACAGCTGGGAATGGCTAAGGTAAAGTGAACCAGTTCCCTTTCTCTATGGAAGAATAAAAGAACTTAAAGGATAAGTTCATTTTTTAGAAAAAAATAAATAAATGCAATTTTTTTTTTTTAGGCAAATGAAGGAAAGCAGGGAGGCTGTGGGAAACAACAGGTACACGCTGCACAATGATGTGTCGTGAGTACTGGAGTGCGCACCTATAGACAGGAACTAGCTCAAAAGGAGTGGGAGAGATCAGAGGCACTGAGATACAAAAAAGAATGAAAGAGAGGCAAAAACTGTATATAATAAAAACATAAAAAAGGAAATTATTTCTAATGTATAATGCGTTATTCAACTAAATGTCATCAATTTGGCGTTTACATTTATTTTAATAGCAAGGCCGGAATCCCCTTTTTTTTAAAAATATGTGGCTGCTATATACTACATGTGCTGATTTCTGATTCCAAATTCATTGTTGTTTTTTTTCCCAATTAACTGAAGGTTGTTTTAGTCCAATGACCCTCTGGAGTTTTATTAATCCCTCAAAGCAGTGGTTTCATTAAATGTCACTTTTGGAAATTTGAAGTTCTGCAACAGCAGGGTCCAGTCTTTGTTCCACAGCAGACATCATTTCTCCGGTAAGCTGGGAGAAATATTACTTCTGTGACACTAAGCAACACACCACAGGAATACCAACATTCTATAAACAATGCTTTCATCACATCATAATAAAAAGCTCCCAAACAGCACATTTATGTTACCCTATTATTGGAAACAGTGGTTTTATTGTACTCTGTGAGGGAGAAGATAAAACAGAAAGTAAAAAAATTGGACACAAAGATATTAATTTATTTTGACCATTTGCCAGATGAAATTTGCTTCAATGCTTTTAATAAATCTATTTTATATCAGTGATTATCATATCCTTCAGTTACCTAGGGATAGTTATTTACAGCATGAAGAGAAAATTTATGCAAAGTTGCTGAAAGATTTGCACAATCAATTTGCATATATATAGCACGCTATTTTCGAAGACTCTTTTTCACCATGTAATACCAATTCCAAAACATCGAACATAGAGGTAGCGGCACAAGGTGACCCTGGTATTTGTTCTACTACAAACTTGTAACTCTGCTGCATTGTCAGATAGGGGAGTCTTTTTTTGTTGTTCTCTATTCTCCCATTCGAAGACACTATAGAACGCCAGTGGGGAATATGCTCAATGTAATATATAAATTACTCAATAGGTTATAGAGGTATTGAAATAATTCAGAAAAAAAAGAAAGCACTCCCAAAAGAATTCTGTAACATATTAAACTTAAAAAAAAATAAAAAAAATTCTAAAATTCTGTATCTGACAAAAAAATATAAAGCCAAAATGCAAACAAGCAGCTAAACAAAATAGATAATTGTAAATTGTTTTTGTGCAGTTAATTTGACTTCACTAATATTTCCCAAAAAATACAACCATATTACCTGCCTGTACTAGACATGTGCATTCGTTTTCGTCCGAATGCATTTTTGTCCGAATTTCGGGTATTTTTGTTATCATTTTAACAAATGAAAACGAACGTGCAAGATCCAAAATCCGAATGATCCGAAAATGCTTCATTTTTGTTTTCGTTGCTACAACAGTTCGATATAGATAGGAGATTCGACATGATGCTGACAAAAGCAATCTGTGTCTATCGAACCTGTGGTCGAATGTGCCTAATCTTAAGTCTATTAGTCCAAGATAATTCTACATTGAGAGGAAAGATTTGACATAGAGAGAAAAGATTCGACATTATGAGACAGTGTTGGGGTAGACCATTTCGACATGAACGACAACGTTTTAACGAAGCAGCAAAAAACATACACACGTCAAATCTGTCATTGAAAGCTTATGGTGTATGTCGAAAGTTCTAAGAAGATTAGACAAGCAGCTAAATTGTGCGATGCCGCAATCTTACATTTCCAGTCAAATGCTCAGCCCATAGGCTATAGAAGAATTCTAATGTTGGTTAACTAGTAATAATAATTTCTAAATATTATTATTACTAGTATCATACAACATTAGAATTCTTCTATAGCTTGTAGGTGGAACATTCGACTGGAAATGTACAATTAGTTTAGTTGTTCTGTCGAATCTTCTTAGAAGATTTGACAGACACCATAAGCCTTAGGCCGCGTACACACGATCGAACATGTCCGCTGAAACTGGTCCGCAGACCAGTTTCAGCGGACATGTTCGATCGTGTGTACGGCCTAGCGGACAGGTTTCCAGCGGACAAAAGTTTCTAAACAATGCCTAGAAACTTGTCCGCTGGAAACCTGTCCGTCGGACATGTCCGATGGTTAATACGCCCAACCATGAGACCGAAATGCCGCGCATGCGTAGAATTGATTTGACGCATGCGTGGAAGCATTGAACGTCCTGTTTCCAGCACGTCGGTGTGTTCTACGTCACCGCGTTCTAGTCCGCGGGGATTTTGGTCCGATGGTGTGTACACACATCAGACCAAAAGATCCCTTCAGACATGTCCGATGAAAAAGGTCAGTCGGAACCATTCTCATCGGACATGTCTGATCGTGTGTATGCGGCCTTAAACGACAAATTCCACCTTAATTAATTCCGATTTTCGGACGTATTTTTTAACTAAACAAAATAAATGAAAAAGTCCAAAGGTCATATTAATAAAGGATGGTAAAAGAAGGTGATCCCAAGATGATCCATAAAAGGAAAGAGGGAATGTGTCTCTCAAGCACCATAAAATAATTTTTAACCACCACCACCACGTGCAATAGCTGAATGAAACTCTTACCAGACAGCGCTGGATATAAAGCGTTGTATTGTAACACAGCCTGAGAGTAAAATCCAAATCCACTCCTCGTATAGATATCAACTCACATGTGTGGAAACAAAAAGAGCAGATGGTGGCACATAGCGTAATTCCGTAGGGTTTATTGTAAAAAAACACCCACAGATGAAGTCATCCTTATGACGAAACGCGTCTGGGTTGGTTGAGACAACTGTCAATCTAAGTGACATCATCACGCTGCTAGGCGCTGGCATGTGAGAACACAGCGGGATCTAACTAACAGGGATCTAACTAACAGAGTCAGGAGGCGAGCGCTGCTCTGAATACCGGTGCCGGAGACCAGCTGCGGTGATGCACGATCGCAATATGTGTGATATATGCCTAATGATTTCACCAAAATTGTAAGTGCATTTCTTTCCTATATTTTATGTGTTTTTTTACAATAAACCCTACGGAATTACGCTATGTGCCACCATCTGCTCTTTTTGTTTCCACACATGTGAGTTGATATCTATAAGGCCTCGTACACACGAGGGGATATGTCCGCTGAAAACGGTCCGATGGACCGTTTCAGCAGACATCTCCGCTCGTGTGTATGGGCTAGCGGACAGATTTCTCCACCCGACAGATTTCAAAGCATGCTTTGAAATCTATCCGGTGGAATCTGTCCGCCCGACATGTCTGCTGGTTAGTACACTTACCAGCAGACATGTCGTCCCCCACCACCGCCGCGCCGCCGCCGAATGGATTTGGCGCATGCGCGGAAGTGTTTAACTTCCTGGTGCGGTGACGTGGCGGTGACGTGGCGGCGTCAACGTCACCGCCGCGTCACCGCCACATCACCGCGCCGTCCGGCGGCGGGGAATTTGATCCGATGGTGTGTACACGCCATCGGATCAAACTCCCGATCGGACATATCCGATGGAAATGGTCCGCGGACCGTTTTCATCGGATATGTCCGATGGTGTGTACGAGGCCTAAGAGGAGTGGATTTGGATTTTACTCTCAGGCTGTGTTACAATACAATGCTTTATATCCAGCGCTGTCTGGTAAGAGTTTCATTCAGCTATTGCACGTGGTGGTGGTGGTTAAAAAGAATTTTATGGTGCTTGAGAGACACATTCCCTCTTTCCTTTTATGGATCATCTTGGGATCACCTTCTTTTACCATCCTTTATTAATATGAACTTTGGACTTTTTCATATTATAACAAGTGTTATTCCAATCGAGGAGCACTGCTTCATATTGTTTTATGTGTTTTGTCAGTGTTTATAACCTGTCCTAGGTCAGATAATAGTAGCAGCACCAGCAGTCATTTGCTTTGTAAGTGAGGGAGGTGTATTGTAGATCTACACATCCCCACTTTGTGGGTTTATTACCGAGCTTTAACTTATAGTTTTATTTATTTATTATAAGTATTCTCTGTCTTCCTAAAGCGCTGGGTTTTTGGGAAGGGCCACCGTTATTTATTTTGAATAAACAAAATAAATACAGATGAATTTTGGGAGTAACTAATTAAATGTACTTTTCAGGCGAAAACGAAATTCCGAAACAAGATATTTCGGTTTGCACATGTCTAGCCTCTACTACATCAGCAACATTGCATGTTCAAGATCATTGATACAGATCACACCCCAGCTTACTGACTGAACAATGAAGCAGCAACGGCACACTGATGGGCTAATCCCCCGTTCCTGTGTGTGCACATTAGGGTTGCATCGATACTCATACTAGTATCGGTATCGGTGCCAATACCAAGCATTTGCATGAGTACTTGTACTTGTGCAAATGCTCAGATACTTATTCTGACACCTAGCCAGCCTAAGGGGCCTCACAACCGCTTCTCCTCCTCTCCCTCCTGTGCTTGCAGCTGTTTATTGAAAGCTATACAGGGAGATTGGTGCCTGTAACTGCCCCCACAGTCACACAAATCACCCCTGACTGTCCCCTGTGTCCTCCTCTGGCTCCCCGGGTGTTCCATGTTCTCCTCTGGTCTCCCCTGACTGAGAGCGGAGGAAGGAGCCAGTAAATATGTAATTTACCTTCTTTTTCTGAATGAAAAGTCAGTGATCACTGTGTTTACGATGTCTCCGTTTTTGAATAGAGAGGAGCATCTGTCTCCTGTGCATTCATCTTCAGTGCACCTGAGGCTACAGAGAAAGGGATTGGGGAATCTGTGTCCTTAGTCCCTATCCCTATCTCAAAAGGGATCTCCCTTCTGTCAAGACCTCTGATATCTCACCAAAGCACCCTCAATAGGGCTGATAAAAAAAAAGAAGAATTGTATTAGATATTTAAAAGTTAAGGAGAGAAAATATGTAAAATAAAATAAAAATAAAACACTGACGCCCCCCCCCCCCCCTATAAGAAAGTAAATAAAAAAATAAAAATAAATAAGTAATACATTTTAAAAAATTATAAAGAAAATAAAAAAATAACAAATTAATATAAATTGTAAAAAAACCTGCATGTGCCAATTTCATCACCAAATGCGCACTGGGGCAAACAGAAGCAATGGCACATATGTACCGTTACTTCAATCTGTGTGCCGTTGCGGGTGGGTCCCGCCCGCATGCGCATCACAGCGCCAGAGCCGCAATACCCAGAAATAACCCCCGGGGAGAGATGTCCGCTGCCGGAGCAGTGTACGGGGATGGCTGCAGGGGCTTCGATCTCAGGTAAGTAATTCATAATGAAATAGTATGCTATACATACTAGTTTATTATGCCTTTGTCGTTGGTTTTTTTTTTCACAAAGGGTTTACAACCACTTTAATGTACATGTACACTTCTGCACAGTTTGATTAGCTGCATTCAATGATAACTAGTAGTGTTATAGATAACAATTGTTCACGACTTATCCAAGCCCTTTATTCAGTTTCAATTAGTGTTAGGAATATACCCCAAAAGTCATAGCCACACAGGTAACTCAGTGCCATTAATCAATTTAACCAATTAAGGACCTGAAGGATTTGCTCCCTTAATGACCAAGCCATTTTTTGTGGTACGGCACTGCGTCAATTTAACTGGCAATTGTGCAGTCGTGTGATGTTGTACCCCAAAAATATGTATGTCCTACTTTTCCCATAAATAGAGCTTTATTTTGGTGGTATTTGATAACCTCTGCAGGTTTTTTTCGCTTTAAAAATGAGCGAAAATTTTGAAAAAAAAATATATATTTTTTTTTTTTTAGTTTCTTAACCACTTAACCCCCGGACCATATTGCTGCCCAATGAGCAGAGCACTTTTTGTGATTCGGCACTGCGTTGATTTAACTGACAATTGCGCGGTCGTGCGATGTGGCTCCCAAACACAATTTGTATTCTTTTTTTCCCACAAATAGAGATTTCTTTTGGTGGTGTTTGATCATCTCTGCGATTTTTATTTTTTGCGCTATAAACAAAAATAGAGTGACTATTTTGAAAAAAATGCAATATTTTTTACATTTTGCTTTAATAAATATCCCCCAAAAATATATAAAAAAAACATTTTTTTTTTCCCTCAGTTTAGGCCGATATGTATTCTTCTACATATTTTTCATAAAAAAATCGCAATTAGCATTTATTGATTGGTTTGCGCAAAATTTATAGCATTTACAAAATAGGGGGTAGTTTTATGGCATTTTTATTAATATTTTTTTTACTAGTAATGGCGGCGATCAGCGTTTTTTTTCAGCACTGCGACATTATGGCGGACACATCGGACAATTTTGACAAATTTTTGGACCATTGGCATTTTTATAGCGATCAGTGCTATAAAAATGCATTGGATTACTATAAAAATGCCATTGGCATTGAATGGGTTAACACTAGGGGGTGGGGAAGGGGTTAAGTATGTTCCTGGGTGTGTTCTAACTGTATGGGGGGGTGGACTCACTAGGAGAAATCACTGATCTTCCGTTCATACATTGTATGAACGGAAGATCAGCGTTTTTCTCCCTGACAGGACCGGGAGCTTTGTGTTTACACACATAGCTCCCGATCCCCGCTCTGTAACGAGCAATCCTGCATGCCCGTCGGCGATCGTGCCCGCCAGGCACGCACGCGGGACTCGGAGGCGAGCGGGGGCGCGCGCGCGGGCCGCCGGCGGCACGCGTCCCCTAGTGGCCGCAAAAAGTGCGGACGTATAGATACAGGCTCTCGCCCAGGCGTGCCGACTTCCCGCCGTAAAATGACGGCGGCGGTCGGCAACCAGTTAATCAGTTTAGGCCAGTATGTACTACTCTTCATATTTTTGGTAAAACAAATCACAATAAGCATATATTGATTGGTTTGCTCAAAAATTATAGAGTCGAAAAAATAGGGGATAGATTCATGGCATTTTTATTATTTATTTATTTTGTACTAGTAATGGCGGTGATCTGCCAAACTGTGACATTGCGACGGACAGATCAGACACTTTTGACACATTTTTGGGACCAGTGAAATTTATACAGCCATTAGAGCTAAAAATAGCCACTGATTACTGTATAAGGGGTTAACACTAGGGAGCAATCAAGGGGTTTAGTGTTCCCTGGGAGAATTTCTAACTGTGGGAGGAGTGTAGTGACTGGAGGAGGAGAGAGATCGCTGTTCCTAAATACTAGGAACAGCAAATCTCTCTCTACGCCCCTGTCAGAATAGGTATCTGTCTGTTTACATTGACAGATCCACGTTCTGGCTCTCTGAGGAACGATCGCGGGTGGCCAGGGGACATTGTGGCCACCAGCCATACACACTGGCGCACCTATTGCTCTTAAAGTAGCCAACGTACACCTACACCGCATCGTGCAAAGGAGCCAACATTCCACAGTATAATGACGGCAGCTGGGCAGCAAGCGGTTAATGGGTATGGGACAAGTGAACGTTTTTGGAAGCACCCTGTTTATATTACATACTGTAATCCAATCTCTTGGTGGCAGGATGTCTACAACAGGTGTTAATACATTGATTTACATGACTGAAGGTGTGATTTGTTGGTAAATTACAATGGTATAAATGTTAAAACATTATCATACATGGGTTATGGATGGTTATGAAGGCCTCTACCCCTGCTTAGAGTTTTCACTTTGACGGAGATGGCCTCTTTCACATGCCTTGCAAATCCATAATCCTTCTGTCTTTATGTGCACCTTGGTGTCCTCAAAAGAATGTCCCTTTAACTTATTGGAAGATGCTGTGATACTTGTGTGGCTTTAAATGCTTAGGTATGTTCCTGAGACTAACTGAAAATGAAGAAGTAGCTTGGATAAGCTGCATGTCTTCCACATTGCAGATAATGTCTGAATCAATGTGGCTAACTACTTTTTGCTAAACCACGACCTGGATAAGCGAGAACCTTAACAGGCAAACTGTATACGCCTCTAACTGTGTAAAATGATAGATAGATAGATAGATAGATAGATAGATAGATAGATAGATAGATAGATAGATAGATAGATAGATAGATAGATAGATAGATAGATAGATAGATAGATAGATAGATAGATAGATAGACAGAACTGAGTCAGAAGGAGAGTTTTTTCTTCTTTTTTTTTACATTTGCCTGGGACAAGTTCCCTCTAGCGATCCATTATAGTCTACTTGGCTCTAAGGTATAAATCTTTATATTCTGCCTTCAACTTCACATAGGATTTAAATAGCTCCAGTCCAGCAGCTGTAAGAGCTGCCTAAAGACATTTATACTGTCAGAGTTACAAAGTACACACAGAGCTTAATTTATACTGACAGGAAATACAGGCAAGAGAACGCCGGAGTGTAATGTGGTCTTTGACCAGCATTGTGTCCAATAATGAGAATATATCAAGAACTGGATTTTTCATGAGCCCACAAGAATGTAAGAACCTTAAAATATTTGAAAAATACAACACTTGTCAAAAGCTTATTTTATTAAAACATTTATCTTTGTCTGGCAAGTGAGTTTATTCAGTATAAAATAGAAGGCAAAGCAAAGTTTGACACTAATTTTTATCAAATGCTTTCACATAGTGTGGTCAAATTTTTAAAAGGGAGTCTCCTAGTGTTGAAATGTGGAAAACTGTAAATAAAGATTTAATACTGCAACAATGGTAGTATAGTTTTACACCTGCTTTTAAATCAGAAAATATTCAGTTTTACCCTTACTTTAGTGATTGTTGGTTAGCATTCGCTATTTTTCTCACTCATTGCTTGGAATTGCTTTTTGATTATATGTTTTACTTTCACTTGTTTTATTACATTTTGGCTTTGATCCACAGAACAAAGGAATTTAAATGTTTTATGCAATCACTGGTTTGAATTGAATATTTCTTTATAACTGTGATAATCAGAAAAATAAAAATAATGCAATAATAACAAATAACATAATGTAGAAAGACCATTAGGCTGTGGTAGATGATTTTGTTTGTTTTCTCTCCTTAACATTGTTACCCTTTCTTTAAACACAATTTAATGAATATGTACTAAACATAAAAATGACAAAACGTCTTTCAACTGAATACAAATGTTTGCAGCTCTAATAATAGCATATTCTGCTTTAATTTGTTCTTAATGATCTAATCAGATGTAATTGTTGTTTGTTTACAACTTCTTCTTTGGGAATGGGAGTATATATTAAAGCTGAAGTTTATAATTACAGTTATTCTAAAGATTAAGGAGGAGACTTGTTTAGCTAATTATTGGCGTAGAGGACAATGGTGATCATAATAAATTCATAATATGGATAGATTGCCATTATACATAACCATTAATATGTATTGCACTAGCTAACTAGTCACTACATGTGTTCAAACATTTTCTTGTGCAGCTGTGAGTTATCGTATATGGAAAGCAAAAAAAAGCTGATGTATTGGGATTCTTGCACACTGGGGGCCAGATTCACAGAGCCCTTACTCCGGTCTATCTCACGTTAGACCAGAGTACTTTCAAATTACGCGCGTCGTTTCATTAGTCTGAAGCCTCAAACCATAAAACGACGGCTTCGGGCTTCAATCCGACTGGCATACGTGTTCGTACGCCTTCGGATCTACGCTGCAATAATTTTGCGGCTGCTGGGTGGAGTTCCCGTCATTTTCCGCGTGGGGGTATGCAAATGAGCTTTTTCCGACGATCCACAAAGTTACGAGCAACATTCGCAATCTCTTACGGCATCTGTAGTCATCTTTTTGCCACGTAAAGTTATTCCAGCTTTTATCTGGTCTAATATTAGACAGCCCATGTTAAGTATTGCCGTCGTTCCCACTTCAAATTTCAATGCTTGTTTTTATTTTTTACGTAAGTCGTCCGGGAATAGGAATGTACGTAAACGACGCTACTCAAACAACAAATGACGTATCGACGTTAGTTTGCGCAATGCACGGCGGGAAATTTCTGAACGGATCATGCGCAGTTCGATCGCCGTGGGGACGCGCCTAATTTAAATGCTTCACGCCCCCTAATCGCGTATTTCGATTCCGCCGCGAGAAATACACTTCGCCGCCGTACTTTACGGGCCAAAATCTACATGAATTCGTAATTCGACGTAGAGCCAGGTAAAATACGGCGGCGTAGTGTATCTCTGATACTCTGCGCCAATGTAATTGTATGTGAATCTGGCCCTGGGTGTTTAGCTCCAGTATTTAGCTCTGGCTGGAGTGCACAAGCACACTGTCTAGACTATGAGAGTCTGAAAACTTCTGTGGCTGTACAGGGCTGGGTAGAATACCTAACGGTATGTACATAAAGGGCTGTATGTGCCCAGGGACAAATGCCTGAAACATGAGCAGTAGACATGTGCATTTGTTTTCGTCCGAATGCTTGTCCGAATGCTCGTCCGAATGCATTTTCGTCCGAATTTCAGGGATTTTTGCGTTTGTTTAACAAACGATAATGAACGTGCAGAATCCAAAATCTGAAAGATCCGACATAAAAAATGCTTCATTTTCGTTGCGACAACAGTTCGATATAGATAGAAGATTTGACATGACGGTGACAGTAGCAATCTGTGTCTATCAAACCTGCAGTTGAAGGTGCCTAACCTAACTCTATTAGTCCAAGATTATTCGACATAGAGAAAAGATTCCACATTGTAGAGACATGAAGATTCTTCGAAGCAGCTAAAAACCTACGATCGCCGCGAGCGGACATTTATGGTCAAATGCTCCGCCTATAGGCTATAGAAGAATTCTAATGTTGGTTGACTAGTAATAATAATTAATAAATATAATTATTACTAGTCATACAACATTAGAATGCTACTATAGCTTTTGGGCGGAGCATTCGACCGGAAATGTACAATTGCAGCATTGTACAGTTTAGCTGCTTCGTCGAATCTTCTTAGAAAATTTGACAGACACTATAAGCCTTCAATTGACAAATTCAACCTTAATTAAGATTTTCAGATGAAAGCATTTTTTTGGTAGTATCTAAATAAGTTTGACAGGCTGCTGGCAGCAAGGGTGGACTGCATGCCTGAGTCTTCCATCCACAGCTAAACACTGGAGCCTCATGTACTAAGGCTGAACACCCAGGCCCAGATTCATAGAGCAATTACGCCTGTCTAACTGGTGTTAGACAGGAGTAATTTCAAATTTCGCGCGCCGTATCACTAGTTTGAATCCTCAAACCATGATACGGCGGCTTCGGGCTTCGATCCGAGAGGCTTACGTCTTCGTAAGCCTTCGGATCTACGCTGCGATATTTTTGCGGCCGCTGGGAGGAGTTTGCGTCGTTTTGATGCGTCGGGATATGCAAATTAGTTTTTACGGCGATCCACGAAGATACGAGCGGTCTTCGCAATCGCTTACGTCTATTTTTTTTACATACTGTTAGACCAGCTTTTTGCTGGTCTAACGGTGCGTAGCCCATGTTAAGTATGGCCGTCGTTCCCGCGTCAAATTTAATTTTTTTTTTTTTTTACGTAAGTCGTTCGGGAATAGAAATGTCCGTAAACGACGCTACTCAAACAACGAATGACGTAACGACGTGATTTCGCGCAATGCACGGCGGGAAATTTGCGAACGGAGCATGCGCAGTTCGATCGCCGCGGGAACGCGCCTATTTTAAATGCTTCACGCCCCCTACTCGCGAAGATGGATTGCGACGGGAGAAATACACTACGCCGCCGTCGTTTACTGGACAAAATCTACCTGGATTCCACGTAGAGCCAGGTAAAAAACGGCGGCGTAGTGTATTTCTGATACGCTACGATAATCTAATTCTCTCTGAATCTGGCCCCCAGTATGCATGAGGCTTTAAAGTAGACTTGTTACTCACCTACCCAATTTAATGCTGCTCAACATATGATGAATAGTAAAGAGTCAGTCTGGTCAGGTTCAATTGCCTAAGGTTCGCTGAATCTTGTTTGAAATTATGAGAGGCCAAATTTAGCTATCAATTCCACTGAAGTCTATGAAAGAAAAGGGGGGGGGGGATCTTTTTAGTTATGTCAATTTTCAGGGTTGGGCAAGCTATATTTGATAAAAATAATGAAAATCGGGGGACTACCAAATGAAAAAAGTATAGTGGTGAGAGAGTACTTTTCAAATTGATTGGGTGGTGATGAGAAAATCACCACCCACAGCTGTACTTGGTGTTATAAAACAGGATATACCCGCAGATGATGAAGCAGTGTAACAATTGGCCTGCAGCAGGACATTTTTAATAATGAGAGAATTGTTCAAAATGTACTAGAGACATAAGGCTTAGGTAGGTGTTATCCATTAAGAATTAGGAGGGTCAAACTAAAGAAGATACAGCTCAGCTGTGTAAAAATTGGCCAGAGGCAGGGCAGTTATAATAAAACATTAGGTGGTAATGCATAAAGACCCAGAACACTGACAGGTGTTTTACTTTAATTTAGTAGCAGAGAATAAAGCAATGTAAAAATTGCCCAGTTTATATATAAAAAAATAATAAGAAGAAGAATTGCCCAGTGGTGGGATAAGAAACATTAGGAAATAATGTAGAGACACAAGGCACAGTCAGGGGTTTTCTTACAAAACTTTTTTTTATTACATTGTATTACATTTTTAATGAGGGAATTATGGAACATAATCCAAATGGGGCTTTTACTTTTACTATAGGAACAGGGGAATGTGTTAAACTCAAATGATGGAATGGCAGGTGGTTTAATACAGAAATTTTCAGATACAGTTCCAAAATTAAAATATATGTATATTAAAAATATATATATGAATAAATATTCTGCTTTGGTATGCATAATGATTTTTGCATAAAAGTAATATATTGTTTTTATAAGTTAACCAATATTAATGCTGCTAAATTTGGCTTGAGCATATGGCATCAGTAATCCCTGGGCATGAATGGGTTAAAAGCAAATTCTTCTGAAAGGAATTCAAATAAAATTGACTTAAAATCATTACAGTTTATAAGCGCCACTGGGGCAAAGATAGTGAAATGTAGCCAGTTGAGCCCTGTGGAATAAGTTACCGCTACATAAAACAGCCCATAGCTAGCAATGTCACACTTGCTTTTATTTTCTATATTTATGGTTTTATGTGACTAAATAACAATTACAGATGAGTAGCAGACGGAAGTGATTTTTAAAAAGCC
The DNA here is from genome assembly GCA_029574335.1 of Rana kukunoris. Lineage (NCBI taxonomy): Eukaryota > Metazoa > Chordata > Amphibia > Anura > Ranidae > Rana > Rana kukunoris. The sequence goes on along the minus strand of CM056050.1, from coordinate 555,013,839 downwards.
AGAACAGTTATTGTCTGGCATTCTAAATAAACAGACAGTGCCTAAAGGATGCTTTGGAGTTATCTGTATTATAAAAAATAAAAAAATCCAAAGGAAATTCATCTGCAATTCAGTGTAAGAATTTTTCAACTATAGCATGACTTTAATGTTATACAATAACCAGCTTGAAAAAAAATGTATTACCTTTCCTGTTAGATTCCCCGAGGTTGTGATTTGTGTATGGGTCTAAATTATTGATTTAGTCTAAGAAGAAATCCTGGGCTTAGGAAAAACGAATAGGCTAATGATCTGATGTTGAATATTTTTTATCCTTCCAGCTATGAAGTAATAAAACAAAATGTAAATTGAGTTTTATTCTTTTAAGGTAGTATGCAATATTCCAAACAAAACTTAGACAGCAAGAGAACAAAAAAATGGAGGGAACAATAGCATTTCTCTCTCTAGTGTTTCGAACTGCCTCTCTTTTGGGACTTGACTTTCATTCTGCCTGCAATACTCACCATGACTATTTGACCTGACCATTGCTTATTCTGTGAACTGGGTTTCTGCTAGATAACGTAATGTCAGAATTTGATCTTGTGTCTTCAAGATATGTTGTGGCTAGTGAGACAAATTTGAGATCTATGACCTAAACATATTATGCAGCAAAACTAATACCCAGTTAAAGTGGTTGCCAATGAAAATGGATGTTCCTTGAAATTGTTCTAAGTTGTGACACAGATGGTCCATGCAGCTTCCATGACACTCCATCAAAAGCAGTGCTAAGTCCCACACTTTTAGCTTGCCCCATCTAAGTTACCAAAGTCATTTCTGATACTGCAGACATTCCAGAAACAATGCACATACTCACCTTCCTTTCCCTAGCATAGAACAAAGCAAGCCCTATGTAAATTTTAGTTGCAACTCAAAGCCTACAGAGGGCTATAAACCATCCATCTCCATGACTGCATGTGACAACACTCACTGAAGAGGTGAAGGGGTCATGGGGTGATGGAAGAATGCAATATAAACCTGACCAAAATCTAAAATTTGAAAATAAAAGATACAGTGGCTCCCTTTATCGTACTAGTTTTAACAGGACAGGAAGTTGTAGTGATTTTTTTTTTCTGCAGCACCAATAAGTGGTTATATGTGATATCACAAAATGACTACTAAACAGTAGAAAGAGCCAGCAACACTGAAATCCTTGAAGTGCAGTTTATTGGTGCATCAGAGTGACAATAAAACAATAAACTGACACGTTTCGGCAATAGTCTTAGTCATACCCATGACTACTAAATCAAAATAATCAAACCAAGCAATCTTCTATGTAAACATACCATAATGGTCTTCATTCCTAAATGGGAGGTTACTATGAGAGGCAGAGACCAGAAAGATATGTTAGAATACAAAAATCCCTTTCAAATATTGTTTATCCCCCCAGTCAACAAGCTGGCTGTGTAGCTGATCTGGGAATGTATTATACAATTGTTTCTGCTGTTCTTGTTTGTGAAAAAATATCACAGATTAGCTGTTCTTCTCACACATAGTGCTCTGAATTTGGACACATAAGCCTATAATAACTGAACAAATATTTTACCAAATATTATTCAGACTAAGATACTCTGTGCAGAACAATTTCTCGTAATCCTGATTATGTATACAACCTGTAAGATTTTTGCTGTCTGATTTTGCACGTATCTGGTATTATGGAGCGTTGCAATCTATTTCCTTCAATTTGAATATATATTTCAAGTGTTAAAACATTTTAAAAGTATGGGAATACATGTTCTTTATTGTACATTCAATAAGAGATGAAAATAATGAAAAATCACTTCTGTTGACAATGACCCTTATCTGCAGTCAATATCTGAATTCCATTTTGCAAATCTTTAGCTATCTATCTATCTACCAAAATTTACCACAGTTGCTTTTTTTTATATATTCTAATAATAAGTTAAAGCAATAAATAAACATGTGGTTCACTATTTAATCATTTGATCAGGATCTGGTTTATATGGGTCCCAATCATTAGTAGAGACCTATGGGCTGTCACTGACAGTCCAGTCTCTGTGCTGGAACAATGTAATCCCAGAAGAAACACAATACCACATTTATGTCTAGGTTTAAATTTAACATCCTGGAAGCTGCATATACACTATATTACCAAATGTATTGGGACACCTGCCTTTACACACATGAACTTTAATGACATCCCAATCTTAGCGGAGGGTTCAACATTGAGTTGGCCCACCCTTTGCAGCTTTAACAGCTTTTCTGGAAAGGCTTCCACAAGGTTTAGGAGTGTGTCTATGGGAATGTTTGACCATTCTTCCAGAAGCGCATTTGGGAGGTCAGGCACTGATGTGGACGAGAAGGCCTGGCTCACATTCATCTCAAAGATGTTGTATCAGGTTGAGGTCAGGCCAGTCAAGTTCCTCCACCCAAAAATCGCTCATCCATATCTCTATGGACCTTCCTTTGTGCACTGGTGTGCAGTCATGTTGGAACAGGAAGGGGCCACCCACAAACTATTCCCACAAAGATGAGAGCATGACATTTTCCAAATTGTCTTGGTATGCTTAAAATTTTTCCCTTCACTGGAACTAAGAGGCCAAGCCCAACCCCTGAAAAACAACCCCACACCATAATCCCCCCTCCACCAAATGATTTGGAAGAATGGTCAAACATTCCCATAGACACGCTCCTAAAACATGTGGACAGCCCTCACAGAAGAGTTGAAGCTGTTATAGCTGCAAATGTTGGGCCAACTCAATATTGAACCCTACAGAAGAGGACTGGGATGCCAATAAAATTCATGTGTATGTAAAGGCCGGCGGCCCAATACTTTTGGTAAAATAATGTATGTGTTACCATGTTGTAAAGGGGTTAAACAAACACCAAATTAAAATTAAAACACAGTAATGATATCCAGTACAAGCAAAGGCCACATCAGAAAAACATTGCTACATTACCTTCTCAAACATTCTCCATTTGTGTTTGGCCTAGGGCAGTGTAATTATTAATAAAACTTTCAGAAGAAAATGTTTTAATTTAATTATCAAAATTGTTGTAGGTTTCCCTATAGCTTTAAAAATAAGAAAAACTATCAGAAACAATATGTCCTATGGAAAAAGAAAAAATCAAATAGATATTTAAACCTATATAAATATGCCCCATAGCCATTCTTAATGCAGCGTAATACTCTAGGTACCTATAAAATTATTAAAGCGTATCTTTAGATAACAGGGACTTTAGCTTTCTCCTGCCTTAGTAAAATAAAGGCATTATTATTCACCTGATTTCCTGTACTGGTAACAATGTTGTCTCTAGTACGAAATAGTAAGAAGTAAGCAAAGATTTACCAAATTGTGCCAAATGCAGCCTAACAAGGGGGTTAACGCTTACCTAACCTATCCTGAACAAAGAAAACTTTGGCTAGAGATATATTTTCATTTTAAATACACATAAGACCAAGAATGATATACTCCGCCTCAAATCACCCAGTACACGTAAAGACGGAGAAACCACTCCCACAAAATAGAGGATTTTCAGAATATGGTTCTCTGGAATCTTCATTGATTTAAATTTCAAATAGGACATTAGTGTTATTTGTAAAAATCAAATGCTATAAATATAATCACAGGTTTTTACAATCACATCCAATACATACAGTCAACTTTGAAGCATTCAGATTTAAAATAAATACATTTTCTACACTTACATGTTTAATACGCAGAATGTAACTACTCGGTGGATTCACTTTTTCATGTCACTAATAACCCTTTTCAGATTTGTTATTTTAATCACTTGGAGTTCTCTGGAATAAATGGACACTTGAATTGGTGATGGAGTGCTTTATGATATTACCATAAAAGTATCATTTATAATTAGAATTAGCGTGAAATCTGAACATATTTAACTGGAATAATAAACCACACATAGGGCCAGATTCACGAACACTTGCGCTGGAGTATTTGGATATGCGCCGCGTAACTGTGATGATGCGCCGTCGTTTCTATGTGCCCGTACCCACCAAACTAGATGCGCCCAATAACGGGTCATTTGCGACCGGCGGAACGTTCCGACGCCAGAGTATCGTCAGCGCTTATTTTCGCTGGGCGCATCAGTCGCGCCCATTGATTTCCCCTGCAAATATGCAAATGAGGGATTTTTCCCAATTCACGAACGGATTAGCACCATACGCTGGCTACATGCGCCGCGCGTATCTCGTCCGTCCGGCGCAAAGTTATTTCTACAAAAGGCTGCTTTATCTTTACTCCAGATGGCCACAGGTCAGCAGGAGAGCAGCTACAGCAGCGTTACCGACGATAAGAGCTAGCTGAGCACCCCCACTTGCAGGACAACACCTCTGTCCATGCTTGTCTGTCAAATTTTACAGCCATGGAGGAAGACATCATAGGTCTCCATAGCCGAGATGATGGCTGACAGCTCCTGGCCATTAAAGTTCAGCTTTCTCCTGTGTGTTTGCGGGGAACGGGAGCAGCCATCTCAGAACAAAAGTAACATCACTGCGGGGAGGGGGAGCAGGATATACTTTAGTGCCGGAATGGCGCTTCTACGGGCACATTTAAACGCCCAACGGAAGGCATTGCGCTGACGTTTCCCGTGCAGTGGTGCCGACGGAAGTTGTGAGCATGCGCACAAAGGGGGCGAGTGGAGCCTCACTCACTGCGCATGCTCCGTGGTTGATGCGCTGAACGTAAGCCTCTGCGCTGGGCTCCGCCCATCATTTACATATGATCACACCCACTTCCACTTGCGTCGGGTTACGCCAGCGCATTATCGTTACTCTGGCGCAAGTTTACGCGCAACTGCTATGTGAATTACAGGACTTGCGCTGAAAGGGTCTTCAGAGTAACGTAAATGAGAAGCGTTACTCCAGAGGAAAGATACTCTCATCTACCTGAATCTGGCCCATAGTATGAAAAATTCTCAGTTCTGTTTCACATTTTATGTTATATACTGTATATTGGGCCAGATTCTCGTACATCTCCGCTTTTTGTGCGGAGCGTAGCGTAACCCATTTATGCTACGCCTCCGCACTTTTTACGGGCAAGTGCTGTATTCTCAAAGCACTTGCTCCATATTGTGCGGCGGCACAGCATAAATGGGACAGCGTAAGGCCGCGTAATTCAAATAGGGTAGGAGGGGTACGGCGTATGCTCCATAGTACGCCGCAAATACATTGATTTTGATGGCAACGTAATTAATGTACAGCAATATTCACGACAAGTTACGTAAACGACGGAAAAACACAACGCTGTCCCGACGTCCATACTTAACATGGCTTAAACCGGACCTACGCAAGGTTACACCTCATATAGCAGGGGTAATTTTATGGGTACGCAAACTACGTAAACTACGTTGACGCTCGCAACTTCGTTCGGAATCGGCGTATCATGCTCATTTGCATATTTGACGATGAAATCGACGGGAACGCCACCTAGCGGCCAGCGTAACATTACAACTTAGATTCGACGGTGTAAGTAACTAGCGCAAGTCAGATCTAAGCAAAATCTATGCGTAACTGATTTTAGGAATCAGTCTCATAGATACCCAGGGCCAGATACAGAGATACGACGGTGTATCTGGAGATACACCGCCGTATCTCTTTTGAGAATCTGGCCCATTATGTGTGAGTAAGGGTGTGTGTGTCTTGTAATATTCAAGGTATTTGGGTTCAATATAACCATTTAGGACTCTGCTGGCTTTGAAATTAATTCAATTTAAAAAGATCTTATTCAGCATAAGCAAAACTTTAACCACTTAAGGACCACCTCCTGCACATTTACGTCGCCAGAATGGCACGGCTGGGCACATGCACGTACAGGTAACGGGACCGCGGGACCCGCGGACCCGATCGCCGCTGGAGTTCCGCGATCGGTTCTCGAAGCTGAAGAACAGGGAGAGCCGTGTGTAAACTGTGGCGACGTCATTGATCGTGCGATCACTACAGCTACACCCCCCTACAGTTGTAAACACACATTAGGTCACACATAACCCCTTCAGCGCCCCCTTGTGGTTAACTCCCAAACTGCAATTGTCATTTTCACAATAAACAATGCATTTTAACCACTTCCCGACGGCCGTACAACTATGTATGGCCGCAGGGTGGCTCTTAATCTCTGGGACACCGTATTTTTACCGCCCCTTTCCTCGTTCCCCGCACGCGCTCCCGAGCGTGGATCGGGGAACTTCTGTGCTGGCCAATCACAGATCGCGGTAAATAGCCAATCACAGTGGCTATTTACAGCATGATCGTCGTGGCCAATAAGAGATGATCTCAAATGTAAACATATGAGATCATCTCTCATTGCCATCTCTCCCTCCTCACACAGACAGCGCGTGTGAGGAGGGAGAACTTTCTGTGAGTTTTGCTACAAAGTAGTGCCATACAGTGACATATAAATATCGCAAAACCTGGCCGGGTCCTTTAGCTGCCTAAGTATATTTCTTCAATTCAGTTTAAGACTCTATGGGCACCGCTATTATAGTTAAAAAAAGATGCAAGGTTCACCAGTGGGTACAAGTTTTGACCATGAATTACACTTGAACAGGAGATGTTTGTAATTCATGAAATGGGCGAAATAATTGATCAAATTACCAGCCAGCTTGCAACAAACTGAATTGTCCTGTCTAAGGCCGCGTACACATGATCAAATCTATCTGCTGGAAATGGTCTGCCCGACCGTCCCAGCAGACAGATTCGATTGTGTGTACGGGCGAGCAGACGGATTTGGCCAGCCGACAGATTTTAAAGCATGCTTTAAAATCTGTCGGCTGGGAATCCGTCCGCCCGATATGTCTACTGGTTAGTACGCTAACCAGCAGACATATCTTCTCCCACATGCGTCGAATGGATTCGACGCATGCGCGGAAGTAATTTACTTCCTGGTGCGGTGACGTGGCGGCGTCAACGCCACCGCCACGTCACCGCCATGTTACAAAGCTGTGCGTACAGCGATCAAACCAAAACGGCCAGCAGACAGATTTGAACAAATCTATTTGCTCGTGTGTACGGGGCCTAACAGTTTATTAACATTAAAAGCAGGGTTTTGTTTGCACACATTTCAAAACACATGCATATGCTGCAGAGGCCACAACAAGGCACCTCAGTATTACCTGCAGTCCTAACATTATACATTTTGAGAGCCTCCATAGTAGGAGCACATATATAATAATAGATAGATTGAGGGCAGGCATGCCTGGAAGGAGCCCACTCCTCCTAAACGGCACAGGGGTGAACTGGACACCCAGCCAGTGGTGTATTTAGGTTTTGTGCTGCCCTAGGCCTGACGAAACCTGTGACCCTCTAATTTAAATATGACCCACCCATTCCCACCCTTTCCTGTCAAGACTACACCCTCATTTAGGACACGCCCTGACATTTTCCAGTGAGGACACCAGTTTTGAGGGCCTTGGGGGAGGGGGGGGGTCAGTAGAGTCCCTTAATTTGCAGAAATTTACTCTGTCTTCTCGTTTTGCTATGGAGCCTGTGAGCTGACTTTTTGACAGTTTTTAGCCTCCCGACATCTCTCTCTAGCTGAGAACTCAGGTGAGAGGTCCACTGTTATTATAGAACAGTTAAAACTAGAAAGCCCTCCCCAGTTTTTGCCCGCCCACACAACAACTCATTTGTTGGGGGTCTGCTACCCTAGCCTCCTCCATGTGTATGGGCTTCCCCCCCTGATGGTGGCCCTGCCAGTATTATTATACCGGCAGTAGTGCGGCTGCTTTATGGGGGCACTAGACTGATTTGCCTCCCGGCCCAGTCCACCCCAAGACTGGCACAACACTAAAAGTCAAGCCACAAGGACTCTTTTCGTGCTGCCCCCCGCTAAGTGGTGCCCTAGGCCTGGGCCTTGTTGGCCTAGGCCAAGATACAGCATTGCACCCAAAAAATAGCATAAACAGAAACTGTCCCAACCTATAACTGGCATTAATAGGCGCACATGGAAAGGAGATGAATGTCAAACAACAAAAAAGGTAAATTCCCAGCTCCAGTTATCAGCCAGCCTGCAACAAATGCCCTAGTAAGGAGCTCTGAACACCAAACTGCTTTTTCAGCATCCCCTGCTGCACAGACTAAGCTGCAAGTGTCAGAAACCATCACACATGCTGCCAGCTTGACCCAAGGGACACAGACACAGAGTGAATTACCCCGAAAACTACACAGCAGGATCATAATGATCACAATGTAATTACCTTTTATCCTCTTGTGAGCATCATTAAATGGTCTTTTAATACTACTCTACGAGGTGCTGTGCTTTCCCTTGTTTGCTATATATTCTGCCTCTAGCTCCCTCACACTGGCTGCCTATGGTGCTGGCTTAGGGGCCTCTTTGCCTCTCAATGACTTGTAATGCCAACCATAAGTGTGCGCAGCCTTTGGCATTAGGGTGTGCACCCCAAAGCTCAAACACACTCTACCAATCACTCACGATGTTCATTCAGAAAGGGAAGGGGCTGGTAATTGGCAGACTTACTGGCCCCTTCCTCCACTCACCCTAAAACATCCACAGCAACAACCAGTGGGAGAGGGGGTAAGCCAGCAGTGCTTTGGGGGAAAGGAGGGGGAGCCAGATCAATAGGGGGAATCTGTTCTGCACAGAGTGATTGGGGTGTGCCTGGGCACACCTGGCACACCCTGTGCGCACGCCTATGATGCCAACCATTCCATTACTATATGTATCTATGTGTAACAGGTGCTCCGCGTGCCTGTTTCTTCTGTAATGTGTTCCACGCTGGAACGCATTACGGCTACCACGTGATGACATCATCGTGTGGTGCCCTGTGCGTTCCACCCTATACGGCGCTTCTTTCATATTACTATGAATGTATTACAGCTGTCTGGTACCTGGTATTACATGTGCAATATTCACCTCATTTATGCAACCATAATTATCTGAGCTATATTGCCTCTCATATGCAACTACTATTACGTGTACAATATTTACCTCATATATGAAACTACTATTACCTGAGCTATACTGCCTCTCATACGCAATTACTAGTTGCTACTATCCCTTATAGGCCTTGTGCTAATTGTTTGAACATGTTCGCTCTAACTTTTCTATGCTAGGGGTTGATGGTATTATATACCATCTCCCTTAGTGGCCTAATACATCCCTAAATGCTCAAAGTGATATGATGTAGAAAACCCCCAAACTCCTGTTTGTGTGAAGTGACGCCTGGGGTCCCATACTGATAATCACTTGCATATAGAGGTGTATTGGAATCTTGATCTTTAAAGTACATTATATAATTTTAAATGCTAAGCTCTGGTTGCATGTTGTAATGCGTCCATCCTTAGTAGCTCAACGCCAAATGATGATGTAGAGATCCCCCAAACTCCTGTTTTTGAGGAGTAATGCCTGAGTGAACCTTTATCACATTCCCTTTGGTGGCCTGGTCACAAGATGTCAAGAGTTCTGTAGTCTTGTGTTGTCAGGGTTTCTCTGGTTTAAATTATGTGAAATGCTGATGAGATATACAGACTGAACTTCAGATGAGCTTAGTATCATAAGTGTTACAAGTCAAAATGAAAGGTCTTTAGAGTGTTGATTTCCAAAGACAACTAGAAAGGCAATTGCATCAAGGATACTCTAAGCTAAGAAACAACTGTAGATGGGATACATAAACAAAGCCTGAATAAAAGAAATCCACTTAAAATTGAAAAAAACTTTTTCTGTTTGTAAGGTTTTATAACCGGGAAAGACAAAATCTACTTATCTAACAGCAATAAAATAACACTATTTGCTAATACAGCTATCCTTACATGTCTAAGCATTGAAAAATACCAGCAAACTTAATTGTGCAACAATAATAAATAACAAGGAATGTTTCTGGAACCTTTCTACAATGTATCTTTATTATTTTTGGGGTCTACACATTTATAGACCTCTACAAATTCCATGGCAATTAACCACTTAAGACCCGGACCATTATGCAGGTTAAGGACCTTGCCCCCTTTTGCGATTCCGCACTGTCGATTTAACTGACAATTACGCGGTCCTGCAACATGGCTCCCAAACAAAATTGGCATCCTTTTTTCCCCACAAATAGAGATTTATTTTGGTGGTATTTGCTCACCTCTGCGCTTTTAATTTTTTGCGCTATAAACAAAAATAGAGCGACAATTTTGAAAAAAAAAATGCAATATTTTTAACTTTTTTCTATAATAAATATCCCCAAAAAATATATAAATGTCATTTTTTGTCCTCAGTTTAGGCCAATATGTATTCTTCCACTTATTTTTGGTAAAAAAAAAATCACAATAAGCGTTTATTGATTGGTTTGTACAAAAGGTATAGCGTTTACAAAATAGGGGATAGTTTTATGGCATTTATATTAATATTTTTTTTGCTAGTAATGGCGGTGTCAGCTATTTTTTTTCATGACTGTGACAATATGGCGGACACATCGGACACTTTTGACACATTTTTGGGAACATTGTCATTTTCACAGTGAAAAGTGCTAGAAAAATGCACTATTTACTGTGAAAATGACAATTGCAGTGAAGCAGGTTAACCACTAGGTGGCGCTAAGGGGTTAAGTGTGCCCTAGGGGAGTGATTCTTACTGTAGAGGGGTGTGGCTGTAACTTAATAAACCTATATCAGTGGTAGTAAGGTTAATAATCTCATCTACAATTCTAGTGTAATTATTTATTATTTTCATTGCTTCAATTCCCCACCCTGTCCAGGAAGGGCACTATGACCTTGTCATGTCACCATTCAGTGAACAGCGCTCTTTTGAAAACCAAAGGGTATTCTGAACTTTGATCTGGTCCACTGTATCTTTGCGAAAAGCCAAAGCAGGTGCTAACTTTCCAATATAACATATACCTGTAACATTAGAAGAAAGCCAGGCGTAAGCTTTATTTCCACATATATAATATAACCCTCTACGTATGGATGGTACACCTGCTCCTACAAAACTGGAAGCAATAACATGGAATCTCAGGTAACCGTTATTTTCACATATTGGGAACTGTGAACAATTTGTACTTCAAAGGGTTCTATTTAGTTCTGGATCTGGGATATAATAATATTGACCATAGTTTCCTCCATAAACTGTAATATTTGCTCCAGTGCAATCTGAATTACCCAACCGTGTACATTTAGTGTTAAATGTGCATGTAATGTTTAAACAAAGGTGTTAAACAGCAGCTGTCCTAGCAGGATCAAAACCTTTAATACCCTTGTTATTTTGAGGGTACAACACAAGTTAGATGCCTGTTCAGTTTGAGTTTGCACACTAACATTATATGAGCTTTATTGCTTCTTTCATAATTTTTTTATGGCATAGATTTGTGAAGATTTCGATTCTGTGACTTAATAGTTTCTATAAGGTTAAATTAGGTAATAAGATGGGTCTTCTGCAATTGGACATCTTAAAGTGTTACCAAACCCAGGGACCCTGCATTCACTACGTATATCTGGTCTCCCACAGTACACAGAACATGGAAATGCAAGTATTTTTGTTCATTAAATCTGCTAAATTCCTTTTTTCATCAGAAGTATATAGCAGTCTTGTGACTTCTATCAGTGTCTGGCAAAGCTTGTAGGAGGAGTTTTCATTCTACTCTGACTGTTCTATAAGGCTACAGGGCCCATGACTCTGTCTGGATAGTGCTGGTTGGCCATGTGCTGATCACATGCAACCTCCCAAGGAAAACAAACTCTCTAGCAATACACACCAAACTGTGGAAGAAAAAAGGAATTGGTCCTGATAGGAGCACCGAGATGAGGTGCCTCTATGGGCCAAGAAGCTATAAAGGTAGTGACGGACAGTGGCTGAATATAAAATAGAATTTTATTAATTTATAGACAAAATGATGACATACTATAAATTATATACAGTCTCTTGTGTGTAAAAAGTTCCGTGCTGGAACAAATGTTGCTAATTAATCATCAGAAAGTGGCCGGACAAAATTGCACCTGTGAAGATGGTGGTTCACTAACTGGCGCTAACAAAAAGACATGCAAGACAATGACAAGGACATACAGAGACAATAAAATTAGACGTCTGTCCGGACACGGATAAGGCAAACCTGCTGTCGTGCCTGAGGATAATATTGCGGAATGGCATAAATGTGTGAATCCTAGGGGGCAACAGCAGGAAGGACCCTGGGGGAGATGGGGTGGAATTGGGCTGATGAAGGTGAAAATCCTGGACTACTGGTCAGGTAATTCTAATACTAATATGGGTGGGGGTATGTAGTAGTACCCTAATCAGATCAAACTTCATGAAATTATTCCACTAGTTAAGATGAGCATAGTCCGAGGTATGTTGGAGATGAGGAAAGAGCATGGATAGTCCTATGTTGGGCCAATATATGGCCTAATATTCCTACTAGGCGATTACTGAAAGAGTCCAATGAGGGTAGAGCAACTGGTCACTCTAAGGTACTCTTGTAATACACTTCCAGAAAGTGGTTAGGAGACGTGAAATTCCGTCCCAAAAACTGTGGATCGTGGGACACACAGGCTATTGCAGAGACAGAAATAAACACGAGCCCAAACAATGCAAGGATAAATGACACTGGGATATGGAACGATCTTACCCGCTTCCTGATGTCAAAAATGCCGTGGGTCTCATGTGAGTAGGGCAGGCTGCCGCGTAGCGAGGTATATCTGCAGCTTCTGAATACTATAGTCACGTCTAGCCCATCCGTCTGTGTGTTTGTTGATAAGATCCCTTAATTCAGGAAGTTCCTCATATCTGCCAAGTTGTGGCATATGTGAAGAGTCCTAGCTGGAGATGGTTGTATTCACCTTATGGAAGGTAAGTATAGGATGTCCTCAAAGGGAGACAAGTCTCTTTAATTTCTCCAAGTTCTTTCAATAGACACAGCCTTCGAGTGGTTCCCGTGAGTGTGGATCACCCCCCTGTCGTGTGGGGTCAGTTGCCGTCGCGTCCGTCAGCGTCTGACGTCAACGCGTTTCGCAATGGCAATTTGCGTAGCTTCGTTTGGACGTACTGAGCCTGACGTGCGGCGCTCTTTTATATTTGTTGTCCACACGTCAGCTCCGTTAAAAATATACAGAAAGGAACAGAGCTCGGGTCTCATTAATTCCTATGTAATGCATGTCTATTTAAAACAGGGGGGGTGCAATCAGCGCAAAAATATAAAGATCAGAAAAAAATAAGAATAATAAGTGTAAAAATGAAAAATACTCAAAGAGTGAATTTCATATGGATGCAAGCTGAACACCAAAAGAACAATCACAAAATTCCTGAAGTAAATATATCAAACAGAGCAGTGCAGCGCAAACCTAAATAGCATAATATTAATATTAAAAACGAATATGCTCATACCAGTGAAGACATAATTGAATTAATAACAGTGAAAAAATAAAATAAAATAAAAAGAAAGTCCACATTTGCAAAGTGCAAACAAATCCTGTGATCAAAACAGTCAGAGTATCTCCACCATGTGACTTGGAAAACCAATATTTCAAATATTTCAAACGTGATCCCTTCACCAGTAAAGATGGGTACTCTCACCTCACACCAAGACCCTTGTTTTACCAAAGGTCTAAAACGCTTAGAACAAATGGCAGGAAATCCAGATGGCTCAAAGATGTGCAATTGTCAGCTGAAGGACCCGGAGATATGCAAGTATCCTCAGTGGCACCAACGAATCAATATGCAAAGAAAAAAGGCCAGATCTAAGAGCTTCCATATAAACCAGGTCTCTTTAATGAGTAAAAAATGTGCAGGGTACTCACATTCAAGTAGAAAATACAGGCATAAAACACCATATCAGGCAGCTCAAATGAAGATGTGGGACATCAAGGAGTGACATGGGATGGTTCCTGACCCCGGACGCGTATCGTAATACTACTTCCTCAGTAATACTACGCCCTGCTGAGGAAGTAGTATTACGATACGCGTCCGGGGTCAGGAACCATCCCATGTCACTCCTTGATGTCCCACATCTTCATTTGAGCTGCCTGATATGGTGTTTTATGCCTGTATTTTCTACTTGAATGTGAGTACCCTGCACATTTTTTACTCATTAAAGAGACCTGGTTTATATGGGAAGCTCTTAGATCTGGCCTTTTTTCTTTGCATATTGATTCGTTGGTGCCACTGAGGATACTTGCATATCTCCGGGTCCTTCAGCTGACAATTGCACATCTTTGAGCCATCTGGATTTCCTGCCATTTGTTCTAAGCGTTTTAGACCTTTGGTAAAACAAGGGTCTTGGTGTGAGGTGAGAGTACCCATCTTTACTGGTGAAGGGATTACGTTTGAAATATTTGAAATATTGGTTTTCCAAGTCACATGGTGGAGATACTATGACTGTTTTGATCACAGGATTTGTTTGCACTTTGCAAATGTGGACTTTCTTTTTATTTTATTTTATTTTTTCACTGTTATTAATTCAATTATGTCTTCACTGGTATGAGCATATTCGTTTTAATATTAATATTATGCTATTTAGGTTTGCGCTGCACTGCTCTGTTTGATATAATGCATGTCTATTGTTTAGTGTCCCTTACACTAGCTAACTTGACACATAAAAACATCAAATGCAATGACAAACATAAATGCTGCTATTATACCAGCCATACACACACATCTAGCCTCCCTACGGTGAGGTAGGGGAACTGCAGGTAAGCTAACAGCCATCATGCAGCAACAACGTGTCTTGTAACTGCTGTAGTGCCGTTGCCTCCTAAGTCTAATTTTCTTCCCCCCTCCCCTCCAACAGAATTAATTCCCCTCCGGGCGCATGCCCTATTGCTTCTGGAATGTGTTTTAATGGCACATAGCTTTGCCTAGGAGTGGGAAAAATACCATGGAAAGGTCATAAGCTAATATAAGGTTTTAGCTTATTTTCTTTTTTAGGTTTTTAGCGATAAACAGTGTCAATGATAGTATTACATTTTTCGCTATATCTTGGGAAAAGAAGATAGAAGAAAAAGGAAGTAGAAGAATAAGTATTAGAATCTACCGTGGATCTGTATATATGTATGGGTAGAGGGGGTATAAAATAAACAAACTGATTTCTACCACATATGCAGGTAGTGCTAATTCCTATTGATGTCATAGAAATATAAATAGCCCCATTCCACCCCATCTCCCCCAGGGTCCTTCCTGCTGTTGCCCCCTAGGATTCACACATTTTTGCCATTCAGCAATATTATCCTCGGGCACGACAGCAGGTTTGCCTTATCCGTGTCCGGACAGACATCTAATTGTATTGTCTCTGTATGTCCGTGTCATTGTCTTACATGTCTTTTTGTTAGCACCAGTTAGTGAACCACCATCTTCACAGGTGCAATTTTGTCCGGCCACTTTCTGATGATTAATTAGCAACATTTGTTCCAGCACGGAACTTTTTACACACAAGAGTCTGTATATAATTTATATTATATCATCATTTTGTCTATAAATTAATAAAATTCTATTTTATATTCAGCCACTGTCCGTCACTACCTTTATAGCTTCTTGGCCCATATAGGCACCTCATCTCGGTGCTCCTATCAGGGCCAATTCCTTTTTTCTTCTACGTATATGTTAGCTATGGTGGTGTCCTCCTGACAGGAGGAGTGACTATTTGAATCTCATAATTTTATTAATTGCTTTGGAGTTGGTGTTCATATGTGTTACATTTACACAGCAAACTGTGCATATGAAGCCTATCACCAAGGCTCTGTCTTATCAGGAAATATATTTGGGACAGTGTAAAGAGGAGAGGATCAGAGGAGACAGGATCAAACAGCCTTTTGCACAATGTTTAGGTTCCATAAAGACTGTAACAAGCATGTTTTACTGCATATACAGACTAATGTTACTGTTGTGGGTTTAGTAACACTTTAAGGTTAAAAGATAAGAAGATGCAATGACCACTGGTTACCATTTTGTGGGCCTCCCATAGGGTGCTGTGATGACAGTACAAGGTTTAAGATGAAACTATTGTACATATTATAAAAATATTATACATATATAATCGCCCAGAGGCGATTTAGTTCGCATGTGCTGCGCTATATAAGTTCCTCACTCACTCAGTCACTCACTCACTCACTCACTCACTCACTCATATACAGTATAGTATGTATATGTAAAGTTTTTGGTATGCATAGTCTGGGCACAAGTTTACTTGGACTGGTAAGCTGCCATGCATTACATCTTTGTTTTTGCTATTGGGATAAACTTTGATTTTAATGCATATAGGAATTGAAAACTGTAATTTTCAATATACTTCAGTAATTATAAACTGTATCATTTAACTAGAATCCCAAATGTTTAAATGTAACATCAGTTTTACGGAGTTTATATCCAAGAAACTTTAGTAAAACATTGATTTTCAGACACTTTGATTCATTAAACAATGTCAAACAGATAAAATAGATATAAGTAATTATGTGCTACTTAATACCACTTTGGAGTCTTGCCATTCTTTCATATACATAAATCATTTTATAATTTTATGTATTGCTAATTTGCAAATTTTTGATTATGAAATATATCCATATTATAGTGCTGCTTGTTAAACAAGAATACATATTAAGCCCTGTACACACGATCAGTCCATCCGATGAGAACGGTCTGATGGACCGATTTCATTGGTTAACCGATGAAGCTGACTGGTGGTCCGTCGCGCCTACACACCATAGGTTAAAAAAAAAACGATCGGGTCAGAAAGGAGTGACGTAAAACACAACGACATGCTGAAAAAAATGAAGTTCAATGCTTCCAAGCATGCTTCGACTTGATTCTGAGCATGCATGGATTTTTAACCGATGGTCGTGCCTACTAACGATCGGTTTTGACCTATCGGTTAGGAATCCATCGGTTAAATTTAAAACAACCGATGGATAACTAACCGATGGCGCCCACACACGATCGGTTTGGTCCGATCAAAACGGTCCATCGGACCGTTCTCATTGGTTAAACCTATCTTGTGTACGAGGCCTTAGAGGGATTTGCAATATATTTACCCTTTGAAATTAGTATACATTGGGGGTTATTTCCAAAAGGCAAATCCACGAATGCAAAGTGGATTTGCCTTATGTAAATAACCCCCACTGTATGAAAAAATACTTTTTTCAGTTTATGAGGGTCTGTTTGAAATTCATGTAACCTGAACTTTGCAGCAAACCTTATCGAAATTCTGGCCATTTTCAAGGCCAGTAGGCAAACTATTGTAAAAAAGAGGACTGAGGGGGGCGGAGCTAGCCGGGGACCGCGATGGACGCCTGAGAGCAGAGCTCCAGCTACAGCAGGCAGACAACAGCTATCAACAGCCCATCCGAGCAGCAAAACATCGCCCTGCACGGCGGATTCACCGCAGCGTAGGCTCCCTACATAGCGGGCATGACTAAGCCCAAAAAATCGGGGAACCGTCCCCAGAAACTGACGGAGTTCTATCCCCTCGAGACCAAGCAACATGGCGCCGGAGCGACCTCCACGCCGACGGCGGGTCCACGCTCGCAACAGCACCCGGCCAGCAGAACAAGCAAACGGAGCAGTCCTCCTAGATCACCCACCTCTCCTCCACCTACACCCTCTTCGGGGAGCCCTGAGAAGTCCAGGTTCAGATCAGATGCAGCGGATGAAGAGGTGAGCGCTTTACTTATCTCAGGGGGGGAATCTAGGGAGGACACGAGGGAGCTCCCTGACTCCATTGACACTTTCCCCACGGCCAATCAGCCAGTGATGGACACTGTCCTGAAGGAGATGCTGGTCTCCTTGAGGAGTTCTTTACACACTGACATGGTGTCGTGCCTCCAAAAGTTTAGCAGAGAACTGGACTCAGTTGCTGACAGAGTGACACATGTAGAAGTTAAAATGGGAGAGTTTTCTGACACGATAAATGATCTGGTAGATGCCAATGATGGGAGGGAGGATGAGCTGGAAGCACTTAAAACAAAAATGGCAGATTTGGAAGACAGAAGCAGAAGGAACAACGTTAAGATAAGGGGGATCCCTGAGACAGTACAGCAAGCTGATCTGCGTCTATATGTCTCCCAACTCCTAGCTGCAACCCTCCCTGACATGACGGAGCTGGACTTTAATGTGGATAGAATCCACCGTCTACCCAAGCCCTCGTATCTGTCAGAGAACATACCCAGGGATGTTATTATGAGATTTCATTTTTATCATACCAAGGAAAAGTTGATGGCAGCATCCAGGGTGAAGGGGAAAATTCCAGCGCCATATGACAATCTACAATTTTATGCGGACTTGTCGCAGTTCACGCTGCAAAAGCGCAGGAATCTAAATACAATCACGAAGGCTCTCAGAAATTGCAATCTTAGCTACAAGTGGGGCTTCCCGACAAAACTGATTGTCACTAAGGAGGGAACGGACTATGTGATAGATTCTATGACCAAGGGTCTGGCCTTCCTTAAATCATGGGGGATTACTCCTGACCCCCAATCCCAAGACCAAGTGAAATCCAACCGCTCTACACCATCTCAGGAATGGCACAAAGTGAATTCAAGAAATGCCCGCACCCATAAATAGTTTGGATGGGTGCAACATACCAAAGTTCACTTGCTGAAGGAGAAGTCCGTGCGGTCCGTGTTACACTTATAGCTCGGACTTTCCTACCCCAGATTATTTGAGTGGCCATGAGTCACACTCTTGTTTGCCTTCCATTGGTTGGGCTATCCGCCTATGTTGACTGTTTTTTTTTGTTTACATTCTTGTTTTTCTCCCCATTCGGATCAAACCGACATCTCTATGAGTGCTCTGAGCCCATCTCAACAGGACCCATGAAGACCAGATGGCCACATCAGACCCCTCAGCCGGCACAACCAAAGATGAACAATCTCCTGACAGTGAGTACGATTTATTCACCTTATGCTACTCCACCATTGCACACAACCAAATGGCGTTGAAATTTCTGTCAATTAATGCCAAGGGTCTTAACCACCCGGCAAAAAGACGCTCGCTGTGGAAAGAAGCCTTACACCAACACTGTGACATCTTGTGTGTACAGGAGACCCACTTCGCCATGACCTCTCCCCCTAAGTGCAGCCATCCCAAATTCCAGCACTACTTTTACGCCAATGCGGACGAGAAAAAGAAGGGAGTGATGATAGCCATAAAGGACTCTGTAGCCTTTAAGCTACATTCACTGGTGGCAGACCCCCGGGGTCGGTTTTTGATCCTGATCTGTGACATTGACTCTATTACCTACACAATAGGGAACGTTTATGCACCGAACAAGGGGCAAATTCGTTTCTTCCACAAGGTTATGAAGAAAATAAGGACTATGGGGAAGGGTAAAGTTTTATTGTGTGGAGATTTCAACATCACCCCGGACCCTTCTGTGGACTCCACGGCCATACATAGACGAGCTCCTGCGTCCTTGGGATTGGGATTGGGATTCCCTGAGGACTCACGAAATGTTCGATGCCTGGAGATGCCTCAATGCGAATGAGAGAGACTTTTCCTTTTTTTCCAATTGCCATAGAACGTATAGTAGAATTGACTTGTTCCTAGTGGATAAGTGCTTATTGTTTGATTGTACTGGTGCCAATATCAATACCATCACCTGGTCGGACCATGCCTCCATTACGCTGTCTATAGGCAACAATGCTAATAGAGGAAATACACGTATCTGGAGAGCGAGCCCCAGGCTGTTTCAGGATGGTCCGACTAGGTCCAGAATAGACAGTCAACTGAGGGAATTTTTCACATTCAATTGCCCATCGGTGTCAGACCCTAATGTGCTTTGGAATGCCCATAAGGCGTTTGCGAGAGGGATCTTGATTCAGCAGGGGGCTAGGAGTAAAAGGTTGAGGCAGACACATATGAATAACCTAATCTCAGAAATAGAGGCTCTTGATAAACAAAATAAAAGTAGAATGTCCCCAACCACTACGGCTCGACTATCACAGCTCCGTACTGAGCTCCGCCTGCTGTTCCAAGAGGACTTTGAAAAGTCCTCAAGAAGGCTAAAACTACAATATTACACAAGTGTCAATAGAGCGGGTAAGATGCTGGCCAATAAGCTTAAAGGACAGAGACACAAGGCACAAATCCCTTTTCTTATCCACCCTGTGACAAAGACTAAGCTCTACCACCCACAGGAAATAGCAGACGCCTTTAGCCAATACTACAGTATGCTGTATAATCTTAAAGACGACCCTAGTATTCCCTAGCCGAGCACCCCACTGATAGACTCATTCCTGCAACACATAGATCTACCAGAGCTCACTCCTGAACACCTAGAGAAGTTAAATTCCCCTATTTCAGAGAAAGAGATAGGGGAGGTCATCAAGAATCTCCCCAACAACAAGTCTCCAGGGCCAGATGGCTTCACGGGAGAATACTATAAAAATTTTCAAGATACCCTAGTCCCACATATGGAGAAGTTATTTAATTTAGCAGCTACAGAATCCCTTATACCTCCGGAGATGTTGAAAGCTATGATAGTAGCACTGCCAAAACCTGGAAAAAACCCAGATTCCCCTCAAAATTTTCAGCCAATTTCATTGCTCAACAACAACTTAAAGATTTACGCCAAGTTACTTGCAAACAGGCTGGTAGACATATTACCCCAATTAATTGATAGGGACCAATCCGGGTTTACTAGGTGACGTCAGACGTCGGATGCCACCCGCCGTTTGGTCAATGTGATCCATATGGCGGTTGGTGAAGGAACGCCTTCTCTGCTCCTGGCGCTGGATGCAGAGAAGGCGTTTGATAGGATTCATTGGCAATTTCTCTCCAAAGTATTGGATAAATTTGGGTTCAAGGGATTCATTTATTCAGCGATAATGGCATTGTATACTCTTCCATCTGCACAGGTTTATGTAGCAGGGGTGTTGTCTACTCCATTCGCCATATCCAATGGGACAAGGAAGGGGTGTCCCCTCTCACCATTGATTTTTAATCTTTTAATGGAACCACTTGCTTCCTATCTGCGCAGCCACCCGGATATCTCGGGCATCACGGCGGGAGGAAGGGAACATGTCATCAGCCTTTTTGCCGATGACGTCATCCTGATGCTGTCAAAGGCAGAAACCTCCTTACCAGCGGTACACACGGCGTTACATACATTTATACTGTATCGTACTATAAGGTTAATGAGTCTAAATCATACATTCTGAATTTGGGAATTCCAACAGATGTTGAGGACTTCCTTGGGAAGACAGTTCCCTACGCGTGGAAACAAGAGGGTATCACCTACTTAGGCATCACCCTGACCCCCAAAACAGGGGACCTTCTGCGGTCAAATTTTACACCCTTTCTGGAATCACTAAAGTCCAAATTGAAGGCCCTAGCGAAAACAGAACTGTCATGGCTGGGCAGACTAGCAGCCTTCAAAATGCAGATTCCGCACACTCCCCATAGTTAATACAAACTCCCTATTTTAAATCTATGCAATCCCCTGATAAAAAACACTTATGGCAAGGAGGAGGGCAAGATTGCTTTTGGTAAGCTTGTCAAACACAGGAA